>OY856361.1:4586590-5836590 GCA_963693475.1 Ectropis crepuscularia
GAAATTATAGGATCAGGACGTCTACTCAAATTCAACGAAAACGTAATTTCGAAATAAACTCGCGATTTTCCAACTCCGATTCTACTTCGATCCGTCGTTTTGTCCGTTTAAATGTTCTAAGCCTACACTAATTAGAGTATGCTTAGAACATTTAAACGTCAAACAATGTTGTATCGGACGAAACGTAGTAAGACGAGAGTAGGAAAGTCGCGAGTTTTTTTTTCGAAGTTTCGTTTTCGTAGAAACAGAGTAGACGTCCAGTCGTCATGCCTGTTAGGTAGAAAAGGTTGTTCTAGGAAATCTTTGAAAGGTTGTGTATGATATAATATGTTTTCAGTAAAGGTTGTGTATGACCCTCGGCTTTGCAGGCAGAGTTACTAAGTCACGAGGCCAGTTAGGCCAGGATTGTTAATAGTTTTGTAAGCTCTTAAACAAAATTCTTTGTAAAGCAAGGTTTTACTCTTGCTTTATCTAGTTTATTTTACACTTTTGAATGCCTATTTGTGGTTTCGAAGTCGGTTTAATTGTTTGTAGAAAATAGTTTATTGCAGGTACCCTTTTTAGTGCAACACAAGTTTACATTAATGCATTTACACAATTTTGTGTTGTCAGGATCGCATTTCATAACTTTTGTGAAATCTACAACCATGTCATCCAGACAAAATTGTAGGAAAATTTTAGTTTTTTTCTTCATATTTCTAAAACCACCTCACGGATTTCGATAAAATTTATATGGGACCATTCGGGAAGCATACCCATCCGAACACAATTTTTTTTTAAAATCGGTTCGGCCAATCACGAGAAATCAGGTAACAAACATTTTAAAAATATACTATGGATCCACTAGATCTACTTTCTGCGTTTTAAGCTACATCATATTGTTTACACCCACACTCTGCACAGGACTTAATTCTTTCGACTTCAAAATTACATTTTGTGCGGAACCATCTACAGTTTGGTTAGTCTTGACATGTCGTGTAGAAATATTTGATGTAATACAATTAGACGTAAGAAGCTAAATTATTATACACTAATAGAACATCGAGTCATTTAAAAGTTGTGTAAAAGTGCTCACATTTGCTTAAAATCGTAAAGAAATGCAATTTATCATTCTAATACGATCGTCATGTAAAAGTAGTTCTCGCGACTCTAATACAATTAATGTCGATGTAAAATCCGTATAAACGTTATTATGGCGACGTACTGGTTTATACTACTGAATGTTGTATAACAGTCTTGCAAAGCAGTTGTATAGAAGTTTATACGATGTCTATATACGACTACAAGTTGTATAAAGATAAAAGGCACTAAGTCGTGTTACACGCCAAAATTACTTCAGTGCGATGTTAATAGCATTTTGAATCACGGTACTACCACTTATACGACTAAAATGTTTGTTGGGGTGCTTCTTCTTGATTGTACCCACACGTCAATATTTTTTTTGTCATAGTTTTTAGTTTCTTGACTTCAGTGAGTGGCGTTGAAAATGTCCTTTTTTCGTTTTCTGGCTTTAGGCGCCCCCTTAACAACCCAAGCTTTGATATATAAAAACAGCTGTGTTCGCTTTACAAAAAAGAAGAAAAAAACTTACTAAGCTTTACACGGCGAGTTATGAGCTCTAGAAAAAATATACTATGTGCATCAGAACCAAATTGTCGAACTAAAAATTGTTCATAATAAATTAATTATGTACTTACTCGAGAGAGAATTATGTATGAGAGTGAATCGGTTTCTTCCAGGTAAACACGCTTCATCGTAGACCGCATTGTCGCTTAACATCAGGTGAGATGGCGGTCAAGTGTAAACCTATATTAAGTTAAAAAAATAGTACTTGAAATTTTATACCTAAAACGAATCATGAGTTAATGTGTAAAGCATGTAAATTTGATAGTTAAAAATAATTACTAAGGAGATTTTACAAGGTAATGTTTTTACTTAAAATCTCAAAGTTATACTATTTTTTGACGTGATAACGTCTTATAATTCGGTGAAGCCGGCTGCACGCCCGCAAAACATGACGTCATGTAACGTTACCGTTAGTTCGTCCTCCGTGCCATGCGGACGAAGCTGAGCGCTGAGAGCGCCACCCGCCGAGTCGAGCGGTATCACTACTCGCGCTATCAGCGTACTGATTTCTTAAGACGTTGTCACGTTTAACTATCGTCAGTAAACTGACTTTACAGACAACCATTTTTTATAATAGAGAGTGAAAGTGCAGTGCTAGGCAATGATTTGGGCTCTTGCATGTTCCATTGGGTTCTTGCGTGTCACTGTGCTGTTATGTGTCAGGCATGTTGCTTACCGTCAGACACAGGAACAGGACCTGCTCGTCTCGTTACATTTAAGCAGGAATATCGTGACGTATATTTCACTCAAATCTTATTCATATTCGATTTTACTATATTATAATAAACTAATTGCTCTCAGTTTTTCTTCTCTGTACCGTCTAAGATATTCTAATTTTCTATAATGAGTTTGTGTTTAAATTGCTTGTTTATATATATCAATAGAGATTAGAATAAACAAGAGAGTTGGTAAACAAACGGCCGGTATAACAATAGAGATAATTTAAACGCAACTTAAAAAAAGTTAAAATTTAACATATTTGACTCTATTTTCCTTCATAGACAAATTTACAAACCAACTTTTAAAAATTAAAAAAGCACTTGTATCGCGAAAAGCATAAAAGCCGGGTCACACAGAGGCGATCCGATAGCGATAGCGAGACGATATTTTTTGTAATGTTCGAATTTGTATGCAACCTGACACACAGCAAGCGGGCGCGATCCCATACACGGTGTCGGATCGCTATCGCTATCGCTACCGGATCGCCTATGTGTGACCCGGCCTTAAAGCTTTTTTTAAATGGCTATGACAGTCGATCTCAACTGTTTTATTGCTCTGCTCTAAAATTATCATGTATTATGTATGTAGATGTTGCAATTAAATAGATGATATAAAAAAGTATTATATGCCCTTTAGTACGTACCGAAATTAGAACTAGCGCAATAGGATCAGGTCCGTAATATAGTATTACTTCAAATTTACACATTTCATATAGATCTGTTTATTAAAAAAATTGGCAGTCATAGGAACTGCCGATAGAAGTGAAAACTTGCTGTTGCCCTGGTACTGGTACCTAGGGGCAAACGCAACTCTTTTATATTTCTGTTGTCCTGGTATCTGGAGATAAACGCTGGGCTGTTGGAGGTAGGTAATCGAAACTCTTTACTGTTTCTGTTGCCCTGGTACCTACCTGGCCGTTTTTACCGAGTTTACCCGAAGATTTCATATCCGATTCGATCCATTATCATATCCAAGCGTGACGATTGATGAATCCATTTCACAGCCCACGAAAATTCTGTCTATAGCGCGCCTAAAGAAGTTTTCACTTCAAAAAAATCGTGGTTATGGTCCCGAGTTCACCGGAAGATATCTTGCATTTACGAGCGTGAACTTGAACTCAATTCACAGCCCACGAAAAAAACCTGTGTGGTGCGCAATAGAAGATCTCAAATCTTGAAGCCTTTTGGATTTTGCTAATTTAACACAAATATAGAAACAAAATTGCAAATATTTGTAAGAAAGTAGAGGACAAATGAATGAAAGTTAAACCCGCTGATAATATACCTGGAAAGGTAACAGATAACCCGAATACAATGAGATGGGTTTTATTGTTTTTAATTGTTAAAACATATTGTGAAATAATCGCTACCCCGCCCTTCTACCGCCTAACTAAATCGGCTATCGCGTTGTTATTGCTGTCTCTATCATTTCAAATGAAAAGAAAAGATATAGCAATATCAAAGCTAAGACAGTTTTGGTTAGGCGGTAGACCCTCCGGTCTAACGTATAATACAAAATTCTTGTTATAACTCTCTTGTTTCGAGTTGAAGTTAAAGAGATTAGGATAGCAAAGGCAAAAGCAATTGTGATAGCTGATAAGAGGCGTACGTATACCATTCTATGTTGACTGGCCAAAATCTTGGATGAATAAAGCTATATTCATGACTCTGTTTATGTTCGCTTGAAATTAGCAATAGCAAAGCCAAAGCAGATTTAGTTTGGCGGTAAAAGGGCAGACAGCATCGATATAAAAGGATGGATGTACCCTGAGCACCTTGAAATTTGGTAATAAACTGCGTCTCTGTGTGTATCGTAAGAGGTTCACAACCAACCAATCTACTTGACCCCTAGAATCGCTAGCGGCGAGATATGCTGTGGTTCTACTTATTTGAGTTGTTGACAACTAATAGTGATAAGTGAAAACGTCCGGCCTCCACCGCTTCCTGCAACCGACTTGAACGGAAAGAGTGAGCCCACTCTTCCCAACGATAGCATGATTCCGTGCGCCCTGAAGTTTGGGAGGGCACATCTTTGTATAGAGATCGTTGGCAGGCAGGCAGGTATGGATGGAAATTGCGACGCCAGCGATGCGACATGACGAGTTTTAAAATTGTATTCCAGCTAAATTTAACACAGAATTTAAACAAAAACATATCTTAAAACTAAACTAAAACTACTCCGGTGTGTCATTTGTCAAATGACTATGTAAATAGCCAACATAATCTCGATTTTCAAAGATTGCTGTCATAAGCACTCTGATATAATAATACAACAAACTTTCTTATTCATCACACTTTTGGCGAGCTCTTTTTAAATGATCTCTTCTATTTTGTAAGAAAAACATTCTATCATTTAATTTTAAATGAAAGGTTTTTTTTTACCTTTTACTCGTTTTTACCTTATTTATTGAAGAGCTTTTTATCTGTGTGAAGTGTGATATAGTGTGTGATTTTCGGGCGTGGCTAATCAGCTGATAAGTTCGGAATCTGTTTTGTTATCACTGACCTTGCCACCGCAAATCTTTCTTTTATCTGTGACGCCGGTGGACGTAACGTTACAGTGCCACCAAGTTATCTGCAGAACGGCCAAAAGCGGAATTAATTGAGTTACGAGTATTAAAGAACACATAAGTTGTCTCATTTTGTTATAGATGTCAAAGTTTTCGATCGTGGCGCCATCGCTACGTTCTACAGATATGTTGGTCGTTCTGTTCCCCCGATGAGAAAAGAGTGTTGTCAGTTCGGAATGTCTTTCCGCGGTAAGACGAAGTTTGACTAAAAGTCTGCGCTTCCCACCTGACAAATAAAATACACTCAAATATGGGCTTTATGACATGCCATTTAAGATTTAGATTACATTGGCAACATAAATTATCAGACGGCTGTTAGCGAGCGGTATGCTAATTTGTGTTGACAATGTAATCTGTAATATCTTAATGTGCATGGCATAAAGCCCATATTTGAGTGTATTTTATTTGTCGGGTGCTAGCCGCGATAAGTCGGCGGCAGACCTTAACGAGTATTTTAACAGAGAAGTTGTCTTAATTTTGTAATAGATGGCAACACTTTGCGATCGTGGCGCCCTCGGTACGTTCTACAGATGTGTTGGTGGTAGGTACTGTACCACCGTTGTGAAAAGATTTAAAGATAAAATTTGACTTTTTTGCAATTTTGACTTAACCTTTTTTTTTCTTTTTGACTTAAGCTCAGTTTTGTCTTTTTGTTTTAAGCTCAATTTTATCTTTTTGACTTAAGCTCAACTTCGACTTTTTTATTCAAGCTTTAATTTGTCTTGATTGACCTACGCTCAGTTTTGTCTTTTTATTATTTTTTATTAGTAATTAATTTATTATGGAGGGGGGGAAGTTGCGAGATTTTTTCAATATTAATGCGCTAACATTTGACTTTAATTCACCTTATCGGTGCATTAAGTTCACTCTTACACTTACGTCATAGAGTTTTCGATTGCAATTTACTTTACTAGGAGGAATAGGGACAAGCAAAAACTCGGAATACTCATAATTTATTGGTATTGTTGTATTCTCTTGGAATAATAAATGGTTATTGTATGACTTCAGGTAAAATATTCTTTGTATTTTGGGATATTTACTTTTTGTTCTTAACCGACCTCGAAAAAAGCGGGAGGTTTTTTGTTTCATCTACATGTTATTTTATAATCTCGTCAATAATATCGGATAATTTTCGGGATATCGTGAGTCTGCGAAATATATTTTTTTTTTGTATTAAAAATCCCACTATCCTATCCTACTGCCAACTAATATTATAAATGTCAATGTTTGGATGTTTTTGGCTGAAATTTGGAACACAGTTACTTACATTACAGTCTGAAAAAAAAAACGCATAGACTACTTTTATCCCGGGAAAATAACGGGAACGGTTATAATCGCGGGGCGCTATATACTATACGTATAGACGTTATGACGTGATTGAGCAACAAACATCCGTACATTGACATTTATAATATTAGTAGGATTTTATTTTACGAGGCCATTAACTCATTTCAAAATATTAAATTACAAAAAATGACCACTGGATGACTAAACTTCGTCTTCTTTCCAGCCATGGAGTCTCATATCCTGAACTCGTACCACCAAGCGCGCTACCGCTCCATCGGCCACAAAGTCATGCGCGTCCCGAGCACGTCGCTCTCGTCCGAGGGCGAGGGCAGCGCGCACGACAGCCCCGAGTACGCGCAAGCCGCGCCCCAGCGCCGCTCGCGCGACAGCGCGTCTGAGGAGTGGCCCCAGAACGCTGTGAGTACGAATCGGAACTTTGACATGATTTATTTTTTACGTGCGCAATGTTTCTTAAACTATGCGCAGTTTTTCATGTGTAACATGCGCAGTTTTTCACTTTAACTATGCGCAGTTTTTCATTTGTAACATGCGCAGTTTTTCACTTCAACAATGCGCAGTTTTTCGCTTTAACTATGCGTAGTTTTTCACTTTGACTATGCTCAGTTTTTCACTTTAACTATGCGCAGTTTTTCACTCTAACTACGCGCAGTTTTTCACTTTAACTTCGCGCAGTTTTTCATTTTAACTATGAGCCGCTTTTCATTAGTAGGATGCGCAGATTTTCATTTGTAACATGCGCAATGTTTCACGTTTCCCATGCGCAAAAAACATCATTTTATTGCCAGGCTGTGTTGAAAAGTTAATATCAGGTTTTTTTATTTGAATTTAGCAACTACACAGACTCCGGGGTCCGTGACCTTTGTAATTTGTTTTCTTTATTTGCATGAATGTTGGATTATGAGAAGAAACGGAAATGTAGGGGGAGTAGGGAACATTTTCATTCTAATTTTAGAACTATATTATTTTCTATGTCGCCTCCTCCCGGCTCGCAGCCTCCACCACGACTGTATATCTGTCCTTGATGGCCATCGGCAAACAACAGGCTTTAGTCCCAACAACTAGCTTGTATAGCGGAAGGTCAACTCGGCGAAGACCGTCAATCGGGTATCGGCTCTGCCGGTGTTGTTGTATTTCATTCTGGACCATCATACCCGATGGACGGTCTTCGCCGAGTTGACCGTACATATCATCACAGATTGGTGAATGTAATTGATACACAGTATGTGGAATTTATGATAAATAAATAATTAACGGGGTTATTGTTAACGCCTCTTTAATTATTATAAAAAAAAACTATTTTTTTTAAATAAAAAACCCCTGAATATCCTTCGCTGAAGCTAAAGTCGGGCTAGACTGACCATATCAATGCGACAATTACGAAATAAAATTAAAATCTCTTCCCACTCTCTTAAAAAAAATATTTAAAAAATGTGACAAAGTGAAATCTCCTTTTTACAGATGAATTTGACCCAGTCTAGCCAAGATACGAGTTCAGACGACGACTCTGACGCCAACGAAGATGTAGAGCATAATACCGTCCAAGATCATAGGAATGAAGAAAACGATGAACTAGATGATAGTATAGTTGTCCAAGAAGTTAATGTGGACGACGAAGATGAAAATGTGGATATAGATGACGAAGAAACAAATTCAGACGCGGCGGCCGCCCAACCAACGAATGGCTATGTGAACTACCAAGGGGTAGACACTAACTCCGTAGAAGATCATAGTCTAGTTGAAGGCGATGATTACGAGGTTATAACAGTTTATACAGTCAATCCAGATTTAATAGAATCGTCATCAGACGAAGAAGGGTTACAGGAAGACTACGCCGTAAAAGAACCAATCGAACATGATGATTTTTTAACAGAATCGTGTCGAAATAAGGGTATAGATATTAATTTAGACACGTCAGTGGTTTCAAATGTCGATGAATTTTTTAACCAAACAGGTCCGGTAGTTAACGACGTAGATGAATATTTTATTAAACATCAGGACAGTAGACAATTGGCAGATAATGAAGCTACGACGACGCCGAATGTTGATGATTTCTTTTCTAAAAGCAGATTACATAACGAAAACAATTCCGCTTTATTAGCTCATACGTCTGTCGATGAGTTGTTCGTTAAACATCCCAAAATTGAAGAAACAACGTTGGTAAAGCCACAAATGGTAGAGCCATCGCAGTTAAAGGTACCAATTGAACAAATAATAGCAACAGACGCACAAGATACAGCAAATGAAAATGCTGACGATTCAATAAACGAATCCGATCTAGCTGAAGTCCTACCAAGAATTGAGGACATAAAACGGTATTTTATGGAAGAAATGTCAAACACTAAGAACATACAACGATCATGTTCGTTGCCTCAGTCTCCTATGCAAAACATCTGTGTGGATGTAGATGACGCTAAAACATGTCTGAGCTTTGAAGATCTCAACCTTGATCTGGCAGATTTAACTTTTGACAATGATAAGGATAAATCTGATAATAAACAAGACGACGTCCCTAGGACTCTGACCGATGAAGATGTCAACAGGTTTTTTATTACCGAGCCGAGTCAAAATGACTTCGAAACGGGAAAAGAAGACGTTAATTTAGACCCGGAGGACATGGAAATTGAAGCTACAGTTGAATCACCTAAGATAGACATTATTATACCACGAGCTGATCCATACAGGAAATTAACCTCAACTCCAATACCTACTCTCAATACCAACATGAATATCCTTGACTTTTGCATAGAAAAACCAATTGTTAAGAAACAGACCACTCCCAAGAAAGAAGTGATTCCAATAAAACAGACGATAGTTCCTATAAAAAAAGAAATTCCAGTTAAAAAAGAACCGCCTATAAAGAAAGAGCCTCCTATAAAGAAAGAGCCTCCACCAAAATCTAAAATCATAGCAATTAATCCCAAATTATTAAGAGACACCAAACCAGCTGTGGAAGCTAAAACAACGATTGATTTGGACGATTTTGTTGATGTAGAGTCTTGCAACGATACAGTGATACCAGTGCTTGCAGCGAACAATCTTGATTCCCTTCTAGAACAGTTTGAAGCCTCAGAGAAGATGAATAAGAGCAAGAAACCGGTGCGAGTAGTACCCGCACCGGAGGAACAAAAGAAACCGACAACCAAAAACGGCCTCACCAATGGAATGAGACTCCACGACGCCGGTGTAATCCTGAATAAGAACAAAATGCGGCAAATATTGGTAAGTAACATTATAACTGTCTTAAATCTTTATCTTGGTATTTGAAATATTCTTTTGTATCTGATGGTTCGAGTCAGTATCTAGCTAGATAGGCTTATTATAAGCTTTCCTCGTAAATGTAATGAAATATATCTATGAATGATAACGTAGAACACGTCACTTAAATGACTAAATTGTACTAGGTAGCAGTGTTTTGTCAGGTAATCTTCGATCCCGGATTATTTATAATTTTGCTTATTAAGTTGCCAAAATTACATTTCCTTTTTTTTTAAGTCATAGTGGCTAAGTGGTTAGAACATCATACTTCACAATCATAAGGTCATCGTAGGCTTGGTGGTGGCTTATTTTTTCTTTTGTTTCACAAACAAAAAATGACAAAGATACAATGCTTCGAAGGTTCGCGTGACATCCCTCCTGTGTACGATTTTTACCCACGAGTGACGTCGCGACTCGCGCTCTCGAAGTTTGATGTTCTACATCTCTGTCGATTTTTAATATTTGAAAAAAAAAAAATATACGTGTCTCATATTTTTCCATGATCTAGCTGACGGACTAATTAGAATGGTGTTATTTGACCGAGTCCGATACCCTATTACGTTGGTTAAAATAACTGTAGCTAGGATTATGACAGGGTTGTACAATTGTATATCGATGACATCGTAACACGTTATCAATACGTTATTACAGATGCCGTCGACAGTAAATAAAGAGATCAAGCGATCACCGAGTCCGTCCCGGGCTGACCATAACTATTTTTTGCCCAAAAAGGAACAAAGCTTACCTAATCTAAAAGGAGGAGGACAGAGCCTCTTGAAACCTGAGGTCTTATCTAGCAATAATAAAATACTGAGTTCACGGCACCGGTCTTGTAAAGATAAAAAGATCGTATATAACCTCAGTAGCGATGACGAAAGCGAGGCGAATGGCAAGAAAAAAAGCAATGACGACCTCAAAAAGAAAATTAAACCGACTGTGAAAGCTCCGGTGCAGGCGAACAGTCGTAAAAAACCTTCCCCGACGCATATTGTAAATAATTACCATATAGATAGTAAAGAAACCACTGTGATCAACAAATGTGCTTCTAAAGCAAGTGATACACTAAGTCAAAACCAATCTAGTATAAGATTAACAATTAAAAATAAATCTGAAGTTATACTTAGCTGTGATCATTTAGACTCTCAGAAGGACAAAACTAGTAGTGTAGAAAAAAATAAGGGTAGTTGTAATGATAATGACGTTTCGAACATTATATCTAAAGTAAAACAAGAGAAACACGTTGAAAAAACGATAAAAGAAACGTCAGAAAAACATAAACCGAATAATTTAACAGAAGAAAACTTTTATAATACGCTATTTATTAACAAACAGGACGTTAAAATACCTATAAATAATAGCCACATCAAAGTAGAGACAGGCGCATTTGAAGAGGAATTATTGAAAATAACAAACATAAAAAAAGAAGAACCCAAAAAGAAGAAATTAAATCTCCAAGAATATAAATTACGGAGAGGTGCTAGTTCAAATAACAGTTCAGCTACAGTTAGCCCCGAAGCTATTTTCCCAGATACGCCACACCCACTATTGGTTTCAGATAAATCTGCTAAACCCATTGACCAAACGCTTACGAATAGGGTGTTAAAATTCATAGCGAACGGCACCAATGAGGCACCTAAAAAGATTTTCGACCCCATTAGAGAAGCCTCGCGGAAAATTCTTATGAATACCAAAAAACAGAAGGCTAGGAAACGTGATGAAGACATAGTAATGAGCAAAATACCAAAAGTTGAAAATTTACAGCTTCAACCTTTGATAAGCGATGCGGAAATGATGAAAATAGTCGGTATGGCGCAACCAGATTCCAAACCCGTAGTTAATGAAAAGCCTCAACTGCCGGCGGATTACGTTGAACTCATTCTTGTGAGCGTTGGCACAAACACGGAAGAACACATTATACAGAAATTGGCATCTGACATGAGACACATCGAAAATTCAAAAAGAAAATCGAAGACACCACCGATAGACCCAAAGTCTCATATCAATTTCAAGATCCGCAAATCGGATCATGTTCTCAAACAGAACGTATTCGATAAAAATAAAAGAGATAAACGCAGTCCCGTTGACGATAAGAAAACCGCAGATTCAAAGATTGATAAAGAAAGATATCGAGATATAACGGCCACACTTAAGAGCGTTGGCAAGCACGTCGATACAAAAATATCGAGCAACTCTCTATTCGCGAGCATACAAGATGTGGTTATGAAAAAGGCGCCGGGAGAAGAAAACGAAAATAAACACAAGTTGAAATCTCCCGTCGAAAATCGTGAAGTCTTCACATTCAAAAGACCGACTATCGTCAGAGAATATGATACGAAAGCAGATCACGGTGAAGATAAAGTGATTCTCCATTTAGGTAAGAATCAAACCAAACCTGTCTCTACAAGTATAATGATCCAAACTGACCCCATACCAGAATGCCCAGTTTTGTCGAAAGCCAAAACTATAGCAACAGAGAAATCTTCTGTTAACCGACGGAGAAACGACAGCGATATGTCTCTATCGAGTGAAGGCAGTCCAGTTAGAAAGAGGATATCGAAAGGCAACGAGAAGGTTGAAAAATTAAAAAAAGAGGTTCGACCAGAGGAGCTTTCGCTGTCGACAGAGAAGCGTTCACTGTCGTTAGAGAAGAATTCACAGTCGAAAGAGAAACGGTCGCTGTCGAAAGAGAAGCGTTCACGATCCAGAGAACGCTACGACAAGTACAGGCGGAGATCTCGTTCTAGAAGTCGCAGGAGGCGTCGATCCCGAACCAGATCGAGAAGTAAATCCCGCTACCACAGAAGATCGTACAGACGATCAGACCGATCTATATCACCGTACAAACGAAAACGCAGATCTCGATCTAGGTCATACCACAAAAGACGATCACCATCAGTGCGAAGGGACCACAGAAACACGAGTAGGTCGAGACAGGTGTCGCGGTCAAAGAGTCCTATTGTGAAGAGGCTCAAGCCGAGCCCGCAGAAGGTTCTCGAGAAAAAGGTGGATATATCAATGACGCCTCCGCTGAGGAAACCTACTATCTCTGAAAGCTCAGATTCATCGACCAGGTGAGTTTTTGCTTGAATGGTCGATGGAACTATTAACCACACTAACCTGATTTTATACAATAAGTAGATTATTAACACTGACAACAATTGTACTAAAATCAATCGACTGCCAAACTGTAAAATATAATATTTCAATTTTGATTGTTCAGTTCATTTGAAGTCGTAGTCATCGAAAATTTCTACAATGATTTTAATTCATTTAAAAATTTGTGAGATTTTTTGGTTTTAGTGAGATTGGTACAAATGTTTGATATTATACAGTGGTAATTTTAAGTGTTCCTAGGTAATTACTGTGGTATTACTAAGAAAATCACACATTTTTAATTAACACATGGGTTCTCTATAATCTCTGATGGTCGACTTAAATTAAAGCTGCATTGGGTAGACCCTTTCCTATGACCCTTTGTAAGAGTAACCCAAAATTAGTTAAAAAAGTTGTGATATTAGTGAGAATCTATTTAGTAAACATTATATTGAACCAAACTAGAAATTGACATACATTTTTTATTGGTTATGTTAATAAATGCAGAGGTCAACAGCCATAAGATCGTCTATAAGAGATAAATTCATCGTTAGTAAACTGCCATAAGATCGTCTATAGGAAATTGATCGTTATTTAACGCCATAAGGCCGGCCGTCTATAAGACGGAAAATTATCGTTATCCAATTGCCATAAGATCGTCTAGATGACAGAAAATTATTGTTATCCGTCTGCCATAAGATCGTCTATAAAACAGAAACTGATCGTCATTATCACGTTTCCAGCTCTTCGTCGTCGTCATCATCGTCTTCGTCATCGAGCTCTTCAAGTTCGTCTAGTTCGTCGTCGACCGTCTCCCGCAAGTCGCGTCGCTCCACCAGCCCGTACCAAAGAGACGAGTACAGGAAGAAGTACCGAAGCTTCAGCTCGGAAGACAGGTATGAAGGAAGAATAAGCACAGTTTTTTTAAGGAAAAAAAAATTACAGGTAAAAAAATGTCCATGTGGAACTTTTTTTTTTAATTAGCAGTCACATGGACTTTTTTTTATATTTAGCATAGAATGCCAAGACGAGCAGGGCGTGTGCACTGCGCTCGTCACCCGGAGATATGAGGTGTTTTATCTCTTAGCCCAGTAATTTCACTGGAAACATTACCCTTCAAACCGGAACACAGTAATGGTTTGCATCCTACTGCTTGGCGGAAGAATAACTGGCAAAGGTGTGGTACTTCCCCAGGCGGGCTCTACAAAGAGCCCTACCACTACTTAACTTCCGATAGAAGTGGAAACTAGTAACTCAGAATTGGATAGCTCACTTTGGAAACTACGCGGGTGAAACGGGAGGGCGTGGCCAAAGGTCCCGAGTTTACCCGAAGTTTTCTTTCATTCACGAACGTGACGCTTGAGCTCAATTCACAGCCCACAAAAAATCTGTATGTGGTGCGCCAATAGGTTTTACTTCAAAAGTACGTGTACCATATTTTTCCCTAGTCTACCTGATGGACTAATAGGGTACAATCCTTAAAAAAACTAAGTAGCCCGTTAGTTAGATTGCCAAAAAATATTGTACACGTATTTTTTCTTTTGTTTCACAAACAAAAAATGACGAAGATACAGCGCTTCGAAGTT
The DNA here is from genome assembly GCA_963693475.1 of Ectropis crepuscularia. Lineage (NCBI taxonomy): Eukaryota > Metazoa > Arthropoda > Insecta > Lepidoptera > Geometridae > Ectropis > Ectropis crepuscularia. The sequence continues at coordinate 4,600,748 of OY856361.1, forward strand.
TCGTGTGACATCACTTGTGAGTACGATTTTTACTCACGAGTGACGTCGCGACCCCCCACTCTCGAAGTTTGATGGTCTATATCTTTGACGATTTTTAATATTATGAAAAAACAAAAAATACGTGTCCAATATTTTTCCATGATCTAGCTGACGGACTAATTAGGATGGTGTATTTTTGACCCAGTCCGGTATATAATATATTTTAATTAGATAGTATATTTTTGACTCGGTCATCATCTCTATTCTGTATTGTTTGTTTAAAATGTGACCCGACATCTTTGTCGTTTTTTCAATACATATTTAGGTCAACAGATGTCCGTAATGTGTTTGATGACTATTTTAATACATCTACATACATCTTTAATTCATTAATCGGCCCGGTTGGTCTCGCATAATAAATAATAGATTCATTCATTCACTGAGCACTGACATTTTTAGAGCAGATCTTTGTAAATTGGAGATTTTCAGGCTGACATTTACATATTATTTCTTTTATTTATGGGAAAGAACATAGCTACGAATTAATAACAGTATACCGGTTTTACTTTATACATAAAAACGAATGTTTGTCTGTATGTCTTTTATAGAATCTGAAACTTTGTGTATGATCATGTGATGATCTTTAGCAAAGTTGTTGTGCGTGAGCCAAAGAAGGTTGGTACAACCAATTTTCGACAGGTGGCGTAGCAACACGCGCAGGGTACGGCTAGTTTTTGATATAAATAACAAACAAATATTTATCTGAGGTCTTTAGTAAATACATACATATATAATTTAGTGCATTTATCATCATCAGTCTATCTTAGTCGTCGCCACTGAGCCCGATCGTCAGCTGCACGTTTTCACTCAATGCCTGCTGTCTTCCGTATATCGTCACTCCATCCAATCTCAGGGTGTCGTAGGTACTTTACGTTTGGCGATTCACGGTCTGCACTCTAGATCACGTCTACCCCATTGCATTTAGTAAAGGACTATTGACTAAATGTAGAAATGATTTTGAAACTATTTCGTTTTACAAGATTTTATTGTCGACAGGGATAACAACACTCCCGTGGAAGAGAGACGGATAGTGTTCGTCGGGAAGCTAGAGAAGGACATCACCAAGACTGGGCTGAGAGGACTCTTCTCCAAGTTCGGGCCCGTCTTGGAAGTGCGACTGCACACGAAGGAAGATGGGTAAGATTCATTTTTTTATATGTAACTGAACATTTTATACAGTATAGAGCTATAGAGTGACGAAACGAGCACGCCATGTGCCTGATGGTGAGCAACATGTCTGCCACATAACAACACAGTGACACGCAGCTATTGGAAGAGTCGAAATCGTTACCTAGCACTGCACTGCACTACGCTCGTCACCCAGAGACTATGCCCTGTAATTTCACTAGAAACATTACCCTTCAAACCGGAACACAGTTTGTGTTGTTTGCACACTACTGCTTTGCGCTAAAATAACAGGCATATTTATATGTATATTGCAGCGCCCTACGGTGTCTTCTGCGTAGCTCCTCGATCTGGACATTTGCTTGGTAAAAAGAAATTAATTGCCTATGTGTGTTATTTTAGACTATAATTATTGTGTTCCAAATTTAATCCCGATCTGATCGGTCTTTCTGGCGTTATTGAGAAACAAACAAAGTAACATCTAAACTTTCTCATTTTACGTATAATGTCGTGTATCCAATAAAATATTACATAAAAGTTAACAAATTACTATTGGCGGCTAACTCGCTGTGTGTACCGTGAGTTATATACAACTACTAATATACTTGACCCCTAGAATCGCTATCGGCGAGGTATGTTGCGGTTCTACTTATTTTGGTTGTGACAACGAATAGCGATAGGTAATGACGTCCGGTGTTCACCGATTCCTACAATCGACTAAAACGGAAAAAGTTAGCTCACTCTTGCCAACGATAACATGATTCTGTACGCCCGAAGTTTGGGAGAGATCCTCTGATTTATATCGATGAATTAAAGTATGTCGTGTCTCTCCGCGAAGTTGCGGCTGGTCTAGAAGTTACGGCTGGTCTAGAAGTTACGGCTGGTCTAGTAAGTTACGGCTGGTCTAGTCGGGAGAACGGCGCCTGCCGATCCGGAGACCCCGGGTTCAAACCCCACACGCACCTCTGTCTTTTCGAAGTCATGTGCGTAATGCCGCTAACTTAAAACGGCGAAGGAAAACATCGTGAGAAAACCGACATGTACATAGAATCTTTCGAAGTCATATGTCATCCACCAACCCGCACTGGGCCAGCGTGGTTGGATTATGGCCTTAACGCTCTCCTAGCGAGAGAAGGCCCCGAGTCCCAGCAGTGGGAACATTTAGTGGGCTGTTGATGTTAACAGTATTCTGTATATTCTGTGTCTCAGTATGTCGTGTCTCTCCGCAGGTCTCGCTACGGTTTCGTGACGTACCAGCGCGCTCGGGACGCGTGGACCGCCGTGGACCAGGCCGCCACCTTCCCTCAGTACGACGTCGGCTTCGGAGGACGGCGCGCCTTCTGCAGGCAGAGCTACGCTGACTTAGGTGAGACCTCTAACCCAGGCGGTGTTTACGGCACTCAGGGAACTTCACATACTAAGATGACGACACCGACGACGCCATCAGTCGGTTCGTACGGCGAGCGTTGGCCGCACAACCGCAGACCACCCGAGAATACAACTTACAGATGGCCGTCAAAGACAGAAATTCAACCGTGGTGGAGCAAGCTGGGAAGGAGGCGATTAAAAAAAACAAATGACGATGTCGAGTCGATTACTAGCGGAATCTCAAACGGTAGTGATCGGCTTAACAGACGAAATCGGACTAGCATATTAGCATACTAGAATATTCCCCCCCCCTACTTTGGTTTTCGTTTCCTAATCCAAGGTATATGTTAAAAAAAGAACCCAAATGTGGAGTGGCTAATTTAAGAAAGAAAAAAAAACCTCTTACCTGTACCATTACAAGAATCCGTGTAGTGTGTCTAGTGTCTATGTAGTGTTTATAAAACAACTCATGTACACGAGTGGAGGGTATAGCCGTCATGTCGTCGACCGTTCATTCTGTAGGCAGACCAGAAAACCACCATAATGAGGCTCCCTAGGTAATACTAAGCCTAGTTAGTGGCTTAGTTCGTTTCGTTAGTGGTAGGACTCTTAGCAGAGTCCGCCTGGGGAAGTACCACACCTTTGCCAAATATTCTACCGCCAAGCAGTAATGTGCAAACAATACTGTGTTCCGGTTTGAAGGGCAATGATTCCAGAGAAATTACAGGGCTTAGAGACATAATATCTTAGATCTCTGGGTGACGAGCGCAGTGCAGTGCTAGGTAATGATTTGGACTATCATGTTCCAATAGCTGCGTGTTACTGTGCTGTTATGTGGCAAGCATGTTGCTTACCATCAGGCACATGACCTGCTCGTCTCGTCACTCTACGCAATAAAAAAAAAAAAAAGCCTGGATGGCTATGTTTCATCGCCAAGCTAGATGCGATCTATGAGAACACGAAAGGTGCGAGAGTTTTGATGCTCGCCCAATCAGTGCTAGGCCGATGCACTTCATTTATCTCTGGAGGCTCCAGACTCCTAGCCCCAGTAAAGAGGTTCGCCTCGACATCGGTACGCAACCTCCCCAACATTGAGGAAGGTTGAACACAAACATGGTGATGTCGTTAGACGACTTTTCCATCAGAGATGTGCAATGCTAATGATGTACTATGGGAGCGGTTGATATCCACCGATCATATTCATTAGTCCATATAGCTTATAGAATTGGTCCAAGTGATAGGAGTAGTTCTTTACCAGCCTATATCTGCCTGGTAGAAATCAATTTTAGCCGATAAGGTCGCCAATTGCTATTTATTTTAAGGTTCTTCTGTATTTGTTTTTTTTTTATAATTAAAGTGTAATACGTATCTATTAGGTATCTAAAATAATATTGACCCATTGTCGAGCCCAAACGTGTGCACCAATCTTGCGTCTGATGTTAACTTTATTTTGTTCTCCTCAGACGGCCTCGAAGCCAAATACACCGAGAACGCGTTCCACGGCACCGCCTCGCTGCCGGCGCGCCGCTCCGACGACCTCAGCTTCGAGCAGATGCTGCAAGACATGAAGAAAAAGCTGAGCCAACGCAAGAGCGACAAGAAACACGACAACCCTTGACGACGGCGCGCCACACTCTGGCCGCCATCTTGGACCGATGGAGGCGGCTGTCAGAGTGACGTTGACATTGACGTTCCGTGCTGCGCTGTGGCGGGGTGATCGTCGATTGTTTTGTGTGTTTGTAAAACGTGAACTGAAGAAGCTTTGTGAAGTGTTGTACATTCAGACGGCCATCTTTGTCGTTCCTAAGCGTCGCTTGGATTGAACGCTTGTTTTTGTGTCAAAATGACAGGACATTTAATGCTGTGTCAGGGAATTGGAACATGTTTACGTGATATTTTTTTTAATACTATCGTACTTATGAAGTCTTATCGCCAGATTATGTACAGTATAAATGTGTACTGGGATAATTATAACCAGGGTCGTAGAGTGAGATAGGTAGATTGCTAACACATGTATAATGTATACACAAGTCTGCGGGTTTGGTTGTCGTCTGCGTGGGCTATAGTCTAATGTGGTTCGTGCAATAGACCTGATTTACGTAGCTTTAGGAGTAAATGAAAAGACAAAATGTCGATAAAAAGTCTTCCTAATTGGTTTTGGCAGTTAAGTGTTCACTTCCTTGTAACAAACGTATTGTTGTCTTTCTCTCGCTCGTTGATTTGATTACTAGAGGAAAAGAGATAACGATATTTTGTCAATGTTACTTTTAAGTGGACAAGGAGAGTAGGACCGGCTTAAGTTGAATGGAAAATTATGCGAGTTTTCTTTTTGTGTGTGATTATTTTTGATTGCATGTTGATGTACTTTTTGTTTAGTGAAAATTGCTCACGCTGTACCTAGATTAGATGTATGTTTCGTTTTTGGAAATTATGAGGGTAGGAAGAAAATTTAAATTTATATCTTCTGCAATTGATCTTTACCTGAATAAGACTAGAAAAAATATAGAAGATATAAAATATAAATAAAGGTATCAATTTGCCCTTATAGATTATTTTTACGTCAAATCAGAATTGCGATTAAACAAGTTGATTTATATATTTTACACACAAAATAGTAAAATCTCTAATATGTTCTGTCTCTCTCTCCCTTATCTCTCTTTGAATTATATTAGAGAGGGACAACAACAATTGGGGAATAATAAAAAAAATCTACCCTCAAAATTTTTGTGTCTAACTATATTAGTTCTAGCTTGATTACCTCACTTGTTGTAAATATGAAATTTCGTTTGTTTTTAAGTTTCTTGTAAATAATTTAAAATTAAGCTGAAACTGTACTAAATGTTTAGTTTATGCTTGACCAATTTTGATCGAACAATTTAAAAAATGGCCGAACGAATAAAAAAAACAGACATATACATATAGTACAATAAATTTAGAGATCCGTATATTAAGGACTATGATTTTTTTCCCTTCATTGCTATGTTTTACTGTTCCATCGAATTTTAGTTAAGATTAAAAAAAAATGTAAATAATTCATAAAAATTAACGTGGTTGTTACTCATTTCAACTAATTAATTATTTACTTACCCAAATTTTGGGAAAAAGGCAGTCGAATTCAGCTGAAATTTAAATCGCTGCACTGTACCAAATACATGAGTTCTGAACCCGTTAATTAAAAATGTGTAAATAAAAAAAAATAATGCTCATGAAAAATGTCTACTTTTTTTATTATATAATTTTAGTCCCAATTTGGTTGCTTCTTTGCTCCTTCACAACCGATACTGAACTGATAAAACTAAATTGACAGATAGACAGACGGTTACGATTACATGTCTACATTTACATATAATTACAAGTATTTGACAACCTTTCACAATTATTATTGTCGACTTTTTTATGTCAGGATAGTGTGATGGATTATGGTTAGTTTTAACAGGATTTCAGAGGTAAACAAAATCGTATTTTGGTTCTTCTCGATTCTTAATTTGAGTAGTTAAATTTCAAACAGCCAACACCACTTCATAGTTAATTAAATTAGTAATACTGTTATATTTATTTATGACTAGCAGCGCCCGGCGGTGTTACCCGCGTAGTTCCCGTTCCCGTTGTTTTCCGGGATAAAAAGTAGCCTATGTGTTCTTCCAGACTATAATCTATATGTGTTACAAATTTAAGCCCGATCCGTTCATACGTTAGGATGTGATTGAGCAACAATCATCCATACATTGACATTTATAATTTTAGTAGGATTCTGTGTTCCGGTTTGAAGGGCAACGTTTCCAGAGCATACTAAACATCTTTCTGGGCTAGAAAAACGTTAGCATTTCTGATGTGGCATACATTGATTAGCAACGAAAACCACTTGCCATCAGGCAGACTGTAGACCGTATGCGTATTGCCAATGATCCAATAAAAAATCATCATTTGGATGACGAGCGCAGTACATTGCTAGATAGTGTTATGTGGTCTACAGGTTCAAAATAGCTGAGTAGTACTGTGCTGTTATGAGTAGACATGTTGCTTACTGTGACTAGTCAGTCTTATTGTAACAGAAAAGCCATGAACATTGTACATACATGTATATATATTATGAGATGGCATTAGTTTGTTTATTTTTATTACTTATACTGGCAGTGGCCCGCGGTTTTGCCCGCGTAGTTCCTCTTTATTTTTCCGGAATAAAAAGTAGCCAATGTGTTATTTTCCAGACTATATTCTGTGTTCAAAGTTTCAAACCGATCCGTTCTGAAGTTCCGACGTGATTGAGCAACAAACATCCGAAGTTTGACATTTATAACAAAAGTAGGATAATTATAAATGGCCTAACTTTAATCCTTTTTTTATTTTTGATAGAAACTCTCCCAAACTCAAAGGGACAAAGAGAAAGTGTGTATCGGCCATGTTTGAAATTTAAACACTCGTTTGTCAGAGGCTTTTTATGTAGATTTCTTGTAGATACGCTTCAAATGTCTAGTTTCCGTAAAAATTATATTTTATATATATATTTTTTCATCCTTGAGTTACCATTGCTTACTTGGCTTTAAGGAACTTAGATATTGAAAACTAAAATATTGAAAAAATTACATTGGACTTAAATCGCGATATATATAAGTATTGTTTTTCGTTGCCTCCCGACGTTTTGGTCGTTTGAACGGCCGTGGTCAGATCACTGAAGAAAATGCGGGTAGTTTCATTGGAAAATGAGAAAATCTACCCTCATTTGGTCTTCAAGAATCGTAGGGTTGTCACCTCGATACACAATACTAAATGAGCGTTTAAATAGTAGGTTTTAAAATATTTTATACCTTGTAACGTAGTGTTTTTTTGCACTCTGCCACTTCGCTTACCTACTCCCTAAACGTTGCGTTACTACATTTGACTATTTTTACCTAAAAGTAACCAAACTTTAGTAGTAAAACTTGGAGGTTTTAATTCTTTACGTTTTATGTAAATAAATAAAAAAATACATAGCTAACGCGTTCGAAAATAACGCACCCAAACGTTTTAACAAGACACCAAAAGTTAGTTTTCCTCCCAAAGTTACGTAGTACTTTGTGAATATCCACTATCCTTATCGATAGGTTTTTATAAACTCATTCGGTGGTACATACATTTATTTGTGATAGGATTACACGATGCCGTAAACCGAAAACCATCTTCCCGGGGGTCTACCGCCTAACGAAAAACGCTTTGACATTGCCGTCTCTTTCATTGCAAGCGAGAAGAAAAGAGACAGCAATTACAAAGCGTTTTTCGTTAGGCGGTAGACCCCCTGGTTGAAATTACGTTGGTCTTCTCACGACCATGGTCGTAGTAAAGCAACTGAAATGTCACGAGGTAATTTAAAAATCACGATTTAAGTCCTGTGTTTTGTTTTCAATACGAGTCCAAATCGAGGGAGTTTAAATGTTAAACTTAGATTTATTATGATTTCATAAGAGAAGAGAATTACACAAAAAATGAGATTGTAAGTGCCAAAATTAAAATTCTGTTCCTATATATCTTGTAAAACCACTAGAAAATGTCTTGATTGTTGAATACAAAATGTGGAATTATCTTGTGTCTAAACTTCCCTTAAAAACAGGAATGAGTTTTTAATCACGTGTTTGCGCGTCTTTGTTACTTGATCGGACTGAAGTGAGTTCTAGTTTCGCGGGCAAAGAGATAGATCATATCTCTGGGTGACGAGCGCAGTGCAGTGGTAGGCAGTGATTTTGAATATTCGTGTCTAAATATCTGCGTGGTACTGCTGTTGTGTGCAGGCGTGTTGATTTGTATGTCACCGTAAATTGTAAAAACTATCAGATTGTAATCTAACGCCGGTAGATTATAAACTAACCTAACCTACCGTGAGATTCTTATGCGTTAGATTATAATCTGACGGTTTTTACAATTTTACGGCGACATTTATTACCTTGACTCATTTAAAAAAACTCATTTAAATCGATCCAAAGATTTGTAATAAATAATACCGTTCTTTTAACTTACGAGTCACTTCAAAATATAAAAAAAATCTTTACAAACTAAAATCATGACGCGTCGACAACACAATTACCATAGAAATGAATGGCAGTGAATTTTCATCATTTCAAGCTGTTTAGTGCCACCAATTTATGTATAGAACGGCCAAAAGTGGAACTACTGAATTGCGAGTATTTAAAAAATACAAAAGCACAGAATATATATTAGTACAGAAACCACACTTACCAAAAACAATTATATAAATAGCGACTCTTGCTGGGACACAACAAAGTTCAATTTAGCTCGCAATACCTGTCGCGATTTTCAAATAAACATTTGCGCTCTTTCTAACCCGTAACTCTGTCCCTGTCTAGCGCGGAGGGTTTACGCGAGGGTTTTGCGCGAGCGCTCAGCCGTGCGTCCGACAACCGACTGTCACTTGTTTCCTGGAAGGAACGGTCTAGCGGTAGGCTAAAACCGCGCGACCTTGAGCGAGTAAGGGTGCACTGACAAAAGTCTGATTTCGTAATAGATAGCAACAATTTTCGATCGTGGCGCCATCGCTACATGCTACAGATAAGTTAGTCGTACTGTATGTCGATATTATCACAAACTCCGACTATTGCGACGTTACTTCAGTCTGACCAAGTTGTAACGTATGTCACAGTAAAATGGACAAAACAGTCAGATCATAATCTAACGGTAGGTTAGATTAGTGAACTGACGGTTTAGATTATATAATCTAATTATAATCTTATTTTGGTTAGATTACAATCTGACGGTTTTACAATTTTACTGTGACATGGATACTGTGGGTATTCGTCAAAAACTGCTTGTTAGACCTATGTGTCGATTAAGTATAATAGTTTATCATGCAACTATAAGAGTACATTTTTTTTGGTAATCTATAACTTTAACACCTCTATTGTAAATGACTAGTCAAAGTTACTGATATATGCGACAAAACGATTAAAATTACCGTAATATTACTCGTAGTTTAACTTGACAAAATTACGCTAATATGACTTAAAAATAACTAATTAGTCCGTCAGTTATATGTTGAAAAATATAATTGAAAGATTTTTTTGTTGCACATACAAGTTCCGAGTGACGTCAGAGTGTCGATTTTTATGTAGACGTGACGTCACTACCCCTCCCCCACTCTGGATGTTCGATGATCTATATCTTTGTCGATTTTCAATAATTTGAGAAAACGAAAAAAAAATGTCCCATATTTTTCCATGGTCTGACGGACTAATTATTATTAGATAGGTATATTTTTGAGCCACTCGTCATCCTAATTGTATAGAATTTAATGGCGCTTTTGCATCTATGCAGTCGTGTCATTGATCGTACCAATGTAAACCAAGGTTTACATTGGTACGATCACTGGAAGTCTACGAAAACGTAATTTCGAAATAAACTCGCGACTTTCCTACTTAGAAAGAGAGTTCTGTTATCTGTAGGTACGCTCGCATTAATGTATGTCCTCCATGTGGTGGCAACTTACCATCAGGTGACCGTCAATTATATGCATAAGCGCATATTTTTTTAAGTAAAAATTAAATGTGGAATTGAAACATTACACGCGGCTTGTGTGTACTGGCGAATGGCGGGATTGGCACTAAAGTTAATCACTCTTTCTCAGTCTTTTGGGTCGATTACTACTGTTCCTCAATCTCCACTGCATGAAACTGCGTCGAAATATAGGCTCGCTCGACCATAATATAACCACTGTATGGCACTGTTAAATACTCTAGTGTAGTAAAGAACCCTAGTACCTTAAATCTAAGTCTCACCTTTTATCTCATTGTTGCTTGCCTTATAAGAAATTAAAGTTGCTGGAAAAAGTCTACTAAATCGCATTAAAAAAGGGAGTTTTCCATATATTTGCTAGCGTTACGCAACGTTAACATAGAACCTAATAAACCGGTAGTTTTATCGTGTTGTCGCATATAAAATTATCACTACTATGTTTATATTTTGTGATGATAATTTATTATACGTAAAAATTAAGAAAATAAATATGATTTTAAGTTTTTGAAATTTTAAGTCAGTAAATTAGGACGAGCAATTGTATGTTTAGTTTTATTGAAAACCTATGTTTTAGGTTACATTTATGTTTCAATTTTTTTTTTGTAAAATAAAAGTGAAAATACATATTAGATTGTTTTATTGAACTGACTGTAGTGTGGAATGGTAAAGTTTAAGAGTTATTTGAAGTAACGCTACAATAATAAATATAGAATACAATAATAAAGCGATGACCCGATAACCTGACAACCGATGGGGAAAAAAGGTTCTCGATTGGCGACCACGAACCGGAAGAGGCGGTGTTGGACGGCCTCCCACTAGATGGACAGATGACCTCACAAAGGTCGCTGGAAACCGCTGGTTGCAGGTTGCGCAGGACCGTTCGTTGTGGAAATCTAGGGGGGAAGCCTAAGTTCTGCAGTGGGCGTCTTGCGGCTGATGATGATGATGACAATAATAAAGATAAATATAGAATACAATAATAAACCGACGACCTGACAACCGAAGGGGAAGAAAGGTTCTCGAGTGGCGACCACGAACCGGAAGACGCAGTGTTGGACGGCCTCCCACTAGATGGACAGATGACCTCACAAAGGTCGCTGGAAACCGCTGGTTGCAGGTTGCGCAGGACCGTTCGTTGTGGAAATCTAGGGGGGAAGCCCAAGTTCTGCAGTGGGCGTCTTGCGGCTGCTGATGATGATGACAATAATAAATATACAAAGGGTTTGAATTGAAAGTTATCCAATCCGTGGACGGTTTCCTGGATGAGATTGCTCTTAGTATTCCGATTGGATGTCAAATTTATGCTAGTTTAAAGTTTCTTTTTAAATATTTTTTCTGTGATAAAGAGGCAAATAAACAAGTGATAAAAGTAATTGCGCAATAAATCGTAAGTTAGGTACCTACCTATACTCACTGAAACCATCGTTAGACACAACCAATAAACTTAGCGTTGTGAACGCTAAACGCCACACTTTGAAAAATACAGATAGTGCAATCCACGAAGACGAGCCCCACTATTCCTCCTTACCGTTTATAGTATATGTGTGCAAGCTTCCGTCAATGTTTGAGTGTTATCGGTACACACTAATTACCTATGAATGCACACGCACACTACAATGACTGGTGAATGGTTCGCGACTGACGCTCGGAGCAAACGCGATTGGTGGAAATCAAAATTGGTGGGGCGCGTCTTCGTGGATTGCACTATCTATACTCAGTGGTGTAGCTGTCCGTGGAATTCCAAATACAAATTCTGAGTTATAAGTTTTCACTTATAACTCGGAATTTGATAGCTTACTTTGAAAACTACGCGTGTGAAACTGGAGGGCGTGACCATGCATGCATGGTATGCTGACGCATTTATAGATGGCCAAAGGCCATGGTCCCGAGTTTACCTGAAGTTTTCTTATCATACCCGAGCGTGATGCTAGAATTCTAATTCACAGCCCACAAAAAATCTGTCTGTGGCGCGCCAAACGAAGTTTTCACTTCAACTTCAAGGGTGACCTGTGTCGTCATCACCTATTCTTTTTTATGGTAATTATTTTATAGTATTTTCAGGATGGCAGTAGGACAGATCGGGCTGAAATTTGGAACATAGATTATAAGTAGTCTGAAAGAACACAGCCTACTTTTTATCTCGAGAAAATAATGGGAACGGGAACTACGCGGGTGAAACCGCGGGGCGTTGCTAATAATAGGTACTATAAATGTCAAAGTTTTCTGCTGTACATCACTGTTTTCTGGCTACAATCGTGCAGACGCCACTTTGCTGTACACATAGGTACCTATATAACCTACCTACAGTTGGCTCGTCGCTTTTTAACACGCTTTTTTTTAATTCAAACCTATGATAGTCAGCCTCAGATGGGCTCTATTACTCACTAGACTTTGGTTTAGCGCAGATGGCTCTGGATCTAAAATATGAAACCTTATTGTATTTAAATCTGTCAAAGTTACGCTAATTACATACCTACATTGATACCTGAAAATCCTGAAAAGAAAGATAAAAAAATGGCTATCATAGGGACCGCCGATAAAAGTGAAACTTAGGCCCAATTTTCACGACGCGGTTTCAAGCCACGCGGGCGCCCGCGTGGCTGCGCGCGATTCTTGCGCAGTAGCTTTCCGTTGCAGAAACTGCGAAAACCTGCGGTCTCGTGAGTATTGAAACAAAACCGTCGCGCGGCGCTGCGCCGCGCCCGCGCTCGGGCGCGGTTTGAAACCGCGTCGTGAAAACAGGCTCTTATAACTTGCAATTTGTTACCTCACTTAACGTAGTCCTTTGCTAAAACCACAGATGGCGCTGTGATAACGGATAAAATGCTTCGGGAAGCGTTAGGTGACGATGACGTGAGATCCATGATTTCTGTTCACCCAAAAAGTTTTAAGAATGGCTTTTTTGAAGTTTTCACTTCAAAATATCAACAAGTAGTATACATGTCGCAGCCGGATTGTATAATCCGCCTTATTACATTACGGCTAGCCGTTTTGAAAAGCAGTAGGGCTTTGTAGAGCGGCGGTTTAAAGATTAGCCGGATTGAATGCGGCTGATTAAAAAACAGCCGGAATGTATTCGACGCCATTCAACACGGCTAGCCGTAATGTAATAAAGCGAGATATTGGCCGCCTCTTTGACATTTTTTAGTTTCGATTCTTACATGGCGCTGCCTGACATAACAACAACTATGGCGTTGAATACATTAAGTGTGTTGCTAAAGTGACAGTGGATTCGTACACAATATTATTGCGGTGGTTTACCATCGTCCACCTCCACCTTTTGAGACGGCTCACCTTTGTCCTCGGGTGTTACTTGGAAACTATTTAGTTTCCATCGTCCACCTTGTTAAGACTAAATCGGACCGGATAGGTTACATAGGATCCGACTCGGAGCACCCCGACTCCACCTAGTCTTGTCGCTACTACCCCTAGAGTGTATATAAAAAATGCGGGAGCCAGAAGCTCAAGGGAGGTCCTGAGTGGAGCGAGTCATACGAAGCTAAGCGTAGTGAAGGGAGGAGGTGGCGAGCGAAGCGAGTCGCCGACCTCCGTAGTGGAGTGCAGGCCGAGTATGGAGAAACGACACTCAGAGCTGACCGCAGAGCTTCTGATGGGAGCCCACCCGGAGTCAAATCTCAATGATAGACCCTTGTCTATGTAATTGCACCATGTTTCTTAGGTTCACCGTCACCAATATCAAGTAAGGGTCTTTCAAGTTTTATCCGAGAGGTAAAATGTTGTAAAAAATGTATTTTAAGGAACATCGTAAGAAGTAATCATCTGTCAGCTTTTTCAGATGAATAAAATTAATTTTAATTTATAAAATTGTTTGTTTTGTAAGTATGGTCACCCTACAATTTAAGCAGTGATACAATGCGGCTAAACGTGGACTGCCTGATTGAAGAACGTATCGCAATGACAATCCGGCTAATCGTTGAACCGCCGCATTACAAAATAGCCCTGCTTTTCAAAACGGCTAGCCGTAATATAATACGGCGAATTATACAACCCAGCTGCGACATACATATTGTGTGGCTTACCAATGTACTCAATGTATCAAGTAGGTAGTAGGTACAATCGGATCGCTGAAAAATTGTTATCATTTTTTTTTGAATAACCGACTCTACCCTAAATTCAACTTTATAGATTCGTCGCCCATCCCTATTTCCCTACAGCCCTACACTGTAGATATTCACTTAAAAATAAGTCAGTCGCAAACGACGCGAGTAGCTCACACATTAATTTCCTGCCGCGCCACTGGCAAAAATAAATACGATTTTACGAAAGCTGGAAACTATGGAACTCTAAGGTCTTAGACGAATGAAAGTTTTCTTTTTAATTCTTGCGCAATGGAACTGGACCCGATAAAAATAAACCTACTTACATAAAACCATCGACCTTACGCTAATTGCATACATTGATACATGAAAAAAAAACATCGAACAAGTAAGTAGGTACAGTACCCGGCGATAAGTATTGCACATCGGCCTTTGGAGGGAGACAGTCGGCTGATTTCGGCTTCGTAGAGCATTGTCTCTGTCGCACACTACCTATGTGACGTTTTGTCAGTCGTTGTTCAAGTGCGATAGAGTGCGTCCAGTTAAAAAAAAATATATAGAGTTGTTAACACCCCCAAATTTAAATAATTTAAAGTTGTACTATGGCATCTTTAGGAAAAAGAGGAAAACCTTTACGAGGTCAGTCACGCCAAATTATCTACAATGTTTATAAATATTTTCTAACCTTGTAATATTTTTAAGCTGACAGATTTAAAAAAAATGAAGATGAAACTGTAAGTTGTTATTTTAAGAAGGTTCAAGCGCGAGTTGCAAATGCCACTGGAATTTCAAGAAGAACTTTGAACAATATATTAAACGAAGTCAGTACTGAAACACATTCTACTGAAATTAAGTTTAGCACTCCCAAAAAAGGGAGACCAAAAAAGCAATTTCGTTTGGATATGGACGATTTTGATTATGATGTTGTTCGAAGAATGGTGTATGATTTTCACTTACGATTTAATGAACTGCCAACAATAAAGTCATTAAAAGCTAAATTATGTGAAGCTATTAATTACAATGGGTCTGAAAAGACGTTGAGAAAAATACTTCACGAGATGGGATTTCGGTTCACTAAAATGGAAGACAATCGAAAAGTTTTAATGGAAAAGCACGATGTAAGTCTCAAACGAATGGAATATATCGATAAAATGCGCATATTTCGCGAAAGAGGAAAAAATATCGTCTACATGGATGAGTCTTACATACATACATCCCACACTAAAGGTAAATCTTGGAGTGATAATAAGAAAAAAGGAGTAAAAAAGCCAATTTCAAAAGTGCAACGTTTGATAATAGTTCATGCGGGAAATGAAAAATGCTATGTACCCGGTGCCTTTTTAACGTATAAATCCACGGATACTACAGGTGACTATCACAATGAAATGAATAACGATAACTACGAGAAATAGCTGGTTAATCAATTAATCCCAAATATACCCAGTGATTCCGTTCTAGTTATCGACAACGCACCCTATCACAACAATAAATATGTTGAAAGACCCCCCAACTCAAACATCATTAAACAGGAAATGATCAACTGGTTAAACAGACACGAAATTCCAGTTGATCCAAAATTAACAAAAACCCAGATTTATGCCATTATAATTATGTCAGCACAAGGAGAGGTATACAGAGTTTTCCGTGGACAAAGTACTTGCCGGACATGGGCACACTGTGTTGCGATTGCTACCATATCATCCGGATTTTAGTCCAATTGAAAATATATGGTCTCAACTAAAAGGCTATGTAGCCTGTAGAAATGTGGGTATGAATTTAACTAAAGTAAAAACGTTATTGACTGAAAAAGTAAACATGATCGGGACTGATGAGTGGAAAAAGGTTTGCGATCACACAATCAAATGTGAGAATGAATATAAAAGCATTAAACACGGTTTAGACAATTACACTGATAGACTAGTGATAAATACGGCTGATAGTGACAGTGATATTGACCTCTTTGAGAGCACAGATAGTGAAATGGAAGTAATTGAGAATAAGAATTATAATTATTTTTATTACAATGTCTCACTTTAACAATAGGTACAATGGTGTTTATTATGTACACTACAGCTGTAATTTTCCAAAATAATTAAATACGTAAACATAATGTGAACATATTTTTAGGGTTCCGTAAAACGTAAAAACGGAACCCTTATAGATTCGTCGTGTCTGTCTGTCTGTCCGTATGTCACAGCCACTTTTTGCCGAAACTATGAGAACTACACTGTTGAAACTTTGTAAGTACGAGTAGATGTATTCTGTGAATCGCATTACGATTTTTTCAAAAAAAAAGAATAAAAAGTAAAATTACGGTTGCCCCTCATACTGAGAACTGAAACTCAATTTTTTTTTCCATAAAACCTAAACGTGTGGGTGTCTATCGATAGGTCTTCAAAAATGATGTTGAGGTTTCTAATCTAATTTTTGTCTACACTGAATAATTTGCGCGAGAGACACTTCCAAAGTGGTAAATTGTGTGTCCCCCCCCCCCTTCTAACTTCTAAAGTAAGAGAATGAAAAAACTAAAAAAAATGTATATTACCATGCAAACTACCAACGAAAATTGGTTTGAACTCGATCTGATGAGTAGTTTTTTTAGTACGTCATAAATACACTATTATTAAAACTTCAATCAAAGTTACAACGAACTACAAGAACTATGTGTACTATGTATATTATGTTACTTGCTGCAACGGAACCCTTCATGGGCGAGTCCAACTCGCACTTGGCTACTTTTTTATTTTATTTTACTCGAACCTAAAGCCATCACTTATAGAACACTTATTGGTGTATTTTATACAAATAATAAAAAGAATTATTAAAAGAAGCAAATTAAAATTGTTTTAACAGCTCCTAATAGATACCGCACTGTTTGTATTTCGTGCTACAGAGATGACGCTCTACGAAGCCGAAGTTGGCCGATTGTCTCTTTCCAGGTGTCGATGTGCAATATTTATCGCCGGGTACTGTAGGTACATATCGATTGGTGCATATCGATCGCTATTCTGTCAACTATTGCAATCGAAAAACTATAAATATGTTTTAATAGGTATGTATATTTATTTCTTAAGACGTCAAATTGCCAATCACAATAATTATTATAACAATGTGGAATAACTCAAATTTTCTCTAAAACATCGACCCTTCCTTTAATTCAACTATAGATCCGTCGCCCATCCCTACACCGAAGCTATTCACTCAAAATAAGCCAGTCGCAAACGAGGCGAGTAGCTCGACTCAACCCTTGAGTCGACAAGGGCAATTACCGGGGGAGTGCGCCGGAAAGCTCGCGGCTACCACACTAATTTCCTGCCGCGCCGCCGGCCAGAGTAAATAGATGGGATTTTACGGAAGCTACCCTGCGACGAATGAAAGGTTAAAAAATGCTTGCGTTTATGGCATTCGATAGATGACAGATAGATAAGTAAAGTTTTTATTGCACTTAAATTACGCAAAAATTTTATAAACTCCTGGAGGAACTGCTGATAAACTGCTGCTAAAGAGGAACTGCTGATAGAAGTGAAAACTATATTTTATAGATAAGTTTTCACTCAGAATTTGATTTGGAAACGAAGACTCCTAGACTCCTAGTCCCAGCAGTGGGAACATTTAGTGGGCTTTTATGATTTTTTATATAGTATAGAGTGACGAGACGAGCAGCGAGCAGGACATGCGCCTGATGGTAAGCAAGCCTGTCACATGACAGCACAGTGACACGCAGCCAGTAACCTGAAGAGTCCAATTATTTACCTAGCACTGCACTGCGCTCGTCACCCAGAGATATAAAATGTTTTATCTCTGTTCTTTTTTATTTTACTGGACACATTGCCCTTCAAACCGGAACACAGCAATGTTAGCACACTACTGCTGGTGGCGGTAGAATAACTAGCAAAGGTGTGGTGCTTCCTCCGACGGACTCTGCAAAGAGTCATACCTACCACTACAAAACTATAAATATACTTACTTATGTTTATAGAAAACAAATATTCATCGGTAGCTTGTAATCTGACACAGGATACGAAAAGTGTCCAAGGGGCCTTAGTTATTTTTTTAGTCGCGTTTTGTTCTTTTGTTTGTGGAAAATGTTCAAGTTCCCGTCTCCCACATGCTCCGACGTAGGTATTGGAGGGCGGCGGCAGAGCGTCGGAGCGGCAGCGGAGCAGCGGAGCGGGGCATGCACGCTGCTCGGATGGTTGAAATCAGGGATGTTATGGATATGATATTTCAGATCTGGATACGGGTATGGATTTGGGAATAAAATTATTCATTTCAATTATTTGGGAATAAAATTATTCCAATTGTATTTATTCTAAATATGTAAAATCAGTCATACATCTAGGTACTATGTAGCAATTCAAGTTAGATAAAAATTACTCATTAGCCTAGACTTAATGAATTAGGCTAGATTGTAATAATTATTAGGATACAAGGTAACTTGGTGAATAATTTTGGAAAAATAAAAATTACATCGGTTTAGGATACGGTTATGGATATGTAATTATTTCGGATTATCCGTTAATTTCGGTTTCGGTTACGGATAATTTTTTTGTCTGCGAATGAAGAAAGCGCCAGTAAGGAGCTTTTACTGTACACTTCGCGGGTGGGAGATCGCCACTAATACGTAGTCTGGATAGCAAAGTTAAGATTTTTGTTACAACAAAAATCGCTACACCGATTTTGATAACATTTATATGGAACCTGACTATGGGACTGAATATGGGACTCTGAACCTCTGAATCTATTTTTTTCCACACAAAATAAAATAAAAGTGGCCAAGTGCGAGTGGGACTCCCGCACGAAGGGTTCCATACCATTAGCGAATAAACGGCGAAAACTTTTGGCTATATTTGAATTACGTATACATAAACCATTGCAGTTTCCACAGACAGGCTGTTATCCAAAAAGTTCTACTAAAATTTTGATTTTACCTTACGATTTTAACGTTGACGTGTTATAGTGTACTAGTGGCGCCATCTGGTTTGCTTGGAACGGACTAATCGAGCAAGAAACGGTAAAAAATCAAGTTTGTTGTATGGGAGCCCCCGTTAAATTTTTTTTTTATTTTTTTAGTATTTGTTGTTATAGCGGCAATAGACACTCATCATCTGTGAAAATTTCAAATGTCTAGCTATCACCGTTCTTGAGATACAGCCTGGTGACAGACGGACGGACGGACGGACGGACAGCCAAATCATATTTTTACCCTTTGGGTACATCCCCTAAAAAGTATACTTGCCAGGGTTAAAATCATCGAACTCTTCGTAACAGGAGCACGCGCACTCTTTACCGCTCGATAAATGAAGTGCCGATGCGACTAGAGTTACACAGTGCTAGAGAGGACAGTAAAAACAATATATATATATTTTTTTAGAAATATTGAAAATATTGAGTTTTAACAAAAGTTTAGCACAAGTACTGTTTGTTAAAATAACCGGTAACCATGTAAAAACAAAAAAATATGCGTGTGCTTAAAACCGCATGACAGAAGTGAAAACTAAATGAAGAAACTACCCATTAAAGACTAGGTAGCTAGGTGAATAATTTCAATAGGTAATAAAAAATGATTACCTTTTTTTTAACTTATAGTTTTACACTTGACTGCCATCTCGCCTGATGTTAAGCGACGATGCGGTCTACGATGGAGCGTGTTAACCTAGAAGAAACCGATCACTCTCGATTTGAAGACACAAAGATTGTAACCAAAAGAGAAAACCACTCAGGCAATGTACTCCACAGTCTAGATGTTCTTATTACATCATTTTTAAAGACCTATCCATAGACACCCCACTCGTTATAGGTTTGATGAAAAAAATATTTTTGAGTTTTAGTTCTATGTATGGGACAACCCCAAAATTTTTAGTTTTTTTGTTTTTATGTAAAAATCTAAATGCGGTTCACAGAATACATCTATTTACCAAGTTTCGTCAGTATCAGTCTTATAGTTTCGTAAAAAAGTGGCTGTGACATACGGACAGACAGACACGACGAAAATCTATAAGGGTTCCGTTTTTACGTTTTACGGAACACTAAAAATGTGTATGGTCCGCCAAAAGAAGTTTTAACTTCAAAAACACCACCGATTTGAGAACTTCATTTTCTTACGTCGATTTAAAAGCAGATTCACTATCGTCTGAACCACAATACCAGTGATGATGAATTGAGGTTCTTACAATGAAAATAGCTACTTGCCTATAGCAACTGGCTTACTTATAACTTATAAGCAATTGTGGACGCACCCTAATTACCCGTGCGCTGTCATCGCCCGCGGCCGCTTTAGGGTTAAATTGACGGGGAGCTCCCACTTTGTATTTATTTAAGTAAATACACAAGTACTAATTTTTAAACTGAAATATTATTTAACCGAGCTCTTTTTGGTTGGGGGAAAATCTATGGTTTCGCGCCGCCGATATATCTTGAGTTAGTGTGATCTTAGCTAGGGCTTAGATCGAATTCTTTTTCAGGTATCAGTTGTATGATAATTAGCGTAAGTATGTTAGGTTTAAGTTAAGTTTAGGTTCTGCGCTTCCGCGGTTCCGCGAACCCAAAAGACCGTTAGGCAGCAGGGGCACTCACCGACAGCTACAATTTTTTTGACGTGATAACGTCTTATAATTCGGTGAAGCCGGCTGCACGCCCGCAAAACATGACGTCATGTAACGTTACCGTTAGTTCGTCGTCCGTGCCATGCGGACGAAGCTGAGCGCTGAGGGCGCCACCCGCCGAGTCGAGCGGTATCACTACTCGCGCTATCAGCGTACTGATTGTCATGTTTAACTATCGTCAGTAAACCGACTTTACAGACAACCATTTTTTTTTTTAAATAAAATGTGACGAGACGAGCAGGACATTTGCCTGATGGTAAACAACATGCCTGCCACATTACAGCACAGTGACACGCAGCTATTGGAACATGAAGAGTTCAAATCATTACCTGGCACTGCACTGCGCTCGTCACCCAGAGATCTAAGATGTTATATCTCTAAGCCCTAATTTCACTGGAAACATTGCCCTTCAAACCGGAACACAGTAATGGTTGCACATTACTGCTTGGCGGTAGAATAATTGGCAAAATTGTGGTACTTCCCCAGGCGGACTCTGCTACTATAAGATGAGTTAGAAAAAAAAAATACCAGTCATAGGAACTGCCGATAAAATTGAAAACATATAACTCAGAATTTGATAGTTTATTTTGGAAACTACGCGGGTGAAACCGGAGGGCGTAGCCATGAGCATGGGAAATGCTGACGTACTTCTAGGTGGCCAATGGCCATGGTCCCGTGTTTATCCGAAGATATCTTATCATTCCCGAGCGTGACGCTAGAATTCAATTCACAGCCTACGAAAAATATGTCTGTGGCGCGGCAAAAGAAGTTTTTACTTGGAAAAAAAGCCCCCAAAATGATAATGTAGCGGCGTAAAATCGGAGCAGCGAACTTTACCTACCATCTTTTTGAAGTGAAAACTTCTTTAGGCGCGCCTAGACAGATTTTGCGTGGGCTGTGAATTGAATTCATTCGTCACGCTCGGGTATGATAAGAAAGCTTCGAGTAAACTCGAGACCATGGCTATTGGCCATCTAGAAATACGTAAGCCATTGCGAAATGCTGAAAGGGCGTGGTCTCGGCATCAGGCCATGGCCATCTAGAAATGTATCAGCCAATAGGAAATGCTGACGTATTTCTAGATGGCCATGCCATGATGCACAGGCCACGCCCTCCGGTTACACCCGTGTAGTTTCCAAAGTGAGCTATCAAATTCCGAGTTCTAAGTTTTCACTTCTATCGGCTGTTCCTATGACTGCCAATTTTTTTGTACACAGTTAAGCAATAAATGATTCTGATTCTTACACGCTTTTTGGATGAGTAAAATGTAGGGAGCTCAAGCCACTGACATGCACAATACCAGTGCATATTTATCTGTAGTTATGCCGGTGACGTATTGCCCAACATTAGTACTTGTCAATATTAAAATTCTAAGTTAAAAGTTTTCACTTCTATCGGCACTTCCTATGACGGCCAATTTTTTTTTGTCAGTAGTAATTTTAGGGCTACTTTTAAATTTCCGCTATCATCATCATCAACAGTCCACTAAACGTTCCCACAGCTGGGACTCGGGACTTTCTCTCGCAAGGAGAGAGTTAAGGCCATAATTCACCACGCTGGCTAAGTGCGGGTTGGTGGATGACACATGACTTCGAAATATTCTAGATACATGTCGGTTTCTTCACGATGTTTTCCTTCACCGTTTTAAGTTATCGCCATTACGCACATGACTTCGAAAAGACAGTGGTGCGTGTGGGGTTTGAACCCGGGGTCTCCGGATCGGCAGGCGCCGTTCTCCCGACTAGACCAGCCGTATCTTCCGCTATTTCCGTAATTTCCGCTAAACTGCCTAATTTTATGTGACTATGAACTAGGCATGATGACCGTAGTAGTCCGTCAGCGAGATTTTAGAAAAAATAAGGGACACGAATTTTTGTTTTATCAACTTGGAAATCGACAGATATAATGTACCATCAAACTTCCTGAGGTAGTGACGTCAAGGCTACATAAAAATCGTACCTATATAGAAGTGACGTCACGTCAGGCGAAACTTCTAAGCACTATATCTTCGTAAGTTTTTTGTTCTTGAAACAAAATAAAAAATACATGTAAAATTTTTTTTTTGACTGTGTAATTACTCTTGTTAATCACCATGCCTATTGTCTATAACCTGGTTTTAATTGTTGGTTTTAATTAATTGTTGTTGAATCTAAAATCATACTAATATTCAAAAGTGTGTGTATACTTATTAAGTACCTACATACGCACGCAAGACAAATAAATACTTCTTACCTTTATTCTTCGCACTAAGAAGTCTAACTTCAACCACAGAACAGATGGGGTTCTAGGCTCGGGAACCTCCACGTGTTGCACCCTGGGCATCACACAACAACTTGCCTCGGTGGCATCTTGTTGTGTGATGGCGAATCCCGGCCGGGGCTGGGAACTAACACACGCGCTCCTCACCCCTTAGAGCAGTGCGTGTAGAGCTTGGGAAGGTTACTCGGCTGATACTCTAAACGGCCAAGTAAAATTCCCAAGTCTTCCAGATGGGGGTCCTCCGCGAGTACTCTCTGATTAGCAGAGTGCTCGGTGGAAGGACAAGGGCCACGATGTAGCCACAGAGGCAGAACCGCGGCTAACCTTAGTCGTAGCTACGGTGCTTAATGATCATTAAATAAAAAACAATATTGGTGGCGATTTCACACATAACACCATCTGACCCCAAACTACTATGCAAGCCACAAATCCAGATAGCTGACATAATACTTATATAGTTGTAAATACATTACTTACTTATGAAATACCCAGACACAGTAAAAGTATTTGTATTCATCACACAAATATCTGCACTGGGTGGGAATCGAACCCACGACCCTCGGCTTCGCAGGCAGACTCACTACCAACCAAGCCACAAGATGCCACAAGGCCAGTCACGCATAATACTACTGTAGGTAGTAGGTGCTATAATACTGCGCCTATTATTACTATCGTAGGTACTACAGTCTTCTTTACCCTCCTCCTCTGTCCCTTTGTACGCGCTTCAAACATGTTTCGAACGCACTTTACGCTCGCGTTTTACGCGCTTTTGAATCTACAAACGCAAACATCAGCTTTCCTTCATTCATGACATTCCTGAAACGCTTGTCGTCTACGCGTTTAAAATACGCCGTGTGCAAGCGGCCTTAGGTAACAACCCACTTTTTGCTCCCACTTCTAGGACTAGAGACTAGAGTAAAGGTATTACGGGAGTACACCTTGGGAGAGCCGTCAGGACAAATCAACAGTCAGGACAAGTCATGGCCATAATCCACCACGCTGGCCAAAAAATCCTTGAATGAACATGACTATGTCAACCAACATGTTTGAAGAACGACTCCTCATGATATTTTTCGTTTCCTTTCATTTTTGGGGTTCCGTAAAACGTAAAAACGGAACCCAGGTTCGTCATGCCTGTTCGACCGTATGTCACAGCCACTTTTTTCCAAAATTATTAAGAACTATACTGTTGAAACTTGGTAAGTAGATGTATTCTACGAACCGCATTAAGATTTTTACACAAAAATTTTGTATGAAAAAAAAAAAAAAATTGGGGATGCCCAATACTTAGAACTGAAACTCAAACATTGTTTTTTCAATCAACCCATACATATGTCTATAAATAGGTCTTCAAAATGATGTTGAGGTTTCTAACATGATTTTCTTATACCTCCTTAATAATTTGTGCGAGAGACACTTCCAAAGGGGGACATTCCCCCCCTGTAATTTCTAAAATAAGAGAATGATAAAACTATAA
Source organism: Ectropis crepuscularia (assembly GCA_963693475.1). Classification (NCBI taxonomy): domain Eukaryota; kingdom Metazoa; phylum Arthropoda; class Insecta; order Lepidoptera; family Geometridae; genus Ectropis; species Ectropis crepuscularia. Next base: position 4,625,176 of record OY856361.1, read on the forward strand.
AAATATGTGATGTACATTACCATGCAAACTTACAACGAAATTGGTTTGAACTCGATCTAGTAAGTCGTTTTTTTAAGTACATCTTTTAAATACGCTATTATTAAAACGTCGCTCAAAGTTACAACAAACTACAAGAACTTGTGTAAATATTAGGTTACTTGCGACTACGGAACCCTTCATGGGGGAGTCTGACTCGCACTTGGCCGCTTTTATTATAGTAGGTACCTACCTGTAGAGTGACGGGGCAATCAGGGCATGTGCCTGATGGTAAGCAACACGCCGGCCCATAACAGCAACACAATTCAGCTATTGGAAGACGAAGAATCTGAATCATTACCTAGCACTGCACTACGCTCTTCACCCAGAGATACAACATGTTTTATCTCTATGCCCTGTAATTTCTCTGGAAACATTGCCTTTCAAACCGCAACACAGTTATGTTTACAATTATTGCGTGGCGGTTGAAGAACTGGGAAAAGTATGGCACTTCTCCTTCATGGCGGACTCTACAAAAAAAAATTGGCAGTCATAGGAACTGCCGATTGAAGTGAAAACTTTTAACTCAGAATTTAATAGCTTACTTTAGAAACTACACGGGTGTAACCGGAGGGTGTGGCCTTGGCATCATGGCATGACCATCTAGAAATGCGTCAGCATTTCCCATTGGCTGACGCATTTCTAGATGGCCATGCCATAACGGCCAGGCCACGCTCTTTCAGCATTTCCCATTGGCTGACGCACTTCCAGATGGCCAATGGCTATGGTCCCGAATTTACCCGAAGATTTCTTATCATACCCGAGCGTGACGTTAGAATTCAATTCACAGCCCACGAATACTCTCTCTAGGCGCGCCAAAAGAAGTTTTCACTTCAAAAATCCAAGCGTTACCAAGGGTCACTTTTTTAAATCACAAACACACTCATAGAAAATTTATTATTAAACATACATAATTATAATTTTGCACCTTCTGAGGTAAATTTACTAACTTACCTTTCAAAATCCAAGAAGACTTTACTAAAGCTAAATTATTTAAATAGCTAGTGTAATTATCCCAACACACACACATACATTTCATTTAGATACAAGAATTATCAACACATCTTAATAAGTACAATCACACATAAACACACACAAATAAGCACACTCATACTTGGCTGTATAAACATGGATCCTTTGCCAAATCGCCATATTAAAACTACACCACTCCATTTTTATAACCTCAAATTTCCATCCCAGAAGCATTAAGGGGCCACCATAATAATCAACATTCAACAAATTTCACATAAACACCTAAGTAGTTTCAACGATTTGCCAGTAAAGTACCTACCCTTAATTGCGTTAGACTTTCGTTCGTGGTCTCACTTTTACCATCGATTATTCACTCTAAAACGACAAACTCAACTTCACCTTATGAGTATTTTAATTCAAGTCCATAGAGTTTGTTTTTCGTTGGGTGGTAGGTTGTGTTAAAATGGTATTTTCGTACGAAAAGGATAGGGAGACAGGGTGGAACGGTTGGCTGAAGCGGCAAGGGGTGGTTCTACTGAAGAGTGACGCCCCAAAATCTAAGGGTAGTTGTCAGTTCGTAAAGTAAACTTAGAGCGGACCAACGCAAAGAAACGCGGGCGTTTCATTCGGACATAGAAATTACCGCGTTTAATTCTATTTTAATTTGGAACAATTTTTTTTCTAAGTTTCGTTACATCGGCTCGATTCTCAATTTGAATTGAATTGTTTTTTTATTTGTTATGTTGTTTTGGTTCAGTTTTTTACGGACTGTGTTAACGGATTGATAGTGATGTGATGGTGCGAAGATTTTGAATGTGATATGGAACACTGTTTCAAAACCGATTTTTTATGAGGTAAGTTGACGATGTCGATTGCTTGTTTGGCTAAGTTGAATATTTAATTTTTTTATCACCGCATAACGGTTCATTTTTCTAATAGAAATGCAGTGAGTACTTATATTAGTATTTAGAATTTTTCTCTACCCATTTAAAGTACACCTTTCTATGAAAAATACTTCAAAGCCTTAAATATCGCCGCAAAATTGCTAGTCTAGGTTTTTATCGGATACATTTCAGAGAGTGTGAAACTGATCTGCATCTACTGATCAACTGATCTAATACCACCTTGCCCTTTTTCTATCGGACTGCTCGTAGCTAAAAAGGCGACATCCTTTCATTGTTGATGTTCTAAAGACTCAAAAGGTGAGGTTTGATTCTTTTGTGATAAGAACGTCTAGGCTGTGGAATGCATTGCCTCAGGTTTTTTTCCGATGGTTACAATCTTGGTGTCATCAAATCGAGAGTGAATTGTGGTTTTCTAGGTAGGTAAGCACGCTTCATCGTAGACCGCATCGTTTCTTAACACTTAACATCAAGCGAGATGACGGTCAAGTGTGGGTTTACACTTGACCGTCATCTTTCATAAAAGTAAAAAAAACACTCCAAAAATAGGTAATTTTTTGTGTGTTTTATTTTTGCAGTAGGTATACCTATTTGTACATTGTAACTATCGTTATCTATTTCAATACTACAAGTTTAATTATTGTTCTTACTAATTAAAATTAATTATCTTCGCCTCTATTAAAATGTGGTTACATATCGAAATTGATATAGCATAGACCGTCCAAAAATAACTGAACTGCCTAGTTATTGACAATATGGTGGTTATTTTTTATAGTATAGATCGATGGGACGAGCAAGACAAGCACCAGATGGTAAGCAACATACCATCCTATAACAGCACATGCAACACTGCTATTGACCCGAAGATACTAAATCACTACTTAGCACTGCATTGCGGTCGTCACCCAGATATATTAGGCTTAGTATCACTTGGCTCTGTAATTTCTCTGGAAATATTGCCTTTTAAACCGGAATACAGAGATGTTTGCACATTACCTACTTCTTGCAACAATACAAATGTAGGTACCACCGCTAACAACAAATGTCACGAATCAGATTTTTATATTTTAGCTGCTCTACTTAGAGCCATATTTTAAAATGCCACATTTTCTGTGACTTTTTTTTCTACTTAGGCCGTTATAAACATTTAAGTTGTTATTTTATTGAGCATTAGATCTGTATACTCTAATTTCTCTTGAATTTCGTACGCGAAACCCATCATTAATTAACTTAATAATTAAAGAAACGAAAATTAACATAACAAAGTCATTTAATTATTTATGAAATCATGGGATGTTCACGATATACAGTTATACGATTTACTGGATCCCCATATTTTGGACCAGTTTAATGCACCATTTTATCAGATAAATTGCTCACTCAAATACTTAATACTCAAATATTTATTTCAGCATAATATGTAACACATGCAAGTGTTGATAATATGCATTTGTGGTCATTGCCTACATAAATCTGGCCCTAATCCCTAATAAAGGCATACCAAAGGTACCTACGGAACGTTCTATTTCTAAGTCATCAAAATTGTCTTTAAAATCTTGTACCTACTTTGTTGTAACTTTTAGTTTCCAAAAAATTGTATTCTTTAGACATTTAGTAAAATTGTCGTTTGAATAATACTGATTATTGATATTAAGCACTAACTGATACTACCACTATTTTACTGATAGCTCCATTTACGAACTATAAATATTCCGTTATTAATTATAACAGTGTAGGAATTATAGGTTTAACGTTATTTATGTTAAAATAAAATAGTTAAATTGTTGGTAAGGATATTTCTTGATAAATATAATAAAAAAATAATAGCAGCGTTTATTTCTTAAGTTTCGTTTTTTATTATTAATTTTATCATGCATCTGCAAGCAATATCATCAGGTGATATTAAAATTAAAAATAAATACTCAAACACATTTCGGTTAATTTTGTAAAGAAGTACACTTAGTATATTTTCAAACTTTCTACCTATCTATTATAATACTTTGATAGAAGAGATGGATATTTACAAATGTAGGTCTTCATAATGGGCCTGTTCTAACTGAATAACTCAATTCTAGATCATGAAATTCATCTCACATAAAATGTTTACCTTCTACTGGATATAAATAATAATTAATTTGTTCAATTTGCTTACCCTAACTAAAACCCCTACTCAGATAAATATTTGCCAAGAATCCAAATCCTTAAAATGTAAATTTTATAACATAATTACCCAAGAACTCCAATTTCACTTGAATTTCGTTGACAACGGGAGTCTAAAATTAATGTCAAAATAATTTCCGTCCAGCGTTTCAAGTTCCAACAGGCACTCCAAAAAATTAATCAATTTATCACAACTCCTGGATAATTTAAAACATTTGTAACGATTGTAATTAATTAAAACAGTCGGACAAGCACGAATTAATTAGCTAATGCTTCCAAATTATTTGACGGCCGTTAACTCGATGCTACGTTTGACAGACAACTTGACGTTAATCGATAATATTATGGTAATGCCCCCTCACTAGCGTCAAAGACGTGTGTTGTCATTTAAATGTGTCAGTTACTTTGTTTTAAAAACAGTGTTTTTATCACCCTAATGCACATAACGCCATATTACAAACTTTTACTCATGACTTAGGGGAGTCAAAAATCAGTAAAATTTTGAGGAAAGTCTTCAGTAGCGGTAGAACTCTTTGCAGAGTCCGCCTAGGGAAATACCGCATCTTTACCACTTACTTCACAGCCAAGCAGTAATGTGCAAAGCGTTAGTATGTTCCGGTTTGAAGCTTCGTTCCAGGTAAAGGGAACACAAATTTTCTGAGCAGACGGGCAATTATAATTACTCGTAAAAATAATAATTTGTAGGGTTGGGTGACTTTGTTGGTAAATTACGCATGATACTGTAATCGTTTTACATAGTATTACTAATTAATTACAATTTCGGTCTAATTAATGTAATTTTTGTTAAAATTCAATGGCCAATATAATTATAAAGTCAAATTTTTAACAACCCTTTTACGACTGAGACGGGCTTCGAAGTTACGACATGTCAGTTAAATGCAGGATGGTTTTAATTAGGTACTTTTTTTTCATTGCATATATGTCTTATTTACGAAAAAAAAACAATATTCACATCGAATTTATACGTAATACTAGCAGTGGCCCGAGGTTTCATCCACGTAGTATTCGTTGCCGTTATTTACTCAAGAAAAGAAAAAATTTGCTCATGAGTTTTAGTTACTTTTGATTTGAGATTGATTTTGGAGTTTGTATGTAAGTATGTAGGTATGAATGTTTGTTATTCTTCCAAAAAAATATCAGGATCAAATTTGATAGATATTTCATAGATATATATTTTACATAGATAATTACCTAGATAATAGTTTGAAATATCACATATACCACTTTTTATCTCTGATTTAAGAAGATAAAAAAATTATAGAAAATTACAACAACTAGAATCAGTATTTAAGAATCTAAGGGTCGTGAGTGTGAATCCCACCCAGTGTAGATATTAAAATATTACACAGAAATAACTTATTAACTAGTGCCACAATTGGCGGCCTTATTGCTGAGAGCAATCTCTTCCAGGCAACCAGCCACACATACATGTATTTACATGTACATACATACATGGTATACACATGTACATGTAAGGTATATACATGTATTTACAATTATGTAAGTATTACATCAGCTATCTGGCGCCCATAATCCGAGAATTGCTTAGTTTGTAGCTAGATTCGCCAGTTCAGTTTAAAATAAATGTAGAGCTGTTTTACTACTGAAACAAGTCCATAGCCGACGGGAAAAAAGATAATAGATAGTGAAATAATTAAGTATCTGTGCTGTTATGTGGCAGGCATGTTGCTTACCATCAGGCGAATGTCCTGCTCGTCTCGTCACTCTATATTTAAAAAAAACAACAAAAAAGTATTAGAAAAATATGATAAAAAATATGGACAGCCCAAAATCTTATACCTTTAAATGAGCAATTCTTGTACCTATAAAAATATGTATATATATATATATAGAATCTGAATCTCGGAAACGGCTCGAACGATTTTCATGAAATTGTGTATGCAGGGGGTTTGGGGGACGATAAATCGATCTAACTAGGTTTCATTTTTAAAAAACGTATATTATGCGCGTTTTTAGACAACGAAAAACTATCACATTAGACATAAGAATGCGAAGGTAAATTTCGCCGAGTGACGCGACAGCATAATTGGCTCTGACGGGAAGTCGGGCGTTCGTGGCGGTCACGAATTAGTAGCTGCGGGTTCGAATCCAGACGGCTTCTCTTTTTTTTTTCAAGTTTTTTTTTAAGAAAATCTAAGAGTTTCTAAGTATTTTTAGTATTTAAACCGAGCAAAGCTCGGTGACCCAGGTACTGAAGAAGTATAGTCATAACTAAAAAAAAGACAATACTGCTTTTTTATCAAGGTAAGGTTTACAAGGTAAGGTCTTACGCGAGCCAATATGCCATGTTTTTTTAAAGTAGGTAAAGTGAAATTGAATCAAAAATTGGTACACGAATCGAACTTACAAATTACAGATTTGTACACAGCATACGGAAGAGAATGAATGATATGAATCGAATGTTTATACAGATTTCAAAAATATCTGACAAAAATAGTAGTAGTGTTTTAATTTTGTTCGAGTAATCTGATAAACATAATTATGTTAATATCAAATAATTTGCCATGAATTTGAAAAAAATATGTCAATAATTTGAAATTTATTTTGACCCATTTGTCACTCCAATCTGTTTTCTTGAAAACGCCCCATTGTTAAAATTCTGTGAATTTGCAAAAACTACTAATGTATTTTTTATATTGATCACAATTAAAAACGTGTTTAATGTTTATACCATATTTTCTTTTTTATACAATTTGACGTGTATTTTAAAAAAAATACATCTATTGGTCAGTTACAAACATCACAAACATGTTCGCATAAATCTAAGGTAGGTAATACAATAAATTGTCATTTATCCATGTACAACCTTGATACCCAAAACTAGGTAGTTATATACAACATAAAGCTCGTCTTAATTCATTTTGCTAAAACTAAAAAATAACGAGTACTAAAACTTTTGGCCTAACTACGAGTATACTAAACTCGTAGTTAGGCCAAAAGTTTTTGTTATTGTATTACCTTAGATTTATGCGAACATGTTTGTGATGTTTGTAACAGACCAATACATGTATTTACGGTCTACTAAAAAAAAGCTCTGTCATTTAATTTTTTTTTTTTTGTAATTGTAACAAAAAATAAAATATTGCGCATAAATAACACTTATCCTGTTACGTGACTTTGCACACATCTAATCTAATCTAATCTACACACCAAACACAATTAATATAAAATCTAACGTTAATTACCGAGGAGTAACAAACGGTATAATTATGCAAAGGGTTCGCTTCCAGAAACTTGCACAGATAACATCGGCGGCCATCTGCCGCAATCGGCTGCGGCTGAATGGACAACCACCTTTCAATGTAGTTAGGCCTAAAAAAACTTAAATTCGAAGTTGACATAAGTGATTTTCTTTATTTTTAATTATTGGAATTTTTGCACATAAATGTAGTACCTAATACTATTAGGTACTAAATGTAGTAATACCTACATACCCACTTGATTTTTTGTTTCTTCTTGGACTTGCCAGTTCTGAAAAATAGAGTCATTTTTTATACAATAAAAACACATTAGTAAAATTTTGTACATTAAAATATAATACACCATATGTTTTTTTACTTTGACTGTTCAATGTGTATAAAATTTTATACAATTGTTTGAAATAACTTAAGTATTTGACTTATTTATAGGTAGGTAGGTAAAATTACGTTCATTTTGTAACTTTTAATACGAAATAGAATTTTGTAGATATTTTAAATATGAAAAGAAAAAAACGTCAGCAATTTTTAGCAGTTATAAAAATAATTGCGTGTTATTTTTTTTATTAATATTTTAGCTACCTACGATCCGTTTTGTGCACGGGTGTTATAGAACCTAAATACAAATGTACTTCCAATTTTATTTTATAACATTTTTGTAGTTTTAGATTTTCAGTGTGCTTATAAAAACAATTTCTTCATAATTCATTTTGGTCTCTAGATCTAAACTTGACTTAAGCTCACTTTTGTCTTAAGCTCTACTTACGGTAAAATTAAAACATTTCTAAAGCATTTTCACTTATTTATTATTCCTTGAGCAAAACTTTGAAATACGGGACATTATAGATTTTTACACAGTATTACTGCAGCCTAATTGTTTAAAAAAAAAATGGGGATAGAAAACTGACCGCAAAGCAGGCCACCTGAAGGAAATAATTATTCCCATACTTCATCTATCTAAAAAGCGCATTTACAATAACTAATAAAAACATAGTGAATACTACAAAACAACTAATTAAGATACAAAAAGCAGTAAAAGCTTGTATCGGGTGTGGTCGTTTAAAGTTAATCGATTTAAAAAGTATCGATTACCCGTTTCGAGTGCGCATCACCGATTCACAATCAGCCGACCGGCGGCGGGCGGAGGCGTGCGATCACTATCTTTCAAAACATATTCGATTACGAAAATACAAAGCATTTCACTCGTAACCTCATTACTAAATGTTTTTTATTAGGGTTCCGTAAAACGTAAAAACGGAACCCTTATAGATTCGTCATGTCTGTCTGTCTGTCTGTCTGTCTGTCTGTCTGTCTGTCTGTCTGTCCGTCCGTATGTCACAGCCACTTTTTGCCGAAACTATGAGGACTACACTGTTGAAACTTGGTATGTAGATGTATTCTGTGAACCGCATTAAGATTTGAACAAAAAAAATAAAAAAAAAGAAAAATTAGGGTTGCTCCCAATACTGAGAACTGAAACTCAAAAAAATTTTTTTCATCATACCTACACGTGTGGGGTGTATACCGATAGGTCTTTAAAAATGATATTGAGGTTTCTAAAATCATTTTCGTCTACACTGAATAATTTGCGCGAGAGACACTTCCAAAGTGGTAAAATGTGTGTCCCCCCCCCTCTAACTTCTAAAGTAAGAGAATGAAAAATCTAAAAAAAATATATAATGTACATTACCATGCAAACTACCAACGAAAATTGGTTTGAACTCGATCTGATGAGTAGTTTTTTTTTACTAAGTCATAAATACACTATTATTGAAACTTCGATCAAAGTTACAAGGAACTACAAGAACTATGTGTACTATGTATATTATGTTACTTGCTGCAACGGAACCCTTCATGGGCGAGTCCAACTCGCACTTGACCACTTTATTATTTTTGAAGTGAAAACTTCTTTTGGCGCACCACAGAGCCAAAAACACATTTTTAGTGAATTGAATTGAATTCTAGCGTCACGCTCGGGAATGATAAGACATTTTCGGGTCAACTCGGGTCATGTAGAAATGCGTTAGTATTGCCCATTGGCCATTTAGAAATGCGTCAGTTTTTGCCATTGGCCGATGAAATGCTGACGCATTTCTAGATGGTCATTGTCATGGCCACGCCCTCCGGTTTCCGGCGTAGTTTCCAAAGCGAGTTATCAAATTCTGAGTTATACGAGTAAGTTTTCACTTCTATTGGTAGTTCCTATGACTGCCATTTTTTTAATGATTTTTTTTTGTAAAACGGAAACCACACTGGGATTAGTAATATACCTAATAGGTACCGACTACTTAAAATACTTTACTAAGCTTCGCAATAAAACTAAATTTGTTAATAATTAGGCATAAGTCCTCACATTAATTCAGTAATTTAAATTACTGAAAACAATATAAACAAGTGACCTTGACCCGTCTCATGGGAGAATTAAAAAATATAAGTCAATTAGAACGGCGTATTGAAGTGGCAGACATTACTTGACTGGCCACTTAATAAAATTACTGCTGTCGTTATAAACGTTAATAAAACAATGATTAAACAGTAACCATTATCACCTTACTAAAAAGTTAAATATAAATGTACCATACTTACTTCTAGAAATGAAAATGGAAAATAAAAATGAAGCTATTTTATTTATTGTTGCTGGCTTTGTGGTTTAGTGGGTAGTAACTCTGCCTGCGAAGCCGATGCTCGTGGGTTCGATTACCACGCAGTGCAAATATATTTACAACTATATTAGTATCATATCAGCTATCTGGCCGCCATAGTACAAGCTTTGCTTAGTTTGGGCTGTGGTTTGGGGTCAGACGGTGTTGTGTGTGAGTTGCCCACCAATATTTAATATTTATACTAACTCATTATTTTCGTATCATGTTGAACTATCATGTTACAACCACTCCTCTAAAAGTAAGAGACTCTACGCTCTAAATTGTTGACAAATAGGTACGCCTACTTAGGACAAACGCTTCAGTTAGGTAGATGCAACTTCGAGAAAGGCGTTACTCGTCGAATACAACTCGATTGGGCAGCGTTCGGGAAACCACGTAATATTTTCTCATTAAAACTACCGCAGTCACCGCAGTGTCTCAAGACAAAAGTCTTTGACCAGTGTGTGTTGCCAGTGATGACTTATGGAACAGAAACGAGGTCGCTTACTATGGGCCTTATAAGAAGGGTCAAAGCTACCCAAAGCGTAATGGAAAGACCCATGCTCGGAGTCTGCCTGCGTGATAGAATCAGAAATGAGGAAATCTGCAGGAGAACCAAATTAACTAACACAGCTCGAAGTTTTGGCAAACTCAAGTGGCAGTGCCGCATAGCTCGCACGAAAAACCAACGCCTTGAAGTTAGCTAGGCAACATTTTGCTAAAATCTCGTACTAACTTCAGGTTAATACAGATACAATTGAAGATAATAAAATTATGATCGATTCTGTCATTGAAGTTAGGCTTCTTAGCACGAGAAAGAGAATAAGTATTACCTAACTTCTTGCATACGTACATATGTACACACACAGCAGGTCTACTACGAAGTCCGGTATACGATATATCGGCTGAACTTATGGACGTTTCTTACCACGAAACACAATCGTCGGTTGATCGGATCGGGCGTTTCGTTCATTTCGAATTCCGACCGACATAGATTTGACAGTTTTTGTGTGGTAAACTTTAATCCGAAAGCATTTAATTACCTTACCGATTATTCGGAGGTTGTTTTCGTAGTAGACCTGCAGTTTTGACTATTTTGCAAGTTTTGTATCGTAAGTACTTGTAATAAAATAATTATGTACTTATTACCCGCTACAAACAGCTTACAGTTCGTGTAACAATGTAGTAAAACGAATGTCCTCCGTTTAGTCATCACGCGTGCCGCTCCTAAGCTGTAAAAAGGTTAACTTTACGGCCTCCGGCAACGGATAGGTCATAATGACCTGATTATAGTCTGTGGCGGTTAGTCTATGTCTATGGAAATAAAGAGTTTAACTCATCTTCAACTATTGGTTAAGAGCCCGTAAATGGCCGTATAATATCTCAGACCTGAGATAGCTTATTGTTTATTTGTACCAAAAACAACACCTAACCTAACCTCAAAATTCATATATTTACGAGTTAAGAACACACATTTGCCGAGCCGCGCTTCTACCGCCTAACTAAATCGGCTATCGCTTTGCTAATCCTGTCTCTATCATTTCAAGCGAAAAGAAAAGAGAGAGAAACATCAAAGCGACGACATTTTGAAGTGAAAACTTCTTTAGGCGCGCTATAGACAGAATTTTCGTGGGCTGTGAAATGGATTCATCAATCGTCACGCTTGGATATGATAATGGATCGGATCGGATATGAAATCTTCGGGTAAACTCGGTAAAAACGGCCAGGTAGGCACCAGGGCAACAGAAACAGTAAAGAGTTTCGATTACCTACCTCCAACAGCCCAGCGTTTATCGATACCAGGACAACGATACCAGGACAACAGACATATAAAAGAGTTGCGTTTGCCCCTAGGTACCAGTACCAGGGCAACAGAAACAGTAAAGAGTTGCAATATTTTGTACAACTTCGTTCCATCAGAATGTCCCTTGACACCTCCCAAGTATTTTGAGTTATAAGTTTTCACTTCTATCGGCAGTTCCTATGACTGCCAATTTTTTTCGTTCGGCGGTAGACCCCCGATTCCATAAAATTTCTTTGATAGAAAAAAATATCAAAGTTACCACAATATTTTTGAGAAAACACTGCTTTCTCAATAAATTCAGAAGATAAGTTCTTGAGAATTATTATGATAATTTGAACATGTACATATAAGAATACTAGCGGCCCATTCCGGCTGCGCTCGGATATTGTCATTTAAAGACTATTAATCGAAATAAAAACTATCCTATCTCTCAAGTTGGACCAGACTGCTCATGGTGTGCCAATTTAATTTAAAATCGGTTAAGTAGTTTAGGAATCCATCGCGGACAAACATCGTGACAGGAGATTTATATATATTAAGATAGGTATATAATCTTATATAGATTTTTTCAAATGTCCATTATTATATCTGGAAAGAGAAAATCCCTACGAGCACTACGGACCAACAAGCGTTATTATATTTGTTACCTACTTCAGTACCGCTTCGGCTGCTGAGGTAGGGCGTCTTTAATGGTTATTAATTATTATCATGTTTAGCTTCACAGCTCTACCAATAGGATTCTCCCAATGCTCAAACGCTGGACGCTCGCGAAATTGCGGTGAATGCTACAAGAAAAAAAAACACCAATATCTCGTAGAACGTAGAAAGATAGGTACAAACCGTCAAACGGGGAGATTATTAACCTGTGAGATTAAAAGTTGAAAATTGATTATAATCATTATATTAATTGATTCCGCCGTTTATAAGCGGCGGAATTGGACTCAAATATGCTCATAATTAGTAATTATCTTTATTTTGACAGCCTGTTTTGAACAACAAATACTGTTGGTGTTGAGATAAATTGCAAGAGTAAGTACTTATATTTTGTTTTACAAAAAACCCTTTTCAAATTCTCGAAAAACATGTACGCTTATTGTCTAAGTGTCTACCTATTTTCTTCTTACGCAATTGGTTAAAAATAACATTATTCCTTGAAACCGGGTAAAACGGATGAGCTCTATCAAAGCTGCCGAGTTAAGACGTTTACCGTATTTATAATTCAGCATATTAAAGTGGTTTATTGTTCTTAGTTATTTAAGGGTGTCCCTGGGGCATTAGCTAATATCGGGGGAGGCACCCCTATTGTCTGAGACGTTAATAATAAATAGGAGATGAAATCTTTTGGCTGTGGTACATTATAGCTTAGGCTTTATACCATTTGGGAGCTTTGATTTGTGTAATGGGATAGGCATGACGTAAGCTGGCAACATTTGGTAAAATCTATAACAGATAAGTTGCGATATTAAGCTGAAGAGGTTTTTGAAGTGATATCTTCTTTTGGCGCGCCTAAGACAGATTTTTCGTGGGCTGTGAATTGAATTCTAGCGTCACGCTCGGGAATGTTAAGAAATCTTCGGGTAAACTCGGGATCATTGCCATGCTCCTGGCCACGCTCTCTGGTTTCACCCGCGTAGTTTCCAAAGTTAGCTAACACATTCCGAGTTATAAGTTTTCACTTCTATCGGCATTTCCTATGACTGCCAATTTTTTGTTTGAATGCGCTAGTCTCAGGAACTAGTTACCTACTGGACCGATTTAAGTAGACTCTTTCACCGTTGCATATATGTACCTACGTGATCCTTCAGTGCTATGGGCTATAGAGGTGTATTATGTACTTAGTAGGTATGAAGGTATGTACTTACCACGGGCAAAGCCGGGGCGGACCGCTAGTTATTAGTAAGAAAGAATTAGCGATAAACTATACAACTAGTGCGTCAAGTTATTGGTGGCACTATCCCTAAAAACAATCTGTTTCAGGCAACCTTAGGATAAAAAATAGTGTGTGGACAAGTCAAAAAATGAATGTGTCATCTGTCACTTTATTTTTTAATATTTGTTGTCTTATATATGAAAACGTTCCATTACCTACATTATCATCTGTGGTTTGCTCATTTTGTTTCAATCGAAATCAATGACAGCATCGATTGAAACGAATGATTTCCACTAAATGCTCAACTCTGCTATCGGACTCGTCCATTGGTGTCACATTAACACAAAACGTGAACCATCCATTACGTTTAACCAACGATTATTTACAATACATCAATTTAATACGCGAAGTGGCGATCGAACGGCCAATTCGCGTCAAAAGCGATGTTTTGCGCGAAATTTACATTTTGGTCATTCGATTTAAATCGAACATTCGAATAAATGCGATGGATTTCATTTCCCGCCGGCGCTACGATGGCCATATTTAAAATGGCGGTGCGTTGGAAATTTAAATTATTGTACTAGGAAATCCCCGTGATTTCACTATCATTGATCGCGATCCTGATATTTTCCTTGGATAAAAATAGCCTATGTGTTATTCTAAACCATTATCTACCAACGTAGGTATCTAAAGTCATCCAAATCCACATACTTAGTAGGTTTGCGTGAAATCTGCAGAATATCGCAGTAAATCTGTATAGCTACAGATATACTGCGATTACACATGTAGCTGATGTGAACTATTTTTTTTTAAATAAAGAGTGACGAGACGAGCAGGACATGTGCCTGATGGTAAGCAACATGCCTGTCACATAACAGCACAGTGACACGCAGCTATTGGAACATGAAGACTCAAAATCATTACCTAGCACGGCACTCGTCACCCAGAGATCCAAGTTGTTATATCTCTAAGCCCAGTAATTTCTCTGGAAACATTGCCCTTCAAACCGGAACACAAAAGTTTGCACATTACTGCTTGGCGATAGAATAACTGGCAAAGGTGTGGTCCTTCCCCAGGCGGACTCTGCCAAGAGTCCTACCACTACAGAAACAGAACAGAACTTACATGATTTCATCCGTATAAAGCGCACGTTCCGCTCCTACCACCGCTCCAACGCTTCGTTGAACTACATTAGCCGCGCTTCTACCGCCTAACGAAAAACGCTTTGACGCTTTGATGCTTTGACATTGCTGTCTCTTTTCTTCTCGCGTGAAATGAAAGAGACGGCAATGCCAAAGCGTCAAAGCGTTTTTCGTTAGGCGGTAGACCCCCCGGTCGGTGACGCTCTTTTTTCGCCCACCTTCAGTTCATTAATTTTCCGCCACTAAAAAGTGGTCAACTAGGCTAAGGTCATTTTCTAAACATCAAAAACTCTACTCATGCAACACATTCACAGCCCGGACGCTCTTATTACAAAAGTTGAGTCAAACGTCTTCGTTCGAGTCTTTGGAACATCCACTATGGAACAATGTCGCTTTTTCAAGCTACGAACAGTCTAAATAGATAAAAGGCAAGGTGGTTACCACCGTGATCTATGATCACGCAGATTTACGGTTGTTAGCAGGTATTCCATGTAAATTGATGTTTAAATATTGGTGGTGGAATTAACTTAAAAACGGCGAAGGAAAACATCTTGTGAAGAAAATATCTCTCATAGAATATTTCGAGGCCATCCGTCCTCTACCGACTCGCACTGGGTTAGCGTATTGGGTTATGACCTTAACTCTTTCCTTGCGAGATAAGACCCCGAGTCTCAGTTATGGGAACATTTAGTGGCTAAATAACTGTCTACTAACTACTTATAATCTGTCTAACCATTTGAAATCTCCCACAGGCTCGCCACGTCATGAAGATCTAACCACAATGGACTCTCCACTCTCTTCACAAGACGAACGCGACATCGAAGTCAACGTAGTCTCCGGCGCTAGCAGCCCTGACATCCCTTCCTCCCCAAGAAAAGATCCCTTCTATTCTTCTCCATCAAGAAAAGAAACAAAGAGCCCGTTTTATTCTTCCCCATCGAGAAAAGAATCGAAAAGTCCGTACTATTCGTCTCCTTCTCGAAAGGAGCCAAAGAGTCCGTTCTATGATAAGAAGGACAAAGAAGAGAAGGCGACGGGAAGTGCACCGTATACTAGCTTCTCTATCAGTTCAATCTTGAACAGAACGGAACCTCGGCGGGAGAACGTTCTAGAAGCGGCGTTGGCGGCAAATCACTTTGGCAATGCGAATGATGCCATGCTTTCAAGGTGAGTTATTTTAATAATTGGCTTAAAGGATTATTACATTTGGCTAAACTTAGCCGACTGAATCTAATCGCTACTGAATACTGATTGAAACAGTGACAGTGAAGATTGTTTGATTCTAAACCTAATTCTGAATTCAGTCGACTAAATGTAGCCAAGTTTAATATGTCTTTTACTTTGAACGTCTCGTCCGATGTTAAACGACGATGCGATCTACGTAAAGCGTTTTGTTGTAAGTTTTTACATTTTAATAGATCTAGGTTAAAATGTAAAATGTGCTAAAGTAACTTAGACGTAGATAGTAAGTGACATTGGAACTTGGAACAGGGATAGTTAGTCTACTTAAGGGCGAACATTCTAGTGCTTTCATGCATTATTAGGTTTATTAGGTTATTATTAGGTTTACTGAATTCTTTCATATTACATTATCATAACTTTGTGTTCAATTTAGTCGTACCCACATAAACCTCTATTTTTTAGATAAAACTCTCGTGCCGAAAAAGTTTATTTGTAATGAAACTTATCTGAAATGTCTTTACCGATTTTTATGGAATTTTTGTGTTTGGTGGGTTTGAGAATCGACCCTAAAGTATTTTTCAACTTCTTACCTATTATTTTTTCTTCTTACCTTTATTCTTAATTATTATTAATCGCTTTCTTACTATCTTTATATATGCAGATAATCCAAATTAATTTACTACCGTTTAATGAAGTTACTTATTTAAATTGTCGCATTAGCTAGTAATACGTTTTTTAACAAACAGCACCTTTACAAATTAAATTATAATGAGAACTAATCCTATATACCTAACTTACAACCTACACCAAACAAATCTGATTTATACATAGACTAATAAAGGTCTAAAGATACCTAAACAATCAAGTGCACTACCGTAGGATACACAAATGTATTTCTAAATACCATTGATGTAAATTCAATTCCACGCATAATATTATGATATTAGTGTAGAAGTGGCCACAAGCTAAGGCCAAAGCTATAACCCGGGCAATTTGTAGGGTACACTGTAAAGTATCGGCCACTTGGCAGCCGATCGCTCCATCGATTAGATAACCACAGGCACAGCCGGTCATTACCGGCAACTTAATCTTCAGAGCCCGCTCGTTTGGCTACGTTCAAACGGGCAGAGCCTCCATCTAGCTACGTAGTTTGTATCTAAGCATAAACAACAACAATTTTGTATAGATAGGTACATACTTAGTAGGTACACACATCGTTATAAACCATTTGATGTGCCCTGAGCACCTTAAAATTGGTAATAAACTGCGTCTCTATATGTAGCGTAAGTGGTTTACACACCACCACTCTACTTGACCCCTAGAATCGCTAGCAGCGAGGTATGCTGTGGTTCTACTTATTTTTGTTGTTGTTCGAATAGAGATAGGTAAAAACGTCCGGCGTTCACCGCTTCCAGCAAGACTTCCGACTAGAACGGAAAGCGTGAGCTCACTCTTCCCAACGATGCGCCTAAAGTTTGAGAGGGCATATCAAATAGTTTATATCGATAAGTACCTACACGGACTACACGGTGAAGGGACGAGCAGGACATGTGGCTGATGGTAAACAACACAACTGCCGACAACAGTGTCACGCAATTATTAGAACATGAAGAGTCCAAATCATTACCCAACACTGAAATGCGCTCGTCAACCAGAGATATACATAAAATTATTTATTTATTTATATGCCCTGTATATTTTTTTACAATTCCAAAAGACAAAAAAACATTGCCTTTCAAATCGGTAAACAGTATCATCATCATCAATAGCCCACTTATTATATTATATTATATTCGGTAAACAGTAATATTAATATATTCTATGATATTAGCACAGCACAGCGTGGTGGTACAATAACTTGCAAAGGTGCAGGTATTACTTCCCCAGGCGGACGTCTTTGTCGATCCTTCCTGCATGAGTCCGATTAGCACTTGTACCGAAGTAACTATTTTCTGATCTGTGCTTGTACGGTCTATTTTAAATAATTTTATAATAAGAAACTTCACACAACAGTCCCATGGAGTCCTTAGAAGCTGTTTGAACATTATTTCGTTTTCTTTTTCTCTAGTTTCGCAAACAAGGAAAAACGCGCGAACACAGAAAAAAAATAAATCCCTTATTTCCTGTCCAAACAATTCGCCAACAAAATTCATCAACATCAAACGTCTCCGCTACTTACGTAGGAATGTATAACACCGTCCACGCTAGTCCCCAATTTGTTACCCTATTCAGCCACTCGTTTACCCCATTTACCCGGGTTTACTGCCCAGTGTTGCCAGATAAGGGTCGTTGCTTTCCTTAACTCCTTGTAAGGCGGCCTGATTAGATGTCTGTAATGATGAGGTCTGAGGAATAAAACGAATGGAATTCGTGTACGGGGTCTTTTATTACTTGGTCTAGGATAATGCGGGCTTATAGAGATGTGTGCCTTTGTATTGCTTCTACTAACTAGATTAGGTATTTTGCTAATATTATAAATGTGAAACTTTGAATGTTTTTTGCTCAATCACGTCGGGACACTGACCGTATCGGGCTGAAATTTATCAAACATAGTTAGATTTTAGTCTGGGATAGCGCATAGAATATAGATTTTTTTATCACGGAGAAATAACTGGGACGGGAGCTTCGGGTAAGACTGCGTAGCGCTGCAAGTATTAGAATAATTGTTACTTAAGTTTGAAAACTAACATGGCTATTACACATATTTAATTAATTCACAGTTAGCTCACGTGTAATATGGCCGGTCCAGATTAAATACTATTGTTAAGTACGTAATTTATTCTAAATTAAGAAGACAATTAGTCCATAAATAAAACAGCTATGATCAGTCTACAGCATTATATTTCGGAATCAATCCTTCATCATACCAACTTATTCACAGCTGCCTCGGGCAGCTGAAGTAGTACATTTTGTAAAATTAAAGAAAACGCTTTACAGTACCTTAAATTCAGTAACAGGTTTACAATTATCACTTTTACTTAGATATTTATCGGTTTACTAGTACTTTTAATTTAAACCTTTCGCTTAGACTTGCTGCTGCATATGATTTTTCTTATTAACATGTTTTACTTGCAAAAAGCAAAAACAAGAGCTAGATTGATTCCCGCCAAAACTATCAAGCCACAGACTAAACACAAAATCAAACCCGGAATTTTAGGGTTGTCATAGAGTGCATTTCGGCATTACTATTCTTTCAATAAGAACTCATTTAAATTACTAATATTGCTAACACTATAATACTATAATATATAAAACTATAATATACGATTTAAGTTTCAGACACATTTAGTGGCTTAGGTACTAGAACAAATTACTACAGAAACTTAGAACGAATCATTTTGATGCGTGAGCTATATAGTCTCAATTTGATTTGGGTGAAGCTGGAGGGTGCTGCTATAATAAGTCTGGAATAAATCTTCAAGACATCGGTATCTGAATAAGTCTTCTAAGCGAAGTCTCTTCTAAAATGGTAATGGAAAAGAAATCATCCCTTCTAACTATGGTTCCGAGTTCATCCGAAAATTTGTTTCATTAACGAGCGTGACGCTTGAGCTCAATTCACAGCCCACGGAAAATGTATGGTGTGGTCTGTATGTGGTGCGTCTAAAAAAGTTTTCAGTACATTTTTTTTTATGTAAATGAAATGTCACATCAAAGAATTGAACTAAAAGTTATTTTTACGTTTTATGTAAAATGTAGTGTTGGGACCATGCCGGGACGAATAAGAAATGCGCCTGATGGTACCTACCTAGATAACTCGATTGCCCATAATACCACACAGTTTTTTCAACATAAAAAGTCCAACTCACACACTCACTCTCACACTATGCCCTGTAATTTCTCTGGAAATTTTGCCCTTCAAATTGGACCCAGTTAGGTTTACAGATTATCATTGCTGGGCCGTAGATAACCACCACGAAAACTGAAATCCATTCCAACACTCTGAATAAACATCAACATAAATAAATAAAAAAATATTGGTGGACAATTCACACACAACACCATCTGACCCCAAACTAAGCAAAGCTTGTGTGATGGCGGCCAAATAGCTGATATAATACTTAAATAGTTTTAAATACATACTTATTAAACATACAAACACAGACATTAAATTTAAGAAACACATGAATATTTCGTTTCTTAAATGTTTACTAAATTTATTCTCAGAAAGACCAAATTAGCAGCAAGTAAAAATAAATTAATCAAAGCATTTATTTTACACAAAAAAATAAATTAAAAACACATTTTCTTCAAGCTTCCCCTATTCTCCCTAATTACGTCCAAAGTGACAGGAGGACATTTTGTTACTCTGTAAACGATCTGTCATTGTTCCCGCCTTTTTCACTTTTTTTTTATTTTTCTTTTTAATTCCTTAAGCTGTTTATCTCTGTTCAGCCAGTGTTTTCTAATTATGAAGATGTTTTCAGAAACAAAAAAAAAATGGGTGTTATTTTATAAAAGATGCTATTTTTTTGTAAGTATTTTCCTTTCATCTCTCTAATTACATACTTGAAAAGACTCTTTGTGTGTCTGTGTTGTCTTTGATCTGATTTATCATTATTAAACCATCTGACTCTGAAGTTACACTCTATTCAAATAAAACTTTATTCAGATATTATGTAAAGATGATTATAGCCGTGATATCCTGATATCCCTTGACATCAGGCAATCCGCGGTAAAACAATTTATATCTATTTTTCACCCGCATAGTTTCCAAAGTGAGCTATTAAATTCTGAGTTCTAAGTTTTCACTTCTATCGACAGTCCCTATCTATGACTGCCAATTTTTTTATTGTATTTCACCGCCATCTTGGTAATTTTTCGCGGTATTCACTATTCAGTCAATTTTTTCGTAGTATTTATCTCACCTATGTATCAATCCCGTTCTAAATAATGTCTGATCCACACGGCACCCTCTCAGCAAACATTCCATCAAAACCGGGGCTGTGTAAGTCTATAAGTGAGTAAGTACCCTTGTAGCTTTCGAGGTGTATATACAACTTTGGGAGTGGTTTAAGTTATAAGGGTTTGAGACTACTGTGGTTAACTAAACATTATTAAGGGGGCGCCTAGTGCCAGAAAACGAAAAAAGGACATTTTCGACGCCGCTCACTGAAGTTAAGAAACTAAAAACTATGACAAAAAAATATTGACGTGTGGGTACAATCAAGAAGAAGCACAATAATCGAATAGAATTTTAAAAATAGATCAGAGTTTTTTACAATAAAAAAATAAAAATGACACCGAAAAAACCCGTTTTAATTCGAGTATTCGAAATTATCAGCGATGACCCCACATTATTTTTTGGTAATAAAATTTCTAATTGTACGTTCTAGTAAAGTAACCGAACACTTTTTTTAAATTTATGTTTAATTATTGAGTAATTAAATAAAACTTGGTCAAAAATGGACTCCTGATTTAATATTGATTTTTCCTCCAAACTGTGTCATGCTATTCTCGACTTTATGTATATCGCATTAAGAAACGCGTCGCCCGGGTGAAAACTGATTTTTCCCTGGCATTAGGCGCACTCTTAAAACGTGAAGTAAAAACTTTGCACCCTTTTTTTCGAAATTTGTGCGGTCGGAGAAGAAGAATTTCGCACATTTACCTACAGTTTATGTAGAGAAAGAGTACAGAACTCTAATATATTTTTATTATAATATTGCATTAAAAAATATTCAATTTATTTAAAAGTTTAGATAAAAGCTATTTTTTTTCAAATTGCGTCAAAAAACTTCTGTAAACATACATTTGTAATATACAATACATACTCGCTATATATCCTAGTTTATGTTATAGTTTATGGTTGATGTTCCAAAAACACGAACGAAGAGATTTGACTCCACGTTTGTGATAAGAACGTCTAGGTTGTGGAATGCGTTGCCTGAGTGGGTTTTTCCCGATGGATACAATCTTGGTGTCTTCAAATCGAGAGTGAATCGGTTTCTTCTAGGTAAGCACGTTCCATCGTAGATCGCATCATCGCTTAACATCAGGCGAGATGGTGGTCAAGTGCGAACCTATTAGGTACAGTTAAAAAAAAAAGTTTATTTTTTATAAGCTTTTATTCTACTTGCCCTGTTAGTACGAGTATGTTAGTAGGTATGAGACAAATCTTGCAAGTCAAATTAGAACTACATACTGTCGTTAGATTAGGTTGAAATTTGGTACACTTACGAAAGTTCGGTGACAGTGCAATAATATGGTACTTTTTTTCGTTTTAGAGCATTTAAATAAAAGCTTCTTTTTAAATATATTTTATTTGATATTGAATTAGTCGCGATTTCGCCAGCCGCCATTTCATCGCTTGCGGCGTTGCACCTTACCGTTAAGTTATTTATTTTTACGAGCGAAGCCAGATTTGGGCCGGGCTCCCTTCGTCCCGAGACCCCTCGGCTGGGCCCCTCGTAAGACCCTCTTTCTTAAGATCCGTTCGGGTCTGCGGCCGTCTCTTTTGCACGATTTATTATTAAGATCGCCATGTTTGACGTTCCCTAAACTTAGTATCTACGAGTATAACTATATATTATCTAATGTTTCGAGACCTGCGGGTCTACTGCCTAACTAAATCTGCTTTGGTTTTGCTATTTCGGTCTCTATCATTTTAAAGGAAAAGAAAAGAGAGAAGCTAATACAGTTTTAGTTAGACGGTAGTGAGCCTATAAGACCATAGATATTTGGGTAATTATTTGAGGCAAGCTGAAAACTTGTCACATCTATCATATATCAACGCGGAGCTGTAGACCTCGCTGGTGAGCAGCGGGGCAAATTGAATCCCTCAATTTAGATCACCTGACAGGTAGCTAGTCTCTCCAAAATGATCTCTCTTTTGGAGAATCCCTATTTTTTTTACATTACGCAATCTTATCGCAAAAAGCACGTATTGGTTACTCAGGATCATGTCATGCGTCACTCTACCTCTACATTAAGATAATAATAATAAAAAAATATTTTCATTTTAAACATTGAGGCCTTATGGTTACTTATTAACTTAAATAAACTAACATGCATATGATAAAAGTATTACATTAGTAACAAATTGTAGCCTTAGCTCCCACACTAGGGTTCCCTGTGTTGGTGGGACATTAAGTCACTTTTACAAAAATCAATTTGTTTAATTACCTCAGTATTAAATCAGTTTGGAATAAATGAAAGTGAACCCAAGAAAGTTAATAATATTAACTAGCTCCCGCCCTCAGGGCTCTGAAAGGGATCTTCGTGGAGTTTTCTATAGATCTATTATGAACGATTAAATCCGACATTATCAGCTATCTGCAATTTCAATTATTTGAAACTCACCTAGATTACAGTACCCACATGTGCTATAATTTTTTCCTAAACATGTAAAGTTCCTTAGGGAACGTTTTTTGTCATAGAGTTAAGTACATACTCGTATATTTCATGTTTTGTAAAATACCACATCTATTTCAATAATGTAACCTATTCAACTTTTTTTCAACGGGTAGAGCCTTTATTAACAAAACTAACTACTTACATTAGGAACATCAGAACTATCCATAGACCAATGAAGGTCTAAAGATAATCGATATACCCAAGTCTACTACCAATTGGAAGGGTGCCCAGCATGCTGGCAATGTATGGCAATGTATGTATGTAACGGCAATGTATTCAATTGAATATTTTTTGTTAACATGACGAAAAAAATTATTAAAATCAATAAAAAAGCACACTAAAAATGATTTTAAGCTATCACGGATGTTCACTATAATAGTATAATAATACATGAAACTGCTTCAAAATCCCAGTAAATATCCCGTGATTAATAACACTGGTGCAGTATTTAGCATTTTACTATCGCAAGACATCTGAGAAAACTCCTTAAAACCAAGTTTCCTAACAAAATTACTACCCACATCGCGCAATGTATACCAACTTCATACAGAGCACAGATAGAGCCTCAGAAAAGCTTCCATAACACGCCAGAGCATCATCCAAGAAAATAGAAAAGACACGCTCTTTAACGTAGAATACCCTATCTTAACTAACAAAAGAGCCCCGCGTCGCTTGCACGGACAACGGATACAACTAAACACTTTAAGCCATAAAAGAAAGCACAAATGCCATTATTAGTAACAAGTGAAAAGTGTCGGCCGACGTGCCGTGGCAAAAAGAACGCTCCGAGAGCCCGCATCGATTTTTATACCCCCAGAGGGAGGCGGGGTTACGGAGACAGCCAATCAGGGCGCGGTGAGCCGACCAATCACGCGGCGTTCCGTTTTCAAACAGCGCTTTACTCTGTAATGGAATTTTCGAAGTTCACGCGACAGATTACCTACAGCCATTCCTTCGTTCGTATTCGGTCGTTTGCGATCGTAGACCTTCGGCATTTTGAAAATGCAAATACGTTTTTATTCTTCAGTTTTTGTAAGGAATCGGTTTCTCATCGTATTGATTTTCGCAAGGGTTCGTTTCTTTTTTTCTTTTTAAAAGTTTCGAGTTAAGTTTCTCGCCTAGGGGTGAGTTTAATGAAGTTAATGGTTTATAAAAATGTTAGGGTTAGAAAGTCGTAATTCGTCAGAGTCGTTTTAAATTAGGCCTATATTGGTTGGTGTCAAGTTTTCAGTTAATTATGGGCCTTATTTATAGGTAGTTAGGTATACATTTTGTTGTTTTAATCCTTTAATTTTTAGTTACGGTTGGTCTAGTCGGGAGAACGGCGACGGCCGATCCGGAGCCCCGGGTTCAAATCCCACGCACACCACTGTCTTTTTGAAGTCATTTGTGTAATGCTGCTAGTTTAAAACAGCGAAGTAAAACATCGTGAGGAAACCGACATGTATATAGAACCTTTCGCGTTAATTTATCATTCACCAACCTGCACTGGACCAGCGTGGTGGAGTATGGTCTTGACTCTCTATTTGCCAGAGGAAGACCCGAGTCCCAGCAGTGGGAACTTTTAGTGGGCATCTTTTACTAATCCTATACGAGGATTAAGTATTTTTAATCTAGTCATCAAATTAGATGAGTAAAATTTTATTTAGGTTTTTGTAGGCATTATGCGTTCTTGCAAAAAAATCGAACTTAGAACTTGAGCGAAACAATATAGTGAACCACAAAAAGAGTCCGCTACGCATCATTGGTCCGCTTAGCTTTACATCGCTCCTCGGCCTCGCTCCGCTTAGCTACACATTCTCGCCTCGTAACACATCCTCGCTCCGCTTAGCTACACATTCTCGCCTCGTAACAAATCCTAGCTCCACTTAGCTACACATCCTCGCCTCAAACACATCTTTGCTTGACTTATCTACACATCGCTCCTCAGCCTCTCTGCACATCCTCGTTCCGCTTAGCTACACATTCTCGCCTCGTAACACATCCTCGTTCCACTTAGCGACACATTATCTCCTCGTAACACATCTTCGCTCCGCTTAGTTACACATTCTCGCCCCGTAACACATCCTCGCTCCGCTTAGCGACACATTCTCTCCTCGTAACACATCTTCGCTCCGCTTAGCTACACATTCTGGCCTCGTAACACATCTTCGTTCCGCTTAGCTACACATTCTCGCCTCGTACCACATCCTCACTCCGCTTAGCTAGGTACTACATACTGATAGATAGATAGTCACTCCCAAGCCTCACATAGTTTCACGGGTCCACTACGTATAAGAATAATACCTGAGGTACATCTATAAGCAGCCTTTTTTTAACCGACTTAAAAAAAGGAGGAGGTTTCTCAATTCGACTGGATATGTATATATTTTTTTATGTTCTCAATACTGGGTGTATTGTGAATGTAAAAATAAGTTTCTTCAGGGAAGAGTTCAGGAATCTATTTTTGCAAAGACACAACACTCTGGCCAAATGAGGGCTGGCGTATGTCAAATGACCTTAGGTACGTCGTTTTTGAGAAATAAAAGCGGCCAAGTGCAAATCGGACTCGCCCATGAAGGGTTCCGTAGCAGCAAGTAACATAATAAATAGTAGTTCTTGTAGTTCGGTATAACTTTGATCGATGTTTTAATAATAGTGTATTATTTATGACGTACTAATAAAAACTACTCACTAGATCGAGTTCAAACCAATATTCGTTGGAAATTTGGATGTATATAATTTATTTTTTTAGAGACGAGCAGGACGTGTGCCTGGTGGTAAGCAACATGCCTGCCACATAACAGCACAGTGACACGCAGCTATTGGTCAGTCCAAATCATTACCTAGCCCTGCACTGCGCTCGTCACCCAGAGATCTAAGATGTGATATCTCTAAGCCCTGTAATTTCTCTGGAAACATTGCTCTTCAAACCGGAACACAGTAACGTTTGCACATTACTGCTTGGCAGTAGAATAACTGGCAAAGGTGTGGTACTTCCCCAGGCGGACTCTAATCTAATCTGCACGTAAGTAAAGAAAAAATACAGACTAGGTTAGAACTTACGATCCTGGACGTCTACTCTGTTGCTACGAAATCGAAATTTCGAAAAAAAATTCGCGACTTTCCTGCTCTCGTTCTACTTCATTTCGTCCGATACAACATTGTTTGACGTTTAAATGTTCTAAACATACTCTAATTAGAGTAGACTTAGAACATTTAAACGGACAAAACGCCGGATCGAAGTAGAATCGGAGTTGGAAAATCGCGAGTTTATTTCGAAATTACGTTTTCGTTGAATTAGAGTAGACGTCCTGTTCTTGTAAAATCATAGGTGTAAGTCACTGGGCTGTCACGGCTAAAATAAATATTCCCTGTATTTTGCAAAAAGCGTATATTTGTTATTTCAAGTTCCAATGTACATTTTCCATTGCAAATATTACAAAAGAGGAAGCTAGTCCCCGGGCCCACATTAGCGGTTTCAGCGCTTCAAAATAAGCAGCCGATAAAGCGCTATAGCGCTGTTATTTAGAATATCGATAAAAATAAAACTCTACGTACAATGAGAATAGATGAGCTCGGTAGGGACGAGACACGTCGATGTATTTTATCGATAACGATTTTCTGATCAGTGTGAGTCTATAATCTACTAGCAGCTCCGCGGTTTAACCTGCTTATTCCTGTTCTCACAATTTCCCATGATAAAAAGTACCTATGTGCTATTCTAGACTTTAATCTGTGTTTTAAATCTCTACCCGATCTGTTCAGACGTTCCGACGTGATTGACTAACAAACATAATATGTTGACATTTATATGAATTAATAATAATAGGATGATAAAGATTTTTGGGATGTTAAAACTGTCTCGGACAAGAAGTAGGAATTGGTGAATTTAACAATAGAGTTACGGTTATAATCTAGGATAACATTGATTAAGAGGAAACTAATTAATTTGAACCAATAATTTTATGAAAACATTCAAATTTGACTTAAAAAAGCATCGCTAATTTGACTTAAAAAGGGCAGATAAGTATTAATGCTGAAAAATGCTAACTATGAAGTCCTTATTATACTTGGGTAAATTTAGTGACTGAATTGAGAAGCAAATTTAGAAACAATGATATTCAGAAGTAAGTTTAAAAGCAAGGTTTTTATCCAATCCTCTGCAATCCTCGTTTTTCACTTCACTGCAGCGACTGAATTCAGTTGACTAAGTTTACCCAAGTGTAATAAGCCTTTTAGTAAAAAAAATTCCAGTGGTACAAACACGAGAAGCTCCGTAATTTTTGATTTTTTTCTGCCAATATATTGCTACACGTAGTCTACGTACGCTCTACACAGCGTAGAGTTTCGTAGCAAATACGTAGCGCAGATTGCACGACGCGACGGTGCGTTGAATTCGAAAATGAAAAGAAACATTTATAAATAAAGTGGGCAAGTGCGAGTTGGACTCGCCCATGAAGGGTTCCGTTGCAACAAGTAACATAATATACATACATAGTACACATAGCTTTTTTAGTTCGTTGTAACTTTGCTCGAAGTTTTAATAATAATATTTAAAAGTTAGAGGGGGGGGGGGGGGAGACCCTCACTTTTACCACTTTGGAAGTGTCTCTTGTGCAAATTATTCAGATTGACAAAAACTAACTTAGAAACCTCAACATAATTTTTGAAGACCTATCGATAGACATACCACACGTGTAGGTTTGATGAAAAAAAATGTTAAGTTTCAGTTCTAAGTATGGGGGGCAACCCTAATTTTTCTTTTTTTTGGTAAAAGTCTTAATGCGGTTCACAGAATACATCTACTTACAAAGTTTCATTAGTGTAGTTCTCATAGTTTCGGCAAAAAGTGGCTGTGACATACGGACGGACAGACAGACAGACATGACGAATCTATAAGGGTTCTGTTTTTACGTTTTACGGAACCCTAAAAAGTTATAATATATTATAAACTTTAAATAATATCGATACATATTGAACTTCTATCCCATCTCTACATTATCCCGGGAGCGCTACTAGAATCGAATCGATATTTATACCGATACAATCGAGTGGTAAGTGAGAAAGCTTGTACCACAATGGCACTACCCTGATCTATCACTTAGTACTTTGTGGATTGCTATTGGAAAATGTGTGGAACCGATTCTGTGGCAATTTATTCGAATAAAAGAATGTGCAGGACAGAATAAAGGTTTTTCTGAGAGATATTACTCCTAAACTTCGAAGTAGAAAGGGGGGTGGTATGGGTTTAACGCGTCTGTCTCTGTGGTGGGGAGATAGTTCTCCCAATCTTGATGGTTAGGAATAAGTTATTATTTTATTCGAGACTAGTGGTCCGTTCTGGCTTTGCTCGGATATTGTCATATACAGATCTCAGAAACCTTCTTTGGCTCATACACAACAACTTTGCTAAAAAACGCCACAGTCAATCAAATCAAATACCAAATGAATAGTTCACGATTCTATAAAGGATAAAAAGAAAAACATATTTTTTTATGTGTATTTAATATGTTTAGTAGTAGTGGTAGGACTCTTAGCAGAGTCCGCCTGGGGAAGTACCACACCTTTGCCAGTTATTCTACCGCCAATTAGTAATGTGCAAATATTACTGTGTTCTGGTTTGAAGGGCAATGTTTCCAGAGAAATTACAGGGCTTAGAGATATAACAACTTAGATCTCTGGGTGACGAGCGCAGTGCAGTGCTAGGTAATGATTTGGGCTCTTCATGTTCCAATAGCTGCGTGTCGCTGTGCTGTTATGTGGCAAGCGTGTGGCTTATCATCAGGCACATGTCCTGCTCGTCTCGTCACTCTTTATTTAAAAAATAAAAATAAAAACATTTTGGTTAAAAATTGAAAGATCAAAACTATGCAACCCCTAGAAGCCTCTAACGTATTTTCGTATGGTTTTGAAGGGATTAAAATACTTGAGGGGTGCACAGTGTCGGATTGAAGGATTTGGACGCCCGGTGGACGAGGTTTGACAACCTTGTGACGCTATTTTGACAACTTGAAGGAATTATTGTTTTTTTTTAATAGAGTACCAAATTTTTTTAATTTTAAAACTGTATGACATTGTTGTTTAAACCAATGTTAGTAGCATAATTATAGTGGTTTCATTCGTGTAGTTCCAAATGTCGTAATTTTCTCGGGATAAAAACAGCCCATCAGTAATTCTAGTAGAATATTATCCATATGACCGGCCAAGTGGCTTAGTTGGTAGTAAGTCAAAACCATTTCTCAATTTTGCTATAAGTCGCGTCACTGTTTCATGTTTTTTTTTTAATTAAATTGTTTTTTTTTTTTTTTAATTAAAAAATTGGTAAATTACTTTGAACATGTCAATGTCAATACTTTTTTTAAAAATGCACCCGACAGTTTTACTCACGTTGTGCACGTAATTTTCTGGCGATTATGAGTAGCTTGCATGCTATTCCAGGCTATGATCTGACTATGTTCCAAACTTCAATCCGATAAATTCAACCGTTCCGACCTGAATGAGCAACTAGCATAGAAACTTTGACAAATATGGAAATAATGGGTGGGCAAATTTGAGGTTAGGAAGTAAATTGGCTTAAACACACTTTTCTTTGACAAAAAACATTTTTTTATAGATACCAATGTGAAGTAGAAATATGGGAATTATCTACTAATTAACTATGATGTCCGGCAAATTTCCACCTCTATCACGTCGGTAGACGCCCACTCTTTTCACAAAATTTCGCCAAATTTTGCAATAATGCAAAGACAAGCGTGTCTCGTCAGTGCAACGTCGAATTTCATGTTTCAGAGCGTCAGTTCTTTGTGGTTTGTTCGAATAAACCTAGACTTTCAAATGACCCCAAAGAAAATAATGAACCCAGTGTTTAATTATAAGAACGAGGCGGCCAATTGTCATCGCCAAATCGAGAATTTACACAATATACAATTAATATATACGAGTAAGTTACGGCTGTTCTAGTCGGGAGAACGGCGTCTGCCGATCCGGAGACCCCGGGTTCAAACCCCACACGCACCACTGTATTTTCGAAGTCATGTGCGTAATGGCGCTAACTTCAAGTGGTGAAGGAAAACATCGTGAGGAAACCGACATGTACCTAGGATCTTTCGAAGTCATATGTCATCCACCAACCCGCACTGGGTCAGCGTGGTAGATTATGGCCTTAACTTTCTCCTTGCGAGAGAAGGCCTCGAGTCCCAGCAGTGGGAACATTTAGTGGGCTGTTGATGGTGGAGAGTGTTAAAATTTCTCAACGTTTTACTTACCTAATAAATGTCAAAAGATGACAGCCAATTTACTTAACCGAAGAGAATGTAATACTCTAACCTTTAAGTAAGGAATAACTTCTTAACCTTACCGTCCAAAATCACTGTTTCCTACACCTCGTTTGGCGGTTTATCTTTCTGCGTGACATTGGCGAAATTATTGAGGCTACACCACAATAAAAGCTATAAATCAAAAGTTAAAGTTGAAATACTTCCTAACCTCACATTTGCCCACCCTTATTATACGCTGAGTGAATGATAGAGATGCTGTTGGTGATCAGTGATCTGATGATGGTGTGTGTTGCAGGCTGGGGCTGATCTCCCAGTGGAGCGCGCTGGCGGGCCGGTACGGAGGCCTGGTACCAGCACCCTGGTACTGGCAGAGGAACTCCCCACCACCCAGAGGTACGTACTAAAACAAATCATTCATTCAATAAATATTTGGGGATATTTCACACATAACACCATCTGACCCCAAAGCAGAGCTTGTACTATGGAAGCCAGATAGCTGATATACCTAATACTTATATAGTTGTAATTACATACTTATTATACATAGAAACACCCAGAGACAGTACAAATATTTGATTTCATCACACAAATATTTGCACTGGGTGGAAATCGAAGCTACGAACTTCGGCTACGCAGGCAGACTAATTTTCAACTAAGCCAGGAGGTCAGTCAATTGTGTAATTAATTTAAATTCTGAACGCATCGTTATCTATTTGAATATTGCCACCATCCAAAAACCACGCCGGCGGCGGCGGCGGGAAATGAAATCCTTCGCGTTTACCTTAGCGTTGGTGACGCGAGATTTCACTCACCCAAAAAACGTTTAACGCGCACGTTCTGCTCCGCCAACGCTCCAACGTTACAATGCTACATTATCACGTCGTGACGCGAACCTATGAAATTTCCCATAACCAAAAAATTGGCAGTCATAGGAACTGCCGAATAGAAGACAATACTTACAACCCAGAATTTGATAGCTCACTTTGGAAACTATGCGGTTGAAACCGGAAGGCGTGGTCATGACCATGGCCATCTAGATATGCTGACGCATTTTAGATAGCCAATGGGAAATGCTGACGCATTTCTAAATGGGCAATAACCATGGTCTCGAGTTCACCCGAAAATTTCTAACCATTCCCGAGCGTGACGCTAGAATTCAATTCACTGTGGCGCGCCAAAAGAAGTTTTCACTTAAAACTCGACGTGTCTGAAAAAGATTCACTTTAATAAAATCTATGCCATTATGGTGGCTCAGGGTTCAATTGCACAGAAGCATTACACACTACACGGGCTTCTCATTTCAAAACATAAGTATGTTATTACAAAACGCGCGATACTGGCAACACTGGTAATGTGCAGCGCTATGGCTGCCATCGATCGGGGTTGGGTGGCACTGATTCAGTACTCTACGCTATCGTGTATTTGTAGTACTCGTTAAAACACCAATTGACTTACTTCAGTAATATCATAAGTTAAGCAGCGCTTTGCGGTTTTAGCGTAAGTACTATTCCAGACTATAATCAAACAGTGTTCCAAATTTAAGGCCGATCGGTTTTTTGAAGTGAAAACTTCGTTTGACCCACACACAGATTTTTCACGGGCTGTGAAATGGGCTCAAGCGATTGAAGTCATAGATTTCGATTTATTTTTGCTCCGCAAATACATTTTTGTTTGAAGCTCATGAATGAAAGAAAAAATAAATAAAGTTGGCTTATACGTAGTATTGCTCTAGCTATAATGTCAAAAAAAAAATAGGAACTGCCGATACAAATGAATGAAACTCAATATCTGATATTTGGAAGGCTAATACCCCGTTTACATTATTCCAGTCCAGCGACCGAATCCAGCGCTGGATTGCTTACTGGAATAATGTAAACCGGCACTGGAATGCATTGGCACTAGATCGATGCATTCCAGTGCGGGTTTCCATTATTCCAGTAAGCAATCCAGCGCTGGTTTCGGTCGCTGGACTGGAATCATGTAAACGGGGTATTAAGTTCAATTCACAGCCGACGAAATATCTGTATGTGGTTCGCCAAAAGAAGTTTTGGCTTCAAGAAATCAAGGGCACAGTTATAGACACTCGTACAGGGCGCAGAAAAGGCGGCTATTCACGACACCGCTTATCGTACTCAACGAGTACATCGCGTACAAACCGTCAGACGCTTTCCGTACATATTCCACGTCACCCATATCACATTCCGCCACAATACTTACCTAATGGCACAAACCTATTCACGGCAAACACAAACATCGACGGCGAACAAGTAATCGTCATCACATCGCAACCCCGCTGTAATTTCCCGAATCCCTCCACAGAAACAAAGGGAACACCGTTTCGCGCGGCCCAAACCGACCGAACAATGGTTTTCTACCATCCTACTACGAATTTATACGTATAGCAACATTGACACCCGTCTCGCTTGCACTCGTTCTAAAGTCTCGCTGCAAAATATCCCCATCCTTGTTTCGCTTTCCCGCCAAAGCGTTGCTACTATGTGCCAAGAGACATGTCGCGCGCTCATTTTAATTTTCGAATGCGGTTTATTCGGCGCGCCGTTTTGTGTGATTGCTTTGCTTGGCCTTTTAGCTTTTTTTTTTAATTTGGCGAATAGTGATGCGGGTAAGCGGTCCCTGATTAAAATGTTATCTGATTGAATCTTTTTCGATTTGATATTTCAGTTGCGATTAATGGGAACTTTTAGGGATGTAAAATTTAATATTTATAGCGATTTACTGTTACATTTTATTAATAAAAGCTTGGTTTGTAGTGTAGTGTTTGAAATTATAGATAGAGATAAACTGTTTTATTGCACTAAATAAAACAAAAATCTAATGAAACAAGAGCCTAAATTTTGTTGGAACAATTTGCAATTTTGCATTGATAAAAATGCAATGGACAAAAGTAAACTTTACAGCGAAATTTTACATAGCGACACTTAAAACTCAAAATGTTTGCTAGGACTTGATTTGATATTGGAACAGTTGTCTTGTTTTATTTATGGACTCCAGGCCCGTGAACAAAATTGATTGGTCATTTGAACAACCAGGAGACCTATGTAGGATATGATAGAATGGGCTTAAAATAATATGATTCAGCACTATGCCGCCACTTGTAAGCTGTCCAACTGAGTGCTGGTGAAGTGAGAGTGGGGTTGCAGCCTTTTTTTTTTTTTTTTTTTTTTTTTTTTTTATTTAAATTAACCACTCCACAGACGCCGGGGTCCGTGATCTTTGTCATTACAATTCTTTTTTTTTTTACATGTGTCTTGGATTTGGAGAACAAGAGGAAAATAGGGGGGAGTTGGGAACATTTTACACCTAATTCTAGTGCTCGTCTGTTGAGCCGATCACTACCGGTTGGGATTCCGCTAGTAATCGACTCAACATCGATTCTTTGCCCAACTGTCATTTGCCCAAGCCGCCTTCTCCCGGCCCAGAGCCTCCACAACGGCCGCATTTCTGTCCCTGATGGCCATCTGCAGGTTGAAGTCTCGGATGGTCTTCGGTGATGCAGCCGACGCTCGCCGCACGAACCGGCCGATGGCGTCGTCGGTGTCGTCAGCGTAGTATGTGAAGGTCCCTGTGTGCCGCGAGATTGCAACAACCGCATGGGGCACGCTCTCGTGCAGCTTCATGTTTGCCTTGGTTTTGATTGCGATCACCGACTCGTATGTTAGTCCCTGAGCTTCATGGATGGTAAGGATACGTGACCCGGTGCCTGACCCATAACCCTGGTTTGTCAGGGTCTCCTTCTCTTCTTGAGTGTGAACTAAAAAGAGGGTGTTTGGTAGGGTGTTGGGTATTTGCGCTCCCTTATACCTTCTCTGCTCTAGGGACTTTATACGGGACGCTGAGGAGTACATACCGGAGTATATTTCCCTCAGCGCATATGCGACATCCATCGGGTTGCGATGTGTGCAGAGCAACTCACAACAAAGAGGGTTGCAGCCTTACAGCCCTCGATCATTTCTCCTTGTTGGATGATTTTTGTACGGCGTTGCGGAATAATGGATTAGAAGCGGTATTGGTGGTTCTCAACGAACCACCAGGAGACCTATGTAGAATGATAGTAGGGTTGGTTCATATGACCCACAAATTTTGCTGACGGACATGTAGTCTATTAAGTGTACATTTTTGGATTTGTTTCAAAACCAGTTTTGAAAGCTCACCAAGCCGAATATTTTTGTATGCGTTGATAAATATCTCGATGTTGCCATGTTTGTTGCTCGCTCACGTTGTTGTTAGTACTGCCATAGGACCATCTCAATTTCACCTCAAAATGTTCTTGAAACCCCCTCAAAAAAACCCAAAATAAATTAAATATTTATTTACTCATAATACTAGATTGTAATAACTATTAGGAACCAAGATAACTTGATGCATAACTTTAGTAAAAAAAAAACTCATAAGGCAAAAGTCTAAGCAGAGAAAAATGTCAATTTCTCGCCAAAATGTTCTCAAAAACTTCCAAAGAAACACGGTTTCAAGAAAAAAAACAAAATAGATTAAACCTTATTGAAACCCCCCAATCTGGCAACAGTGACTGAACCGATCAGTGTGACCATATGTTAAGCGACGATGCGGTCTACGATAAAGTGAATATTTCAATTCATTTCTTTAAAAATTGACCTATATTAATTCAAGTGTTGCCCTTACAACTCAAGTTCATTTTACCAAATCAGCAAGTTATTAACCTAATATTATCTAATGAGGCGTCATAATCACATTAGACAATACCTAGTGAATGCAAACTAGTAAACTGCTTAACTAGTAAGCGTTTGTTAACAGCCAGCGGCACACAGAGGATTAGTGGGGCTTCGGAAATCGATGGAAATCAGTGCCGCGCCGTAAAGGCAGTACGGGCAATATAAAATGTACTTAAACGTTTATTTTGAATGCTATGCAAAAAAAAAAAAACAATCCGAACGACGGCTTAGTAATGTCAATAATTAATTCAGATGATGACTTAGTAATGCCAATTAATTCAGATCATGACTTAGTAACGTCAATTAATTCAAGTGATCACTTAGCAATGTCAATTAATTCAGATGATGACTTAGTAATGCCAATTAATTCAGTTCATGACTTAGTAACGTCAATTAATTCAAGTGATCACTTAGTAATGCCAATTAATTCAGATGATGACTTAGTAACGTCAATTAATTCAAATGATCACTTAGTTATGTCAATTAATTTAGATGATCACCTAGTAATACCAATTAATTCAGATGATAACTTAGTAATGCCAATGAAATCGAAAGATCACCTAGTAATGTCAATTAATTCGGACGATCACTTAGTAATGTCAATTAAATCAGATGATCACTTAGTAAAATGCCAATTAATTCAGACAATCACTTAGTAATGTCACTTAATTCGGATGATCACTAAGTAATGTCAATTAATTCAGATGATCACTTAGTAAAATGCCAATTAATTCAGACAATCACTTAGTAATGTCACTTAATTCGGATGATCACTAAGTAATGTCAATTAATTCTGATGATCACTTAGTAATAACAATTAATTTGTAGTGGTAGTAGTTGTAGTGTAGTGGGACTCTTTTTACAGTGGTACGACTATTTGTAAAGTCCGCCTGGGGAAGTACCACATCTTGGCCAGTTATTCTATTGCCAAGTAGTAATGTGAAAACATCACAGTGTTCCGGTTTAAATTAGTAATGTTTCTATTGAAATTACAGGGCATGGAGATAAAATATCTTAGGTATATCCCTGGGGAACTTGCGCAGTGCAAAGTTAGGTAACGATTTGTACTCTTCATATTCCAATAGCTACGTGTCACTGTGCTGTTATGGGCTGGCATATCAGTTACCGTCAGGCACATAAGTTGAATAAAAAAACAAAAACTGAGTGTTGACAATTAACTCAGAGGACAACTTATTGAGTTGAATCGATCGAGAACGGATTGAACTGATTGAGATTAAATTTGGAGTATAGGTATAGTCTGGAATACCACATAGGTAATTTGTATCCTGGGAAAATAACAGGAATGGGAATTTTGCGGGTAAAGCCGTGGGCGCTGCTAGTGTTATACGTGTATTTGTTTTGTAATACGTTAGTGTTCTCTACACTCGCATATCACTATTTTCTTATCTAGCCTAGTCTGTGTCTGTACTAACATTATAAAGCTGAAGAAGTTTTTTGTTTGAACGCGCTAATCTCAGGAACTACTAGACCTATTTCGAAAAATATTTCACCATTGGATGTTATCGTGAGCCCTGAGTCCTATAGGTTATAAATTTATCTACTACGTACGAAGCCGGGATGGACCGCTAGTTTTAGACAAAACTGAGTGAAAATGACTTGAATGAAAATTCCACAGTTGTAACGCCCATACTGCCATCATTATGTATAGTTAGACGGTGACGAGCTTTGAAATGTACACGACTATAATAATATATCGTGGTATGTGTACAAGGGTTTCGAACAACACACGATTCGCAAAATGTCTTGTAAACAACAAAACTAAATTACAGAATACTTACGAAATCTTTGAAACAAAACTGCCAATAAAACCTACATAATATATTTATCTTCTTATCTATAAATAGAAAAGGATTTTTTGTTCGTATGTGATGGAAGCTCAGAACCATATTAAGTGAAAGGAATTAAATAAATAAATATTGGTGGACAATTCACACACAACACCATCTGACCCTAAACTAAGCAAAGCTTGTAGGTACTATGGTGGCAAGATAGCTGATATAATACTTATCTATACTAATGTTATAAAGCTGAAGAGTTTGTTTGTTTAAACGCAAGGATCTCGGGAACTACTGGTCCGAATTGAAAGATTATATCTGTGTTGGATAGTCGATATCGAGAAAGGCTATTATATATTTAACATTACGCTACTATCAACAGGAGCGAAGCATGAAAAATGTAACAAAAACGGGGGAAAATATTGCTTATTGAGAACGTTCGTTGCGTGACAGCATGTCTATATTTTAAAGGTTGCGTCATTAGAACCTAAGGTAACCGAATTTGTTCAAAATTTGAGTTGGTACTTACTACCCATTTTCGATAGATGGCGTAGCAACGCGCTCACGGTTCAGCTAGTATACTTATATAATTGGGGGAGAACTTTAGCCAGCAGTATACCTATGCACTCGCGCAAAAAGTTAGTGCTGCTTCTCTTTATTCCTTCTGCTTAGAAGTCTACCTTCAACCATAGAATAGATAATATTTTATTTTCAACGCAAGAAGTACCTACCTGTCATTAACTTGAAGGTCGTTACAATGTAGGTACATTAAAATGTTGACGAGCTAAATTCAGGGTGTCGGTTTTTCTGACTATGCGCGCACGCGTCGTAAAAAATCACTTTCATCCTTAGATAAAGATTAAGTAAATATACCACTAGGTTTCCGCACTGTTCCTTTGTACCAATCGTAAGCAGATGAGGCGTATGTTAGCTATGGCGACATAGTGATGTGCCGCGACAAAAGTATGACACTTCCACGAGAGCGACAAGACAAGAGCGATCAGACCCGTGCTTTCGGTGTAAAGCGTTTGTTCTAACTCAATACGTAGTATGTGTAAACTCTTTGCTTTCATCAATTTCCCTTAACGCGCCAAAATATGTACTATAAGTAGGTACCTATAACAAAAAAAAAAGAAACTATTTTACTGAACTGATATTTATTTCATGCTACTAATATTATAGATGTGAAAGTTTGGAGTGTTGCTCAATCACGTTGAAGGGACTGGGTGATTCTGGCTAAAACTTTAATGAACCATTCCAGTCTGGAATAGCAGATAGATATTTAAACTATCCCAAAACAATGTAAAGTTTTTTAAGGAATAGTTTTTCTAGACATATATTTTTATATAGAGTAACGAGACGAACAGGACATATGATGATGGTAAGCAACATGAAGAGTCCAAATCATTACCTAGCACTGCACTGCGCTCATAGATTTAAGATATTATATATCTAAGCCCTGTAATTTCTATGGAAACATTCATACAAATGTTGTGTTTACGCGCTCACTTTAGAGCACGTTATGTTGTCGACAAAACTTGCACTCAGCATACTGGAGTAGGAAAGTCGCGAGTTTATTTTGAATTACGTTTTTCGTAGAAAGAGAGTAGACGTTCTGGTATCTGGAGAGGTGGAGTGCGCTCCTCTCTGACTGAGTCCCAATGTCAGTGTCTCAGTCAGAGAGGAACCGGCGTCGCCCGTCATAATTATCTTGTACCTATTCAGTAGTGGTAGGACTCTTAGCTGAGTCCGCTTGGGAAAGCACCAACTTTGCCGGTTATTCTACCGCCAAGCAGTAATGTGCGTTACTGTGTTCCGATTTGAAGAGCAATGTTACCAGTGAAATTACAGGGCTTAGAGATATAACATCTTAGATCTCTGGGTGACGAGCGCAGTGCAGTACTAGGTACCATAATGATTTGGACTCTTCCCAATAGCTGCGTGTCACTGTGCTGTTATGTGCGAGGCATGTTGGTTACCATCAGGCACATGTCCTGCTCGTCTCGTCACTCTTTAATTAAAAAAAAAAACCTAGAATAGAGCTACATAGAAACATAATGTTATTGATATAGGTATAGAGTGTATGATAAATCCATTCTTTTCCACCAAACGCATTTTGATCAGTTCCAGAGCCCTTGTAGTAATCACTGCGTCATAGGGCTTCAGCAGGCATCGGGTCGTGGCGTCGGATCCGATTACACCACGATTGTACCGACAATCCGTATAAATACAATCGGTTCAACGCGTTCCGAAGAATTGACGAAATAGACTAATTACGTGACAATTGGGATATAGGTAGTTTTATCTCATGAAGCAACGCGCTTCTTGTGGTGACAAAGTGTGAAATCAATTCACCAAGTATTGATAATTCCGGAAGATTCCATTTTGTGATCGGACTTTATACCAAATTTGTTTTACAGTACTTACACTAACATTTCTTTGTATCGAAATCAATATAAAGACAGATAGTAGTAACATTTGCTTAAAAACGCTCCACAATTCCTTGTCCTAATCTCAAAATCCTCCAAAATTCCCTGTTCTAATCTTACAACAAATCTAGAAATTACGAGTCAAGGAGAACTCGTAAATATGTTCCGTTGTTCCTAACAACACCGAAACAGTAGTCAATGACTAATTAAAACCCAAACTGTTGATGAACAAATGAAATACAACCATTGCTTACATTACTTTCTATTTGTTCCAGAAGATTCGACGACCAACGAGGAAGGTTCCGCCGGCGGCTCCCCGCGCCCCCGCTCCCCCCCGCGGGTACCCACACCCCCCTCCCCCTCCCGATCGTCCCCCCGCTCTCCTCGCCTCCACCCCGCACTATACCCCCAACAACAAGACCCGCAAGACTCCGACCCAGATGTCGACGAAAGCGACGACTTCGACAAAGACGAAAAGCGAGACCCAAACGCCAACCTCGGCAAAAGGAAGAAAAAGACTCGAACCGTCTTCTCCCGCTCACAAGTCTTCCAACTAGAGTCCACCTTTGATATGAAGCGATATCTCAGCAGCTCTGAACGCGCCGGTTTAGCTGCTAGTTTACACCTGACGGAGACACAAGTAAAGATCTGGTTCCAGAATCGGAGGAATAAGTGGAAGAGGCAGTTAGCAGCGGAATTGGAAGCGGCGAATATGGCGCATGCTGCTCAGAGATTGGTTCGTGTACCGATTTTGTATCACGAGTCTCGGCCAACGTCGATGCCGCATACGCCGTTGCCGATGCATCCGCAGTTTACGAGTGAACCAGGAGTATACTTCCAACCGCAAGCTCCACAGCAAATGCAGCCATTGCCCGCGTCGCCAGTCACTTCCCGCGCTCCTCTCTCCAGCCTCGTGTAGTGCTCGTTTGACGTCGCACGCTCGACTGACTGCGACGGACACTTTTAGATTTGAATTTCGAGCGTTATTTTTTTAAAGACTAGGCTGAGTGAAGATATTCCTAGCAACTTATTTGTAGAATGTAGCAATGGCGCCAAGATGGAAACGTGTTGCCATTTATCACAAAATTACTCAACTTTACTGGTTTTTTTTTAAACTGAGTAGTTCTACTTTTGACCGTTCTACAGATAAGTTGGTGGCACTATATATGTAGTAGATATGTTTTTTAATAAGAACTAAGCTGAATTGTAACTTTGACAATTACAATGCTTATGGTCTGTGCAGGTGATATACTATTTATGACAAGTAGGTATAAATGTTTGTGATAAAAGCAAAATACAGTAGTAGGTATTATCTGTTACTAAAACAAATTAAAATGTTTAATGCTGAACTACGTATATCATCTGTGGCGACCACTAACCATTCAGCCAGTGGACTAGTCATATCATAATTGTCAAATGCCAAATCACTCAAAAAACTAAATGTTAGCTGATCTAGAATATTTTACAAGTTTATGTAAGATTTATAATGTAGCAAATAAATGTAACGTACAAAAAACATTATCATTCCATTGTATATTAATGTAAATAAGATTTAATTAAAATTTCTTGTAAAATTACCTACTTTTATGATATTTTTTGTAAATAATGATAGGTTAAAGAACTGAATAAGTTAAATCATAATTTACTCGAATAGGTAAAATTATAAGGCTTGCAATATTTTAGGCGACATTGTAAATTATTTATTTAGTTTTGTAAATAATTGTCATTAAAATTACGCTAACGCTTGTAATAAATAAGTAATTTGTCAATAATTACATGCATTGTGTCAAAATTATGTTTTATTTTCGAAGAAAATCCGGTTTTTGACAACTTTTTGTATGTATCTGTTAAAAAAACTATAATACAACGAAAATTACTAATAGAACCTAACCAACAACAAATACATCAGAATGATCGATGAAATTCTAGAGAAAATCAAATGCTCAAACCTAGTACCTACCAGTGGAATCGAGCACAGCATTACCACGTAAATTTACCATTGCTTAAGGTACATTAAAGTTAAATGAAAGTTACAAAAGGTACTTAAAATTTAATCTGGAACCAAGGCTAATGGAGTATGCTAACCTTTTTTGTGAATTCTTTTTTGGGGCACGCTAATTCATTACGTGTCATTCTGAAAAATACACAATTTGTAATAGACTACAGGCACGTGAACAAAATTTATGGGTCAAATGAACCACCAGGAGACCTATGTAGGATGATAGAAGGGTGTAAAGTAATAAAATTCAGCACTATGCCGTCACTTGTAAGCTGTCCAACTGAGTACAGTCGAA
This sequence comes from Ectropis crepuscularia, assembly GCA_963693475.1. Taxonomy (NCBI): domain Eukaryota; kingdom Metazoa; phylum Arthropoda; class Insecta; order Lepidoptera; family Geometridae; genus Ectropis; species Ectropis crepuscularia. Next base: position 4,666,968 of record OY856361.1, read on the forward strand.
GAAGGGGGGTTGCAAACCTCCATCATTTCTCCTTGTCGCATGATTTTTGTACGGCATTGCGAAATAATGGATTAGGAGAGGTATTGAAACTATGGAACCAATGCCGTACATAATCAAATGCCCAAATTTAATCTGTAAATCATCGGAAAATCACGAATTTTTCCGACAAACTGATAATTAAAAACTTACAATTTTTAATTTTTATAGTTTCAATACCTCTTCTAATCTATTATTCTGCAACGCCGTACAAAAATCATGCGACAAGGAGAAATGATCGATGATTGCAACCCCCCCTCTTCTATTGCACTCAGTTGGACAGCTTACAAGTGACGGCATAGTCCTGAATCTTATTACTTTATACCCTTCTATCATCCTGCATAGGTCTCCTGGTTGTTCATTTACTACGTAAATTTTGTTCATGGGCCTGTAGTCTATAAGGTCCACCAAAATAGCTAGTTCAGATTTTTGCCAAAGCCATTGGTGGCTAATGAGATTGTCACATTTTTTTTGTTTCACCTGTAATAAACATAAATTCACTTCCGAGCGATATACCTATTGAAACTTCTTCACTAGACCGGTCGGTCGAGCCCACAGAAATCTAAATAATTTCATGGATATATTTCCATTGGCATTGGATGTGCCCTGAGCACCTTGAAATTGGTAATTATCTGCGGCTGTATGTGAAGTGTAAGTGGTTGTCACATCATCAATCTACTTGACCCCTAGAATCGCTAGCGGCGAGGTATGCTGTGGTTCTATTTGTTTTGGTTGTTGACAACGAATAGTGATAGGTAACAACGTCATGGGTTCACTGGTTCCTTTAACTGACTAGAACGGAAAGAGTGAGCTCATTCTTTCCAACGATGACATAATTCCATGCGCCTGTAATTTGGGAGGGCACATCCAATGGTTTATATCGATGAATAATTTAGATTTCTGTGGTCGAACCTGACTTAAGTTTCAACCACGTCCACCGAGCTTAAGTCGGACTGGAGCGACTATATCACACTTCAGTTAATAATTATTACAAAATCACACTGTATTAGAAAAAATCTGGCCTTTTTTGTCACTTCTTCATTAAGGGCACGCTAATTCTCGAAATTTGTGAGTTCATATATTTTGTAATACAACATATTATTTTATTTTAGGTTTTTTGGCAATTATTAGATACTTTCAATTTTTATTTTGAGAGCACTGCGTGTCCCCTTGTGAAAAGTAAAACAAAAAAGGACCTGGATAAATTAATATTGAAACTCACCGTTTTTTTTAATTTATTCTTGGCCAAGGATACTAGTCCTTCAACCGCGAAACAAACTGTTTGTGTTACCATATCTTTTGCATAAAACCTACTTAATTCTGTAATGTTGCCAGCCTATGAAATAAACTTAATTGCTTAATTCTATAAATATTAATGTTATTTATTGATAGTAGTTGAGATTCGTCTGCATTGTAATATTATGGTTATGCTATGGTATATAAGGCGAGAAATAAAAAATATGCATTACCATCGTCCTTTTATTTTTACCTTCGATTGATCATAGAAATCTACAAGCAAGACAGCGAGGGGTTCTCAGAATACAAATATAATATATAGTTCTCTAAAGTTACGGCTAAGTTACGGCTGGTCTAGTCGGGAGAACGGCCCCTGCCGATCTGGAGACCCCGGGTTCAAACCCCGCACGCACCGCTGTCTTATCGAAGTCATGTGCGTAATGCCGCTAACTTAAAACGGTGAAGAAAAACATCGTGGGGAAACCGACGTGTACCTAGAATCTTTAGAAGTCATGTGTCATCCACCAACTCGCACTGGGCCAGCGCAGTAGATTATGGCCTTAACTCTCTCCTTGCGAGAGAAGGCCCCGAGTCCCAGCAGTGGGAACATTTAGTGGGCTGTTGATGATGATGATATGGTTCTCAATTTCACCAAAGCATCCCTGACTTCCAAAAAGGAGGAGGTTATCAATTCGACCACCATAGTTTCGAAGTAAACACTTCTTTTGGCGAGCCACAGACATTTTCATGCGATGTGAATTGAATTCTAGCGTCACGCTCTGGAATGATAAGAAATCTTCGGATAAACTCGGGACCATGGCCATTGGCTATCAGTCAGCATTTAGCAGTAAGTGATACTAAGCTTTAAAAAAAATCAAATTGAAAAAAGTAAAAACTCATTTATCTCAGAATTTGATAGCTCACTTTGCAAACTACGCGGGTGAAACCGGAAGGCACTGCTAGTCTGAAATAAATCTTCACAACTTTGTCGTCTAAATAAGTCTTCTAAGCATGGCCATTTAGTGTAAATGTGTAACAGTTACCATAGTAACACGCCATGGCCCTCTAGAAATTTTAACGCATTCCCGCCTTGGTCCCGAGTTCTTTTTTTTTTATTTTTATAGCATAGAGTGACGAGACGAGCAGGTCATGTGCCTGATGGTAAGCAACATGCCTGCCACATAACAGCACAGTAACACGCAGCTATTGGAACATGATAGTCCAAATCATTACCTAGCACTGCACTGCGCTCGTCACCCAGAGATCTAAGATATTATGTCTCTAAGCCCTGTAATTTCTCTGGAATCATTGCCCTTCAAACCGGAGCACAGTAATGTTTGCACATTACTGCTTGGCGGTAGAATATTTGGCAAAGGTGTGGTACTTCCCCAGGCGGACTCTGCTAAGAGTCCTACTACTAATACTAAAAGTTCACTCGAAAATTTCTTTCATTTACGAGCGTGACGCTTGAGCACAATTCACAGTCCACGAAATATCTGTGTATGGTGCGCCGAAACAAGTTTTCACTTCAAAAATAGATCGGAAATTTAGTGCAAAGTTAAATTCTAATTACTGGCCTTATAGTTTTTTGAAGTGAAAACTTCTTTAGGCGCGCTATAGACAGAATTTTCGTGGGCTGTGAAATGGATTCATCAATCGTCACGCTTGGATATGATAATGGATCGGATCAGATATGAAATCTTCGGGTAAACTCGGTAAAAACGGCCAGGTAGGTACCAGGGTAACAGAAACAGTAAAGAGTTTCGATTACCTACCTCCAACAGCCCAGCGTTTATCTCCAGATACCAGGACAACAGAAATATAAAAGAGTTGCGTTTGCCCCTAGGTACCAGTACCAGGGCAACAGCAAGTTTTCACTTCTATCGGCAGTTCCTATGACTGCCAATTTTTTTTTTTATTCACCATACCTATTGCGTCCCGAGTCTGTCCACAGTCTGTTAAATCATACAGTCGTTCGACGAAGCCGTCTAGACGGGGCAATCGTGCGGGCGTGCGGGGTGAGACGCGGGAAGCGCGCTCCTGCATAGCTTACATTACAATGTTAGTATTGCAGGAGCGCGGCTCAGGGCTGACGTCTTCCGTATATTTAAAATTTATTTTGGTGCCACGTTTTCAAAATTGCGAGAACCCTACACGTGTCTCACATTATCGGCGTTTCTTGATGTATCACTTAGCTGTGTAATTTCTCTGGAAACATTGCCTTTCAAATCGGAATACAGATATGTTTGCACATTACTGCTTGCAACAGTACAAACGTACCATCACTGACAACAAATGTCACTAATCAGATTTTCATATTTCAGCTGTTCTACATAGATCCACATTTTCTTTCACTTTGTTTTTCTGCTTAGGCTGCACAAGATCAAAGGCGATGTTTTTCTGGTAGTATTTGTTTATACTGTGAGTCCGTCACCAGAGATGTTTATCGGCCGAGGCCACATTGTAGACTAACCTTCGCCACGTGTGGTTAACTGACCTCTTCCGGTCGGCACTAACCACTTCCGGTCCGGAACTCGCCGGGTTAGAAGGGAGGGTGTTGGGTTCGTACCTACTAACATTTTTATAGCACCATAATCTGTTTAGTGTTGTAATTGAAAATATTCGCAAATTCCAAATAAATTAGCGACCGTGGCTTAGTTGGTACTAGCTCTGCCTGCGAAGCCGAGGGTCTTGGGTTCGATTCCCACCCAGTGCAAATATTTGTGAGATGAATTCAAATGTTTGCACTGTGTCTGGGTGTTTTTATGTATAATAAGTATATATTTAAAACTAAATATGTATTTTATCAGCTATCTGGCCGCCATCATACAAGCTTTGCTTAGTTTGGGGTCAGATGGTGTTGTGTGTGAATTGTCCACCAATATTTATTTATTGAAGTGAAAATATTTATTCGAGCGGCTTAGCTCGAAGCGATGGTAAAAGACCTGATGGAATGACTTTGATTCCGTGGAAGATGGGACGGCCCTTGGTCTGGGATGCAACCTACGTCGATACTTTGGCGCCGTCTCATCTTTCTCGGACACAAGTTAGAGCTGGCGCGGCAGCTGAACAAGCTGAAGACCTCAAAAGGCGCAAATATAGCTGTATTGATAGCGGATACATGTTTGAGCCTTTTGGGGTCGAAACTTTGGGACCGTGGAGACCGAGTGCCAAGAGAATTTATATAGACGTATCCAAACGTCTTTGTGATGCAACTCAACAAATGAACGTGACCAAAATGCTGGCCTTTATTTTGCTCAGCGAATAAGTATCGCCATTCAACGTGGCAACGGGGCCAGCATTTTGGGCACGATTCCCACTGGCACTGGTCTTTTAGATTAAGTTCTCATACATTTTGTAAATAAATATATTTATTTGTAGTTGTATATATAATTGATACTTCTTAATCCTATGTTATTTTAATATTATTTTGTAAGTTCTTCTTGTCCTGAATAAAGTGTTTTAAGTAAAAACTTCTTTAGGCGCGCTTAGACAGATTTTTCGTGTGCTGTGAAATGAATTCTATCGTGACGCTCGGATATGATAAGAAATCTTCGGCCAAACTCGGGACCATAGCCATAGACTATCTAGAAATGCGTCATCCAATGGGAAATGCTGAAAGGGCGTGGCCTGCCCATCATGGCATGGCCATCTAGAAATCCGTCAGCCAATGGGAAATGCTAGTGCATTTCTAGATGATCATGCCATGATGACCAGTTTCCAAAGTGAGCTATCAAATTCTGATTTATAAGTTTTCACTTCTATCGGCAGTTCCTATGACTGCCAATTTTTTTTATTTATCATTCGTTCAGCCGCCACACGCATTAGTCTAGTCAACAAGTTCAAAAACGTGCTAAATAGAAATAAAGCTCCTAGACGCATGTGCGTTACCGCAATCGATTCGGAACGACGTCTAGAAAAATGTTTTTAAGGGTTTATTAGCACATACAAAATTGTGATAGTTATTGACAAAATAAGATTAGAAAAAGAAGGTATTTACTTTTTCCTTAACAATTTCTTAACTAATGATACTTCAGACATTTTGAAGAATATCCTGAAAGAGGAGGAAAAAATGTACACTCTTAAAACTCTATCTTTATTATTTTCTAGCTGAACGCGCGCGCGTTGCTATGCCATCTATCGAAAATTGGTCGTACTAATTCAAATTTTGTTAGAATTCGGTTACTTTAGGTTCTAATGACGCAACCTTTAACATATTTATGACAAATGCTGTCACGCAACGAAAACTCTCTAAAAGCAATATTTTTTCCACGTTTTTGTTACATTTTTCATTCATGCTCGGCTCCTGTTGGTAGTAGCGTAATGTTAAATACCCTATAGCCTTCCTCGATAAATGAACTATCCTACAAAGAAAGAATCGTTCAATTCGGACCAGTAGTTCCAGAGATCCTTGCGTTCAAACAAACAAACAAACAAACTCTTCAGCTTTATAATATTAGTATAGATACACTTTTTTTAACGCTGTAAGTAGAGCGTGGGTCTTCACCCAGATATATCAGATGTATTATCTCTATGCCCTGTAATTTCACTGGAAACATTGCTCTTCAAGCCGGAACACAGTAATGTTTGCACATTACTTCTTAGGAGTAGAATAACTGGCAAAGTTGTGGTACTTCCCCAGATGGACTCTGCAAAGAGACTAGTACAGCGAGCTTTGCTTAGTTTGGTGCTAGACGATGTAATGCAAAATATCGATATAAATCAACGGATGTGCCCTCCCAAACTCGAATAATGTTATCGTTGAGAGGATTGAGCTCACTCTTTCCGTTTTAGATTTAGATTGTAGGAAGCGGTGAACATCATCATCATCATCATCATCAGCCGTAAGACGTCCACTGCTGAACATAGGCCTCCCCCCTAGATTTCCACAACGAACGGTCCCGCGCAACCTGCAACCAGCGGTTTCCAGCGACCTTTGTGAGGTCATCTGTCCATCTAGAGGGAGGCCGTCCAACACTGCGTCTTCCAGTTCGTGGTCGCCACTCGAGAACCTTTCTTCCCCATCGGTTGTCAGTTCTGCGAGCGATGTGGCCTGCCCATTGCCACTTCAGCTTAGCTACTCTTCGAGCTATGTCGGCTACTTTCGTTCTTTTGCGAATATCCTCATTACGGATTCTATCGCGCAAAGAGACTCCGAGCATAGCTCGCTCCATAGCTCGCTGTGTGACTTTGAGCTTTGTTATGAGGCCTACAGTTAAGGACCACGTCTCAGTTCCATAAGTCATCACTGGCAACACGCACTGATTGAAGGCTTTCGTCTTCAAGCATTGGGGTATTTTGGACTCCAAGATGTGCCGTAGTTTCCCGAAAGCTGCCCATCCGAGTTGGATCCTTCGCTGGACCTCTTTGTCGAAGTTGGATCTACCCAATTGGATCTTTTGACCCAGGTAGACGTATTCGTCAACAACTTCGAGTGTGGTATTCCCAACAATAACCGGTACAGGTGAGACATGAACATTTGACATGACCTTCGTCTTGTCCATATTCATCCTCAAACCTACCTGTTGGGATACTCTACTGAGGTCCCTGAGCATAGCACCGAGGTCCTCCATCGACTCCGCCACAATTACTATATCGTCGGCAAACCGAAGGTGAGTGATGCATTCGCCGTTGATATTGATGCCATGTCCGTTCCAGTCCAGTAGCTTGAAAACATCTTCCAGCGCGGCAGTGAACAGTTTCGGAGATATAACATCTCCCTGTCTCACGCCTTTCTGTAGCCGGATATGTTTTGTGCACTGGTCCTGTAATCGGACAGACATTGTGGCTTTGCTGTAAATACACCTCAACACTTCGATATAGCGATAGTCCATGCGGCATCGCTGGAGAGACTGAAGCACTGCCCAGGTCTCGATGGAATCGAAGGCTTTCTCATAGTCCACATACGCTATACATAGTGGCCGATTATACTCCTCGGTTTTCTGTATAATCTGCCGAAGCGTATGGATGTGGTCTACGGTACTATAGCCTTTTCGGAACCCGGCTTGTTCGGGTGGCTGGAAGTCGTCAAACCTGCGTGCGAGACGATTCGTGATTACCCTCGAAAACAACTTATAAACGTGGCTCAGAAGTGAGATGGGTCTGTAGTTCTTCAACATGGTGTTGTCACCTTTTTTGAAGAAGAGCACCACCACACTTCTGCTCCACGCTTCTGGCGTATTACCGTCAAGTATGACGGAGTCGAACAGCTTCTGGAGGACTTTAAGTACCGGTTTTCCACCCGCTCTCAGAAGCTCAGTCGTAATTCCGTCGTCACCAGGTGCCTTGTTGTTCTTAAGTTGTTTGAGGGCCATCCTAATCTCATACAGGCTGACTTCCGGGATGTCTTCGGTAAAGTGTCGGGTCAGCTTGGCTCTGGGGTCTTTTGCCATGCTAACGACAGGTTGTGCTTGCGTAGAGGTGTATAACTGTTCATAGAACCTCTCAATCTCCTCCAAAATCTCGGGCTTCGACGAGACAACGTTACCACTATCGGTCTTCAGTTTGGTCAATTGACTTTGCCCAAGAGACAGATTTCTTGCGAACACTTTCGAGCCTTTGTTCTGCTTGATCGCTTCTTCAATACACGAAGTATTGAAGCAGCGTATGTCGCGTCGCACACAAGTAGATATCTGTCTATTGAGCCGTCTGTATACCGTCATGTCGACCGAAGACTGCAATCGCATATCTCGCCTAACCGCCATGAGATTTAGAGTATGATCGGAGAGCTTTTGGGTTCTATTCTGGCGTCGGCTCTTATAAAATTTCCTGCCAACTGCTTGAACAGTTTCCACCAGCCTGTCGTTTATTTCGTCCGCCGTTACGCATTCATCTAAGGCTTCGAAGCGATTTTGAAGTTCGAGTTGAAAGTTATCGGGATCTTCGATTTGAGCATAATTTGGTCGGAGCGTGGACTTCATTAGACGTGATCTTTCGAACTTAATGTTTAGATTCAGCGTGCCTCTTACAATACGGTGATCGCTGCCGGTCTTAACCCTACTGATCACAGAGACATCGCTGAATATTTGCCGTTTAGTCGTCATAATGAAGTCGATCTCATTTTTTGTGGAACCATCTGGGCTAATCCATGTCCATTTTCGTTGTGGCTGTTTCTTGAAAAAGGAGTTCATCATAAAGAGGCTCTCCCTTTCCAAGAAATCAGCTAGACGTTGCCCTCTTGGGTTCCGCTGCCCATATCCGAATTGTCCCACTCTCAACTCATCACCGCTACGTTTGCCTAGTTTCGCCTTGAAGTCTCCCATCACAACTGTGAAATGTGTTGGCGAGACATGTATGGCTTTGGAGATGTCCTCATACATGGTCTCAACCTCTTCGTCGGGATGTGTCGAGGTCGGTGCGTATACCTGTATGACCTTCAATGAATACCGGTCAGTTATTTTAAGTACAAGGTATACAACCCTGCTCGACACACTCTCGATCATTAACACGTTGTTAACGAGAGACTTGCGGACGATAAACCCGACACCCCCTTGGGATTGTTGATCTCCCTCCCGGTAGTAAAACAAGTTGCCGGATTCGAGGGTTATTCTGTCCTCGCCCTGTCTACGGACTTCGGATAACCCTATGACATCCCAACGCAACTTGTCTACTTCTTCTTCCAGCTCCACAATCTTCTCGTCAGCCCTCAGCGTCCGTGCGTTGTACGTTGCCAGGTCGAGTCGTTGGGTTTGGTGGCGGGGCGTCTGCCGGGGATTCTTAGCACCCCATGCTCCGCCGGAACCAAGGCTGCCACCAACGCCTGGAATAACGGAGCCGCCGGGGACTAGGGGCCGTTTCTTTTTTGTGACCATCATATGGGGGGGTGTTTGCCATAGTCACCACGCTTGGCAGGCGGGTTGGTGACCGCGGAGCCAGTCCTTTGCACCGATGACGCCGCTGCCCGTCACCGGCCAGGTCAATTTAGGACTGGCTTTTAAATGGATATACCGCCATTGGTTCGGTCGTCAGAGCCTCGTTAGTTGGCAGCAGGGTGTACCACGCGCAGGAGAGGTTGACATTTGGGGAAACTAGATGTTAAGCGCTTCCCCCTTATACCCCAACGCGGTGAACGCCGGACGTTTATACCTATCGCTCTTCGTTGTCAACAACCAATAAAGTAGAACCGCAACGTACCTCGCCGATAACGATTCTAGAGGACAAATAAATTGGTTGTAAATCACTCACGCTACACACAGAGACGCAACTTGTGAACAATTTCTAGGTGCTCAGGGCACATCCAATGATTAATATCGATGATGCGAAAAGTTGTGGACCAATTTTTATGTACTTATTTAGGGTTGAAAACACAAAGAGGGCGCTTGACCTCGCCTGATGATACCTTGTACATTTGACTATTAAGTTCAAAACGCTGCAATTAAAAATGATACGCTATCATTTACACAACGTCGCTGGCCCTTATCAGACCGATAGTGACATCAGAAACTCGTTATAACTATTAATATACTGTCCATTTTCTAAGTGCATTACGTTTTAGCTCGAATAGTTAATGACCTGGTTAATGATTCCAAGTTACAATTAAACGAATTAATGACCCGTGTAGTTCGAGTTATGCGATGTTTGTGATGGATGATATGGACACTTGAGCTATGGATATAGAGCATATGGTTGTAATGATAGCTTTTAACGAGCCTGGTCGTTTTTGACAACTTTTTAATTTATGAAGTTCTAGTAACTTGAAAAATTCAAAGGTTTGTAGTGAGTGGGTTCAGTGAGCGGTAGGTACTGGATCCGATTTCCAGGACAAACGTTTCTGTGAATATGGAAGTTTTTTGTGTGTTGTAACTTAACTAAGTTAACCTATTTACTTTCACTTAACCGCCATCCATTGAACGGCGGCTGCCGATCCGGAGACCCCGGGTTCAAACCCCACACGCACCACTGTCTTTTCGAAGTCATGTACGTAATGCCGCCTGCCGCTAACTTAAAACGGTGAAGGAAAACATCGTGAGGAAACCGACATGTACCTAGAATCTTTCGAAGTCATGTGTCATCCGCCAACACGCACTGGGCCAGCGTGGTGGATTATGGCCTTAACTCTCTCCTTGCGAGAGAAGGCCCCGAGTCCCAGCAGTGGGAACGTTTAGTGGGCTGTTGATGATGAACCGCCATCCCGTCTGATGTTAAGCGACGATGTAGGTAGTCCATTTAGTCGTCGTATGACTCTTTACTTTTTCTTATTTTGGCTATTAATGGTTGCCTGGAAGAAATCGCTAAAAGCGATAAGGCCGCCATTTATGGCACTAGTTATAAGTTATTTTATTTGCTATTGTTTTTTATTGTATATGTTTTTCTGGTGTGCATAATAAAGTGCTTCTGTCTGTCTGTCTGTCTGTACTGGGGAAGTACCAACCCTTGGCCAGTTATTCTACCACAAAGCAGTGATTTGAAAACATTACTGTGTACTGATTTGAAGGGCAAAGTTAATTTCACTTAGATTAAACGTCTCATATCTTTGGGTGACGAGCGCAGCGCTGTGACCAGGTAGGACTCTTAGCAGAGTCCGCCTGGGGAAGTACCACACCTTTGTCAATTATTCTACCGCCAAGCAGTAATGTGCAAACATTACTGTGTTCCGGTTTGATGGGCAATGTCTCTAGAGAAATTACAGGGCTTAAAGTTATAACATCTTAGATCTCTGGGTGACGAGCGCAGTGCGGTGCTAGATAATGATTTTGGCTCTTCATGTTCCAATAGCTGCGTGCCACTGTGCTGTTATGTGGCAGGCATGTTGCTTACCATCAGGCACATGTCCTGCTCGTCTCGTCACTCTTTATTAAAAAAAAAAAAGTTGTTGATTGAGATTTTTCAAATTTCACTCTCTGCACTCTTATGAACTGTCATGTTATTTACCATAAGGCACATATCCTGCTTGTCTCGTCACTCTAGGTACCTATATTATAAAAAAAGTTAAAAGTAGTCGACAAGTGGTTAAAATTTTACCACAGCAACATTAATCTATTCTTAAAGTATTTATTTATGCGTGTGTCACATACATAGTATTGTGTGTAATGTATTTTGCATGCAAAATTAAAAAAAAAAAGCTTTTTGTACTTCTTTATTTAAACTGTATGAAAGTAAGGACACTAATAATTCTTTGCCCACGAAATTTTCGTTAGATGGGTACAAAGGTTCTTGTTTTGGGGTGTTTGAAAAAAAATAGTGATTTCTTGAAGATACGCCACCATTGACAAGTATGAGAACGAGTCATTCGTTCTACAATAATACCGTCCTGAAAGCGAACGACCTGTAGAAAGTTCAGTTCAGGATCTTAAGAGGGAGGATGTTTTTCGACATTAAATTAAGCGGGTGGATAATCTTCTAAGAAGATAAAACGTTTTTTAAACAAATGCGGGGTGGATGGATTGAACAAGGCGTTCTAGAGAGAACATGAGCATCCCGTCCATTTGAGCTGGGCGTGAAATTGATGCATGCGAACATATGAGTGTAATTTTTTTTTTTTTTTTTATAGCATAGAGTGACGAGACGAGCAGGTCATGTGCCTGATGGTTTAATCAACATGCCTGCCACATAACAGCACAGTAACACGCAGCTATTGAAACATGACAGTCCAAATCATTACCTAGCACTGCACTGCGCTCGTCACCCAGAGATCTAAGATGTTATGTCTCTAAGCCCTGTAATTTCTCTGGAATCATTGCCCTTCAAACCGGAACACAGTAAAGTTTGCACATTACTGCTTGGCGGTAGAATATTTGGCAAAGGTGTGGTACTTCCCCAGGCGGACTCTGCTAAGAGTCCTACCACTATAAAATTAATGCGTAAAACAAAAATTCTCATGGGGTATTTCAAGTTAGACACGTCATATATTCTAACTTTTTAGTATGAAAACTATTTAAACTACTATTTAAAACTACGTTATTACATATTTTACGTATTAAAATTAATTATTACAATTTTAAACTGTCGCCAAGATAAGAGACGTCAGCGTAATTCAGCACATGAAGTAGGAGAGACGGCACGAGGAATTTTAGTGGCAGTGGGAAAAAGTTACACAGGCGCCTTAGGAACTCCCAGCTGTAAATAATCTAGGTATTAACTTAACCATAAAATATCTTAAGGTAAGTACCTACTACTGACTAAATTTTTATGGTAGAGCCAAGACAAGGTACGATCAATAACTAAATAAATAAATATTGGTGGACAATTCACACATAACACCATCTGACCCCAAACTAAGCAAAGCTTGTATGATGGCGGCCAGATAGCTGATATAATACTTATATAGTTTTAAATACATACTTATTATACATAGAAACACCCAGCCACAGTGCAAACATTTGAATTCATCACACAAATATTTGCACTGGGTGGGGATCGAACCCACGACCCTCGGCTTCGCAGGCAGCGCTACTACCCACTAGGCCACGAGGGCAGTCGAAGAGACTAATCCCAGATTTTCCACAGAGCCGCTAAACGGTTTGGTGACGTTAAAATACGACATTAGGTGCTGTAAAATTTTTGTACTCCAATTAATTTTGAGGTTTGGATAAATCATAAATAAGAACTGTTGATTACTTATGACTTAAAAGGGCTTTTTACAATATAATTTTAATATAACCTAACCTAACTTTTTAATAAAACCTTTGATTTAAAAACCTTTAAGCTAAACGACTCGTTATATTATGTAATGCAATGTAAATTTAAATTTATTTGCACAATGGCTGCATCCAGCTGATTTAGTGACAGGAATCTAAATTTGAAGACCGCCTGTATTAAGTTGATTGATATAATAAAATAGTACATTTAGAATGCGTAAAATAACACGTAACCGATATCCAACAGTGGAACGTATATTATGTGTATGAAAATCGGATTACAAGCATCTGCCGTGTTTGTATAATTGCGTTTCCAAGCACATTGGCTACACTCAGTCATTACAGTGCGTCAAACTTATCTAAGAAATCAAGAGCATCGCTACAAACGCATTAAATTTCTTTATGTTTTTCTTTCCGAAACAATATAATCCTACATCCTACTTTTATTATAAAAAAGCATTTTCAAAATCCAAGTAATATAATTAAACAATTGCTAAGGCTTGGGTGTTTGGATGTTTGTTTTTCCATTCGTATATTATATGTTAGCAGCTGTGACACAGGTCTCCAACCTAGCACGGCTGCTAATGGACTACTAACATAATAAATTAAGTATTTGTTTGAATTTAGTAGTAAGGATTTTGATGTTTTTGAAGTGAAAACTTCTTTAGGCGCACCTAGACAGATATTTCGTGGGCTGTGAATTGGATTCTAGCGTCACGCTCGGGTATGATAAGAAATCTTCGGGTATACTCGGGACCATGACTATTGGCCATTTAAAAATGCGTCAGCCAATGGAAAATGCTGAAATGGCGTGGCCTCGGCATCATACCATGGCCATCTAGAAATGCTTCAGCCAATAAGAAATGCTGACGCATTTCTAGATGGCCATGCCTTGATGCCCAGGCCACGCCCTCCGGTTACACACGTGTAGTTACCAAAGTAAGCTATCAATTATTCTGAGTTATACATTTTCACTTCTATCGGCAGTTCCTATGACTGCCAATTTTTTTAAGACAGAGAAGTTTTTAATCAATAAATAAATTTGTATTGTATTGAATTAGTATCAGTTTGTTGATTGAATGGGTTGAACTAAACCAGCTGAAATATGAAACACAAATAAATAATTTTTGACGCAAGAAAAAGGTAACGACGTTGACGAAACATTGAATGACACATTAGGCACGTACACAAACAAGTTAGTTGTCATAAGGTACCAGTTCGCGCGGAGACCGCGACACGAGACCGCGACAGGAGACCGCGACCGGAGACCGCGACAGGCACTTGACATTATAGAAATGTATGGGCGACAGTTCGCGCCGATACCGCGACAGGAGACCGAGACTGGTCGCGGTCTCGGTGCGAACTGGCGCCCATACAGTTCCATAATGTTATGTGCCTGTCGCGGTCTCGAGTCGCGGTCTCAGCGCGAACTTGTACCTTTAGTTCTACTTTTGCCGACAGCCAGTTAACTTTGTATTTCTGGGAGCTACTGTCATTTGTTTTTGTGATAAAAAGTAACATTTGACGAAAATTCAACTCTTATCTTGTCATTCTTGAAAATTATACCAGGAAAGGTTAATTTGAATTGAACGAGCGAGGTGTCGACAAAATTTGAATGCGTTGTTTGTTACGATTTTCAACCTTAACTCAGTGTCAGAAACACGGCTTTATTAATTTTTTTTTGTTAGGTAACTAGCTGAGCTGCAATTCCCGAACTATGCCTCTCAGAGACGTACCTACCTACCTATATTTAAGGTACAAACTGAAAGCAAAAATAACTCTATTTTGGAAGTAAATAACTCTAGTAGTGGTAGGACTCTTAGCAGAGTCCGGCTGGGGAAGTACCACACCTTTGTCAATTATTCTACCGCCAAGCAGTAATGTGCATACATTACTGTGTTCCGGTTTGAAGGGCAATGTTTCCAGAGAAATTACAGGGCTTAGAGATATAACAACTTAGATCTCTGGGTGACGAGCGCAGTGCGGTGCTAGGTAATGATTTGGCTCTTCATGTTCCAAGAGCTGCATGTCACTGTGGTGTTATGTGGCAGGCATGTTGCTTACCATCAGGCACATGTCCTGCTCGTCTCGTCACTCTTTATTTAAAAAAAAAAAAAAGTAATACATAGCGGATGTTTAAATTTGAAGTATAAAATAGCTTTTACTTAAATGCTCTAAAACGAAGAAAGTAAATTTTGAATGCAATCAAACCTACCATTTTATTTTATAAAATTTATATTGCTATAAATAGTGCTCGTAAGCGCAGATTAGGCTTCTAGGGTTAAGGTGTGTTGCTCTCCTTACCCACCGCGGGCTTGACGTGGTCGCTACCGTTAGAAGACAAACGTGGTGGACAAAGATTAAACAGGCTGAAAGGAAAAACTCATACAATGCCTACTTTAAAAAAAAAAGAAGCTGAACTGACGCCAAAACTTTTTTCTTAACTAAAAAAAAAGATGTAGAATAACCTCATTTGCAAATTGCAATCAATCAAAGAAACAGCTGCATTTAAAAAGAGAACTATAAAAAAACTAAACGTCACCCCGCACGTTCCAAATTCAATTTCGATAATTAAGTGACAGTTGATAACGAAACTCCCGAGTGGGGCTATTATACAAATGCAGAATGGGTAAGGTATTTGAAAGGACATGTTTTGTCCACCGATATAGATTTTTATTTGTAACTAGCAATACCCCTTGGGTTTACCCACGTCGTTTCTGTATCCACGATTTCCCCGCTATGAAAAGTAGTCAAAGCTTATGTCCCATTCCAGACTATAATCTAACTGCCTTCCATATTTCAACCAGATTCGGTCAAACGTTGGGACCTTGGGACGTGATTGAGTAAAAACATCCAAACATCGAAATGTATAATGTTAGTAGGACGTAGGATAGTTTGTAGGATAGTATTGTTAGCAATGCGAGTATCCTACAATACAATGGTTGAGAAGAACTGAATAAAACAAAGCTAAGTACAGATACATACGGACATTCTCATGCATACTCACACACAAACATAAACACTTGGACTACGTTTGTACATTTAAAAAAAATAAAATTAGGATTAGTTTTTTTGACGGCATTGCAATTTTTAAGTGAAAACTTGTTTCGCGCATCACACACAGAAAGTTTCGTTGGCTGTGAATGAAGCTCATCGTAATGTTCGTAAGTGAAATATTGGTTCGGATGAGCTCGGGACCGCCGAGTGTGTGAGCGAGAAAGACAGTAATTTGCCTCTGTCTGCTGTCACTGTCTTTTTTTAAATTTCTTCTTGGCCATGGATACTAGTCCTTCAGCCGCTTCTGCCCCTGTCGTGTCACTGTGTTTACTGTATTAAATTAGTCCTAATCCTTTATTTATTTCTTATTATTTAAATTATTAGTTAGTTTTTTTAGTTTGCCGCCACTCTGATTGGACACTTTTAGTCGGCGATTTGACGAGCGTGGAGACTAAATTAACCGTTATAGTGTTTAAAAGTTATTTCTTATTTTAGTTTGCACTTCTGCCGTGCGGTCTTAAGCACACACATTTTCTCTTTGTTGTGTATTCGATACTTTCGCCAATTGTGAACTTTTTTTTTCTGAAAGCATTGTAATTTTTTGTGTTTGTCATTGCGCAGCCTATCTGCGTACCCCAGTGCATTTTGTAGCGGGAATCGGAGCGTGGCAGCACTCAGCCGCACGCGCGATCCACAGATAACAAACATTCCTGTTTTAATTAAATTGTGATTCCGGAAAATGTTTGTACGCGAACAACTTACCGTATTACGGAACGTAAGTTTTTTGTCGCTTTTCGTTTACAGTAACACCTACATATTTATGTTTTCACTTCTATCGACAGTCCCCGCCCTTATTTTTTAAGTAGTTAGGTAGTTATTATTTTAGTTATTAGTTATTTCATTATTTAAAAAAACGGCTGTTATATAGACTGCCGATAGAAGTGAAAATCTTACAAGTCATAATGTGATAGCTCACTTTGGAAACTAAGCAGGTGAAACCGGAGGGCACTGCTAGTCTGGAACAAATATTCAAAGCATTGTCGTCTAAATAAGTCTTCTAAGCCATTTAGACTGGAGGGCCAGGTCCCGAGTTCAACAGAGTTCTTTCATTCACGAGCGTGACGCTTGGGCTCAATTCACAGCCCACGAGATATTTGTGTAAGTGTGTATAGTGCGCCAAAAGAAGATTTCACTTCAATAAAATAAGTCAAATTAGCATTCAAATCATCATTTGTGACACAATGATGATTTGAATGCTAATTTGACTTATTTTATTGAAGTGAAATCTTCTTTTGGCGCACTATACACACTTACACAAATATCTCGTGGGCTGTGAATTGAGCCCAAGCGTCACGCTCGTGAATGAAAGAACTCTGTTGAACTCGGGACCTGGCCCTCCAGTCTAAATGGCTTAGAAGACTTATTTAGACGACAATGCTTTGAATATTTGTTCCAGACTAGCAGTGCCCTCCGGTTTCACCTGCTTAGTTTCCAAAGTGAGCTATCACATTATGACTTGTAAGATTTTCACTTCTATCGGCAGTCTATATAACAGCCGTTTTTTTAAATAATGAAATAACTAATAACTAAAATAATAACTACCTAACTACTTAAAAAATAAGGGCGGGGACTGTCGATAGAAGTGAAAACATAAATATGTAGGTGTTACTGTTACTGGAGAGGAAATGAAACCACGTCACTGTATAAACTGCTGACTATATTGATCTTAATACACAAGTGACGCGGGGCGAGAGACTAATCGCTCTACCGCTGTCATCTGCTTATATACTAAATCTTACCACATAAGTACGTGCTCTTAGCCCCTATATACACCCCTTTCTTAAAAAAGGAGAAAAACATAAGCTAATAACATAAGATAACAACCCAAAAAAATTACTTATATCACAAATTGTTTACATTGTAAAATTACGATCAACTCGTCACATGTTTCTTCCACTTGTTTAGCTAGCACATTTTTCCTTCCGTGCTAACCTTGGCCTATTGACATCGAACCGCTTTGCTCACTCAGCGTTCTAGTTTGCACTATTGACTTATATTTCCTATTACATGACGCATATCACTTGCAATCCAATCTGTAAAATACACAATACCCGAATAAATCGCCAGAAGTTCCTGAAAAAGAACACAGTACTTTTTCTGGGATTCCGTGGGCTTCTTTGCAAAAATAATCGAGGGTTCTCCAAATACCCTTTTCCTTCTGTGCAATACCGCGCCTATACTAATGTCTGACGCGTCTGTCATAAGGGTTAACCTTGCCCCTGGACTCGGGGTCCGATAACTTGGCAGCATTTTTCCAACGCTCTAATTGCCTCTGTAGCCCATATTGTCCCTTTTCCTTGCACATTGTCTGTCAATATCTATCAAAAATTCTCTATACTCTTGCAGCGTTTGGTACGCATGCTCTATAAAAGTTAAACATAACCAAAAACCTGCGTAACTGCTCTACCGTCTCCGGTTTTGGGAGAGTCCTGAATAACCTTGACTTTGTCAGGCAAAGGACTTATTCCATTTTTCGAGACTCCGTAACTTTAAAAAAATCTATTTTACTTTTCTCAACATACATTTACCTATTTCAACTTCCATTTAATATATCTGTAAACGTTCAAATAACCTACGCAAATACTCTTTATGCCAGGTTGCATTTTTCGAGCCAATTTATTATGTTATCTAAGTATCCAAGCAAAACTGATTGCTCAGCATTATTACCGCTGCCATTGACCCCATTATGTATTTGTTCTATGCCAGCTAAAACGTTCGTGTTTATAAATCTTCTGCGGTCAGCGCTGCATTGCGTAACCCAAAGGTCAATCTCGTAATTTCGAATTGCTGTTTTTCTATATCCTCTGTACTATTTTTCTACTGCCAGCTTAAAATTCCTTGCACAATCGGCTCCAATTATCGGCTGTTTAACATTGCATAGCAATTTTCTTGAACCGGAAATGGGATGTGCACAGCCACTCTGGATCACCTGGTGTTCTTTTCTTCCGCGAACCAGTCCTATTTTCGCTCCATTTTTGGCGGCTTCTGCTTCTTCCGCGTTCTTGGCCTTGAACCTTACTGCGTAGTGAAGCTACTTCTAACTCCAGCTTCCTCATCTGCTTGACTAGCTCCGTGAGAGGTAAATGGGGTACCTGTTCGTTACTCCCGGACACAGCAGCGATGTCGTAGCACGTGGCGTTCTCTATAATTTTGTACTTGTTGCTAAGTTCTTGTCGCTCAGCACTATCCTCATAGACCTGCAGCAGTCGGTCCTTCAGCGCCGTATACTTGTTGTTCACCGGCGTCTGGAATGAGTCTCTCCCCAATTTTGATGTAACCATGCTGAACTTTCCTCCATCCCCTTGTTTCTGCGATGCCATCACTGCTTCAAACTGGGCCAACCATAACCGCGGCATGTCAACCCAAAAATCTGGAAGTCTCGTTGACACACCTATAGCGGCCAGGGCACAATCAGCGGAATTCGTTCGCTCGTCTTTCATGCCCTGCTGACCCACTTGCCCACTTTCTGGTGCAGCGTGCGGAAACATTGTTCAAAAACAATTTACTAACGCAGTAACACCAACAAAAAAAATTCTGAATCTTCTCTTCAACTCACTGATCAATCGTCGGGGTCACCACTGTAACCACCACTGGATCACGTCGAGCTGGATCACGTCGGGCTGGATCACGTCGGGTTCACCACTGTAGGTGTTACTGGTACTGGAGAGGAAATGAAACCACGTCACTGTATAAACTGCTGACTATATTGATCTTAATTATACACAAGTGACGCGGGGCGAGAGACTAATCGCTCTACCGCTGTCATCTGCTTATATACTAAATCTTACCACATAAGTACGTGCTCTTAGCCCCTATAAATACTTACTTAACATAGATTTTTTTGCATGGCGTGATGCATACATTGCATAAATACAGAGGTTAAGGAATAGAAATTGAATAATTACAATACAAATAATTACAACAATTTTTAAACGCCAATATAAATACGAGTAAAAATAAATAGAACAAATATCTACATACAAATATAGCAAGCGGTGACGAGCGTTGTACGATGTTCGTTCTTCCAAAAAAATGTACCTTTTAGTTTTATAAAATACTTACTTACATAACTATAACAATACACATGATTACTGATTACTGATACTGATCAGCCTGCATCCATTTAAAGGCATATTTTTTTAATTTAAACAAACAACTTTAGTTCTACAACTTTTGTTAAAACTTAATACATATTTTATTAATCCCAAAGAAAAATAGTTTTTGTTTTGTTCTCTAGCACACTCTTTGGTGACTGTTGAGTGTTTATTTACTCCACTACACACTTGTTACGTACCAGTACCTACACATGTCCGCACAACGTGAGCTGCACGCCATCATGAGGTTCAAGTCAGCAAATTCAACAGAACTCGGCAGTAGCTCGTGCCAACTACAATTCTCTGATGCTAACCTCATTAAATTGTGACCCAGATAACCCTTCATCAAAGCTAGTTGCAATAAAGAAGGCAGCGTCACTCGATCGTCGAAGGCATTCGCACCTAAGTTAGATAGGCTTAATATCCTATGATGTGAGTGTCTTTCTCACATCGAACGCATTCGCGTCTAGGTTAGATAGATTTAAGATATTCTAATGTGAGTTTAAGTACAGTAAAGTTCGTTTTAAGCAATTTTAGTTTCCTTTCCGAACCTTCCGTCTGCAGCTTTCGTAATTCACTGAAAAACACCAAAGAAAAACCCCAAACATAATCTCAATCGCGCCAAAAAAGCCCCCATGGCGTGTTAATTTTGACTATTTGACTATAATTGTCAGACAACAATACATGCCAATGTGAACTCTATCACAAGTCGTTAAAAGAGTATTTGCTGTGATACCGTAAGGTTCCGTGCAGACGCGTCGTTTGGCGGGAAACGACTGTTTTGTAAGTTTTTTACGAGGAATAATCGAATTAATATGGCGTCACTTAGTTGAATTGGTTTATCCGTGAAGCGGCTTTGCGGTTGTTAGTATATTATGGCAACACTATAACATGCGATTGCTACCTACGTTTGTATGGTTTTTGAAGTGAAAAAGTCTTTTTTTTTCACTACGCATTTTTTTTTCGTAGACTGATCATCACGTTTGGAAGTGAAAGATTCGTTTGGGTTATTTCATATTTTAGTTTTCACTTCTGCCGTGCGTTCTCAAACACACACATTTTTGAACTGAAAATTTATGTTGGCGCACCGCACAGAATTATTCGTAGACTGTAAATGAAGCTCATCGTCACGTTCGGACGTGAAAGATTCGAGTGAACTCAAAACCGCCGAGAGTGCCAGAGCGAGAAAGATACAGTCAGCTGCTGCTGTCTGTCTGTCAGCTGTCACTATTCAAATACTACTATCATTGTTTAAAAAAACTTTTTAACACCTAAAACATGTTTTTATTGACATTACAACAATATTACAAGATAAGTGTATCCTTTAAACTATGTAGTGGCGAATGATACATTTATTCATTACAATTTGAACTGTTACATTTGCCCCCAAAAAGATACAAAATTAAAATAAAACCACTTAAAAAATAACACAGAGTGAAAACAAAAGATTGTCAGAAGTGGGATTCGAACCCACGCCCACAGAAGTGGACTGCGACCTGAACGCAGCGCCTTAGACCGCTCGGCCATCCTGACTTCATGGACAATCGTAGAATTGCGTTACTATTGCTGAAAATAATTGTTACAATTAGTATTTTTATGCACGCCCCGAAAAATGACTCCCACCGTCAAGAAACGCCAAATTGAATATCTCGGTCACGTGCTTAGGAATGATACATAATGAGTTGATCCAACTAAAAATGATGTGATAAAAGTGAGGGAAAACGCTAGAAAAAATCATGGCTCCGGAATATCCGGGAGTGGACCGGCATTAACTGAATGGACAAAGACGAATTCAAGAAGCTGACGGCAAACCTTCAACGTTGAAGAGGCGCTTGAAGAAGAGGACTAGTATTTTTTTTAGCCCAAATACCTATATATGTATACGGTCTTCGTTACGGCTGGTCTAGTCGGGAGAACGGCGACTACCAATTTGGAGCCCCTGGTTCGAATCCCACGCGCACCGTTGTATTTTCGAAGTCACATGCGTAATGCCGCTTACTTGTACCAAACACATGTTTCTAGAATCTTTCGAAGTCATGTGTGATCGCCAACCCGCACTGGGCCAGCGTGGTTAGGGCCTTGACTCTCTCCTCATGAAACAAAGCCCCGTGGGCAGATCCCAGCAGTGGGAACATTTATGGTTACTACGGTCTCCGTCATTATCGTAACGTTTCTGAAATATCTTTCCACTAGCAGCGCCCCGCGGTGTTACCCGCGAAGTTCCCGTTCCCGTTGTTTTTCCGACATAAAAAGTAGCCTATGTGTTCTTCCAGACTATAATCTATCTGCGTTTCAAATTTCAGCCCGGTCCGTTCATACGTTAGGACGTGATTGAGCAACAAACATCCAAATATTCAAACAGCCATACATTGACATTTAAAATATTAGTAGGATTCATGAAGTTTTTAACAAGAGTAATAAATATACCTAAGTATAACTTGAAAAATGATCAAAACTGTCCTGGGTGCTGAATCACAACTCGTAACGCAGTCGGGACGATTCTGCCACGGAATAACAATCCTAGTCTGTCATTCTAAACGAGTAAGACAGAGACCGAGAAATATTATTATTAATTCTAAACAGATGAGACACAGATCGAGAGGTGATTCCGTCGAGATCAATCCGACCTCATTTGACCTTCCGTCCGTGATATGATACTGTATCAGCCTATGAAACTATCTAGGTTCAGTTGTACGGTGATAATCATCGATCGATCGAGGGCACATCAAATGGTTTATACCAGGGATCGGCAACGCGCGGCCCGCGACCTACCGCCTTGCGGCCCGCGACGGTTTTGAATGTTTACTAAATGAATACAGTTATTTTGACACCACCTATGCAATATGGGGGATGCCTAATGCTATGGGGGGAGGAGATGCAAATAAATCACAAACTAAAAGTTTGCAGGAATGGTCCCGATTGCGTTGCGAGGTGTGAATCAGCACCCAGGACGGTTTTGGTCATTTTTAGGGTTCCGTACATTTAAAAAACGGGACCCTGATAGATTCGTCAGAAGTGCGCTTTTATCTACTTTTTCCACCATGTGGCCCATGGCTCCCAAAACGTTGCCGACCCCTAGTTTATACCATCGGATGTCCCAAACTTCAGGCGCGCGGAATTATGTCATCGTTGGGAAGAGTGAGCTCACTCTTTCCGTTCTAGTCGGTTGCAGGAAGCGGTGAACGCCGGACGATTTTACCTATTCGTGTTGTCAACAACCAAAATAAGTAGTATCACAGCATACCTCGCCTCTAGCGATTCTAGGTGTCAAGTAGATTGGTGGTGTGTAGGTATACGTACTATTTACGCTACACACACAGAGACGCAGTTTATTATCAATTTCAAGTTGGTCAGGGCATATCCGATTGTTTAAATCGATGGTAATAATGACTACAAGGGAACATTAGCTAGAACCCTAGAACTTAACCACGATCTTAATTACTTTTAACCGACGGGCCGTTGCTTTTTTTGTATGTATGTTATGCGATAGCTCCGCCAATTATTAAGAAAATTAATAAATTTATCAAATTCAAAATGAAATTCAATCAATTTAGATTTTTTTTGTTTGTTAGATGCAGACAAATTTTATCAAAATCGGTGATATTCTAGTATAAAAATGTTCTCCAAAAATCAGATACCGATTTCAATTTGAAATTAAATTTAGATATTCGATCAAATTTCATAAGAAGCCATCACAAAGTTGTCTAGATAAATTAAAATAAATTTTAGGATCCCAAGACCGCCACACTGATTTCGATAAAATTTATATGGTTATATGGATACCTTATACCTCTGAACTTCTTACCTATGTTCTATCAAAAAGAAGACCCCATCAAAATTGGTTCACCATTTGCGGAGCTATAGCGTAACATATAAAGCGTACATTCAAATAAAGTTTCCAAGTGCGAGTTGGACTCGCCCATGAAGGGTTCCGTTGCAGCAAGTAACATAATATACATAGTACACATAGTTCTTGTAGTTCGTTGTAACTTTGATCGAAGTTTCAATAATAGTGTATTAATGACGTACCTACTAAAAAAAAAACTACTCATCAGATCGAGTTCAAACCAATTTTCGTTGGTAGTTTACATGGTAATGTACATCATGTATTTTTTTTAGATTTTTCATTCTCTTACTTTAGAAGTTAGAGGGGGGACACACATTTTACCACTTTGGAAGTGTCTCTCGCGCAAATTATTCAGTGTAGACGAAAATTATTTTAGAAACCTCAACATCATTTTTGAAAACCTATCGATAGACACCCTACACGTGTAGGTTTGATGGAAAAAACATTTTTGAGTTTTAGATCTCAGTATGGGGGGCAACTCTAATTTTACTTTTTTTTAAATATTTTGTTCAAATCTTAAAGCGGTTCACAGAATTCATCTACTTACCAAGTTTCAACAGTCTAGTTCTCATAGTTTCGGCAAAAAGTGGCTGTGACATACGGACGGACAGACAGACAGACATACAGACATGACGAATTTATAAGGGTTCCGTTTTTACGTTTTACGGAACCCTAAAAAACATCACACCGAATGGAGATCCTCCTTTTGAAGTGAAAACTTCTTTTGGCGCGCAACTGACAGATTTTTCGTGGGCTGTGAATTACATTCTAGCGTCACGCTCGAGAATGATATGCAATTTTCGGGTAAACTCGGGACCATGGCCATTCAACATCAACATCAACAGCCCACTAAACGTTCCCACTGCTGGGACTCGGGGCCTTCTCTCGCAAGGAGAGAGTTAAGGCCATAATCCACCACGCTGGCCTAGTGCGGGTTGGCGGATGACACATGACTTCGAAAGATTCTAGGTACATGTCGGTTTCCTCACGATGTTTTCCTTCACCGTTTTTAAGTTAGCTGCATTACGCACATGACTTCGAAAAGACAGTGGTGCGTGTGGGGTTTGAACCCGGGGTCTCCGAATCGGCAGGCGGCGTTCTCTCGACTAGACCAGCCGTAAATTGACCATGGTCATTGGCTATCTAGAAATGCGTTAGCATGTCCCATTGGCTATCTAGATCTAGATGACCATGCTTATGGCCACGGCCTCAGGTTTAAACCGCGTAGTTTCCAAAGTGAGCTATCAAATTCTGAGTTATAAGTTTTCACCGCTATCGGCATATTCTATGACTGCCATTTTTTAATTTAAGTTGATTTTAATGTCAAAATGCTCTGTCAACACGTGGTCAACACCAATTTGATAGTAACTCTGCCGTTGATGGCCGCCAATTTGACGATAATTTCTGTCCATTTTATAATACAAACATGGCGAGTAAAGTCCGTTATTACCACGCTATCTGGGAGTTAGATCGCTAATTTGTGATCGGCGGCGATAATGGTATTTTGGGGACGGTGGATGCGCACAGACGCATTACAGAACGATAGCGGTATGGGGACTCGATTAACTACTCGCATTCTCCGCATCAAATCCTCTCAAAGAGCCTCGCTAGGTGTGAGAAATATCTAATGTCTTGCTGAGAATGCCCATACATCTATACTTCTATACTAATTTTATAAAGCTGAAGAGTTTGTTTGTATGTTTGTTTGTTTGTTTGAACGCAAGGATCTCTGGAACTACTGGTCCGAATTGAAAGATTATTTCTTTGTAGGATAGTCCATTTATCGAGGAAGGCTATAGGGTATTTAACATTACGCTACTATCAACAGGAGCCGAGCATGAATGAAAAATGTAACAAAAACGGGGAAAAATATTGCTTTTAGAGAGCTTTCGTTGCGTGACAGCATTTGTCACATGTTAAAGGTTGCGTCATTAGAACCTAAAGTAACCGAATTTGAACAAAATTTGAATTGGTACGACCAATTTTCGATAGATGGCGTAGCAACGCGCGCGCGTTCTGCTAGCACAGTTATAAGTATAGATATGCATAAACGTACAGGGTCCAGTTACTGGTCCGGCTGTATAAAAACGAGCTAAACATTTACAGAAAACAAAAACTAGGACTTTTGTATGAAAAATAATGTGGTTATTGCACATTTTAAGTAACGGGTAACTCACGTTAGTCCGACTCAAGTGCTAAACGAGCTGCGACCACGCGCGCGTACTTCCTTGTCCTACGTCCTTGAAAAAAATCGCCGGACACGATTGTAACTTGAGTCGGATTGGGCTGACTATATTAAACGTGACCATATATTACCCATGTGTTCATTTAAAAAACACAATATAAAACATAATTAAGTTTTTTTGCAAATTTAATGAGTTTTTAGGGTTCCGTAAAACGTAAAAACGGAACCCTTATAGATTCGTCATGTCTGTCTGTCTGTCTGTCTGTCCGTCCGTATGTCACAGCCACTTTTTGCCGAAACTACACTGTTGAAACTTGGTAAGTAGATGTATTCTGTGAACCGCATTAAGATTTTTACAAAAGTTTTTAAAAAAAACAAAAATTAGGGGTGCCCCCCATACTGAGAACTGAAGCTCAAAAATTATTTTTGCATCAAACCTACACGTGGGGGGTGTCTATCGATAGGTCTTATAAAATGATGTTGAGGTATCTAATATAATTTTTGTCGACACTGAATAACTTGCGCGAGAGACGCTTCCAAAGTGGTAAAATGTGTGTCCCCCCCCCCTCTAACTTCTAAAGTAAGAGAATGAAAAAACTAAAAAAAATATATGATGTACATTACCATAAAAACTACCAACGAAAATTAGTTTGAACTCGATCTGATCAGTAGTTTTTTTTTAGTACGTCATAAATACACTATTATTAAAACTTCGATCAAAGTTACAACGAACTACAAGAACTATGTGTACTATGTATATTATGTTACTTGCTGGAACGGAACCCTTCATGGGCGAGTCCAACTCGCACTTGGCTACTTTTTTTAAAATTAATTTGTCATTGTTTAAGTCTATAATAATAATCAAATCATTTTATTCCCTTAACTATCCACTAAATGTTTAAAAAATCTCGTGCATATCTGCAAGAAGGAAAATATAATTGTATAAATGACACCATAATTATGTAATATGTATCTACGACATATTATGGACACGCAAATAAACTTTTTTTTTTTTAAGAATTGGCTGAGCCTTTATTAACAAAACTAAAATACAATGAGAACGTTATAAAACATATCGTTTTATATCTTGATTATAATTTCGCTTATGCACTTGTAAAGTTCGTCCATACTGTTGATGTAATGAGCGTATGTATAACATTCGATGCGCAGGCGCATTGTTTTGGGCGAATTTTAATTAATACTCCGATAACTACGGGGCCGAATTAAAAATGTTATTTTCGGTAATTTATGGATAATCATCACGACATGGTTCGTGGTGGGGTGGCATGGGCAGCGTTTTTTTACGCAAATAGGACTGCGTCTGACCACTAACTCGACATTTGGTAGGCGTTAATGAATTTATGAATTGTTTGTATCAGCTGTTAAAAAAAAGCACGGACCTACATACCTAGGTTGTGGTAGGACTTTTTGCAGAGTCCGTCTTACCTCAGTGCCACACTTTTGCCAGTTATTCTACCGCCAAGCAGAAATGAACAAACATTACTTTGTACCGGTTTGAAGGGCAATGTTACCAGTGAAATTACAGGGCATAGAGATTAAACATTTTTTATCTCTGGTTGACGAGCGCAATACAGTGCTAGGTAATGATTTTGACTCTTCCTGTTCCATTAGCTGCGTGCCACTGTGCTGTTATGTGGCAGGCATATTGCTCACCATCGGGCTGCATATCTTGCTCGTCTCGTCAGTCTATACTCTAAAAAAGGCGTTTGCCGAATAACCTCCGTCGTTTAACCTGCGCAGTCGTCATTCGCGTAATTTTCCCGTCTAAAATGTAGCCTGATTGATGTGTTATTATTCTAGTCTATGTATGAACAATCTATGTTGCAAATTTCTACTCGATCTTTTCTGTCGTTCTGCCTTGATTGACAAACATGCAAATTTTGGTATCGTATCGTATTCCCTCACCTTTTTTTTTACTTTACCTTTTAGGAATTTTACTTGGCAGATAAGATTGAGTAGCTCTATGTATACAACTTAACTTTCTCTAGTCTTACAGTTCCTTTCCCCGAACCACTAGAAGCGCTACTAGAAGGGCGAGCATAGAAGATACTAGCGCGAATAGAAGACCTTTCTCCGGCCGGTATTCATCATCATACAACAAGATGCCACCGAAGCATGTTGTTGTGCATACCCAGGGTACACCACGTGGATGTTCACGAAACTCACATCCCATACGTTTTTTTTAAATAAAGAGTGACGAGACGAGCTGGTCATGTGCCTGATGGTAAGCAACATGCCTGCCCCATAACAGCACAGTGGCACGCAGCTATTGGAACATGAACAGTCCAAATCATTACCTAGCACTGCACTGCGCTCGTCACCCAGAGATTTAAGTTGTTATATATAATTGCCCTGTAATTTCTCTGGAAACATTGCCCTTCAAACCGGAACACAGTAATGTTTGCACATTGGTGCTTGGCGGTAGAATAACGTACTTAACATATTTACTCCAAAATGTATAATACACCCCCTTCTTAGGTTTCTGTACCTAAAAGGAAAAAATGGAACCCTTACAGGATCACTTTGTTGTCCATGTGTCTGTCTGCTAAAACCATTTTTCTCAAGTGCGCGTTTAAGTATCAAGCTAAATGCATATCAAATACTCAGGTACACGTGTCGTTTGAAGCTACGACAAAAACAAACTTCTAAGCCAACGCAATCAAAATATAAGTAGAGCTGCAATTGTTTTCGGCACTCGCAAGGGAATCAAAACCTACAGAGCTACTTCCCGTGAACTCATTTTAAAATTTGGTACAAAGCAACGTCATAGCACAGATAAAAGAAAAACTGTAAAAACAAAACTCTAAAATATTTGGTTACGTCGCACATTTTTGAAGTGAAAACTTCTTTAGGCGCGCCTAGACAAATTTTTCGTGGGGTGTATATTGAATTCTACCGTCACGCTCGGGTATGATAAGAAATCTTTGGGTAAATTCGGGACCTTGCCGATTGGGCATCTAGAAATGCGTCAGCCAATGGGAAATGCTGAAAGGGCTTGACCTCGCCATCATGGCATGGCCATCTAGAAATGCGTGAACCAATGGGAAATGCTGACGCATTTCTAGATGGCCATGCCATGATAGCGAGGTCACGCCCTCCGGTTACACCCGTGTAGTTTCCAAGGTAAGCTATCAAATTCTGAGTTATAAGTTTTCACTTCTATCGGCAGTTCCTATGACTGCCAATTTTTTTTTTTAAATAAATTTAAACTTTCTTACAAGCCCCGTGGTTTTACTGGCGTAGATCCCGTTCCCGTTGTTTTCCTGGAATAAAAAGTAGCCTATGTGTTCTTCTAGCTTATTATCTATCTGTATCCCAAACTTCATCTCGAGCCGTTCAGACGCTAGGACGTGATCGAGCAACAAAAATCCAAATATCCATACAATGACATTTATAATATTAGTGGGATTTTAATTTTACGTCGGAGGATGAAAAATAGAATCAACTAAAAACATTAACCTAACATAAAACAATTAATATTCGGTCACAATTTAATTCGTGCGTTGTTGTTACACTACACACGATACATCGCATACATTAGCATACATCACGGAGACAGATAGACATGTAATTAGGACATAAATTAACTAACTTATAAACGATGCGCGAACCGAGCGCTGACGCGTGCGGCCGATAGTCTGTGCGGCAAATGTTGGTGCTACTTTTACAACCGACTTCAAAAAAAGGACATATCAGTATTCTTACGACGTTTTCCTTCGCCTTTTAAAGCCAGTGGTGATGACGAACTCTTAAATCTGCACTTTGAAAAATGATCAAGAAGTGCTGGCGGGATTTAAACCCGCGAAAACCTCACGAACCACACGATCTAACTACAAAGCCACCACGGATTTGAAGATTCAAATGTCCATATTTTCACCGTTTGAGACGTTCAGTAATTAGAACAGTAATAATAGCAACATAATGATTTGCATGATCTAATACCACCTTATCCTTTTTTCTATCGGAATGCTCGTAGCTCGAAAAAGCGACATCGTTTCATGATTGATGTTCCTAAGACACGAACGAAGAGATTTGACTCTACTTTTGTGATAAGAACGTCTAGGCTGTGGAATACGTTGCCGGAGTGGGTTTTCCCCGATGGTTACAATCTTTGTGTCTTCAAATCGAGAGTGAAGCAGTTTTTTTATAGGTAAACACGCTCCATCTTAGACCGCATCGTCGCTTAACATCAATATGGCGGTCAAGTGTAAACCTATAAAAGTAAATATATATATATGTATATACAATTACATACGAAAGTTTGGCTGCATAAGTAGATTTATGGTTCGTGGTTCGTGCAAAAATACCAAATGGATATTATTAGTACAGATATAAAATATGTACTCTGACGTAAGCCACGGAGTATAACCGCGGAGTTTCACTAGTTTTCAGATTCAGATTCAGATTCTTTATTGGTAATAAATATTAAATTACACGTCATAAAATAATTTACATTAGATACATACAGTAATTACTATCAAATATATTGATGCTAATAGTTATCAATTAATTAATGTATAAAATAATAAAGTAAAACAATTCAAGTAAATCACAAAAACATAAAATTAGGTATTCAATCGAAAAGTCAATTATCAAAGTCAAAAATAACAAATAACTATGATTTTACAATTAATTATAACAATAATAAATGTACAATCATTCGATGTTTATATGTTTCATGTCAATATGTTTCGATTCATTAGCTAACGTAGAAAAGGTCTAAACGCACACGCCTGCGTTTTGCCCAGTGCTGTGTATATGTTTCTAAGTTTGTATAGGTAAATGTGACAAAAGGCATAAATAATAAATAGTTAACAATTTTACATTTACAAAATCACAGCTATAAATTATTTAGCGTAACGGATTCTGACGTGAAACCATAAAGAAGTTTAGAAGGAAAACGAAGAGATACAATAATGCTATTAACCACTGCCGTGCCCGTATTAACTAGTAGTTAACAAATCTCATACAAAAAACATTGATTTAATTTAAATTTAAAAATATTTTGCAATGATAATTTATTATAAATGTAACAGTTTGGATGTTTGTTGCTCAATCACATCGGAACTAAACTGGAAATTTGAAAGACAGACAGTTTACAGTCTGGAATACCCCACATAGGTTACTTTTCATCGCGAGGTACTAACAGGGGAAAAATACGGGTAAAACCGCGGGGCGCTGTTAGCATTATATAAAAAAGTAAAATATCGCACCATGTTAAAGCGTATGAAGCAGACACGTCGAGTGTTAGCCACTAATGCTTATTTTATGTAAAGCGAGTGACCACGGCCGCGCCGAATTACTCAAATCCAATTACTGGCCGGCAATATGTCGAGAGTGTGCGGTGCCATTTATTTTATACTCGACCTTTTTTAATAGGTACTGGCTGCTTTTCTTCTTTGGACCTTTTTGAGGTTATATTTCTTTTGGCGCGAGGGAAAATTGATGAGAGTATTTGTTATGCGCGCGCACACCGTCACGAAAAACCGACTGAAGTTAGCTAGTCAACATTTTAGTAGGTATACATAGTAACTTAATTCAGAGGTTAATTAATAGGTACTCCTAGTGTTGAAGGGATTATCTATTTTATGGCTGAAGTTAGACTTTAGACTTCTAAGCACGAGGAAAGAAGATAAGTCATCGATGTGCCCTGTCGAAGCGATCGATAAACCAATGGATGTGCCCTGAGCACTTAGTAATAAATTGCGTCGCTGCGTGTCACTTCCCCGCGGACCTCGGTAGCGAGTAGTCGTGTGTCAGAATACTTTAGCTAACTTTTAACACAGTATTGGTATTATTAATTTAGTTCAATATTGACGTACCTAGTCGTGTTGTGAAATAGCAAAATAGTGACTTGCAGTTTTATCCAAACAGCAATATATTGGATTCAAAAGAGGAACATAGTACCGAGGTAAAACGTTGAAGTTGATTCAAGCGGTCATTGACTAATAGTACCCTCACTAAAAAAACAAAAAAAAAAACCTACTAAGGTCCAATCTATGTGTCACTGAGTTGTGTTGCATATGCTAAAAATACTCAAGCAAACCTCATAAGATCCGGCCGACCATATTTATTTCGAACAACTTTAAGTAGCCTTCGCGGCCGTTGCTACACTAGAAAACAGTACATCGGAATTTGAGAATTTTGTATTTCTTTTTAACATAATTAACTAACATGCCGCTCAAGCGTACGCCACCATCATCTACCAAAGCGTCTCCATCTAAATCTGCGTTTGCGACTCCTCTTCAGCACTATTCCTCCGATACTAGTATTGCGGAAGTGGGCAAGGAAGCTGGTATGAGTGCTGCCTCATCGATTAGTAATGTAAGTGCAATATCTTCTGCTAGTCAACCTGCGTCAAGGAAGACTCCTGTGCCGAAACGTAAGCGAGCAGAGAGTAATGAGGCAGGTGTTGGACAGTTTGAGTTTAGCAGACCAGATATTGTAAGCATGTTAGGGGCTCTGCGAGAAGAGCAGAATGCAAAATTTGACATCATACTGAGCTCAATAAGTGACATGAAGTTATCTCTGGAGTTTATGACATCTAAGTATGATGAAGCTCTAAAAAAGATTGACATTCTAGAGACGGAGAGAAAGAATGACATGAGTTACATACAACTGCTGGAAAAAATAATTGAAATACAAGAAAGGCACATAAAGAGTACCAATTTAGAAATTAAGAATATCCCAAAGTGCCCCAAAGAAAACAAAGATGATATTAGGCGGTTGGTTACTAACCTAGCGCAAGTACTGGAAATAAAGGTTACAAACAACGACATTAAGGATATTTACCGTGTAAACACAAAATCAGCGGGGAAACCAATAATTGTGGACTTTACTACTGTAGCACTAAGGGAAAAGTTTTTGAAGGCGTTTAAGGGATTCAACAAACAGCATCGGCAGACCAGATTATGCACGTCCCATGTAAAAATTGAAGGCCCCAGTGAGCAAATATATATATCTGAAAACTTAACGCAGCGCGAACGGAGGCTGTTCTATCAAGCACGTGTATTTTCAAAGAGTCACGATTTCTCATATTGTTGGACCTCATATGGACGAGTTTTCCTAAGAAGAAGTGAAGGATCGCCACAGATTCGGATTTTTGATGAAAGTGACCTTGAAAAACTTCGAAAACAATGACTGGATATGACGAAACTAGTTGTTAACTTTACAACCGTTTTGATTTTTTACTTGAATAATATTATCATGTTAATACTGTCATATGAGCAATGCCAATTGTTTGTAAATTTTGCTAAACTAAATAAGTTCACACACTTGTACACACAAAACACGAACAACATTTCACACATTATACATACAGAACATAACAAAACATTACACACTCTAGATAAAACACGACACATTTTGATCACAAAACCTCATTTAAATGTTTTCAATCAATATCTCAAAAATGTCTTTACAAGAATTAGAAGACACCTAATTAAAAGCCCCACCAAGGTTGCACATTTGATTATTACTTTAAGACGCACATTTATAACACACGATAAGAACTGTTCATTCATAATATATGGATTTTGTCTGGGTTGTTTTTCAGATTACTTTAAATGTTTTGCCTCGTACAACTTATTTCTGAAAAAGGTATTGATACCGTATATCTTATGTGATATTAATTTTCGTACACATTTACAATGCCTGACATAATAAATAATAATCTCGTGTGTGAACTTGATACAGATGACAACGTTGACTGCAGGCAGACATATGATCCATCGCAGTGTTCTAATCTCTTGAACTGTGATACTAACAATACGAAAAATTTAACAATAATAACACAAAACATTCGAAGTATTCACCAAAATTTGGATAAGTTCATGGTATTTCTCAGTAGTTTTGATATACCATTGGATGTTATTGTCTTGACGGAATGTTGGACCTCTAAGTACGATCCTCCCCCGATTGATAACTACAATATGTTTTTTACGAAGCGTAGCTATAACCAAAATGATGGCGTTGTTGCATATGTACATAAACGACACACCGTCAATGCTCAGGAATCCGTAATGCCTGAAGGAAATTTTTTGTTACTGGAAATCAACGAAAGATATTCTGTAATCTGTACATATCGTCCATGTGCTTTTTCGAATCCAACAAATTACATCAGCTCTTTAGACCATATCTTAAATAATCTCAAGTTTAAACATAACGTTATTTTGACTGGTGATATGAACATAAATATTTTACAAGAAAATAACTTCTCTGCATACTTAACAGAGTACCTTAATTTAATGGCAACACATTGCTTGGCTCAAGGTATCAACCTCCCTACTAGACATACTACATGTCTTGACCATTTTATGGTGAAAACTCAGTTAAAATGGCAAACTTTGATATTCGGTAATTTTACAGACCATGCACCAATTCTTCTTCATATTAAAGAGGCTGTTAAGAAAATAGACAACAATCACCCTATTAGGGAAAAATCTATAGTTAACTTTAAAGCTATCACGGAGATGCTTTCTCGTTACTCTTGGAAAGATTATTATGAAGAAGAAGATGTTGACAAAGCTACGTTAGTTTTTGTCTCTAATCTTACAGAATTGATATCGAGTAACACTGAAACAAAAAAAATCTCTTCTAAAAATCGACCACTAAAACCTTGGATAAATGATAGTCTTGTAAGATGTATCAGACATAGAAATAGTTTACAAAGGCAATGGAAAACTTCACCAAACGACATACAAATCTATAATAAATTTATCAAATATCGAAATGCTTGCAATAAATTAATTAAATCAGTAAAAAAAAATTACTATAAATCAGAACTGGAAAAAAATAAAGGAAATATGAAAGCAACGTGGAGCATTATTAAAGAAGTGTGTAATTATAGTCAAAATAAAGCCACTTCGCAAGCTTTATTGAATATCAAAAGCAGCCCTGTAGAATCTCTTAATGAAGTGAACAAATTTTTCACTTCAATCGGACATGACTTAGCTAACAAAACATTGAAACAGCTTGATAAAACAGATTTAGAACTAGCTAAAGCAACTAAATGTACGTCTACTATTCCAATAGGTTCCCTATCGCTTTTTCTCACAGATGCTGTTGAGGTATCTGGTATTATATCAAGCTTAAAGAATAATAGTGCTCCTGGGTGGGATAACATGACGGCGAAAATTTTTAAATCATGTTCGAAATATTTATCTGAACCAATAGCTCATCTTTGCAATCTCAGCTTTACTAAAGGTGTTTTCCCCAGAATTCTAAAAAAAGCCATAGTCTGTCCTATTTATAAAGATGGAAATAAAAACTTTTCTTCAAATTATAGACCGATTTCGTTACTATCAGCTTTGTCTAAAATTATAGAAAAAAATGTAAACCGGAGGATTATTTCTTACTTAGATAAAAGTGGTACTCTAGCATCTAACCAATATGGATTTCGGAAAAACAAATCAACTGATGATGCAGTACATAAGTTGACATCTTTGATCGCCAAACACTTAGATAGGGGGGACAAGACTGTTGGTGTGTTTTTAGACCTCCAAAAAGCATTCGATACGGTGTCAATCCCAATTCTCTTGTCCCGCCTACAGGAA
Organism: Ectropis crepuscularia; assembly: GCA_963693475.1. Lineage (NCBI taxonomy): Eukaryota > Metazoa > Arthropoda > Insecta > Lepidoptera > Geometridae > Ectropis > Ectropis crepuscularia. The sequence continues at coordinate 4,702,574 of OY856361.1, forward strand.
GTTGGAATCAGAGGTACTGTACTTGAATGGTTTAAGGACTACCTCACTGACCGTCGCCAACATGTAAAAATAGACCGATTTCTAAGTGATGAAGCTTCCTGCAGTTATGGTGTACCACAGGGAAGTACCTTAGGACCAACATTATTTTTAATTTACATCAACGAATTATGCAGAATCAACATACTGAATGCTGATATTGTCATGTATGCTGATGATACTGTTTTGCTTTTTCACGGATCCAACTGGTTGAATGTTCGGCAGCTTGTCGAAAAAGGTTTAGGAACAGTGACAACGTGGTTGGAAGATAATCTCTTATCACTTAATACTTCAAAAACCAAATATATTTGTTTTAAAAAAACTGAAAGAAACAAATTGCCTCCAGGTTTTGGCATATTGGTACATACTTACCCCTGTAATCGTTCTACAAATAAAAGTAAGAACTGCTCTTGCAGCATGCTTGATCGGTGTGAATCAATAAAATATTTAGGTATTACTATGGATCATAAAATGCCTTGGGGCCCACACATTCATGTAACAGCTAAACGTGTAAGAAAATGTATACATGTATTTAAGCTTCTCCGATCTGTAGCTGACCAAAAGCTACTATTGGATACCTACAAGGCATTGTGCGAGTGTGTTATTGGTTATTGTATCTGTTCTTGGGTAGGCGCAGCCAAAAGTTACATGATTCATATTGAAAGAGCACAACGTGCACTTTTAAAAGTGATCATGAATTTTTCATTTAGATACCCCACTTCAAAACTGTATGGTGAATGCAAAATTAAATCAGTGAGAAAGCTATTTGCATATCACTGTATAATGCGGTATCACAGAGAGGCACCACCATTAGACATTACCAAGCGGCGTGGAAAATACCCTGTACCTAAGTACAAAAGTGTTATTTTATGGCGGCACTATAATCATATGGCACCTATTCTATACAATTTATTAAGATATAAATACCGAAAAAATAATACAGATGGCGATTTATCAACTCATAATGCATTTGAGCTTAAAAATATAATTTATGATTGGCTACAGGAATACGACTACGATTCGTTTGAAAGCATTTTTATGACTTCAAATACTTTTAATATCTAATACATAACAGCTGATGTCCTGTGATTTTGTGGAGTAAAATATGCACACACAGACTCGCATGTAATGCCTCCCTCACTCTCTCTCTCTCTCTCACACACACACACACACACACACACACATACACATACCCTGACACAAAATCATTAAATATACAGACACATTTACTAATTCACACAAATATACTATTATATATATATAATATACTATAAATATATATTCATACAAACAAACGCATTTAAAAAATATGTCTAACCACTACATTTTACTCAATTTAATTTAGTTTTTTAATCTCTTATTTTATAAAATGTATTATTACTGTGTTTAGTTTGGGGAAGGCACTGTCTGCTGCAACACAGCTCACGCTAAAGCGGTAGACAGGGATTTTCACTTTTATTTTGTACTACCTTATGTTGCATTAATAAAAACATTTTGTATTTGTATTTTGTATTTGTGTATCGTAAGTGGTTTACAAACAACCAATCTACTTGACCCCTAGAATGGCTAGCGGCGAGATTTGCTGTGGTTCTACTTACTTTGGTTGTTGACAACAAATAGCGATAGGTAAAAACGTCCGACGTCCACCGCTCCTGCATCCGACTAGAACGGAAAGAGTGAGCTCACTTTTCCCAACGATAACATTATTTTGTGCGCTCTGAAGTTTGGGAGGGCACATCTTTGTATTGAGATCTTTGAGATAAGGATAAACTTCTTGCGTCCGTAGGTACATAAGTTATATGTACCTATCCACACAGGCTTTTTTTAATCCTGGTTGCTTTTAATTTTTGAAGGGAAAATTTCTCTATACGCTGTGACCACTTTTTGGGCAACCAAACTCATGGAACTCGCTTCAGCGTCACCGAACGCTTTCCATGAGCTATGTGGTAATACTGTGTATATAATATGGCGAATTATACAATCCGGCTGCGACATATATATATATATTTATCTGTACTCTTTGGGTGAACAAAAAGCATGAAACCGCGTCATCATCACCGCACGCTTCCCAAGAACTGTACCTATTTTTGAAGTGAGAACTTTTCTTGATGGGCTACTAATGTTAATAGCTGATATGAGACTAATATAATTCTAAATTGTACATACGTAGGTACGTATTATCTGAGTGCTTTTCTGTCATAAGTAGGTACTTATGATAGAAAAGCACTCAAATAAAGAACGGGAGCGGATATTTGTATTTAAACATATTTATCCTCGGTGGGAATCAAACCCACAGCCATCGACTCCGCGACTAAGCCACGAAAGGCTCGGTAAAACCGAACTTTTGTATTTGGTAGAAAACTATTAGTAATAGAATGCGTTTGCATTTTTACAAGTGCAATTCGAAACCAATATCGCTGCTCTATGGATCTATCGATTATCTGAAGTTTGTATCAATTAAAAAAAATATCGACTTATACTTACTTACGTATTATCGGACGAATAAGCCAATACCGACTCTATACCCAAGGAAGAAAGAACACATTTAAGTGGCTAAATTTAATAATTTTTTTTTTTTCATCAAGTTTAAAATCAAACACGTACACGCTTCACGTCAGCTCTGCAGAAAAAAAATCAAAACAAGTGGATTTTTTCGAGCTGCGCGCAGTCCAGTAGTTCCAGTGTAACCGGCAACAGTACAGCGACCCCAGCGCGGTGTATTCGGCCCCCAGGACCCCCGGGATAAGAAGATATTATCAAAAACATCCGACAAATAACTGGAAACAAAGGTTAGTTTGCTAGAAATATCAGAAGACCACATAGCTGAGAAGCGAACAAAAGACACGTTTCGTCGCATACCCTTATCTCGTCAGTAAAACATCTTTACCGGCACGTTCCGTTTGCCGTACGCACCAAGCCGAAGCACGTCGTCGACAGGCGCCTACGACACCTCTCCCGCCAAGTGTGACGTCACACCCTCTGCACTCTTAAACGATCTCAGAGGCGGACTAAGGAGACAACAACATCATCATCATCGTCAGCCCCTGCGCAAAAACTGACAGCTGGTGATTGGACATCTATTGGACAGCCCGAAGAACAACCACGTCGAGCGTGTACGTGACCATATAGACAAATTCAATTTTGGGAAAGAAGAAGAAGAGGAATACCCGTGAGTAGGATAAGTAGCTATAAGTTAAGCCTAATCGAGTTCATAAAACCTAGTTAACTAAATTTGCATAACATAAATATACAACTTAATTAAGAAATTCTGTAAAATGTCCGACACAACCAAAAAAGCCGCCCCCTCCACTTCTGCCTGCCCCACCTCAGCCACGTCAAACGCACCCAGACGACCAAGGGTGCTCTCGGTAAGGTCAGTAGCGTCTAACTTACATAAGCGCATCTTAAAAAAAAATGTTAAGACCAGCGCGTCAGACGTGGTGCCGCCGACGCAACACCGGGAGGGGTACCCCGGTGTGCCCGTGGATGTCCCCGAGGTAGAGTCCTGCTGCGCTCGATCATCCAACAAAGCACCATCGCCACCGTGCTCACGAACAGTAAGTGAAACCTCTGTGCCGGTAACATCAGTGCCAGAGTCGAGCCCAGAGCAATTAGCAGCAATAGATAGAGTCCATAACTGGAAACAATGTGGAATATCACCTCCAAAAGAGTTAACGATGGATGAAGAAACGGACAGCGTGTCAGAATCGTCATTCCCGACCTCCGCCCGATGCAAAAGGACCAGTATGCTGATCGCACACTGCTCAAAGCGAGCGGGGGTCGAGATGGACAGCGCCACGAAAGTGGCGAACGACGCGTTACTCCGGGGGAAGGACGCTCTCGAACAATCCACCAATCAAAGACGGGATCTTAAACAAACTGCAATCGAGAGCCTCCAGACGCTCTTCGAGATTGTCCTTTCCCTGGCAGAGTCCAGACATCGTCACATCGCCTCACTCGAACAGGAGCGGACTCGACACGCCGTGGAACTGCTCTCGGTGGAAAGGGCGCACACCAAATCAGTACAAAGAATGAATAACGACTTAACGAAGGAGGTAGCTCTGGCCAGGGAAACACTCAGCGAACTCCAAAAAGAAATCAAAGCCGTTAGAGACTGGCAGAGCTTTGAGTCGAGAGAGCCCCACCAACAAATAAAAGCAACGGCCGAAGCGGTGAGGGATATCAGTGGTTTTCTTAAGTCACCTGCGCAAAGTCAAAACGCCGCCGTCGATTTGACTCCACTGCAGAATGATTATCTCGGTCTAAAAACCGGGATTGAAATTCTTCGGAGACAGGTCGACGAGTTTCGGAGAGACTCAAACGTAGAAAGGGCAGAAGCCATCGATATCCTTCACCAAAACGCCAAAACTCTGAAAGAGCTCGCCTCGACTCCTCCACCTCCTACCCCCCCAAATTACTCGGACAGACTAAGTACGATTGAAAAAATGCTAAATAAACAAACGCCACCCCCATCCTCCGCCCCAATCAGAATAAACATCGATGAGCACGTGCAACCTATTACAGAACGTCTAGAAGCTGTATCGTCGGAACTCCGGACGATGCGGCAGGAAAAATTAATTCTTCCCCCACCAGCCCTAAGCATCGAGGCCGAAATCTGCCAAGCGGAGACGGGCAAGCCATCTAAGCCCAACTACGCGAAAATGGCAGCTAAGCCAATTGTACCAAAACCAAACCACACTCTTATCGTGACAACAGCGAATCCCACATCTCCCACGACGGCCGAAAATCTAATAGACAGAATAGCGTTAGCACTGGACACGAAAAAGACCGGAGCAAGGGTTGACCGAGTGCGCAAAGGTCGAAACAGGAAAGTTATCCTGAGTTGCAGCACAGAGGAAGACCTTGGTCTGGTTAGAAATCGCGTCCAGCAGGACAAAACTCTAAAGGTGGAGACCGCGAAAGCGGGTAATCCACTAATCATCATCCGAGACGTCCTGTCTTACCACAAAGACCACGAGATAGTGGAAAACCTTTTGGCGCAGAATAAACATCTGCTACAGGGGGTTAATTTGCAAGAGAGCGCGATTAGAGTTCGGTACAGAAAAAGGGCGCGTAACCAACATGAGTGCCATCCAGTGATCGAGGTCTCACCTCGCATTCACAGAGCGTTTTTGGACGCCGAAAAAGTCTACATTGGGCTCCAGCGGAGACCAGTGGCAGACCACTCGCCTTTGGTGCAGTGCACCAAATGCCTAGGTTTCGGTCACACAAAGGCGATCTGCCGGGAAAGGGATGAATCCTGCAGTCATTGCGGAAAAGCCCATTCCTGGACTCAATGCAAGGCAAGAAAAGAAGACCTGCCACCCAAATGCAAAAACTGCGCGGTTGCTCATCCCAACAGCCCCAACAGAGAACTCGCTCACAACGCCTTTAGTAGCGAGTGCCCTGAAAGGGTAAAATGGGATGGCATAGCGCGGTCCCGAATATCTTATTGCTAAGGGCACTCATGAGGAACGAGGCTCAGTCTCCCGAAGAGTAGGCAAACCAGGTTTGCGCTTCATCCAAGCAAACCTGCAGCGCTCCCAGAATGCAACGACAGAACTCCTGAAGGTTGCGAGAGAAAGGGGAGTTTCAGTTGCCCTTGTTCAAGAACCCTATGTGGGAAATAAAGGCGCGATGAAACAATATCCTGGAACTCGCATTATTCAGTGCAGTTTAAATAGGCAAAAACCAGTTAAGGCAGCCATTATAGTCTTCGGCGACAGGCTGGAGGTAATCCATGACCCCCAAATTGTCACCGAAACGGAAGCGGCAGTCCTATTGGTCGGCACAGGCCTAAAACTGGGAGTGATTTCTGTCTACTTAGAAGGAGACCAAAAAGTCGACGCTTACCTCAGCAGGATCAAAGTATTCAGCGAAAAATTAGCGACAAAAGATCTTATTGTTGCTGGTGACGTGAATGCATGGTCCCACTGGTGGGGAAGCACATATCAAAATGAGAGAGGAGAAGCCGTAAACTCTTTCTTCAACGAAATGGACTTGTACATTCTCAACTCCGGCGATACACCAACCTTCGAGATCGTCAGGGAAGGCAAACTCTGCACAAGCATAGTAGATGTAACTACGTGCAGCGGGTCTCTCCTGGGAAAAATCGAGGGATGGGAGGTTGACAAAAGTATTACAACATCTGACCACAACGCAATCACCTTCACTTTGCGTCTAGTTAAAGCTCTCAAACAACAGAGACCAATAACAACACGCAAATACAACACCAAGAAGGCAAAGTGGGCAAACTTTATGTCACAGCTAAAATCTTCCCTTAAAGAAAGAAACATCTCGCCGGAATCAGTGGAGAAATGTGAAAGTTCACTAGAACTTGAGTTGATGATTACGAGCTACACAGCTGGTATACATGAAGCCTGCGAGCACACCATTCCAGTGGTGAGCTCGTCGAAGGGAAATCCAACCCCTCCATGGTATACTAAAACGCTCGAAAATCTGAAAAAATAAGTTCTCAGAAGAAAGAGAAGGATCAGGAATGCCGCCCCTGACAGAGTTGTACTTGTAGTCGAACAGTACCAAATTGCTTGGCAAGACTACAAGGAAAAAGTCAAACAAGCTCAGACGGAAAGCTGGAAAGAGTTCTGCACCAATCAGGAGAAAGAAAGTATGTGGGACAAGATCTACAGAGTGATGAGAAACACTTCGACAAGACAGGAAGAAATACTCCTAAGAGACACCGAAGGTAACACTCTATCCCCGCAGCTATCTGCAGAACTACTGGCCAAAACTTTCTATCCCGACGACTCTGAGAGCACAGACCAACCGTGTCATACAGAGCTACGGGAGCGAACCACGGAAACACCTATGGACTTACCGGAAAATGATCCACCTTTCACATCAGCGGAACTGGAATCAGTATTGAGAACTCTGAATCCAAAAAAAGCTCCCGGTACGGACGGGCTCACCGCTGATATATGCGCCGCAGCTATACGTTGTGAATGGGAGGTTTTCCTGGCGATAGCAAATAAATGCTTGTCGTTAAAACACTTCCCCAAGCAATGGAAAGAGGCGCACGTGGTCATTTTACGCAAACCCGGTAAGACAGATTACACACACCCAAAATCTTACCGCCCCATAGGTCTTCTGTCCGTTCCCGGAAAAATTGTCGAAAAGCTTCTGGTAAACCGACTCCAATGGCATCTCCTCCCAACCATCAGTAGGAAACAGTACGGCTTCATGCCTCAAAGAGGCACCGAGGACGCCCTCTATGACCTGGTAGAGCACATCAAAAAAGGAGTTGACAGTAAAGACACCGTACTCCTAATCTCCCTGGATATAGAGGGTGCCTTCGACAATGCATGGTGGCCCGCCCTCAAAAATCAATTAGCGAAGAAGAGGTGCCCAACAAACCTCTACGACATCGTAAACTCTTACCTCAGCGACCGTAAAATCAAGGTCAACTATGCAAGAGCAGTCTATGAGAAGAAAACAACTAAAGGATGCGTCCAAGGGTCCATCTGTGGACCAACCTTTTGGAATGTGATTCTAGACTCATTACTACGAATGCTGGAAGCCGAGGGAGTATACTGTCAAGCATTCGCGGACGACGTCGTTCTCGTGTTTACAGGCAGCCCGAACATCATCGAACAGCAAGCGGGCAGGGCGTTGAGCATGACAGTGGAATGGGGTAAAATTAACAAACTCAACTTTGCAGCGCATAAAACCAACGCAATGCTTTTCACAAAAAAGTTGAAGTACGAACCTCCAAACATAGTCATGTCCGGCGTCCGGCTCGATCTGGTCGAGGAAGTCAAACTGCTAGGCCTGCTAATTGACCGACGGCTCAACTTTAAAGCACATGTGACCGCCCAATGTAAAAAAGTGGCGAACATTTATAGACAGCTAGCATGTGCAGCGAAGGTGACCTGGGGATTGAATGGCGAAATCACGAGAACTATATACGTCGCTGTGGCGGAACCTATAATCATGTATGCCTCAAGTGTATGGGCTCAAGCGGCAGACCTCGAGGAAAACAAGTCTCACTTGAACGCGATCCAAAGAGGTTTTGCCCAGAAAATCTGTAAGTCATACCGTACTGTCTCCCTGAAATCAGCACTTGCACTTTCCGGTTTGCTCCCCCTGGATCTGAGGATACAGGAAGCAGCTAATTTGTACAGAGTAAAAAAGAACCTCTCCCAAGACTACCTCCCACCAGAAGTGGAACTCGAACGGAACGTTAACTACTTGGACCAATCCCATCCGTCCACGCTGGTACCCGTAGAGTACGAGCTCCTAGAAGACACCTCCAAACTTCCAGAAGGACCTCAAATCTATACTGATGGCAGTAAGGTTGAAGGTAAAGTTGGAGCTGCTCTAACATGGTGGGAGAACGGCAAAGAGGTCAAGAACTCGACCTTCAAGCTCCACTCCGAATGCACAGTCTTTCAATCGGAACTCTATGCTCTTTGCCGGGCAACTCAAATGGCGTTAGAAAGCAAGGACCCAGCAGTCAATGTCCTGAGTGACTCCAGATCTTCACTCGAACTGCTAAGTAACCCGAAAACGAGTCACCCCCTGGCAAAGTGCATAAAGGAAAACATTGGACAGATAAATGCTGAAGGGAGATCTCTTCGTCTTTTCTGGGTGAGAGCGCATGTGGGCACCGTCGGCAACGAAAGAGCTGACGAACTAGCCAAATCGGCAGCTCTCACAGAATCACCCAGGGACTACGAGGGGATCCCTTTGTCCTACGTCAGACGCAAAATCCGCGAAGAATCGGTCAAGAAATGGCAAGATCGATATGAGACCTCGGACACTGGAAAAGTCACCCAGACGTTCCTCCCCGATATAGCAAACGCATATCGAATGATGAGAACCATAAAATTGACTCCCTTCCAGGTACAAGCGTTGACGGGACACGGAGGAATAGCAGAATACCTGTACAGATTTAAGCTCAAGAGCGGTCCTGGATGCGAGTGTGACCCCGACCAACCCGAAACGATCTGGCACGTGCTAATCGATTGTCCCCGATTCATGGTCGCAAGACATGAACTCGAATCTATGATCGACAGAAAGCTGGTTGTCTCGGATCTCCATAACATCTTAGCAGATCCAGATAACAGAACACGGCTCCTGTCCTTCATGGAGAGCTCATTCCGCATAGCGGCCAAGAGAAACTCCACAATATCAAATACACGCCTCTCCTCGCCACAACACCCTGATCCGCTGCCCGTGGACGCCACGTGGAATGTGGTTCCCGCCCAACATAGTTCCTCGAAAAGTACCTCCATCCAACAACTACTGGAGAACGCAGACCGAGGAGAGGCAGGGATCCGTATCCGTGGAGTGGCTCTCTTCATGGACAGCAACAAAGAAAGATTCGGAATAAGCTTTTGCTTCGCCTGGGAACGGAAACGAGCCCGTTTGTCACCTGGATTGTCTTGCCTGCTCAATGGGAGTACCGCAAAAGTCACAATGAAGCGGAAAACCTATGACGCCATGCCAGTGTGCGAGGTAGATGGCCACCGATTTCGGCTGGTGCGATCGAAAAACAAAACGATTGCACTGATAGAGTACTCGGAAGGTCGGACCCCTTTCACACAGGCAAGTGCGCTGCTCGAACATCTGAGCAGAAATGCAGGTGAAACACCCCGGGTGATAAGCGTGGATGCGATGGCAATCGAATACTCAAGAGCGCGAGTCGCAGACCGGCTGGGTTGCATTGAGGCCTCTAAACATCATGAGGTAGTCGTATATGAAGACAGGGGAGAAAATCTGAGCTTCCTCAGAGCCCCTTCACACGACCAAACACATGCAACTGACAGCTGGGGACATCCTGTTCCTAGTTCGACCATCCAAACCGGCTCCGAAAGAGCACAGCAGAGGGCAGCCACGGAAAAAGCCGCAGCCAATCAAAGCGGCAGCCGAGGCACCAACACGACCTTCGTGACTGCCTTCAATGCAGCAGCAAGGAGCATACTCCGAATCTCATCCCACTCATCACCCCCCTTGACGTCAAGGACCCAAAACACAGCTTCACAGCAACAAACGAGCCGAACGAGAGCCGACATGGGACAGGTTGAACCGCCCCGCTATGTCATGGCTTCGGAGCCGCGGAGTCATGCACGTAACGCCTTCATCGAATTCCTAGCCACACTGAGAGCGACAAGACAAGTCAACCTCAAGACCTGCGAAAACATCATGCAGTCTTATAGGCTAGGAAGTGAAAGCCTCTTAAAGGCGAAACTCGAGGAGGCCGAAGCAGCCATTTACAATAATGTCACTTCCCGGGTCATCAAGGGAACCATGACAGGAAAGTATATGGCAGCTTACAGTGTAGAAAATGGCTTCGTGACACTGAACGAGAAAGAGACAGAGCGCGCGGGAATGCCAGTTTATGCGACTCCACCAAACGACCCAATCGTAGTTACCGCCAGATGCACCAAGATTATGCTGGACGATAGGATCCTTGAGATGGCCAAAACCATCGAAGGGAACTCAAACGTCAAAGCGGGTTGGGAAAACTGGGAGGTACCGAGAATACAGTGGGTCAACGGAGTTCCAGGATGTGGTAAGACAACATGGGTGATTAGACACTTTGATGTGGACAAGGACGCCATTATCACTACAACAACTGAGGCAGCAAAAGATCTAAGAGAAAAGCTATCGCACCGTATCGGAAACCTGGTCAAAACCAGAGTGCGAACCATGGCTTCTGCTCTGGTAAATGGTTTCGGAAGAGAAAGTTTCAGTCGCCTCATGGTGGACGAAGCTCTCATGAACCATTTTGGAGCCATTGTGATGGCTTCAAGGCTGTCTGATGTTGGTGAAATTGTCCTCATCGGAGACGTCAATCAGTTGCCTTATATCGACAGGGAAAATCTCTTCGAAATGAGGTATCACCGCCCAAACCTGGTAACAAAGATCAGCCAGGAGTTGCTCTGCACACATCGCAATCCGATGGATGTCGCATATGCGCTGAGGGAAATATACTCAGGTATGTACTCCTCAGCACCCCGTATAAAGTCCCTAGAGCTGAAAAGGTACAAGGGAGCGCAAATACCCAACACCCTACCAAACACCCTCTTCTTAGTTCACACTCAAGAGGAGAAGGAGACCCTGACAAACCAGGGTTATGGGTCAGGCACCGGGTCACGTATCCTCACCATCCATGAAGCTCAGGGACTGACATATGAGTCGGTAATCGCAATAAAAACCAAGGCAAACATGAAGCTGCACGAGAGCGTGCCCCATGCGGTTGTTGCAATCTCACGGCACACGGGGACTTTCACGTACTACGCTGACGACACCGACGACGCCATCGGTCGGTTCGTGCGGCGAGCGTTGGCTGCATCACCGAAGACCATCCGAGAGTTCAACCTACAGATGGCCATCAGGGATAGAAATGCAGCCGTAGTGGAGGCTCTCGGCCGGGAGGAGGCGGCTTAGGCAAATGGCAATAAGGCAAAGAATCGATGTCGAGTCGATTACTAGCGGAATCCCAACCGGTAGTGATCGGCTCAACAGACGAGCACTAACTAGTACTAGGTTTAAAATGTTCCCAACTCCCCCCTTATTTCCCTCTTCTTCTGATTATCCAAGAAAGATGTAAAAATAAATAAGATTTGAAATGACAAAAGTCACGGACCCCGGAGTCTGTGGAGTAGCAATTTTGAATAAAAAAAAAAAAAAAAAAAAAAAAGTGGCTAAATTCAAAGATTGAATCATTCTTAAGTCGCATTTTAATACGTTTTGAAATACGAGGTGTTAAATAGGCGACAAACGGCAGCGAAGCTTTGAATTTAAAAAACATTCGATTCTAATTTCAAATCGCTGAGGTACGGCAGGACGAAATGTTGTGACCTTACTTTATCATGCGACATGGCACATACCTGTATAAAAATATTTAATAGTACACATAAATAAAATGTACATGATAATTTAAACTCAAAACTAGTGAGAGCTGGCCTTATCACTCAGAGAGATCTCTACCACCCTTTTTAGACCTTTTTACACATAACATGACACGTTTTTACAGTTTTACAAACAATTTTGTATATTTTACTGAAATACACTGTAACATTAGCATACATAATTATAGTTTTATTAAGCTAAATGGGTAGAACAAATCATCGAGCCCAAAACTAGGCTACACAGATCTTGGTTGCCCTGCTAGTTAGTGGCCACTACTTTTAAGCGTTTAAGTTTGAAGTAAATCGAAATTTAAATTAAATCTAGGACATTTAAAGATTTAAAATGGCAGCACACTCTTTTTTTACTACTGAGACATTATTATTACTACATAGAAATATTTTTTGTAACCTCATAACTTTTAATTGTGGTATTATACGTTTACGACAACAGTATTCAATCATAAGTTCTATGACTATGGTATTTTAAATACAGAGCTATAACTCTATCTGACGTTAATAATAATTATTCTAAGCAAGAAGAATTCCAAACTTCGGAATGTTTGTTTTATTTCCATTTAATATAATCTTAGTAGGTCTCAGTAGGTATAGTTCTCTATTGATAGTTATATTAAGCTCTAAAATAGAATATAAAATTGGCAGTCATAGGAACTGTCGATAGAAGTGAAAACTTATAACTCAGAATTTGATAGCTTTCCTTGGAAACTACACGGGTGTAACCGTCGAGGCATGGCCATCTAGAAATGCGTCAGCATTTCCCATTGGCTGATGCATTTCTAGATGGCCATGTCATGATGGCCTGTCCACGCCCTTTCAGCATTTCCCATTGGCTGACGTATTTCTACATGGCCAATAGCCATGGTCCCGAGTTTACCCAAACCTTTCTTATCATACCCGAGCGTGACGAATGAATTCAATTCACTGCCCACGAAAAATCTCTCTAGGCGCGCCTAAAAAGTTTTCACTTCAAAACTTTCACATTTACAACAATATAAATATGTTTAGCTTAATCTTGGCCGTACTTACTTCTTCCCATACTCAAAAAGGAGTGTCCTGTGACACCTCTGATATTTTGAAATAAGAACGCCGCATTCGCAATTTGAAACTACGAATTACAAGTTTAAAAAAGTAGGGTGCTTTTTTGTCATACGATTGTATTTCTAACTGCTGGCACAAAAACTATTTCTGTCAATTGTCAACTTAATACGTACGCAATAAGAGTTATGTTTTTTATTAAGCAATTTTTTGACTGTAGTTTTTAATTTTGTCGAATTAAACAAAGCAGTTTATTTTCCTTTTTGTCCATATTATGTGTCGATTTGGGCGTTAAGTTCCTTTTTTGAAAAATGAATAGGTAAATACAGTCGCGTCGTATTACAAAGCTTTGAAAATCATAGATATTTTAATAGCGTTTTATTTTTTTTATTTAACCTTCGCAAATCAAATTTGAATTGAAGAATTATGTAGGTAGAGTTTATACTTTTGAGTGAATTTGTTGAGATAATTGTAAGCTATTTAGAAATGAGTTACGAATGAAGAAGTTTAATTAAGTTACTTGAGTTGTAAAGAGGCAATTGCGTCGATTTCTCATTTTTAACCGACTTCAAAAAAAAGGAGGAGGTTCTCAATTCGACTGTATTTTTACGTTTCAGTATTTTTAAAATTATAAATTAACCTCGATTAACCTCGATTTTAGATTAATGATTATAATAAGTTTGCGCTTGATCGCTGCCTCGCGTTTCACTCTAGCCTTGAAAACATCAAAATTATGGCCATCAAGAAATACCCATTTAGGCATCGTTTTATGTATTCAAATTTTAGATGTTAAGAACATCGATCGATATAGACACAAAAGTGGAATCAAAATCTCTCTTTGTTTGAGTCTTTGGAATATCAACCATGAAACGATGTCACTTACTGGAGCAGCGGATAGTCCGATAGAAAAAAACGCAGGATGGTATCATGAAGATCAGCTGCACACTCTTCGAAGCGAATCCTATAAAAACCGGAAGTTGCATCATTGCGCCGATGTTCAAGACATACGATTTAATGTAACTACAAAAGATTGTATTTAGTGGTAGGATTATTTACAGAGTACCCCTGGTTCCGATTTGGAGAGAAAAATTAGCAAATGAATGAAAAATGACGGGGCGAAATCACTGGACGAGCGCAGTGCTGTGCTAGGTAATGATTTGGACTTATCATGTGCCAATAACTGCGTGTCACTGTGCTGTTATGTGGCAGGCATGTTGCTTACCATCAAGCACATGTCCTGCTCGTCTCGTCACTCTTTATTTAAAAAAAATGTTTTTTTTCTGTAAAGTCGGTTTACTGACGTTAGAACGTGACAACGTCTTAAGAAAATATTGATGGAATGGTAGCATTTTTCAATAGAAAATTTTAATTTCATTTGTTTAATAGATTTGTATGTAAAAAGTAATCAGTAGAATTTAGTAATTTTCAATCAAAACAGTGCAAAAAAGCTTTTAGATGCCGGGGATCGAACCCGGGGCATTTCACATGCAAAGCGAACGCTCTACCACTGAGCTACATCCCCGCTTGAACTACTGGTCGAAATAATTAATACAACTGTAACAAACATGCGGCGAGGTAACGACCGACGGTAACGCGGTAACGGTACATGACGTCATGTTTTGTGGGCGTGCAGCCGGCTTCATCGAATTATAAGACGTTATCACGTCAAAAAAAGTGTCTTATATTAGTCAGTTTATAAGGTATAAAAAAAACATAAAACAATTTAACTTTTAGGACATTTCCGTTCCAGTCGGCGCATTCGATCCAAATAGACAATTAATTTGTAATCGCATTAACGCAGGCAATTAGATACTGGATAGAAATTAATGGTGTCACTGAGGAGGGTGGGTTGCCACATTTAAATTTTTACGATTGTTGACTAACATCTGCTGTTAAGAACATCACTATGTCGAATTGTCTATGTTTCGTACTATTCCGAGAGCTGTTTACTGTCACCAATTTAAAGGTATTAGAGAATAACTTTCATTTAAAACCCCACTGTAAAAAATATCTGATAAAATATACTACCTAAGGACACTCGGATGATCGAGACAAATCTTATCCATCCAGACGTTTGAAAGATAGGTACGTGGGAATAAACAAATTTACAAACATACAAGATACGCGCGAAAAACATAACCTTTCTTTCAATCGGGTGTGCCGCCTAGGTATGCCTAAAGACAAAAGTCTTTAACCAGTGCGTGTTGCCAGTGATGGCTTATGGAACTGAGACGTGGTCCTTAACTGTGGGCCTCATAACAAAGCTCAAAGTCACACAGCGAGCTATGGAGAGAGCTATGCTCGGAGTCTCTTTGCGCGACAGAATCCGTAATGAAGATATTCGCAAAAGAACGAAAGTGGCCGACACAGTTCAAAGAGTAAGCAAGCTGAAGTGGCAATGGGCAGGCCACATCGCTCGACGAACTGACAACCGTTGGGGAAGAAAGGTTCTCGAGTGGCGACCACGAACCGGAAGACGCAGTGTTGGACGGCCTCCCACTAGATGGACAGATGACCTCACAAAGGTCGCTGGAAACCGCTGGTTGCAGGTTGCGCAGGACCGTTCGTTGTGGAAATCTAGGGGGGAGGCCTTTGTTCAGCAGTGGACGTCTTGCGGCTGATGATGACGATGATGAGGTGTGCCGCATTGGAGGGCCTGGAGACGGGCGAGCCGCGGCGGGTTCGCGGAGGTATGCGACAGCGGTCCCGTGTTATATACACTTTATTGACACACTAAAACAATAAGATACACAAAAAGTATTAAATATAAATTTAAAACTAGTACAACAAGTTGGCGCCTTTATCGCTAAAAGCGATCTCTTGTAGGCAATCTTAGGATGGAAAACAATTTGGGGATAAATCGGAGAACGGGGTGCGCAAATGAGACAATTGAGACAAATGAGACAAGAAAATTGAATGAAAAATAAAAAAATAATTATAACGGCTAATCAAATACCAATTATGAAAAATTAGTACTTATACATTACAACATAATACACTCATAAATACGGTTTTACATAATCATCATCATCAGCCCGTGTTCGTCCATTACTGGCCTCTCCTATAATTCGCCACTCAGCCCGATCCTCAATCTTACGTTTCCAACCGCCACCAGCCGTCTTTTGTATATCGTCACTCCATCTAGTCTCAGGGTGTCCTACACTACGCTTACCGAGTCGCGGTCTCCACTCCAGAACCCGTCTACCCCAACGGTTATCGGGTCTGCGAAAGACGTGACCGGCCCATTACCGCTTCCGTCTGCTAGGTTAGGTGCCAGGTTATACATAACTAGCTGAACGCGTGCGCGTTGCTACGCCATCTATCGAAAATTGGTCGTATCTATTAAAATTTTGAACAAATTCGGTTACTTTAGGTTCTAATGAAATATGTTCTTTAAAATATGACATATATCGCAACGAAAGCTCTCAAAAAGCAATATTTTTTCCCGTTTTTGTTACATTTTTCGTTCATGCTCGGCTCCTGTTGATGGTAGCGTAATGTGAAATAGCCTATAGCCTTCCTCGATAAATGGACTATCCTACAAAAAAGAATCTTTCAATTCCGACCAGTAGTTCCAGAGATCCTAGCGTTCAAACAAACAAACATTGCCATACATGACCCGCTTTGATGTGACTAGCAAAGGGTCGAGACAAGTAGCGTAAACGAAGAGAGGTCTATGCTCAGCAGTGGGCGATAACAGGCTGAAGAAGAAGATGCAATAGATGATATCGAACGACAAACAGCGAACTTAAAATTTAGACAAATGAAACTGTTTCACATATTTTTTGAAAGTGCAAAGTGATAGAGAAAGCCTGATATGCACATGTAATTCATTCCACAACTGAGTAGTCTTTAAAAGTGAACGACTTGCCGTAGAACGACTCACCCAGGACGACACATTATAATGATTGCAGAGCTATTTATGTAGTACGGAACCCTCTTTCTAACAATCCGACTAGCACTTGACCAGTTTATCAATTATACATTTTTATCAGTTCTGGTAACATCTAACGCGGTCAAAACATGCTCAGATGTGGTTAATTGTATATTTATTATAATTTTAAATGTAATTTATTCAAATGTAATGTTAGGGTGAAGGGGTGGAATCGCACCTTTACTTGTTTTTTGGGGGTGGCTTATCTGTAAAGATATTGGGGGCTTAAGTGGTCGTGAGTAATCAACAGGCGAAGTACGAATCGTCTTCGAAAGGAATGTCAAAGTGACCACATCGACGCTTAACATCAAGCACTGATGTTAGATGAAATCGCTATTAGCGACAAGGCCGCCATTTATGGCACTAGTTATAAGAATTTCTAGTTTTGTATATTTTAATTTATTACTGGTGCGTATAATAAAGCGTTTCTGGCTGTCTGTCTAGATGGTGATTTGTCGCATAGGTAATTTATCGACAAAAAAAAATGGCAGTTATAAGGACTGCAGATAGAAGTGAAAACTAATAACTTAGATTTTGATAGCTCACTTTGGATACTACGCGGGTGAAACAAGAGTGCGTGGCCATGCCCATGACCACCTAGATCATCCGAGTTTACCCGAAGATTTCTTTCATTTAGGAATGTGACGCTTGAGGTCAATTATTCACATCCCACGGAAAATCTGAACGTGGTGCGCCACTTTTCGCAAGAGTTTTCACTTCATAAATTTTGTCATTGGGGCTGACGATAGACATGAGATCTTTTAACTTAGAGTTTTTATATTCAGCAGCTCTAATGTTTCACATTACGACATTTGTACAGCTACAAATATACTGTTACTTGCGTCCCGGGTTCGGCCGTGGTACATCTATCTATATATTTAAAAATCAATGCCACTTTTCGTTGTTAGTGAACTCCTCCTAAACGGCTGAACCGATTTGAATGATTTTTTCTGTATGCGTTTGGGTAGGGCCCTGGATGGTTTAGCTTCACAAATCAGCCCGGCAGATGGCGCTACAGTTGGTATCTAGGTTATTATCCGAGCAAAGCCGGAACCGGCCGCTAGTAATATATAAATAAAGCCTATAATATTCAGGGATCACGAATTCACGTTACATCCAACGGTGAAAGAACATTTGAAATCGGTCAAATAATTCCCGAGATTAGCGCGTTCAAATATCCTATCGAATATTAGTCGTACCAATTCAGATTTGGTTAGCTTAGGTTACGACGCAAAGAGACCTATTCATCATCATCAGCAGCCCACTAAACGTTCCCACTGCTGGGACTCGGGGCCTTCTCTCGCAAGGAGAGAGTTAAGGCCATAATCCACCACGCTGGCCCAGTGCGGGTTGGTGGATGACACATGACTTCGAAAGATTCTAGGTACATGTCGGATTCCTCACGATGTTTTCCTTCACCGTTTTAAGTTAGCGGCCTATTAAGACTAAAGAGACCTATTAAGCTCTCAAAAAAGACATTTTTTCCCATTTTTGTTACATTCTTAATTTACGCTTCGTTCCTATTGGTACGAGGGTCAAACTGAAAGTTCTTAGAAAATCAAAAACTGATTACATTAGCCAGTTATTAGTTTTATTATATTTTTTCAAAATATTGTCCATTCACGTCAATACACCGCTGCATGCGATGGAACCACTGGGAAAAGCACTTTGCCCACTCGTCCTTAGGGGTCTCTTCAATGGCATCGCGATACGCAGCCACCGCTTCTTCAGCATTCATAAACCGCTTTCCTTTAAGTTTTTCTTTAATTTTTGAAAATAAATAAAAATCACAAGGCGCGAGGTCGGGGCTATACGGCGGGTGACCCAGTAATTCAACGTTTGATGTCGCCAAATAGTCGATCGTTCGCTTGGCGGTGTGCGATGAGGCGTTGTCGTGGTGAAGGAGGATCCTACTGCGAGGTCGTTTCTCTCGAACTTTTTCCAAGACAAGTGGCAAACAATTGGTAGTGTACCATTCTGCAGAAACTGTTTTTTGATCCTATATTTGATAGACACAATTGTTGCGAAATGACCTATCCTTCCAAAGAACGAGGCCACCATTTTTTTCCCCGCACTTCGATCTCTCTTCACTTTAGTTGGCAACTCCTCGAAAGGAAACACCCACTGAGCAGATTGTCTTTTGGTTTCAGGATCATAACAGTAAATCCAGCTTTCGTCACCTGTTAGTATGTCGAACACAGCATTTGAGTCACCTCCGTTAAATCTTTCAATCATTTTACGGCACCAATCCACACGATGGAGTTTTTGAGCCTCAGTCAAATTGTGAGGTATCCACCGGGCGCAAAGCTTCCTGACCGCAAAATGTTCGTGTAGTATTTTGTGCACTTGACTCATACCGATGCCTAAGCTTGTCCGAATGTGCTGATAGGTCACTCTTTTGTCAGTCTCTATCATACGCCGCACAACACAGATGTTATCTTCAGTCGTCGCCGTAGAAGGCCGTCCCTCACGTAAATCATCAGTGAGATTAGTGCGACTACGTTTAAACTCATTAAACCAGTTGTAAACAGTCGCACGAGATGGGGCTTCATCGTGAAAGGCCAATCGTAGTCTATCATAACTTTCTTGTTGACTTAAATGACATCGAAAGTCATAAAAAATCATTGCACGAAAATTTTCTCGTGTTAAATTCATGTTGACGTGACACAGACAATTTTCAATTTGCCGCCAAATCGTAAAACAAATGACAAATGAATGAAGTATATACTCAGTAATATTGGCAAAGAGTTCTATTTTCAAATTATAGATTTTTTTTTAATTATATTGTTTATAAGTGGCCAGTTCTAAGAACTTTCAGTTTGACCCTCGTAGTAGCGTAATGTTAAGCCTTCTTCGATAAATGGACTATCCAACAAAAAAAAATATTTCAATTAAGACCACTAGTTCCCGAGACCCGAGATCCTACCGTTCAAACAAACAGAGAAACTCTTCAGCTTTATAATATTGTTATTGGGTATAGATTATACTCACAAGATTAAACGTATGTCTGTTCCGCTGCTTCAATGCCACTCCAACGCTACACTGCTACATAATCATTAGCATGTCGTTGACGTAAAATTTTCCACAAACAAAAAGCGCTCGGCTCGGTAAAAGTAGCGGTTCGCGCGGAGACCGCAACACGAGACTGCGACCGGAGACCGCTACAGGCACTTGACATTATGGAATTGTATGGACGCGAATTCGCGCCGAGACCGCGACAGGAGACCGAGACGCGTGTCGCGGTCTTGGCGCGAACTGGCGCTCATACAGTTTCATAATGTCTAGTGCCTGTCACGGTACAACTTGCACCTTTAGTCGGCTAAAACCTTTTTCACTTCAAAAAACATGTACATCTACGTAATATTAGGCTGAGCGCACACGTGACGGCTCTCAGTCCGGACGGCAACGTACATAAACCGGCTCGTCTGTACGCGAACTAATGACTGCATAACTGATATTTACGCGTTTTGCAGGACGGGGCGTATTCGCGGTGATGACGGCGCGTTAGACGCAAAGTCGTTTTTAATAATGATAAAGATAATGATCTGGAATAACACATAGGCTATGTTTTATCTCGAGAATATAACGGAATCAGGAACTAGGCGGGTGAAACCGTGGGACACAGCTAGTACCAAATATAAAAAATACATTTGATCCAGCCATTTCAGATACGTACGACCACAATAACATGACAGGAGATTTAATTTAATATTTAACTAGTAGCATCTTGCAGTTTCACTCGCGTAGTTCCCTTGACCCCGTTATTTTCCCAGGATAAAAAGTCTATTATCCATCCAATTATTCCAGATTATTATCCATCTTCATATGTGTCAAATTTCATCCAAATCTGTTCAGTAGTTTTTCCTTGAAAGAATAACAAACTTTTATACACACATACAAACTTTCAAACTAAAAATATTAGAAGCATATGGTGGTATATCAGCATGTAAATGGTTTCTTAAAGTTCCAATCAATACTACTGGAATCGCGTGTCTTAAAACCTTATTACACTTGGCTAAATTTAGTGACTAAATTCAGAAGCAAATTGAGAAGCAACGTTAGTCGACTGAATTCAGAAGCAAGTAATTCTCGCTTACTGAAGCTTACTGAAATTTATTACTATTGTACTATTGCTATTATTATTGTAGTGTCACTGTGCTGTTATGTGGCTTACCATCAGGCACATGACCTGCTCGTCTGAAATTTCACTGAGACATTCACTGAATTCAGTGGTGACTAAATTGAGTCGACTAAATTTAGCCGAGTATAATAAGGCTTTTAGATTTCCAAAGCCATGCATATGTATTAGAAGAACATTGGTACAAACCAGTTTGTCATTATCGGGAGTGCCCCGTTACACCGAAGCCATGCAACGAAAGTAATATTCGGCGAATAAAAAGCACCTTTCAGTTATCATTGTAAAACGAATTAAAAAGAAGCTAAAAGTATACCGTATGGTTTCGGCAAAGGATTGGACGAACGGAAAAAATGGAATATGATGGAGTGTGGGCTTATAGAAATGGGAAAATGTCGATAAACAATATCGATGTTTTAATATCGATCTTGACGATGTCGATAAAATGTACCTTCCGCGCTAGCACAAAGTTTAATGATCATCTCGGGCTAAATGCCAAAGATCCCTTATAAAAGACGTAAATTATGTATCTTCTGTCTATGCAAATCTCTTTTCCGTCCATAATTATTACATTTATTAACATGGGTTGGCGAGATAAAAAAAAGATCTTGTGTACCTAATGGGTCACTACGAACGGGGAACGAAGTTCCTTTGCTTACTAAAGAAGAAACATAATTTGAAAAAAATATACCTATTACTTACCTAACTTTATGTTACGGCCATCTCAAAAACACTACTCATACAATTCATACCGATCATAGCCAGATTTTGCACGTTACTTCTATTAAGTATTTGTTCTTCTTAAGGTTTTAGTCTCACATTGTTTTCAGTTCGGTCGCGTAACAAAATCTCAACTATCTCCTCTAAGCCTGGCGTAAAAAACTTTGTTCCAATAGTAGAAACAAAATCTAATTCCTCAAACATCGATAAACATGTACCCCATCACTACATCCGTACACAGAAACGAGATTCAAAAGAATTAAAAAATGGTGCGCTCCAAATGGGTAGCAAAAAGTCGATGGAATGAAAAACGAAAGTCGCTACATTACTCGTACGGATTACGGCCCTTTGGCCGGACGCCGGCGTTGGGACATCACTAGTTTGATTAAAAATGTTGATGACGATTACAATGATGTCTTTTGGTCTTAGATGAGATTCTGTGGGATGGCGCGTCGAAATATAGTTTTAATTTTTAATCCTACTATTCTACTCCTACTAATATACATAATATGTTAATGTATGGATGTTTGGATGTTTGTTGCTCAATCACGTCCTAACGTATGAACGGATCGGGCTGAAATTTGGAACATAGATAGATTATAGTCTGGAATAACACATAGGCTACTTTTTATTCTGGAAGAACAACGGGAACGGGAACTTCGCGGGTAACACCGCGGAGCGCTGCTAGTGACAAGATAAAGCTCAGCAAAAGTAGGTTAACAAATACAAAATTAAACACCTAGTTATCTTACTAACTTGTATGAATTTTTTTACGTTACGTTAATTTTTTATTTTTCAATCTAATGTTAATATTATTGTGTATGACTGTTGATTTATATTTTACATTTTGATTTTAATTTGAACTCCCATTATTATATTTTTTCTCAGCTAATTAGCATAAGTTAATGATTAAATTTCTCATGTGTGTTTTTTCTTAAATGTATGTACGTAAATTGATGTAAGAACGAATAGGACTAATACCCAAAATACAGGAGTACTATAGGTACACCTAGTTTGGGAACTTAAAAAAAAAATGTTTGTTTGGATGCTTAGTTGTTTAAATATTTGTTGCTCAATCATGTCGTAACGATTGAATGAATCGGGTTGAAATTTGGAACACAGTTACATTATAGTTTGGAAGAAAACAGGCTTACTCCGGGAAAATAACGGATACGGGGTCTAGGTACGTGGGTAGGACCGCGGGGTGCAGCTAGTTATTATAGACCCGTCATGTTCTTATGTTCCGACAGTTGGTAGATAGATAGAAAACTCTTTATTGTTCACAATATACAACTTAAATAACAAAAAGACTTAAGCTTTGGTCTGGTGATCATGACGCACAACGCTGCGGTATGCGGTATGCGTTGCCGGACACTCAATCATATGAAAAACGTCGAGAATGGTCTCGTGTTCCGTCGCAGTATGCGTCAGCGGCGAGGGGCAAGCGCGGTGAAGTGGGGAGGTGTACTCCCGCACAGCGCGGCGTCATTCTCGGTTCAACGCTGCGGTGTGCGGTGTGCGTCACGGGTCAATATGGAATTTTTTGAAGACAATTAGGTAGCTGCGGCAAAATCAAATGACCACCTCTCCGCAGGGATGCTAAATGCTGCGTCGTGACGCTGCGTTGTGGCGCATACCGCAGCGTTGTGCGTCATGATCACCAGACCAAAGCTTCAGCCTAGAACTAGTGATCAAGCGGCGACCTTATCGCTAAAAGCGATCTCTTCCAGGCAACCGAAACCAAAACTTGGGAAGTTATTTCAGGCAAGCATTGCCACATTGCCACATAGTTCTCCTGTTGTATCCCTACACGGAGGTGCAGACCTGGCTGGTGAGCAGCGGGGCAAAATGAATCTTTTTTAATTTAGATCACCTGGCAGATAGATAGTTCCTCCAAAATGATCTCTCTTTCCCCAGGGAAAGAGATACCATTTTGGATCATTATGATGGAGATCAAATAGGCGTATTTGATGAGAATCCCTATTTTTTCTTGTAAATATAATAACACATAATTTAAATTTCAAATTGCCTCAAACCCATTTTGTAAACCTACTTTTTGCAGAACATATTTGCACGCGCCTGACAGTATTAATACCCCAATGGTTATCAAACATAGTCGCTGAATAAAAAATAAATTTTAAATTAAAAAAAATGTGTGAATCCATTTTGCCCCGCCTTTCACTAGCCAGGTCTGCACCGTGGTGTTGGGGTATGATAGGAGAGCTATGTGACATGTTTTTAGCTTGCCTCAAATACCCATAGTTTGAGGCGTTTTTACCAGCTCTCGGAATATTACGACAATTGAGAAACAAACATCCAAACAGCTGAACATCCATACTTTTAAAATATTAGTAAAATACACATTTAAAGTAAGATTCAAGGACTGCAATATTTTTATTATTCATTTACAAAATCATAAAATGTTTATTTATTTATAACAAAGTAATGACAACGAAAGCATTATAGTAATACATTTAGTTTTAATACTTATGTCCAATAGTAATTATACAAATTACAATGATTTTATTTATTCGTATAAATAAAAGCTAACAATTCTGAATTAATTACTAATCTGAATTATTTTTAAATAAAACATTAAAATTCTTTTATACTCCACATTTTTTGAGTGGTTGTAAATTATAGGAGCCATGCAAAGTGCACTGTTTCCTAATAGTGTTGTGCTATGTACAGGAATTCTAATTTTCTTTGTGTGACGCTCACTTTTTAGATTTTCAAATAATGACAAACGCACAAACATTACACATTCAAATATACATATTTACGAAGTCAACGGGATAATTTATAAAAAGGGATAAGTTATCTATGGGCCCCCGGTCGGAACGAAAATCATACACGGCTGATATCACTGTCGTCCCATTCAGTAGTTTTTTTTTTTTTTTTTATAGAATTGAGTGACGAGACTAGCAGGTCATGTGCCTGATGGTAAGCAACATGCCTGCCACATAACAGCACAGTAACACGCAGCTATTGAAACATGATAGTCCAAATCCTTACCTAGGACTGCACTGCGCTCGTCACCCAGAGATCTAAGATATTATGTCTCTAAGCCCTGTAATTTATCTGGAATTATTGCCCTTCAAACCGGAACACAGTAATGTTTGCACACTACTGCTTGGCGGTAGAATATTTGGCAAAGGTGTGGTACTTCCCCAGGCGGACTCTGCTAAGAGTCCTACCACTACTAAAGTTATAGACTTCGAGTTATAGACTAACAACCAGTAAAACTACAAGAACCCTACCGACCAACTTTAAAAGATTAAACTTCAAAAGATCGTACTTTTCTGCAACTATACACAATTTACTGGGGAAGTTGCGGTCACGCCGCATACAGAAGCCAAAGATAAAAGAAGCTGATATCACTGTCAGTTTTTTCGATCTAGCTATCATCATCATCCCTTCTTTATCCAACTACATACTGGCATTCTTTTTTTTTCATGATATCTTCCTCGGTCCTGTCCCAATCGAGTCCATGTTCGACCCGTCGAGCTGGATGTCCCACACACCGCCTTAGTTTACTTTGTTTTTAAATTTGGACTCAGATGGACTGCCTATCGAAAGATGGCGCAATTCATTATGTTCCTCCCATAAACCTTCAAAACTATAAGTACCTTCTATCATACGTACGGTTGCACTTTTCAAAACTATCCTATCAGTTACAGTATAATAATCCAAAATACAACAAAAGCCTACCTCATACTAAGTTCAACAATCCGTAGCAAAACAATTGATCGCAACAATAACAAAAAATGCGATCGGAAAAAGTCATAGAACCAGAAAAAATGGCAGACGCCATTAAAAAAAAAAACAAGGGCACAGACAAGAGTCGCTCACCGACAAAGGAATTAACGATAGTACCATAGATAAAAATAATATTTTTCTGCACACTGCCTTGTGGAGTCAGTCTAGGACACAAGCGATAGCGTGGCTTGCGAGTATAACGTAAGAGAGCATGTTTTTTTTACAAGTGAGTATTTTTTTAAGTGAAAACTTCTTTTGGCGCACTCCAAACAGATTTTTTGTCAGCTGTGAATGAGGGTAATTGTCACGTTCGGATGTAAAAGTTATAGTTTTAGTCTAGAAAAACACATAGGCTATCCTCGGGCTATCCACTATATTTTTTATCCCCGAAAAATAACGGGAATGACGTAGGCAGGGGACGTGGGTAGAACCGCAGAGTGGTTCTGGATATTATAAATAAATATGTAATCTGCATCTCGGAAAAGGCTACAACAATTTTCATGAAATTTTGTATACAGGAGGACGATAAATCGATGTGGCCAGGTTTAATTTTTAGTAAATGTCATTTTATCCGTGTTTTCAGAGAATGAAACCTAGCAAAGCTCTGGTGTCCAGGTACTGAATATTATTCATAACAAAAACATAATAGGTATGTTTAATGTTAAAAACGAAATTTTCTTTCTGTTTTTATTTTTAATTGTGTTTTTTTTCGTTATTTTTTATCACCTTTGTCACGTCGTATTTGCGCATCCCATATTCTGACTTGTCCAGATATTATGTTCCATCCCAAGGTTGCCTTGAAAATATCGCTTTCAGCGATAAAACCGCCCACTATCGCACTACGTTACAATAAAATGTGTCTATAAAGATTATTTATTTATCTATATTATGGCACCGTAAAATTGTTAACAGCGTCAGTTTTTTTTATAATTATTCACCAACCAACTTGGTGACTAATATATTCATTACAATCTAGCCTAATTTGGAAAGTCTAGGCTAATGAGTAATTTTCTTATGACTTAGTTTGCTAATAGTACATTATGATATAAGTGCGGTAATTATCAAAGCGCACGTATGTCATACGACGTTTTATAACATATTTGCGAGGAAATAAACAAAACTCTGACGACATTTTCAAATAAAAACAATACAGCGAAAAAAAACGCGCGGAACAATATTTTGATCACAGCACAGAGTAAGTAATCACTATGGATCACAGATTAGCAATGCGCGCGCATTGGCGCCTTTTTTTTAAGCAACGGCACAGAACCAGCCTGTATGCCATTAATAATAAAGTAAATTAATATTTTTCTGTAACAAAACACACGTAGGTAAAACACACCTCGGCAATTTAGACTCTAAATTAATTAAAATTAACGAATTCAATAATTCTTTATTATATTTTACCTCTCAAAGTTAATTTTATTCATAAAATGTTGACCGCACTTTTCTGACATAAAAACTCTTTACTAAGATTTGAAAAGGTACCGTTCGTTTTAGACGGAGCATATCTCTCTACCTAGTCTGTGGACGGAGCATTTTGAAACCGTGCGTTTTACATTACACATTACAGCACTAGTGCGTAATAAGATACATTACGATACAGAAATTGGTCCAATAAGAGACCCTTTACGAGCAAATATGTTATAAATAATATTATGTGTTAGATTGTGTCCATAAGCGCTTTTCTTATTGTCTCTATTAAGACGAAGTCACTTCGTTCATGTGTACTTTGTATTTTTTACTTTGTACTTTACAACATGAGATTATAATCTCAAGGTCGGTTAGTTTGTAATCTGACGTCAAAAGATTATAATCTCACGATTTTACAATTTTACATAGGATGACATATCCATCTACATGTATTTAAGATCCTTTTTGTGCCTATTTTCTGAAATAAATAAATAATGATTTTAATTCCCGCTACCGCCTATGACTGGCGCCGAGCCCCGGGCATGCATTAAGGGTGCTCCACACGAGTTGTTAGCCCTTTTGTGGAGAGCTCCCACATTAGACGGGCCGCTACCGGCGACCGACGGCCGGTGTGGGATGGACCAATCACTGCTCGTAGCTGGAAAAAGCTACATCGTTTCAGGGTTGACGTTCTCTCTGTAAGACTATCTATTCTATAATTGATGTCGTATAGCGAAATGGTAATTTAAATAAATAAATAATAAATAAATATTGGTGGACAATTCACACACAACACCGTCTGACCCCAAACTAAGCAAAGCTTTGGCAGCCAGATAGCTGATATAATACTTATATAGTTTTAAATACATACTTATTATACATAGAAACACCCAGACACAGTGCAAACATTTGAATTCATCACACAAATATTTGCACTGGGTGGGGATCGAACCCACGACCCTCGGCTTCGCAGTCAGAGCTACTAACCACTTAGCCACAAGGCCAGTCAGTCATTTAAATAAATAAATAAATAAATAAATAAATATTGGTGGACAATTCACACACAACACCATCTGACCCCAAACTAAGCAAAGCTTGTGTGATGGCGGCCAGATAGCTGATATAATACTTATATAGTTTTAAATACATACTTATTATACATAGAAACACCCAGACACAGTGTAAACATTTGAACTCATCACACAAATATTTGCACTGGGTGGGGATCGAACCCACGACCCTCGGCTTCGCAGGCAGTGCTACTACCAACTAAGCCACGAGGTCAGTCATTTAAAACAATTGTTCTATTTGTATACTATTACTTACTAGATAATAAGTACTTTGACTCTGAATTTAGGGCTGGTCTAGTCGGGAGAACGGCGACAGACGACAGAAGCCCTAAGTTCAAATACCACGCCCACCACTGTCTTTTCGAAGTCATAGGCAATGATACTCTTGTGCGAAAAATACTTCAAAGTCTTGAACATAGCCGTAAAATTGCTAGTCTATCGGTTTTTTATCGGATACACTTCGGAGAGTGTGCGACTGATTTACATGATCTAATACCACCTTGTCCTTTTTTCTATCGGAATGCTCGTAGCTCGAAAAAGCGACATCGTTTCATGGTTGATGTTCCAAAGACACGAACGAAGAGATTTGACTACTTTTGTGATAAGAACGTCTAGGCTGTGGAATACGTTGCCTGAGTGGGTTTTCCCCGATGGTTACAATCTTTGTGTTTTCAAATCGAGAGTAAATCTGTTTTTTCTAGGTAAACACGCTTCATCGTAGACCGCATCGTCGCTTAACATCAGGTGAGATGGCGGTCTGGCGGTCAAGTGTAAACCTAAAAAGGTAAAAAAAAAGTCATGTGCGTAATGCCGCTGTCTTAAAACGGTGAAGGAAAACATCGTTAAGAAACCAACATGTACCTAGAATCTTTTGAGGGCATGTGTCATCCACTAACCCGCACTGGGCCAGCGTCCTGGATTGACTCTCATCTTGCGAGAGAAGGCCCCGAGTCCCAGCAGTGGGAACATTTAGTGGGCTGTTTGTGTGTATGTGAAAGAATATAGATTATGTGTCGTCACCTGTGATTTTTGTATCATCATCATCATCAACAGCCCACTAAATGTTCCCACTGCTGGGACTCGGGGCCTTCTCTCGCAAAGAGAGAGTTAAGGCCATAATCCACCACGCTGGCCCAGTGCAGGTTGGTGGATGACACATGACTTCGAAAGATTCTAGGTACATGTCGGTTTCCTCACGATGTTTTCCTTCACCGTTTTAAGTTAGCGGCATTACGCACATGCCTTCGAAAAGACAGTGGTGCGTGTGGGGTTTGAACCCGGGGTCTCCGGATCGGCAGGCGCCGTTCTCCCGACTAGACCAGCCGTAACTTTTGTATATTTCTTTAAAATTTCCACATAACTCTTTATATAAATATATTAAGAATATTTTCATAGAGTAAGAGTATATGAACATTGGTTGAAAATTACGCGACTTAAGGATGTGTGTAACCTTTACTCTTCCCTTTTAGACTTCGCGCCATCACTCAAGAGTGTTAATAATTGGCGCCACTGTCGTATTCTGCATGAAAACGAAATATCACACGCATTGGGGACTCCATTTAAAAGTTTCACTCTACTAAATTACTTAAATCGTTACTTTTTTTAAGGTAAAGTGAATAGACAAAGCAGGACATGTTTGTGTCTGATGGGAACCAACATATGTGCCCATAACAGCACAGTGACATGCAGCTATTGAAACATAAGAATCCAAATCATTACCTACCAATGCACTACGCTCGTCACCTAGATATTTAAGATGTTTTATGTCCATGCCCATTAATTTCACTGACGACATTTCCCGGAGTACAGTCATGTTTTCACATTACTGATTGGCGATATATTAAATGGCAAAGGTGTAGTACTTCTCCAGGCGAACTCTGTAAAGAGTTACCGCTTAGTGACTGGCCTCGTGGCTTAGTGGGTAGTAGCTCTGCCTGCGAAGCCGAGGGTCGTGGGTTCGATCCCCACCCAGTGCAAATATTTGTGTGATGAATTCAAATGTTTGCACTGTGTCTGGGTGTTTCTATGTATAATAAGTATGTATTTAAAACTATATAAGTATTATATCAGCTATCTGGCCGCCATCACACAAGCTTTGCTTAGTTTGGGGTCAGATGGTGTTGTGTGTGAATTGTCCACCAATATTTATTTATTTATTTTGGATTTCAATTTGTGTTTTAAAAAATATGTTTTTTTTTAGAAAAGTATTATTTTCTATCTCAATAGAATATAAAAAAATTATAAAAGTATTGTTTTCTACAGAAAATAAAGTGGCCAAGTGCGAGTTGGACTCGCCCATGAAGGGTTCCGTTGCAGCAAGTAACGTTATATACATAGTACACATAGTTCTTGTAGTTCGTTGTAACTTTGATCGAAGTTTCAATAATAGTGTATTTATGACGTACTAAAAAAAAAACTACTCATCAGATCGAGTTCAAACTAATTTTCGTTGGTAGTTTACACGGTAATGTACATCACATATTTTTTTTAGATTTTTCATTCTCTTACTTTAGAAGTTAGAGGGGGGGGGACACACATTTTACCACTTTGTAAGTGTCTCTCGCGCAAATTATTCAGTGTAGACGAAAATGATTTTAGAAACCTCAACATCATTTTTGAAGATCTATCGATAGACACCCCACACGTGTAGGTTTGATGGAAAAAAAAATTTGAGTTTCAGTTCTCAGTATGGGGGGCAACCCTAACTTTTCTTTTTTTTTAATTTTTCTGTTGAAATCTTATGCGGTTTACAGAATACATCTACTTACCAAGTTTCAACAGTGTAGTTCTCATAGTTTCGGCAAAAAGTGGCTGTGACATACGGACGGACAGACAGACAGACAGACAGACAGACAGACAGACATGACGAATCTATAAGGGTTCCGTTTTTACGTTTTACGGAACCCTAAAAATAGCCCATTAATATAGTTCAACGTTTTTGCCACATCACTTCAATGGCGTCCCCCGTAGATTCACCTTGCCATTATCTCTCTCTTATTAGCTCTACCCTCGAGCGTTTGTATTTATTGAATGGAATTATAACTTAATTCAAAGCTTGGATATTCTCTTTATAGTTAATTAATTTAGTTTCTTTTGAAATCATGTCTGAATGTTAAATGTATCAACTTTCAAATTTGAAAGTCTGATCAAGGCACGCGTCGGTCTTGCTTTTATCAAAAAAATGTGTGTGCTTAAGACCACACGGCGGAAGTGAAAGTAAAATAAGAAAAAACATTTAATAATTTTACTAATTAAAAATAAAAATCATTGCACGTAGATTACATGTGCCTAAGTTATATATTTATAGTAAACACTGCGATACGACAGTAACAAATGCGGCTAAAGGACCAGTATCCATGGCTTAGTACTCTTGTCGCGGCACATCACTATGTCGCCATAGTTAACATACACCTCATCTGCTTACGATTGGTGCAAAGGAACGGTGCGGAAAACCCTGATCTATTTACTTATTCTTTATAATAAGGTCAAACTTTTTAGTTCGAATGTTAGGAACGTCGCATTTTCTAGCTGCGGATAGTTCGATAAATAAAAGGGTAATGTGGTATTAGGTCATGCAGATCAGGTGCACACTCTTCGAAGTGTATCCGATAAAAATCGATAAGCTAGCAATTTGGCGGCGATGTTTAAGAATTTGAAGCATTTTTCGAACAAGCATAAATATTGGCCTTTTTGACTGCTTTTGATGTACTTACTTATTATAGTTCTACCTATTATAAATGTCAATGTTTGGATGTTTGTTTCTCAATCACGTCGCAACGTCTGAACGGATCGAGTTGAAATTGGAAACACAGATAGATTATAATAGTGTTAATTGGCGACCAATAGTTAATAAAAAAATAGCGGAATTCCTAAGATCTATGTAAGTGTGTTTTATGGTTAATTATTTATAGTTAATGGATTAGTCTAGTGTTGGGTCACATATTTGTTAGGGGTGAACGGTTGAAGCGTTGGTCTTTGAAGTGCTTAGTCGCTCGTTAATTACAATAAGGGGTTACATGTTATTGATATGCCCTTCGAAAACAATCAGTAGGTATAGGTAGATAATAATAGGTTACATCAATAGATTTAGACTACAGATGTGCCCTCCCAAACTTCAATGCGCACGGAATTATGTCATCGTTGGGAAGAGTGAGCTCACTTGTTCTGTTCTAGTTGGTTGCAGGAATTGATGACCACCGGACGTTTTTATTTTTAGGTACTTATCACTATTCGTTGTCAAAACCAAAATAAGTAGAACCACAGCATACCTCGCCGCTAGCGATTCTAGGGGTCAAGTAGATTGTAAATCACTCCGCTACAGACAAAGACGCAGTTTGTTACCAATTTCAGGATTCTGAGGGCACATCCATAGCTCTAAATCGTTGCATCGAGGTACATCTAAGATTTGATAATAATGTAGTGGTAGGACTCTTGGCAGAGTCCGCCTGGGGAAGTACCACACCTTTGCCAGTTATTCTACCGCCAAGCAGTAATGTACAAGCATTACTGTGTTCCGGTTTGAAGGGCAATGTTTCCAGATAAATTACAGGGCTTAGAGATATAACATCTTAGATCTCTGGGTGACGAGCGCAGTGCAAAAACTTATAACTCTACGAATTTGATCACTCACTTTGGAAACTACTCGGATGATACCGGACTGCGTGGTCATGACTATGACTATCTAGAAATGCTGACGCATTTCTATGTCATGGCCTATGGTCTTGGTCCCGAGTTCACACGAAAATTTCTTATCATTCCCGAGCATGATGCTAGAATTTAATTCACAGACCACGAAAAATCAGGCTTCTGTAGAGCACATCAGTTCAAAAACTGATGTGCTCTACACATGTTAGTTGTCGTGCATTGCTATAATCGCATCTGCCATTCCAACCATTATCTATAACTGTGCTTAACACAATAATTAGTCAACAACTCCGCCGAGGATCCCACATCCCGTTAAACTGTCCAAATAATTATCACACAACAATAAACAACAATGAAATTGTCAACAAAATCGAAAATTGCCACCATCTGCCCCAAATTTTAGTATCCCAAAGGGTTTTGGCGCGCTTTTACCAAACGGCGAGCGGCCATTTTGAGGCCATAGACAAATTTGCAATTTTTCGCGCCATTGATTTCAAAGACGTCAAATTAACCGGATAATCTGGTTTGTTGTTTTTTTATTGTGTCGGCAGCCGGTTTATGTTATTTTCAAACGATAAGCTCAAAGATAAACAGATATGATTTTAAACCAAATTAAGCGCAATGGCAAATCGAAATTGATTGTCTTCCAAATGGTAGTAGTTTTTTTTTATAACATTAAGTGAACAGACGAGCAGGTCATGTACCTGATGGTAAGCAACATAATGGTATGCTGTCCATAACAGCATAGTGACACGCAACTACTGAAACATGAAGAGTCTAAATAATTACCTAGCGCTGCACTGCGCTCGTCATTCAGAGATGTTTTATCGCCATGCCCTGTTATTTTACTGGAAACATTGCCCTTCAAACCGGAATGTCACTGTATGCTAGGCGGTAAAATAACTGGCAAAGGTGTGGTACTTCCCCAGACACTGAAGTACCACTTAGAAATTGGACTCTGCATGTTACATCAGCGGCGTCACACTGCTGTCATAGTCAGTTAAGTTTTCACTAAAAAAAAAGCACATGGCAAATAACTCGGAGATGCGAACCCACTACCTCACTCGTAAAATCGTCAGTTCCGCTACTGAGCCACTACTCAAACCCACCCAGCTGATATTAATCACCCCTGTGCATTAAACACAGATTAAAAGTACCTCTCTAGGGCGGTAATTGCTAAATCATGTAACCCTACCCGCCTATGGGGCTGACAATTTGTTTAGAGGGTTGATGTATTCAGATCATTATTTGGTCAATTATAACATACAGCTAAATTCTAGCCTTTTTCTTTATCGTATAGACTCTATACTATAAAGAAAAAGGCTAGAATGTTAAGGCTAGTATGCTATAGAGCGACGAGACGAGTAGGACATGTGTCTGATGGTAAGCAGTGATAGTAGTTGTAGGAAGGACATAGTCCGCTTGGGGAAGTACCACATCTTTGCCAGTTATTCTACCGCCAAGCAGTAATGTAAAACATCACTGTGTTCCAGTTTGAAGGGCAATGTTTCCAAAGAAATTACCGGGATTAGAGATATAATATCTTAGATCTCTGGGTGACGAGCGCAGTGCAGTGCTAGATAATGATTTGGACTCTTCATGTTTCAATAGCTGCGTGTCACTGTGCTGTTATGTGGCAGGCATGTTGCTTACCATCTTTGCCAGACATGTCTTGCTCGTCTCGTTACTCTAAACTATAAAAAAGCAACACATCTGTCCATAACAGCACGGGGTCACGCAGCTGTATAGCAATACACTGCGCTTGTCACCCAGATATAAAATAATAAATCTCTATTATCTTGTATGTTCTCTTCAAATATTACCCTTCAAACCGGAGTAGTGATGTTGGCACTGCTTGGCGGTAGAATAATAACTGGCAAAGGTACTTCCCCAGACGGACTCAGCAAAGAGTCCTACCACTACTATGATATTAGTATAGAGCCATAAGTGCCATAAATACACTTAGCGAATCGGTCCCTTACGCATTCAATCATTTAACTAGTGTTTATAATCATTACCGACCCCCCTGCGAGGGGCGAGAGGTCTCCAGTGACCCCGTGCGAGGGGCGAGAGGTCTCCAGTGACCTCGCGCGGGGTCTCCCGCGACCCATCAGCGTCCCACGACGCCCGCATCTGGGACACCAGTTGTTTTGGCTCCTTTTTATTTAGCTCTTTTATGATTATTTGCGGCTTGTTTGGTTTTTTTGGGGTGTTATGATGGGTTTTTGAAGTTTGATGGGTCATTTTTAACCGGTGATGGTGAAGGGGTGTCGGTCTGTCTGTGTGAATGTGAGATTTGGTGTGGAATATATTTATCTCGTATTGATTGGGTAAACGGGTAACTCACGTGTAATAAGGTCAGTCAATCTAACTCGGCCGCCTTTTTCAAGGAGAGTGTACGCGCACGATGGCTGCCCGTTTGGAACTGGCAAGTGTCAGAGTTACTCGTTTACCCAATCAATACGTGTAACTACCACGTTAATTTTAATACTAAAATATATCTCGTCTTTGAGGATGAGAGGAGGCCTTTGTCAAAGGACAAGCTGAGGATAAAGATGCCAATCGTTTGTAATGGTATAGTTAGTAAACAAAAATGTTAACTTGGCAATACAGGCTCATTTTATTTTATTTATTTATTTGATATCTCGTCGAAAACAATTGTTGTCATTATATTTTCAATCCTACTTTATGAATTGAAACATTTGGCGCACCACATAGAGATTTTCCGTGGGCTGTGAATTGAGTTCGAGCGCCACTTTCGTAAATGAAAGAAATCTTCGAGTAAACTTGGATGATCTAGATGGCCATGGTCATAGCCACACCCTCTGTTTTCACCTGCGTAGTTCTGCCGTACCATTAGTAGTTCCGCTATCAAATTCTGAGTTATTAGTTTTCACTTCTATCAGGAGTCCCTATGATTGCCGTATTTTTTTAAATCCTATTATGGTACTTTCTACTAACTAATTCCTATTATAAATACGTACCTAAGTTTCAATGTTTTAGGTCAGTTTTTTAACTGTTGTAAGTTTACACTTGATCGACATGTTGCCTGATGTTAAGCGATGACGCGGTCTACGATAGAGCGTGCTTACCTAGAAGAAAACGATTTACTCTCGATTTGAAGACACTCGAGCAACGCATTCCACAGTCCAGACATTCTTATCAAAAAGTAGAGTCAAACCTCTTTGATCAAGTCTTAGGAATGTCGACCATGAAACGATGACGCTCTTTCGAGCGAACAGTCCCATAGAAAAAAGGGCAAGGTGGTTTTAGATCACACAAATCAGTGACACATATTCCGAAATGTATCCGATAAAATCCCAACATTTTTGCATAGATATTCAAGACTCATGTATAGCTTTTTCGAACAAAGGTGTCGCGTTGGATGTCGTCGGATATTCGAATACTTGGAAATTTAGATTTTCGGGTGTTCAAATTCATTCGTATTTTTAATATTAGTGGGCTTTTATATTTTTAAGGAATTTTCAACAACAATTTCGATCATTCGAGACTAACGATTTCGACCAAATTTAAAATAGTTACAAAACAAATAATAAGTAGGTATTCTGTTTAAAATCAAACGCCTTTGAGAAAAAAAAGTCGCCGAATCGGGATATCCTTGAGACCGGTTAAAAATAATTTTCGTCAGCCGAGCATAACCGCATGAGACTCCTAGTGCTGCCCCTCTCAAAGCACCCTCCCCTCACATGATAGGGCGAATAATTACTCCATTAGAGACCATAGACAACATAAGACGCTTTTTGTGCGGACAATGGGACGCGCGTAATTGGAACACTAGTGATGCCCCCGGGGCTAGTGATGGGGTAAACTAGTGCTGGGGTGAAGTGGACATCGTTTTTAGCGATTTATTTGTATAAATAGCTACTGTAAGTTTTCAAAGGAAAATAAAAAATATTTTTGTAGAAAAGTTTTTCAAAGTGAAAAATTGTAGTAAAATTCTAAAGCTTCATAGCGTCCGTCTCATTTTTGACTTACATTTACTAGCACTACCAATTCCAAAAGCACCATAAAGTAATATTTCAGTAATTTACTTTTTAATGTTGTAGATATTGGATGTAACTGTTTTTTTATTATTGTTGATTAGCTAGGCATCCATATTGCCGGATGTTAGCTCTCGATGCGGTTTATGATGGACTATAATCTAAAAGGAACCAATTTATTCTTGACTAGAAGATTTCAAGACCCTCCACTCAGGCAACACAACAATATAGCTTTTGTAAACTACTCATTCTACTATTTTCAACTGCAAATATCATGCAATATTATTCTAAGAGGGAATAAATTCAAATTAGGAACAGCCAATTTTCCCCCGCCAATCGGATACACGACACTCACTCAACTGCTAACACTGACGAATCAAATTTAACCATCGAATCATAAACAAACATCTCAATTCAAATTTCGACCAGGCTTATTCCAAATTCAAATAGACAATACTGGCTGGAGTGGAACATTGGGGATTATAAGGGTCAGTGCACAAAAGAGGAGTAGCTAAGTTCATTATTTTAATTATTTTAGTTTTACACGAATTCATATACTTACTATCTGCAATTTCTGCACCTAAATATTTTGTATTAAGATATTAAAAAAAAAAACTTGATTTACAAACAGAACATTTTTGGTTTCCCGAAATTAATAATTTATAAATATGGAGTTAAAGGTATATATTATTAAGCTCTTTATTGCATTTCATAAAATCTATAAATTATAAAGACCAAAACGAATTAAAAAAAATTACTTTATCGCTATAAGCGATCTTTTTAGTCAACCGAAGGATTAAAAACGAAAAGTTATCAGATGCGTTTAAAAAAAATGATTCCTTGTAAAATCTGCTTACAGATGATAATTTCACGTGATAACGTCATTGCAAATAGATGCGTCATACGCCCAACGCTTAGGCAGATCGTGCGCTCTCGCCTGCAGATTCACTTCAGGCGATATGTGAAACATTTTCGTGCGTGTAACTGGCGTTCTTTGATTTATAAGACGTTATCACGTCAGAAAAGCGGGTTAAGTTCCACGGTCTCTCGACGTTCAACACCTTGGAGCGTACTTTACCGATTTAATATTACAGAACTCAAGTATGACATAAATAAATCAAAATCAATCCATCGCATGAAGTTAATCAGCTAAGTGGTAGCTACATCCAGTTGGTGTGCACCGAGCCTAACAGAGCTATTACACGACCGGTTGGCCAAATGGCGCGAAATCCGACCCTCGAGCCAAAAACACGGGGGCGGGAAACTGTGGAGCATACTTGTTTTCTTATTTGTTTGTGGCCAGTACGTTTGTAGGTATCTAACTGGCCAGTATCTTTAATGAAAATGTTGGTAGGTAATTAAGAGTACCTAAAACGTTTTATTGTTAAGTTGAATGATATTTACGATAGTGCTGCTGTTTTCTGAAACATAACGGCAGATACTGTCCTAAATTCTGTAAAACCTTATTAAGTGAAAACTCATTGTTAACTACAAAATTAGTCTGAAGGTCTGAACGGTGTTTAAACCAATACGAATGGGAAAAATACAAATTAACGCAGAAATTTAGAATTTTGGATGAGGCGTGCCTCGTCACTTTAATTTTTGACCAGTTTCAATTGGTGTAAATGTCGTAAGGAACAGTACCTATTAGTCCAAGATCCCAGAGCTGCCAGACGTCACCTATTTTCTGATGAACGTATGTTGTAGGCAATATCCGTAAAAACAAGGTCCTACAACACACGTGAAAATCACTTATTAGAAATACGTGAAGTAAGTAATGTTTGTATGTACCTTCATTACCCCATATCTCAGAATTGGCCGTCTAAGCAAGTTAGCGAGTAAGCATGTGTTTTTAGTACTTACTCTACTCTACTCAATCGTCCACATTTCATTCATCAGAAAATAGGTGACGTCTGGCAGCTCTGGGATCTTACTCTATAAATATGTAAGTATTAAATGCATTGTACACAATTTCCAGATATATTACCACAGTACAAATTGTTAATAGATAAATCTGCGCCACACAGACAAACTAAGTTTGTACGTTTGTTAGTTAACAAAGCGTATCGATGTCTTTTAAGTATACTGAGTTTACAAAAAAAATGCCAATTGCACTTGTTTACATTAACAACAATGTAAACATCTTCTGTAGACATGTCCTTTAGACATACATATAAGTGCAGTTGTCGAAATTTATTGCATGGCTGTTTTGGGTTGAATTTATTGAGTTTGGTCGCATGCAAGCAACGCAACTTTTTTGTTATACTTAGTTATAAGTAATATAAGTTGGTGATACTTAGTAACGAATGTTATTACTACGCGTCTCGTGTGAGTGAGAAAAAAATCTTCCACAATAATAATCTACCATGGATATCCATTTACCTAGTGCTACAAAATACAAAATAGCAAATGACTCAAAACTCTATTAAAAATTGGCAGTAAATACTTCACAGATAATTAATTAAGTACTTCAAGACAGTTAGACTGGCACAAAGCAACATCCCCTTAAAAAAACTACTTACTTTAAATTTGGAATGCAATGGGACCATCTGCCACCACAATGGGCACTTACATGCGCATTTACGAACATTTTGAAATTCGAACATTAAAAACCTAAGAAGAAACAAAAAGTCTTATAACCTTGTTATAAAGTCTTTTTCAGCGTGGCAATATCAAAAATCCACCCCCGTTTCGGCCCGGATTAAGTATAATGAATCGTAAATTCGATCTTTGACACCTTTTCCATTCGCATTCGAGTGATTTCAATGATTGTATCAGGCGAAAAAAAGAATCCCGCCGTTTCGATATACACATTTTTTTCACTCCCATAAGG
Source organism: Ectropis crepuscularia (assembly GCA_963693475.1). Taxonomy (NCBI): domain Eukaryota; kingdom Metazoa; phylum Arthropoda; class Insecta; order Lepidoptera; family Geometridae; genus Ectropis; species Ectropis crepuscularia. The sequence continues at coordinate 4,742,048 of OY856361.1, forward strand.
TCGAAAATCGTTTAATAAGACAGTCATTGATTTCTATGAATGTGTGTGGTGAAGATTTTTCCCGCCATTTAGAAATAAACTTTTTTTTCTGTAGTTTAAGGTTGAATGTTGCTGTTAAAAAAGGTCGTATACGTGTAAATTAAAATGTCTATTTGATAGCTTTCCGAGGGTGGTGAAAAGAGTGATTTTTAGCTTAGCTTTATTATGTTGGTAGCAATGTAATTGTGATCAATTTTATTGTAATAGATAACGTATTTGTTAATTTGAGGGCTTCTGTTTTGATTTATAATGTTTTGTTGGCTCACGCATACTTTTAATTTAATGAAGTTAGTTTGATAGAGTCAACAATATAGGCTGTTATTATTTGATCGAAGTTCTTTATGCAACGAAGCTAGACCGGAAAAACTGTAATAAGACTTTTTGAAGTGAAAACTTATTTTGGCGCGCCAAACACAGATTTTTTGTGGGCTGTGAATGACGCTCACGGTCAGAAATTAAATAAATCTTCGGGTGAACTCTGGACCACGGAGTGTACCAGAGCGAGAAAGAAACAGCCTACCTGGTGCTGCTGCTGTCTGGCCTCTTTAACTTTTTTATCTTAAATGTATTTTTTTTTATTTATTCTTGATCATGGACATCAGTCAGTCCTACAGCCGCATCTGTGACTGTCGAGTCGCTGTGTTTACTAGGTTCAATTTCACCTAATATTTTTTATTTTTAATTAATAAAAGAATCCAAAAGTTAATAATAGCATTTTTTTTGTTTTCACTTTTGCCGTGCGGTCTTTAGCACACACATTTTTTTGAAGTGAAAACTTCTTTAGGCGCTCCTAGACAAATATTTCGTGGGCTGTGAATTGGATTCTAGCATCACGCTTGGGTATGATAAGAAATCTTCGGGTAAACTCGGGACTATGGCTATTGGCCATTTAGAAATGCGTCAGCCAATGGGAAATGCTGAAAGGGCGTAGCCTCGGCTTTATGCCATGGCCATCTAGAAATGCATCAGCCAATAGGAAATGCTTACGCATTTCTAGATGGCCATGCCATGATGCCGAGGCCACGCCCTCCGGTTACACACGTGTAGTTTCCAAAGTAAGCTATCAATTCCAAAGTAAGCTATGACTGCCATTTTTTTTTGTTTTTCGACATTTCTGGCTAGAGTTACAGATGAGTATGAACTTCGTTCTGACTGGGGATCCATAGACCTCATGTCTCATGTCTTATTATTGAGATTATACTTCTTTTGGCTCGTTAGGGAAATGATAAGAGTATTTTTTTATGATGCGTTATGACCGTCACGAAAAAACGACATGCTAAAGTTGCTAGTCAACATTTTAGTATATATTGTAATTTTTAAACAAGCACACTTTTTAAATTTGGTAATTAAGTAGTAACGATTGAAAAGTATTATTTTGGTAGATCTTATATATAAAATTCTCGTGTCACAGTGTTAGTTACCTTACTCCTCCGCAACGGCTTTACTGATTTTTTACCAAATTTTATATGCATATTCAGTAGGTCTGAGAATCGGCTAGTATTTATTTTTCATACCCCTAAGTGACAAGGGTTGTTCACCCCTAAAATTTATTTTTAAATTATTGGACAACATTTTTCGTATTAATTTTTTTATAATTTGGCATTAAAAAATACATACAACCCTAAATTTTTACCCTTTTATCACCAACCCCTATTTTTATAGCCATTTTAGTAATTTAATCATTTTTCATCCCGCACGATAACTGATCAATTATCGTCTTTTTTGTAAATGTTTTTCACTCTATTCCGATTATAATTTCCCGGAGCTTATGGCAAATCTAAAATTGTTTTATAAAAATAAACATGTATTTTTATTATTAAAGTTTAGGGTTACCAATGTTACATTTTTAAAATTTGTATTAATAATTTATACGGCAAAACAACGTTTGCCGGGTCAGCTAGTAGGTTAATAAATGAGTTCGGTTGATAACTAACGCTGTAAGTTCCTGGATTGACAAATTAGCAAATGACAAAACATTTAATGCGATAAAAACTTAATCCAAAATTAAAATACTGTTGGACCCCCCCACTCAGAAAGCACGGTCCAAAACTGAGATCAATCCAGTCGCCGACTCTTCTGACTACAGATATTACAAGGATAATTATAATTATTGATCTCAATCACGAACGTTGTCCCTAGAACAAGGAAGTTTCCTTTTTTTATGTTTTATTTTAAAAAAATCACACTACAGCTATAATTTACGATTTAAATATATCAACGAATTACGAAGTTATGAAGCTTTTCCTTCCCATTTTAAAATATATAACGCGTGGCCGGCCAAACACCGCGATGACATAATATAATATATTTTTCAACACACTTGCTCATAAAGTGCAAAAATCAGGCATGTAATGACACCTATAATCAAACTGTGACTTTTCCATTACTATTACTCACAAGTGAGTTTTAAACTATTTTTTTTTGGTTGAGTTGTTTTGTTCTGAAAAAGTTTCGATACAAAAAATGGTGTTCAATAGAACAAAACAATAAATGTAGCTATTACTTGCTCACTTGCAACTTTGTCTTTAAATAAATTATTTGAACTTGTACGTGTCATAAAATAAAACATTCGCTCAAAAACAACTTTTGGATTTTTGTAATAAAGAAAAAAAAAGTTGGCAGTCATAGGAACTGCCGATAGAAGTGAAAACTTGCTGTTGCCCTGGTACTGGTACCTAGGGGCAAACGCAACTCTTTTATATTTCTGTTGTCCTGGTATCTGGAGATAAACGCTGGGCTGTTGGAGGTAGGTAATCAAAACTCTTTACTGTTTCTGTTGCCCTGGTACCTACCTGGCTGTTTTTACCGAGTTTACCCGAAGATTTCATATCCGATCCGATCCATTATCATATCCAAGCGTGACGATTGATAAATCCATTTCACAGCCCACGAAAATTATGTCTATAGCGCGCCTAAAGAAGTTTTCACTTCAAAAAAATATGTGTAAATGGCTAAAAAATGCTATCCAAAGAAAGCAAAAAAATAATCATTTAGGTAGTCTGTGGCATAGTTGCACGCATAATAATTATAACAACTTTTTCCCGCCAAAACGAAACGTTTTTCTCGTATCTCTTTTTGACTGTTGGAATCATTGATATAACTAAGTAAAGGAAGATGAGGTACGCTCTAACATAAAGACAGCATAATGTGGCGAAAATTTCACACAAGCATACGCAATGTGCAGATAACGAGATACGTTTGAATGAATGACAAAGACATCATGACAAGTAGGGAGTAGGTGCAAATGAGATAGCTATACATCACATTTGTTTAGATATTGTTTTTAATTGTTAGCAAACGTCCACTCAACTTGTGGCTACTGTTACGACTGAGACGGAATCAGGAGACGTCATCTGATTTTGCATTGCCATCGTAGAAGAGCGCGTGCGGCTTCTTAGTGTTTTAAGAGTTCAATGGTTGGAATGGTTTTTATTGATATTTTATTCGCAAGTGTGTTGAGAACCGTCGTTAGATACACGTGGGTATTGATGATTACCGTAATCACCAACTTTACACACTTATTGTAGCATAACCCACTATTATTATCTATTAAATTTGATTAATAAATATTAAAATAATTTTATTACCTTTTGATGAATGAAATGTAGAGTTTGAAACATTGAGCCAAGAGATATATTCGTACAAGGCAATGCTCATTTTCATATTATGCTATTTTCATATTTTACGAACCAATAAATAAATCAAGAATATTAAAACTTACAAAAACTGTCAGGTTTCACATTTGCTACTAAATTCGTGTTACTCACGTTATACAGTTTTAGTGGTCATACAGCATTCATTCATGCATGTTCTGTATATTTAAACAAACAATACTTGTGTTACAGTTTTTGTTAAAACATTTCCCAAAAATAGTATTTTTTAGTTTTGCTGTCCACGTGTCTACCACTGTTTAGCAGTGGTAGAGTTTGCGCGTCGGTTTTTCATTTATCGAGCGTTAAAGAGTGCGCGCGCTCTTCTTACGAAGATTTCAACGTTTTTTTAGACTTTGCATATAAGCACACTTTTTTTTTATTATTGTTTTTTTTACGAATTTTTTAAAAACTGTAGAACAAAAGTTGACACATTTAATGTGCTTAATACCTACGCCTTTAAAATAATGCAGCTTGATTACCAATAACCCTGTAGAAAAGTCGTAATCTAATCTATGTATAAATATATCTAGAAATGCGGAAGGTTCAGAGTTCACCCGAACATTTCTTTAACTTCAAACTTCAAAAGGGGTAAAATTAGGATTTTTATATTTTAGATTAAAAATAGTTGTTTACCTGCATTGTGTGTTCTAGAAATAAGGCTAGGATTTTTGTTTGTTAAATTAAACTGATAATCTAACGTTTAAATACAACTATTGTGATAGTGGTTCTATTACGACTTAATGATTAACTATCTATAAATTAATAATCGGTGGGTGCCTTTTTTGGCCCGTTTGTTAGAATCATTTTTGATTTTTGTTTGTTAATTTTGTTTTGAATTTGTATTTGTCACCCACCAGATACCTACGTAGAAGTCGAAGCAATGATTTTGTTATACTAATTTCAAGTTGTTTCTCGCATAAGTAAGATGTAAAGTTTCTTGCTGAGAAATAAAAAAATCTTTAACCAGAACTTCCGCGCGTGACGATGAGCTTCATTCACAGCCCAAGAAAAATATCTACCGGTGTGGTAGCCAAAAGAAGCCACTTCAAAAATGTGTGTGCTTAATTCCGCACGGCAGAAGTGATAACTTTATTACAATTAGTAATGGTAACAATTATTACATTTCAATAGGATATAGTAAACATTAGAGTACCTGGGTGACCGAGCTCGGTTTAAACACTAAATACTTAGATACTCGTTCCTACAGATATAAGACTCTAAGTATTAAATTTCGTCAAAAAAAAAGAAGGAACTGGAAAAAAAGAGAAGCCGGCTGATTTCGAACCCGGAACTACTAACTCGTGACCGCCCGTCTTCCCGTCTGAGCTATTATACTGTCGCGTAACGCGGCGAAATTTACCTACGCATTCTGATGTTAAATATGACGTTTTTCATTGTCTAAAAACGAGCAAAAAAAATCCTACCTAGATCGATTTATCGTCTCCGAAACCTCCTACATACATAATTTCATGAAAATTGTTCCAGCCGTTTCCAAGATTCTGATTTTATACATATAAGAATTGCTCCTAAAAAAATCCTTTAAACGTAAAGGATTTTTTTTTGTTAAATAAATAATGACGCTCATCTCGAGCACGACATGTGTGCCTTGGAACACGAAGAGTCCAAATCATTACCTACCACTGCACTGCGCTCGTCACCCAGAGATCTAAGATGTTATATCTCTAAGCTCTGTAATTTATCTGGAAACATTGCCCTTCAAACACAGTATTGTTTGCACATTACTGCTTGGCGGTAGAATATCTGGCTATAAGGATTTAGCGACATAGCAGTGAAGAGCAGCTGACTGTGCCTTTCTCGCTCGGACACATTCGGCGGTCCCTTGTTCAGCCGATCGAGTCTTCCACCTCAGAGCGTGATGTGTTAGGCTCACTTAGAGCATTCGAAAAAATCTGTGTGCGGTTCACCAAAAGAAATTTTCGCATGAAAAGTGTTCACTTCAAAAAGCGATAAATTTGTTAAAAAATAAGATTCAAATACCTCCACATAAAAATTGCCAACATTCCAAATCGATTCGAGAAACAAAATGCAAAGGTATGACTACAACAGTCATTCGATCGAAGAAAAAAAGTTTGTTTTCGTCTATGATTCGAAATTCGAAATCCGCCGAGTGCTGTGAGCAGTGTCCGGAGGTGTCTGTTATGTGTTCCGTCGAATTCAAAATTCGAACCGTGAATTGGAACGTTGTCGCGAACTCGCTCGCGGCTGCACACAGTTTAAAATATAACAGTAGGATGATTTTGACACGGAATCAGAATCGTTTGTTTAATTGCACATAAATAACGTATTTACTAGTATACTCTATATATACTAACACTAATATTACAAAGCGGAAGAGGTTTTATGTCTGAACTAATATGAGGAACTAAAGAACTGATTCTCTCCTTGCGAGAGAAGGCCCAGAGTCCCACCAGTGGGAACATTTATTGAGCTGTTGTTGATGATGATGATGAAAAACTTATTAAAAAAAAATTAGCAGTCATAGGAACTGCCGATAGAAGTGAAGACTTATAAATCAAAATATGATAGCTTACTTTGGAAACTACACGGGTGTAACCGGAGGGCGTGGCCTGGCCTTCGTTATCATTTCCCATTGGCTCACGCATTTCTAGATGGCCAATGGCCATGGTCCCGAGTTTACCCGAAGATTTCTTATCATACCCAAGCGTGACGCTAGAATTCAATTCACACCCCACGAAAAACCTGTCTAGACGCGCCAAAATAAGTTTTCACTTCAAAAAATCCCCGTCGGATGTGTACGTGATCCCTAAATGCTATAATATATTTTGTACCACAGAGAAGAGGGGACGGACCCTGATTAATTAAGGGTTTTTTTCTAAACTGTGAACAAAAATTAAATGAAACTTATTAAAATAATTGCAATTGTGCCCCTGGTGACCATCTGTAGAACTCTCGGGCTGCAGGCAACGGTCGCTCTACTAACCGACCGATCAAGGCGTCGCCTATGCGTCGTGCATAGGCAACCCACTAAATATTCCCACGCCTGGGACTTGTGGCCTTCTCTCGCTCGTCAAGGCCATAATCCATCACCGCTGGCACAGTGCGGGTTGGTGGATGGCACAATTGGCACATGACCTCAAAAAATTCTAGGTACATGTTGGTTTCGTCACGATGTTTTCCTTCACCGTTTTTAAGTTAGACAATGTTGGACGGACTCCTATTATATGGACAGAGAACCTCACAAAGGTCGCTAGAAATCGCTGGTTGCCGGTTGTGCAGGACCGTTCGTTGTAGAAATCTAGGGGGAAGGCCTATGTTCATCAGTGGACGTCTTATGATGATGATGCTGATGATGTGCGTGTGGTTTAAACCTGGGGATTTCGGATCGGCAGTCGTCTTGATGATGCTGATGATGTGTGTGTGGTCTGGGGATTTCGTCGGCAGTCGTCGTTCTCCCGACTAGCCGTAACTTAAAGCTGTAATTTCGTCATCGTGCATTTTGTTTATGCTACTGGTGTGCTTGCGCTGTGGCCGGCAGCGCCGGTAGGTGGCGGTGTAGGCGCGAGTTTGCGCGGTGATTTCCCCACGCGCGGCTCCCGGCGCCCAATCACCGCGCCCCGCGCGCCCGCCCATCCCCTACACGTTAGGGTTGACACATCATATAAACCCTACTAATATTTTAAATGTTAATGTTTGGGTGGTTGGATGTTTAGTAACAAATCAACAACACATCGTAACGTATGGTATATAAGGTTCGAGTTAAAATTAAGAACACAGTTAGGTTATCGTCTGGAAAAACATATAGGCTACTTTTTATCCCAACAAAATAACGGGAAAGTAATAAAGGCTAGTAATAAATAAATAATATTGGTAGACATTGCACACACAACACCATCTGATCCCAAACTAAGCAAAGCTTGTGCTATGAAAACAGAATAACTTAGTTTAGTTCTTATTAGTAGTGGTTAGGGCTCTTTAGTATCAGTATTGTGGCAGCATCACTGTGTTCAGGTTTGATGGCCAACGTTTCCATATACACTACAGGGCATATGGATAAAACATCTTATCTCTGGGTGACGAGAGTAACAGTGCTAGATAAGGATTTGGACTCTTTATGTTCCAATAGCAACGTGATACTGTGTGTATTGGCAAGCATGTGGCTTACAACGTAATTTGCATTAATTAGTTACAAAAACTCCAAATATTTAAGCGTAGCAATAATTTGAATTTATTTTTTTCACTAGTAAAAGTTTAAGTGGTTTACATATCATCATGCTGTAATTTAATTCTTTGACATATTCTACCAATTTGTTTAGCAGACAATGCGTTTTATCCTTGATTTAGATATATTATGTATTATGTATGTATATTTCACCGTAAACCTGTAAATACCGTCAATTTACAACTTAAGGATGTTAGATTACAAACTAAACTACCCTACTCTAGGTTTATACTTTCACGAGTTTATCATACAATTTTGCGTCGAAATAAATACTACATATGTTTTCTGCTAAGTAATCACGAAACTGACAACCCTAGCCCCACCTAATACCTCGCCGCGCCTCCCTAATCAAAGCTCTTCAAGCCGACTCAATTCACAGTTTCAAATTTTAAATTTCGATCTCTCGTGTACTAGACACAGTTTTGAATTTAGAATTACGTATTTATAGAGAAATCTGCGCGGGAATTCAATATACGAATCTCTACGAATTCCGTAGAACAATTCTACGCGCTACACTGTAAGCTACGGAATTCGTAGACCATACAACGACGAAATAAAAAACTTGACTATGACTTGAGCAAATTCATTAAAAAAAATCTTATCTTTGTCTTTGTTTTAGGTCACAAAGTTCGCAATTTTATACATAATATATATTTACTTTATTAAAAAAAAATGGCAGTCATAGATGATGAAGATGCCGATAGAAGTGAAAACTTATAACTCAGGATTTGATAGCTTACTTTGGAAACTAAACGGGTGTAATCGGAGGGAGTGGCCTGGTCATCATGGCATGACCATCTAGAAATGCACCAGCATTTCCCATTGGCTGATGTATTTCTAGATGACCATGCCATGATAGCAGGCCACTCCCTCCGATTACACCCGTGTAGTTTCCAAAGTAAGCTATCAAATCCTGAGTTATAAGTTTTCACTTCTATCGGCATCTTCATCATCTATGACTGCCAATTTTTTTAAATAAAGTAAATATATGTATAAAATTGCGAACTTTGTGACCTAAAACAAAGACAAAGATAAGATTCCCATTGGATGACGCATTTCTGGATAGCAAACGGCTATGGTCCCGAGTTTATCCGAAGATTTCTTATCATACCCGAGCGTGACGATAGAATTCATTTCACAGCCCACGAACAATCTGTCTAGGTGGACCTGAAGAAGTTTTCACTTCAAAAATTAACCAGCTTGTATTAAATACTAGTAATACCCCGCAGTTTTAGTTGTTCCCGTTGATCCCGTTATTTTTCCGGGATAAAAGTAATCTGTGTGTTCTTTCAGATTATTATCAAAGGTCCGAATTTCAGCCCGATCCTTTCAGACTTTAAGACGACTCAGCAACAAACATCCAAACACCCTAACATTGACATTTATTATATTTATAGAATTTGGATTACACGGTGAGTTTTGATAGATACACTTGCCTTCGAAAAGACAATGGTGCGGGTGGGATTTGAACTAAAAGCTCCCGATCGGCAGTTTCCGTTCTCCCTAGTAACATGCCAATTTTGATTAATAAATTCAGCTCAATATAAAAAATGGACCTGTGTAGCATTCGTTTAACTAAAAACCTACTCAAGCAGCGCTTTCCACAGCCTACACGTTCTTATCGTAAATGTAGAGTCAAACCTCTTCATTCGAGGCTTTGGAACGTCAACCTAGAAACGATGTCGCTTTTTCAAGCTACAAATGGTCCGATAACAAGGGGTAATAGTGCAGATCATCATGGTGGTGATCGTGCAGATCAGTTGCGCATTCACCGAAATGTATAAAAGCGATAACCTAGCAATTTTGCGGCGATGTTTTAAAGATCATAATCTAATGTCGATAGATTATAACCTGATAGCAATAACAACTTTACGGTCGCAGATATAAATCAGGCAGAACTAAAAAAAATTGGTTGCCTGTACAGTCGGTATACGGGCGAAAGTTTTACGTGACAACGACTTTGAGTGGTAAAATAATTTTAATGTGAATATTCATTCGTAGTCTGTCACATTATCACTACACAATCGTTTTACAATTAACTGGCAACGTGTAAACTTGTATGCAGGCGCCTAAGCGAATCGGCGACTCGGGCATGGTTAGCCCGCCTAAGAGCGAGAGAGACAGACATAAAAAGTGAAAGGCACGCGTCCCTCTCACTCGCTCTCATTGTGAGCGCATAACGTGAGCGGAGCGTAACGCAGTTTCTTGAAGTGTCACCCGGCAAACCAATTTATAAGACGTTGTCACGTCAATACTTATTACACTTGGCTCAATTTAGCCCACTGATTTAAGAAACAAATTTAGAAGAAAGGTGAGTCGACTGAATTAAGAAGGAAGTTAGGAGCAAGCAATCCCCGCTTCTGAATTTAGTTTGCAAGCTTATTAGTAGTGGTAGGACTCTTGGCAGAGTCCGCCTGGGGAAGTACTACACCTTTGCCAGTTATTCTATCACCAAGCAGTAATGTGCAAACATTACTGTATTCCGGTTTGAAGGGCAATGTTTCCAGAGAAATTATAAGGCTTAGAGATATAACATCTTAGATCTCTGGGTGACGAGTGCAGTGCAGTGCTAGGTAATGATTTGGACTTTTCGTGTTCCACTAGCTGCGTGTCACTGTGCTGTTATGTGGCAGGCATGTTGCTTACCATCAGGCACATGTCCTAGTCGTCTCGAGCACTCTATACTATATAAAAATTAAGTGGCGACTAAATTCAGTCACTAAATAAAAGCTAAATTTAGCGCAGATGAATAAGCCTTTTAGCCTTAAGCCTAGAGAGTCAATACTAAAGCCACTACTAAAGCTCTCAATAATAATACATTAAAATCTAAGTAATGTGGCCACACAGAGATAAAAAAATAAACCATATTTTCCATTATTCAAATCGCATTTTTGCGCGGGAAAGTGCGATGACATTCCGATGATTTTTCCGTTTCACTTCACTCTCGAATGACTGAATTCTCATTTACCAATGGCGTTTTGACGGCTATGCCCTTTGTCGTAGAAAAATATGACGTTCTATTTTTGATTGGAGTTGGCGCGGTTTTCTGTTTTTAATTTTTTTTTAGGATTGAAATCATAAAATTAAGGTATATTGTAAAAGGAAATGTAAAATTTTATTATAAATAGCTTACTTTTTTAATCGATTTAAAAAACAGGAGGTTCCCCATTCGGTTATTTTATGCTGTTTTTATACAAAGATGTGCCCTAACAAAGTTCAGGGCGCACGGAATCATGTTATCGTTGGGAAGAGTGAGCTCACTCTTTCCGTTCAAGTCGTTTGCAGGAAACGATGGACGCCGGACGTTTTTACCTATCCTTTTCGTTGTCAACAACCATAATAAGTAGTACCACAGCATTTCCCGCCGCTAGCGATTCTACGGGTCAAGTAGATTGGTTGTTTGTAAGCCACTTACGATACACGCAGAGACGCAGTTCGTTACCAATTTCAGGGTGCTCAGGGCACATCTTTTGGTTTATATCGATGGTTTTTATAGTATGTGTGTTACGCGATAGCTCCGCTAATCGCGAATTGGTTTCTGAAGTAAAAACTTCTTTTGGCACACCGCAAACAGATTTTTTCGTAGGCTGCAAGTGAAGCTGACCCTCTGACGTGAAAGTTCATTCGGGTGAATAGACAAAAATAGTATACTTACGATACTCAGAAGGATTTGAACCTATGATCTTAATGTTGTAAAAACCGACGTTGTCACCACTAAGTCACTATGCTTTTTAAAGAGAAAACTTCTTTTAGCGCGCCACAGACCGATTTTTTCGTGGGCTGTGAATTGAATTCTAGGGTCACACTCGGGAATGCAATGCGTCAGCATTTTACGTTGGCCATATCATGGTTATGGTCATGGCCACGCTTACCGGTTTCTCCCACGTAGTTTCAAAAGTAAGCTATCAAATTTGAGTTATAAGTTTTCACTTCTATTGGCAGTTTCTTTTTTTTTTTTTACTTTAATAGGTTTACACTTGACCGCCATCTCGCCTGATGTTAAGCGACGATGCGGTCTACGATGAAGCGTGTTTACCTAGAAAAAAAACCGATTAACTCTCGATTTGAAGACACAAAGATTGTAACCATAGGGGAAAACCCACTCAGGCAACGTAATCCACAGCCTAGACGTTCTTATCACAAAAGTAGAGTCAAATCTCTTCGTTCGCGTCTTTGGAACATCAACCATGAAACGATGTCGCTTTTTCGAGCTTCGAGCATTCCGATAGAAAAAAAGAACAAGGTGATATTAGATCATGTAAATCAGCCGCCCCCTCTCCGAAGTGTATCCGATAAAAAGCCGATAGACTAGCAATTTGACTGCCATTTTTGTTTGTGAAGTGAAGTCATGTGTTGTCTATGTATATTGTATAAATTTAGATAATAAGGAGAGTATATCTTTACTCACTAAATGGCTCACTCAATGCTCACTTAGCTATTAACTACTTATGGCTATTAGGCTAAGCTATTGTATATTGCACGTCCGCTAGGACAAACACCATTATATACTTACACGGTTTTACGCAATAAAATTTATTTCTATTTCTATTTGAATTACATTTATTAAATTGTCACAAACCTCGGAAACCCCGATTGTGGCTCCCATCGTGAGCTTAGGTACTACACAAATAACTTTACATTAGTTTTCTCCGGTTCAGTTAAAAAGAAAACCTATCCACAAAAGAAAATCGTATCAAAATATTGATATTCATAATCCAACACCTATTTTCCGATTCGATACCCCCAATACTGAACAAAGCACAAGGGAGAATATTGACAATGGCAACACCAACTTTTAATATGAAAAATGGTATTAACATAATGCAAAATAAACTTAACCTGTTTAACCTCTAAACAAACAAAATCAAACCTTAAAATAGTACCAATAAGGTTGACGAATAAAAAGAACGATGAAAGAATAAGTTGGTTGAAAAAATTCGATACAAATATATTTTTTTCATAATGCAGACCATTTTCAACTGTATCTTATTGAGCATAAAGCTGTAGGATGATGTATTTGTAAGTTTGTTTCAAAGTCTACCTTTCACCTAAGTTGACACTTCTACAGCAAAATTGTTTAGCATTCAGTTAAAGACTATTTTTTCAATAAATATTAATAAGATTGATGTTATTTCATGTGTTTTAGCTTATTTATTTTTCTTTTTATCAATGCGATAGACGCATGAACAAATATTTGTATTTAGAACACGAAAAATTACGACGCCGTCTTTTTTTTATTATAGGTAGTTGACATTAAAACTTTTTTAGGGTTAGATATTATAGAAGTCACAGATTTTAATTAAAATTACGATATTTATTATCACTGCAACAATATTCTGGCGTTTCACGCTAGAATTTAAGTCACGCGTCGTCTCGAACAAAACTCAAGTATGGGTATTGGAAAAAAAAAATGAGATGAGCTTCTGAGCCTAACGTCTAGCATCTACGTTTTGTGTTGAGACCAACGACTTCAAAGGAAGGACGTGGCTTACTGAACATTTTTTGGCATTTCAATGGGCAGTAAAAACTCGTTCACCCTCCCGCGCACTGACCGCTGTGAAATGAGTCGCATGTCGCATGGCCCTAAAAATGCAATTTTAGGCCCAACGTGGTTGTGCCATTTTGGCGCACCTTTGGCCATGTCTATATATAAGTACATGTATGCATAAGAGAGTAGGCCATCACAGAGGAGTGGCGACGTATTGTGAAGCTTGCCATCAACACCTCCAGCGATGACCACCAATGATGACGATGACGACGATGTCAGTGTCAGAGTGATATTGACAAAGAAGAAGCTGTATAGCATGTAAGTATATTGTGCATATACGTAGATAATAATTGTTTTTTTTTTAACTATAATAGGTTCGCACTTGAACACCATCTCGCCTGATGTTAAGCGACGATGCGATCTACGATGGAACGTGCTTACCTAGAAGCAACCCATTTGCTCTCGATTTGAAGACACCAAGATTGTAACTATCGGTAAAAACCCACTCAGGCAACGCATTTCACAACCTAGACATTCTTATCACAAACGTGGAGTCAAATCTCTTCGTTCGTGTTTTTGGAACATCAGCCATGAAACGATGTCGCTTTTTTGAGATACGATAATTCCGATTAAAGAAAGGGAAAAGTGGTATTAGATCATGCAGATCAGTGGCAAACTCTCCGAAGTGTATCCGATAAAAACCCGATAAGCTAGCAACTTTGCGGCGATGATCAAGACTTTGAAGTCTTTTACGCACAAGAGTGCCATTGCCTATAACTTTAAGTACTAGCCTTTTGGCACGTCTCTCAATCGATTTCAGAATTTCCAGCTAATACTTAGCCAATCCATCCCAAAGGTGCGAACAGTACGCCGTACAGAAACAAATCTGTGCTTTGTATAACAAATTGTTCAAAATTTCACGTAGGTCGGCTTTTCCGAAGTTCCTGTTATTCATTCCACTGCCTTACATAATTTTAAAAATTGTGAATTAAGTAACAGTCAATCTTAATATCCGTGGCATCATTTCATAGTCCGGTCAATTTAGACATTCGAAGTTACCTAAATTCCCACCAAGCTGAAAATCGGTAAGATTGTTTAAAATATCATTAAACACAAAATTTGAAAGTTCCCTATCTTTCCCCAGTGAGGAAAAAAATTTATTCAAGGTCAAAGGTAAAAAAAATGAGTTTATCGCGGTTTTCAGCAAAACGGTAAGTTTTATCATAAAAATACTCAGAAAAATAGTAGATCATAAAATGATCTACAAAAAATGTATTAATACTTTTTTTTCTACGAGCCACCGTTTTTGAGATATAACGATTCACAATATTGTAATCGTCATAATATGCACACGTTTCCGTTGTCAAGAAAGCGAATGCCGTTAGTAATAATTTCTTGTCGAGTAGAGTTACTATTGGAAATCACGAATGGAAATGGGCATTTTCACAATATGGGCATGAGAGGAGTATGTTAGAAAAATAGGCGCGTCCTTAATAAGAATAATTTGATGAAAAAAAGTATAAATGTCTTGAATGCAACATTGAGTGTTTGAGAAATAAAGATCAAATTGCTAGTACTTAAAATCATAAAAACGGTTATATATCGAAAACGGTGACTCGTAGAAAAAAAAAAAAAAACATTTTTTGTAGATAATTTTATGATCTACAATTTTTATCTGCGGTATTTTTATGATAAAACTTACCGTTTTGCTGAAAACCGCGATAAACTCATTTTTTTTACCTTTGACCTTGAATAAAAAATTTTCCTTACAGGGGAAGGATGGGGAACTTTCATATTTTGTTTTTAATGATATTTCAAACAATGTTACCGATTTTCAGCTTGGTGGGAATTCAGGTAACTTTACTCTTATTTTTTGGTCTAATTTGACCGGACTATTCAATTTTAGAATATAATTATTTAGATTACTACAATTAGGTCGACATCTCGCTGACCGGTCTTGATCCTTAGGTCGAGTGGAAAAAAGGTTTGATTCGTTTTTCCACATACGTTGACTTATTAGTTCCGTGTACTCTATTATAGGGATGGTCTTGAATAAAATACCGACTAAGAACATTTTATAATCGATCAATTCGGATTTAATCGAAACAAAATATTATAGATAATAATTGAATGTTTATATCAATCTAAGTGCATAAACAGCCAATGTTGTCTTTCCACAGCTGAGAATTGAGGCGTTCTTTTACAAAGAGAGTCACAATCTACCGCGATAGTCAAGTGTAAGTTGAGAAATAGTCTTGTTCTTCATTAGAATATCTTTCAGGAAAATCAGACACTTCCTCACTCTGCAGGCCTAAGCAATAGAAAGATTGCCGGCGGTACTCAATGTTTAACCAACTTCAATAAAAGAAGAGTTTCTCAATTCGGTTGTATTATATTATGTAGGTATGTAAGGGAAAATAAAGCAAGGGAAATGAGACGAGATGTCAGTCAAGTGGAAACCGACAATAGTTTAAAAAAATGTGTGTGCTCCGCACGGCAGAAGTGAAAACTAAAACAAGGAGTCACTATTAAAAACGATTGAATATTTTAACATTTAAGAATTAAAATTATTACATAATATAAATTGAACATAGGAAACACAGTACAGTCACATATCAAACAGCACACGACATTTCAGACACATCTATCAATGCGTCTTAAGGACATCCACGGCCAAGAATAAATTAAAAAGAGGCAGTTACAGCAGACAACAACAGCAGCTGACTGTATCTTATTCGCTCGGGCACACTCGGCGGTTTCGAGTTCAGCCGAACAAATCTTTCGCTTCCGAACGTGACATTAAGTGGCATACTACATACATACACACCCTACAAAACAAATTAGCAGTCATAGGAGCTGCCGATAGAAGTGAAAACTTAAAACTCGGAAATTGATAGCTTACTTTGGAAACTACATGGGTGTAACCGGAGGGTCTAGTCATCATGGCATGACCATCTAGAAATTCACCAGCATTTCCCATTGGCTGTCGCATTTCTAGATGGCCATGTCATGATGGGCAGGCCACGCTTTTTAGCATTTCCCATTGGGTGACGTATTTCTACATAGCCAATGGCTATGGTCCCGAGCTTACCCGAAGATTTCTTATCATATCCGAGCGTGACGCTAAAATTCATTTCACAGCCCACGAAAAATCTGTCTAAGCGCGCCAAAAGAAGTTTTCACTTCAAAAATCTGTTCTATTTTCCACTCAAAAATTTTCACTTCAAAAAGCTTAACTATAGCTTTTATCCTTTATCGTTAATCTAATAAAAATATAAGTGAGTAAATCGTTGATGTCCCATCACTACCGAGTATTCAGTATTTAATCATCGACAAAAGGCGCACATCCACCTTCCTACATGCGTCGTATTCAAAACTGACAAAAGAAAAAAAAGCAATCTTGTCAGATTGGCATTTGGGGCGCGCAGAATGGGCTCTTTCGCCGCTTTTGGGGATATATTGTTAGTTGAGATTGAAAAGCGTTTTGTCGTGAGGATAGTACACGCATTGTAGACGCAGTATGGGTGCTTCAAAGTGTAGAGTGAGATGTTATTGAAGTGAAAACTTCTTCACCACAGACAGATTTTTCGTGAACTGTGAATTGAGCTCAAGAGGCACGTTCGTGAATGAAAGAAATGTTACCATATAGATACATTTTATCATTGTTTTAGCAACTGCTTTTTGCCACCAGTTTCGAATTTAGATTAAATATTCGTCATAGGATAAACTGTTCGGTGTAAATTAACTATAATTCGTAATTTTCACAATTGTTTTCACAAAAAAGAGGTTTGACGCTACTTTTGTATAATAGAATCGTCTAGGCTGTGGAATACGTTACCTGAGTGGGGTTTACCTTATAGTTATAATCGTTGTACAAATCGCTGTTTCTTCTAGGTAAACATGCTCCATCGTAGACCACATCGTCGCTTAACATCACGAGAGATGACGATCAAACTTAAAAAAAAAAAAATGGCTGTCACAGGAACTGTTGATAGAAGTGAAAACTTTTATAAGTAACTCAGAATTTGATACCTCACTTTGGAAAGGACACCGGAGGGCGTAACCATGGTCCCGAGTTTACCCGAAAATTTCTTATTCTTCCCGAGCCTGATGCTAGAATTCAATTCACAGCCCACGATAAATCTGCCTAAGGCGCGCCAAAAGCAGTTTTCACTTAAAAAATAGTATTAAAACATTTAGCTCATACTGGTATCACCGCGCAGTACATGTTTCGGTAATTTAGTGTTGCCCGATGCGAATAAACGAGGGCCGTAATTGTAGAGGAGGTTTTACGGCGCATATGTCGCTGATTGATTGCTTTTTGATGCCGTCTTACTCTTGTATGGTTACAGAGTGATTGCGATTGGGTAGTTACGAACTACTGAATGGAACACTTTTGTAAAAGGATAAAGATAATTTATTTTCTCAAACAATGTTTTTAGTTTTTTTAAGGCAGTGAAAAGGTTTTATTTTATAGAGTAGAGTGACGAGACGAGCAGGACATGTGCCTGGTGGTAAACAACATGCCTGCCACATAACAGCACAGTTACATGCAGCTATTGGATCATGTAGAGTCCAAATCGTTACCTAGCACTGCACTGCGCTCGTCACCCAGAGATCTAAGATATTATATCTCTAAGCCCTGTAATTTCAATCGAAACATTGCCCTTCAAACCGGAACACAGTAATGTTTGCACACGACTGCTTGGCGGTAGACTAACTGGCAAAGGTATGGTACTTCCCCAGGCGGACTCTGCTAAGAGTCTTACCACTACAAATAGGTACATAGATACTTATGTCGCTGATTGGTTGTTTTTTGGTGACGTCTTACTCTTGTATGGTTACAGAGTGATTACAATCTAGTGAGTGAGTTACGAACTACTGAATAGAACATATTTTTAAATTTTGATAAGAATTTTAATGAACAAATAAAAATATTGTTAAAAATAAATAATACTGTTTATTAATATTAATCATAATAATGACTTAATATTACATTTATTTATTCACGTATCACCAACATTTAGGATTAAGTTTAGCAACATTTTAAACAATTATTCATTAAAAGACTTTAAGACATCGACGTTTAAGGCCGCTATTTCGAAAGTCACTTTTTGTGGGTTATATCCATTCTGTGTATCCACGTCCATTAAATGAAATAAAATCAAAACATGCGTCAAACGTCAGCCCTGAATCTCGCTCCCAAATTACTAATATTGTCGTCTTCACAACTTGGGAGCGCGCTTCCACGCATTTCGCTCGCACGCCCCGCACGTTTGCCCCGTCTAGTTTTTGTCAAACAACTTTTTTTTTTACTTTTATAGGTTTACACTTGACCGCCGTCTCGCTTGATGTAAAGCGACGATGCCGTCTACTATGGAGCGTGTTTACCAAGAAAAAACCTATTCACTCTCGATTTGAAGACACCAAGATAATAACTATCAGGAAAAACCCACTCAGGCAACTCATTCCACAGCCTAAACGTTGTTATCATAAAAGTAGAGTCAAATCTCTTCGTTCGTTTCTTTGGAACATCAACCATGAACCGGAGCCGCCTCTTCGAGCTATGAAAAGTTCGATAGAAAAAAGGGCAAGGTGGAGTTAGATCATGCAGATCATGTTATTTATGTTATTTAAGTTTATTATTAACTGTGTGCTGTTTTGTATACCTAAATAAATAAATAAATAAATAAGTTGCACACTCTCCGAAGTAACTGTATGGTTTATTAGGTTGTGGTTGTACGGAACCTTCACTATAATAGTGCGATTCACAGAAAACTGTTAATTCTGAATTTTTTTTTGAATAATTTAATAATGGAACAGTAAGTATTCCATTTTCAAAGAAAACCAAATATTCGTTAGTAGCGTACCAGCGTAGCACCGTAGCATCCAAAGATAACGTGTTGTAGCACCCATTCATTTCAAATTTCGAACTCTGTGATAGTGTTGTCCTAAGATGAGGTGAAAGAGGTATATTAGTCCAGTCTCAAAAAAAGTTTAAAAACACGGTACTCATGTTATAAAGGGGAAAGTTTGTATGTTTGTCGCTCAATCACATCGGAACGGCTCTACAGAGCGAGTTGAAATTTAGAACACAAATAGTTTATTATCTCGAAAAGAATATTGATTACTTTTCAATGCAGGTAAATAACGGGAACGATAATTAAACCCGCAGGGTACTTCTAGTATCACATAAATTCTTATATTATAAAATTACTTATAAAATAAAATTTTCTGAGTGTACCTAAATTTTTTTAAACAGTACCGGGATGAGAAAAATATGCGCTTGATGGATAACAACATAGTTAAGAAAATTAGCAAAAAAAAGTCTATTAACAATTAAAAAGATGCAGTCATAGTTAGTGGATAGAGACTGTCGATACAAGTGGCTTAGTGGGTAGTAGCTCTGGCTGCGAAGCCGTCAAGCCGAAGGGTCGTGGGTTCGATTCCCACCCAGTGCAAATATTTTTGTGACGAATTCAAATGTTTGCACTGTGTCTGGGTGTTTCTATGTATATAATAAATATGTATTTAAAACTGTATAAGTATTATATCAGCTATCTGGCCGCCATAGTACAGACTTTGCTTAGTTTGGGGTCAGATGGTGTTGTGTGTGAATTGTCCACCAATATTTATTGATAAAAAAAAAACGAAAACCTAAGATGTTAGTACTAAGCAGCATTAATGTTGCACAATTTGTCGCCTGTTGGTATAGCTATATGAATGTTGGTGACGCTAACCAATAAGATCTTCTCTTACCATGAGGGGTTTTATGTAACTATAATAGGTTCGTACTTGACCATCGTCTCTCCTTATGTTAAGCGACGATGCAGCTTGCTGAGCCAGAAGAAACTGATTCACACTCTATTTGAAAACACCAAGAGTGTAACCATCGGGGAAAACCCACTCCTGCGATGCATTCCACAACATAGACGTTCGTATCACAGATATGGAATCAAACCTCTTCGTTTGTGTCTTCGGAACGTGGGTTCAATTCCCACCAAGTGCAAATACGTGTGTGATGAATACAAGTCTTTGTTCTGTGTCTGGGTGTTTCTATTTTTGTATTTAAACACTATATAACTATTACATCAGCTATCTGGCTTCCATAGTACAAGCTTTGCTGAGTTTAGAGTGAGATGGTGTTATGTGTGAAGTGTCAATTTATTTGTTTATTAACAAAATACAAGACTGTCTACTAACCCAAATGTTCCCATCCCTACTCATAAGCCATCGAACTGAGGTTCGGAGTTGCGTTCCGTTCTTTGCAGAGCTATGCTTCCAATTTGGCTGATTGACGCCGGTTCCGCTTACAAAACGGTCACAAACGGCTCAAAGACTGCATTCGGTTGATGCGTGAATGGGAACGGACTTGATGACTCCAGTCAAACGAACCAATGGTTTCGGGAAAAACTTCACCGTTTTTCAGACGCCATCTTTTTTCTATTTATGGTATTATGTAGTGTGAAGGCTTATTTTACGCTTAGCTAATGTAGTCGATCGAATTTAGGCGCTGATTACAGTAAAGTGTAAGATAACATACTAAATTCAGAAGAGAGATTTGTTTCTTACTTGCTTCTGAATTCTGTCGACTAAATTTAGTCATGGGCAGTAAGCTTTATAGAGTGACTGGACACTCACACGGGTATACTCATTGAACTCTTAAAACACTAAGAAGCGGCACGCGCTCTTCTACGATGGCAATGCAAAATCAGGTGACGTCTCCTGATCGAGTCTCAGTCGTAACAGGAGCCACAAGTTGAGTGGACGTTCGCTAACAATTAAAAAAAATATATAAACAAATGATGTATAGCTATCTCATTTGCACTGCCTACTTGTCACGATGTCTTTGTCATTATTTCAAACGTATCTCACGATGGAAGTGAAGCTATCTGCACATTGCGTATGCTTGTATGAAATTTTCGCCCCATTATGCTGTCTTTTTGTTAGAGCGTACCTCATCTTCCTTTACTTAGTTACATCAATGGGTATACTCTTTTGTTTTTTCATTAAAAAGTTCTTTTGACACACCACATAGGGTAAAAGCCGGATAGTTGCCCTACTTTTCAATAAAGCTGTGTTATTAAAAAATGTGTACTTATTAAGAATAATTCGATGTGTACATCGAAACATAGGTCTTTGATCTTTCATAGTAGCCCATTTTTGTGAACATAATTAATATTTGTTTGGAGTAATTCCTGTTTTATTTGAAAGGGATAGTTGCATACAATAGCGGATAATAGCCTAACATTAAAAATGCTTCGAGGGATAATTGCCTCTCTGTATTTTTTCAGATAAGTTTCAAATAATTTCAAGTAATCAGTTTTTATAATTTACTGAGATCCTTTATTAAGTACTAATCATAATATTAATCTTTATTAAATACTTATCACAATATTAATCAACATTATAAAACAGTACTAGGTTTTAACTTTGTAAGCTATTAAATTACAACAAAAATGGACCCAAACTTTAAATTGGGTAAGTTAATGATAAAATATTATTTTTTATCTTAAAGATAGAAAAATATGGCAATCGACTTTGGTATTAGCATTAATTATTACCAAAAGCCAGGGTTGTTCCTAGAAAAACTATCCGCAAGAGTAAAAAGGGCCTCCTTTTTGATACGGTTACTTGCTCTTTCTATTTCCGAAATAAATAAAAACTATTCAACAATAAAACATAGCAAATAGTGTAATTTAAACTCTAACGCATGCACAGAAACAGAAAAAAAAAGACTGAAACTACAATTATTACTAAAAATATTTAAAACAAATGACGTCGTGGAAGATTTTTGCTCACACGAACAAAACGCGTGCGCCTACTGTAACGGCTTAGGTGGAACTAAGGTCAGTAGGAGGGCACTTCCAATCATAATCACGCGCTAACACCACCAACATATCTAACATAGTGTATTCGAAACCGAGGCATGTATCCCTCTGAGGCAACTATCCGGCTTCTACTCTACAGATTTTTCGTCAGCTGTGAATTGAACTCAAGCGTCACGATTGTAAGACAAACGAAATCTTCGGGTAAACTCGGATGATCTAGATGACCATATTCCCTCTAGAAATGCAGTCGTGGTGGAGGCGCTTAGCCGGGAGGAGGTGACTTAGAAAATATTTTTTTATATAATTAGAATGAAAATGTTCCCTATTTCCTTTTCTTCTCCTAATCCAAGATTCATGTAAAAAAAAAAGAAAACAAATGACAAAAGTCACGGACCCCGGAGTCCTTGGAGTTGCTAAATTCAAATAAAAAAAAGATGGCCATGGCCACGCCTTCCCGGTTCACCCGCGTAGTTTCCAAAGTGAGCTAACAAATTCTGAGTTAATAGTTTTCACTTCTATCGGCGGTCCTTATGACTGCCAAGAAGTCTGTGGTCAAATTAAGGAAAGATTAATTGCTTTAGTTTAAGATTAGTTGCTTTATGGTCGAATTGCTACCACTTGGCGAAGTATAAAAAAATGGCAGTCATAGGAACTGCCGATAGTTAAAAAAATTGGCAGTCATAGAAACTGCCGATAGTTAAAAAAATTGGCAGTCATAGGAACTGCCGATAGAAGTGAAAACTTATAACTCAGAATTTGAAGCCTACTTTGGAAATTAAAAATTCTTTACTGTTTCTGTTGCCCTGGTACTGGTACCTAGGGGCAAACGCAACTCTTTTATATTTATTTCTGTTGTCCTGGTATCTGGAGGTTCCCACTGCTGGGACTCGGGGCCTTATTCTCTCGCAAGGAGAGAGTTAAGGCCATAATCCACCACGCTGGCCCAGTGCGGGTTGGCGGATGACACATGACTTCGAAAGATTCTAGGTACATGTCGGTTTCCTCACGATGTTTTCCTTCACCGTTTTAAGTTAGCGGCATTACGCACATGACTTCGAAAAGACAGTGGTGCGTGTGGGGTTTGAACCCGGGGTCTCCGGATCGGCAGCCGCCGTTCTCCCGACTAGACCACCGTAACTTTTAACGTAAAACGTAACAGTAAACGCTGGGCTGTTGGAGGTAGGTAATCGAAACTCTTTACTGTTTCTGTTGCCCTGGTCGATTTTACCGAGTTTACCCGAAGATTTTATTTCCGATCCGATCCATTATCATATCCAAGCGTGACGATTGATGAATCCATTTCACAGCCCACGAAAATTCTGTCTATAGCGCGCCTAAAGAAGTTTTCACTTCAAAACTTATAATAATTCAGAATTGGATGGCTCACTTTGGAAACTACACGGGTGAAACTGGAGAGCGGTGCTAGTCTAGAATTTCATATTAAAGCATTCTAAATAAGACTTCTAAGCATGACCATCTAGACTAGATGGTCATAATATTATCTAACTATAATGATAAAGCATTTTTAGATGGCTATGGTCCCAAGTTCTCCCGAAGATTTTTTTAACGAGCGTGATGGTTGAGCTCAATTTGACTGGCCTCGTGGTTTAGTGGGTAGTAACTCTGCCTCCTAAGCCAAGGGTCGTGGGTTCGATTCCCACTCAGTGCAAATATTTGTGTGATGAATTCAAATATTTGCACTGTTTCTGGATGCTTCTATGATAAGTAAGTATTTACAATAATATAAAAGTATTATATCAGCTATTTGGCCGCCATATTACAAGCTTTGCTTAGTTTGGGGTCAGATGGTGTTGTGTGTGAATTGTCCACCAATGTTTATTTATTTATAATTAACAGCCCACGAAAAATCTGTATGTAGTGCGCTGAAAGAAGTTTTAATTTAGAAAACACAAACTTAACTAACTATGCTGATTTTTTCTGTACCCCATCGCCTCTTATCCCCGCCAACAGAGGTCAC
Source organism: Ectropis crepuscularia (assembly GCA_963693475.1). Lineage (NCBI taxonomy): Eukaryota > Metazoa > Arthropoda > Insecta > Lepidoptera > Geometridae > Ectropis > Ectropis crepuscularia. Next base: position 4,766,238 of record OY856361.1, read on the forward strand.
ACATATTGATGTCGTAGTAAAATTTGTGTAGAGTGATTGAAGCGTACAAGAAATACCTTTCGATTTAAACAAAGAATGTTTTCACTTCCCTCCAAAAAAAAAATCTAATCAAAATAAGATTAACCGCGTCATCCCCAAATCGGAGTAAAAACGCGACCCGCTGCGGAATCGTCGCAAAAACCAGTTTTATTACCGCGATATATTTAAAGAGAGCTTACCCGACCGTGCCGTAATATTATGCCGTGCAGTTAGGGACAAGTTACATGACCGCTGCGACGCTCCACTATCTTCTAAAGGGCACTTGAACCGCCATACACAAGTCATTGTATGTAGTTAAACGCAATTTGGTTGAGCTTACGACGCAAGCATTCTTTTATTTTTTACTGGTCTCAAAGTCAAAGTACTTTATTCATAAATGTACAATTTACACGTCAATAAATAAAAAATAAAAACAAAAGAAAGAGCATACAAATTGTATACATTTCAAAGTTTGAAATGACTACTTTACTGTATTATAATAATTATTGTACAGAAAACTGTCAAGCATTATATGAGTATAATATGTTTTTATAACAATTGTACTGACCCATGTCAAATTTTTGTATACATTTTTATAGGACTTTGCCATCACTCTCTAAAAATTCGGTGTAACTATAAAAAGTTTGATCGATAAGCCAGGACTTTAATTTGTTTTTGAAGCTGCCGAAACTTGGGGCAGATATAACTATTTTGGGAAGAGTGTTATAAACTTCAGGTCCCATAATGTGAGTTAGCTTCCGTGACCTTGTGAGAGAGTGTGATATGACATCCAGCTTGTCCGCGTTACGTATGTTTCTAGAATGTCTCTCTCCTCGCGTATTGTATGATTCTAGATTATTTCTGACATACACAGCCACCTGGTAGATCAATATAGCAGGTAACGTAAGTATGCCAAGCTCTTTGAAATATGGTCTGACGGATGTACATTGCGATACGCCAACGATGGCACGTACGGCACGTTTTTGGGCGCGGAACGCACGCTCCCAGTCGGCAGCGCGCGCGTATAGCTCGGCGCCGTATTGTAACCGAGAATGCACTGTGGCGAAGTAACACGCACGTGACACTTCCGCAGACACCACTCGGGATACTCGTCTTAGCGCAAAGCACGCACTGCTGACTTTAGCACACATCTTGTCGATGTGGTGTTACCACGTCATGCTGCGATCAATCTCGAATCCCAAAAATTTGGTGTTCTGTACTTGCTCAATCCTTACACCGTTTAGCGAAACTTTAAGCGATTTTGTATGATGGCCCGACAGACAAAAGTGAACGAAGTGAGTCTTTTTTGAATTTAACATAAAACCATTAGCTCTAAACCATGAATTTAAGCCGTTAATTACAATATTTAATTTATCTTCTAAATTCTCAATTGAAAGCGCCGTTACTACGGCAGCCACATCATCTGCATACATGAATATGCCTGCACCCTTTACGGCATCAGGGAGATCGTTTAGTAGGAGAGAGAACATCATAATTGAAATCGACGAACCCTGCGGTACTCCCATAGAAGAAGGCAGCGGATCTGATTTATTATCGCTATCGCCAGCATCCACTACCTGAGAGCGGCCTCGTAACATGTCAGTCAACACCTCGTATGATTTCCCAGATGATTTCTCAAATACAGGTTAGGCTGAGCAATACATCGACTGAATAGGGTTTTCACTATGTAATCAATATTGGGATCTTCAAGTCGAAATCGTATCGTAGACTGCAACATCGTTTAACATCAGGTGCGATGGCAAACCTATCCGTTTAAAAACACTACATTATTTGTCTAAAATAGTTTTAGACAGGCAGCAACACAGTTGCATGTTTGACGTCAAACCTTAGCATCCAACTCATATGCACGTACACATATGCTCACACACACTTTTGTTTTCAAACTATTAAGTACATAACGTAAATTCGAAAGTCAAAATACGTACTAAAAATCTAAAGCTCTATCTATATATCTAATTTGTATCTGTGAATATGAGTCTTGTTACTTGAAATAAATTAATTTTATTATATTTTTTATACCTCTACGTGTCAAAACTTTTAACTCACAGATAATCGCCGAAAACCGCATTTAAAACTTTCCGAGCTCCTAGCGTAAAGGTAGCCATGGTGTCGCCACATTTATTGTGATTTTACACAGCGTTCCTTTTTTGGTAGTACTCTACTTTCATATTTATGTACTGTGTATGGCATCTAAACATAACAACAAAGTTAAGAAAGAAAACCTTTAAATAATAATAATTAGTAGCAATTGGCGACATTATCGTTACAAGTGAACTCTTCCAGGCAATCAAACAATGAGAAAAGAAATTTGAAAAATGCTTAGTTTGTACAGAGTGAAAATAACCAACATGTGTTTTTTTTCTATATCTATCTCTAGCGAGGCTATAACGCTTGGCACGGAGTGTACCAGCATTATTCCACAAGCCTCTCCATTAAGTATAATGTTTCAGTGGAATGAATGTTGTCACAAATATTTAATGCGTTTGGTTAAATAAGTGAGCAGTACTTTCGGCATATTATACTTAGTTGTCAAATGAAGTTCTAAAGTTTTCTAGAAAATAGGATGAAATGTTTCTTTAAAGTTGCTATTTTTGATATGGCTGGTCGAGTCGGAACGGCGACTGCCGATCCGGCGACCCCGGGTTCAAAACCACGCGCACCACTGTCTTTTCGAAGTCATGTGCGTAATGCCGCTAACTTGAAAAGGCGAAAAAAACCGACGTGTAGCTAGAATCTTTCGAAGTCATGTGTCATCCACCAACCCGCATTGAGTCAGCGTGGTGGATTATTGCCTTGACTCTCTCCTTGTGAGAGAAGGCCCCGAGTCCCAGCAGTGGGAACATTTAGTGGGCAGTTTATGCTTATATTTATGGTACGATCATCTGAAAAATAAAGTTGATAACACTGGTCACTTTACACACCAGCTCTACGCGGTTTCACTTCCGTTATATATTTTTCTTACGGTTTTAGTCTCAAATTGTTTTCAGCAAAATCCCTATCTCCTTGCAACCCTTGAGTAGATTGCCGTGAGCAACTTTGTTCCAATAATATTAGTTTATGATTGTATGTAGATCCGTGATGATCAAATCACTGAAAAATATAATTTTAAAAACATGAAGAAAAACACTTGCTCTATGCCATTGTCATTGAGTGCATACCTACATGAGATTTAAATCTGTTGCAATATTAATTTATAAATTAAAAATATTGCCCTTCAAGGTGTAGAGCTATGCTTCTACATAAACGCTAGGTGGTATTAAAATCTGTTTTAAAGGTTTACTAAACCACCAATTAAATTATATTTATTATGTTTAACTTTCGTTTAAAATAGTTCTCATGATTTGTTTTACTTTTAATGTACCCAATTGTGGTATAATTAAAACAAAATAAATGCTATATATACTATTACTATAATAACCTAAAATGCCAAAGTGCGATGCCAAATACAAAAAAATCTGCAAAATATCCCGACCGCGCGCTAAAAAAAGAAAATGCTTCGAACCTTCCAAATCCCACCTACCACAGACAATAACCAAAACAATACAACGCGTAATGGAAAAACGCTCCTAAAATTATTCCTCGCACAGAATCCATTTACACATCACAAGCACAACGTAATAAACTGGGAAATGAAATAAATAAATTCTGAGCTAACTGGGAAGCGCGGTGACAAGGAAAGTTAATTTGAAAATGAAATAAACATACCCACCAATGGGAGACACGCTCGAGGGCGTTCCAGCCAATCGTAGCGCAGGGATTTTCGCGCGCTGAATTTTTATTAGCTAAGGTAATAGCGCGCCATTTTGTGTCAGGTCGCCCTTTTTCGTTTTCAGTCAAGATGAAAATCGGATCGCTGTTTTTTGGTAATCCCTGAGATTTTGTTGTTTTTGTGAGACTATCGAGATGGATTTGTGGAAATTATCCGTTTTGTTTTCCTCACCCTACATTTATACCTTCAAATGTCGGTAGGTTTGTCTTCTTTCTCTTATATTACTTACCTTCAACTAGACATAACAAGGATAAATTCAGCGGATCGTATGTATCTTTCGGCGGGTGTCTTTCTGTCTTTAGTTTGAATATTTTAAACACGTAAATTATTGCTATATCTAATACAATTTAGGAACTTCTACTCTGTTAAAAAAAACTATCAGTTTTCGATAGAGCACCTACTACAATATTTTGGTGGCCATTTATTTGCAAATAACTTTTTTACAAACACAAATGGAAAACAGCAGTTCTTGGTTTTAATACCTCGATACAAATTAGAAACTAATAACTAAATGAACTAATGCAAATTAAGAATTATTCTATTACATATACTGATATGATAGCGCAAGGTAGATTTCAGGAAAGGTGGTGGATTTTCAAGATATAACTAAGTAAAGGAAGATGAGGTACGCTCTAATACAAAGACAGCATAATGTGGCGAAAATTTCACATAAGTATACGCAACGTGTAGACAACTTCGTGAAACACGTTTGAATGAATGACAAAGACATCATGACAAGTAGCCAGTAGACGTAAATGAGATAGCTATACATCACATTTGTTTAGATATTTTTTTCGACAAGAATAGAATGACATACGAATGCACTGGCGTGAAAGAGACAAAATACCCGGAACTAACATATCGCCGGTCGTGTTGCACTCTTACGCTGCATGTAAATCTGTCTCTTTTTAGAAATGGCCAATTGTAAAATTGTTTACAACAGAAAAATAATTTTAGATGAAATAATTATTGAACTGTTATGGAAATAATTAAAGATTTTGTGTACTTACGCATGAAAAGTGATACCATGGAACTTGTTCTTGGTCTTTGAATTGTTTGTGCACCATGTAAAAGCACAATAAGGCGTTATTACGGCTTATATCGGCTTATATTTTTTGAATTGTTAGCGAACGTCCACTCAACTTGTGGCTCCTGTTGCGACTGAGACTCAATCAGGAGACGTCGCCTGATTTTGCATTTCCATCGTAGAAGAACGCGTGCCGCTTCTTAGTGTTTTAAGAGTTCAATGACTCTTAATCTAGAAATGCATCAGCATTTTCCATTGGCTCACGCATTTCTAGATGGCCATGCCATGATGGCGAGGCCACGCCCTTTCAGCATTTCCCATTGACGCATTTCTAGATGTCCAATCGCCAAGGTCCCGAGTTTTCCCGAACATTTCTTATCATACCCGAGCGTGACGGTAGAATTCAATTTACACCCCACGAAAAATCTGTCTAGGCGCGCCTAAAGAAGTTTTCACTTCAAAAATATATGTAAGCCTTAGTGGCCTAGTGGCAAGGATGACCGTCTTTATACTCACGATGTCGTAGGTTCGCATCCCGTCAGGACCTCTAAGTATTTTCCCAAGGTGTATAAGCATTGATATAAATAAGAGTTCAATGTGTATAAGCTTGTTACTACCACTGTCTTTGAATGTGAAGAGAAATATCGAGAGGAAATCGGGATAGAACCTATAGGTAATTTGGATAAATTATGTTAGCGTGAGAAAACCGATAAATGTTTCCAGTGCTGGGAACCAGAAGACCCCGAGGTCTTCTCTCGCAAGGAGAGTCAGGCCATAGTCCACTACACTGGCCCAGATTGATTTAGTGAATAACAAATGACATCGAAAGATTTTAGGAACATACTGTTTTGTCATGCTGTTTTTCTTAATCGTTCTTTCATTAGTGGCATTACGCAAATTACTTCGAAAAGGCAGTGGTGCGAGTGGGATTCGAACAAGAGGCTCCAGATCGGCAGTCACCGTTCTCCCGAATAGACTAGACAGACAGACAGAAATACTTTATTATGCACACTAACATATGAATACAGTGAAAAAACAATAGCAAATAAAAATAGCTTATAACTAGTGCCATAAATGGCGGCCTTATCGCTTATAGCGATTTCTTCCAAGCAACCATTAATAGTCAAAATATGAGAAAGCGAAAAACAATTTGAGGATATGGTGCGAAAGTAACAGCAAGAAATAAAACAATACTACTGTCGTCATTTATGCTAGCAAAACATATAAATAAATAAAAAATACTACATAACAATATCATAAAAACATAGGTATACCTACCTCTGATATAGATATTCATGATAAATAAAAAATAAAAAAATATACATACATAGACAAAATAAACATACATAATAATAAATAATACAAATAACCAAATGACAGTGACCAAAAGAAAGAATTGGAAAAAAAGAGAACGAATGAAAATCTGAATAGAAAAAAAAAAAAAATTATAATTAAGGGACCAACATAGAGAGATAGTGTTTCTTGATCTGAGCCTTGAAGGACTCCACACTCTGCGCCCGCCGGATACCCACTGGTAGTGCGTTCCAGAGAGCAACGGCCGTCACGCAGAACGAAGATCCATAGAAGGACTAGCTGTAACTTAATAATCCATAATCATTAATAAATATTTATAATCTCTAAAATCAGTAACATAAGTTTATTAAATACAACAATACTTTATTTGCACCACAAAAATTAACAATGAAGGAGTAGGTATTATAATAAGTAAGTAAGTGATAAATAAATAATAAACAAAAACAATAATAAGTTTTTTTTGTCTCATCTTAAAACGTCTCGTATGAACTCATATTGGAGGTCAGGTATATTACGCAATAGTAAAAATGCAAAAAAAAAATTGGCAGTCATAGGAACTGCCGATAGAAGTGAAAACTTATAACTCAGAATTTTATAGCTTACCTTGGAAACTACACGGGTGTAACCGGAGGGCGTGGCCTCGCCATCATGGCATGGCCATCTAGAAATGCGTCAGCATTTCCCATTGGTTGATGCGTTTCTAGATGGCCATGCCATGATGACCTGCCCACTCCCTTTCAGCATTTCCCATCGGCCGATGTATTTCTAGAGGGCCAATAGCCATGGTCCCGAGTTTACCCGAAGCTTTCTTATCATACCCAAGCGTGACGAATGAATTCAATTCACATCCCACGAAAAATCTGTCTAGGCGCGCCTAAAGAAGTTTTCACTTCAAAATATTGGCAGTTATAGGGCCAAAAGAAGTGAAAACTAATAAAACTCAGAATTTGATAGCTCACTTTGGAAACTATGCGGGTGAATTCAGAGGGCGTGGCCATGACCATGGCCATCTAGATCACCCGAGTTTGCCCGAAGATTTCTTTCATTTACGAACGAGACGCCTGAACTCAATTCACATCCGACGGAAATCTGTTTATGGTGCGCTAAAAGAAGTCTTAACTTCAAAAACATTCTAAAACAACTGGTAACATTTCAAATCGAAATGAGAACTCAAATTAAGAAAGTCCAAAAGTAAAAGATAAGATTCGAAATACAAACGTTAAGATTCGAAATTAGAATGAATTCGAAATTTAAACCGACCCCTGGACATCGGGGTCGCATTAATTGTGATTAGACTGATTACTCCGGCTGATTAGCGCCAGTAGCTTACTTGTGTTTACTTTCTTGGCGACACTTTTGGGGTGGTCGGGCGAACGGCTAGGATACTATGGACATACTATGTTGTAAGCCTCGCACGTTGATGTTGCGATTGGCGGCCATCTTGGAGATGTGGTGGAACTGCCAGTACCTAACGTAGTGATTACTTACTCTGTGCCAGTACCTACCATTCGGAAGCTCAATCAGCGCTTACGCGTAGTACCTTCCTTCTTAATTCCCACGTTTTTTGAAGTTAAGAGTTCTTTTGACGCACCTTTTACAGAGTTTTTGTTGGCTGTAAATGAAGCTCATCGTCACGGTCTGAAGTAAAAATTCTCGTTCGGATGAATTCGATTCATCTGCTCATTACTGCAATTAAATTTAAGACGTTCCATTTTAATGTATTTAATTTATTTTTTGAAGTTATACTTGTTTAGTGTGTTACATAAAAAAAATATGACAGGAAATTTTAGCGAATCGCGCGCAAACCGTGCGAAACCGACACCCCGTAATTAACTAGTCCACATTTTAGCTGACATTGTAACTAACTTCAGGTATATCAGTTACGTTAAAGATATTATTATATCTATGGTTGTTAGACTTATTAGCACGAGAAACAGGCGTAACCCCAAGAGTCCCTCCCCAAAATCATATGTGTGTACACATTTTGTACACGTAGAGTTGAAAAAACCAAAAAAATAGCAACTACTGGATAAAATCTCGAGGCCCTAGTAGTGAACTATTGTTTACTCGACATATTGTAATGATAAGTATTGGTGACCGTCCAGAATTATATTATTCCGTGATATTGCGACCTATCCTGACGAGGAATGAAGAAAATAAGTATTAACAGCCAACGCATGGAACACGAAACGACTTATCGCATTGTCCTCGATGCTGCTTGAATCCTATCAGCGTCGGACTGGCCATGTACCTATAAATAAATAAATAAATATTGGTGGACAATTCACACACAACACCATCTGACCCCAAACTAAGCAAAGCTTGTGCGATGGCGGCCAGATAGCTGATATAATACTTATATAGTTTTAAATATATACTTATTATACAATACATACCTATATAGTTGATGTTGCATTTGCCAGCCGGGGCCCAGACTGCGCGGACCCCCACGGGCTTGGCTTGAGGCTTGAGGGGCATGCGGCAACCGTAGGATAAGGGCTTGGGCTTTCGATCACATATCGATTTCGACACGGGGCCCTTTCAACCCAATCCGACCCTGAACCCTATTAATATTATAAATGTCAATGTTTGGATGTTTGTTGTTCAAGCACATCGTAACGTATGAACAGATCAGGCTGAAATTTGGAACATAGTTAGATTACAGTTTGGAAGAACCCATATAGGCTTTTTATCCCAGGAAAATAATAAGAACGGAAGCTACGCGTGTAAAACCCTGCACTGCTAGTTATGCATATTTCTTTAAATTAACAGAATAGTGAATCGTGTCTTATCCACACAACGCCGCGAGGCCCCCGCGGGTCCCTAGTATGATCCAACATTTAAATGTTAAGCAACGCCCGAATCACTGCGAGGACATCTTAGCGGCCGCTGCTTACTCGCGCAGGACACTCGCTCACAAAAGTGAAAAGTCACAAAAGTAAAAAGGTACGAACTACGAAAAAAAATCTTCAGAAAGACAAAAACAGGCTTCCATCTAAAATTTTGCTCGGACACTCGACAAATGGCAGCCATAAGAACTGCCCATAGAAGTGAAAACTTATAACTCATAATTTGATAGCTTACTTCAAACTACGCGGGTGAAACCGCGGGCGGCGATGAGCATGGTCCCGAGTTTACCCGAAGATTTCTTATCATTCCCGAGCGTGACGCGAGAATTCAATTCACAGCCCACGAAAAATCTGTCTGTGGCGCGCCAAAAGAAGTTTTCACTTCAATAAGTTTTACGAACACTAACGCGTAACTAACGCTTTTTCTGCGTTAGACCAAAGTTGGCTAGGAAGTAGAAGCCACTTATGGGCAACTGTCATAAGTTCCATTTAACTTAAATAACGTACTCTCTCTGAAATAATTAAAACCGACTTCAATTTAATATTAAATTCAGGAATTCCACCGAATTCAAAAGGAAGCAATTACTAAGTCATCAAGGTAACGAAAGTAAATTTTAGTTGTTTTTTGATCGGGTTTCAAAAACTGCTACACCGATTTCGATAAAATATAATATATGGAATCACCTCTGAACTATGATCTCCCAAAAAAAAAATATAATTGGCGGAGCTGTCACGTAATATATATACAAAAATAATATACAGCAGAATTGAGTCACCTCTTTTTTTAAGTCGGTTAAAAAGCGAAACTAAGCTCAGTGTGTCGAATTTGGGTATCGGCGTGCGCGCTCATCTTTAAAAGTTCACTCCTACATTTTTCCAAACTCACCAAAAGTAGTAACCATAAGTAACTCATATAATCCTACTATCCTACTCATATTACAAACGCGCAAGTAGAGAAAGTTAGTATATTTATTGCTCAATCACATCGTAACAATTGCACGGATCGACTTGAAATTTGGATAGCAATTAGCCTTGTTTTTAAATTATAGGCTACAGCACAGAGGCTACTTTTTTTAACGGGAAAATGATGGAGTCGAGAAGAAAGCGAGTAAAACTGAAGTGCACTGCTAGTATTCAATAATTTAGAAACTGTTTAAAACACTTTTCTCCTCAACGATCCGCATATTGTAACTTGGCTACACCTTTGAGATATTTTCTAAAGAGCATGAATAAACTCTTAGAGAGCGACCAATTAGTCTTGATACTATTGGAAAAGGATAGTATTTAGTGGCTGGCGTCATCCTTCTATTCTACTAATATTATAAATGCGAAAGCTTGGGTGTTTGGATGTTTTGTTACTCAATCGCGTCTGAATAGATTTGGAAATTTATATAGTCTAGAGCACATATAGCACATGGACTACTTTTTATCACGGAATAATAAAAAAATGGCAGTAGTAGGAACTGCCGATAGAAGTGAAAACTTACATATACCCATAGCTGGGCACTGTTAATCAAATAGTTAACTTCGTTAATCGTTAATCCGCTACAAAAAAAGTCAGCTTCGTTAAACGTTAAAGCGTTACAATTCGGAAGAATTAACGCAAGTTAACGTTAATCGTTAATCCGTTAATATGTGTAAAATTGATTTTTTATATTGTTGCATTAGTGAACTTATAAAACCTGTTGGTTTAGGTACAGGTTAACAGGTTAGGAAAAACAGAACAAAATACTGCTATAATTCAAATGTGTAATTTAATCAATCGTCGGCCATAAGGATCCGTTCAAGTATTACACAACGCAATTTGACGGGGAGGGGGTGTATTGTGTAACGTTACGGTGCGTCATGGGGTTATTTTTTTTTTACTTAAAAATAATCAAGAAATTAAAATCTCCCCAGTTAGCAAATTGTGTGGTGACTTTTAAGTAAAAACGATTACTTGGATGTCACATAATATTTACGAAGAGTGCAGTACAGGATGTTAAAAATGTTAAGGTGCGCTACGAGAGGGGGGGAGGGTACATACATTTTAAAAATTGCGTTACGTAATACTTGGACACTCCCTAAGGTGCATATTTCCCTTCATAAACATGTTTTGAAGTTCTCGTCTGCCAGTAGATGCTATCCCGAACGATTCCCCAACGATCAGTTATCGACCCTGTTGTATTCTTCTTTTAACGGGATTAGCTACCGCTACTTGTGCTATCACAACTATTATTGTCAGAATGAGTTTTCCTTTTTGTGTTGCCCCCAGTTAGGACCCGCCCTTAACAATCTCTTTAAACTGTACGTAATATGACTCTCATGCATGTACCCTTCTTAGATGTTGTTACAAATTATTCGGGCTTGTCACATGTACTTTTATCTTGGTGTCTTTCGGCAAGCATTTCGGTGATGATGATGACAGTATACTTTTTCTACCTAACTGTATTATTACACTGCGCTCTTCTTTATCAACACGCAAATGATCACTGACAGTAATTTATAGTACCAAAAACAAAACTCTCGTCACTGTAAGCACCGGCGCTAAGGAATGAAATTATCAGTTTTCTCGCTCGCACGCACCGGCAAAATATATCTAGTTTTGTTTTTATTTCACTCGCTGCTACGGGCGACCCGGCACTTGTCGTTTCATACCTGTCTGAAAGGCATTGATGATTAACGATTAACGGACTTCTGCATATTTAACGGAAGTTAACGTATCCGTTAAAATTTTTAAAAGTTAACTTAAAAGTTAATCCGTTAATCAAAATGTTAACTTCGTTAATTAACGGATTAACGAGTTAATGCCCAGCTATGCATATACCTAACTCAGAATTTGATAGCTTACTTTGGAAACTACACGGCTGTAACCGGGGGGCGTGGCCTGGCCATCATGGCGTTGCCATCTAAAAATTCGTCAGCATTTCCCATTGGCTGACGCATTTCTAGATGGCCATGCCATGATAGCCAGGCCACGCTCTTTCAGTATTTCACATTAGCTGACGTATTTCTAGATGGCCAATGGCCATGGTCCCGAGCTTACCCGAAGATTTCTTATGATACCCGAGCGTGACGCTAGAATTGAATTCACAGCCCACAAAAAATCTATCTAGGCGCCAAAAGAAGTTTTCACTTCAACAGAAACGACAACTGTGTAGGTTAAACAACGAGGTAATAATATTTATAGACTGGTCGCGTGACTTAGTTTGCAGTGAGCTTGCTTGTGGAGCTGTAAGTTGTGGTTCGATTCTCACTCACAAATATTTGTGTGATCAAATAAATTATTTTATGAGATATTTGGTATATCTCAGGGTGTTTCTGTGTATCCTAAGTATGTAGTTTTTACAATAATATTAATATTGTACTTGTCGCCTACATACATAACCGTTATAACACAAGCTTTGCGTAGTTTAGGACTAGACTAGTTTAACAACTGTGACAGTAACAGTTAGTTTCACTAATTTATTAAACTCCCTATTATTAAAGGTATAATACACATGACTTTCTATATTATTATGATTATTTATTAATGATAATTAATGAAAAATATCATTTCACTTCGCATAACCAATGAATGTAGGGCTATTTCCTTTAAACTAGTCGACTTAATATGAGATTGCTCTCAGCTCAGCAATAAGGCCACCATTTATGGTGCCAGTTCATGAGTATTTTACTGTAATAAATTTGTTTATTTTTACAATACTGAGTTATCTATCTATCTAATATAAATAGTCTTTCTTATCGTATTTGTCAATGTTTAACCCTGATAGGAGTTGTTGTGCACGAACATGGTTCAAGAGTCAAAGTATCAACACTACTTCATCGCAGTATACTCGAAAATCTCTTAAATGAAGGCGACTTTGCGAAATAAATAAAGTTACGAGAGAGACTTGTTAATTACTTACACACACATCAACACTAAGTGTGTGAGTGTGTTACGTGTTTCACTTCATAAAGTTTAAGGCCAACTTTCACACATCTTCAGAGGTAATTTAAGAGTTAATGAAGGTTTATGGCTTAATTTTATTTCAAGAGGATTAAAGGAATTATCTATACTAATATTTACTAATACATAAAAACGTAAGTTACTGAAATAGATATATTATAAATAGTGATACTCTTTATTGCACGTAAATAGCAAAAAAAAAAGAAACAAAACTAAGGACAGAAAAACATTAAAATCTTACCTATAATAAAGTTGTTTTTGTTTTGTAAGTGCGATAAAATGTGATTATCTATTTTACTAATATTATAATAATCAAAGTTCCTTACAAAATTAAATTAAGCCATAAAGGCTTAATTTTATTTCAAGAGGATTAAAGAAATTATCTATACTAATATTTACTAATACATACAAAACGTAAGTTACTGAAATAGATAATTATATTATAAATAGTGATACTCTTTATTGCACGTAAATAGCAAAAAAAAAATGTGTGCGCTTAAAACCGCACGGCAGAAGTGAAAACTACAATAAGAAATACTTTACTATATAAAGACTACTAAATAATTTTAATTTAAAACTTTTACGGCTGAATGATTAGTATCCATGGCCAAGAATAAATTTAAAAAAAATAATTACGCGGGTCGAAAATGCCGTTTGACTCACAAGTTTTTACATAGTGTTTGCTATTTAGTTATGTCATATATTATTTATGTATTTCGCTAAAAATGCATAAATATGTTGTGTTATAGTGTATTTGTGTAAGCACCTTCTTATGAAAATGGGTATCATTTTGTGTGTTTACGTAGTGTAAGTGCTGTGATCTGTGATAAAATATTACAACCATAACTTTTTTGCAATGGACGTGAAATGCAAATTTAACATTTCGTGACAGGTTCAATTGATGTGGTAAGTACCTAGAAGTTAATGTCGTGATAAAAAAGTTTAAAAATTCGCCAGTTTCAGCGAGAAAGTCGCTAAGGTGTCAGTCAACACTGGTAGTGAGCAGCGAGAGAGAGTAAGAGTATGTATTGTCCCATGTCCTCCTCTAACAAATATCTTTCTCGGTCTGGCACGTTTGTTGACCACATTATCTTTCTCGCTCTAGCATCCCGAGTTTACCCGAAATTTCTTATCATATCCGAGCGTGATGATCACGTGATCATTAATCCATTTCACAACCCACGAAAATTCTGTCTATAACGCGCCTAAAGAAGTTTTCACTTCAAAAGAAACAAAACTAAGGTCAGAAAAACTTAAAAATCTTACCAATTATTAAGTTGCAACGTCTGCACTGAGTGGATTGAAATTTGGAACAAATTTTTGAAAGTACCCGATAAATTGTCTATGTAAACTATCAATTCTGAGTTAGTACTGTTATTCGCTTTGACAACCGGTCTGATTAGGGTCTATCACTGATATTTGTCACCGGGTGGGTGGGCTCCAGAAGCTCTGCGATCATCCGTGAGTGTCGCTTCTCCATACTCGGCCCGCGCTCCACTACGGAGGTCCGGGAGGTGGCCGGCTCGCTTCCTCCCTTGAGCTTTTGGCTCTCGCATTTTATAAATACACTCTCTAGGGGTAGTAGCGACAAGCCTAGTCTTGTGGAGTCAGGGTGCTCCGAGTCGGATCTGAGACCTAAGTAACCTAACCGGTCCGATTGGTTAGATGTTAAAAAATTGCAATAAAGTTTTTACGTGCTTTAATATAGGTATTATGTTTGTTTTAAAAATTCAGTCGATTGCCAAACAACACATTATAAAATGAAAAGTGTTGCTTTTGTTTTTAAACATTTGTTAGGTAACAAAAATATTAAAATAACCATTTGTCAAATAATACGTTGTTCAATGAAAGTTTGCCAAATAATTACTTTGAGATACAACCAATTTTTTAATATTTTTTAGGAAAATAGTAATTTATCTACCTGTGAGTTTGTTGAACGTCAATCACAAACATGTCGCATATCACATGTCGATTTGAGAAAACAAGTTTGTTGAAAGATCGGATACCGTTTTTATTGTTAACTAGAAGCGCCCCGCGGTGTTACCCGCGAAGGTCCCGTTCCCGTTGTTCCCGTTGTTTTCTAGCCTATGTGTTCTTCCAGACTATAATCTATCTGTGTTCCAAATTTCAGCCCGATCCGTTCATACGTTAGGACGTGATTGAGCAACAAACATCCAAACATCCAAACATCCATACATTCACATTTATAATATTATTATATATTATATTATAGTAGGATTTGTGCTGCAAATATATTTTTTTGTATTGTATTGTAATATGTGTATTCGATGATTCAAAGTCCAACTTCTAAATGAGGAGTCGGTACTACGAGTACTTCGTAAGCAAAGCGAAAAGCAATCACAGTCTTGCAATGAGTTCTCAAAGCGAAGCTTAATCACACATTTCTGTAGAACCCGCGACCGTCACTGAAATCTTACGGCAAAATGGTTGAACTACGTAGCTTTTTTAAAGTATAGAGTGACGAGACGATCAGGACATCTGCCTGGTGCCAGTGCAGGTTGGTGGATGACACATGAGTTCGAAAGATTCTAGCCTACATGTCGGTTTCCTCACGATTTTTTCTTTCACCGTTTTAAGTTAGATGGTAAGCTACACGCCTGCACATAAATGTGAGCTCTTAAACGGTTCGTAAAAACAAATGTAGATTTGAGAGTTCTATTTCAGGCGCACAGTACAGAGACCCTCAGTATTTATGTTTATTTTAGGTGAAGAATAGGAAGGATAGGATAGGCTTAAGGCGGGTCTTTCTAATGAGGTTTTTGAAGTGAAACTTCTTTAGAATCGATGTGATTTCAAAACGGATGCGACGGAAAAAACGACAGGTAAGAGACACAAATATAAAAATGTGCAGGAAAGAATGAGACAGAAATATGCATACTATTTTGTCTCATACTGCAAGTAAGCGTCATTTTCGACGCATCTCTCATACGGCGTTAGGCGCAATTGTTACGGTCTCGGCTTAACGATTGCTGAGTGCCGGGTTCGATCCTTACCATGGCCTGTATTTAGATTTTTGTTTTGCACGCTTTTTGAAGTGAAAACTACTTTAGGCGGTAGTTTCCAAGGTAAGCTATCAAATTCTGAGTTTAAAAATTAAGAAAAATATTGTGTCACTGGCAAGTGGCAAGCCAATCGTCACTTTTTAATCACTTGCGCGCCGCGCAATTGGCTTGTTTATCCTACCCTTGTTATATTTATTCATCTCATTCTTTTGTCGATTTACTGAAGATTCACTTCTATCGTATGTGAATCGCACACACACCTTTTATGTTTGCACCGCCTTCTTCTATCTTAAACAAATAATAATAAAAAAATTGGCTGTCATAGGAACTGCCGATAGAAGTGAAAACTTAAAACTTAGAATTTGATAGCTTACCTTGGAAACTACACAGGTGTAACCGGAGGGCGTGGCCTCGCCATCTTGGCATGGTCATCTAGAAATACGTAAGCATTTCCCAATGGCTGATGCGTTTCTAGATGGCCATGCCATGATGGCCTCTCCCCGCCCTTTCAGCATTTGAATGAATGAATGAAAATTCTTTATTGTTCACACCAAAAAGGATACATACAATTTTGAATTTATTACAATTTTGATACATTTTCCATTGGCTGACGTATTTCTAGATGGCCAATAGCCATGGTCCCGAGTTTACCCGAAGCTTTCTTATCATACCCGAGCGTGATGAATGAATTCAATTCACAGCCCACGAAAAATCTGTCTAGGAGCGCCTAAAGAAGTTTTCACTTCAATAAATATTGGTGGACAATTCACACACAACACCATCTGACCCTAAAACTAAGCAAAGCTTGTATGACGGCGGCCAGATAGCTGATATAATACTTATATAGTTTTAAATACATACTTATTATACATCTTCTAAATGAATCTATATTTCCTTTGATCATCGCATCACGCGTGACCGACTGATAATTTTAGAGGTGATGTCGTAAATAAACACATGTTTGCGATTACATTGCAAACGCTGACTGAACCTTAAGAGATAGATCAAAATAACACACTGCAGTAGGTATTAATACTCCTGAAACATGTCTAAAAAGGCCACGAAAGTAATCTATATATATAAAAATCAATGCCACTTTTCGTTGTTATTGAACTCCTCCTAAACGGCTGGACCGATTTGAATGATTTTTTTTGTATACGTTTGGGTAGGGCCCTAGAAGGTTTAGATTCACAAATCAGCCCGGCAGATGGCGCTGAAGTTGGTTGATATCTAGGTTATCGAGCGAAGCCGGAGCGGGCCGCTAGTTTAATATAAAATTAATTAAATTTAATTTTATAAAAATAACGAACGCCATTTCGTAGGCGATAATGAATTTGTGAATTTTTTGTATCAGCTGTTAATAAAAAGCACGGACCTACATACCTACGTAGTGGTAGGACTCTTGGCAGAGTCCGCCTGGGGAAGGACCACACCTTTGCCATTTCTACCGCCAAGCAGTAATGTGCAAACATTACTGAGTTCCGGTTTGAAGGGCAATGTTTCCAGAGAAATTACAGGGCTTAGAGATATAACAACTTAGATCTCTGGGTGACGAGCGCAGTGCAGAGCTAGGTAATGATTTGGACTCTTCATGTTCCAATAGCTGATTGTCACTGTGCTGTTATGTGGCAGGCATGTTGCTTACCATCAGGCACATGTCCTGCTCGTCTCGTCACTCTTTACAAAAAAAAATCTCTCAGGGATAACCCACAATAACCATTTTTATCTTTTACTTTTTAAGAGAAATAACAGTTTACTTGCGAAGTTATTTTGAGCAAAACAGCATTAATCCTTATCCAATTAAACCCGTGCAAATCCGAGGGGGGTCGCTAGTATACTAATATTATAAAGCCGAAAAGATATTTTGTTTGAACGCGCTTATCTCAGAAACTACTGGACCGATTTCAAAAATTCTTTCACCGTTGGATATGTCTTATATATATTATTCTCGTCTTATATATAAAATTCTCGTCTTATATATAAAATTCTCTCGCGTCTTACCTTAGGTACTCCTCCTAAACGGCTTTACTGATTTTTTGCCAAACTTTATATGCATATTCTATAGGTCTGAGAATCGGCTACTATCTATTTTTCATACCCGTGAGTGATAAGGGTTGTTCAACCCTACATATATTTTTTTTTGAACAAATTTTTTGTTTTTATTTTTTTATAATGTGGTATTAAAAAATACATACAACCCCAAAATTTTTACTCTTTTTTCACCAACCCCTATTTTTATAGCCATTTTAGTAATTTAATCATTTGACAGTGAACTCCTAAACGGCAGGACCGATTTGAATGTTTTTTTTGTGTGTGTACAAGTGGATTCGAGGATGGTTTAGATTCACAAACAAGTCCGGCAGATGGCGCTGCAGACAGTGTCTAGGTTATGATCCGAGCGCAACCGGAACGGGCCGCTAGTACGTATATATCTTCTTAATATATATAAATCTTCTGTCACGATGTTTGTCCGCGATGGATTCCTAAACTACTTAACCGATTTTAAATTAAATTGGCACACCGCGAGCAGTCTGGTCCAACTTGAGAGATAGGATAGTTTTTATTTCGATTAATAGTCTTTAAATGACAATATCCGAGCGCAGCCGGAATGAGCCGCTAGTATATTTATATATACGTACGTGATATCTAGGTGCTATAGGCTATATTATATACCATGAGCGAAGCCAAGACAGACTTCTAGTAGTTGAATACGACAGAGGCGGCAATCGTCAGCGGTCCTGAGTGGTGGCGCGGTTTTCCGTCATACTTGCCACTGCGTTGCAACTCTCTTCGCCGTATTGCAGAACTTAACTTAGCTCATTCTTGTCGTTTTGAGTTCTTCTAACGTGAAAAACATCGAAAATATTTAGGTATATTATTTGTAGCTGTAGTTTTGATGTAAAATTTAAATGCATCGACTTCAAACCTATCAACAGGTAGAACATATAAATAATAGTATTTTACAAATGTTAAAGCCATTAGTTTTGCTTAAGAGTTGTGTTAAATTAAATCTTTGTTAAGTTATTAATATGTACTTCTAAGCTTTAAAATTTTTAACGTAGTTTTATTGAAATTTAGTTACGATAATAAAGTCTCTGACCCTACAAAAAAATGGCGATAGAAGTGAAAACTTATTACTCAGAATATGATAACTCACTTTAGAAACTACGCGGGTGAAACCGGAGGGCACTGCTAGTCTGGAATAAATATTCAAAGCATTGTCGTCCAAATAAATGACGCGTGAGCTCAATTCGCAGCCCTAAAAAAAACTGTGTTTGGTGTGCCAAAAGAAGTTTTTTTTTTTTTTTACCTTTTTATAGGTTTACACTTGACCGCCATCTCACCTGATGTTAAGCGACGATGCGGTCTACGATGAAACGTGTTTACCTAGAAAAACCGATTCACTCTCGATTTGAAGACACAAAGATTGTAACCATCGGGGAAAACCCACTCAGGCAACGTATTCCACAGCCTAGACGTTCTTATCACAAAAGTAGAGTCAAATCTCTTCGTTCGTGTCTTTGGAACATCAACCATGAAACGATGTCGCTTTTTCGAGCTACGAGCATTCCGATAGAAAAAAGGACAAGGTGGTATTAGATCATGTAAATCAGTCGCACACTCTCCGAAGTGTATCCGATAAAAAACCGATAGACTAGCAATTTTACGGCGATGTTCAAGACTTTGAAGTCTTTTTCGCACAAGAGTATCATTGCCTATGAGCCTTTTGGCACGTTTTCACTTCAAAAAGATTTTTGATATAATCGAGATCCCTCAGAATCAAAATTCAAAGAATTCACAAGAAATTAAAAAAAAGTAAGCTAATCCAATTCGAAATTCAAATGCAGCGCTCGGAATCGCGTCGATCGGGCGCTCGGAAATGGAAGGCGGGAAACCCGGAAAGGGCGGGAAACCGGAAAATAATTAGCTGCGCTACCATCTCTAGCCCGCGGCTAGGGAAGGGACGTACATATAGCCAGACGCTAATCGGAATATTTACGGAAGTTTGTCGGTTTTTGTTCAGGCACTTGCGATTTTTACCGAACTAATGTTGTGTGTATGTCAGCGTAAAATTGCAAATACTGTCAGTCTATGATTTAACGACGTTAGATTATAAACTAATCTAATCTTGCGCATTTTATTCGATTGGGATGATGTAGTCATCATCCCATTTGATCTAGTGATCAAAAATATTCCATTCTAACTATAGACTACAGACCCGTGAACAAAATTTACGGGTCAAATGAACCACCAGGAGACCTATGTAGGATGATAGAAGGGTAGGAGAGTAAGATGATAAAGTAATAAGATTCAGCACTATGCCGTCACTTGCAAGCTGTCCAACTAAATACAGTTGAAGAGGTTCCAGGTTGAGAAGGTTCCAATCCTCGATCATTTCTCCTTGTCGCATGATTTTTGTACGGCGCGGGCGTTGCGAAATAATGGATTAGAAGAGCTATTGAAAATGTATGGAACCAATGCCGTACATAATCAAATTACCATCTTTACTCTGTAAATCGTCGGCACATCATAATTTTTTCCGTCAAACTAATAATTAAAAATCTAATATTTATATTTTTTATTGTTTCCATAACTCTTCTAATCTATTATTCCGCAACGCCGTACAAAAATCATGCGATAAGGAGAAATGATCGAGGATTGCAACCCCCACTCTTCAACTGTACTCAGTTGGACAGCTTACAAGTGACGGCATAGTGCTGAATCTTATTACTTTATACCCTTCTATCATCCTACATAGGTCTCCTGCGGGGTTAGCACGGGCAGTGGACTAATAGTCTTTCCACCATTTTTATCCACCTGTCAGTGAATATAATAATCATTTCCACCTTGCATAGCATGGCAACAGGGGAAAGGGATAAAATGTTTCCACTTGACGTTTGTCGAGGACATTATATCCCGCTACTCCCCGCTGTATAGCACGGACTCGGGGAAACGAAGATAAATAGTCTTCAATTGACATATGACAGGGGACAAACTATCGTCTGATTTGGAGGTGGTGATATAAGTAAATCTCTCTCAAACATAATGTCGCGAGCATATTATAAGTATATTTTTAATTATATAATTACTCATTTTTACATTTTAATGCGTTCTCTATACTAAGGTATGTGATTTAGATGAGAAAATGTTTTATAGTTGTTTACAAAAATAAACCTACACATAAAACCTCAAAACGCAGCACAGAAAAAATAAAAGTAAAAAGAGCGAACGTTGACAGAAAAACTGATGATTAATACGTCATTTTTAGGGTTCCATAACACGTAAAAACAGAACCCTTATAGTTTCGTCATGTCTGTCTGTCCGTCCGTATGTCACAGCCACTTTTTGCCGAAACTATGAAAACTACACTGTTGAAACTTGGTAAGTAGATGCATTCTGTGAACCGCATTAAAAAAAAAAATTTTGGGTTGCCCCCTATACTGAGAAATGAAACTCAATTTTCTTTTCCATCAAACCTACACTATCGATAGGTCTTCAAAATTGATATTGAGGTTTCTAATATAATTTTTGTCTACACTGAATAATTTGCGCGAGAGACACTTCCAAAGTGGTAAAATGTGTTTCCCCCCCCCCCCCCCCCCCTCTAACTTCTAAAGTAAGAGAATGAAAAATGTATGATGTACATTACCATGCAAACTACCAACGAAAATTGGTTTGAACTCGATCTAATAAGTCGTTTTTTTTAGTACGTCATAAATACACTATTATTAAAACTTCGATAAAAGTAACAACGAAGTACAAAAACTATGTGTAAGTACTATGTATATTATGTTACTTGCTGCAACGGAACCCTTCATGGGCGAGTCCAACTTGCACTTGGCCACTTTATTATTTAATTTTCTTATAACGGCAATACTGAAGTGATAACGCTACTCCCGCCGTATATCCACCGTGGAATAACTATCCACCGGTGAGTCCGTGCTCTGAAAGTGGACAAAATTGACAAGGGGGAAAGAGATTATTTCCTTTCCCGGTGGAGTAATTGTCTACTGCCCGTGCTAGCACTGCTGGTGGTTCATTTGACCCGCAAATTTTGTTTACGGGCCTGTAGTCTACTAGTCTGTCAGCTAGATTATGGAAAAATGTGGAACACGTAGGTATTGTTTGTTTTATCAATTTATTAAAAATCGATATATGTAGAATTGTAGATATTCATTGATCATCAAACTTCTGGTGGGGGCTATGACGTCACTGTTTCGTAAAAACCGTACCATCAACATTTTTTAAATAATGTAACTGATGGACAACTTAGTTTTTTTTTCTAGTAGTCTCGCCTATTTTACGGTGACATTTATATTTTTTACGGATCCTATTGTTTAGGCGCGCCTAAAGAAGTTTTCACTTCAAAAACTTTTGATAGCCTTATGGTATACGTCGTCGCTTATCACAATCCTAAAGCTGCGTCTACGCTAGGAGAGCCGAGCATGAGCGGAGCACGAGCCGAACACAATTCGTCTAGTGTGGACCGACTTACAAGCCTCGAACGAGCGCGCTCCGCTAGACGAATTGTGTTGGTTTAAGGTCGCAGCTTCAAAACATGTCTTCACCTTTGAGTATTTACTCAAGAGCAGAAGAACAAAGTTGTCATCGCTACTTGTTTTAACGGATAAACAAAACATCGTACTTAAGAAAACCAGCATATTCCTAAAATATTCCGAGGTCATGCGTTATGGAGATTGGAGAGGAGGATGAAGAATAAACAATAAAACCGTTCAAAGCGATAGTAATAGAATTTTTCGACGATTGTGACAAAAAAACTCTAATTAATAAGTATTGATGGACATTTCGCACACAACACCATCTAACCCCAAACTAAGCAAAGCTTGAACTATGGAAGCAAAATAGCTGACATAATACTTATATATTTTTAAATGCATGATCTGCGTGATCTAATACCACCTTGCCCTTTCTTCTATCGGACTTCTCGTATCTCAAAAAAAGCGACATCGTTTCATGGTTGATGTTCCAAAAAACACGAACGAAGAGATTTGACTCCACGTTTGTGATAAGAACGTCTAGGTTGAGGAATTCGTTGCCTGAATGGGTTTTTCCCGATAGTTACAATCGTGGTGTCTTCAAATCGAGAGTGAATCGGTTTCTTCTAGGTAAGTACGCTCCATCGTAAATCGCATCGTTGCTTAACATCCAGATGGTGGTCAAGTGCGAACCTATTATAGTTAAAAAAATACACTCACCCAGAAAACACCCAGACACAGTTCAAATGTTTGAATTTATCACACAAATAATTTATACCGGGTGGGGATCGAACTCGCTACCGACAGCTTCGCAGGCAGTATTACTACCAACTAAGACACCAGGCCAGCCTGTTTCAAAGGAACATAATTGTGCTTAAATAAGGTTTTTTTTATACAGAAGTTATACTTTTGTTGACTAAAAACGTTTGAGCCCGAACTTTGCACTTTCCAACAAGTTTTAAAAAGTTAAAAGCAATTAGCTCGTGTTAAGACTTACGAAACCATCCAGGCAGCTTTTTAGATAATAGGTATCTTTTACTAAGTACTGGATTTGCTAAGAATTTTAGATTCGGTATTCGGCCGAATAGGCCGAAAAAGTAGGCATAGGCCGAATAACGAATAAATAAATAACTATCGTTAGACGCTCCTTTTTTATGTGGGGGAAATACATATACGCGTGACCACCATGCAGGAGCTTGATACCATGGCTGGACATGGACATGGTACCCCTACCCTCTAAAACCCCCACAGGTTTCTCTGCCAGACCATGATCAGAGGTAAGAGCCGCGGGATCACTTTTCGCACTCACCAACGACCCTAATCCATCAATATAAATCAATGGATGTGCCCTCCCAAACATCAGACGAACGGAATTATGTTATCATTGAGAAGAGTGAGCTCACTCTTTCCCTTATAGCCGATTGTAGGAAGCGGTGAACACCGGACGTTTATACCTATCACTATACGTTGTCAACAACCAAAATAAGTAGAAACGCAACATACCTCGCCGCTAACGATTCTAGGGGTCAAATAGATCGGAAGTTGTGAACCACTCACGGTACACGCAGAGACGCAGTTTGTTAACAATTTCAAGGTGCTCAGGGCACATCTTTGGATCGATGCCCTAACCCACTTGCCATTGTCTTTCTCGCAGGGAGCGTCTGAACCTCCGCATTTGGCACCAGTGACGCGCTAGAAACCATCGGCGCGTCATCTCCTTGGGATCCGTTACTGGGATAGGCTTCTATCCCTAGGTAGAGTGCCGTGGAGCCCTAAATGTCTGACGCCCCAGGCCCTCCAAGTGCTCTGCCAAGCTCACCCCTGTGTCCACTTTCGCCTCAGTAGATGAACGAGAGGCATCCAACTCTGAAACGGCTAGCTCGATTTTAATCGTGATTTCACGGGAAGAAAATTAATTTTGTACGGCTACTTTAAGCTACTTTGATTTTTTACTAAACAACATTTCATCGCTTAGGCAAGCTGCGGTTGATACCACGGGACGCATATGGTAAATTAATTTAGATGATATTCGGTTTTCGGTGGAAGGCCGAAAATCCGATTGTGATTTGAAAAGCACTAAAGGGATATAAAATGTTCATTATTTTCTCCTGAGAGGATTTCGGAATCTTGAATTTTGCTTAACTTAGGAGCTAACCGCAGGAATCAGCCTCTCCGTTGCGCCAAAAGCAAGTAAGTAAAGCCGTAAACACGCATCCGCTACAATCCAACATCCTTTTTGTTGCACGCGGAGGAAACGCATTTACGCATATCCTTCCTGGGTCATGTCGGACTCGACACCACAGACGGGCATGGTATCCCCACTGGCTAAAACGTCCACCGGTTTCCATCTATACTTATTTTGATCTATTTTACGGTGGGAACAAGACTCTCGCATTCTTCTACGCTTGCTAACCTGCTCCAGCTTTCCCATCTCCGGGATTGCTTTTGGCGCACACCCCCGTTACTGGTGCACCTGAATCGAAAATACGCCGTGATCACCTTGGGAACTAACCAGTAAATAGGTAGGTACCCAGATGGTCCCGCGTCTAGACACCTATGGTCCCGCACGACGTGTCAGTTCTGGGGTCGTGCCGTGTACGACGTTTCGGCTGCAGAGAAGATAAGGAGGCACAACGCAATACCGGCACTCCTCTTCCCCTGCACCCCCACCGCGCCCGCCATCTAACGTTGGCAACCCCATCAAGGCCGCGGCGGGCAGGGGGAGAACCACCGTAATACCAGCGGTCCTCTCCTATCCAACGGCGGATACAGCTTACATAGTCGTGGTCAAGTCACAAAACTATGAAGTAAGTACATGCATGCTTTTTAATTAGTAGTCCACCTAGGTATTGGACCCTGCCCAGTCCATGACCCACATGACCCTCCACCCTGGATCTGCCCTTGCTCCCATCGCAGCCTCTACCCCACAGCTGCGATACCTACCCCCCAACATCGCGGCCCATTATGCATCTATCTGCACCATCGCCTGCTTGGAGGCAAAGCCTAAACGAGCGACCCCACCGCAATTTTCGCAATTTGAACACATTTTAAACAATTTACAGGACTTAACCACAATCAAAATTATCATTTAATTAAGTAACTCGATGTTTCGACAGCATTACAACCGCCCTGATCACGAGAACTATTAAGTTTCAAATTCAAATCTACGTATAAAACGATTAAAAAGTGGCATTCTTATTCCATTGACAAGATGTAAAATTGAATTAAAATCAAATGTTTAATACAACGACTGTATTAAATTGTCGATTTTGATAAAACCCTAAAAAATACATTTACGAACCATGTTTATAAATAGAAATAAAATTGTCATCCATATACCGGCACGTCGCCTCGTGATGGGATTCTCTTGTTACTTTGTAGATACTCGCAACAAACACAAATAATCTGTGCAGTCGAGCGATAGAGCCACTAGAGGATATTTTTTAACTGACTTCAAAAAAGTAGGAGGTTCTAATTCAATTGTGAATAGATTTTGATAACTTTTTTTTGTTTGGTAGATCATTCTTCTAGAAATGCGTGAGCCAATGGGAAATGCTAACGCATTTCTAGATGGCCATGCCATGATGGCCAGGCAACGCCTTCTGGTTTCACCCGTGTAGTTTCCAAGGTGAGCTATCAAATTCTGAGTTATAAGTTTTCACTTCTATCGGCAGTTCCTATGCTGCCAATTTTTTTTAGTAAAGGCTCTGCCCGTTAAAAAATGTTTAAAGATATTTATTTATTATTAGGAACAAAATAATTTCTTCACGATACAATTTAAACACATAATGACGCATAGTTGCCGTTTAGTTCACGTGTATATGTTACAGGCAATTTGATAAGTCCGGGCACTATTAATAATGACCGGTCTGTATTCATAATACCTGACTCAATTGGACAATGTGATTAAAACATCATGATTTATCACTTTTCCCGGCCATTATGAATAATTCACACCTTATCTCGGGCAAAGTAATAAAATAGGTGAACTGTAGTGTTTTTGTTTATTAAATGAAATTAAACTTACAAAATTATACTATACTATAATATACTGATTTTAGTAGCGCATTTGATAAAGTAAATCACAGTATTTTAATAGAAAAGTTAATTGCCATCGGTTTACACGGGTCTTTTCTGAGTTGGTTTCAATCCTACCTTAGAAATCGAGTACAAAGAGTCTTCATGAATGGGTTTGAGTCTAACAGCTATATTGCAATTTCTGGTGTACCACAAGGGTCCCACTTGGGTCCTATACTCTTTTCAATATTTATAAATGATATCACGAAGCACATAAAATATTGTAAATATAAATTGTTCGCAGATGATCTTAAAATTTACAAAGTAGTAAACAGTGTTGCTGACGTAAATGAAATGCAGCACGATATAAATACGATAAAATATTGGTGTGATACAAATATAATGCCTCTAAACGTACAAAAATGTTTTTATATTAAGTATACGCGCAAAAAATTACCTATATGTTCAAAATACAGCTTAGGCAATGAAGTAATTCATGAAGTTAATGAAATCCGAGACCTGGGTGTTTTAATGGACAGTCGGTTAACTCTAAAAGCGCATATTGATTCGATGGTCAGAAAGGCGGCTCAACAACTGGGATTTATCAGACGAAACTCTAAAAGCTTCAAATCACATCGTACTAAGATATTGTTGTATAATTCTATGGTTCGCAGCTGTCTCGAATTTGCCAGTGTGGTTTGGAACCCTTCATACACATTGCATTCTCAACGCATAGAAGGTATACAAAGGGCCTTTACGCGATCTCTGGCATTTTCTTGTCAAGGGATTTCGCACCGGAGTCCTTATTCAAGCCGTCTATCTTTCTTTAAAATTGATAAATTGCGGGACAGGCGGAAAGTTCGTGACCTTTCATTTCTCCATAAATTGATTCACAACTTCATTGACAGTCCTTCGATTTTAAGCGGTATTTCGGTAAGAGTGCCTCATCGTTACCCACGACATAAAATTGGAAATATATTTGAAGTTACACGTGCAAAAACTAATTTGGTACACCACTCTCCCTTGCCCAGAATGAGTCGTACCTATAACGAACTAAATGCTTCCTTGAATGATATGGACATTTTTCGGGACTCACTCTGTAAGTTCAAAACGAAATTGTTTAAGTACTTTAACAGTAGGTAAATAAGTTACTTTTGTAATAGTAGTATTGGTGGCTTTATTCTTGTAATCTCTGGTCTTGGTTTGATAATTGGATTATTGTAACATTTGTTTTTCTTGTAATTGTTTTTTTTTGTTGTTGTTTAGTTAACTACCTGATGTTGTAGAGAATGCTGTAAACACCTGTTAAGGGTATTCATATCAGGAAATTTTGCATAATTGTAAATTCACCTGTAACTTTTTTAATATGTATACTGTTGGTGTTTCTTTAAATAAATAAATAAATAAATAAATAAATAAATTGTCATGAAAAGTTAACAAAAAATAAACTATTGAAATAGTAGTCAAAAACTAAACAGTTAAAAATGTTATAACATCATTAGTTACTTACCTACTTTCATTTTGATAAAAATATTACTTAAGAACAATAGTTTAAAATTTTGTAAACTGAGAAATATCTAATAATTAAGAACTGTGCAAGAAAGTTATTAAGTTAAGAATTATTTATTCTTGCAAGATGAGCTTTTGTGACATTTGGAATTGCAAATAATGTTTGATTTCTTGTATTTACAATGTTTTGAATTGCAGTCACCACTACATTTACAACGCTGGAACTAGGGATTGCAATCCAGCGGTGTTTTCAATCCAGCTGGATTCTTGCTGGATTGACCCGAATCCAGCTGGATCCAGCGCGGATCCAGCAAAATGTGGAACGAAAATAAAAAGACGACGTTTTTAAGACTTGTTTTATTAAATAATTTGTACTTCTTACGATAATCTAAATCTTTCACTCATTAGTGATACCTTATATCTATTTGCTTTGGTTTCTTAACCATTTGAGATCAAAAGAATCAAATTAAAATTAAATAACATGTAACCTCATATAGGTAACATTTAAGATAATGTTTCTAAGTAAGCAATATCTTATTACGTATATGTTTGATTGGCTTATCAATAGCAATCAGTCTTACAAATTCTTTTAAAATTAAATTCAAATTCAAAATTATTTATTTGTGAGAATATTGTCCTAGGATGAAAAAATACAATAAATGTTTCAAATGTTCTACCTTGTGTAAAGGCCGATTTACATCAGACGAGCCAATGCTCATTCTATCCCCACTGTATCAAATTAATTTGGTGTAAACAAACGTAGAACATTCTTTCGTTGTTTTGTTTGCGTTCGCAAAGATTCTATGGAATATCTAATATGGAAAACGCTAAGAACGATCTTTCGTTTACACTAAAAGATCGAGAAAGACTGCTCTTGTTCCAGCTCTAGCTCTATGTTCGTTCAGCTTAAATCGGCCTTTAGGTGTACAAATTTCAAGAGTTCAAAATTAATAATTACATTTGGTCCAAACATTCAAAATTACTTTATAGCACTAATTATTATTATAGCTTGTCTTTAAAAAAAGACAAAACTACAAACTAAAATAAAGAAAAAGAACTAACTACAAAAAAGACCGTAATAATAATACTGTTTTAATCTGCAATCTATTTTTTGTACAAAAGATAGATTCCGAATCCGAAATAATCTTCTCCGCACTCGTTAGTACATATATGTTATGAAAATCGAAAGCTGATAATTAGGCAGTTTAAAATCTGACGACAAGATACTATTTCTTTTTTTGAATCCTCTGGAAGTAAGACCTTAGAAAACAAATTTTATCTAAAGTCTTATCTCCCAACCTGCTTCGCACAGAACTGCATATGTACCCGGCTGCTGAGAATACCCTTTCGGCCTCTACACTGGTCGGTTTTAGGGTTATTAGATAAAAAAAAAATCTAAATATTTATTTCTTCTAAAAACTACTCTTATGAAACAAGTATAATGGAGTCTCCTTTTAAGCTTGGGTATACCTGTAGTAAGAGACTCCGCTAATCTCTACAATAACAAATATATGAGTAGCCGAATTAAATAGTCATAAACCATAGATAAATGTTCGCCACGCACTCCTTCGGTCTCATAAACGCTCATTTATTTTTTCAGGACCTTTTCGTAATCTAATTGACTACTCAGCTTTGGCTTTTGTTTATTAAAGTTCTCCTTCTCTCGTTTAAGCTCCATCTCAAGCTCTTGCGCCCATTCGAAACTAAACAATATAAATTTATACGTTTGCGGCTCCGCATCGCTGGATCCAGCACTGGATGCTGGATCCAGCTTGTTTAAAAAGGCGCTGGATCCAGCTGGATTGCTGTATGCTGGATCCAGCAATTGCAATCCCTAGCTGGAACCCTTGTCCATCAAAATGAGAGTCTCCTCGAGCACATTCTCGAAGAGTAATATCAACTTTTGTAACATAGTCGATCGAAATGAACTTTTCTTTACACACAGTAAACTCATTTCTGGAGTACAGTTGGTTTAACATACCGTGGTTAGTTCCAAGTTTGTAAAGTTTTTCTTTTTCCACAGATATAATAATAGCAATTGTATTACTACTATCCGTCTTGGCTTGATCTACTTCTGGTATCCTTACTCGAACGCTTTGGCCTATTTCTGCAACAGGAAATTTTGCATTTGAACGCATCAACATTTTTTCGGCTTGGTTATCAAGTGATATTTTAGCTTAGCTTTAGAATTATTCATACTGCCCTGTCCAAGTGTTAAATTCAAGCTATCTCAAACAACGACTTATTACATGGACCACGGGCTGTCGGGCATTATTAATAATGGCCGATCAAAGTGATAAATTAATCACTTTGCCCATTGCTCTTGGGCATTATTAATAATGACCGGCCCTTATTAATAATGCCCAGTTAATCACGTTGCCCGTAACGTATATAACAATATTTTTACTCACAGTAATGTTACTAATATAATAAAGTCGAAAGTTTGTGAGTGTGTATGTTTGTTACTTCTTCACGTCTAAACGGTTGAAGCGATTTTAGTAAAATTTGGTATGGAGTTAGCTGACACCCTGGATTAACACATAGGTAACTTTTTATCCCGAAAAAATAACGGGGACGGTAACTACGCGGGTAAAACCGCGGGGTGCTGCTAGTTTTAAGTAACCTTAGACTGCTAAATGATTGGACATACCAGCCGGCCAGAATTGGTCACATTACACAGTAGGTCACCAATACTATTCATTCCTTCTTTATGTATTTGTTGCTCTTAGCTGTCTCATATTTGCACAAGCAGCCCACTAAATGTTCCTATTGCTGGGATTCGGGGCCTTCTCTCGCAAGAGAGAGTCAATGCCATAAGCCACCACAAAGGCCAAGTGCGGGTTGGTAGATAACTCATGATCACGAAAGATTCTAGGTACATGTCGGTTTCTTCAAGATGTTTCCTTCACCGTTTTAAATTGGCGGCATTACGCACATGACTTTGAAAAGACAGTGGTGCGAGTGAGATTTGAATCCGGGGTCTCCAGAACGGCAGTCGCCGTTCTCCCGACTAGACCAGCCGTAACTCATTAATGTCACGAATTACAAATTAATTGTCTATTTGGATCGAATGCGCTGACTGGAACGGAAATGTCCTAAAAGTTAAATTGTTTTATGTTTTTTTATATCTTACTAATATTATAAACTGACTAATATAAGACACTTTTTTTTTAAATAAAGAGTGACGATACGAGCAGGACATGTGCCTGATGGTAAGCAACATACCTGCCACATAACAGCTCAGTGACACGCAGCTATTGGAACATGAAGAGTCCAAATCATTACCTAGCACCAAACTGCGCTCGTCACCCAGAGATCTAAGTTGTTATATCTCTAAGCCCTGTAATTTCTCTGGAAACATTACCCTTCAAATTTATGATTTACATTTATGATATTTTATAGAAGTTCTACAGTTTAGTCAGCAGTATTTATAAGTTTGTTGTGTTGTCGATATTTAGATTCTCAAATTTGTTGCCATTTCGTATGTGTCGAGTTCGCTGTCGTTGATAGATCGACTTCGAAGGGGTTTACAAAAGAAACTGGTAATACAGATTAAGCCTTCATTTTGTTTCTTCGCCAGAAATTGAGGATCTAATTTTATGTAATATTTCGTATAGGAAATTCAGTGACTACAAATACTTTTTTTAATCGACTTAATAAAAGGAGGTTCTCAAAGCGGTGGCATGTTTTTTTATTAGAGATGAACTTCTTAGCATTCCATGGATTCACCGTGCGGGTGCCGGGTCCATCGTGTGACAGAGAGAGAAATCCCGAGTAGATCCCAAGACTTGTGACTCGGTCACTCACAGATTACGAAGTTTGGGAGCTGTTATTATGATATTTATATATCTTGGATTAGGAGAATAAAAAGAAACTATGGTAGAGTACGGAACATTGTAAACACTAATCCACATGTGGTCTGTTTCCATTACTCTAATAATACAGTGAAACTTCTCTGTATCGTTGGAACAGTTTGCACATTACTGCTTGGCGGTAGAGTAACTGGCAAAGATGTAGTACTTCCCCGAACTCTGTAAAGAGTCCTACTACATTTTTTTTAAATAAAGAGGAACGAGACGAACATGACATTTGCCTGATAGTAAGCAACATGCCTGCCACATAACAGCACAGTGACACGCAGCCACTAGAACACGAAGAGTCCAAATCATTACCTAGGACTGCACTTCGCTCGTCACCCAGAGATCTAAGATGTTATATCTCTAAGTCCTGTAATTTCACTGGAAACATTGCCCTTCAAACCGAAAGACAGTAATGTTTGCACATTACTGCTTGGCGGTAGAATAACTCGCAAAGGTGTGATACATCTTGGATTAGGAGAATAAAAAGAAAATATGGTAGAGTACGGAACATTATAAACACTAATCCACATGTGATATGTTTCCATTGCTCCAACGATACAGTGAAATCCGTATCGTTGGAAAAGTTTGCACATTACTGCTTGGCGGTAGAATAACTGGTAAAGGTGTAGTACTTCCCCGAATTCTGTAAAGAGTCCTACTACAAATATCCATAATCCCAGCTTCCGGTTCCAAAACAAACATCCGCCACTAATCAAATCATCATATCTCCCATATCGCCGCCCCCGTTAACCCTGCAGTGCACGGGGGCACGCGTCGCCCATTACGCGTTTAATTAGATAAAACGACGAATATGCCGCCCGCGCGTGCGGAACGGACTTCACGTGACCGCGACTGCGGAAGGGTTAGATATGGCAAAAATTAAAGTATGTGTTTAGTATTTATGCCAGAAATACCGACCTGGGGCCCATAGCAAGTCTCAAAAACAAATTATTTGCCGCTATACCGATTTTAATGTTTACCCCCACAATTTTGACAAGTTATCGAAAAGAAATCACTTACGTAGGGTTCCCGGCGTCGTCCAAAGTCCTGTTTGGTTGTTAGGAATAAGGAACGGAAACACGGGAATAAGGAAACCAAACCAGACAGCTCCAGAATTCCCGTCCCAGCAATAGTTCAACCGGTCCAGCGGTTGAGAAGGGGCCAGTCCCGCAGCCACTTCACAATTAATAGTCCAGCACTAATCCAGTAGTCACACTTAACGTTAATAATGTGTTCCCGCACAATACTAAGGCTTTTATCCCGAAAAACTCGTCGTTCCCGCGAACTATAACACTTTTATCCAGAAAAGCAAACCAGGAGTCGCTCGACCGTACCGGCGGAACCGAGCAACGTCACTTGACAGCTGGCTGTCAACTATAGATTCGCTATATGTCGATGGCCGATATAATGTTGCCCGATTATACGGAACAAAACCCCCGACCAATTGAACTCCTGTTCAATTTTAGAAAACCAGTATTTAGCAACTAGTATTTAGTAACTAGTATTTAGTAGTATCCGGACCCCAAATAAAACGAAATTCCCAACTTTGACCCGAAAGTGGAAATCAAACCAAAAAAAAACACTTTACCAAAAATAGTAATAAAATTAAATTAAATTTTAACCATGAAAAATACGTATATCTAATAAAGAGGCAGGCGTGCCAGAGAGGACACCGCGCGCTGAAGTCTGGAACCAGAAACCAGAATCTCCGCCACGCGGGGTGTGCCATCAGTACCAGATATCAATTTTAAAATACGTCCCCTACGCCAGAGTAGGGGGGCCAAATTTGCCTCTTTTAATAATACTAAGTCCCCTTCCCGAGGGGCCTCCGTCCTATCTGTCCATTTTACCCGTTGTTGCAACAGATGCAAGTACTCGGCCGACCAGCGCCTCCAGAAGTCTTGACTTATTTGCTGCAATAACTGAAAACGGGACAGGCGTCCGGGCCGCTCATCCTTCCAGGGATACTCCGGCAACGCGGTTAAGGGCTGACCGATCAAGAAGTGACCCGGCGTCAAGACTTCTAGATCGTTAGGGTCAGGCGAGATTGGACAGAGAGGACGGGAATTAAGCACTGCCTCCACGCGGCATAGTACCGTGACTAACTCTTCCCAAGTTAACACGGTCTCCCCGATGACACGGCGGAGATGAGTTTTAGCAGACTTCACCGCAGCCTCAAAAATTCCTCCCCAGTGAGGACAGGCCGGCACACTAAATTGCTAGCTGATTCCCCGCTGGGCGAGAGCCAGACTTAAACTATTATTACCAGAATTTAAAAAACCATTAACTTCGCGTAAATAATTCGCCGCCCCTCGATAATTTGTGCCATTGTCCGAACGTATTAAAGAGGGTACTCCTCTTCGCGCTACAAAGCGATCCAGCGCCGCGACAAAGGCCTCCGTAGACAGCGCAGAGACCAGCTCCAGGTGGACTGCTTTGGTGGCCAAACACACAAAGACGCACAGGTAGGCTTTAACGACCTTGGCGTTACGCAACGTCGATGACTTGACCGAGAAGGGCCCAGCGAAGTCCGTTCCGACCCCGTCGAACGGCCTCGAGGGAGAAATCCTATCCGGAGGAAGATCTCCCATCATGGGCTGCATGGTAGACGCCTTGAGCCTATAACAAGGGACACATCTAAACAGCACCTTTCGGACCGCCCTGCGAGCCGACAAGATCCAGAATTCACGCTGCAACACAGCGAGAAGCGCGCCACATCCAGCGTGCGCGTTACCGATATGCCGATCGGTGATCAGCAGGTCCACCAGAGGACCTCCTTTCGGTAGCAACAGGGGGTGCCTGCTGCCGTACGGCAGGTTGGCTTTCCGGAGCCGACCTCCTACGCGCAGAAGACCATCCTGATCTGTGAAAGGGTTCAACTTGGCGACCGCACCCTTCAAACGAGCGCGTCCGCAGCGCAGCGCCTCAAGTTCCGTCGGAAACCTTTCACCCTGCACCAGCCGAATGAGGTGCAGCAAGGAACTCCGACGCTCCTCCACAGTGGCGATCTGGTCACTCCTCCTCTGACGAGGGTGACGACAGTTGTGGATGAAGCGTTTAATCCAGCTAGTTACCCCCAACAACTTATCCAGCTTGCTGTAACGACCCGTCAACCAGTCAGGGTCTGGGGGCACTTCCGCCACAATCGCATGCACGCGGACTCCGGGCAGCTCCGCTCGCTCCGAGTCCGCGCCGAGAGCTGGCCAGGAAGCTTCTGGCTCCCGCAGCCAGTCCGGACCCCACCATAAGGGGTGATCAACTAGCTCCGGCGCGGAACAGCCGCGCGAAGCACAGTCAGCGGGGTTCAACTCACCCGGGACATGTCTCCAAACCATGTCCAGTCCAATGTTTTGGACTTGAGAAACCCGATTTCCCACAAAGGTCTCCAAGGTGTGAGGGGCTGCTCTTAACCAGGCAAGCACGACCTGACTGTCAGACCACGCATAGACATTCCGGATGTCTATCGAGGTGGACAGTTCCTGATATACATGCTTGAGCAGCCGAGCAAGTAATGTGGCTCCGCTCAATTCCAGTTTCGGAATGGTGAGTCGTGTCCTGATAGGAGCTACCTTGCTCTTCCCCAATAAGAGCGTGACATTGACGTGGCCTCCAGCGTCAACTGTACGCAAGTACACAGATGCGGCATAGCCCAGCTCGGACGCATCACAGAACCCGTGCAGGCTGATCCGGCTACAGCCTGGTGGCAGAATGCGACGGGGCAACGCCACTCTATTGACCGTTTCGAGGTCAGATATCAAACGAAGCCAAGTGTTAAGCGAGTCTTCGACCAGGGGGTCGTCCCAGGAGACCTTCAGTGTCCAAAGTCGCTGTAACAGACACTTGGCTGCGAACAGAACCGGACTGATCCAACCGTTTGGATCAAACATCCTGGCGATGGTGGACAAAACCGTCCGTTTTGTCCACGCGCGTGTGGCCTCCAGCGCCACCCGAAAGGTGAAGATGTCAGCAACCGGTTGATACTGCATGCCCAGAACCGCAATCCCGTGCGGATCGTCACCTTCCTCGAAGAGCCCCGGATCCTGCTGGTGATCGTCCGGGATACCAGCCAGGACGTTAGGGTCGTTAGAGAGCCATTTCCGAAGCTCATAGCCTCCAGATGCGAGAAGCTCTGTAAGCTCATCCCGGAGCAACAGAGCTTCCTCCACCGTCTGCGCGCCAGTGCAAACGTCGTCCACGTACAGGTCGCGCTCCAGAACTGCGGCTGCACGTGGGTACCGAGCCCGTTCTTGCTCCGCCAACTCCAGCAGTGAGCGGATCGCAATGAAGGGGCTTGATCTCAACCCATAGGTGTTGGTGTTCAACTCATACACCATCATAGGGTCCTGAGGACTTTCACGCCAGAGGATCAACTGGAACCTCCTGTCCTCGGGGTGTATGACCGTTTGTCGGAACATCATTCGGATGTCCGCTCCCAACACCACCTGATGCCTACGGAAATTCAGGATGATGTCTACAATATCCCGAAGTAACTTCGGTCCAGCGTGGAGGCACTGGTTCAGTGACACTCCTGTCGAAGTCGGAGCGGATCCATCGAACACCGTCCTGAGTTTGCCCGTCGACGCCTTCAAAACGGCGTGATGAGGCAAAAAGTAGTGGTCCATGGTCGACCAGTCGTCGCGAGCCGGAGACATGTGGCCCAGTGCCTCATACTCCCTCATGAACTCGATGTACTTTTCCCGAAGTACAGGATCTCGAGCCATGCGTCGCTCCATGGACCTGAGCCTTTTTTTGGCCAGTGATCGAGACTGGCCCAGACGCGGGGGATTATCCCGGAAGGGCAGCCTAGTCTCCAATCGCCCAGAAACCATTCTCCGAGTGTGAGCCTGATAAAAGTTCTCACACTCCACGTGCTCGGGATCCAGCCGAGACACGGTAGGCGGCTCTTCGATCTCCCAGAACTTCTGCATGATCTGAGCGAGGGCCGTTCCCGTAAAAGAAGCCTGATTCGACTGCTGCCACTCATCCACCATTCCCAAAATGGCGTTCCCGTAGATGGTGGGCAGCGCCATCAGCGAAGACTGATCCAGCAGTCTAGGCTTGCCGTTCATGATGTAACCCAGTACATCAGAACCCAACAAAAGGTCTACCGGACCCGCCATCCCGAAGCGGGGATCCGCCAACCTGAGACCCTTAGTACAGGACAAAAGATCCGGATCTATGTCCGCCTGAGGAAGCCAACCGACAACCGAATCCATGACGGTGGCCCTGACCGCAATCCTTTCCGAATAGGAATGTACGGACGAGAAGGAGAGGCGGGTCTGTCCAGCCGACCGCACCTCTGTGTTCCCGACTCCCCGCAACGGAGTCGGTGACGGAAACCTAGCCAGGCCCAGGCGATGAGCAACCCGGGTTGTCAAAATACACCCCTGGGACCCTGTGTCCAAGAGCGCTCGTATCCGGACGTAGTCGCCTCTTGGACCCCAAACCCTTAACCAGAGGGTGGGCAGCAGGACCACCGGTTGATCCTGTGCCAAGGGAACGGAGGCTAGTCAATCTCTCCGAGGCCCGTCCGAACCCGTCGGACTACAGGGCCTAGCCCAGTATGGCTGCCGAGTCATAAGGGCCATCGGAGGGGGGGCATATCCAGCTGCCCTGCCGTACCTAAAGTAGGGCGGGTGGTAATCCAGCCTCGGATGTTCATGGAGGGGAGGCGTGTACGCCCTCCATTCTATTGGTCGCGGATCCAGCGGCGGAGAAGGATAACGCTGGGGAGGTGGCCCCCGTGGTGACTCCGGTATCACCCTTCCACCTCTCCAGTTCGCCCGCGTCCGCGCGGGCTGTGAGGTCGGTGACCGAGCCGCGTGTAGGACGCCCCTTGTTGGGCTGCCCGGTGCTGCCGTGGGTTGGGGTGGAGGGGGTGTGCTCCACGCTGTAGCCACTTCATTGTTGTACAATGCGTGGGAGCGCCCCCCGCCCGTGGAGGGCCCCCTCCCTGAGGGCTGTCGACCAGCACCATCGCTCCTGACGCACAAGAGCTGATGGTGTGGTCCCCCACACCCAGGACACGGCCGTGCCGTGGGGCAGTCATTGTACAAATGACCCCCCAGGCACCCGTAGCACCGACGCAACCGCCGAACGATCCCTCGTCGTTCGGAAGTCGTCCGCGCAAGCAGGGCCGGACACTGCACCAGCGCGTGAAGCTGGCCACAGTTCGGGCACTCCTGCTCCGACGCAGTCGTCACCGTCGCCGTCCGCTTTACCCCACCCTGAGTGCGGGGATTGGTAGGTCGCGGTCCTGTTCCGGCAGGGCCACGAGCTGAAGCGGCGGGCTGCGCCTCGTGCGGCGCCGACTCGACCATCCTCGCCTCCCACTCCAGGACCCGAAGCAGCTCCTCAAACGTGGGGAAGACCTTCGGGTCGCCGTGAAGGCCCCTTTCCCGCTCGAACCGGGCGCGCAACTCCAGCGGCACCTTGCCCAGCAGAATGTGGACCAGTAGAAACGACCAGTGTTCTACTGGCAGTCCCAAGCTGCGCAAGGCGTTGTACGCCACCTTCACGGGCGTGAGGATTAGTGGCCGCAACTGAGACCTCTCAGTCACCTTCGGCAGCCCCAGTATTTGGGACACGTGAGCGTCGGCGAGGAGCCGAGGGTTTTGGAACCTCGTATCCAGCAACTCCATCGCCTTGCCGAAGTTGTCGTCGTCCAGCTCCAGGTGCTGGATCAGGGAGAGTGCCTCACCCTCCAGTGACGTGCGGAGATAGGCCAGCTTCTCCGCCCTCGTCAAGTCCGTGCGTGAATCTACGAGAGAGGCGAACATGCTCCGGAAGCCGCTCCACTCCCGCAGGTTCCCTGTAAACCTGGGCAAGTCCAGAGTGGGAAGGCGTCCCACTACACCCGAGCCCGCATCCCTGATGACGGGTCCCGAGCTCGCCCTTCCCTGACGAGACCTCTCCAGCTGGCGAACCCTTTCGGAGACCTCGTCGTACACATCCAGGATGCGCCGCATGTCCGCGTCAATCCTCTCCATCTGGTCCTCAGGTGGAGGCGGCCTTGCATCCCGCAGCAATCCTGTGCTCCTCTCAGCGACCTCCAGGCGCCTGTCGAGCTGTTCTGCCCTGTTTAGCAGCGCCTCCTCCCGGTCTCTCCGGCCGACCAATCCTTGTAAGGATTCGAACCATCGGAGCTGGTTGGCCAAATCCGAAGCCATTTTTAAATTTAAATTTAAACCAACCTAAATTTCGGACAATGTCACAACAAATATATCCGCAACCTATTAAACCGGATACCACTTAATACTAATTTCCCGACAGTTCGGGGAGAAATTATAAACTGGGAACCCCCAAATATCTGGCCTACCCGATATATTTTCCCAGAAAACTAAAACAAAAACGGGGTAATTACGGCTAACCACGCTCTGCTACCAAAAAATGTTTAGTATTTATGCCAGAAATACCGACCTGGGGCCCATAGCAAGTCTCAAAAACAAATTATTTGCCGCTATACCGATTTTAATGTTTACCCCCACAATTTTGACAAGTTATCGAAAAGAAATCACTTACGTAGGGTTCCCGGCGTCGTCCAAAGTCCTGTTTGGTTGTTAGGAATAAGGAACGGAAACACGGGAATAAGGAAACCAAACCAGACAGCTCCAGAATTCCCGTCCCAGCAATAGTTCAACCGGTCCAGCGGTTGAGAAGGGGCCAGTCCCGCAGCCACTTCACAATTAATAGTCCAGCACTAATCCAGTAGTCACACTTAACGTTAATAATGTGTTCCCGCACAATACTAAGGCTTTTATCCCGAAAAACTCGTCGTTCCCGCGAACTATAACACTTTTATCCAGAAAAGCAAACCAGGAGTCGCTCGACCGTACCGGCGGAACCGAGCAACGTCACTTGACAGCTGGCTGTCAACTATAGATTCGCTATATGTCGATGGCCGATATAATGTTGCCCGATTATACGGAACAGTATGGAACAATTTATTACGTGGATTGGATTTAAATTTGTAACATTATACAATTACAGTCTGGAATAGCACATATACTACTCTTTATTGCGAGAAAATAAGGGGTAAAACCACGGAGTACTGCTATTAAAATGAGATACAAAAAAAAACAAGTTCCGGCTTTGACATATAAATATCATTAAACGATTTAAAAACGTACCTATCCCTCAAGTTGGATTAAACTGTACACGGTGTGCAAATTTGATTAAAATTGGAGAAGTAGTTTAATAATCCATCGTGAACAAGCAACGTGACGCGTAATTTATACAAATTAAGAATATTATAGAGTTACCCGTCCTGTCTACCGGTGTGTAAGTCTACAGGTCCGGTGAGAGCATTTCGGCGCGCGTGCCACATTGATACGGCACTCCACATGTAGCCGTAGCTCTTCACATTTGAGCGCCGCTGTGTACGCCGGCTTAATGATGGACTTTATTACAGCGTTTATGCCTAGAAGGGGACGGCAGTATGGACATTTTTTGGAGCCTAATCATTAAACAAAAAATAAATGCTTTAGTTTGAATCGACTTCAAAAAGGAAGAGGTTTTCAACCCGGTTATGTGTTTTTTACCCGACTGAAAGAAGGGTTCTGTTTTGCGTATCTTGTATGTTTGTAATTTTTTTTATTCCCACGTATCTTTCAAACGGTTGGATGGATTTTGACAATCAAGATATTGGTAGATTTATCTCAATCACGTAAGTGTCTTGGAAAGTAAGTATATAATGTTTTTTACCTGTTGATTTTTTGCAGTCGGATTTTTTAAATTAAAGTTATAGTTATATTTCTTTTGGCGCGTTTGGGAAAATGATTAGAGTATTTTTTACGATGCGCGTACACACTGTCACGTAAAACCTACCGAAATCAGCTAGTTAACATTTTAGTAAACATTGGAGCTAACTGCAGGTTAATGCGTTGAAGATTATTATCTACTTTGTGATTGTATGGATTTCTGAGCACAATGAATAAGGAGAAGTGTTAACTTCATGCGTAAGTACGTACATTACACATAAGTACACACACACATACTTTATTTTTGTATGTATGTTACGCGATATCTCCGCCAATCGGGAATCGATTTTATGATATTTTTATTGGTAAATTATACTCCATAAGCGATTTGAAATTATTTTTTTATCTACTTCAGAGGCGATTCCATATTATTTTCTTATAACAAGATAATAACGCTCCCGTTGTTATCCGTCGTGAGTCGTTGCTAGTAGGGCAATGTACATAATAATATATTTAAATATGATATTATTACATTCATCGATTAAAAAAATCACAACGTCATTCTCTCCGTCAAAACCTTAAATCTGTTAATTTTTGCCTAATACCCGGAACTAAGTTCGCCGGTTTATTTAGTTTCGTATAGAGAACGCTTACTGTCATATCGCGTACATTACCAAAGTACCCAAACTCCACACAATATCCAAACTTCAATAGTACTACACGTCGTTATAAAACCGATTCTTTTAACATTTTTAGTATAATTATCGGCACGGGTTCACTTACACGAAGGGCTTTGAGAGCCGTGTGAGCTACCGGTTTATACTCAAACAGGGAGCCACTAATGCAATTTTAAACAAAAACAAATATTTATTTATTGAAAACGTTAGCTCTTTCTTTTGGGCGATAGTTTTGTAAAAAAGGTATAAATGAACTAAACATAAAGGTTTCACATGGTTTTTCCGAGTACCTCTTGTATGCTAAGAGTTTTTTGTTGATTAATGATTCTGATTTTTGTTTGTTAGTCTTTTCTTTTGATACTTAGAAAAATATATAATATATAATTTAACAGATTTTTTGTAGGTTATTAGAAGTAGGAGTCTGTACAGAGTCTGTCTGGGGAAGTTTTTATCAGTTATTATTTCCCCAAGCAGTTATGTCAAAACTTACAGTATTCTGGCTGAAAGTCCAACATTTCCAGATAAATTACAGAGAAAAAAGACAGTCAGAATTATTTTTAATACTAATTAGGGGTAAAGCCGTGGAGTTACAGTGGCGAGAACCTTTGATTTTACAATAGTGGGGTCGTGGCTTCGAAACCAGCCGGAACTCTCGTTATTTTTGAAAATTCAAATGTATAATTTTCTCGACATCGTTGGCTGCACCATCGGTCCAACTTGCAAATTGAACTCTCTGATTGTCTCCGATCAGATAGTTCAATTTGCAAATGGCAATCCCGGACAGAAATGCGGCCGTGGTGGTGGTGAGTTTTTTATAGTTCTGGGCCGGACGAAGGTGGCGGTTAAAACAGCACATGACGATGTCGAGTCGATTAGTGCTCACACTAGTGCAGCCGGTAGTGATCACAATACCGTTGAGATTCCGCTAGTAATGGATTTTCGAAAGTTAGTCCGATTCCGCTCAACAGACGAAGTCGGACTAGCACTAGAGTTAGGTTTGAAATGTTCTCAACTTGCCTATTTTCCTTTTTTCCTCCACAACATGATCTTAAATAAAGCACCCAAATGCCAAAGGTCACGGACCCCGGAGTCTGTGGAGTGACTAAATTATGTAAAAAAAGAGTTCACCCGATGCGGTCTTTCACTTCCGAGCGGGACAATCAGCCTCATGCACAGCCTACGAAAAAAACAGCGAACGGTGTGCCAAAATAAGTTTTCACATCAAAAAGATCAGGGAGAAAACCAGCATGATCCAAGAAATATTTCTTTAGACGAGATGCGCCATTCGCAAATGACCAGCGTAATGAATTATGACCTTAACTCTCACCTGGCGAAGCCCCGAATCCCAGCAATGGGGACATAAATTAGGCCACTTTTTTTTAAATAAAATGTGATAGAAGACCAGGACATGTGCCTGATGGTAAACCACATGTCCGCCACATAACGGCACAGTGACACGTAGCTATTGGGACATGATGAACCCAAATCATTACCTAGCACTGCACTGCGCTCGTCACCCAGAGATCTAAGATATTACATCTCTAAGCCCTGTAATTTCTCTGGAAATATTGGACCTTCAAACCGGAACACAGTAATATTTGCACATTACTGTTTGGCGGTAGAATAACTGGCAAAGGTGTGGTACTGCCACAGACGGACTCTGCCAAGAGTCCTACTGGGGGAGTCCACTACTGAACCACTTATGCTACTACTACTTATGCTTATAAAACCACCCCATCACGTTCAAAGTCAACAGTACATCACAGCGTTAAGAGGAGATGTCACAACATTCCGCCCCCCAACTAAGAAGACATTATGATAATTAAGAGCATAGCGGTGTGGGGGGCGGACCCCTGTGCAGGCGAGGGTTAAGTTATTTGTAGTTTGGATAATATTAACAGATTTGTTGTTACGTCATTAATTATAATTTTTATCTAATCTATAAATACACATACTAATACTAGCACCGCCCCGCGGTTTCAACCGCGTTGTTACTGTTCCCATTATTTTCCTGGGATAAAAAGTAGCCTATGTGATATTTCAAACCATTATCTAGCCATGTGCCAGACTTCATCCAAATCCCTCCAGTAGTTTTTGCGTGAAAGTTAATTATAATTTTAATTATAAACTAGCGACCCGCCCCGGCTTCGCACGGGTGCAATGCTGATACTAAATAAGCTACTAACTAAACTAAACTAAAATAACCTAACTACTAAACTTAAAGCGTGACGCTAGAATTCAATTCACAGCCCACGAAAAATCTGTATAGGCGCGCCAAAAGAAGTTTTCATTTCAAAAACGTATATACTCTTTGAATTACACATACTCATTCGATTAAAATTCTCGAAAAAAAAAAAAACGTTTGATCGGCAACGTCAAATGTTTGATCGGTAATGTCAAATGTTTGACTGGAAATTATGTAGAACCGTTTATTTATATGAGAAAATGAAATTGTTGTTTTTTACTATCTTTTTCGCGACTTTTCAATATTTTCTCACCGTTTAAACCTTCCGTTAGCTACGACAAACATTTCCAAACCAAAATCAGCCAAATCGACCCAGCCGTTGTTTTAGCGGACCCATGAACAGCAATTCATTTTTATATAAATAATTTATGTATTAACACAATTTTTGTCTATTTTATGGTGGTAGGACGCTTGTATGTGGAGTACGCTTGGGGAAGTATTACATTTTTGCCAGTTCTACCGCCAAGCATTGATATTAAAACATCACTATGTCCCGGTCTGAAGATAAATGTTTCCAGATAATTATAGAGCAAGGAAATAGTTAATCTTCTATATCCGAGTGACGAGCGCAGTTCATTGCTTTAGCAGTGATTTGAAAGCTTCATATTTTACATAACGGAGAGACACCATCGAACCCATATCCAGCAGACAAATTAGGCGTACCTAAGTAAAAACATTCGAGTTCATAAACTAGACGCTAATAATAAATAAATAAATATCGGTGGACAATTCACACACAACACCATCTGACCCCAAACTAAGCAAAGCTTGTATGATGGCGGCCAGATAGCTGATATACTTAATACTTATATAGTTTTAAATACATACTTATTATACATAATGAATGATTAGTACGTTCATCGACTCTTTTCAAATAGCTTTATCCACTTTTTCCCGCCTTTTTATTTGTTTTCTCTATAAATAAAACTGCTATCCTACTATTTCTCCTGCATTCCATAACGATATATGAGAACGGTGAGATTAAGATTACTATCTTCAAAAGTAAACACGTTCTTAGAAAGTGACGCAAAGGACACTTCTTGTAATAATCCTCTTTGCTGAATAACTTGAAAAAAGTTAACGCTTTTTTTTCCACATCGAAAGGAGGATTTGTAAGATCACTTTAGTTCATTGCGCGTTCGAATTTCGAAAACATTGCGACGCTCTATCGCACACGCACAAAACACTGGCTGAATGTCGCGATCACAATGACCGCGTTTTCTTTTTAATTTCCTAAGCGATAGTGTGGAGCTTTGGAGATTGATTTTTATCGATATTTTAGAAATTTGAAATCTTAGTATATTGAAATCCGGTATATATAGTTGTTATATTTTTTTCCCAGTGAACTGTTTTACAAGTTAACCAATATTCAC
Source organism: Ectropis crepuscularia (assembly GCA_963693475.1). Taxonomy (NCBI): domain Eukaryota; kingdom Metazoa; phylum Arthropoda; class Insecta; order Lepidoptera; family Geometridae; genus Ectropis; species Ectropis crepuscularia. The sequence continues at coordinate 4,811,064 of OY856361.1, forward strand.
GAATGTTGGTATTCATGTGTAATGTACAACTTGAGAGATAAAATAGTCAATTATAGATTATAATGGTCTCAATATTTTTTTAGTGCAAGTTGATTTTATGAATTGTTTTTTGAATGACATCATCCGAGCGAAGCCAACCCGGACCGCTGGTAGACTATGGGTATTTACTAACCGCTCTTACATTTTGACGATTTTATATATTAAGGGCCACTGAATACATAAAACGTAAAACTAAAACCATTTTTTTGTTGTGTTTTTTTAACTAGACACTATATTTTTACCTATATTATGTTACAATTATTTACATTTTTGTGACATGGCATTTTTGTTTAATTTTTTTAATTATATTGAATTCCAAATAATTAACTAATTGGGCTCTGATCATTAAATTATTTATTTTAATAATTATTTCACCTAGCGAAGCCCGGACGGGCTGCTAGCGTTATACAATTTTATTTGCATGGAGAAAAGATGAATTCGAAACTATTGGTTGATACATCTTTACCCCATCCCTATTCCATTTATCACCATCCAGCTATCTCCCGATCGGTGTTGCCAGAAACACTTTCGGTGCCATTATTTTGGTAATACTATACGTTTGTTTGTTTGACGAATCTCGGGAATTAACAATACATTTATGGGACAATGTGATTGGCTCTAGAGAGGACTACTTAACCTTTTTTGGGATTAAAGATTAACATTGTCACTTTGGTTGATGACTTATTTTGGGAATGGACTCTTGATTACACAGACCTACAAAACAAGTTGTCTAGGATGTTAATTTCTATGATTTCATAAAGCTAATGGCTAAGTTAAATGTATGTACGAATATACTAGTAGCTTCTCGAGGTTTCACCCGCGTAGTTGAAATCATGATTGGGTCAAAAATATACCATTCTCATTAGTCCGTCAGATAGATTAGGTATAGGATACATAGGTATTTTTGTTTTACCAAATTATTAAAAATCGACAAAGGTAGATCATGAAACTTCCGGAGTGGGAGTGAACTTTTAGACTACCACTACCACTATTTAGTAAACTACAGACCACAGAAGACCGGTTACACTAGGTTTCGAACTAGATTCGCAATCAAGGCATATCCCCCGATATCCGTGCCACAGACATAGTCCTGTACACAAGACTTAAAAACAAAAATTATTTATTTGAAACTATTTTCGAAACCTTTTTTCATAGTAAAGAGTGATGAGACGAGCAGGACATGTCGGTGATGGTAAGCAACTCGTCTACCCAAATCAACACAGTGTAACGCAGCATTATAAAAATATATAATTAACTGTTATATAGTATAAGTACCTATCTATGTCTCCTAATTATACTCCCCACCTTCCATTACTCATACATTTTTACCACCCTAGTTTCCTAGTGTCGCCTGGATGAAATAGCTCTTAACGATAAGGTCACAAATACCTACATTAATTTAAGTTTTTTTCTGTATGTAGATATGTTTTTTTTAATAATTTAAATCCAATAAAGAATATATCTATCTCAAATATTAGTATAGACTATGCCGCTCACATCATAAATTACAAAAAAAACGACCCACATTGGCCTACTTCGCTCTGCCGACTGAACTATTAAATCCCAAAATTCTTTAGAATTACGCAACAGCCTTTGTGCCTCATTCCCATTGTCCATTACATATCACTGGGCTTACTCGAGTGTGATTTTAATACGATAAAGTGCTTATGCTACTTAAATAGCTCTTAAGGACTTTAGTAGCCGAATTGTGAGGCTATGGTCAGGAGTACAATGGGTACTTGACAATAAAACTAAGTTCTTGAGGTTTAATTCTATTGGCGCTAGGAAAAAATGATGAAAGTGAACTTTTGGCTATGCGCACACCGACAGTCAATAAACGATATGACAAATCTGGGAAGATGACTGAATAAAAAAAATACTATTCCAATTTATCTGTCAGGTACTTACTTAGTTCCTGGAAAAATGTGGGACGCGTATGTATTTTTTGTTTTTTATCAAATTATTATAAATCGACAAAGATAATAAATTACACTTACGGAGTGGAGGGCTGTGACGTCTACATACGGGTTTTACAAAAAAATCCCCTAAAGACGTGACGTCACTTCAAACTTCGAAACTCGAAGCGCCCTCACAATTAGCCTAGGGCAGTGATGGGCAAAGTACGGCCCGCGGGCCAACTCCGGCCCGCGAAAGTATTTAATCCGGCCCGCCAAGGGTCCATCGACATGGATAGTATATGGCCCGCTATAATTACGTTTTGACAAATTCAATCAGAAACCGATTGACTGATGAACATCTTTTCGCACTGCTGAAAGTTTCTTCTTCACAGCTGGAACCTGCTTTCGAAAATATTATGGAAAATCAAAAACAATTCCATATGTCTCACACGCCTAACATGGCGAGGCCTTTGAACAAAAATTAAATTAATTATTATTTAAGGTAAATGCTAATTTGTAACATTTGTGTGTGCACTGCAATGTTTTTAATATATTATGATTAAAAGCTTTAACACAAAATGCATTTTTTTATAACTCTGGCCCTCCTCTAGTATTGATTAAACTTTGTGGCCCCCCATTAAAAAAGTTTACCCACCACTGGCCTAGGGCGATCAGAACTCTTGATCTGTCGCTGGGTAAATGTTATTATCAAAATCATAGAACTATTAACCAATCACAGTTTATTCGCATAGATAGATAAGATATCAAATTTTCATATCAAATTTCTTTTTAGCCGACTAAAAGACGGGTGATGTTTTTCGCGCGAATCTTGTATTGTTTTACATTGTACATTTCTTTATTCCCCGTTTCTTCCAAACGGCTGGATGGATTTTTACAATTAAGATATCGTTAGATTCGTCTTAATCACCTAAGTGCTCTTAGATAGTAAATCGTATTATATTATAATGTTTGTTATCTGTTGATTTTTGCAATCGGGTTTTTAAATTGTATTTATTTCTTAGTAGACATCTCAGCCCTGAATGACAACAGCAATTGGTTTTTCCCATAGATGAAAAATTTTTTTTGCTACGCAAAAAGATCAACAAAGCGAGTGAGCGAGAAATCATTTTCAAGTGGAAATCGCTCGAGAGAAGAAGAGAAAGTGAATGAAGTAACGTCATTACAATATTTTAGTATACCTGAACGTAACAGTCTGATTTCGTCGCGGTGAAAATCGTGTATTTTTTAATTAATCCTTGGATTGCAGACGATTTTATTAAATTATTTATATTATGGCATGCGTTAGGTGCGTGAATGTGATACAAGACGATATTATAATCCGAATCATTACACTAGTCACCAACACATGTAAATATGATTTTTTATCAGGTCTCCGAGCAGCCTTTGTGTGTCTTTTACATTTGACGTCTTTGGTTTTTCCTCAGACCAACTTTTTTTTCGGACAGTCATCAATTAATTTTAGATATTATACATATTTAGCATGGAGTTTTGCTGATTAAACCTAACAACTTCTTTGGACAGCTGCTTAATTTTATTGAACCTTACACCCGTAGCAAAATTTAATCGGCAACGCCAAAGCAACTCAACAATAATTCCAACTTCAATGAAATCTCAAGTACCAACAATATTCCACAATATCCCTCAACTCTCAAAAGAATTTAACATTTGATAGAGGGACTAACCTAATATTTTCTACAAAAATTACAATTTGCTAGCGATTATTTAGTTCAACCATTTCGTCAAACGTGTTGCATTGGTATTTGTCGGTCACTATTCATCTTTGACCATCATTGTTATATGAAAAAAAATAAGTGTTACTAGAATCACATTTTTTGGCGATTATCGCAAACCTACAATAATTCGGTCACTTTTATTCAATTTCGTCATTTGTTGTAATAATGGAGATTTGAGATAATTAAGTATGTTTTGTTTTTTCAGGTTAGCGAAAACTGCCTACAAAATTTTCCCACTGCTGGGACGATACATGATCTTTTCTCATAAGAAAATAGTAAATGCCGTAATAATCCATCTGGCCGAGTGCGGTGTGGTAGATGACACATCACCTCGAAAGATTCTAGGAATATGCTGACTTTCTTATGAAGTTTTCCTTCACCAAAACAAGCTTCTTTACAAAACCCAGGTGACATTTTTTTTTAACCCAGGTTCGGATTCGGAATAACGGGAAAAGATGTGGTAGGTACTCCCTCTGACGGGTTCTGCAAAGAGTCTTTCCACTACAAAGGTATGTTACTTCCCCAGGCGGACTCTTTAAAGACTCCTACCACTACAAAGGTGTGGTACTTCCCCAGGCGGAATCTGGAAAGAGTTCTACCACTACAAAGGTGTGGTACTTCCCCAGGCGGAATCTGGAAAGAGTTCTACCACTACAAAGGTGTGGTACTTCCCCAGGCGGACTCTGGAAAGAGTCTTACCACTACAAAAGTATGTTACTTCCCCAGGCGGACTCTTTAAATTGGGTTTCGTTCAGATGTTCCAAGGTTTTAAGCAACAAACATCCAAACATTAACATTTATAATATTAGTAGAATATAAAAAGACGCTCTTCTGTATTAGGTACTTATGATATTTACTTACCCTCTCAGCCACATTTACCGTAAATCCAGAGATCAAACAGATATCACAATAATTATTTGCGCTACAATATGGGGGATATCTTTGATGTAGGAATATGATAATATTCAATCAATTACTTTTATAAATCAAAATAAATCGTAAATACAAAACGGAGAAATTTTGTGTTTGTACTTCTGTCTGTTAGCTGTCCTTCAGTTTATAATGTGTAAAGTTTAGATATAAGATTTTTCTGTTGCCCAAACAAAGGATTAATATTTTTTTTAGTGTGGAAGATGAGATATAAAATTACTCACTATTCTGTGTCTGGGCGTTTCTATGTTTAATAAGTGTGTATTTAAAACTAAGTAAGTATTATATCAGCTATCTGGCCGCCATAGCACAAGCTTTGCTTAGTTTGGGGTCAGATGGTGTTGTGTGTGAATTGGCAACCAATACTTGTTAAGTTTTGGTTGACAATGTATTTTGTAGCTAACTTTGATATACGTGTTAATATGTTAATACATTTTCTATCTTATCTCATCTGTTCTCATCTTAAGTTGTACTTAGTAAACGCAAGCACGTCCTATTTTACAAACACGAGGTCATTTGTTTCGAATATTGTACGTAGGTACCTACAGATGATTTTCCCAAAAGGTGTTTTTCAGTGCAGATGAACAAGCTTGTCATCGCCACGGTGATTGTAAACGTCGTGAGGAGAATATCTTTCGAGTACATGCGCCGCCAACGTAATGGTAACGAAACAAAGGAAACGTAAATATTTATTTTATTTTTATTTTATTTTTAAACGTAAATATATGTATATACATATAAGGTACCTACATACTAGTTTATCCACGCAGTTATCGTTCCTGTTATTTTCTTGTGATAAAATAAATCCTATAATAAAATATCCTATGTGCTATTCTAGGCTTACAATCTATATTCCAAATTTCAACTCTATGACAAACTCTATATCAAATTTCAACGACTGGTCTTGTGGCTTAGTGGGTAGTAGCTCTGCCTGCGAAGCCGAGGGTCGTAGATTCGATCCCCACCCAGTGCAAATATTTGTGTGATGAATTCAAATGTTTGCACTGTGTCTGGGTGTTTCTATGTATAATAAGTATGTATTTAAAACTATATAAGTATTATATCAGCTATCTAGCCGCCATCACACAAGCTTTGCTTAGTTTGGGGTCAGATGGTGTTGTGTGTGAATTGTCCACCACCAATATTTTTTTTATGCGTTTAGATGTTTCGACGTGATCGAGCAACAAACATCCAACCTTTCACGTTGGGGTCAGACTAGAGCTGATTACAACTGTAACTACAGTAAGTTTTATAGAAAAAAACTAGCGATCCGTCCCGCCTTTCGCCGTGGTACACATCATATAGCCTAGCACTCAGGGATCACGTATCACATTGGATATGCCAACGGGGAAATAATATTTCAATATAAGTATAGGAATATCAGTCCAGTCATTCCTGAGATTAGCGCGATCAAATAAAACTCTTTAGCTTTATAAATTGACTAGCTAAACCGTGCGCGCGTTGTTACGCCATCTATCGAAAATTGGTCGTACCAATTCAAATTTTGAACAAATTCGGTTACCAATACTCAGGCTCTAATGACGCACCCTTTAAAAGATAGACACATGCTGTCACGCAACGAAAGCTCTCAAAAAGCAATATTTTTATCCCGTTTTTATAGCCTTCCTCGATAAATATATCCAACAGAGAAAGAATCTTTCAATTCGGACTAGTAGTTCCCGAGATCCTTGCGTTCAAACAAACAAACTCTTCAGCTTTATAATATGAATATAGATTAGTATAGATGTAACTACTAATTTATCTGACATTCCAGGATTTTTAAAATGTGCTATTTATATTTCATAGGTTATAAAAATGTGCTAAAACCGACGAGCATATCCGCGCGCGCCGCTAGTTCCCCACAGACGTATAAAGAAAAGAGCTTTTCAGATCAAAGCGAGCATTTTCATACGAAATCAGTAATAATATGTCTATCATGAAATTGGATTTGTATGTTATAACTCGCTTGCGATTTACCGCGGTTCTGGCCGGTTTTATATTTCTGGAAAATTACACTAATGTTTTGAAGCCAAACATAATTTTTATAAAACTTCTTATGTGTGGAATTGGCTGGCCTGGTGGCTTAGTTGGTTGGTAAGTCTACGAAGCCGAGGGTCGTGGGTTCGATCCCCGCCTAGTGCAAATATTTGTGTGATGAATACAAATACTTTTACTGTGCCTGGGTGTTTATAAGTATGTATTATTATTAGTACAGCTACGAGTCCAAGCTTCAGGGCCGATGCTGTTGTGTGTGAAATGTCCACAAATGCACAAATATAAAAAATAAAAAAAATAATATAAATATATTATTTATCTCTGTATATAAATTTTATTAAATATATCGGACGGAGAACTAAGGTAACCGACATAGCCTTGAGAATAACAAAGCTGAAGTGGCAGTGGGCGGGCCACATATGTCGCAGAGCCGATGGTCGTTGGGGAAGACGGGTTCTGGAGTAGAGACCACGTTCAAGATGCCCCGTGGGGCGGCCTCCCGCTCGGTGGACCGACTACCTGAAGAGAGTGGCGGGAAGAGGATGATTGCGGAAAGCTGGACCGGATTTGGTAGCACATCATGTTATTTGGAGCCGATTTGTGCTCCGGAACCGAACGGCTCTGACATTCGACGCACCTGTGGAGACTAGATGCGAGCCAAGTTCCTGAGCTCTTTCCCGTGACCGCTTCCACCTCGTCGTATGAGTAATTTCCTCCCTCACTCCTCCACCTCACACGACCTCTCACTGTGAAGCATCTAGGCTGAAATTGTCGGTAGAGAGAGGTCCACCCTCACGAAGTAGCTAAGGGTGGCTGCGGTTCCCCCTTGTCCTGCCACTAAGCACTCGGCTAGCCAGAGTGCTTGCTGAGGAACCTCATCTGGAAAACATTAGTTACTAAATGTTCTCACTGGGGCTCAGGGCAAAATCTACCACGCTGGTTCAATGCGTGGTACAAGGGTCTCAAAATATACTTTTGGACCATGCGGGGTACCGTCACAGTTAGATCAAGTTACAGCTCGTCGAATCGGAAGAACAGCGACTGCCGATCGGGAATCCCCGGTCCAAATCTCACGCACACCACTGTCTTTGACTTAAAACGGTGAACGAAGTATCATTAGGAAACCGACATCTACCTTGAATCTTACGAGGTCATGTGTCATTCATCAACCCACATTAGGCTAGCGTGGTGGATTGCCTCTGACTGCCTGCCAAATGAATGATGCCAAAAAAATGGCAGTCATAGGAACTGCCGATAGAAGTGAAAACTTATAACTCAGAATTTGATAGCTTACTTTGGAAACTACACGGGTGTAACGGGAGGGTGTTGCCTGGTCATCATGGCATGACCGTCTAGAAATGCACCAGCATTTCCCATTGGCTGACAAATTTCTAGATGGCCATGCCATTTTAGCATTTCCCATTGGATGACGCATTTCCAGATAGCCAATGGCTATGGCTAATGGGTCCCGAGTTTACCCGAAGATTTCTTATCATATCCGACCGTGACGCTAGAATCCACTTCACAGCCCACGAAAAATTTGTTCAAGAAGTTTTCACTTCAAAACATGTCCCTCATACTGCCGACAGAAATGAAAACTTATAACTTGGAATTTGATAGCTGACTTTGGAAACTACGCGGGTGAAACCGGAGGGCGTTGCTATTCTGCAATACATCGTCAAATCATTGTCGTCTATATAAGTCTTCTAAGCATGACCATCTAGGCTAGACAGCCATGTTTCTAACCATGGCGGGAAAACGCATTTCTAAATGGACATGGTCCCGAGTTCATCTGAAAATTTATTTCATTAACAACGCTTGAGGTCAAAAGAAGTATTTACTTCAGAAACTTGAGGCGTAGAAGGCGGCAATCTATAAGATCTCGGTTGTAAACCGCACGTTTTAACCACTAGGCCATTTAGGGCACCACAGCTTCTCCCAAAAACAAATCCTATCTCGCTACCTATGTCATAATATGAGCAAATGTCATGACAAACAGACCGTCTGCACTCGCGCGCTGTAGAGTCGGAGCTACTTAGCGGATTTCTTGAGGGGCGCTGCGGGTGTATCATTGTATCATGTAGGATGAGGATATTCGAATAGTGTGGAGTCGACTTTTACCGCATTATGATCCGCCTTTTTTAACTAAATCAACTTTGGCTTCGCTATTGTCGTCTCTATAATAACAAGCGGAAATAAAAGAGTGAGCGATATCAAAGCTAAGACAGTTTTAGTTATGCGATAGTTATAGATTGTCCGTTTTTCGACAAAGCAAAACTCAATGACTTCAAAGGAAGGACGTGGCTTACTGAACATTTTTTGGCATTTCAATGGCCAGCAAAAACTCGCACACTTCCCTCCCGCGCACTGACCGCTGTGAACTAAGTCGCACGTCGCATGGTCCTAAAAATGCAATTTTAGGGCCAACGCCGTTGTCTCATTTTGTCGCACCTTTGGCCAGGTCCTTATATAAAAGTCTATGGCAAAACTAATATTATGGATGCAACAAAATCTACTTAGGTATGTATTTTTTGTAATAAAAAAGTAGTGTAAGAGAGAAGAAAAGTTAATGTATTTTTTCTAAAAAAAAAAATAACAATCTGCACTCCTCTTTCATATGAACTACTAGGAGCGCCCCGCGGTTTTACCCGCGTAGATCGCGTTCCCATTATTTTTTCGGGAAAAAAATTTTTTTTACCAGATCCATTCATACGTTTTTTTTTATAGAATAGATTGACGAGACGAGCAGGACATGTGCCTGGTGGTAAGCAACTTGCCTGCTACATAACAGCACAGTGACACGCAGCTATTGGAACATGTAGAGTCCAAATCATTGCCTAGCACTGCACTGCACTCGTCACCCAGATATCTAAGATATTATATCTCTAAGCCCTGTAATTTCACTGGAAACATTCCCCTTCAAACCGGAACACATGTTTCCACTTTACTGCTTGGCGGTAGAATAACTGGCAAAGGTGTGGTACTTCCCCAGGCGGACTCTGCTAAGAGTCCTACCACTACCACGTTACGACGTGATTGAGCAGCAAACGTACAAATATCTATACATTGACATTTATAATATAAGTAGGATAATTATGCCAATGGTCAAGATTTTTCGCTAATCCTATCCTACTAATATTATAAATGTGAATGTATGGATGTTTGGATGTTTGTTGCTCAATCACGTCCTAACGTATGAACGGATCGGGCTGATCTGGAAGAACACATAGGCTACTTTTCATCCCGGAAAATCAACGGGAACAACGGGAACGGGAACTTCGCGGGTGGCACCGCGGGGCGCTGCTAGTTATTAATAATTCTTGACGATACGATGGTTTGATGTGACTATTACAATGTATGTAATTGACTCGCAGTGTCGCGTGTTTTTACCCGCGCAATTCCTGTTCTCGTTATTTTCCCGGGATAAACAATAGCTTATGTATTTATTACTTTCATAATCTATGACGTTCCAAATTTCAGCCCAATCTGTTCAGACGTTACGAAGTGATTGAGCAACATACATCCAAACTTCTAAACATACAAATTTTCACATTTAATTAATACTAGCAGCACTCCGTGGTTTTACCCGTACAATTTGTGTTCAAGTATTTTTTTTTGGGATAAACAGTAGCGTATGTGTTATTCCTGACTAGAATCTATGTTATTTTATAGTATAGAGCTAGTATTACAGTAACAAGACGAACAGGATATTTGCCTGATTGTAAGCAACATGCCTGCCCATAACAGCACAGTGTCACACAGCTACTGGAATATGAAGAGTACAAATTATTACTTAGCACCGCCACACCCCGGACACTCGGCCTAAACTCCAAACAAACGGTGAAGTCGACATACCTACACTCACACAACTACGCATATGTCGTTTGAACACATTTACGCATGTGTGCGTGTCATCTAGGGTTACTAAATTATTTTATGGAATAGCTGTGACCCGTGAGTTCACCTGCCTGTGGCTTACAATCTTATCTAGTTAGTGTTCGATCTTTAATGTAGGTAAATATAACTTTCATCAACAATCAGAAGGGAGAAGATTTAAAACAAAATAGGAGATAATAAAGGTACCATGTACGAATTGATTTTTAGTTAAGTACACTTACCCAAAGATTTCTCTTTGGGTAAGTGTATTCTGACAATTCAATTCTGACAACGAAAGCCGCAGTTTAAAAACAACGAGTTTAATAATTTCGTCACAGGACTTCAGTGTTGGCGCGTACTTCTAACCAGAATAGCTTAACACAGTTTATAAAAATGATTCAATCTTTGTAGAAATTCTTATGAAATTAAAAATCTCTTATTCTTGTTTCGTATAATAGACGAAAATTTTGGTACCAGTTTGTTAAATAATACAGCATCATGGTCGTATTCTCATAGAAAATTATCGTCCGATATAATAACCCTTCGTTGAGTCCGCCTCGCGTCCGCGAGGGGGAGGAAGCTTGAAATTGGCGGGGGGTGGGGAGTGTCCGTTCTATCTATATTATCTATTCTATGGCACCGCACTGCGCTCGTTACCCGGAGGTATAAGGTGTTTGGTTACCCGTATTTTATCTCTTAGCCCAGTAATTTATCTGGAAACTATGTTCTTCTATGTTGCAAGTTGCAGTCACAAACATTTAAAAATATCCAAACATTCACGTTTATAATATTAGTAAGGTTTTTGAATGGACGTGTAAAATAATAATTTGTTAATAAAAAGCGTTTTCCACAGTACTTGCGCGCGATATAACCGCCCGAGTAGGTGTAACCACGACGCCATACATTTTCCGGTAAGCTGCGAAATATAATAAAAACCACTCCCCTTCCCGGAGTATTTGACGCGTCTCATTTATTTTTAAATTAGGGAAAATTCGGGGAGTGTCTACTTATCTACTTACTGCGGAGAATGTACTCGTAGGTACTTACAGTGGGTGAATTTCAACAACTTTTTTTATGTCCAAATGGGTGTTTGATCAAATCGTCTGTCAAAGCGAAGGTATTTTGTAATAATCTATGTGGAATACGTTGCCTGAGTTGGTTTTCCCCGATGGTTACAATCTTTGTGTCTTCGAATCGAGAGTGAATCGGTTTATTCTTGTTAAACACGCTCCATTGTAGACCGCATCGTCGCTTAACATCAGTAAAAAAAAGACTAAGAATGATAAACCTATTTAACTTAGGCTTGAAGAATAGGGTCTCTACAATACTAGACTGAATAATTATTGTATGTTTCAGGAATAATTGAAAATGATAGCGCATTTTATTCCTTTGGGGCATTAAATGAGTGAGTGCTACTTTTTATCTCGAGAAAATAACGAAATCTGGAAATTGTGTTACGGCGCCCTGAGGTTTTACCGCAGGACGCCGCACTTTAGCATAGATTGATCTGATATCTGGACATGAAGATGAACCGTCTACTTTCATCTAGGTACCGTCAACTGCCCTGACTTTGCACGGAAACTGTATGTTATGGACTTTAACAAAATTAAGTATTAAAAGTATGCTTGATTGGCATGTTGCGTACGTGCTTTATGGTAGAAAAAGATCAAGAATACAGTAATTTTAATTTATTTAGGCAGTTTTCATACGTAAATATAGTTTTTAAGGTATTTTAAAAATTAGGCAATGTCACGGTCTCATAGCTCTGACATTGCCTAATGAATTTAAATCACGTTAAACAATGGCATTCTTCTTAATAGACAATCTTAAATGTAGTTTAATGTTATAAGAATATAATCCAATTTCGAACGACACATTTTAGGAAAGGAATAGTAGGTAAAATTGGTTAGGCAATGTCTGGACACGATTTTATACAATCTCCATACGTTAACTAAGATTGGGTAGGGTTGTCCTTATTAAAAAAAATAACATTGAAACAAAATATGTATATTATTCAATACAGTATTACGAGTATAACCTAAAATTAATATGCTTGGTAGTATTAGGAACATTAGTATTTATTTACGAAAAATTAAAAAATATTTGGAAGGCGGCACGACAACAATATATTTTTTTTTACTACGGTTACTTCAAGATAAATTATATTACAATATTTATAAATTGTCCAGATAAAACACGAATAAGTTGGCGAATACGAGTATTAAAGTTCAAATAAAAAAACGTAATTCAAAAACAAAAAAAAATACTATCAAATTCTATAAGCACAACAATCACAAAAAAATAATCAAATACTCTTAGAAAGTTAAGTATCTTATTGCAAATAAAAGAAGTTTCAATAAATTTTAGACAAATCAACACTTAAATTATTTAAATCAAACTTTAGTTGTCCTCGACGTCCAACTTGTGGATTTGGCAATGTTTTTTCTATATCTAGCAAAGTCACTTCTGAGATATCGTCTACTACTGGCCAATAAAAGGTACCTTTTGAATTTTTCCTTAAGTATTTAATTGTATACAGGCGCTCAATATCGTTGCACTTCGTTACTAGGCCAATATAATATTTGACTAACTTTGAAGTAGCAAATTTGACAATTACATATTTATCAATACCAATTTCACAATTTGTATTCTCTTTTTCAGTGTCTTGGTTCATCTCTTCGCTAATTTCTTCAACGTATGTTTCTGTATCACTATTCGATGGAAGAAAGTATTCATCGCAAGAAGAATCGTGCACAGTATACAATTCAGAGCTGTCTGAACTTGAACCTCTGTTACTCCTAATTTTTTTAAATATATTTTCTTGCTGTACAGTTAAAGAACTGTTGTCAGAAGTAATTAGTTCTGGAGGTTTGATAAGTACATTGGAGAGAATTAAGTTTTTTGTCAAAATATCTCCAGTGGGTGTTGTTGTATTAACATTAGAAACATCTCGGAATAATTTCTTGTTTTTCGAAACCCGTAAATTTTTATCAACATCTGTCACAACGTCTGATGGGACCATTAAAATTGCACTGCTTGTATGTGCCTCGTTAGATAAATCCGTGTATTCACGCGTTTGGTGTATTTCAGCAGTAACTATTACATTAGACATATGTTTGTCAGTTTCAGAAGATGAATTTCGTCTGACATTTGATGGGATATTGCTTTCCGTCTTCAATTCTCCAATTTGAGCAGAAATATCTGTTACGTCCCGGTTTGACTGAAATTCTTCGGCGATAGTACATTCTTTGCGACGCTTCGGTTTATTTGGCTTACTAATTCTATTGTCCGGTGCTTTTCGTTTTTTTTTCTTTTTCATTTAACATATCAACAACACTTACAGATTTTCCGGGCTCAATGAGTAACTTTTTATTTGCATTCCTCTTTTGAATGTGAGTCGGAGTTCTCAATTTTTTCAAATAATTTTCAAAGGTTTCGTCAATTGTGACGTTTGCTTGGGACCTTTGATAACCTGGCAATTTTTTCAATACAGCTTCTGGATTAATGGGATGGATCCCAGCAGCACGAAACCCACTTATTATATTATTTCTTTGCTGAAATTTTGATGCATCCAATAACAACTTCAATAATTCCGGGAAAATCTGTTTATTTAATGTATTTGCGCTTGGATGGCGAATTTTGTAGTCCATTAAGATTTTTCTCCATTCTCTCTTTAGTGGACCGAAAAAAGCTACATCGAGTGGCTGAGTGTGATGCGTGGAGTTGGAGGGTAAGAAAATAAATCTTATGTTGAGCTCTTGGCATTTACTTATTATGCTTATATTCATATGAGAAGATAAATTATCTCCGATCAAGACCTTGGGATCTGCAGTTTTTTCAGCCCATGGGACAATTAAAGAATCAAACCAGTCTTCAAAAGTATCCCCATCAAACCAACCGGATTTGGTTCTATTATATCTAGTTCCTTCAGGACCATTGGCGCACCAATTGGTCCACAAATTATCAGCTTTGTAAACTACGTATGGTGGAAAGATTTCTCCACTGGCTGTAGCTGAGAACATCACGGATATTGCTGTTTTAGTACTATTTAATGTCTTATTTGGATGCTTGGTACCTGTCTTAAAGATGCATTTTTGAGATCCTGGGTTATCTGAAAAATTTGTTTCGTCGTAATTAATTATGTTCTCTGGTTTGACGTCATGAAGTGAAATTTTCAAATTTTCAAAATATGTAGTATAGTCCTGTTCGGTTTTCTTGGCTCGAGATTCTTTTATATTAGTTGTAGATCGGACTGATAAAATATTCCTGTGTCGTTTTAAAAAGTTTCTAACCCACTTAGGTCCTGGCATTTTGTAGTTAAAAATGCCACTCAGTCCATTTTTGACAAGATAGTCATGAACTATTGATCTTAACTCCAAAGAAGTTAGAGGATATCCATATTCGCCACAAAGAATTAAACAACTGGCAATTTTCTGTTCATCGGCTGGTGATAGTTTAGTGGGACCTCCAACATTTTTCAAATGTTTTTGTTTGACTTTATTTAAAATCGTACGGCGAGGTATACCAAATTGTTTTTCGGCATCATATGAAGAGATATTTTTATTTTGCACGAGACCTACAGCGATGTTTAGTATGCTTTCATCATAGTCTTTATATCTTCTTCGTGAGTTCTCCATTTTGATTATCCTACAAACATATAGAACATAAGTACTCGCTTTTTTGTCATCTTTAACAATAATAATATATAGTTTTCAAACATTCAAACAACCAAATCTTTCATTTAATAAATTTATGTAGAAAAACATCATCATCTTTTTTGTGTCGGAAAATAAAAAGGTGTCAACCCTAGCGTAGGCAAAATCAGGATAAATAGTTCACAAAAAATGCCTGTCTTTGCCTGTTGGAATATGTCTTGCTAAATTTAGTGTTTTCCCCATCAATAACAATAAAAAACGATCAAGCTAACAACATTTTATAGAATAAATAAACAAACAAGTTAGATATATTCGTATATGAATGACTTACTTGAAAAGTTTTTCCGGAACCAGTAATCACCAGCATGTCGCACTTTGATTTGAACCACAACCACACCCCGGACACTCGGCCTAAACTCCAAACAAACGGTGAAGTCGACATACCTACACTCACACAACTACGCATATGTCGTTTGAACACATTTACGCATGTGTGCGTGTCATCTAGGGTTACTAAATTATTTTATGGAATAGCTGTGACCCGTGAGTTCACCTGCCTGTGGCTTACAATCTTATCTAGTTAGTGTTCGATCTTTAATGTAGGTAAATATAACTTTCATCAACAATCAGAAGGGAGAAGATTTAAAACAAAATAGGAGATAATAAAGGTACCATGTACGAATTGATTTTTAGTTAAGTACACTTACCCAAAGATTTCTCTTTGGGTAAGTGTATTCTGACAATTCAATTCTGACAACGAAAGCCGCAGTTTAAAAACAACGAGTTTAATAATTTCGTCACAGGACTTCAGTGTTGGCGCGTACTTCTAACCAGAATAGCTTAACACAGTTTATAAAAATGATTCAATCTTTGTAGAAATTCTTATGAAATTAAAAATCTCTTATTCTTGTTTCGTATAATAGACGAAAATTTTGGTACCATTTTGTTAAATAATACAGCATCATGGTCGTATTCTCATAGAAAATTATCGTCCGATATAATAACCCTTCGTTGAGTCCGCCTCGCGTCCGCGAGGGGGAGGAAGCTTGAAATTGGCGGGGGGTGGGGAGTGTCCGTTCTATCTATATTATCTATTCTATGCCACAACTGTCAAAAACTATGCATTTTACCAACATAATGCCAACAATTTAGTATTGCCATATAATAATTCTAAAAACTAATAAATGTTTGAATTTCAATATCTGAATACTTGATGAAATATTACCATTTAATATTTTTAGGCAAATAGAGGACACGAGGCAAAATCAGGGCAGTTGACGGTACTACTTATCTACTAAGGAATTTAATGGTTTGGTGAGAGGAAGCTGAGAATCCAAGATCAAACCCTGGTCGGTTTACCGTACGAAGGAAACTTTGACAAAAAAACCCTGTACGAAACTATATATTTATTATGTAAAGACGAGTATAGAGAAAGCTTCGGTGTTAAGTCATAAGTCGAATATTGCCATTTGATAGAGTTTCGTACACAAGGATACACTTTTTGCAAAAAGGAAGCAAAAAGGATACACTTTTTGCTATGCTCTCAAATCTCTCAATAGCAATGGCCCACAGACAACAGATAATAGATTTTTGACTCTCATAAAACTTGAGATAACGTTATAAACGACGGTGTGTAGATATAGATAATTAACCATAAAATATAAAGCATCTAATCGTCGAAGCGAATCACACATAGTAGCATCACGTCTCATTGGCTCCCAATAGCTTTTGTTACCCCAAAATAAACAAAAAACACCCTTACCGACCAAAAAATAGGGGCTGCCGGTGTAATTGTTTCAAAATCAATGTTTGGATGAATAAGTATTACGTGCGTTGCCACCCGCGGTGTGTTTTGAGTTGCCGCCTTAAATTCCCGCCCTTTTTTCATGGACTATTTTTTTTTTCAATGGACTTTACTTTTTTTATCTTTTGTTGCATTTATACGGTGGGACTAAACGTTATAATGAGAGTGAAAATTGGATGAGCTTTTGTGTTCCTGTCATGTATGTTTTGTTATTTGTAGGTATAAGCATTATATTTTTGTTTAGTTTAGTAGCCGCTTGTGTTAAATGTCGATTTAGTTGTTAGTCGGCAAGCTGCGCGAACGAGAGTGAAAATCTTTTGTTGATTGATTCAATGAGCGGTATTCAGAAGAAGAGAAATATCCAAACTATCTACCTACCTACTAGATAGCTCTGTAGTTTATTTTTAGTACTAAAAGGCTTATTAGGTACATTTGACTAAATATATTCGACTGTATTCAGAAACAAAGATTGGTGGACTAAGTACCTGTATTCAAAAGCAAAACTTAGAAGCAAGCAAGCCCCGCTTCTGAATTTAGTACCTACCTAATATTAGCGTACTGAATTACTGAACTATTACACTTAGGTACCTACCGACTAAATTGGGTCGACTATATTTAGCCAAGTGTAAAAAGCCTTGTAATTGCCACTATCACTGTTTCTAACGTTTCTTTATTACCTTATGCTAGTTTATCGGGTTTTTTTAATACACTACGGAGAGTGTGCTACTGATCTGTATGATCTAATAGCACATTGCCCTTTTTGTCCATCCGACTGCTCGTAACTCGCAAAAACGACATCGTTTCATGGTTGACGTTCTAAAGACTTAAACGGAAAGGTATGGGCTCCACTGTTGTGATAACCACATTCACACACCCCAGCTAGACAGGCTGTGGAATGCGTTGCCTGAATGGGCTTTACCTCATGGTTTTAATCTTGGTGTCTTCAAATCCAGAGTGAATCGGTTTCTTCTAGGTAGGTACCTAAGTAGCTACGCTCCATCGTAGACCGCACCGTCGCTTAAACATCAGGCGAGATAGCGGTAAAGTGTAAACCTATAAAATAAATAAATAAATAAATATTGGTGGACAATTCACACACAACACCATCTGACCCCAAACTAAGCAAAGCTTGTGTGATGGCGGCCAAATAGCTGATATAATACTTATATAGTTTTAAATACATACTTATTAGATACATAGAAACACCCAGACACAGTGCAAACATTTGAATTCATCACACAAATATTTGCACTGGGTGGGAATCGAACCCACGACCCTCGGCTTCGCAGGCAGAGCTACTACCAACTAAGCCACGGGGCCAGTCAATAAAAAAAAAAAACTGGAGCGCAATGAGTACCGTAAGTACCTACTGTCAAACTTTAATAGATAAACGAGACATATTTTTTTCAGCTGTGTTCCATTATTTATCTACACAGATTTACGACAAAAAAATTCTGAATATCAGATTAATATAAGCACTCCTCCAAAATACACGTAGTGATTTCTTACTCTGTGCAAAATACTTTTAATTTTCCATGTGTTAACACAATAATGATTTGTTAGGTAAATTTAGTAGTACTAAAAATCATAAATCATAATAAATCGTAATGAGGCCTGCCCATTGCCACTTCAGCTTGCTTACTCTTTGAGCTATGTCGGCCACTTTCGTTCTTTTGCGAATATCCTCATTACGATTACATTGTCAGTTCTGCGAGCGCGCAGAACTGACAACCGATGGGGAAAGGAAAGGGAAAGGTTCTCGAGTGTCGACCACGAACCGGAAGACGCAGTGTTGGACGGCCTCCCACTAGATGGACAGATGACCTAACAAAGGTCGCTGGAAACCGCTGGTTGCAGGTTGCGCGGGTTAGTTTACGAAAACATCGTACTTACCTACCTAATGCATGCCATATAATTCGCGGAACAAACATTTCTATAGGTAATTTAGGTTTAATATTTTACTTAAATTATGTAATGTCTCGTTAAAATGTTGCAATGAACTGAGAACCTTTTCTTATTTTTAAAGCCTAAATTTAAATGGCTAAATTTAGTGATTGAGTTCAGAAGCCAATTTAGAACCAAGGTTAGTCGACATTATTCCGAAGCTAGTTCAGAAGCAAGCAATCCTCGCTTCTGAATTTAGTATGCCAGCTTACTGAATTCAGTAACGACTAAATACAGCCTATCCAATTTTCATCTGTATTTTTGCACAAATCTATCAGGCGCGGTCCCAGCCTCGAATTTTGGGGGGGGTCACCAGTACGCAGCCTCAGATTTTGGGGGAGGTCACGAGTAGAAATATAATAAATCGGTTAAAAAAGACTTTACTAGTAGCGCCCCAAGATTTTACCCGCGTAGTTGACGCTCCAGTTGTCCACAATGTTGAATTTGCAAAATGTTGGATTCTTATGATTTTGATTTTTTTTAGATTTTTAATCTAATGTACATGGGACACTCAGAAAGTTTTTAAAAACTGAATAACTAACTTGTATGAAAAAAAAAATTACTAAATCTTTTCAAAGAACTCTCCACCAGCCTCTACAAAGTTTCATGCGTCTGAACCAATTTTCAAAACATTTTTTCCAGTCCTCCGCAGACACCTCTTCCACGGCCTTCTCAAACATTGTTAGCGCGTCTACCGGCGATGAAAACTGTATCCCTTTGAGCTGATTTTTAATTTTAGGGAATAAAAAAGAATCACACGGAGCCAAATCAGAACTGTAAGGAGGGTGTCCCAAGACTCTGACCGGTGTGGAGTCCAGGAAGTCCCTCGTTTTGAGCGCAGAGTGCGCGGGCGCGTTGTCGTGGTGAAGAAGGACCCCGCGGAGCCCGGTGTTCGGTCGCTTGTTTCTCATTGCAGAAAAAACTTCTGGCAAGCATTTTATGCTGGACCATTCAGCGTTGATACTGCTTTGGTCTCGAAGTGGAATTGAAATTAGGTACCCCGTCAAAGTGAAGAAACTAGCGATCAAAATCGCTCCTCGATCGCTTCACTTTCGTAGCAACACCTACGTTCATTTTGAAACAGCCAAACTGTCGACTCCTTTGTTTCTGGATCGTATTGATAAATCCAGAATTCGTCACCTGTCACAATGTCGTAAACGCGTCGTGACGAGCCTGCATCAAATTTTTGTATCATATTACGGCACCAATCCACACGGGCCTACTTCTGAGCTTAGGTGAGGTTGTGCGGCACCCAGCGGGAAACTATCGTCCTTACGCGAAGGTGCTCGTGAAAATCTTGTGAACACTTCCTAAACCAATCTGCAGAGTATGCTGAATCTCTTCGTACGTAATGCGTCTGTTTTCTTGAATTATTATTTTTACTGTCAGCACACTTTCTTCGGTGACAGCCGTCGTAGGACGACCACTCTTTTGTTCATCCCCCAAAGTAAAACAACAGCGTTTGAACTCGCTATACCAGCGGTAGACAGTCCTTCATCCATAAAACCAATTCGAAGTCGATCAAATGACTCGTCAGGTTTTAAGCCACATTTGAAATCGTAAAAAATCATAGCACGAAAATGTTCTCGACGCAGATCCATTTTTTAATAAAACAAAAAATAATATTGGCTCTCAAAAAAATGCGGAGGAAAATTCGAAAATCGAACAGTTGTATTTATACTTTTAAATAATCGAAGTTTTCAAAATAATTACAAGTGTCTTTTATATAAAAACTTTTTTTTGCAAAACTTTCTGAGTGGCCTGGTATATGATTTTGGGGGGGGTCATGTCCCCCGTGACCCCCCCCCTGGAGCCGCGCATGAAATCTATCAAGTTTAACGTTCTTATTCTGAGAACGTAAACAATTTTGGGGACCAACCGACTTTTTAAATTTTTTTTGGATAATGCAGAATTTTATAATCTTAATCTTATTTTAATATATATAAATCTCCTGTCACGATGTTTGTCCGCGATGGTTTCCTAAACTACTTAACCGATTTTAAATTAAATTGGCACACAGTGAGCAGTCTGGTCCAACTTGAGAGATAGGATAGTTTTTTTTTCGATTATAGTCCTTATTTGACGAAATTCGAGCGAAGCCGGAACGGGCCGCTAGTATACATATATAAATCTCCTGTCACGATGTTTGTCCGCGATGGATTCCTAAACTAGGTACTTAACCGAATTTAAATTAAATTGGCACACCGCGAGCAGTCTGGTCCAACTTGAGAGATAGGATAGTTTTTATTTCGATTAATAGTTTTAAATGACAATATCCGAGCGCAGCCGGAATGGGCCGCTAGTTTGTAGTAGGTATATAGCGACATCCGCTTCCGTCTAATTTTTGCCACCAAATTAAAATCCCCAAGCAAGTTTTTCAAAAAACGCTCTACGACTTGTTTTTGAGCTCATAGATTGCACGATAGTATTGAGTATTTAATAAATTAAATGAAAAAAATAGAATAATGTACAATAAACATTGAGCGTGCAAGAGAGTTCATAGCGGCACCAAAATGTTAATAAATAAATGTAACTGTATAACTAACTGTATTTTGTATTTGTTTTTACTTCGTTTTATATTACTGTATGTTACTGTTTAACTGATCTAAGTTTGAAAATTTTTTATTACCTAATCTGTACATTTAGCGGGGAACCTGGATCCCACAACACAGGTAGCCCTAGTGTGGGATCCAGTGCACGCTGGCAAAACATTGCCCTCCTGATCTTTGCCGTGTCCCGGTACCTACTTAGCCAGTGCTTGGGTGGGAGCTTGGACCCGGCAACGGCTGGAACCTACCTACTCATAACTGGGAATCTGGAAATTGGTACTTAATAAGTGCTAAATTCTAGTTCCTACGATATTAAAAATATGTAATTTGTCAGTCAACGTTTGTAAACTCAGTATTTGTCATATAAACGTTTTTTCATTTTTCATTTTCAAATAAATAAATAAATATTGGTGGACAATTCACACACAACACCATCTGACCCCAAACTAAGCAAAGCTTGTGTGATGGCGCCCAGATAGCTGATATAATACTTATATAGTTTTAAATACATACTTATTATACATAGAAACACCCAGATAATAATAATAATAATACATTCTTAGATTATCTAGCAAAAAATCATAGCATTAAGTACTTTATAAGGAATTTGAATAATTTAAAATTACTAGTTACCATAGCTGGGCACCGTTAATCAAATAGTTAACTTCGTTAATCGTTAATCCGTTACAAAAAAAGTTAACTTCGTTAAACGTTAAAGCGTTACATTTCGTAAGAATTAACGGAAGTTAACGTTAATCGTTAATCCGTTAATATGCGTATTGGATTTTTATATCGTTGCGTTAGTGAACTTATAAAACCTGTTGGTTTAGGTTCTGGAAGTTAACAGGTTAGGAAAAACCAAATACTTGTAGAGTTTAATTTTATTATTGAAGTGAAAACTTCTTTAGGCGCGCCGAGACAGATTTTTCGTGGGCTGTGAATTGAATTCTAGCGTCACGCTCGGGTATAATAAGAAATCTTCGGGTAAACTCGAGACCATGGCTATTGGCCATCTAGAAATGCGTCAGCCAATGGGAAATGCTGAAAGGGCGTGGTCTGGCTATCATGGCATGGCCATCTAGAAATGCATCAGCCAATAGGAAATGCTGGATGACCAGGCCACGCCCTCCGGTTACACCCGTGTAGTTTCCAAGGTAAGCTATCAAATTCTGAGTTATAAGTTTTCAATTCTATCGGCAATTTCTATGACTGCTAATTTTTTTTATTTAATTTAATTTAATGTGTAGGTAATTTAATCGTCGGGCATAATGCGCATAGGTATCTATTTCCCCTCATGAACATTAACATGTCGAAGTTCTCGTCTGAAAGCGAGTATCGCTTTGGTGTTAAAATATCTTTACCCGTGGATAACAGACTTTCAACTGCAGCGTTTGAGAGCTGATTTCCAAATTTCAACCCAATCCGTTCCCGTTCCCAGACGTTCTGACGTGATGAAACAACAAACATGACAACATCCAAAAATTGCCATTTATAATATTAGTAAGATGTTAAACACTGGAATTTTCATTGTATACCTCCATTTCTTCATTCTTATACATTGATTTGTTCATTTTATTTTACTTTTCTTTGGTTAGTTGAAATGAACTACCACCGATTTTATTAAAAGAAAGTTACAATACAGATAAACGAACGAAAAAGTATGATTGAATTTATCGGGGATTTCCCCACTAGCTATGGATTACTATAATCTACTTGGTTTACGCCCTGAGACCAGGTGGAGTGACGATATACGAAAGATGGCTGGTGGCAGTTGGAAACGTAAGACCGAGGTTCGTGCTGAGTGGCGTATTATAGGAGAGGCCTATGTCCAGCAGTGGACGAACACAGGCTGATGATGATGATGATGACTTGGTTTACTAGGGATGTGTGAAATATTCAACTAAAATGTAAACGTCAGTCAAATTCGAGTATGTCTATGCTCAAATTTTCAGCCAAAAAGAACTTCAGCCAAGAAGATTATCGGAAATATGACTTATGGTAACAAAATTATATTTGTTTTCATATAACGTCAACCGATCATGCCACAGGCTAAAATGACGCCTCAATCCTGCCAAAATTGCAGGAACCCGCCACATATGGTCAAACTGCGCCCAGCACTTTTCGTTTCATACTTGTCTGAACCTGTTTTTTGCGCCGCGCCGAGGTGGCGTGCGGTAAATAGTAAGCATTGGATTAACGATTAACGGACTTCTGCATAATTAACGGAAGTTAACATGTCCGTTAACATTTTTAAAAGTTAACTTAAAAGTTAATCCGTTAATCAAAATATTAACTTCGTTAATTAACGATTAACGGATTAACGAGTTAATGCCCAGCTATGCTAGTTACCTACTCAAAATCTTAAAAAAAACTATCTTTTCAACATCCAAAATGCCCTAAGTATAGGTAAATACAATGCGCTGACCGCTTGAACTCAGTGCAACGCATTTATAAGGCATTTTAGATGTTGTAACTTGTAACGAATAAACACCATCAATAAAAAAAAACGGTACCCAAAATCGTTTACTATCTCAGAATAAATCAAATCAAATCAAATTATCTTTATTGCTGGAATATACTTAGGTATTAGTTACACATCTAAAATAATAAATTAAAATAAAGTATCACTATATCCGAACCCATAGGGCGTGCAACAATACACATAAATACAAGAACGAAAGATAAAATAAGAAAGTTAAAGTTAAAAAAATTGTGCAAAATTACGAGTGAAAATGTAATGTAAAACTTTTTAAAACTAGTAGCGCCATCTAGCGAAAATTTGTTGCAACAAAATGAATAACGAGTTTCCACTAGTTTCGTTTGTCCGCGCTATGAAACTGACGTGAAAATGTTTCAAGCTAAAGTTAATAGATGGCAGCATTTTCAAGTTTCACCATCTTTATTATAATTTTGTATATTATCATTTAAACTCGAGATAATTATGATTGCGCTACCTAAAATTGGTTATCTAAAGTGAACAGATAACATTACTAATATCTAAAAAGTAAGATATCGCATGTTTAGAATTGAAGTGGATTTATCAACAATTCTTGTTTAGTTCTGGTAAATATAAAATGAATAAAAATTTATTATACATATAGAGTGACGAGACGCGCCGGACATGTACCTGATGGTAAGCAGCACGCCTGTCACATAACAGCACAGCGACACGCAGCTATTGGAACATGAAAAGTCATCATTACCAGTTCGCTGCGCTCGTCACCCAGAGATTTAAGATATTATATATTAATGTAATTTCTCTGGAAACATTGCCCTTCAAACCGGAACGTAGTAATGTTCAATAAAACAATCAATAAAACAAATCAAAAACATCAAGTTCAAACAAAATAAAAACAAATGATTATGTTCATAATTATGTCTTTAATTCTTATTATGTGAATTATAATAAAAAATGGAGTCATATTTTTTTAATAAAATAACAAAATGTACGTTTACGTACATTTTTAGAAACAATTAAATTATTGAATTAACAAAGTGCAAACTTTTGATTTTTGTAGGTAACTTCATTATTAACAATTTAAATAAACATTTGACAAAAACGTCAATACATAAAAAAGCATCTTAACCTTTTCACCGTCAATTTCAACAACTACAACATAGAATATATATCGTATCTTAACCCTTTAACCAGCAATTTCGTCCTATTGATGCCTCAAACACACACAGCGAGCTATGGAGAGAGCTATCCTCGGAGTCTTTTTGCGGGACAGAATCCGTAATGAGGATATTCGCAAAAGAACGAAAGTGGCCGACATAGCTCAAAGAGTAAGCAAGCTGAAGTGGCAATGGGCAGGCCACATCGCTCGCAGAACTGACAACCGATGGGGAAGAAAGGTTCTCGAGTGGCGACCACGAACCAGAAGACGCAGTGTTTTACGGCCTCCCACTAGATGGACAGATGACCTCACAAAGGTCGCTGGAAACCGCTGGTTGCAGGTTGCGCGGGCCCGTTCGTTGTGGAAATCTAGGGGGGAGGCCTATGTTCAGCAGTGGACGTCTTGCAGCTGATGGTGATGATGCCTAAAACATATCTTAAGCGTTAAGATGCCAATGACGCCTTCAGACAACGCTTTTAGGCTTAGAACTGACGCAGCGATTTTCACCTACGATCGTCTCGGTTGTAGAACTACGGTTTTATTTCAAAACTCAAGAGACCGATTGTTTTCGCGGTTCTGTTCGCGGTTTTCGCCCGAGTTGTTTTGTTTTTTTTACATAATATACTCGACAGTTTTTTATATACCTGCATTCTACAGAACCTGCGGGCAAGCAACCGCAGCGGTCACGGGTGAAAATCGCTCCCTGAGTTATTTGCCTTAGGTTGCTATTTACTCCTGTAAATAGAAAGCGTTATAATAGCTTAAGAGCGTTGTACAGTATATTATATACACTACGCGGATATACAGTATTTGATTATTACAGGCATCATTTATATTGTGACAGTTAAATAACAATATGGTAAAATATATAAAGATATCAAAATAAAACTTAACAACAACAAATTAAATTCAGGAACCATTAGATAACTTTAAACCTTTTAATAAGCATTTAACAATAAACATAAAATATAAAAACAAAGTTAACTCTTTAATTATCAACTTTACCTATTCAGTAAAATATATCTTAACCCTTAGAATTCCAACGAAGTTTTTAAACTATAGTTTTAGACTGTTACTTACAGAACAGCAGTAGATTATTTGTGACAATTTCAAATGTTATTATTTATATATTTGTGACATTTATCTATTTATTATCATCTAAAATACTGTTTCACTGTTACCTCGATTTTGTCTCACCGCTGGTTATTTGTACTTTAAATAGAATTTAAAAGTGAACTGAGTATCATTTCTCAAAGTTTCGTACCAAGTTACATTCTATGTCAAAACGGCATTTTATTTTTTTAAAAGCTATAAACAGCTTAAACTTTAAAAATTGGTTGACATATCTTAATACAAGGTTATTGGAAATCAGCCTGCATCCTTTTACGGGGATGTTAAGTACCTACATTAAATACTTCAACTTTTGTTCTATCTACAGTTTACAAAAAATCGTATATTTTTCCCCATACAAAATAATTTAATGCAAAAGTGTATTTGCCTAATCTAAAAGCATCCAACGTTATGTAAAAATTCGTAACAAGAGCGTGCGCGGTCTTTAACGCTAGATAAATGATGTGCCAAAGTGAATAAACACTAAACAGTCGCTAAACAGTGCTACAGTGGATAACAAACACTTTTTTTTAGGCATATGTATTGAGTTTTAACAAAAGTTGCAGAACAAAACTTGTTTGTTTAAATATACAGAGCATGCCCTTAAACGGATGCCGGCTGATTACCAGTAACCCTGTATAGACATATAAAATGACGTGGTGTCATGAGACACCCGCGAGTCTATCGTCTAACTAAAACTGCCTTAGTTTTGAAACAGCTCTCTCTTTTCTTGTCACTTGAAATGACAGAGACAGCAATAGCAAAGCGAAAGCAGATTTAGCTAGGCGGTAGACCCGCAGGTAGAAACAAAGTTCCTTCGTATAATATTGAAGTGAAACAATTTGCAAAATGCTTAATTTAATATGTATGGTACGATCTACTGAAAAATAAAATTGACAACACTGGTCACAGGCAGTTATTACGCGTCACTTCATACAGTTTTCTTACGGTTTTAGTCTCACATTTTTCTCAATTGGCAACAAAATCCTTATCTTCTCCAAACACAGATTAGATACCCTGTTGATCGGCGATGATACGAATCCCGCCTACTAACACAACTCGCCAGCGGGGGCGCAGGACCAGGCACAATACGGCGCTTGTGATTAGCGACCATCCGTGTGACGTGTACTACTTTCCACTAATGATCAGACAAAACGAGATAGAGCTATTAACGGCGAAGGAGTGTAAGGGCTCCCGCACAAAACCACGAATTCGAATCGTATCGCAAATATCTGCGAATTCGGACGAATGCATCGCAAAAACTTCCTTTTTGATTCGCATCGCGCATGCCTGCGATATTACGACATACTCGGTGACACCATTTTAGTCAGCTCTAAGACAGAAGAAGAGAAAGACGCTCTTCAAATGAAGATATGCTCATTCTAAAATAATCAAAAAAATATCTTCATCTATACTAATATTATAAAGCTGAAGAGTTTGTTTGTTTGTTTGATTGTTTGAACGCTAGGATCTCGGGAACTACTGGTACGAATTGAAAGATTATTTTTCTGTTGGATAGTCCATTTATCGAGGAAGGCTATAGGCTATATAACATTACGCTACTATCAACAGGAGCGGAGTATGAATGAAAAATGTAACAAAAACGGGAGAAATATTGCTTTTTGAGAGCTTTCCTTGCATGACAGCGTGTGTCTATCTAATAAAAGGTTGCGTCATTAGAATCTAAGGTAACCAAATTTGTTCTGGATTTGAATTGGTACGACCAATTTTCGATAGATGGCGTAGCAACGCGCGCACGATTCAGCTAGTCTATTATAATACTTGCGAGTAAAATAGTTCCCATCTACATTCATAATCGTAATAAATGGATGAACCCAAAATCTTTTTTTTCTTTCATATCTATTTAACAATAACAGCAGTGCAACAATCTTTTTGCGATCCATGTTACGCTTCCGAAAAACACGTCCAACACGGCTGACTACTGTTGAAGGTATGGTTACCCTAACCAACGGTTTGCCGCACGAAATCGCATCGCAAGTTCCTGCGGCGTCGCATCGCATCGCGGTTTTGTGTGGGAGCCCTAAGTCGTACGATCAGTCAAGTGGGAGTTATTGTCTTCGCCTGCCTTATGGAGCTTCGTTCTGAAAGTATCACAGTTCGGTTTTGACTTTCTTCTTTCTATCGGAGATGGTCATTTGTAGAACTTTGGGTTTCCACTGGTCGTCGATAGTCCGCGTCTCGATGACGTGTTTGTAGACGTGAGCTGATAGACGCGGGGTCCGGGTCTTGTTCGGGGAGTTAAACTCCACTTGGTAAAGCCCAAAACGCTCACTGTTGGAAAAAAGTAAGGTAATATTAAATTACTAAGTAAATATTGTTGGAGATTTTATACACAACACCATCTAACAACACAACTAAGCAAAGCTTGCACTACGGGAGCCAGATAGCTGATATCATCTATGTATGTGTATTATACTATAGGTACTATACTAGGTATATTATTTAGTGGTGGTAGGACTCTTATCCGCAACCCTCAACCCGCACTGGGCCAGCGTGGTGGATTATGGCCTTAACTCTCTCTTTACGAGAGAAGGTCTCGAGTCCCAGCAGCGGGAACATTTAGTGGGCTGTTGATGATTTGACGAATCCCTCACCTAGTACCAAAGTTCCATTCCACATTGTCCATCAGACTCCAGGCCGCGTATCCTCGCATGTTAGTGCCGTCTGGAAGATACAATTTATTTTCATTGAAACACTAAACGACTGACAGTTCATACAAAAAACAGAAGACAACATTTAAAAATGATTATAAAAATAAAAGAAATAAAAGATTTTAGAGATAGTTAGAAATTAAATCGCTGATACGACAAGAAGAAGAAGAAGTTCATACAAGATCGAACTAATTCGGCCCCAAGTTTCGATAG
Source organism: Ectropis crepuscularia (assembly GCA_963693475.1). Classification (NCBI taxonomy): domain Eukaryota; kingdom Metazoa; phylum Arthropoda; class Insecta; order Lepidoptera; family Geometridae; genus Ectropis; species Ectropis crepuscularia. The sequence goes on from OY856361.1 coordinate 4,840,120, forward strand.
ATTCAGACAGATTAAAATGATAGCTTATCGATATTTTTATAGTTACAGTCAATTCTTAAAAAGTAATGGTAAAGTTAGGATAAAATTGTACAACAATACATTATGGTACAATTGTGTAATGTTAGTGATTACCACTGAGGCGCCATTGAGACCCGAGCCGCTAGGGGAGGTCTTAAGAGAGCCGAGAACGGTATTCATCAATACACACGTATAACGTATATACATATATATCATAAGACGTTTTTCGCAACACTTGTGAATAATAAAATACTACTAAAAATAATTTCAACAGGGAAAACGAGTTGTGAAATTATAAGCATTCTCAATTCCCTTGGAAAAGTCTAAGAACGAATTCTATACTGGACTTTCGCAAGAGACCATAACAATCTTGGTGGTTATGATAATGGCGACTACGGTGATATGTTAGTCATGGCGATGGTGGTATTGGAGGTGTGTTGGTGATATATGATAATGGCGGTTACAGTAATTTGTTGGTTATGGTGATGGTGAATTTGAGATGATGTAGTGGTGTGTTGGTGATAAATGATAATGCCAGTTACAGTGATTTGTTGGTTATGGTGATAGTGATATTGGAGATGATGTAGTGCTGTGTTGGTGATATATGATAATGGCAATTACAGTGATTAATTGGTTATGGTGATGGTGATATTGGAGATGATGTAGTGGTGTGTTGGTGATATATGATAATGGCAATTACAGTGATTAATTGGTTATGGTGATGGTGATATTGGAGATGATGTAGTGGTTTGTTGGAGATATAATATGATAATAGCGATTACAGTGATTTGTTGGTTATGGTGATGATGGTATCGAAGGTGATGTAGTGGTATGTTGGTGATAATAATGATGGCGATTACGGTGATATGTTGGTTATGGTGATGGCGGTATTAGAGGTGATGTAGTGGTGTGAAGTTGATGATTCAAGTATACCTTCCGAAGCCAACAGCAGCGCGGCCAGGTATTTCCTGATGCTATCAGCTCGCGACTGGTCCCCGATCCCCTTGTCGGTGGACCAGCCGTGCTCCGTGATGATGGCGGGGTACTCATTGTTCAGGTTGAGGTGGATACATATCTTGTGGTGATGGTTATTGTTATGGTGGATTAGGTAGTGATGTTGGTGATATTAAAGATGATCCTATGATTGCCTGGAAGAAATCGCTTTTAGTGATAAGGTAGCTAATAGCTACTTCATTTTGTTATGTTTTAAGTAAATAAATAATAAATATTGGTGGACAAGTAAGTAACTTTTGTTTATTTTTAATTTAAGTGCAACAAAGAGTTAATCTATCTATATTAGAGATGATATTGGTGCTATTGGAGGTGATGTTGGTGGTATTGGAAGTGATGTTGGTGGTTTTGGAAGTGATTGTGGTGATATTAGAGATGATATTGAAGGTGATTTTGGTGGTATTGGAGATGACGTTGGTGGTATGGAAGGTGATGTTAGTAGGATTGGAGGTGATATTGGTGGAGGTGTTATTCAGAATGCTGTTGTGGTTGCCCCGATTCTGTAGCGCCTCAGGCATGTTTGCGGATGCACACGTGCCTTGCTTTCACGCGACCATGCGGTCTCGTGCAGCGTCCTTGGTGCGCAGGGTTCGGGCGAGCTCCAGCACCGTCCTGAGCATGATCGGGTCGATTAGACTGTACTTTTCTCCGGCACTGTTGCGAGAGATATTTATCAGTGCTCAAGCCGGAGAGAAGGTTATAGAAATTGTGCGAATTTAATTATGACATTATAATCTTTTTATTTTTTATTATAATTAATATTTATATTAAGTTCTTAAGACTTTGTGACATTACTTTTGTGACCTTTGACATTGATTTGAATGATTGTTAATTGTATAATTTATGGGGAATCTTTCCTGAAATTATTTTTTTTATTTTTTTATTTAATTGGTGATATTGGAGGTGACGTTGATGGTATTGGAAGTGATGTTGGTGGTATTGGAAGTGATGTTGGTGGTATTAGAAATGATAATGGTGGTGTTGGAGGTGATTTTGGTGGTATTGGAGTAGATGTTGGTGGTATTGGAGATGACGTTGGTGGTAATGGAGGTGATGTTGGTGGTATTGGAGATGACGTTGGTGGTATGGAAGGTGATGTTGGTAGTATAGGTGACATTGAAGGTGACCTTGGTAGTATGGGATGTGATGTTGGTGGTATAGTGAAACATTATCATAATTATGATGTTGAAAGTATACCTTCCAAAGCCAACAGCAGCGCGGCCAGGTATTTCCTGATGTTGTCGGCTCGCGACTGGTCCCCGAAGCCCTTGTCGGTGGACCAGCCGTGCTCCGTGATGATCATGGCGGGGTAGTCGTAGTTCAGATTGAGGTGGATACATATCTTGTACATGCCGTAGGGAGCGCTCTGGGAAAGAAAATAGTAAATTTTTTTGTGAAATTTTTAGGCGCATCACATCCAGATTTCTCGTCGGCTGTGAATTGAGGTCATGCGTCACGTTCGTAAAAAAACTGGTAATTTCGAGCTAATCCCGATTAGAAAAACATAGCGCTGGCCCATACTCAATGGCTATAAAAATATATAATAACCTGCCATATTACCTAAAGGACTTGGAACAAAATTACAATTTTATTAAATGTCCAAATAATGTAGGTATTAGAAATAAAGTGTTACTATAGATTACACGATTTTTTAACGACAAACTTGACGAGTTGGAAATGGAACGTTCCGTTGCCACTTTTGCCATGCTCTTACAGGGCCATAATCCATAACCACAAATTAAGGGTAATTACCACAATTATTTTTACCACCTAATGCATGTACTGTACATATGACGCAATAAACATTTGAGAATTGAGCTTACCTTGAGCCAGGATGATTTGGCCTGCGTCCACAGTTCGCCCTGGGTGAAGTGAACCCCGGCGTCGTCATTCAACGACGGTACTGGGTACTGCTCGGGTGACGCCGGCTGCGCGAGCATAGTCGTGTAGTGGTTCATTCCTATGAAATCCGACGAGCCTGAAACGTTTTTTTTTTTGAAGGAAAAACTTATTTTGCACACAGAGTTTTCGTGAGCTGTAAAGGGTATCGGACTGGGTCCAAAATAAACCATTCTAATTAATTAGTCCGTCAGCTAGATCATGGAAAAATATGGGACACGTAATTTTGTTTGTATCAATTATTAAAAACCGACAAAGATATAGATCATCAAACTTAGAGAGTCGGAGTCGCGACGTCACTCGTGGGTAAAAATCGAACCCACGAGTGACATCACGCGAAACTTCTAAGCGCTGGACGTCTACTCTGTTTCAACGAAAACGTAATATCGAAAAAAACTCGCGACTTTCCAACTCTCCTTCTACTTCGTTTCGTCCAATACAACATTGTTTGACGTTTAAATGTTCTAAGAATACTGTAATTAGAGTAGACTTAGAACATTTAGATGGGCAAAACGACGGATCGATGTAGAATCGGCTTTGGAAAGTCGCGAGTTTATTTCGAAATTACGTTTTCGTAGAAAGAGAGTAGACGTCCTGTACCTTCGTCATGTTTGTGAAACAAAAGAAAAAATACGTGTCCAATATTTTTAAGCAACCTAGCTGACGGACTAATTAGTTTTTTTTAGGATTGTACCTTATTCAAGCTCAAGCCATGCGCGGTCCGAAGGGGGGGGGGTCACAGGGGGACATGACCCCCCGCCCCCCAAAATCGTATACGTTACATTAAAATGGGGCGCTACTATAGTAGATCCAACCGTTTATTTTCTTTTTGACAGCACCAATAGAACGTAACTGCGTCATGTTACGCAAAAGTTCACTTTCAAATGCGAGGTTTTAAAAATATGACAACTGCTTAAATTTGCTCCTTGATCCCGTATAATAACCATCTTTGACAAATTGAGTCCATAAGTGCAGTAGTTTTTTTATAAATTACATAAAATAAATAATAGTTTAAAAAAAACTAAAAAAACACGCTTTCGTAAAAAATCCAACTAAAAATAAGAAAATAAAAATTAATAAATTTGGATTAAGAATATTGTATATTAGAAATGAATGTACATTTTTGTAAAAAAGCGTGGGGTGCATAGTGTAATTATAAACATTTTATTGACAGGTGATGAGTAGAAGAATCATCACTTTGATAATATAATATCTTAAAAAGCGCTTTGAATACACCCCACGCTTTTTTACAAAAATGTACATTCATTTCTAATATATTCTTAATCCAAACTTATTAATTTTTATTTTCTTATTTTTAGTTGGATTTTTTACGAAAGTGTGTTTTTTTAGTTTTTTTTTAACTATATTTTAATTGTAGTGTTTTAAACTATATATAAAATATACGTACGTGAATGCCCGAAAGTGTAAGAGTGTGGAACTGCACGCATGCGTAGTTCGCGCACTAGCTCTATCTCTCTTACTCGTATTAGTAAACTCCTAGCCTTCAGCAGGCCTACTACGAAGTCCGATAAACGATATATCGGCCGAACTTATGGACTTTTCCTACCTCGAAAGATTCTACGAATCTGTCGGTTGATAGGATCGGCCGTTTCGTTCGATTCGACCCTCATCCGACCTAAGTCTATAACTTCCGACCGAGATGTATCGATCTGACTGTTTTTCGTGGCAGGCTACAATCCGATTCAGCTGTTGGTCGGATCCGATCATTCGGAGTTTGTTTTCGTAGTAGACCTGCATGTCCTACAAAACAGGGAACTGGGTCGGGATGTGATGCAATCATTTATGTCTATTAAAACTTCGTCGACAGATTCCTTACCTAGAAATTGTAAGACAAACGATTGCGTGTTTTATGGACGCACAGCGCCATCTAGTTCATTTTATCAGAACTAACGTTTAACACGCATGCAAAGGATGCGGAAAGAAATTAATTAATCCTGGCGAATCTAATTAGGATAATCGGATGCTTCGATCGGATTATTGCATTGTCATCGACTTTTGACAGGTGTGCAAAGTTTGAATTAAATCTGGTCGTACAAAGTAGGACAAAATCGAGCTCAAAGGGGTCGGTTACATACATACATACATACATACAGGTGAAGCTAATAAAAGCGTGTTAAAAACAAACGTTTTTAAAAATTTACGTTCTATGGGTGATGTTGATAGCCATAGAACGGAAATTTAAAAAAACATTTGTTGTTTTATGTAATTTATAAAAAACTACTGCACCTATGGACTCAATTTGTCAAAGATGATTATTATACGGGATCAAGGAGCAAATTTAAGCAGTTGTCATATTTTTAAAACCTCGCATTTAAAAGTGAACTTTTGCGTAACATGGCGCAGTTACGTTCTATTGGTGCTGTCAAAAAGAAAATAAACGGTTGGATCTACTATAGTAGTATTTTTTACTCGATTTATTGTATTTCTACTCGTGACCCCCCGCAAAATCTGAGACTCTGTACTGGTGACCCCCTCCAAAATTCGACGCCGGGACCGCGCCTGGCTCAAGCGTCACGTTCGTGATTAATAGAAATATTCGGGTGAACTCGGGACCATGGCCATCTAGTCTAGTTGGCCATGCTTAGAAGACTTATTTAGCTGACAATGTTTTGAAGATTTAATCCAGACTAGCCGCGCCCTCCGGTTTCACCCGCGTAGTTTCCAAAGTGAGCTATCAATACCTAAGTTATAAGTTTTCACTTCTATAGGCAGTCCCTATGACTCCCAATGTATATTTTTTTATGTCCAATTTTACAGTTGATTCATAGAAGTTGCCTTTTTAGAAATTATCCTTTATTGTTTTATAGAAGGGTAATAACAAACCTTTAAGTAGGCTGATCTCTTCCGCCGTCAGAGCGGGGAGCCGCGACCTGCTGAACCCTTGCTCCTTGCTTCTCTTCGCGACTGTCTCCTTCACCAGGCGAGGGAAGTCGCCCGTCTTGGAGTAAATCGGGTCTAAGTAGAGACCCAGCTGAAAGAAAACATAGAGTAGTTTTAATCCTACCAATATTATAAATGCAAGCATGCAATGCAAGCATGAGTCAGCAGCGCGCGGCCCATGACCTGCCTCCGTGACCATGAACCCCCTCCCCCAAATCGTATAACTTAAATTAAAAACCTACAAACATTCAAAATATGTAATAGTATATTATAGACTATTTTTAACGCGGGAAAATAACTGGAACGGCTACTACGCGGGTAAAATCGTGGGGCGCTACTAGTAAAGTCTTTTTTACTCGATTTATTGTGTTTCTACTCGTGACCCCCCCCCCCCCCCCCCCCCCCCAAATCGGAAGCAGTGTACTGGTGACCCCCTCCAAAATTCGAGGCTGGGACCGCGCCTGGTCCTACCACTACAAAGGTGTGGTACTTCGCCAGGTAGACTCTGCCAAGAGTCCTATCACTACAAAATAGTAGTTATAAGTAGTATTCATTTAGTATGTTAGCTTACTGAATGCTATTACAATTCACTGAATTCAGTAGCGACTTCAATTAGGCAAGAATAATAAACCTTTATCACGAGTCGTTTTCGACTATAGCTATATCATGTAGGTATATTGTTCCCGGTTTGAAATAATTACTCATTATTTCATACAAATACCTACAAGTATTTATACACAGCCGGTCGCACAGTCCCACCCAGTACAGGGAAGAGTGCAAATAACATCTAAATATTGACATTTATAATAGGTATGTATTATTAGTAAGATCGGAGTCACGTCGAAGTTACAACACCCGTTGTTTTTGCGTCAGAGGTATTATTTTTATTATCACATGCCGAGTTTCCGTGGGCTGTGAATTGAGCGAAAGGGTCACGTTCGTAAGTTAAACAAATCTTCGGGTAAACTGGGATGAGCTAGATGGCCATGCTCATGGTCACGCCCTCCGGTACGCGTTCCAAAGTGAGCTATCAAATTCTGAGTAATAGGTTTTCATTTCCTATCACTGGCATTTTTTTGTTTTCAGATCAAATCTCTTAATAAAGTAATGAAATACTCACATGGAAAGCCCTCTTTTTCACTTCTATCGGCAGTTCCTATGACTGCCAATTTTTTGGTTTCTACTGAAATCTCTTAATAAAGTGATGAAGTACTTACATGGAAAGCCCTCGCCCTCTCGGCCGCTTCCACGTTCTCGGTTTTGTTGTTGAGAGGATCGATCCAATTCAACGCCAGAGCAATTCCCACCTCCCCTAGAATACAGACGTTTCTACGTTGAGCTGTGAGCTTGTTTCAGGGTAGCGATTCTAAATGCGATTCTAATTCCGAATGGTTCGGAATCGGAATGACAATCCCTGTCTTTGTGATGCTAAACAGATAAGACAAAGACCGAAAGATGAGATTCCGTGTCGGATGCAACCGAATGGATTTAGAATCGCTGCCCCAGATCACGTAGCAGAATATTTCAAGTGGGGATGTTATCTATCCAAATACATACAAATAAAATAAAATTGGAGTGTCTGGATGTAATATCAAAGTAACAGCTTTTTAGTATGAAAACTAACGTGGTTATTACACATTTTAAAATTAATACACGGGTAGCTCCCATTTATACTCGCAGTGCTAAACGAGCTGCGATCACGCGCGCGCACTCGCCTTGAAAAAGATCGCCGGACGCGATCGAAACTTAAGTCGGACTATACTGACTATATGTAACAGCTTTTTACTAAGTACAAATGAAATTATACACGGTGCCTATTTCTAAAACACTATTTATAATTTTTTTGTCTGTCTGTTTGTTCCGGCTAGTTTCCGCAAAGGCTGGACCGGTTATGATGGGACTTTCACAACCAGATAGCTGATCTTCTAAGTACTAACATAGACATAACATAGGCTACTTTTACTTGAAGAAAATAATTAGGGCTCCGTGAAAAAAAGAAAAAAAGAGCTAGTGAATAATAGTGAATAATAAAAAAAACATTGGCGGACATTTCACACACAACACCATTTAGCCCCAAACTAAGCCAAGCTTGGAAGTCAGACCGCAATAGCTGATATGATATTTATATAATTTGAATATGTACATACAATACATCTTATAAATAAAATTCTCGTGTCACAATGTTAGTTACCTTACTCCTCCGAAACGGCTTTACTGATTTTACCAAATTTTATATGAATATTCAGTAGGTCTGAGAATCGGCTACTATCTATTTTTCATACCCCTACTAAGTGATAAGGGTTGTTCACCCCTAAAATTTTATTTAATTTTAGGACAACATTTTTTGTTCTTATTTTTTTATAATGTGGCGTTAAAAATACATACAACCCTCAATTTTTACCCTTTTATCACCAACCCCTATGTTTAATTGCCATTTTAGTAATTTAATCATTTTTCATCCGGCTCGATAACTGATCAATTATCGTCTTTTTTGTGAATGTTTTCCACTCTATTTTGATTATCCCGGAGCTTTCTCTAAAATTGTCTAAAATTGGAGCGGAATCTAAAATTGTTTTATAAACATTTATTTTTATTTTAAGTTTAGGATTACCAATGTTAGACTTTAAAATTTTGTATTAATAATTTATACGGCAAAACAACGTTTGCCGGGTCAGCTAGTATTATACATAGAAAACACCATCGATATAAACCGATAGATTTGCCCTGAACACCTTGAAATTGGTAATAAAGTGCGTTTCTGTGTGCATCGTAAGTGGTTTACACACCACCAATCTACTTGCGACTCTAACTTAACTAACGATCTAACGATCTTGGATAACTCTCTCCTTGCGAGAGAAGGCCCCGAGTCCCAGCAGTGGGAACATTTAGTGGGCTGTTGATGTTGTTGTTGTTGAATCTACTTGACCCGATCGGCGATATATGCTGTGGTTCTACTTATTTTGGTTGTTGGCGACGAATAGTGAGAGATAATCCGGAGTTCACCGCTTCCTGCAACCGACTAGAACGGAAAGAGTGAGCTCACTCTTCCCAACGATTACATAATTCCGTGCGCCTGAAGTTTGGGAGGGCATAGTGGTTTATATCGATGGAAAACACTCACACACATTCATCACACAAATATTTGCACAGGGTGGGAATCGAACTCACGACCCACGGCTTCGTAGGCAGACTTACTACCAACTAAGCTACCATGCTATACGGCTATGATATTTTGGATCTGGCTACCGTGGACACGGATACGGATATAAGAATGAAATTAAATCAGTTTCGGATACGGATGTCCGTATATCCATATCTAGTAGATATCCGTAGATTCCGTAGATATCAAATCAATCAATCAAATGTGTCAAAATTAATTAAATTAACAAATTAAATAAATCTAATTATATTTTATCTCTCATAGTTAATTGTATTCATAAAATGTTTACAACTTTTCTGCCATTAAAACTCTTTACTAAGATTTAAAAAGGTACCGTGCGTTTTACATTACATTACCGCACAAGTACGTAATACGATACATTACGTTACAGAAATTGGTGCAATAAGAGACCCTTTACGAGCAAATATGTTATAAAAAATTATATCTCTGGGTGACGAGCGCAGTAAGTACGGTGTTAGATAATGATTCGGACTTCATGTTTCAATAGCTGCGTGTCACTGTGCTGTTATGGGCAGGCATGTTGCTTACCATCAGGTACATGACTTGCTCATATCATCACTCTATACGATAAAAAAAAGATCGTGTGGTTTTATGAAACCACGGTAAAAGCGAAACTTTTTTTCGCGTTGTAGACCTTTAGGTAACAAACATTTTTGGGAAAACATTAGAGTTAAGTAAGTTAAGTAATCTTTTAATAGTATGTAATAGTAATTCAATAGTAACGAGTAACGCCGCCATATTGGCCGCGGCAGCTCTGTCGAGCGCTTTTCACTTTACGCCTACTCCGCGGCCGACCGTCACGCGACATGCAATAGATGAACGACGAAATTCATTTATGAGACGATGATATTAAAGTTTCACTTAATATAAATAGTTTTATCTATCACTCTGAACGCGCATCGTTAAAAATTCACGCTCATTTCCAAACGCACCAAAAGGAGTACAATTTAAAGTTATTCGACGCTGGGACCGCGCCTGGTCCTACCACTACAAAGGTGTGGTACTTCGCCAGGCAGACTCTGCCAAGAGTCCTATCACTACAAAAAGTAGTTATAGGTAAGTAGTATTAATTTAGTATGTTAGCTTACTGAATGCTATTACAATTCACTGAATTCAGTAGCGACTTCAATTAGGCAAGAATAATAAACCTTTAACACGAGTCGTTTTCGACGATAGCTATATCATGCAAGGACGTTTAAAAAAAGTTTTTTCGTCCATGGTATCATGTAGGTATATTGTTTCCGGTTTGAAATAATTACTCATTATTTCATACAAATACCTATACAAAGTTCCCACGTATAAGATGAAATACAAGGATGAGAATTTTATACTTAGGTATATATATTCTACATTTGAGCCAATAAAGAAACACAAGTAAAGAAATAATGTGTTATTTTGAATTGTTTTTGTTGATGTTATTTGCTCAAAAAAAAAATGTAGCTCTCTGTGTATTTTGTTCTTAGCTCTAGCTGTATTTTGTTTTTATTACTTACTAGCGTTCTTCCCCGGCTTTGCCCGTGGTTCACGTACATATCCAACGGTGAAAGATTTTTTGAAATCGGTCCAGTAGTTCCTGAGATTAGCGCGTTCAAACAAAAAAACTTCTTCAGCTTTACAATATCAGTATAGATATTACATTTTATCAGAGTCAATGTTGTTTTAAAATCTGTACATTTAGCGAGGAACCTGGTTCCCACAACACAGGTAGCCTTATAGACTACAGGCCCGTGAACAAAATTTACGGATCAAATGAACCACCAGAAGACCTATATAGGATGATAGAAAGGTACAAAGTAATAACACCTCTCCTAATCTATGGTTCCACAACGCCGTATAAAAATCATGCGACAAGGAGATATCGAGGGTTGCAACCTGCCCCCCCCCCCCCTCCCCTCTTCAACTGTACAGTTGGACAGCTTACAAGTGACGTTATAGTACTGAATTATTACTTTATAGCTTTATACCCTTCTATCAGCCTATGTAGGAAGGTATCCTGGTGGTTCATTTGACCCGTAAATCTGTTCACGGGCCTGTAGTCTATTAATGTGGGGTTCAGTGCTGGCAAAACATTGCCCACAAAGATTTTAAAGTCTTGAACATCGCTGCAAAATTGCTAGGTCATCGGGGTTTTATCGGATACACTTCGGAGAGTGTGCAACTGATTTGCATGATCTAATACCACCTTGCCCTTTCTTCTATCGAACTTCTCGTATCACAAAAACGCGACATCGCATTTCATAAGCGACATCGTTTCATGGCTGATGTTCCAAAAACACGAACGAAGAGATTTGACTCTACGTTTGTGATAAGAACGTCCAGGTTGTGGAATGCGTTGCCCGAGTTAGTTTTCCCCGATAGTTACAATCTTGGTGTCTTCAAATCGAGAGTGAATCGGTAGTTTTGGGTTAGACGGTGTTGTGTGAAAAATGTCTTACAATAACATTTTAAAACAACATTTCTTACCTTTAAACTTGTTCTTGAATTCGTTCTGGTAGAGTCGGTAGGCACGCGCGTGGGCCAACAACACGTTTTTCACACACAAGTAGCTCCCTATACCCTGGGAGTTGATCCCAGGAGCCATGTCCCCTGAGTAACCGTCTACGCAGATGCTGTTGGGCTGATTCATCGTTAGCCAATACTTCACCTGGAATTAACAAAAACAGCATTAAAGATGTAGAGTTACCCCTGAACTGCAACTGCTAAAAGCCACATCACGCTAGCTACTTTTAGTATCGGCGATCGGCGACTTATCGCTTTTTAACCGCTTTTTTTATCGCTTTAATTAACGGGATCGGGAACTACGCGGGTAAAGCCGCGGGGTAGTGACAACTATACCACCAGGCACAGAATGAACATTTATATCACTCCAATAGTTTTTACTAGGAATCGAACCCACTACCACCGAAGTAACTTACCCTATCTCCATAGGTCTCAAACATCAGTCTAGCATAGTCCTCGAACCAGGTTATAGAAAGCGGGTTGGCCCACCCGCCCAAGTCCTGCAAGTACTGCGGCAGGTCCATGTGGTACAATGTTATCATCGGTTCTATGTTGTACTTCAATAACTCGTCTATGAGATTGTTGTAGTATTCGATACCGGGGGCGTTCACTTCGTTCGTGAAACCTGAAACAATATTTTAATCGCCTTCATAAAAGGAGTTTGTAACATATTTGCTCGTAAAGGGTCTCTTATTGCACCAATGTCTGTATCGTAATGTACCTTATTACGAACTAGTGCGGCAATGTAATGTAAAATGCAAAATGCGGTTTCAAAATGCTCCGTCTAAAACGAAAGGTACCTTATTAAATCTTAGTAAATAGTTTTTATGTCAGAAAATTGGTAAACATTTTATGAATAAAATTAACTATGAGAGATAAAATATAATTAGAATGATTTAAGTAATTTGTTAATTTAATTAATTTAGACCATAAATTACAACAATTTATAGATAAATTGTCAAAACACAAAAATATTATTTATTTTATTACTAATATCGTAACGTCATACTGGCTGGTTCATTCTGTGCCTTTGCTTTAAAAAAAAGCGTTGATGCGCGCGCATTGTTAATCTGTGAACAATAAATCCGTCAACCAATGGGAAATGCTGAAAGGGCGTGGCCTGACCATCTAGAAATGCGTGAGCCAATGGGAAATGCTGACGCATTTCGAAATGGCCATGCCATGATGGGCAGGCCACGCCCTCCAGTTACACCCGTGTTCTGAGTAATAATTCTGAGTTATAAGTTTTCACTTCTATCGGCAGTTCCTATGACTGCCAAATTTATTTATTTGAAAATGTCATCAGAATTTTGATTTATTTCTTCGCAAATATGTATGTTATAAAACGTCGTATGACATACGTGCGCTTTGATAATTACAGCCTGCTCTGCTAATTATAGCTCTCGCCTACGGCTCGAGCTAGCTATATCGCCTGGGCTGTAATTACCAACTTAGCGCACTTATATCATAATATACTATTTTAATTCAGTTGGTTTGTTTAACTGCTTATCTTCCAGATTTCTGCGCGGTCGCCGGGACGTCGTATTAAAATCGTCGGCCACATTTGGCCGTTTAGGAATTAACGGGAGGTTACCAACTCGTTTTTTTTTGTATTTATGTTACGCTATAGCTCCGCCAATAGGCTTGTTTCCACTAAGAATGAATCAGATGGATTAGAGGTTCTTACTATTGATTAAGATATAGAGATTTAAAAAAATAAAACAGTTTATCAAAATAAGTAAAGATTATTAATACCTATTTTTAGAAAAGAAAATCTTTAAAAATAGGCATTGTTGAGTCACGTGATAGTGAACGCCAATCAGAAAACGTGACGTCACGCCGTGCTAAACATCACTTGACATTACTAATGTTGTTGACATTTTCATAGAACTAATATTATTATTTTTTATTTTGATTTATTCTTCGCCATGGATACTAGTTCTTCAGCCGCATTACTGAACTAGTTTGTTCTTGTTTTACCACTATTCTTGAGGAAATTTATCAGTTTTTTTTTTACATTTACATTACTAAGATTATACTGTGTCAAAATACTTTCATCAAAATGATCTTCACAAAAATACATTCTTGATTTAGTGGCCATCATTCCGCCTCACTGCCGATCCGGAGACCCCGGGTTCAAACCCCACACGCACCACTGTCTTTTCGAAGTCATGTGCGTAATGCCGCTAACTTAAAACGGTGAAGGAAAACATCGTGAGGAAACCGACATGTACCTAGAATCTTTCGAAGTCATGTGTCATCCACCAACCCGCACTGGGCCAGCGTGGTGGATTATGGCCTTAACTCTCTCCTTGCGAGAGAAGGCCCCGAGTCCCAGCAGTGGGAACGTTTAGTGGGCTGTTGATGATGATTGATGATTCCTCCTCGCAAGCGTTTGCCACTTTTTTCGTATTTGTGGATCGTTTGGAACATAGATGAATAATTTGTTTATACTTGTGCTTGTACACTGGGACACTATGCAGTTCTTGTAATACGAAGGATTCATTTTAAATTAAAAACATTGACAACACCCTTACACAAACACATATGTTTGCCACGGCGTGACGTCATTCAAGACGCCATGAAAGTCTGGACCGTTTTAGTGCAGAAATTTGTTTGATTTTTTGAAATGCAAAATACATATTGTATATGTAAGTTTTTTTCAAAAATATAGATGTTTCGGAATAATATAAACATTAGAAATAGAAATATTTATTAACCAAGAAACATTTGTACATATACAGAGAAGCTTATCCAAGCCTTAGGTATTACTTAGGCATAGAATAGATATAAAACGGGAATACAATTTATAGATACTTAGGATTAAAACTATGCTTAAAATAGGTATAATTTATTTTTCATCCCACCAGCTCGGAAAGAGTACTTTTGCTCCTCGATATCAGGGCGCAAAAGTCGTTTTTACCCTCTAGAGGTTAAAGTAAATTTGAATTTAGAACATCGTGTGTACTGAGGTTTTGAACTCAAAACATAATTCAACCTGTTTATTTCTACCTCCTTGGTGCCGAATTCATCATACATTTATTTTTAATTTGTTAAAAACTCATACTTGGAACCTCTTTGGTGTACTTTTTTTTAAATGCTTTGCGCGCAATTTTCTTTTCACGTATGGAGGATAGAGGTAAAGAATGTTATTTCAAATGGCAAAACATTTTGAAATGCTATGAATGAATCAATTGTAATCGAATTGAAGTATGCCGAGTTGCCGAGTTAAATAATTAAATATTATTGACTACTAAAATAGTAACTAATAGATAATTTCAACTACTTGTGCAGTACAAAATAATGTAGTAAATATAACATCAAATAAATAATTACTATTTTGAGAAAACATGTAGGTACAATATATTTTGAAGTCAAAACTTCTTTTGGCGTGCCAAAGACAGATTTTTCGTGGGCTGTCAATTTAATTCTAGCTTCACGCTCGGGAATGATAAGAAATCTTCGGGTAAACTCGGGACCATAGCCAATGGCCATCTAGAAATGCCTCAGCCTTTCCCATTGGCCATTTAAAAATGTGTCAGCATTTCTAGATGGCCATGCTCATAGCCACGCCCTCCGGTTTCACACGCGTAGGTAGTTTCCAAAGTAAAAATCAAATTCTGAATTATAAGTTACCACTTCTATCGGTAGTGCCTATGACTGCCAATATTTTTCTTTCATGAATTCTGAATAGTACGTTTATTAATTTCCTTTAAAATGGACCCTGATGCAAATTTAGCGCTACTATAATTTAATGCATTTGGGCGGACACTTTTCATGTACACATGAAACTCCTTACCTCAATCGGTCAACCTTCCATATTTTCACGTCATATTGTTATTGTTAAAACCATGGCTAAATAAACTTAAGTTTAAAACTTATAAAATTGAATACAAGTGAAAAACCGAAATACCATAATAATAAGTGATTCTAGCGACCAAGAAGTTTATTTAACGCCAACAGAATCGACTGAAACTGAAAACGCGCAAAGCGTTTAGTAATTTCCTCGCTAGGGGGGGATGAAAAATTACGTGTTACACTCGAGTGCAAAGATTTTTCACCTTGTGCCCTTTTGATTCCCTTGCTACGCTCAGGATTCTAATTTTTGAATCCCTCGCTACGCTCGTGATTCAACTTTAGAATCCTTCGCTTGCTCGGTCATCAAAATTGAGCACGCGGTTAAAAATCCACTTTGCACTCTTGTACAACAAATAACTATTCTCTGTACAGAAAGCTATTTCTCTATGAACCCCAAACTAGGCAAAGCCTGTATCTTGGGGCTCAAGTGCAAGTTTGCTAAATGAGTTATTAGTTGTTAGGTAAGGTATCCCAATTCACATAATTAATAATTACACACAATTTGCATAAAATAATAATGTATAATACCGTAACCGTAACTGTTAAGTACAAGCATTACGCCACCCTAAACTGTAAATTATTTGTTACTATTCATACACATTGTGGATGAGGTCTTCAGTCTCATCGTATGATAATCCCAAAAGGCAGTCTCTGAGTTTAAACTTAAACACATGTTTTGGAAGGTCTTCGCAGTCTCTGAGTCGCCTGTGGTTTACATTATTTTATGTACAAGGAAGAGAGTATCCCGGGGCGCGCTTGGCCAGTAGAGACCAGGCGCGAGGGAGTGGTAGTAAGTTGGGTCTTGCTGCGCGCTTGGATGACAAAGAAAGATAGTCGGTACGTGATTTTTTGGAATAATGTATTTTTTTGGACTGCGTTGTAGATATATAACACTAAGCTATATTATTAACCAATTTTTAAAATTTAGTACACAAGCCTATTGGGAAATTGACTACGTCAAATAGATATAATATAGCAGGTAGATTATGGAAATAAGGAACACATTTTTTTTTGTTTTTTCAAATTTTATAAAATCGACAGAGATATAGCTCATCAAACTCCCGGAGTGGAAGGTTGTGACGTCACGTCTGCATAAAAATAAGTTAGTAACCGACTTCAAAGAAGGAGAAGAATCAGTTAGGTATATTTTTTTTCTAAGCAGACTTTGAACATGCTGGATCTCGATTTGGTTTTATGTACCTAAGTACATCAATTACGCGATAGACCCATGAGACAGTTTCTAAACGCAGCCATAGCAATCTGGCCAAGTTTAACAAAAAAAAAACAACGCAAGCGTTTGATATCTACAAAAAGGAGCCAATTTCAACAGACTCCTACTTTTCAAGGTGTGTCCATGCCGGTTACTGACCATGTCGAGCTTTTGGGCGTTATTTTGACATAATAATATGCACAATTTGGCTTCTTTTAAAAATGTTCACTTCAATTCAAAAGTTAACTCTCATTCATTTCAAAAGTCTCCACTTCGATTTAATTCAAATGTTTAACTTATAAAGTAATGCAGTTTTCACTTTAATTCACTTAAAAAAATCACTACAAAAATTTTAACTTGAAAGACATTACCAACCGTAGCAGCACCAAGCCACGGAGAACCTGTAGAAGTCCCCAGTTCGCGCAGCATGCCCACCTCTCTCCTGTAGTGGTAGTATGAGCCATCCGCTGAGTCACCGTTAGAGACGTCTTTCATCCTGGGGTCCGTGTGCATGAATCGGTTCCATTTGTTGATGATATATTATGCACATTATACATTAAAATTAATAAATCATAGTTTTTTCACTTCCCAATGTTTACTTCACAAGTTTTCACTTCATAAGTTTTCACTCCAATTTAATTCAAGTGTTTACATAAAAAGGTCACTCCAATTCACTTCAAAATTTTCACTTCAAAAATGTTTACGTCAAAAATTTCACTTCAAAAAAATTAACTTAAAAAACAATACTAACCACTCGGCAGCACCCGGCTCCAAGACACGGAGAACCTGTAGAAGTCCACCCCCAGTTCGCGCAGCATGGCCACGTCCCTTTTGTAGTGGTGGTACGAGCCAGCCGCCGAGTCACCGTTAGAGATGTCTTTCATCCTGGGGTCAGTGTGCATGAAGCGATCCCATATGTTCTCGCCTTTGCCTGAAACATAGCAATGTTTTGTTACCATTGCAAAAATCTAGAAAAGGCGAGATCATTTATGTTATACATTATTTTTTTTGGGAAATTTAATTAATAGGGTACAATCCTCAAAAAAACTAAGAAGCCCGTTAGTTAGATTGCCAAAAAATATTGTACACGTATTTTTTCTTTTCTTTCACAAACGAAAAATGACGAAGATACAGCGATTCGAAGTTTCGTGTGACGTCACTTGCGAGTACGATTTTTACTCACGAGTGACGTCGCGACTCCCTACTCTCAAAATTTGATGGTCTATATTATCTTTGACGATTTTTAATATTATGAAAAAACAAAAATACGTGTCCAATATTTTTCCATGATCTAGCTGACGGACTAATTAGGATGGTGTATTTTTGACCCAGTCCGGTACCCTATTCCAATTTACAATTTTATTCAAACACCCTGTTATCATTTAAAAAGATAGGGTCTGATAAAGGTGACGTGAACCTAAAGGATTTAAAAAAAAAGCTGATTTTTTAAAAAGATTAATATATTTCCTCCTATCAATGGCAGAAGAAGTTTTGAGTTCAAAAACATACCATCTTCGTCCCACGCCCCTTCCACTTGATAAGAGGCCGACGCGGCTCCGAACAGGAAGCTGGCTGGAAAGCTTCTCTTTTTTGTATCTGAGTAACCACTTGTTATTGAGAGCACGCTAAAACAACAAGAACAAAATTACAAATTTTGATTTACCCCCGACTACCTTGGATTTGAAATTCAGTTAAACAATTTGTACGCCAAAACAGGCAAGAAAATGGTTACTAAACCAGCAGGTCTACTACGAAAACAAACTCCGAATGATGGGATCTGACCGACAGCTGAATCGGATTGTAGCCTGCCACGAAAAACATTCGGATCAATACATCTCGGTCGGAAGTTATAGACTTAGGTCAGATGAGAGTCGGATCAAACGAAACGGCCGATCCTATCAACCGACAGATTGTCTTTCGTGGTAGGAAACGTCCATAAGTTCGGTTGATATATAGTTTATCAGACTTCGTAGTAGGCCTGCTGAATTATATCTGTACACTGTTGCTATAATGTGTGTGCTTACACAACCGTGTTCTGA
Organism: Ectropis crepuscularia; assembly: GCA_963693475.1. Classification (NCBI taxonomy): domain Eukaryota; kingdom Metazoa; phylum Arthropoda; class Insecta; order Lepidoptera; family Geometridae; genus Ectropis; species Ectropis crepuscularia. The sequence continues at coordinate 4,858,736 of OY856361.1, forward strand.
TAAATAAATAATTTGATTTGTTTTCGTTTCAGTATTCTACTAATAGAGTGCTAGATTATGATTTCGACTGTTCAAATTTAAATATCTGCAAGACATTGCGCTGTTATGGGCAGACACGTTACATAGCACAAGCACATGTCCTGCTCGACTCAAGTCCCACTATCCTACTAATATTATAAAGGGCGGGTCACACAGAGGCGATCCGGTAGCGATAGCGATCCGATACCGAGTATGGGATCGCGCCCGCTTGCTGTGTGTCAGGTTGCATACAAATTCGAACATTACAAAAAATATCGTCTCGCTATCGGATCGCTATCGCTATCGGATCGCCTCTGTGTGACCCGCCTTTAAACGCAAATGTTTGTAATAATGTATGGATCATACGGATGTACTTTTGTTACTCTTTCATGCAAAAACTAACATGCTAACTATCTTATATCTCTGGGTGACGAGCGCAGTGCTAGGTAATGATTTGTACTCTACATATTCCAATAGCTGCATGTCACTGTGATGTTATGGGCAGGTGTTGCTTACCATCAGGCACATGCCCTGCTCATCTTGTCACTCTATTCTATTAACTTCTTACTGGCAAAACAACCCAGTTTTTAAGCAAATTTAGACTCAATCAACAGGAGTTTAAATTTAAATTAAAACAGGAAGAGGGTGAGCCCATCGGTTGGCTCATGTCTCGTGAGGGTGTAATAAAACTACTGTTTAAAAAAATGTTGGCAGATGTCACAAGCCATGAAGACTTATTTTTTAAACATATTAGTTTCATGGCATCTCAATAACACAAGCGAGTGATGATACACTTTTATATTTGTTGTTTTATAAATTTTCCAGGCAAGGTCGATGATCCAATCATTGTATGACTTCAACTAGATGAGTGGGTCACCCTTCTTATAATAATTTTAATTTACATTTCGCTTTTGAGTGCCTATTTGTGGTTTTGAAGTCGGTTTAATTTTTTGCATAGGTAAGAATAATTCATACCAATAAACTGATTTTTACTTGAATTTTGGGTATTCTTCTCATTATGCTATTTCTACAATCAAATCCTACTATTATAAATGTGAAAGTTTGGATGTTAGTTCCTCAATCACATGGAATAACTGAAAAGACCAGTTAAAATATGGAACGTAGATTATATTCTGGAATAACATTCAGTCTACTTTTCTTTGCATGAAAATCATGGTAATGAGAACTATGCGGACAAAATACGGGGTGATTGCTAGACATGCTATGATATGTTAAACAGATCCATTATTTTGCTAGTCACTGTAAAGATCCATTGAAATTTGAACATAAATAGTTAAATAGTATATTTTAATTTGAACATAAAGTAGTACATTTTTTCACCAGAAAATATAGTAGGTACCTATGTGCCTAAAAGGCAAGTTTCAAGAGTTCTACCTACCACTACTAAGGTCATCATAATTAAATAAGTCAATTATATAAGTATTATAATTATCAGCTATCTTCCATAGTACAACCTTTGCTTAGTTAGGAGTCAGATGGTGTTGTGTGTGAATTGTTCACCAATATTTGATTATTATTATAACAACTTTTTGTGTAGGTACCTACCTATTTTTTGTATTTCAGTGTATTAAAGAGTTATTCTATCTATCTGCCTACCTCATTGCTGTGGACTTGCTTATACCAGTCCAGCTGAACATAGGGCTCTCATGACTGGTCACTAAAAACTAGGTACTATTATTTTGATTCCAATTTCTACCGGCTTCGATTAATACCGAAATCTTTCATACCCTAATTACATCGAATCCCAGGGCGCCCTACAATGTTTGCACATTCGCGGTCTCTGGAATCTCCCTGATTCTCATTGGAACTCTTTCCATCTCGATTTTTAGTAACATACATAAAACAGTAACAAGTGTTAGCAATATTAGTAATTTATATAAGTTCTTATTGAAAGAATAGTAAGAATACCGAAATGCACTCTATGGCAACCCTACAATTCCGGGTTTGATTGGTACATATAGTCTGTGGCTTGGTCGTTTTGGCGGGAAACAATCTAGCTCTTGTTTTTGGCTCGTAAAACATGTATAGGTACGTACGAACATATACGTAAGGAAAATCATATGCAGCAGCAAGTCTAAGCGAAAGGTTTAAATTAAAAGTACTAGTAAACCGATAAATATCTAAGTAAAAGTGATAATTGTACATCTGTTACTGACTTTAAAGCGTTTTCTTTAATTATGTAACATTTTATAAAATGAACTACTTCAGCTGCACGAGGCAGCTCTGAATAAGTTGGTATGATGAAGGATTGATTCCGAAATATAATGCTGTAGACTGATCATAGCTGTTTTATTTATGGACTAATTGTCTTATTAATTTGGAATAAATTACGTACTTAACACAAGCAACAAAAAAGAGAGTTCAATTAATGTATAATTACGAAGCGATCTTAAAATATTTAGTTATTTAATTTTATATATCACTGGGAAGAAGTTGTACTAACCTCAGAAAAAACGAAGCGTAAAGCAGCATGCTGAATGACTAGCACATTTGATAACGTGTGCTCATGTGTAAAATTACCACTGTAATGTGATTAAAAACATGATATCTGATAAAATTAATTCACTTACGTGTAATTATGATACGAGGAAAGTAAGGTAAACAAACAATCAAATTCTCCCGCGCCATTTTCAATTTTGTTAAATGTCAAAGTCAAATTAGTCAGTGACATATTTGTCATTACATTTTCTTTATACTGTGGCATAGACTTCTAATACAAAATCAAAAAAGTGAATGATCACTGTGGTGACATGGTCTTAGAAAAGGACATAGTTGACTTCAAGTAAAACAGTAAGAGACAAGAAAATACTTGTTCACAGAAATAAGACTTTGTTTTTCGAGAGCGAAACGCCTGTTTCGATTTTGGCTCTTTGTTTTTCTTAATTTTCGTTGAATGCCCGTCGTCTGATATTGTTTTTTGTGAACACCAGTCCGCCTGGGGTACTATTAGTTACTGCTACCAGGTACTACTCAGACTTAGCCAGTTATTCTACCGTCAAATAGAAACGTGCAAACATTGCTGTGTTCCGGTCTGAAGGGCAATGTTTCTAGTGAAATTACGGGGCATAGATTTAAAACATCTTAGATACATATATCTCGGGGTGACGAGCACAGTGTAGTGCTAGGTTATGATTTTGACTCTTTTATAGCCGCGAGTCACTGTAGTGTTAATGGCAGGCGTGTTGCTTACCACCAGGCACATGTCCTGCTCGTCTCATCTCATCTCATTCTTTACTGTAAACACATTTTATATTGACCTTGATAAATACTTAGGTACCTATGTCAATCTAGATAGACACGAAAGATGTCCCGTGATGGATCTATCTTTGGAGATAAATCTGTATCTTCTTCAATACTACGATAAATTGATATGTTCCTACGTTTGTAATGATAACACCCTTGTTATTGTTTAAGGCCGATTTACATCTGACGAGCGAATGCTCATTCTATCCCCACTCACCCCACTGTATCAAATTCATTTGGTGTAAACAAACGTAGAACATTCTTTCGTTGTTTTGTTTGCGTTCGCAAAGATTCTATTGAATATTTAATATGGAAAACGCTAAGAACGATCTTTCGTTTACACTAAAAGATCGAGAAAGAATGCTCTTGTTCCAGCTCTAGCTCTATGCTCGTTCAGTTTAAATCGGCCTTTATAGAATGAGCCAATGTGCGCCACTTTTATGGAAAAGAATAAAAAAATGGTGAAATTGAAAATCCAAATTATCTGTGATTTTGAAATACTTAACTTTTAACTTTTACAAGTAGTGCCCCGCAGTTTTACCCGCGTTGTCACAGATCAGAAAATAGTTACTTGGCGTTGTTCCCATCCCCGTCGTTCCTGTTTTGTTTTTGGGATAAAAAGTAGACTGTGTGTTCTTCCAGACTATAATTTATCTTTGTTCCAAATTTCAGCTCGATCCGTTTTGTAGCTTTTATATGAAAGAGCCACAAACATCCATCCATACTTACTTACAAACTTTCGCGCTTACAAAATATAATACATACTAGCATCCTATCAATACAATCATCCCGACATTTTCCCAGGCTAAAACATAGAGATAAATGCTCTTATATCTCTGGGTGACGAGCGCAGTGCAGTGCTAGGTAACGATTTGGACTATTCATGTTCCAATAGCGTGATACTGTTATGTTATGGCCAGGGTAGCGATTCTAAATCCATTCGATTGCATCCGACACGGAATCTCATCTCTCGGTCTTTGTCTTATCTGTTTAGCATGACAGAGAAAGGGATTGTCATTCCCGCATTTAGAATCGGTACCCAGGTGTGTTGCTTACCCTCACATACATGTTCTGATCGTCTCGTCACTTTATAGACACTAATAAAAAAATTGGCTTTACCATCTCAAGTGAAATCACGTCTATTTACCAATCTAAAAATCTCGAACTATCATCCCAATTTCACGAAGTTAAAAAGCAAAAGTCTTTAGTCAGAGTGAGGCTCGTAGGGGATGTCAAATATTATGTGACACAAATTGTGTGCATTTTAAGGCCGATTTAAACTGAACGAGCATAGAGCTAGAGCTGGAACAAGAGCATTCTTTCTCGATCTTTTAGTGTAATACCCCGTTTACATGATTCCAGTCCAGCGACCGAATCCAGCGCTGGATTGCTTACTGGAATAATGTAAACCGGTACTGGAATGCACTGGCACTGGATTGATGCATTCCAGTGCCGGTTTCCATTATTCCAGTAAGCAATCCAGCGCTGGATTCGGTCGCTGGACTGGAATAATGTAAACGGGGTATAAACGAAAGATCGTTCTTAGCGTTTTCCATATTAAGGCCGATTTAAACTGAACGAACATAGAGCTAGAGCTGGAACGAGAGCATTCTTTCTCGATCTTTTAGTGTAAACGAAAGATCGTTCTTTGCGTTTTCCATATTAGATATTCCATAGAATCTTTGCGAACGCAAACAAAACAACGAAATAATGTTCTACGTTTGTTTACACTAAATGAATTTGATATAGTGGGGATAGAATGAGCATTCGCTCGTCTGATGTAAATCGGCCTATATATATTCCATAGAATCTTTGCGAACGCAAACAAAACAACGAAAGAATGCTCTCGTTTGTTTACACCAAATTAATTTGATACAGTGGGGATAGAATGAGCATTCGCTCGTCTGATGTAAATCGGCCTTTACAACGGCAACTCGGACGGTACGGCGTTGGTTTGGGCTGGGAAGATTAAGGAACGACCACCAGAAGGGATGTCAAAACTAAAATGTCGGCATCCTCACGATATCTTTCTTCATCGTATTTTTAAGTTAGTGGCATTATGCACATTGCACATGACTTCGAATAGACAGCGGTGAGCGCGGGATTTCAAACAGGGCCCCCGGATCGGTTGTCGCCGTGCTTCTTTTTTTTTTTTTTTACTTTTATAGGCTTACACTTGACCGCCATCTCACCTGAAGTTAAGCAACGATGCGGTCTACGATGGGGCGTGTTTACCTAGAAGAAACCGATTCACTCTAGATTTGAAGACACAAAGATTGTAATCAACAGGGAAAACCCACTCAGGCAACGCATTCCACAGCCTAGAAGTTCTTATCACAAAAGTAGAGTCAAATCTCTTCGTTCGCGTCTTTGGAACATCAACCATGAAACGATGTCGTTTTTTCGACTTCCGCCTAGACCAATTGTAACTTCTGAAAGCTGCTTGAAACTTTCTTTCTTTTTCTCGTATCTCAAAAAAGCGACATTGTTTCATGTTTGATGTTCCAAAAACACGAACGAAGAGATTTGACTCCGCGTTTGTGATAAGAACGTCTAGGTTGTGGAATGCGTTGCTTGAGTGGGTTTTTCCCGATGGTTACAATCTGGGTGTCGTCAAATCGAGAGTGAATCGGTTTCTTCTAGGTAAGCACGTTCCATCGTAGATCGCATCGTCGCTTAACATCAGGCGAGATGGTGGTCAAGTGCGAACCTATCACAGTTAATAAAAAAAAAAAAAAAGTTGTGTCTTTTGGAACAAGTTGGTTTTGGAACATTTGTATTCATGCTCCGCTCCCATTGATAGTAGGGTAATGTTATATCGAGATCCTAGCCTTCAAAGAAATATAAACAAACACTTCAGCTTTGTAATATTAGTATAGATACCCAGTCGTGTACAGTCGGCTATTGCTTCGCGGGTAAAAACTCTTCCTTGTCCTGGTTTTTTCAACACCTAAAGGTAGCGGTTCGCGCGGAGACCGCGACAGAAGACCACGACAGCACAACGACACGTGTCTCGAGACAGGTGTCTCGGTCTCCTGTCGCGGTCTCGGCGCGAACTGGCGCCCATACAATTCCATAATGTCAAGTGCCTGTCGCGGTCTCTGATCGTAGTCTCCGGTCTCGGTCTCGTGTCTCACAAACAGCCATCTTAACAGTTTATTTTATTTTTCTCCACAGAGAGCTATTTGGGCTGTACCGTGTGGACTTCGAATCCCCCGCCCGCACCCGCACCCCCCGCAAGTCTGCGTTCGTGTACAAGCAGATCATCAAGGAGCGCGCCATCGACCACTCCTACGAACCGGACACCATGACCATGACCATCGACGAGGGACATTAACGACAGATAGAAACAGAAATAGAAAAATAATAAACATTACGACTAAAACTTATTTTTAATTTAGTCACTAAGGCAGTTAGAGAATAAAAAAATACTTTTCACATACTAAAAATTACGAAAGATACAGTGCTTAGAAAATTCGAGTGACATCACTTCATGGTAGGTACGATTTTTACGAAGACATGACGTCACAACATTTAATGCGATTTGATCTCATCATCATCAACAGCCCACTATATGTTCCCACTGCTGGGACTCGAGGCCTTGTCTCGCAAGGAGGGAGTTAAGGCCATAATCCACCATGCTGGCCCAGTGCGGGTTGGTGGATGACACATGACTTCGAAGATTCTAGGTACATGTCGTTTTCCTCACGATGTTTTCCTTCACCGTTTTAAGTTACCGGCATTACGCACATGACTTCGAAAAGACAGTGGTGCGTGTGGGGTTTGAACCCGAGGTCTCCGGATCGGCAGGCGCCGTTCTCCCGACTACACCAGCCGTAACTTGATTTATCTAAGTTTAACAAAATGTTGTTTGATGATCTGTGTCGATTTTTAATAAAAACTTAGAATGGTTTATTTTTGACCCAGTCATAATACCAATTAGGATATATGTATTTTTTTGAAGTGAAAACTTCTTTAGGCGCGCTATAGACAGAATTTTCGTGGGCTGTGAAATGGATTCATCAATCGTCACGCTTGGATATGATAATGGATGGGATCTGTTCAATAATTATCCAGAACTATCGTCTCGGGGCCCATCAGCGAGATTTAAAACATTAAATTAAGTGGCTAAAACCGATTTTAAGTGTCCCCCGTAAATGTACAAATGAATTAACTCACCTATTGTCCTTGGCGCTGTCCAAAACCCAGTTTGGCCGTCAAGGATAAAGGGAACAGGGTCGGAAAAAGAATTTGGACTCCGTCGTCTCGAATTCCCGTTCGAGATCCCGAATTGTAGCGTAGTCCACCGGCACTACGATCCGGCGTTCAACGATCCGGCGTTGGAGGAAGGGGCCCGTCCAGTAGCCCACTTTTACACAATAATAGCAGCACTAATCCAGTAATTGAAAAAAATGTTATCCAGAACAAAAAAAACAAGTAAGTGTCGTTCCCGCGACCAGAGACAACGTATGATTGACAGCCGGCGACCACAGACACGCTAAACGCTGGCCCGATATAATGTTGCCCGATTATACGGAACAAAACCCCCGACCAATTGAACTCCAGGACAATTTTAGTAACCAGTATTTAGTAGTATCCGGACCCCAAATAAAACGAAATTCCCAACTTTGACCCGAAAGTGGAAATCAAACCAAAAAAAACTTTACCAAAAATAGTAATAAAATAAAATTAAATTTTAACCTTGAAAAATACGTATATCTAATAAGGAGGCAAGCGGGCCAGAGAGGACACCGCGCGCTGAAGTCTGGAACCAGAAACCAGAATCTCCGCCACGCGGGGTGTGCCATCAGTACCGGATATCAATTTTAAAATACGTCCCCTACGCCAAAGTAGGGGGGCCAAATTTGCCTCCTTTAATAATACTAAGTCCCCTTCCCGCGGGGCCTCCGTCCTATCTGTCCATTTTACCCGTTGTTGCAGAAGGTGCAAGTACTCGGCCGACCAGCGCCTCCAGAAGTCTTGACTTATTTGCTGCAATAACTGAAAACGGGACAGGCGTCCGGGGCGCTCATCCTTCCAGGGATACTCCGGCAACGCGGTTAAAGGCTGACCGATCAAGAAGTGACCCGGCGTCAAGACTTCTAGATCGTTAGGGTCAGGCGAGATTGGACAGAGAGGACGGGAATTAAGCACTGCCTCCACGCGGCAAAGTACTGTAACTAACTCTTCCCAAGTTAACACGGTCTCCCCGATGACACGGCGGAGATGGGTTTTAGCAGACTTCACCGCAGCCTCAAAAATTCCTCCCCAGTGAGGACAGGCCGGCACACTAAATTGCCAGCTGATTCCCCGCTGGGCGAGAGCCAGACTTAAACTATTATTACCAGAATTTAAAAAATTATTAACTTCGCGAAAATAATTCGGCGCTCCTCGATAGTTTGTGCCATTGTCCGAACGTATTAAAGAGGGTACTCCTCTTCGCGCTACAAAGCGATCCAGCGCCGCGACAAAGGCCTCCGTAGACAGCGCAGAGACCAGCTCCAGGTGGACTGCTTTGGTGGCCAAACACACAAAGACGCACAGGTAGGCTTTAACGACCTTGGCGTTACGCAACGTCGATGACTTGACCGAGAAGGGCCCAGCGAAGTCCGTTCCGACCCCGTCGAACGGCCTCGAGGGAGAAATCCTATCCGGAGGAAGATCTCCCATCATGGGCTGCATGGTAGACGCCTGGAGCCTATAACAAGGGACACATCTAAACAGCACCTTTCGGACCGCCCTGCGAGCCGACAAGATCCAGAATTCACGCTGCAACACAGCGAGAAGCGCGCCACATCCCGCGTGCGCGTTACTGATATGCCGATCGGAGATCAGCAGGTCCACCAGAGGACCTCCTTTAGGTAGCAACAAGGGGTGTTTGCTGCCGTACGGCAGGTTGGCTTTCCGCAGCCGACCTCCTACGCGCAGAAGACCATCCTGATCTGTGAAAGGATTCAATTTAGCTACCGCACCCTTCAAGCGAGCGCGACCGCAGCGCAGCGCCTCAAGTTCCGTCGGAAACCTCTCACCCTGCACCAGCCGAATGAGGTGCAGCAAGGAACTCCGACGCTCCTCCACAGTGGCGATCTGGTCACACATCTTCTGACGAGGGTAACGACAGTTGTGGATGAAGCGCTTAATCCAGCTAGTTACCCCCAACAGTTTATCCAACTTGCTGTAACGACCCGTCAACCAATCAGGGTCTGGGGGCACTTCCGCCACAATCGCATGCACGCGGACTCCGGGCAGCTCCGCTCGCTCCGAGTCCGCGCCGAGAGCTGGCCAGGAAGCTTCTGGCTCCCGCAGCCAGTCCGGACCCCACCATAAGGGGTGATCAACTAGCTCCGGCGCGGAACAGCCGCGCGAAGCACAGTCAGCGGGGTTCAACTCACCCGGGACATGTCTCCAAACCATGTCCAGTCCAATGTTTTGGATTTGGGAAACCCGATTTCCCACAAAAGTCTCCAAGGTGTGAGGGGGTGCTCTTAACCAGGCAAGTAGGACCTGACTGTCTGACCACGCATAGACATTCCGGATGTCTATCGAGGTGGATAGTTCCTGATATACGTGCTTAAGCAGCCGAGCAAGTAATGTGGCTCCGCTCAATTCCAATTTCGGAATAGTGAGTCGTGTCCTGATAGGAGCTACCTTGCTCTTCCCCAATAAGAGCGTGACATTAACCTGGCCTCCAGCATCAACTGTACGTAAGTACACAGATGCGGCATAGCCCAGCTCGGACGCATCACAGAACCCGTGCAGGCTGATCCGACTACAGCCTGGTGGCAGAATGCGCCGGGGCAACGCCACTCGATTGACCGTTTCGAGGTCAGATATCAAACGAAGCCAAATGTTAAGCGAGTCTCCGACCAGGGGGTCATCCCATGAGACCTTCAGAGTCCAAAGTCGCTGTAACAGACACTTGGCTGCGAACAGAACCGGACTGATCCAACCGTTTGGATCAAACATCCTGGCGATGGTGGACAAAACCGTCCGTTTTGTCCACGCGCGTGTGGCTTCCAGTGCCACCCGAAAGGTGAAGATGTCAGCAACCGGTTGATACTGCATGCCCAGAACCGCAATCCCGTGCGGATCGTCACCTTCTTCGAAGAGCCCGGGATCCTGCTGGTGATCGTCCGGGATACCAGCCAGGACGTTGGGGTCGTTAGAGAGCCATTTTCGAAGCTCATAGCCTCCAGATGCGAGAAGCTCTGTGAGCTCATCCCGGAGCAACAGAGCGTCCTCCACCGTCTGCGCGCCAGTGCAAACGTCGTCCACGTATAGGTCGCGTTCCAGAACTGCGGCTGCACGTGGGTACCGAGCCCGTTCTTGCTCCGCCAACTCCAGCAGTGAGCGGATTGCAATGAAGGGGCTTGATCTCAACCCATAGGTGTTGGTGTTCAACTCATACACCATCATAGGGTCCTGAGGACTTTCCCGCCAGAGGATTAACTGGAACCTCCTGTCCTCGGGGTGTATGACCGTTTGTCGGAACATCATTCGGATGTCCGCTCCCAACACCACCTGGTGCCTACGGAAATTCAGGATGATGTCTACAATATCCCGATGTAACTTCGGTCCTGCGTGGAGGCACTGATTCAGTGACACTCCTGTCGAAGTCGGAGCGGATCCATCGAACACCGTCCTGAGTTTGCCTGTCGACGCTTTCAAAACAGCGTGATGAGGCAAAAAGTAGTGGTCCATGGTCGACCAGTCGTCGCGAGCCGGAGACATGTGGCCCAGTGCCTCATACTCCCTCATGAACTCGATGTACTTTTCCCGAAGTACAGGATCTCGAGCCATGCGTCGCTCCATGGACCTGAGCCTTTTCTCGGCCAATGATCGAGACTGGCCCAGACGCGGGGAGTTATCCCGGAAGGGCAGCCTAGTCTCCAATCGCCCAGAAACCATTCTCCGAGTGTGAGCCTGATAAAAGTTCTCACACTCCACGTGCTCAGGATCCAGCCGAGAGACGGTAGGCGGCTCTTCGATCTCCCAGAACTTCTGCATGATCTGAGCGAGGGCCGTTCCCGTAAAGGAAGCCTGATTCGACTGCTGCCACTTATCCACCATTCCCAAAATGGCGTACCCGTAGATGGTGGGCAGCGCCATCAGCGAAGACTGGTCCAACAGTCTAGGCTTCCCATTCATAATGTGACCTAGTACATCAGAACCCAACAACAGATCGACCGGACCCGCCATCCCGAAGCGGGGATCCGCCAACCTGAGACCCTTAGTACAGGACAAAAAATCCGGATCTATGTCCGCCTGAGGAAGCCAACCGACAACCGAATCCATAACGGTGGCACTGACCGCAATCCTTTCCGAATAGGAATGTACGGACGAGAAGGAGAGGCGGGTCTGTCCAGCCAACCGCACCTCTGTGTTCCCGACTCCTCGCAACGGAGTCGGCGACGGAAACCGAGCCAGGCCCAGGCGATGAGCAACCCGGGTTGTCACAATGCATCCCTGGGACCCTGTCTCCAAGAGCGCTCGTATCCGGACGTAGTCGCCTCTGGGACCCCAAACCCTTAACCAGAGTGTGGGCAGCAGGACCACCGGTTGATCCTGTGCCAAGGGACCGGACGCTAGTCAATCCCTCCGAGGCCCGTCCGAACCCGTCGGACTACAAGGCCCAGACCAGTATGGCTGCCGAGTGCAAAGGGCCATCGGAGGGGGGGCATATCCAGCCGCCCTGCCATACCGAAAGTAGGGCGGGTGGTAGCCCAGCCTCGGATATTCGTGGAGGGGAGGCGTGAACGGCCTCCATTGCATTAGTCGCTGATCCGGCGGCGGAGAAGGGTAACGCTGGGGAGGTGACCCCAGTGGTGACTCCGGTATCACCCTTCCATCCCTCCAGTTCGCCCGCGTCCGCGCGGGCTGTGACCGAGGTGACCGAGCCACGTGAAGGACGCCCCTTGTTGGGCTGCTCGGTGCTGCCGTGAGTTGGGGTGGAGGGGGCGTGCTCCACGCTGTAGCCACTTCATTGTTATACAATGCGTGGCTCTGCGTGAGAGCGCCCCCGCCCGTGGAGGGCCCCCTCCCTGAGGGCTGTCGACCAGCACCATCGCTCCTGGTGCACAAGAGCTGGTACTGTGGGGGACCACCCCCACACCCAGGACACGGCCGTGCCGTGGGGCAGGCATTGAATAAATGACCCCCCAGGCACCCGTAGCACCGACGCAACTTCCGAACGATCCCTCGTCGGTCGGAAGTCGTCCTCGCAAGCAGGGCCGGACACTGCACCAGCGCGTGAGGCTGGCCACAGTTCGGGCACTCCTGCTCCGACGCACTCGTCACCGTCGCCGTCCGCTTCACCCCACCCTGAGTGCGGGGATTCACAGGTCGCGGTCCTGTTCCGGCAGGGCCACGAGCTGAAGCGGCGGGCTGCGCCTCCTGAGGCGCCAACTCGACCATCCTCGCCTCCCACTCCAGGACCCGAAGCAGCTCCTCGAACGTGGGGAAGACCTTCGGGTCGCCGTGAAGGCCCCTTTCCCGCTCGAACCGGGCGCGCAACTCCAGCGGCACCTTGCCCAGCAGAATGTGGACCAGCAGAAACGACCAGTGTTCTACTGGCAGTCCCAAGCTGCGCAAGGCGTTGTACGCCACCTTCACGGGCGTGAGGATTAGTGGCCGCAACTGAGACCTCTCAGTCACCTTCGGCAGCCCCAGAATTTGTGACACGTGAGCGTCGGCGAGGAGCCGAGGATTTTGAAACCTCGTCTCCAGCAACTCCATCGCCGTGCCGAAGTTGTCGTCGTCCAGCTCCAGGTGCTGGATCAGGGAGAGTGCCTCACCCTCCAGTGACGTGCGGAGATAGGCCAGTTTCTCCGCCTTCGTCAGATCCGTGCGTGAATCCACGAGAGAGGCGAACATACTCCGGAAGCCGCTCCACTCTCGCAGGTTACCTGTGAACCTGGGCAAGTCCAGGGTGGGAAGGCGTCCCACTACACCCGAACCCGCATTCCTGATGACGGGTCCCGAGTTCGCCCTTCCCTGACGAGACCTCTCCAGCTGGCGAACCCCTTCGGAGACCTCGTCGTACAAATCCAGAATGCGCCGCATGTCCGCCTCGATCCTCTCCATCTGCTCCTCAGGTGGAGACGGCCTTGCGTCCCGCAGCGATCCTGTGCTCCTCTCAGCGACCTCCAGGCGGCTGTCGAGGTGTTCTGCCCTGTTTAACAGCGCCTCCTCCCGGTCTCTCCGGCCGACCAATCCTTGTAAGGATTCAAACCACCGGAGCTGGTTGGCCAAATCCGAAGCCATTTTTAAATTTAAATTTTAAATTAACTTAAAGTTCGGACAATGTCACAACAATTATATCCGCAACCTATTAAGCCGGATACCACTTAATACCAATTTCCCGACAGTTTGGGGAGAAATTATAAACTGGGAACCCCCAAATATTTGGCCTACCTGATATATTTTCCCAGAAAAATAAAAACAAAAAAGGGGTATTTACGGTTAACCACGCTCCTGCTACCAGAAATTGTTCAATAATTATCCAGAACTATCGTCTCGGGGCCCATCAGCGAGATTTAAAACATTAAATTAAGTGGCTAAAACCGATTTTAAGTGTCCCCCGTAAATGTACAAATGAATTAACTCACCTATTGTCCTTGGCGCTGTCCAAAACCCAGTTTGGCCGTCAAGGATAAAGGGAACAGGGTCGGAAAAAGAATTTGGAATACCAAACCAGGCGGCGCGGCGTCCGTCGTCTCGAATTCCCGAATTGTAGCGTAGTCCACCGGCACTACGATCCGGCGTTCAATGATCCGGCGTTGGAGGAAGGGGCCCGTCCAGTAGCCCACTTTTACACAATAATAGCAGCACTAATCCAGTAATTGAAAAAAATGTTATCCAGAACAAAAAAAACAAGTAAGTGTCGTTCCCGCGACCAGAGACAACGTATGATTGACAGCCGGCGACCACAGACACGCTAAACGCCGGCCCGATATAATGTTGCCCGATTATACGGAACAGGATCGGATATGAAATCTTCGGGTAAACTCGGTAAAAACGGCCAGGTAGGTAGTGTAGGTACCAGGGCAACAGAAACAGTAAAGAGTTTCGATTACCTACCTCCAACAGCCCAGCGTTTATCTTCAGATACCAAGACAACAGAAATATAAAAGAGTTGCGTTTGCCCCTAGGTACCAGTACCAGAGCAACAGAAACAGTAAAGAGTTGCAATATTTTGTAAAACTACTTTTGTATAACTACTACCTGGCCAGGTAGGTAGTGTAGGTACCAGGGCAACAGAAACAGTAAAGAGTTTCGATTACCTACCTCCAACAGCCCAGCGTTTATCTCCAGATACCAAGACAACAGAAATATAAAAGAGTTGCGTTTGCCCCTAGGTACCAGTACCAGAGCAACAGAAACAGTAAAGAGTTGCAATATTTTGTAAAACTTCATTCCATCAGAATGTCCCTTGACACCTCCCAAGTATTTCGAAGTGAAAACTTCTTTTGGCGCGCAGGCGCGCTTTTAGACAGATTTTTCGTGGGGTGTGAATTGAATTCTAACGTCACTGGCGTCACGCTCGGGTATGATAAGAAATCTTCGGATAAACTCGGGGCCACGCCCATTGGCCATCTAGAAATGCGTCAGCCAATGGGAAATGCTGAAAGGGCGTGGCCTAATCATCACGGCATGACCATCTAGAAATGCGTGAGCCAATGGAAAATGCTAACGCATTTCTAGATGACCATGCCATGATGGTCAGGCCACGCCATCCGGTACACCCGTGTAGTTTCCAAAGTAGGCTTCAAATTCTGAGTTATAAGTTTTCACTTCTATCGGCAGTTCCTATGACTGCCAATTTTTTAATTTTATAGGTTAACACTTGACCGCCATCTCGCCTAATGTTAAGCGACGATGTTGTCTACGATGGAGCGTGTTTACTTAGAAGAAACCGATTCACTCTCGATTTGAAGACACCATGATTATAACCATCGGGAAAACCCCACTCAGGCAACTCATTCCACAGTCTAGACCAGAGGTAGGCAACGCGCGGCCCGCGAGGGTATCAAATAAGATATTTTTTAACTCCCAAAATCATTACACTTGTAACGTTTCACTAGTATTTTTCATCAACTCTGAACTTGACAGCGATCAACACGTAACTGAAGAAATGCAAGCAATTATTCACTTGTTGTGTTCACAAAGCGACTTCGTTTCACAGTTTATGTTCCAAAAACTCGAACGAAGCGGTTTGACTCTACTTTTATGATATTTACGGTTGTGGAATGCGTTGCCTGAGTGCATTTTTGCCGATGCTTACAATGTTGGTGTCCTCAAATCGAGAGTAAATCGATTTCTTCTAGGCACGCTCTATCATAGACCGCATCGTCGCTTACCATCAGGCGAGATGGCGGTTACGTGTATACCGATAAAAGTAAGAAAAAAAATACTAGCGCTCCATGTTTTTTTTTTAATAAAGAGTGACGAGACGAGCAGGACATGTGCCTGATGGTAAGCAACATGCCTGCCACATAACAGCACAGTGACACGCAGTTATTGGCACATGACGAGTCCAAATCATTACCTAGCACTGCACTGCGCTCGTCACCCAGAGATCTAAGATATTATGTCTCTAAGCTCTGTAATTTCTCTGGCAACATTGTCCTTCAAACCAGAACACAGTAATGTTTGCACATTACAGCTTGGCGGTAGAATAACTGGCAAAGGTGTGGTACTTCCCCAGACGGTCTCTGCTAAGTGTCCTACCACTACTAAACTACTAGGTTTTACTCGCGTAGTTTTCGTCCTGGTTATTTTCTCGAGATTAAAAGTAGCCTACCGTATGCATTCCAAACCATATGTGCCAAATGTCAATTCGATCCGTTCAGATGTACTGACGTGATTGAGCAACAAGCATAGTCTAGTCGGGAGAGCGGCGACTGCCGATCCGGAGGCCCTCGACTCGAATTCTTTTCGAAGTCATGTGCGTAATGCCGCTAACTTCTTCGTCCCCTGGAGATAGTATAAGGTGTTTTATCTCTTTGCCCTGTAATTTCTCTGGAAAGTTTGCCCTTCAAACCGGAACACAGTAATGTTTTCACACTACTGCTTGGCCGCAATATAACTGGCAAAGGTGTGGTACTTCCCCAAGCGGACTCTGCAAAGAGCCCTTCCACTACAAAAATCTATATATGTATTGCGAATTGCGAGATCTGTCGAGGTCGTTTGCCACTGAACCACTGGTGGACTAGGTATGATTTTAACCAAAGAGTTTACATATACTTCTTTATCTGAGACTAGCTGATCCGTGTGTGCGTTGCTACGCCATCTATCGAAAATTGGTCGTACCAATTCAAATATTGAATAGATTCGGTTACTTAGGTTCTAATAACTCAACCTTGATATTGGACTCGAGCCACGAGGTTGGTAGGTAGTAGGTACCGCAGGAGCAGTTGGCAATCGGTGCTCACACGTCATAGTTACTACCGAGACTGTGTACCGTGTACCTACCTCCCCCCGCGCCGCGCGCCGAGCGCTCCACTCTTGGCTCTTCTAGCCACCATCTTGCTCTCTAGCGATAGCAGTCTGAACACGAATATTTGTAGCGCCTGTCAAAATTATGATAGCTAGCGCCTGTCAAAATTATGATAGCAACGAAATATTGTGTCATGGAGTTTTTTTTTCAGAGGGCGCTTTCATAAAACTATCCTTGGTTACTGGATCCCTACCATCCCTACTGCTGATACACAAATCACATAACATAAAAGGTCTAACCCATACATGTATCTACATAAAAGTTAGAATCTATAAAAATCCGGTTTTCCTACTTTTTTTTTTATATCAAAATTACGGGTGAAAATAATTTGGCCAATAGTTTCAGGAGACAGGAAGCTTATGCAACGTTTTTTAAAACATCACTTTGAAATTCAGGATATGTGTATTAGTGTGTATTAATTTCAAACTTCCACATAATGTATTATGGCACTGAATTGACGACAAAAACACATCGATTTTGTTAAAATAGCAGACGCCCCTCTTAAAAGAGACACATGCTAATCACGCAAAGAAAGCTCTCAAAAAGCAATATTTTTTCCCGTTTTTGTTACATTTTTAGGGTTCCGTAAAACGTAAAAACGGAACCCTTATAGATTCGTCATGTCTGTCTGTCTGTCTGTCTGTCACAGCCACTTATTGCCGAAACTATGAGAACTACACTATTGAAACTTGGTAAGTAGATGTATTCTGTGAACCGCATTAAGATTTGAACAAAAAAAATAAAAAAAAATAAAAATTAGGGTTGCCCCCCATACTGAGAACTGAAACTCAAAAAAAAATTTTTCATTAAACCTACACATGTGGGGTGTCTATCGATAGGTCTTCAAAAATGATGTTGAGGTTTCTAAAATAATTTTCGTCTACACTGAATAATTTGCGCGAGAGACACTTCCAAAGTGGTAAAATGTGTGTCCCCCCCCCCCCCTCTAACTTCTAAAGTAAGAGAATGAAAAATCTAAAAAAAATATATGATATACATTACCATGTAAACTACCAACGAAAATTAGTTTGAACTCGATCTGATGAGTAGCTTTTTTTTAGTACGTCATAAATACACTATTATTGAAACTTCGATCAAAGTTACAACGAACTACAAGAACTATGTGTACTATGTATATTATGTTACATGCTGCAACGGAACCCTTCATGGGCGAGTCCAACTCGCACTTGGCCACTTTATTAATTCATGTTCCGCTCCTGTTGACAGTAGCGCAATGTTAAATAGCCTTCCTCGATAAATGGACTGTTTAACAGAGAAGGAATCTTTCAATTCGGATCAGCAGCTCCCAAGATCCTTGCGTTAAAAAAAACAAACAAACTCTTCAGGTTTATAATATTAGTATAGATTTTATCTCTCTCCTTGCGAGAGAAGGCCCTGATTCCCAGATGTGGGAACATTTAGTGGGCTACTTCTGCTGTCTTGTTAGACTGGTGTTCGTAGAATGTAATGTCCTAGAATCAGAATCATTTATTGCAAAAACTGTGTACGAAGGCAAAGGTGATGTTACAAATAAGAAATATAGAAACAATAGTTCTACCCTTTGCGGGCATGCAAAAGCAATGCCTTATTGGCATGAGTTTACAAAATAATCAGAATGATCTCCACAAATAATAGATATTATCAGAATTTGGAATTCATTAGTAGGTACCTACTTATTACGACATTAAATTAAATTGTTACAACTTAACCGAGACTCTATAAAGGAAACGAAACAACTATGAAAATAATTTTGAGTAAATATACCTAATTACAGAATTAACTTAAGTATAATTAAAAGAAAGAAAAACAATAAAACCGTCAACACTTATTGTGAAATTGGGCTCGTAACATAATACTCTTCAGACCAGCGAGCAACACTGCTCGCTGCTTCAGACTGATAAGCTTAAATTACGAGAATTCAATTTTACAGTAACAGTAAATAGATAACCTAAGAAAATATTTAACTGTAGGTTTAGTAATGTTTACATTACAATAAGGCTGTTATATTTCATTATAAAATAATTTTAACAAAAAAAAGAACCGACTTCAAACAGTAAACTAAAAAGTAAAAAATAAATCTCTTTACCACAAAGTAGAACGTATTTTGATTAATTTGAACAGACATGATTAAATAAGTATTTAACAATTCTGAAGTCGGTGCCAAGTAAATGTTGCAACAACCTTCCTGTCTATCATACATATGTCCCCAACAACTTGTCTATGTTCCAAATGTCAGTTCGATTTACTACTCTACTAATGTTAGCTTCAGCTGTAGTTGTTTTACTTGGCACCGACTTCAGAATTGTTAAATACTTATTTAATCATGTCTGTTCAAATTAATCAAAATACGTTCTACTTTGTGGTAAAGAGATTTATTTTTTACTTTTTAGTTTACTGTTTGAAGTCGGTTCTTTTTTTTGTTAAAATTATTTTATTTTACGATTTTAAGTGATGGTTAGATAAATAATTCTTGAATTAGGTGAGAAGATAAAGAAAAAACTTGACTAGTAGAATAATATTCACTATGATAAAGTGTTCAAATCCAGGATGGTCGGTGTACTCAGACCTGTAAAATGGTCCTCAGTACCCATGTGGGTGCCAAGTTCTCATCAATATTTAAGAGTACGATTCATGTACTATGTATAAGCACAAACACTAGCTACTGTAAACCGTTAAACAGCTCACATAACTGTCCTTTGTCTTCATCGTCAGACCCCTAATAACAGTCACATCCCACCTAGGTATGTTTACACATAAAGTGCTCATCGATACAGCTTTATCAAGCCTATACACAAGGTAACTGCTGTAGATCGTTGAGGAGTAGCCTTGACTGTCTTTCGGCTCCTTCATCGGATCGACTCCAGACCTTCATTCAATTGTAGTGCTTTAAAATACTTAATTGAAACATTTTCAAACGCACTAGTCTACCCTTGCAGTTTTTAAAGGTCTAACGATTAATTAATTAGTTACAACGTGATTGAGCAACAAACATCTAAACATAGACATTTATAATGATGATGAAAGACAGTCCCAAGACATCTAGACGTACAGTGCTCATCAATACATATTAATCAAGCCCAAACACAAGATAACTGCTGTAAATCTTTGAGGAGTTCCCTCGACAGTATTTTGGCTCCATCATCAGGTCGGTTCCAAATCTTCGTAGTGCCAAACCAAAATAAATTGTAGTGCTTGTAAATACTTAATGGAAAAATTAAATCGCGCTTGTCGCCCCTACAATTTTTGCAAGTTCTCTTCAATTTCTGCAGGATTCCATCATCAGATCCTGGTTTCCTTATCATGGTACCACCCTTGGAATGTCTCCTATCCAACAAAAAAAGAATCATCCAAATCGGTTCATAAACAACGAAGTTATCCCCGAACAAACATAAAAAAAAAAAAAAAAAAAATATACGGTCGAATTGAGAAACCTACTTTTTTTTTAAAGTCGGTTAAAAATACTTTTTGATTTTGTAATTGTTGGCGATCAACACATGTATGTATAGTCTAGCTTTAGTATGTTTTATAATGAGTACCGGTAAAATTGTAATTCGGTTAAAATTAATGGATGAATGTTAGGTAAATATGGTTTATTTAGGTAGAAATAAGTAGGGCACTCCTAATAAATATTGTTTTGGGTTGGTTTATTCGGAAATATAGGTAGGGTGTCCACTTATTTACCTAACTTCAGGCAAATGATGGTAAAACTAGGTAGTTTTTAGGTAATAGCTAAATTGTAAGCTAAGGTACCCCCCCGGATGTAATGTTCGTTTATAGACCTGGTTGTGGGCTACATATATAGTGGTCATTCGTTAGCCTACGACCAGGAATGGCAAAGTTATGGCCAAAAAAGTGGTCATAGCATAGTGAAAATGGACCGAAAAGAGGGCTCAGAATACGGGGCTCTCTTTAAGGTAAAGGTAAGGGGGTACCTTAGCGATCCCGATTTTGTTCGGAGCATGCTCTTCTCAGCGGCTCCAGTACAAGAAAGAAAACGAAGAAAAATAAAAGGAAGACTCAAGCAACCAGCGTTTCACTACCCCGCTCCCTGCTCCCACTTCAAGGTCCGGCTAAGAAGATCTCGTCGAGCGAACGTCGGGATCACGTCGAGTTGTCGTCGGGCCCACGTCGTGTCAGCGCCGAGTCATCGCCAAGGGCACGTCGGGTGTCACGTCGGGTGTCACGTTGAGTGTCACGTCGGGTGTCACGTCGAGTGTCACGTCGAGTGTCACGTCGAGGGTCACACCGAGTGTCACGCCGAGTGTCACGCCGAGAGTCACGCCGAGAGTCACGCCGGGGGTCAAGTCAAGATCAAGGTCACCCAAGGTCAAGTCAAGTCCACATCCAGGACGAGTTCGAAGATTGTCCCACAGCGGTCGCAAAGTGAACCCAGGGACGAGTCTACCAGCGCCCGTCGGAACGAGAGGGCACGTACTCAAGAGACCTACTTACAATAGGTCTCTCCCCCTCTCGCTGCCGGCAGACCAGGCTCGTCAACGCATAGCGGTCGGTCACATACGGCCGGTCCGCGACAGTAATAAATAAGTCTTACTTACGAGCCAACCTTTTAATTTATGTTTAAATTGTTGTAATTTCAGTGACTTTATGTCAATGGGTAAATGATTGTATATTTTAATAGCAGAGTGAAATTAACTTTTGTAGAATGTAGCATTGTTAACTTGGCGGATACATAAGAGAGAATAGACGAACTTCTTAGCATTCCATGGATTCACCGTGTGGGTGCCGGGTCCATCGTGTGGCAGAGAGAGAAATCTCGAATAGACCCCAAGACTTGTGACTCGGGCGTAGGTTTAAAAGGGGCCCCTTATATTGACGTAGGTACGTCAACACTCACCTTCACTACTCTTATTTCTCTCCCTGCCCAGCCAAATCCGATATGATCCTACTAGTGCAGCTTTAGATACTCGTTCTAGTATAGAACTTACTGCACTTCTGGACAATCCAAGGTCTTTAAGCAAGTTATAGAGAGATTTTGCTGGTATACCTCTCGCTCCTACTTCTACAGCGTATAAATTAACTACATAGCCATTTTTTGTTAATTCGTTTTGAAGGTCGTAATACTTATTTTGTTTCATCGCGTGGTCTTTAGGTATATTAGTTTCCCACGGTACGGTAAGTTCTACCAGGACTATGCGTTTCTACCAGGAAAATTGGCAGTCATAGGAACTGCCGATAGAAGTGAAAACTTGTGACTCAAATGTTTTCACTTGTAATTGAATTGTCTAATTTATTTATCACCTTGTCAGAAAACAAATTATTTGTTAAACCATCGTAGGTCTATGTACATTCGCATAATTTCAACACCGCCAGCTAAATCGATGGTTGCGCCATCTAGTTTTATATCAACGTAATTATACAGAATATTGCAATTCTTTACTGTTTCTATTACCCTGGTACTGGTACCTAGGGGCAAACGCAACTCTTTTATATTTCTGTTGTCCTGGTATCTGGAGATAAACGCTGGGCTGTTGGAGGTAGGTAATCGAAACTCTTTACTGTTTCTGTTACCCTGGTACCTACCTGGCCGTTTTTACCGAGTTTACCCGAAGATTTCATATCCGATCCGATCCGATCCGATCCATTATCATATCCAAGCGTGACGATTGATGAATCCACTTCACAGCCCACGAAAATTCTGTCTATAGCGCGCCTAAAGAAGTTTTCACTTCAAAAAGGAAAATGTCCGGTCTGGATGACGAAACACCCACATCCTCTGGGATTTTATAGTGCTTTTCATACGTGTCCATTAAAATAGTCCAATCAGGTGCTGAACCCAGGATTGAGTAATGCTTGCTCTTGGAGTTTGAAGTTGAACCCTCTTTTACAAAGTTAATTTGTCTTTTGTTTGTCGTCAATCCCTTTTGGGCTCTAGCTACCGAAAGGCTTACGGCTTCACGTATGATTTCAAGTACTCTGTCATGGCGCTGTGAGTAATGACCCCTATTAAGGAGCACCTTGCATCCCACCAATATGTGCCTTGCTGTACATATCGCCTCACCACAAGTATAGCAACATTTTTCAGAGGCTTTTCCCCACCTTACCAAGTTACTCTGGTCAGGAAGGGTCATTTGAAAAGCATTTAGATAAAATTTTAATAAGGCAGGAGACCAGTCATATAGCAAGGTGCGCCACTTTAGAGCTAATGGGATACAAAACTCACCTATGGTTAACCACTCACTTTGCATTTCTAAATTCATAGCGTGCACTTTATAACTGTCATTTTCGTCTTGTTGTAGAAAGGTTTTTACCATGTCTCGGTCTTCCCTTTTCTTTCTCGCACCCAACCCAGCTGTATTTACTTGTGCACCTGCCATAAATTGTTTATGGAATTGAAGTCTAGATTCAAGGTCGGAAGCGCTTTTGTCTTTTGGGAGAGATGCGATTAATTCGTATTTCGACTTTCCCAAAACATGCGTTTTTGTAACTCTTAGATGTTTGTAGAGTTCGGATGGTTTTTTTAGTTTCAGGCCAAAACTATTGTGATCCCTAAAGAGAGTAGAGGGATCAGCCGGATGTGCCAATCCAAACCATGACTTCAATATCTTTATGACATTAGCATCTAGTTTTGCGAGGAGGGTTTTACCGATGTCATATGCTAGGAAAGGCCAAGTGAGACGTGATGTGAGATAGTTGTCATATATCCATGCTTTTTTGATATTGCTGATAGGCTGTTGGTCTACCTTATTGAGGTCGTTCATGAAATTTCCAACAACTACCTCTAATGATGGTGTACGTCCTTTGTAGTCTATCTTTCTACCAAGAAATTTGAAAGGCACAGCCTCTGCAATTGTGGCAACTCTTTGGCCACTAATGGAGAGTCCCGTGGTTAAATCTATGTTTCGTACGTAATATATCAGAACGATTCGACAATACATAAAAAAAGTGACCTTCATTATTTTTCACAAATAAACAAATTTCTTAAATGTAAATACCAGTTACTGTTAAAATATTATTTTCCCTAAATACATTTTTTAAGCTATCAGTGTTTCAAAGGTTAAAGATGACACGTAGACATTTTTTCTGTAAAAGAAAGGTAGAATCTACATCTACTGAGTTCCCCCAAAATATAATGCCGTAACTCAAATGAGGATAGACATTTCCGTAATAGGCATTTGTAGCTATAGGTCTAGATGTACTTAGCATTTTTAATAATTGATAATGCGTATCAATATTGTGATATTTTTGTGTTTACTTTACGAATGTGTTCTTTCCAGTTTAAATTTGTATCTATTACCACTCCAAGAAAATGTGTATTATTGTTTATTAACTACGTTAACTGTGTTGCTATTATTAACGACTAGCTGTTACCCGCGACTTCGTCCGCGCAAAATCCTACTAATATTATAAATGTGAATGTATGGATGTTTGGATATTTGTTGCTCAATCACGTCCTAACGTATGAACGGATCGGGCTGAAATTTGGAATACAGATAGATTATAGTCTGGAAGAACACATAGGCTACATTTTATCCCTGAAAAACAACGGGAACAACGGGAACGGGAACTTCGCGGGTAACACCGCGGGGCGTTGCTAGTAAATACTAAGGTAACTCAGGCAGTACCTATTTGTATACCCAGACACATTTACGGTTACTAAAAACAGCTTATAATAAAACAATTGTATAAAACTTCATCAAAATCGGTTCTTGGAACTCGGATTGGGAACTTCCATATTGACAATTATCCCCCATTTCAACTCCAATTTCATACCCGTACAGTTCGAAATTACAAAATTGCTAGAGCAAATATTCGTTTGCTTCGTGTCAAGTGCCTATAGACAGAGTTTCATGGCTTTATCTTCAACGATTGGGAGCTGCCATATATAATATTATATACTGTCATCCCCCATTTCAACCCCAATTTCACCCATACAGTTCGAAATTACGAAACTGATAGAACAAACATTCGTTAGCTTCGTGTCCAAGTGTCTATATACAGAGTTTTATGGTTTTATCTTCAACGGTTGAGACCATCCATATTGACATTCATCCCCCATTTCAACCCTAATTTCACCCCCGTACAGTCCGATATTACAAAATTGATAGAACAAACATTTAATTACTTCGTGGCAAGTGTCTAGATACAGAGTTTAATGATTTTATCTTCAACGGCTGAAAACTTTCATATTGACGTTCATCCCCATTTCAACCCCAATTTCACCCCCGTACAGTTCGAAATTACGAAACTGATAGAACAAACATTAGTTTACCTCGTGTCAAGTGTCTATATACAGAGTTTCATGGTTTTATCTTCAAAAGTTGAGAACTTTCATAATGACGTTCATCCCCCTTTTCAACCCCAATTTCACCCCCGTACTGTCCGAAATTACAAAATTGATGGAACAAACATTTAATTACTTCGTGTCAAGTGTCTATACACAGAGTTTCATGGTTTTATCTTCAACAGTTGAGAACTTTCATATTGACGTTCATCCCCCATTTGAACCCCAATTTCACCCCCGTACAGTTCGAAATTACAAAATTGATAGAACAAACATTTTATTGCTTCGTGTCAAGTGTAGATACAAAATTTAATAACTTTGAAAATGACGAATTTTCATACAACTGTTCATCCCTGGTTTCACCCTCTTAGGGGTTGAATTTTGCAAAACCCCGTCTTAGCGAGCGCCTACGTGCTAAAAGGGACCTCCATGGAAAATTTCAGATTCCTAGCATTTGTAGTTTCTGAGATTCCTTGATGAGTGACCTTTTTTTTTATATATATAGAATAGCTGTTACCCGCGACTTCGTCCGCGCGAAATAAATTCTAAGGTAACTCAGGCAGTACCTATTTTTAGACCCACATTTACGGTTACTAAAAACAGCTTATAATAAAACAATTTCATCAAAATCGGTTCAGTTGATTAGGTGTGAAAGCGTAAGAGACATTCGTCCCCCATTTCAACTCCAATTTCATCCCCATACAGTTCGAAATTACAAAATTGCTAAAACAAACATTTATTGGCTTCGTGCCAAGTGCCTATATAAAGAGTTTCATAGTTTTATCTTCAACGATTGGGAACTTCCATATATACATTTATCCCCCATTTCAACCCCAATTTCACCCCTGTACAGTTAGAAATTACGAAATTGATAGAACAAACATTCGTTTGCTTCGTGTCAAGTTTCTAAATACAGAGAACGGTTGTGATCTTCCATGTTGACATTCATCCCCCATTTCACCCCCGTACAGTTCGAAATTACAGAATTGCCAGAATTACATTATTTTGCTTCGTGTCAAGTGTTATACAGAGTTATACAGAGTTTCATGGTTTTATCTTCAATGGTTGGGAACTTTCATATTGACATTCATCCCCCATTTCAACCCCAATTTCACCCCTGTACAGTTCGAAATTACGAAATTGATACAACAAAAATTCGTTTGCTTCGTGTCAAGTGTCCATATACAGAGTTTCATGGTTTTATCTTCAACGGTTGGGAACTTCCATATTGACATTCATCCCCCATTTCAACCCTAATTTCACCCCCGTACAGTTGGAAATTACAAAATTGATAGAACAAACATTTAATTGCTTCGTGTCAAGTGTCTAGATACAAAATTTGATAACTTTGAAAATCACGAATTTTCATACAACCGTTCATCCCTTGTTTCACCCTCTTAAGGGTTGAATTTCGCAAAACTCCGTCTTAGCGAGCGCCTACGTGCTAAAAGGGACCTCCATGCAAAATTTCAGATTCCTAGCATTTGTAGTTTCTGAGATTCCTTGATGAGTGACCTTTCGCTTTTATATATATAGATATTTAGCTGTAAAGGTCTTTGCTTGTAATTTTTAGTTCATTAATTTTGTTCTATTACTAATATTTGTTTTTAAATTTATATCTTCTAACTACTTCAAAACTATCTAACTTTAGATTTTATTAACTTCATTTTCAAAGTCTTTGTCAGATAGACCGTTTTTTGGAATATATACAGTTGCATCGTCAGCAAACATAACGGTTAGATACTTTGTAACTAAAAGCAATTCGTTGAAATATACAAGAAACAACAAAGGGCCTAATATACTTCCTTGTGGAATTCCTACTGTAATCTTTTTGAAGTTTGAGAGAAGCTGATTCACAGTTTTAGTGTTTTTATTATTTACGTTTAGGGATATTGCTTGGGTTGGGTTTTCCAGATAAGAGGCTATTAGTTTAATTACCTGCCTACATTAAAAATATAATTGAAACAAAGTATTCAAAT
Organism: Ectropis crepuscularia; assembly: GCA_963693475.1. NCBI lineage: Eukaryota > Metazoa > Arthropoda > Insecta > Lepidoptera > Geometridae > Ectropis > Ectropis crepuscularia. Next base: position 4,885,737 of record OY856361.1, read on the forward strand.
AAATAAATAACAATATATTTACAATTCGTCTTACAAACAACAGAATCACTTAAAGCTTATATAACTTAATATCATCTCTTTTATTACAATATTAGCAGCTCCTTGCGGTTTTACCCGCGTATTTCCCGTTCTCGTTATATTTTTGGAATAAAAAATAGCATATGTGTTCAGCACTCTATTAAGAAAATTGCGCGTAATAATACTGTTTGTGAACGTTCTTTCCGGTATGAAAGAATTAGAAAATTCTACATACATTAGAACCACACTTATCCGAACTTCGATTAACGGAACCAGTACCTACGCATGACGACCCAACAAAAAAAAACATACTATCGAATTCATTATTATTAAGAGCCTCCTCCTTTTTGAAGTCGGTTAAAAACTCTAATTAATCCGTAAGATGGATTATTGAAAATTATTATACACGTATTATTTGTACTTTTGGCTCACAAACAAAAAAATACTAAGATACAGTGGTTAGTAGTTTCGAGTGACGTCACTTCATTGTAAGATATTTACGAAGACGTGACGTCACAATCCGCCCCCCTGGAAGTATGATGATATCAAATATACTAGGTATATTTTAGTAAATGTTTGCTAACATTGTGATAAAACAAAAAGTACGTGTCCCATATTCTTTCATAATCGACCTGACGAACTGAGGAGGCGTTTTTCAGATGCAAATTGACTTGTCAAAGATAGAGGTAGATAGAGGTACTATATTTATAATATTGCCAAGTGTGGCACCACTGTTGGTTTTTTGTGAAATTTCTCTAACAAAAAACAAAATGGCGCCACCCATAGTGAAATTGGGAACTGTCTTTGACAGGTCTTTTTGCATCTTGAAAATGCCCCCTTAGAGTGATATATTTTTGACTCTATCGTCGTCCCATGCGATGAACTTTTTAAAAGCTTTAAGTGACTGTTTTTTTTTTTTCGTCGTAGTTAATGTCCCTCGTCGATGGTCATGGTCATGGTGTCCGGTTCGTAGGAGTGGTCGATGGCGCGCTCCTTGATGATCTGCTTGTACACGAACGCAGACTTGCGGGGGGTGCGGGTGCGGGAGGGGGATTCGAAGTCCACGTGGTACAGGCCGAACCGCTCTCTGTGGGAAAATAACAAAATATTGAGTAAAGCTATTAGCAAAATATTGATAAGGTGGGTAGTCGGTATTACCCGAGGGTCTACCATAAGCAGCTTGCTTAATGTTCCCTCTCCTGTGACTCTAGGTCTTCTCTCGAAAGACAGACAGAAACACTTTATTATGCACACCAGAAATAAATTAAAATATACAAAACCTGAAATACCTATAACTAGTGCCATAAATGACGGCATTGATGATGACTGCTTCGTTAAGACGATCCAATGAAGCATGCGAGTAAGTTTGGAAATCGTCAGCAAGGAGGTAATAGGAAGAAGTAGTATGGATTTTTTTGGAATTTTAAAAATCGCGATGAGGAGGGGAGAAAAAACGCCACCCTGCGGAACACCGCAAGTAGCATCACACCAAGAAGAGCAGGTCTCTCCTATGCGTACCCGTTGCCGACGCCCCAGCAGATGACTGTGACATCAGTCAATTGCCGTTGGAGATATGTTAGTAGAGAGAAGAATAGCAAGTAGGATATCAAAATCGACCGTACTGAATGCATTACTAAAATCAAGTATGGTGAGGACTGTGAGTTTTCTGTCATCCAACCCTATCCTATTGTCATCCGTTATTTTAACAAAAGCAGTGACTGTACTGAGGCCAGAACGGAAGCCGGACTGAACCGGAGTAACAACTTTGTTAATTGCATTAATACCAGATGACGAAAAAAAGTGAATATTAAGTGAGTTGACATCAACGCCACTGGAACTGGAGACTTGCCAAGACTTTCCAACGCTCAAAAATCGGAGAAATTTCCAAACTTTCGCTGGATCCCCGTTTTCGACTAATTTATAATGAGAATGAGTAATATGGTGACGTTGTGCATCCTTACACACTCTTTTGCAAAGATTTCGTAAAAGCTGATACTTTTCCCTGTATTCTCCAGTTGGATACAAAGCAAATTTACCCTTGGCAGATGCTTTACGTTGAAGCAGTCGTTTTATATCATTGGTCAACCAAGGAGCAGGCAAGTGCTTTATTTTCACCGGGTGTAGCGGAGCATTTTCATCAAAAACATGCGTTAATCTCTCATTAAATATAGAGAGCTTGTCATCCATGGATTCTGCATCGAGTAATGGTGGCCAATCAACATTGCAGGCGTCTTCACGCAACTTATCAGAATTAATGGCACCAAAGCTGCGCTGGAAAACGATTTTAGGTTTGCTTCAGGGATTTTGTAGGAGAGGTAAATATGATATGAAGAAATGGCATTGTGATATGACATATGTATCATGTGTTGAGTAAGAGCACTGTCCGTATCCAACATGCTGCAATGATGTCAACAACATGAGATCTAGCAAAGACGGGATGCAATTTGGGAAAGCTGTAGAGGCAATAAATAGAAGACCGACAGTCGCTCGAAAAATTGCTTGTAATTTAGAAGGATGAGGAGGAACAAAGGAAGTCAACGCCATAATCCACCACGCTAGCCCAGTGCGGGTTGGTAGATGACATCTAAAGCTTCTAAGTACATGGTGGTCGTTAAAAATATACGCGCCAAAATGAATATAACTTCAAAAAACTTACAAGTATCCTTCCATCCATTCGAAGTTGTCCATGAGACTCCACGCCATGTAGCCCTTGAGCCTGATTCCGGAATCCAAGCAATCCAGCACACTCTCCAAGGCAGCCCTGAAAAAAAAAAAAAAATAGAAATATATATTATAAATGATAAATATATTAAAAAATCAAGTAAACTATTCACCACGTCAACCGATATTCACAAAAGTTCACGAAAATAAATTTTCGATAAGTTTTTTTTTAAATAAAGAGTGACGAGACGAGCAGGACATTCGCCTGATGGTAAGCAACATGCCTGCCACATAACAGCACAGTGAGACGCAGCTATTGAAACATGAATAGTCCAAAAGCCCTGTAATTTCACTGGAAACATTGCCCTTCAAACCGGAACACAGCAATGGTTGCTCATTACTGCTTGGCGGTAGAATAACTGGCAAAGGTGTGGTACTTCCCCAGGCGGAATCTGCTAAGAGTCGTACCACTACAAAGTTAAGCGCGCTAGTGTAAAATAAATAATGTTATCTCATCTTCAAGTAACTCATACCTGTAGTAGGTGATCCTGTCATCGTCAACCAAGTCGCGGTCAGGGTCGATGGACCAGCCATTTTCCGTGATGTAGAAGATTGGATCATTGTACTTCTCCTTCAGATGGCTCAAAGCGTTCAGGATGCTGTTGGGAGCGAGCTGGAAGAAGCATAATAGAACATCATCAGATTATTTAAATTTTTTGGCGGTTTTGACTGCAAGTTTATGTCAGCCCCATCGTAATCTTTGTGAAGTGAAAACACTTCTTTTGGCGCGCCACAGACAGATTTTTCGTGGGCTTTGAATTGGATTCTAGCGTCGCGCTCGGGAATGATGAAAAATCTCGAGTAAACTCGGGACCATGGCCATTTGCCATCTAGAAATGCGTCAGCATTTTCCAGTGTTCATCTGAATTGGCAATGCAGACTTTCTAGATGGCCATGCTCATGGCCACGCCCTCCGGTTTCACCCGCGTAGTTCCAAAGTGAATCTATCAAATTGTGATTTTTTAGTTTTATTTTCTATCGGCAGTCCCTATGACTGCCAATTTTTTTCAGTTCGGTCGCACAGCAAAATCTTAACCTGCTCCAAACCTGCCGAACCTCGGACCAAAAATATAGCTATCGAATTGATAACGTCCTCTTTTTTTTAAGTCGGCTAAAGATGAAACATTGGCGTCCACAGTGGTGAAATTGAGAACTATTTTTGATAAGTTGCATTTCGAAAACGCCCACGGCACCTCAATAGCCGCGTACTGTTGACCAAGCGAGCCGCTTCGCGAGGCAGCCTCGGCCATTTGCCGCAGTAAGCATGCCGCGCGAGGCGACCTCGGTCTGTAAGTTTTCTAATCCGAGGCTGCCTCGCGCGGCAAGGCCATGAAGCGACGACTCACAGCCCGTATGCACGTAGGTCGTGTGAATGAATCTCGGTTTAAGTTAGTGTTTCGTGCAGTCTGTTTACGATAAAGTAAAATGAACATTGAAATGGTACGTATTTGAAGCGATCTGTTAAAGTGTGACCAATTTTGACAAGATAAGAAAATTCCAATCAATCTACCTCACAGCAAAAACACTTAAAAACATCTTCGGTTTTCATGCGTCATCTTTATCGACCACACGTAGGTACAGATAAATAAGATAAAACTTATTTCATCTTTTTTAGGGTTCTGTAAAACGTAAAAACGGAACCCTTATAGATTCGTCATGTCTGTCTGTCCGTCCGTATGTAACAGCCACTTTTAGCCGAAACTATGAAAACTACAGTGCTGAAACTTGGTAAGTAGTAGATGTATTCTGTGAAGGGCATTCAGATTTTTACAACAAAATAAAAAAAAGGAATTAGAGGTTCTAAGTATGGGGAATACTTAGAAACCCCATACTTAGAACTGGAACTCAAAAAAATATTTTTTCATCAAACCTACACGTACCCTACACGTGTAGGTTTGATGAAAAAATAATTTTCTTATTTTTTCTTTCTTTTTCAATAAATAAGGTCTTCAAAAATGATGTTGAGGTTTCTAAAATCATTTTTGTCTACGCTGAATAATTTGCGCGACAGACACTTCCAAAGTTGTAAAATGTGTCCCCACCCTAACTAGTGTTAACTTCTAAAATAAAAGAATGATAAAACTAAAAAAAAATTATTATGTATCTCGATCTGATTAGTAGTTTTTTTTAGTACGTTACATTTATAACACTATAGGTAACATCGTTATCTATTCTATGACATCGGTCAAAGTTACACCGAACTACAAGAACTTATTATGTTACTTGCTGCGACGGAACCCTTCATGGGCGAGTCCCACTTGCACTTGGCCGCTTTTATTTGACTGTGTAACAATGGTCGGATGTTATCCCAGACCAACTTTTCTAGAAAGATACTAAACGAATCATGGTAAACTATTTCACTCAATTTTACTGGAATCTGAATCTATCAGGGTAGATCCTGTTCGATTCAGCTAATATTTATGTCAGCTAGTTTTTTAGGGTTCTGTACCCAAAAGATAAAAATGGGACCCTATTACTGAGACTTGGCTGTCCGTCCGTCCGTTTCTCACCAGGCTGTATCTCAAGAACGGTGATAGCTAGACTGTTGAAATTTTCAAAGATGATGTATTTCTATTGCCACTATAACAACAAATAATAAAATAAAGGGAATATTTAAGGGGGACTCCCATACAACAAACTTGTTTTTTTTACCGTTTCTTGCTCGATTAGTCCGTCCCAAGCAAACTAGAAGAATTCGTCGTTAGAACCATAAAGTAAAATCAAAATTTTACTAAAGCATTTTGGATGAATGTCTGTCCGCGGAAACTGCGATAGTCTATGTATACGGAAATCGGAATAAAGCCACAGGTTTTCGCCGTTTATTTGCTAATGGTACGGAACCCTTCGTGCGGGAGTTCCACTCGCACTTGTCAGGTTTTATTTATAGTATGATAGACAGCAAAGAACCTTGCTGGCTCATTACAACAGAGTGGGAAATTGCAATCATTAAAATTATGAAATTTTGTCGTCTTAAATTTTGAATTGAAGTTGGTTTTTGTCTTTTTGGATAAAATTGAATTGTCAACTAGCTTAGAACAATTACAAAACACTTACGAACAACCAGGTTGAGGCAGATGACATCCAGTCCGGATCAGTCATTGTAGCGGTACCGGAGTCGGTATATAGTGTTGGGTTTTCCCTGGGCTCGTCGTTAGCGACGTACGCCATGGCGGCTGTGTAGTGGTTCACTCCGAAGAAGTCTGCCGCTCCGCGAGCGAAGGCCTTCTCTTCTTCAGAGAACTCTGGCATACGAGAACGAGAGTAGCCCATCGCAGCGCTCTTCTCTGCTACCTTCTGCGCGAGCTCCTTGGGGAAACCTCCTTCGCCGAAGATTGGCTCAGCGTATAGACCCCACTGAAAATTTCGCCCGATTATCAAGCTATTGCAACAAGGCCAAAGATTTATCATGTTGGTTACAACCTTACAACTAGTATGTTATTAGTTATGATACTACAACAGAAGGCAGGGCGATATGGTCGCTCCGTAACAAAGCCTTTTAAATAAATTTTAAGAAAGCAAAACCCCAATATCCTTTCGTTAAACACAATTTATGGTGTTTTTAAGCGTTCCTTGCAAAAACAGTGTTAGTATTATGTCAAAAGTGCACTGTTTTTTGATAATTGCATCGTTTGAATGAAAAAAAGGTAAAAAAATACGTCTACGATTAATTACCTCAGCTTGACGCCTCAACTCAGCAGCCATTTTATCTTCCTCCGAGTCAGTGAGGGGTCCAAACCAGTTGACACTGATAGTAATACCGCATTGTCCGTTTTGCGTCGCCTTGAACTCATTGTTGTACAAGTGGTAGGCTTTGGCGTGAGATAGGACGAGATTCTTAGCACACAAGTAAGTTCCTACAGCAGTGGCGTTTAGGATGGGAGCTTTTGTTGCCGATCCATATCCTTCATAACAGATCTCTCTAGGTTCATTGAAAGTGATCCAGTGTTTCACTCGGTCTCCGAAATTTTCGTACACGACTCGTGCGTAATCTTCAAACCATTCGGTGATGAGAGGGTTGGTGAATCCTCCCAACTCTTGCAGCTTCTGCGGCAAGTCCCAGTGGTACAGGGTTACCATGGGTACGATGTTGTGTTTGAGCATTTCGTCGATGTAGTTGTTATAGAAGTCGATGCCGGCTTGATTGACTGTGTGGGACATGCCGTCTGGCAGGATTCTGGACCAGGAGAGGGAGAACCGGTACGCGTCCAAGCCAAGTTCTCTCATCATCTCGACGTCTCGCTTGTAGTTGTGGTAGGAGTCGGCAGCAATGTCTCCGTTGCTTTGGTCTCTGATTACGGTGGGGTTGGTGCGGGTCATGTAATCCCATATGTTCTCACCCTTTCCTTGAAAGTAAAATGATTTAGTTATGGTCAATTAAAGAAAACAATTCACAAAAAATGAATAAGTGGGCTAGTAGTATGTCCCAGGGATGTTACGGAGCTTCGACTCCGACTCCGTTAAGTCGGAAGTTCCGATTATTATTACACCTCCGATTCCGGCTTCGGTTCCGAAACTTTTGAATCGGAGGTTTTAATCGGATGTCGAAGCATAACTTAGCGGCGGCGCCCTGCGCCGACAGTAACGAACAGTTTCATACATGTCGCGCAGGGAATCTTCCTCCCGCGCTCGAGTGTAATGAAAAGTAAACTAAATGAGCACAACAAAGACAAACGCAATACTCCAGCATCTTATATCAAATGTCCGCCAATATTATCGTGTCCACCAAGCTCGATGGCGAGCAAAGATGTTTTTGGTAGCGTCGACTTAATCTACGACTCGTTAAGAAATACAATTATTTAGTAGTGGTAGGACTCTTTGCAGAGTCCGCCTCGGGAAGTACCACACCTTTGCCAGTTATTCTACCGCCAAGCCTTAATGTGTAAGCGTTACAGAGTTCCGGCTTGAAGGGCAATGTTTCCAGAGAAATTACTGGGCTTAGAGATATAATGTCTTAGATCTCTGGGTGTCGAGCGCAGTGCAGTGCTAGGTAATGATTTGGACTCTTCATGTTCCAATAGCTGTGTCATCACTGTACTGTTATGTGGCAGGCATGTTGCTTACCATCAGGCACATGTCTTGCTCGTCTCATCATTCTTTATTTTAAAAAAAATTGTACTGAGACAGCTTCAAAGCTCATGTTCATGACGTACATAATATACACACTTTTGGTGTCAATTTATTTTATTTAATTTGTTTCAAAGCTTTTGTTCATTTAACATACTTACTATGCCACTTTGGGATTCAATAAATTTAATTTTTTGTTTATTTTTGAACATTCCAATTTTTTTTCATTTTTTGTGATATTTTATGAAACACAAACAATGAAAAGTTTCAAGGAATGTTTTATTTGTTCTAAAATAAAAACTCTCCTACTTCTGACCCTACCTCCGCCTCCGACTCCGGTTCCGACTCCGACTCCGATAAATGAAATTTAAAAACTCCGACTCCGACGTCGGTTCCGATAAGATCACCTCTGTTACATCACTGGTATGTCCGATTTCGTCGATCGTCGTCGATTCTAATCTCACCTGTACCTCTAAGTATTGATCAAGGACAAATGTATGAGTTTGTTATTAATCATTATCATTCATTGCCTTTCATCACAATCGATGGTAAGCAACACGCCTGCCACGTAACAGCACAGTGACACACAGCTATTGGAACACGAAGAGTTCAAATCATTACCTAGCACTGCACTGCGATCGTCGCCCAGAGATCTAAGATATCTTTAACCAGAACACAGTAACGTTTGCACATTACTGTTTGGCGGTAGAATAACAGGCAAAGGTGTGGTACTTCCCCAGGCGGACTCTGCCATGAGTCCTACCACTACTAACTTCAATAAGATGGGGTTTGATCCTTTGATCCCCGGGTCTCCGGATCGGCAGTCGCCGTTCTCTCGACTAGACCAGCCAAAACTAAGTAGATCTAAAATATTACCGTCTTCATTCCAAGCCCCTTCGATCTGGTAGGACGCAGTAGCGGTTCCAAACAAGAAGTCATCGGGGAACTTCCTGCTTTGCCTCACTGAGAGAGCATGGCAGCTCACTGCCAGCGCTATCAAACTGCAAAATAAAAATAAATTAAGTGCGAGTCTAAAAAAGCCAAGCCAGCAAAGAGGCGACAAGGAGCAGCCAGGAGAAACATGTGACTCATAATCGTGAATCCTACTTCCTACTACCTAATACTCGTATAATATACTAGCAGTAGGTACCCCGAGGTTTTACCCGCGTAGTTCCCGTTCCCGTTGTTCCCGTTGTTTTTCCGGGATAAAAAGTAGCCTATGTGTTCTTCCAGACTGTAATCTATCTGTGTTCCAAATTTCAGCCCGATCTGTACATACGTTAGGACGTGATTGAGCAACAAACATCCAAACATCCATACATTGACATTAAATTTATAATATTAGTAGGATGTAAATAAACAGTGTTTTCTATAAAACACGCTTTTATTAGCTTCACTTGTAACTATGTATGTAAGAAAATCTTGGAATCTTAATTTGACCCACTTCCCGGTCTTCGATTAGGATGAAATTTTGCACACGCTCTGAGTTCTGATGGCAATACATGATTAGGTAAGAAACGTCATTAAAAATCCAATATGGTGGCCTCCCCAAGATGGCGGCCAGGCTGTTTGAAATCCACCCCCATTTTTTAGTGCGTGCTAAAAGCGTGTTCTTTAGTTTTTTAAACTATTTTATATTTACTTAATTTATTTGATCCGAAAAAAACAAAAAACATTTTTACTAATATAATAAAGGTAAAAGTTTGTAAGTGTATATGTTTGTTACTTCTTCACGTCGAAATGGATGAAGTCATTTTAGTAAAATTTGGTATGGAGTTAGCTGACACCGTGGATAAACACATAGGCTACTTTGTATCCCGAAAAATTACAGGAACATCGGTAACTACGCGGGTAAAACCGCGGGGCGCTGTTAGCATAAAATAAAATTCAGACACTCTAGGGGAGAAGGGGGCACCTTAGCACATTTTTTATATTTTGGCTTGTAACAAATCAACTGTAAAGAAAAATTTAAACAACATATTTTTCTTAGCTTTCTTAGTCTTTGATTAATATAAAAATGACGAGATGTTTCAATTTGATAAAAGTTGTATGACGATATTTTTGTTTTTTTTAAAAGCCGAATTTGTTCAAATCTGCCTCTCCATGGGGGCACATTTGAATCGACATGGGGCAGTTTTGAAAAACTGGTTTAAATGCAGGAAATAGAGTGAATAAAGTATTAGTTTGTTGTTAATATAATCATATATATTGTCACAGACTCAAAATCAAACATAAAATAAACTTATATCAAACTTTTACAGTTAAATCTTGTCTTATAGTAATTATATTTAAAATAATAGTTTCTTAATTTAGTCAGACTTCGACTTTGGTAACAAAAATAATCACATTGCAGAATATTTTAAAAATTAAACATAAAATAAACTTATATCAAACTTTTACAGTTAAATCTTGTCTTATAGTAATTATATTTAAAATAATAGTTTCTTAATTTAGTCAGACTTCGACTTTGGTAACAAAAATAATCACATTGCAGAATATTTTAAAAATAAACATGTAAGGTACCTATCCCATAGAAAAGAAAGAAAAATTGAAATTAAAAGAAAGTTTTGATGCAGTTCTGGACGTGCCAGGTGCGTCGTTAGGTGCTGGCAGTTTTGTTACTATATCCAAAATAGTAATTGGCCATCTATCAACTTTTTCAGGAAAGTAAAACAGATCTCCTTTTCTCTTCAAAAAATTGACAGTAAAAGTATTTAAGTCCCTTTCTTCAATTCTAGCAACGAAAGCCACAGATGCTGTTCGTTTCTCTGACGGACACTGAACTAATACAAAGTCCCCTACTTTCAGATTTCCGCTAGTAAAATTAGTATTGTGAACTGGATCCTGCAGTTCTTCATCTTCATGTTGACTGCTACTGGCATCAGTCGCATCCAAGTCTGTGTCGTCATTCATGGAGAAGTGACTGTCATGATCATCAGATTCAGAGCTTGATGTGAATATAGAACTCTTTTTTGATTTAGATTTGCCTTTAGGAAGTTGCTTGCCTTTTCTAGGTTTCTTTACTTTGGTATTTGGCTTGCCTTTTTTTGTACGTCGACGAATAGCAGGCTTTTCTAATTTTTTCATCCGATTTAAATGTGCTGCTTCGATTGCATTCTTCTCTGGAGTGTCAGTCAAGATGCGCGAACTTCCTTTTTTTCGTCCTGTTGCGCAATTTTTACGTGGCGGGGCTTTAGGATAAGGTTTAATCATTTCCGGAGTTACGGGACCGGGTACTTCACCAGACATTTCATTAATATTGTCTTTACTGTGATCATAAATACTCGGACTAAAGAATCTCTGATCTATGTCTTCTACCCTAGGCGATATTTGTGGCGTTTGTGGCCCTCTTTGTGAAGCTTCTGTTGGCTGCATAACATCAATCATTTCAAGTGAAGCATTAGATGCCATGAGGAACTGATTACAAATACTTGGACTACTATCTCTCTGATCATTTTCTTCTCGGCCAGGAGATACAGTTTGTGGCGGATGTGACTCTCTTTGTAAAGCTACTGTTGGCTGAATAATATCAGGGATATCAAGTAAAGCATTAGCTGCTATGGGGCTCTCATTCTCAGCAAATACATTAGGTTGAGGACGATTCGTGACTTCTGCACACTGAAAATCATCGTCTGTAAATGCATTACGGTTAAGTGGGTAGATTCCTGGTTTTGAAAACCCCGAAATTATATTATTAGGCGTATGAGAAGCATTATATGCTGGAGTCACAATACCTGCTAGATCATGGATTGTGATGGTTCTCCCAGGATGTTCGAGCAGCCAATTATTTTGTGCCACTGAAATTTTTTGTTTAAATGGCCCATTGACGGCAACATCTAGGGGTTGCATCTGATGTGTGCAATGGGGGGGGAATGTGAGTACAACAATACCATTGTCTCGACAGTAATTGATTGCATCTAAAGAACAATGACTTTCATGATTGTCAAATAATAACAATATTTTGTCATCTTTACTACATCTTGTGGATTTTTTTATATGTTGCAGCACCTTAACAAACAAAGGGCCGGTCATCCATCCGCTTTTTGGACTATTTGCATAACCAACGCTTCCAGGTGGCGCTCCATTAATCATAACATCATGAAATCGTGCTCGCGGAAATATGAAAACTGGTGGAACGGTATTACCTGTTGCACTGACTATGGCGCACATTGTTATCAGCTGGCCTCTCTCTGCTGACACACACTGACCTACCTGCTTTGAACCAGTCTGCGCAATTACATTAGGTGCTTGCACCACTGTCATAATATTGGTCTCATCCAAATTGAAAATTCGGTCTGGAGTAAAGTGGGTCTTTTGCAGAACCCTTTCATAATTATCGTAAAACATGGACACGTTGTGCTTATTAAAACTTGTCGAACGTGAAAGACTCGTGTTCTCAGGCTTTCGCAAAGACAAATTTTTGTGCCTTTTCATAAATCCTTTCATCCACTCTATGCCTGCCTGTGTATTTTCCGTCCATTTTGCTGGACATTTACGTAAAGCTGTTGCATATTCAAAAGCTAACGATCTTGCACTTGTGTAGGTGAGGCCATAGTTCATTTTTGATCTTTTCAAGAGGTATTTTTCCAACAGTTTTTCCTCGTCATTGGTAAATATCTGAGCAACAGTGTATTTACTTGAAAATACTTCACTCCTAGGAGCTATGTTTTCTTTATACTTTTTAACTCGATAAAAGAGTGTGCTCGGCGTCAACCCATATATAGTAGCAGCTCTCCTAAGTTTCATAGTTCCGTTTATGACGTTTAAAACTGCTTTTAATACATCGTCTTCATTAACTGTACTTTCCCGCTTTTTTTTATATGTTCTAACCATCCTATAAATAAATAATTATAATTAGTGATGTATTTAATTAGAATTAGTATTACATTTAAAATATATGAAAAGACGCATATTTGAAGATATCATTTAAAACGGGGTCGGGGCACATTTGAACATAGTGTTCAAATCTGCCCCTTTTCTTTTTATCAAATCTGCCCCATACTCACTTGAAAGATAAACATTAATAAAAAAAATATATAAAACAACCGTCAAGCAAAAACTACCATGTAGATGAAAAACTAATAAGTATTAGATAAACATGTAAAATAATTAAGTGGTAAATATTTACTCACGTGATTGATAATTTCTTACAACATTTATTTTGATTTTAAACTTCGACGGCTCAAGAATGAAGAGAGGTTATAACTCGATTTCACTTATAAACACACGCGCTCTGTGACTTGACGTTTGACATACCCGGTGTTGCCAACATTAAAATCGAGTTGTGGCATAGACTAATACAAAGCTGCGTTTAAGAATCAACATATTCAAATCTGCCCCTGTGCTAAGGTGCCCCCTTCTCCCCTACTAAGTTTCATAACATGACTAAATCGTCCAGTAAATGAAAGCAAATAGGGTACAATCCTCAAAAAAACTAAGTAGCCCCTTAGTTAAATTGGCAAAAAATATTGTACACGTATTTTTTCTTTTGTTTCACAAACAAAAAATGACGAAGATACAGCGCTTCGAAGTTTCGTTTGACGTCACTTGTGAGTACGATTTTTACTCACGAGTGACGTCGTGACCCCCCCCACTCTCGAAGTTTGACGGTCTATATCTTTGACGATTTTTAATATTATGAAAAAACAAAAAATACGTGTCCAATATTTTTCCATGATCTAGCTAACGGACTAATTAGAATGGTGTATTTTTGACCCAGTCCGGTACCCTATTGTAGTTTTTGTTGATATTTCGTTAACCGCCGCACTGATTTTGAATAAATTTAAATGACACCATTAAAAAATAAAATACTACACAAACTGCTATCAAATAAACAAAAAGGACCCTTTTGTTATTTTGCTTTTGATCATAATTATTTGACAGATTTGGCCAGATTCTACTAAAATAATCCTCGAACTCTTTTAAAAACACCAAAACACATATTAATAAAAAAACTAGTAAAACTAATAAGTAACGATAGCAAATATTGGCATAATAGAATTTCTGAACCTTAAAATGAAATATATTTTAAGGATATTCCTCTGATTTAGTTTCCACCAAAAGAAGAATCATCAAAATCGATCCACAATTAGCGGAGCTATCGCGTAACATTTATACAAATTAAAAACATACACCGGAATTGAGAACCTACTCCTTTTTGTGTAGTCGGTTAAAAATAAAACCATACCTCAGTATTACAGCCGACCTCATTGTAACAACTACTGGACTGTAAACACGAAGTTCTCATATTTATAGCCTATTATTACGATAATACACTTCATCTCTTGACAGCAGGGGGAGCACTTGAGATAATCTGAGTCTTGACATGATCTACGTAAACATTTATAGCAACATTATAAAAAGAGAACGCTGATTCTGTGCGTTTGTCCGTTCATCAAAATCTTGAACTTCGCGTAGTAAAGGTACAAGTTCGCGGTGAGACCGCGACAGGAGACCGAGACACACGCGTGTCGTGGTCTCGGCGCGAACTGGCAATAGGGTACAATCCTCAAAAAAAACTAAGTAGCCCATTAGTTAGATTGCCAAAAAATATTGTACACGTATTTTTTCTTTTGTTTCCTAAACAAAAAATGACGAAGATACAGCGCTTCGAAGTTTCGTGTGACGTCACTTGTGAGTACGATTTTTACTCACGAGTGACGTCGCGACCCCCCACTCTCGAAGTTTGATGGTCTATATCTTTGCCGATTTTTAATATTATGAAAAAACAAAAAATACGTGTCCAATATTTTTCCATGATCTAGCTGACGGACTAGTTAGAATGGTGTATTTTTGACCCAGTCCGGTACCCTATTCCATTTTTAAGTACTTATCCGGGAATTAATAATACCAATGTCTTTACTAATCATTATTTATCAATGTATTATATGCTATTATTAGACCTTGAGACATTTATACACGATAGTTTATCAGAAATCACAATCAAATGTTATTATTTACGTCCTCGTGTCCCGACCCCAGTTATTGAAGTGCTATCGAAACATCGACGTAAATGAATACACTTAGATCGGGGTTAAGAACTTTAAATAATATATAAATAATAATAAAAAAAAAAAAAAAAAATATTTGGAAACAAAAATCTTATACCTTTAAACGAGCAATTCTTGTATATAAATATGTATATATAATTATATAGAATCTGAATCTCAGAAACGGCTCGACGGATTTTCATGAAATTATGTATGCAGGGGATTTCGGGGACGATAAATCGATCTAACTAGGTTTCATTTAATAAAAACGCATATTATGCGCGTTTTTAGACAATGAAAAACTGACACATTTAGACATTAGAATGCGAAGGTAAATTTCGCCGCGTGACGTGACAGCATAATTAGCTCAGACGGGAAGTCGGGCGTTCGTGGCGATCACGAATGAATAGCTGCGGGTTCGAATCCAGACGGCTTCTCTTTTTTTCAAGTATTCTTTTTTTTTAAAGAAAATATCTAAGTATTTTTAGTATTTAAACCGAGCAAAGCTCGGTGACCCAGGTACTAAAATAATTACATTTGACAATTCTTACAGCATGAAATGATTTTATCGGTTTAAGGTATACATAAACAATATATCTATACGTATTGGTGTAAATTCCTAAATTAATTTCAAAAACGATTACATTCTGGTTTTAATTATTTCTACATTCAGACCCTAGTCATTGCTGTAGGATACCCTGTGTTGCAATGACTAGTGCTCTATATATGTATGTAATACAATAATATATGTTTATACAACTTATAAGTAATTCATTGACACGACATCTTCACACAGGTACGGAAGTAAATTTTACGAGTAAACTAGCTGACCCGGCAAACGTTGTTTTGCCGTATAAATTATTAATAAAAAAAAATTAAATCTGAAAATAATAAAAATAAATGTTATTTTTTATAAAACAATTTTAGATTTGCCATAAGCTCCGGATAATTTTCATCGAAATAGAGTGAAAAACATTTACAAATAAAGTAGCCAAGTGCGAGTTGGACTCGCCCATGAAGGGTTCCGTTCCAGCAAGTAACATAATATACATAGTACACATAGTTCTTGTACAGTCCGCGAGGTATAAGCTGAGCTTTGCATTAGTGTGAGTGATCACATGCATACGCATCTATTACCAAAAGTACAGTCAGACAACAAACTCTTAAACAACAAGCTGACATTAACTATCCAGGATCAATATGGTAATTGCGAAAAGAAGTATCTCTTTTAGGATTCAAATGGTCAAGGACAGAGAATAACAGAAAATTTTTAATGGAAAAGCATGAGATCCGTCACCTACGTATAACTTATTTACTTAAAATTTCCGAATACCGTATTCAGGGCAGGCCTATCGTTTATACCGATGAAACATAATATATTGACACCACTCACACTTCATCAAAATCATATTCAGATGGCAGCACTTCTGGTTTGAAGAAACACCTTATTAAGAGAACATGGTCACAGCGTCCTGCGTCTGACTGTACTTTTGGTGATCACTCACACTAATGCAAAGCTCAGCTTATACCTCGCGGACTGTAGTTCGTTGTAACTTTGATCGAAGTTTTAATAATAGTGTATTTATGACGTACTAAAAAAACTACTCATCAGATCGAGTTCAAACTAATTTTCGTTGGTAGTTTTCATGGTAATGTACATCATATATTTTTTTAGTTTTTTCATTCTCTTACTTTAGAAGTTAGAGGGGGGGGGGACACATTTTACCACTTTGGAAGCGTCTCTCGCGCAAGTTATTCAGTGTAGACAAAAATTAAATTAGAAACCTCAACATCATTTTTGAAGACCTATCGATAGACACCCCACACGTGTAGGTTTGTTGAAAAAAAAATTTTTGAGCTTCAGTTCTCAGTATGGGGGGCACACCTAATTTTTGTTTTTTTTTTAAAACTTTTGTAAAAATCTTAATGCGGTTCACAGAATACATCTACTTACCAAGTTTCAACAGTGTAGTTCTCATAGTTTCGGCAAAAAGTGGCTGTGACATACGGACGGACAGACAGACAGACAGACAGACAGACAGACATGACGAATCTATAAGGGTTCCGTTTTTACGTTTTACGGAACCCTAAAAATAGGGGTTGGTGACACGAGAATTTATATGTAAAAGATTTTGTTTTAGTTATTGTCAGGCCTTTTTTGTCAATTCTCTATCGGGGTTTGGGGACACGCTAATTGTCGTAGCTTAGTGGGCAGTAGCTCTGACTGCGAAGCCGAGGGAGGGTCTTGGGTTCGATTCCCACCCAGTGCAAATATTGTAACGTGTTACGAATTCAAATATTTGTACCTTGTCTGGGTGTTTCTATGTATAATAAGTACGTATTTAAAACTATATAAGTATCATATCAGCTATAGTCTGACCCCCATTGTACCAGCTTTCCTTAGTTTGGGGTCAGGTGGTGTTGTGTGTGAATTGCCCACCAATATTTATTTATATTTAATTCTCGAAAGTTGTAAGTCTATACTTTATTGGAGAACTCGGTGTGCCGCCGGTGGGCTTTTAGAGGCACTGCGTACCCCCACAAAAAAAGCCCTGGTTATTGTAATATCCTAGCTTGGAAATTGATTATGGGAATTCGAGAACTACTGATACGCGTGGTTAGCAGCTGAATGAAACATTTATTCCTGTTAAAACGGTAAAAAACAACTTAGAACGAACTACCCTCACTATACTTACTAATAAAATAAATATACTCCAGTGGTCTAGGTACTTATATTATGTGCAGAGATAGGGGATTCCAGGATTGACGAGACGGGGCACAGATAAGAAAATAGTTACTTTGTAGGGGGACTCAGTAGTCGTCGCCTAGTTACAGTGAAGCTAAGAGGAAAAAAGGAAAAAAAATTAAAGAGGCAGGGCTACCCTAAGAGATAGGGCTGCCCGGCCATCTTGATTTATATCGATCGGTTTTTTTTTACTTATATAGGTTTACACTTGACCGCCATCTCGCCTGATGTTAAGCGACGATGCGGTCTACGATGGAGCGTGTTTACCTAGAAGAAACCGATTCCCCTCCCTCCCTCTCGATTTGAAGAAACAAAGATTGTAATTATCGATAAAAACCCACTCAGGCAACGTAAATCAGGTTGCACGGTGTATCGGCACCACAGAAATCTAAATAATAAATTATCTATATAATATATATATATAAATCATTAATATTGTCTTTACTGTGATCATAAATACTCGGACTAAAGAATCTCTGATCTATGTCTTCTACCCTAGGCGATATTTGTGGCGTTTGTGGCCCTCTTTGTGAAGCTTCTGTTGGCTGCATAACATCAATCATTTCAAGTGAAGCATTAGATGCCATGAGGAACTGATTACAAATACTTGGACTACTATCTCTCTGATCATTTTCTTCTCGGCCAGGAGATACAGTTTGTGGCGGATGTGACTCTCTTTGTAAAGCTACTGTTGGCTGAATAATATCAGGGATATCAAGTAAAGCATTAGCTGCTATGGGGCTCTCATTCTCAGCAAATACATTAGGTTGAGGACGATTCGTGACTTCTGCACACTGAAAATCATCGTCTGTAAATGCATTACGGTTAAGTGGGTAGATTCCTGGTTTTGAAAACCCCGAAATTATATTATTAGGCGTATGAGAAGCATTATATGCTGGAGTCACAATACCTGCTAGATCATGGATTGTGATGGTTCTCCCAGGATGTTCGAGCAGCCAATTATTTTGTGCCACTGAAATTTTTTGTTTAAATGGCCCATTGACGGCAACATCTAGGGGTTGCATCTGATGTGTGCAATGGGGGGGGAATGTGAGTACAACAATACCATTGTCTCGACAGTAATTGATTGCATCTAAAGAACAATGACTTTCATGATTGTCAAATAATAACAATATTTTGTCATCTTTACTACATCTTGTGGATTTTTTTATATGTTGCAGCACCTTAACAAACAAAGGGCCGGTCATCCATCCGCTTTTTGGACTATTTGCATAACCAACGCTTCCAGGTGGCGCTCCATTAATCATAACATCATGAAATCGTGCTCGCGGAAATATGAAAACTGGTGGAACGGTATTACCTGTTGCACTGACTATGGCGCACATTGTTATCAGCTGGCCTCTCTCTGCTGACACACACTGACCTACCTGCTTTGAACCAGTCTGCGCAATTACATTAGGTGCTTGCACCACTGTCATAATATTGGTCTCATCCAAATTGAAAATTCGGTCTGGAGTAAAGTGGGTCTTTTGCAGAACCCTTTCATAATTATCGTAAAACATGGACACGTTGTGCTTATTAAAACTTGTCGAACGTGAAAGACTCGTGTTCTCAGGCTTTCGCAAAGACAAATTTTTGTGCCTTTTCATAAATCCTTTCATCCACTCTATGCCTGCCTGTGTATTTTCCGTCCATTTTGCTGGACATTTACGTAAAGCTGTTGCATATTCAAAAGCTAACGATCTTGCACTTGTGTAGGTGAGGCCATAGTTCATTTTTGATCTTTTCAAGAGGTATTTTTCCAACAGTTTTTCCTCGTCATTGGTAAATATCTGAGCAACAGTGTATTTACTTGAAAATACTTCACTCCTAGGAGCTATGTTTTCTTTATACTTTTTAACTCGATAAAAGAGTGTGCTCGGCGTCAACCCATATATAGTAGCAGCTCTCCTAAGTTTCATAGTTCCGTTTATGACGTTTAAAACTGCTTTTAATACATCGTCTTCATTAACTGTACTTTCCCGCTTTTTTTTATATGTTCTAACCATCCTATAAATAAATAATTATAATTAGTGATGTATTTAATTAGAATTAGTATTACATTTAAAATATATGAAAAGACGCATATTTGAAGATATCATTTAAAACGGGGTCGGGGCACATTTGAACATAGTGTTCAAATCTGCCCCTTTTCTTTTTATCAAATCTGCCCCATACTCACTTGAAAGATAAACATTAATAAAAAAAATATATAAAACAACCGTCAAGCAAAAACTACCATGTAGATGAAAAACTAATAAGTATTAGATAAACATGTAAAATAATTAAGTGGTAAATATTTACTCACGTGATTGATAATTTCTTACAACATTTATTTTGATTTTAAACTTCGACGGCTCAAGAATGAAGAGAGGTTATAACTCGATTTCACTTATAAACACACGCGCTCTGTGACTTGACGTTTGACATACCCGGTGTTGCCAACATTAAAATCGAGTTGTGGCATAGACTAATACAAAGCTGCGTTTAAGAATCAACATATTCAAATCTGCCCCTGTGCTAAGGTGCCCCCTTCTCCCCTACTAAGTTTCATAACATGACTAAATCGTCCAGTAAATGAAAGCAAATAGGGTACAATCCTCAAAAAAACTAAGTAGCCCCTTAGTTAAATTGGCAAAAAATATTGTACACGTATTTTTTCTTTTGTTTCACAAACAAAAAATGACGAAGATACAGCGCTTCGAAGTTTCGTTTGACGTCACTTGTGAGTACGATTTTTACTCACGAGTGACGTCGTGACCCCCCCCACTCTCGAAGTTTGACGGTCTATATCTTTGACGATTTTTAATATTATGAAAAAACAAAAAATACGTGTCCAATATTTTTCCATGATCTAGCTAACGGACTAATTAGAATGGTGTATTTTTGACCCAGTCCGGTACCCTATTGTAGTTTTTGTTGATATTTCGTTAACCGCCGCACTGATTTTGAATAAATTTAAATGACACCATTAAAAAATAAAATACTACACAAACTGCTATCAAATAAACAAAAAGGACCCTTTTGTTATTTTGCTTTTGATCATAATTATTTGACAGATTTGGCCAGATTCTACTAAAATAATCCTCGAACTCTTTTAAAAACACCAAAACACATATTAATAAAAAAACTAGTAAAACTAATAAGTAACGATAGCAAATATTGGCATAATAGAATTTCTGAACCTTAAAATGAAATATATTTTAAGGATATTCCTCTGATTTAGTTTCCACCAAAAGAAGAATCATCAAAATCGATCCACAATTAGCGGAGCTATCGCGTAACATTTATACAAATTAAAAACATACACCGGAATTGAGAACCTACTCCTTTTTGTGTAGTCGGTTAAAAATAAAACCATACCTCAGTATTACAGCCGACCTCATTGTAACAACTACTGGACTGTAAACACGAAGTTCTCATATTTATAGCCTATTATTACGATAATACACTTCATCTCTTGACAGCAGGGGGAGCACTTGAGATAATCTGAGTCTTGACATGATCTACGTAAACATTTATAGCAACATTATAAAAAGAGAACGCTGATTCTGTGCGTTTGTCCGTTCATCAAAATCTTGAACTTCGCGTAGTAAAGGTACAAGTTCGCGGTGAGACCGCGACAGGAGACCGAGACACACGCGTGTCGTGGTCTCGGCGCGAACTGGCAATAGGGTACAATCCTCAAAAAAAACTAAGTAGCCCATTAGTTAGATTGCCAAAAAATATTGTACACGTATTTTTTCTTTTGTTTCCTAAACAAAAAATGACGAAGATACAGCGCTTCGAAGTTTCGTGTGACGTCACTTGTGAGTACGATTTTTACTCACGAGTGACGTCGCGACCCCCCACTCTCGAAGTTTGATGGTCTATATCTTTGCCGATTTTTAATATTATGAAAAAACAAAAAATACGTGTCCAATATTTTTCCATGATCTAGCTGACGGACTAGTTAGAATGGTGTATTTTTGACCCAGTCCGGTACCCTATTCCATTTTTAAGTACTTATCCGGGAATTAATAATACCAATGTCTTTACTAATCATTATTTATCAATGTATTATATGCTATTATTAGACCTTGAGACATTTATACACGATAGTTTATCAGAAATCACAATCAAATGTTATTATTTACGTCCTCGTGTCCCGACCCCAGTTATTGAAGCGCTATCGAAACATCGACGTAAATGAATACACTTAGATCGGGGTTAAGAACTTTAAATAATATATAAATAATAATAAAAAAAAAAAAAAAAAATATTTGGAAACAAAAATCTTATACCTTTAAACGAGCAATTCTTGTATATAAATATGTATATATAATTATATAGAATCTGAATCTCAGAAACGGCTCGACGGATTTTCATGAAATTATGTATGCAGGGGATTTCGGGGACGATAAATCGATCTAACTAGGTTTCATTTAATAAAAACGCATATTATGCGCGTTTTTAGACAATGAAAAACTGACACATTTAGACATTAGAATGCGAAGGTAAATTTCGCCGCGTGACGTGACAGCATAATTAGCTCAGACGGGAAGTCGGGCGTTCGTGGCGATCACGAATGAATAGCTGCGGGTTCGAATCCAGACGGCTTCTCTTTTTTTCAAGTATTCTTTTTTTTTAAAGAAAATATCTAAGTATTTTTAGTATTTAAACCGAGCAAAGCTCGGTGACCCAGGTACTAAAATAATTACATTTGACAATTCTTACAGCATGAAATGATTTTATCGGTTTAAGGTATACATAAACAATATATCTATACGTATTGGTGTAAATTCCTAAATTAATTTCAAAAACGATTACATTCTGGTTTTAATTATTTCTACATTCAGACCCTAGTCATTGCTGTAGGATACCCTGTGTTGCAATGACTAGTGCTCTATATATGTATGTAATACAATAATATATGTTTATACAACTTATAAGTAATTCATTGACACGACATCTTCACACAGGTACGGAAGTAAATTTTACGAGTAAACTAGCTGACCCGGCAAACGTTGTTTTGCCGTATAAATTATTAATAAAAAAAAATTAAATCTGAAAATAATAAAAATAAATGTTATTTTTTATAAAACAATTTTAGATTTGCCATAAGCTCCGGATAATTTTCATCGAAATAGAGTGAAAAACATTTACAAATAAAGTAGCCAAGTGCGAGTTGGACTCGCCCATGAAGGGTTCCGTTCCAGCAAGTAACATAATATACATAGTACACATAGTTCTTGTACAGTCCGCGAGGTATAAGCTGAGCTTTGCATTAGTGTGAGTGATCACATGCATACGCATCTATTACCAAAAGTACAGTCAGACAACAAACTCTTAAACAACAAGCTGACATTAACTATCCAGGATCAATATGGTAATTGCGAAAAGAAGTATCTCTTTTAGGATTCAAATGGTCAAGGACAGAGAATAACAGAAAATTTTTAATGGAAAAGCATGAGATCCGTCACCTACGTATAACTTATTTACTTAAAATTTCCGAATACCGTATTCAGGGCAGGCCTATCGTTTATACCGATGAAACATAATATATTGACACCACTCACACTTCATCAAAATCATATTCAGATGGCAGCACTTCTGGTTTGAAGAAACACCTTATTAAGAGAACATGGTCACAGCGTCCTGCGTCTGACTGTACTTTTGGTGATCACTCACACTAATGCAAAGCTCAGCTTATACCTCGCGGACTGTAGTTCGTTGTAACTTTGATCGAAGTTTTAATAATAGTGTATTTATGACGTACTAAAAAAACTACTCATCAGATCGAGTTCAAACTAATTTTCGTTGGTAGTTTTCATGGTAATGTACATCATATATTTTTTTAGTTTTTTCATTCTCTTACTTTAGAAGTTAGAGGGGGGGGGGACACATTTTACCACTTTGGAAGCGTCTCTCGCGCAAGTTATTCAGTGTAGACAAAAATTAAATTAGAAACCTCAACATCATTTTTGAAGACCTATCGATAGACACCCCACACGTGTAGGTTTGTTGAAAAAAAAATTTTTGAGCTTCAGTTCTCAGTATGGGGGGCACACCTAATTTTTGTTTTTTTTTTTAAACTTTTGTAAAAATCTTAATGCGGTTCACAGAATACATCTACTTACCAAGTTTCAACAGTGTAGTTCTCATAGTTTCGGCAAAAAGTGGCTGTGACATACGGACGGACAGACAGACAGACAGACAGACAGACAGACAGACAGACATGACGAATCTATAAGGGTTCCGTTTTTACGTTTTACGGAACCCTAAAAATAGGGGTTGGTGACACGAGAATTTATATGTAAAAGATTTTGTTTTAGTTATTGTCAGGCCTTTTTTGTCAATTCTCTATCGGGGTTTGGGGACACGCTAATTGTCGTAGCTTAGTGGGCAGTAGCTCTGACTGCGAAGCCGAGGGAGGGTCTTGGGTTCGATTCCCACCCAGTGCAAATATTGTAACGTGTTACGAATTCAAATATTTGTACCTTGTCTGGGTGTTTCTATGTATAATAAGTACGTATTTAAAACTATATAAGTATCATATCAGCTATAGTCTGACCCCCATTGTACCAGCTTTCCTTAGTTTGGGGTCAGGTGGTGTTGTGTGTGAATTGCCCACCAATATTTATTTATATTTAATTCTCGAAAGTTGTAAGTCTATACTTTATTGGAGAACTCGGTGTGCCGCCGGTGGGCTTTTAGAGGCACTGCGTACCCCCACAAAAAAAGCCCTGGTTATTGTAATATCCTAGCTTGGAAATTGATTATGGGAATTCGAGAACTACTGATACGCGTGGTTAGCAGCTGAATGAAACATTTATTCCTGTTAAAACGGTAAAAAACAACTTAGAACGAACTACCCTCACTATACTTACTAATAAAATAAATATACTCCAGTGGTCTAGGTACTTATATTATGTGCAGAGATAGGGGATTCCAGGATTGACGAGACGGGGCACAGATAAGAAAATAGTTACTTTGTAGGGGGACTCAGTAGTCGTCGCCTAGTTACAGTGAAGCTAAGAGGAAAAAAGGAAAAAAAATTAAAGAGGCAGGGCTACCCTAAGAGATAGGGCTGCCCGGCCATCTTGATTTATATCGATCGGTTTTTTTTTACTTATATAGGTTTACACTTGACCGCCATCTCGCCTGATGTTAAGCGACGATGCGGTCTACGATGGAGCGTGTTTACCTAGAAGAAACCGATTCCCCTCCCTCCCTCTCGATTTGAAGAAACAAAGATTGTAATTATCGATAAAAACCCACTCAGGCAACGTAAATCAGGTTGCACGGTGTATCGGCACCACAGAAATCTAAATAATAAATTATTTAGATTTCTGTGATCGGCACCGATGCAAAGTGGACCCCGATGTTCGGGGGCAGACCTCGCGGCTGTAGGTGGAGCTTTGTTGGATTTACTGGCCTAGTACCCAGAGATTTAGGTTTGAAGTTGTTTGCACTAATCAAAAAGCAAAACCACACATAATGCTTATAGTATCACGTTTCAGTTGGGCGAAATGTTAAGTATCTCAGATGTTATTGTATTGATAATAATATTACTCGTATGTTAGTGTTTATCGTAGTCTTATCTCTCCCACCCGCATCACTACTCATCTTTGGCAAATCCTAAGATTACCATGTTAGTGTATTCCAAATCTCATCAGGGTTGGTTTCGAGCAAATACGAATTTGCTAATAATATCATTTCTCCCGAAAAAAAACCACTAAATAACAGTTTAAATCAACCTTTCATAAGAAGTTATCACTATAATTATCATCATGAAACCAAATTTTAGTTGTATGTTCATATTACAAAAACTGCACTCGATAAAATGTATATGGGACTACTCTGAACCTCTACCTCCTATGATCAAACAAATAAAGAACCATCAAAATTAATACACAATTAGCGGAGCTCACGTAACATAGAGTCATGTGGGGCAAGTGTGCGCACTTAATGTTTAAAGTGTCATATAACAAAAAATTTGAAGATAAATAAAGTAGCCAAGTGCGAGTTGGACTCGCCCCTGAAGGGTTCCGTTCCAGCAAGTAACATAATATACATAGTACACATAGTTCTTGTAGTTCGTTGTAACTTTGATCGAAGTTTTAATAATAGTGTATTTATGACGTACTAAAAAACTACTCATCAGATCGAGTTCAAACTAATTTTCGTTAGTAGTTTTCATGGTAATGTACATCATATATTTTTTTCAGTTTTTTCATTCTCTTACTTTAGAAGTTAGAGGGGGGGGGGACACACATTTTACCACTTTGGAAGCGTCTCTCGCGCAAGTTATTCAGTGTAGACAAAAATTATGTTAGAAACTTCAATATCATTTTTTAAGACCTATCGATAGACACCCCACACGTGTAAGTTTGATGAAAAAACAATTTTTGAGCTTCAGTCTCAGTATGGGGGGCACCCCTAATTTTTGTTTTTTTTTTAAACTTTTGTAAAAATCTTAATGCGGTTCACAGAATACATCTACTTACCAAGTTTCAACAGTGTAGTTCTCATAGTTTCGGCAAAAAGTGGCTGTGACATACGGACGGACAGACAGACAGACAGACATGACGAATCTATAAGGGTTCCGTTTTTACGTTTTACGGAACCCTAAAAATACAAAATCAGTAGTTACAACATTCATTAAACAACTAGGTACTTGAACACAAAAAAAAAATGTTTGTCTGTAAAGTCGGTTTACTGACGATAGAACGTGACAACGTCTTAAGAAAATACTGATGGAATGGTAGCATTTTTCAAAAGAAAATTTTAATTTCATTTGTTTAATAGATTTGTATGTAAAAAGTAATCAGTAGAATTTAGTCATTTTCAATCATGTTGTATAGGTATATGTAGGTAGTTATAGACATGTGGCGGCTGCGACCGCCACTTTCTTACCGGAATAAATAAAGAAAGAAAAAGAAAAGAAAAATAATATTTATTTACCAAAAAAAACACATACATTAAAATGGTTAATTATGGCTTCCGCACTAGGCTTGGCCTGTATCGCGGAAGCCGATACGATTGTCCTATATGGATTGAATGCCTCTAAAAATTAAATAATTGCGTGTCCTACCCCAATCATCTGATATTATTCTAATGTTCATGTATAAATACACACATATTAGAAGCTTTGCTTAGTTTAGTTTGGGGTCAGATGGCGTTATGTGTGAATTGTCCACCAGTATTTACTTATTTGTTTATTATAAACATAGGTATATACATTCACACATATCACATATTTATGTCCAATGCACATCCAGTAAACAAAATTTGTTTTAAAATTTTGCATTATAATACATTTCTTTTTTTTTTTTTTTTTTTTTTTTTTTTTTTGCGGACCAACCTCCACAACAACAATACACACACAAAATACAAACAAATAATGAAGCAACTTATGAGAAAAATCTAATTAAGCCTTCTGTTTCTCCATAATTTAGTGTGGTCAGATATCTAAAAGTAGCCTTTTTGGCCTCAGAGTTAGTTTTATCCTTCAGCTGGCAGTGTTTATCAACTACATTGTATACATGTGTTCTAATGGAATTACCAAAACGTCGTGCAAAACTCGTGTAAACCCGTGGGTATGGAATCGTAAAGATTCTCTTTTTGGCCATTGCATCGTAGTCATCAGAAGCGAGAACTGACCTATGAACGGAAAGAGTTGTATTCCGTATGAACAACTGCCTAACGCTCAACACACCACTCTCTCCAAAGAGGTCAACGGTAGGATATCTTAACGGTTTTCTCAGCATAACCTTCAACACCGATCGCTGAGCTCTCTCTGCGTAAATCATATTTGATGCGGCTGCACTACCCCAGCACGTAATGCAATAAGTCATAACTGATTGACACAGAGCATAGTATACGGATTTCAGAATATCAACTGGTGCAATATCACGTAGGTTTTTCATGATAGTAATAATTTTCCGAATTCGGCCCGAGAGTGCGAGAATATGATTTTTGAAATTTAAATTTTCATCCAAAAGAATACCCAAATATCTAACCGTTTGACTCCTTTGGAGAAGTTCACAGTTACATCCTTCAAAATCACAGTCAGGGGTATGCAATTTTAAGTTTATGTTAAAATCTGGAGCTGATGCAGTTGTGATATGAAAACATACATAAACAGTTTTCTTGGCGTTCAGTGTCAGAAGGTTACTTCGAAGCCATCCAGAGATAACAGCCATACCCTTTTCCGCATTATTCACAGCCTTTGACCAGGAAGAACCATAAAACGCTACTGCAGTGTCGTCGGCGTAGCAAACAATTTCAGCATTTTCTATTGGAACTTCGTGAATGCTATTAATATAAATTATGAAAAGTGTGGGGCCCAGAATACTACCCTGTGGTACGCCGAAACCAATTTTCTGTGCATTGCTAACATTATTTCCTATTTTCACGCACTGTTTCCGTTCCGATAGATAAGATGTAAACCATCTGGAAGCCACTCCTCTGACTCCTATACCCTCCAGCTTCCTTACCAGAATAGGAACAGAAACTGTGTCGAATGCTTTCGCTAAGTCTAAAAATACCGTAACGCATTTTTCCTTTTTATCTAGCTTAGAAGAAATAACATCGGTTAGCAAACTGACTGCATCTTCCGTGCTTTTTCCCTTCCTAAAGCCAAACTGCCTTGAGGAAATGATGTTACGTGAATCTAAGAAATGCGCCAATCTTTTATTAACGATCTTTTCCAATATTTTAGAAAAGGTACTCAAAAGTGCGATAGGTCTATAGTTTTCGACACAGTTCTTAGCACCACCTTTAAAAATAGGACTAATTAGGGCAAGCTTCCACATTTCCGGGAAAATTCCGCTTTGAAGGCTTAGGTTATAAATGTGTACCAGAGGCGCAATAATTTTACCCTTAATGTATTTAATTAGCTGATTTGTTAACCCATCCACGCCGGGCGATTTGCCATTTTGTAGATCTGTAATTAACGCATTTACTTCCTCGTAGTCTGTTGGGACCAAGAAAAAGGATTCAACAGGAGCGAAACCTGAACTTGTTAATTTGGCCAACCCTGTTTGTGTTTCATTTAAGTCAGCGAGTATCTTGTTTGCAAGCCTTTCACCAACCGTGGAAAAATGGTCATTGCACATGTCAAGTGGATTTCTAGAATCACCGGAGCTAGAGTGTTTTGTTAGCAAATCAGTGGGCAGCTGTTTAGTGGATGCAAGGCCACAAACAGATTTAATAGATTTCCAGAGTTTTCGAGGGTTGTTTTTGTTTTTTTCTATTTCTTGTCTCTCGTACTCATTTCGTAATCTACGTAGAATACTCACGAAGAAATTGTGATACCTTTTGTATGAAACCCGAAGAATCATGTTGTTTGGCTCAAGTTTAGATTTTTGGTGAAGACGGTCCCTGTGTCTCATGCAACGCATAAGACCCGGGGTAATCCACGGCTTAAGATTATACTTGGTCCTGCTAAGACGAATCTCACGAGTATGGGTGTCCACAACGTCCGACAAATATTTGGTGAATGTCTGTGTAGCTTCATTCACATCGTCCAGGTTGAGAACAAAATTCCAGTCTGTAACGGAGAGATCATATTTGATTGCCTCTAAATCTCTTTTTGTCGTATAACGGTTTGGGCGTGAATCTATTCGCTTACCAATGTTCATGCCGATCATAGCAGGGTAATGATCTGTAATAACGGTCTTGCAAACTATACCGATAGGATCTTGGTTTAGTTGTGATGTACTGATAAAAATATGATCAAGGCAAGAAGCACCTCTGGTAGGTTCGGTAATAGCCGGTATTAAGCCACATTCCGCCATGGAGCATAGGTAATCGGAGGTTAGACTAGTACTACTTTCGAGAATATTAATATTTATGTCACCAGTAAGGATCATTGGAAGACTACTGTCGTTTGACATATGGAGGGAAATGACAGACAATAAATTGTCCAGATTTCCACATGACGGTGAACGATATATTGCAAGAATGTTAGTTACTTTCTCAATATGAATAGACAAACACTGAGCGTTATTGACGGATATCTCTGAGGCTGACGCATTCCAAGTTTCTTTTATAAATACCACTACACCACTATTTTGATTGAAGTTAGTTTCACTTTTAAAGGAGTTATAGCCAGGCAGTTGTGGTATATACGGATTACAACTTAACCAACATTCAGTTAGAACAATCACATCAAAATCCACATTTAGTCGTTTCAGTGCAACGAGAAAGCAATCAAAGTTATGGCCTATGCTTCTGATATTCAATGTACACAGCTTAAAATTATGCTCCGGAGAAAACAATGATTTACAAATCTCGATCGAGTCAGCCAGATGACAATTAACTTTTATGGAGTCTAGTTCATCGACTAACTCTGTCTGAACCATTGTAAAATTCTGTATGTATCCAAATGAGGTAGCGATATTACATTCGATTTTAATTGTATTTCCCATATTATTGGCGAAGCTTTGTGACAGAGGCTTAAATAATGGTTTATTTTGATTTCTAGAATTGACAGAACAAAACAGGTTATCACTTTGCATAAAATAAACATAGAAGTTGCACAATTATATGACAAAACATCAGTGGCAAAAAATACAACACAGCAAGCCACAACACATTGACCACGCACCATACAAATAAAAATTTCGCTGAATGCACTCATAAACGCAACCAAAGGCTCAGTTGAAAAGCAAGAAGTGCTGCTATATTTAATCACTACTCTGTGGATATAAAGAAATAAATTCAACCGAAAATTAAATGAAAAAGCAAGACATCTCCGAAATGGACAACGCAACCTCACACACAAAATAGTCACCTCAACCGTGTTACGAGTCAGTGACGACGACATTAGGAAATATGGTCTCAAGGTCCTGCAGAGAACGGACGAGCTTGGCAGGCATACCCTCACGTTGTCGGACGTAGATAGCACCTTGCTTACACCAGCAAAATGCATACTTATGACTTTTTGCTCGAACTCTTGCCTCGTGAAACAAAATGCGATTTTGCTTAGTGAGTCTTTCGTTAAAAAATATCTTCGTCGTTGGTCCAGTCACGTCGAGATCCGTGCTAGTAAGGTTTTGACGGGACCTAGCCGCTCTGATGATCTGGTTTCGTTTGGATCGACGCAACAAGCGCACTACAATGGGACGCGGCATCCTACTCCCTGTGTCCAGCATAGTGGATGTCGTGGCATTCAAGCGGCGGGCCCCAACCCGTGTAACCCAGTCCACATCGCTGTCTTCCAACTGCACGCCTATCTTCATTGCCGCTACCTTCATTATGTGTTCCAGGCTTTCGTTGTTACGCTCAGGGATACCAATGATTTCAATCTCATTGAGGAGGTTTTGCTGCGTCTGCAGATTTAGCTCACTTTGGAGTACTTCCACGGTTAATTTAAAGTCCATATCTCTCTTCTCTAGCAGCTTCAGCCTACTGTCATTAGACAGAGCATTACGCTGTAACTCATCCATCCTGTCCTGACAATGACAAAGCGAGATGGTTACTTCCTCAAGCTTAGTTTTCAGGGCTGCAAACTCGTCCGTTAAGCGGGTCATAATCACGGCAAGATCACGCAGCTCCGAACCCGCACTCTTCGGCTCAGTAGTAATATCGCTGTGCTGCATGTTGCCAGAAACGGGGTCGCTTTTTTTACGTGATGTGACATGTTGGGAATCCGAGCCGGCGCGTACCGGTGTAAGAGAATTGTCTCCCCCCTTCTTCTGTGAGGCACAACAGTCGGGACATTTCCAGGATTTTCTACGCTCTGGTGTAAGTGACGGTATGTTTACACATAACAGACAGAAACATTTATCACAGGCTGCTGATGTACATTTAATACCGCTTGAGTCTTTGATTATCTTCAGACAACCAGCGCACTTCATTTTAATAACAACAAATTTCAAGCGACCTCAAGGAATGTAAAATATATAGGTCACGCTATATTCCGCTGTGTACGCTAGAAAAGGTCTATGATAATAAAAGCCTTCAAAAAGGCCGATGGCAGGTGCGATGTTATCCTTCTGCAATTTCAACCGCACGCGGACCGCGCAGAGTACAAATTTGTTATCACTGACCAATTTCAATCGCTATATAGTATGCGTTTAGGCCTCAGCGTTTGCAGTTTAAATAAATTCTATTATTTGTAAGGTCTAATTTTTTTGAAATCAGGCAATGACACTGTTCTCCGCATTCAATTCTTCAAATTTCTTCACCGATTACAATTATTATTGTCAAACTTCACCCAAGGTATGTTTGTTCACGGAGATAATATCATTTGAGAAACAAAGTTCAACCAAATACTTCTTGTCAATTGTACAAAAATAACTCTCGCGCAGAGGTACGAACTCGGGGCTCTGTGTGCCTTACTCCAAGTCCTTAACCATTCGACCAAAGCGCTTAGTGATTGCCTGCCGAATTTTCGAATTGGTAGGATATTGTAACAAATTCTATTTGACTGTAGTTTCGTCAACCGTGCTTCGCCATTTGATCCAAATACCCTCTAGTTATCCGATTACGGAATTATTGACTGCTTATAGAATATGTTTTCAACAAAACTTCAATGTAATATAGTTGCAACTTACAGTGACAAAAGATGTTTTACTCATCATAATTATCATGTTCTTGTGGCGCTACAGTTCTTGTCCCGTGTATCAGAAAGTTTGGTATTTATTTACGGGCTATCATCTGGGTGTTTCGTGATTTCATATAAATAATAATTAATCACTGCACATTGAATACTGCCGTAGAATAACTTCGGTGACTATAAAACAGGTTGGTGTTTATTGATTTAATCACTTTTTACTTTGTTTGCACTTCGTATTAATTTTTAGAATTTAAATTATGTAGGAGTCAGAGTAGCGCGCGGCACTGTTACCGTTGAATGAATCAAATCAGTGCGCATTTAACCACCGTTGTTGTCACTAGCTCCGCTCCTACCTACATACATAATAATTGCCGACGAGGTTTACCCACTTGTGAAGGAATAAAAATTCAAGAATGTTCGGAGTAACGACCGGTACGGTTACCAACTTCAACCATCAGAACCAAGACTGGAGAATTTATAAGAGTCGACTGTGCCAGTGGTTCATCGCGAACGATGTGGACGAGGCGACGGACAAAACGGGCGTTAGGAGGAAGGCCGTACTCCTCAGCGCACTCAGCGAGGACACGTATCAGTTGGCGGCTAATCTTGCGCTGCCTGACGAGTTAGATACGAAGAACTTCGAGGGTATCCTTCAGATCCTCGACGATCACTTCACTCCGAAGCGATGCGGGTTCGCCGAGAGGTACAAGTTTTACGACGCGGCGCAGCACCCCGGCGAGACACACCCACAGTGGGCCGCGCGCCTACGCGGGCTCGCCGCCCACTGCGCCTTCCGGAACCTGGAGGACTCGCTGCTGGACCGGTTCGTGATGGGCATGGCGGCCGGTGCCGAGCGCGACCGGCTGTTCGCGCTCGACGTGTGCGACCTCACGCTGGGGAAGGCCGTCGAGCTGGCCGAGAGAGTGCGCTGCGCGCGCGCGGGCGCCGCCGCCGGCCCGGGGCCGCGCCCGCCCGACGACGGCGCCGCCGTCTGCAAGATCGACCAACGAAGAGGACCCGCCAGGAAGGAACCCCAGGAACATAGTATCACGTGCACCGCCTGCGGTTCCAGCGGTCATCGTGCGGCCGAGTGTAGATTCGCGAGCTATACGTGTAGGAAGTGTTCGCGCAAGGGTCACCTGAGGAGGGTGTGCCCGAGTAGGAAAATCAATTACGTCGGGCAAGGTAACTCTGGTGACGAGAAAGATGACGGTGAGTTTTTATTTAGTATCGACTGTCGTAGTAGGGAAGTAGGTACCTGAGACTGAAACTGTGACCATGCAAGGTCGGAATATTGTGTGCGAAATCGATAGTGGCTCCCCTGTTTCGGTCGTGTCAGAACATACTTATACGATGACTTTTTCTGATGTGCCCTTATCGCTTCCCACAAAAAAATTATTTACGTATACGAATAATAAAATGGAGGTAGTCGGGGTGATGACGGTTCAAGTCAGTTATTTGAACTATTCGGCTAAGTTGCAGGTATTCGTGATTCGAAACGGTGGTCCCTCTTTATTAGGTCGGGATTTCATGCGCGCTTTTAAATTACGGTTTGTCTCAACTATGCCAAACAGTAACGCTAGTAATGTAGGACAGAGTGAGATATTCGTTCAGAATATTCGAGAAGATCTGACCAAACTATAACCAAGGGTATTTTCAGAACAATTAGGCTGTTTCAAAAATTTCGAGATTAAACTACCGCTGAAGTCGGACGCTAAGCCCGTATTTTTCAAAGCGCGATCGGTGCCGTTTGCGCTGGCCGACGCGGTGGACAACGAGCTGAGTAGGTTAGTCGCGTTAGGTATTCTGAAACCCGTTCCGCACTCGGAGTACGCGTCACCAATCGTTCCGGTGTTGAAAAAAGACGGTAGCGTACGTATCTGCGCCGATTACTCGGTTTCAATTAACCGGCAACTTCACGTTGAAAAATATCCCTTGCCTACGGCACGGGAGCTATTTTCTAAATTGCACGGCGGGTAAATATTCAGCAAAATCGACTTATCTATGGCCTATAATCAGCTGTGTATACATAAGGACTCGCAGAACGTGACATGTATCAATACGCCCCGCGGACTGTTTAATTACACTCGTCTTATATTTGGGCTGGCGAGTGCGCCGGCAATTTTCCAGCGCGTGATCGAGTCAGTAGTAGGTAACATTCCGGGGCTACTGACTTTCTTAGACGATGTACTTATAAGCGGGAATGAAATTACCCATAAGTCTAGGCTGAACGAAGTCTTACGGCGACTGGAGGAAGCCGGCCTTACCTTACACAAAGATAAGTGTTCTTTCTATCAAAGCGAAGTGTCATATCTCGGATACATTATTGATAAAAAGGGTATACGAAAAAATCCACAAAAGGTTGAAGCAATGTTATATGCGCCGGCGCCGAAGAACGTTAGTGAGTTACAGTCGTTTTTAGGCCTGCTAAATTACTATAGGTCTTTCGTACCCGACGCGGCGACAATACTAAGTCCGCTGCATGCGCTGTTACAAAAGGGCATCAAGTGGCACTGGGGAGCGGAACAGGCCGACGCGTTTAATAAAATAAAAAAATCTCTGTCGTCAGATAACACGCTTGCTCATTTCGACAACAATGCGAAGCTGTACCTAACTGTAGACGCGTCGTCTTCGGGGTTAGCCGCGATTCTCAGCCAAATGGGTGCCGATGGAATCGAACGCCCGGTGTCGTATGCGTCCCGTTCGCTAAATGCAGCCGAATCAAAGTATTCTCAAATTCAGAAAGAAGCGACTGCAATTATATTCGGGGTGCGGAAATTCCATCAGTACCTATACGGCCGTTCGGAACCGTTCGTATTACGCACAGATCATAAACCGTTAACTGCCATATTCGGGAAAAACCGCGGTATACCCGAAGTATCGGCAAATCGTTTACAACGCTACGCGATATTCTTGAGCGCGTACAATTATACGATCGAGTATGTACGGAGCGCCGCTAACACAGCTGATTATTTATCGTGGCGGGTGCGGCCACGCGCACGGGCGCGAGCGGGAGCGGGAGCGGCGGACGCGATCTGGCCGCTTACGTTAATTTCGCTGTCGAGGGATGTTTGCCTCTTACGAGGAAACAGTTAGAAGACGAAACCGCTGTTGACTCGATATCTAAACGAGTGACTGAATACGTGACGAAAGGTTGGCCTGCGAAAGTGACCGACCCAGTCTTAAAACCATATTTCTTATGCCGAAACGAGATATCATTTGAAAACGGTATACTTATGAGAGGGCACAAAGTCATAATTCCTCAAAAATATCGGGACAAAATTTTGAACGAGCTTCACAGTTCACATTTCGGAATTGTGAAGATGAAGGCCGAGGCCCGAGGCCGGGTTTGGTTCCCGGGGGTGGACGCGGCCCTGGAGCGGCTCGCGGGCGCGTGCGCCGTGTGCGCGGCGCTGCGCCCGGCGCCGCCGCGCGCGCCGCTCGCGCCATGGCCGCACCCGGCCGCGCCTTCTCCCGCATTCATTTAGATTTTCTGGGGCCCATTCATAATAGAATGTTTCTAGTGATTGTGGATGCGTTTTCAAAATGGGTCGAGTGTTACATTATGAACAACGATATCACGACGAAAGCTGTCATCACGAAATTATGTGACTTTATGTCGAGATTTGGAATCCCTAATACCTTAGTGAGCGATAACGGCACATCGTTAACTTCGCAGAAATTTAAAGAATTCTGTGAGTTGAACCATATTAAACATCTGTTTTCACCCGTGTTCCACCCGATGAGCAATGGCCAGGCGGAGTCATTCGTAAAAATCGTTAAGCAAGGGATAAGGAAATGTTTATTATCGAGTCGCAAGGTCGACGACCTCCAATGTCAGCTGTCTAAATTTTTATTCGATTACCGCAACTCCCGTAATGGGACGACGGAGACCTCGCCGGCTCAACTAGTGTTCGGTCACAGACTTCGTTCGAGGCTAGACTTGTTGACGTCCACCGACGCACCCTCGTCCTCGTCACCGGAGTTATCTAAACTCGTCGAACGTAACCAGTGCTCGCAGGTTAGGAACTACGGCGGCAAACAAAGGCCTGACTTTAACGAAGGTGATAAAGTTTTTGTGAAATATTACGTGAACAAAAATAAGTATAACTGGTTAGAAGGGACGATTATAAACAAAATTGGAAAAGTATTATACAAAATTCAACTTAATAATAATCAGCGAGTCGTCCGGCACAAGAACCAGATTGGTAAAAGTAAGCTGAAGGACGAGTCCAATTTGTCAAACGACGGGAGTTCGGCCGACTCGTGGGATTTCCCCTCACCCTTGGAGGAGGCTGGTGCAGCGAGCGTGGCGGAGGCGACCGCCCCCGCGGCAGCGCGGCCGAGCGCGCCGCCCGCCGGGCCGGCCGAGCGTGTCGGAGCCGGCGCGCTGCCTGCCGGGCCGGCCGAGCGTGTCGGAGCCGGCGCGCTGCCTGCCGGGCCGGCCGAGCGTGTCGGAGCCGGCGCGCTGCCTGCCGGGCCGGCCGAGCGTGTCGGAGCCGGCGCGTCGAGCCCCCGCGGCCGGCAGCCCGGCGCGCAGTCCCCGGCCCGGCCCGCGCCGCGCACGCCCGAGCCCCGGCCGCCGGCGCCGGCGAGCAGCCCGGAATACAGGACGCCGGCGCAGGACAGCGCGCCGCCCGAGCCGGACGACGGCAGTGAGCCGCCGGCGCCGGGCCGCCGTGTCCGCCGAGCCCGACCCGATGTTCAGTACAGACAATTTTTTTTGTAGGGGGGAAAGATGTTGTATAGGTATATGTAGGTAGTTATAGACATGTGGCGGCTGCGACCGCCACTTTCTTACCGGAATAAATCAGTGCGCACTTAACCACCGTTGTTGTCACTAGCTCCGCTCCTACCTACATACATAATAAATCAAAACAATGGAAAAAAGCTTTTAGATGCCGGGGATCGAACCCGGGGGCATTTCACATGCAAAGCGAACGCTCTACCACTGAGCTACATCCCCGCTTGAACTACCTAATATAGCTGGTCGAAATAATTAATACAACTGTAACAAACGTGCGGCGAGGTAACGACCGACGGTAACGCGGTAACGGTACATGACGTCATATTTTGTGGGCGTGCAGCCGGCTTCATCGAATTATAAGACGTTATCACGTCAAAAAAAAATATATATGGCCCAAATTATTAGAAAAGCAAAACAATCTACATAGTTCAAAGTAAGGGGTAAGCGTACTCAACTTACCCCAGTATAGGGGTAACTGTGCGCAGATGTGTGATGTGCGCAGAAAGCAACACATAACATCAAAAAAATTGAGTAGGACTAATACAATAAAGTAGTGTATCGGCAAAAAATTATCACCAAACGGATACCGGCTAAACCATCGAAGGACGCGTATGGATTGTCTGAACTCTGGAATTGTCTGGAATTGTTGAACATGACGGCTAAATCCATCGCGCATGTGTTGGCCGATTTATTTAACATATGTATCCGAGAGGGACGTTTCCAAAAATACTGAAAATGAGTAAAATCACTCCAATTTTTAAAGGGAATGGTAAGCGCCAAATTATAGACAACTACCGACCCGTATCGATTATTCCAGCAATCGCGAAGGTGCTGGAGAATGGTTTGAGCACGCGGTTGATAGCACACTTGTCGGAAATCCAGGCGATGTCCGACAGACAGTACGCCTACCGAGAGGGGAGGTCGACCACGTCGCTGGCGAGGGAAGTGGTACGTCGCGTGGTGGGGGCGCGGGAGGGGAAGCTACAGGTAGCGGTGCTGTGCTGCGACCTCTCCAAAGCATTCGAAGTCGCAGACCACGAAATATTAAGCCTGAAGCTGGCCCATTATAGTGTTCGCGGAAAAACACCAGCTTTATTGGCCGACCTTCTCCGGGATAGATCCCAGGTCGTGGTTTACGATGGTGGACAGCTGAAATCGGACTCCCCGACCACCACAATGGGCGTGGCTCAGGGCTCGGCATTGTCCAACATTTTATTTTCACTCCTACTCAATGACCTACCCGCAGCCATTCCTGAAGCTGAGGTACTGATGTACGCAGATGATGTTGCGGCTGTGGTGACGGCTCGGTCTGGCGAGGAGCTGGAGAGGAAATTGGGCATTGTCGTGGCGCAGTTCTACCGGTAGTTCGGGAACAACGGTTTGGTGCTGAACTCCACCAAGACGCACTACCTGCGATTTGTCCTGTCGGGACGTCGACAGCCATCCCTCGCGGTGTACGCTGACAACACGAGAATTCAGCAGGTGGATAAAACCACTTCGGGTTCGAGCTCGACAGTGGCTTCACGTGGGAAGCACACATCGATAAGGTGTGTGGCAAACTGAGTGGCGCGTGCTTCGCTCTGCGCCTCCTGGCCAGGTTCCTGCCGACGGAAGCGGTCCGTGCCTGTTATTTTGCATCGGTGCACGCGGTGCTTCAGTACGGTGCGGAGCTGTGGGGCAGGAGGGCAGAGTGGAGACGCGCATTTGTGTGCCAAAAGAGAGCCATCTGCGCTATAGCACGCATACCGGAACATCAATCGGCCAGACCGTACTTAAATCGCTCGGGGTTCTTACTCTGTCATCTATCGTTATAATGCAAGTGGCACTTTATATGTATTCGAACCGCGAGTCTTATGAAAAATTGGGATAAACCCTCCACAGGGCACGGCAGCGGCCCAATCGCTACAAACACAGGTTAAAATGCGTTCCGCGATCGCTTGAGAAGTCCGCGAGGTTGACTCACGTCATGGGAGCGATGGTGTACAATCGACTTCCCGTTGACGTCGTTGAGGCACCTAACTCTGTCATTTTTAAAACAAGGCTAAAACGCTGGCTTATCAAACAAGCTTTTTATGACATTGATAATGAGTTCATGGCGCTAAAAGAAGTTACGTGATAGCACTTAGCTATTTATTAAATATACAATTCTGACAAATTTTATTTCATATTTACTTATATAAACCAGATCTGATGTTTGACATCTTGTAATGTTTAATCATTTAATACATTGAGTGTATAATTTGAATTTAATTTATCAAACAAGCTTTTTATGACAATGATAATGAGTTCATGACGCTAAAAGAAGTTACGTGATAGCACTTAGCTATTTATTAAATATACAATTCTGACAAATTTTATTTAATATTTACTTATATAAACCAGATCTGATGTTTGACATTTTGTAATGTTTAATCATTTAATACATTGAGTGTATAATTTGAATTTAAAGTTTGACACGTTGTATCGTTTTTTACCCGACTGCGCGACGCAAAGGAGTGGTAATGTGTTTAACAGTCTATGTATGTATGTATGTATGTATGTATGTATGTTTGTATGTTCCTTTGAAGCTCTATACAGACCAAACGCCCGGGCCGATTTTTATGATTCACACGTCAATCGATTCCTCTTAATCTGGCGAGTGACACTAAAGACATGACATTAGTGTAAATCCAATATGGTGGTTACCGGACGCCATATTGTCCAAATTAAAAAAATGAAAATCACCAAACTATGTCAAGAGGGGTATCGTTGAATAGGTATTAAAAAATAATGTTTAGCTTTCTTTCAATGTTTTTCGATTTGACTGACTGTTTAGGATGTATATCGATTTAAAGTTGAGTAACAACCATTCTCACATTTATAGGTTTTTAGGTAGCAGAAAACTTCGTATAACTAACTGTACGTGTGAATGTGGATAGACATTATATACTAATGTATCTAGTAGGCATCGATATAAATCAATAGATGTGCCCTGAGCACCTTGAAGTTGGTAATAAACTGCGTCTCTGTATGTATCGTAAGTGGTTTACAAACAACCAATCTACTTGACCCCTATAATCGCTAGCGGCGAGATTT
Source organism: Ectropis crepuscularia (assembly GCA_963693475.1). NCBI lineage: Eukaryota > Metazoa > Arthropoda > Insecta > Lepidoptera > Geometridae > Ectropis > Ectropis crepuscularia. The sequence continues at coordinate 4,925,645 of OY856361.1, forward strand.
GCTGTGTTTTTATTTATTTTAGTTGTCGACAACGAATAATGATAGGTAAAAACGTTCGGCGTCCACCGCGTCCTGCAACCGACTAGAACGGAAAGAGTGAGCTCACTCTTTCCAACGTTGACATGATTGCGCGCGCCGTGAAGTTTGGGAGGTAGGATCGTAGAACCCAAGATGGGCATCTTGGGTTCTACGATCTATGCTAGTAGATATATTGGACTACCTTTTTTTCGTACGTGCAGGAAATGTATTTACGCATACCCTGTATATTTGTAGTGGAAGGACTCTTAGCAGAGTCCGCCTGGGGAAGTACCACACCTTTGCCAATTATTCTACCGCCAAGCAGTAATGTGCAAAAACATTACTGTGTTCCGGTTTGAAGGGCAATGTTTCCAGAGAAATTACAGGGCTTAGAGATATAACAACTTAGATCTCTGGGTGACAAGCGCAGTGCAGTGCTAGGTAATGATTTGGACTCTTCATGTTCCAATAGCTGTATGTCACTTTGCTGTTATGTGGCAGGCATGTTGCTTACCATCAGGCACATGTCCTGCTCGTCTCGTCACTCTTTATTTAAAAAAAAAAAAGTTGAGAGGTGTCAAGGGACACCCGGATGGAACGAAGTTCTTGTCGATTAAGGCGGGTAATCCTCCCTGATCTGAGGCCAACGTTATAAGTGGAGGCAGACACGATATCCGTCGGCGTTACGACATTAGTGAAGGAATTGTAATAAAAAAATTAAGTTATAATAATATTTTTTATTACTTATTAACAAATATAATGTAAGTACTTAACATAAACTTAAGGAGTAGCATTGACGTATTATATAAACATTATAACAATGATTCATTATTATCATTCCGAATGTTAGCCATTCGGATTGAATTTAGAAACAGTACTCATATTATTTCCAATGTTGCCTACAAATATTAGTTTTACGAATGAAATTTCTCGAAATATGCGTCAATCACACCAATCGATATTACATGAACATTACGATATATATAATATACGATAGTATATAACGTGACAACATCATTACAATACATTGATGAAATATTACAGACAATAGAATCGAGTGGAAAAACAAGTACAAAATCAAAAATTTTGATTTACCTACCCCCAACTACCTCTGATTTGTAATCTGTATAACATTGAACTAATTCAAGCCCTTTCATTTGATACCCATATTGAGGGAGTAATGAAACGTATTTCGCCATTTTGTGGTGGCAGCTTTCTTGGATTTGAAATTTGTCATAGTGCATAGTATTCTATTAGTCAAGCCCTTTCATTTGATACCCATATTGAGGTAGTAGTGTCCAATCACACTATCAGTTCATTACACGCAACGTGACGTACTACGTCTGAACTACGACGTAAAGTGTAATCCGGGATGAATGGTACAGTTTCGTGACTGATGCCTGCAGCTGAATATAGTAGGATGAAACCCATTGTAAATGGAAGAGAATATGACAAAAGTGAAAGAAAATCGTCAAATAACTGTATTTCGGGTTTATTTTGCGGTTCTGAATGATTACTTTACATAAATTCGGAAGAAAAAAAGAACAAAATTATCGTACCGGTAGTGACCTCTCCAGATTTTCTATGACACTAGAGTAGGATACAATCCACAGCTGATTAAATTTTGAGTTTTGCGCCACCTATTGGTAATTATAGGAACTTTGATGTGCAAGTCGTAAATTAGTGTTGGTCTAGCCGCTAACCAAATACTCATAGGGATTGTGCAACGCCATCTATTTTTAAGCGCAAGAGTCAGTTTGTAGTGATAAATCGCCAATAGAATATTTTTTTCGTTATTGTTTGTTAGAAAATACTTAGATTTAAATTAAATGCGTTGATAAGAGGGATCCTTTATAAAAACTATTATTCTCAGGAAAAAAATAACAAAAAGAATGTTGAGAGAAAAAAGAACAAAAAGAGTATAGCGGTAACTACCGGGATTCGAACCGGGGGCACCTATCTTCATAGGTGACCCCTTACTTACTAATTGCGCCAACCGGTCGTTATTAACATGGGTGAAATTTGTTATCGTATTCTAATTCTTCTAATTCTATGACGTCATAGGCACGAAACGTTACAACTTTTTCGTGAGAATTTTTTCCGTCTAGCTCCCTTTCATAACGCGCGATAAGGAACTTCGTTCCAAAACAACCCTACTGCCTCGCCCGGGAGACAGCCGGGTTATGTTGCACTCTATATCATGTATTGATATGGTGCCCCTATCTACTAATAAACCTCCATGGGGTTTCAACTCTGCCGCTGATAGTGGGAACACGTAACCGCTCTCGGATTGCTCCGCCTCGGTCGCCCATCTCCAACTTCAAACGATTTAGTTCTCAACGTCAATCGAAAACATATACTAACACAAAACTATATGAATTACATGCAGTAGAAAAACCTACATATTATATCAGTAGAAACGAAGACATTTGGTCAACAACCAAAAGATGCATAATATTATGTTGAGCATATTAACATTCACAACATTGTTCATAACTAAAAAGTATAAAATAAAAATATATAATTTAAAAACTCAAAAACCCGACTGCGTCAAAAGTGAACCAAACTATGTACTCGCATACTAAAAAAACTGAAAAGAATAAAACAAGCACTTAGATTTCTGGTGGTCTAGAATTCTATAATATGTTATTGTATTAATACTATTGAAATATATACAATATTTTCTAATAAAAGAACATTACAACTGAACAGTCGGGATCCATTGAACAATTACATTGTATATCGAATAATAATGGATCCCGACTCTTCAGTTGTAATGTTCTTTTATTAGAAAATATTGTATATATTTCAATAGTATTAATACAATAACATATTATAGAATTCTAGACCACCAGAAATCTAAGTGCTTGTTTTATTCTTTTCAGTTTTTTTAGTATGCGAGTACATAGTTTGGTTCACTTTTGACGCAGTCGGGTTTTTGAGTTTTTAAATTATATATTTTTATTAAATTGAATTATTGAGTGTGTAATGTGAATATTAATTATTATGTTTTCCATATACGAGTACAATTACAATTAATTTGCGTAACAAAGTGGCAGAGCCTTTATTAACAAAACTAAAATACAATGAGAACTACACTACGCTACATACCTACCTAACTAACTACTTACACTAAGCACATCTGAATTATCCATAGACCAATGAAGGTCTACAGATAATCAAGATGTTCAAGCCCACTACCAATCGGAAGCGTACCCAGCATGCTGGCGGCATTACCACGCTGAATGGCAATGCTTATGCGTTGGGCCAAATAAACGCCAGCATTTCGGTCACGCGTCGCGTCGACCAAGCGCTCGGAAAGGCTTTTGAAAATGAGGTGAGCTCCCGGCCCCCACGGACCCAATGTCTCAACCCCAAATGGTTCAAATATGTAACCTCTTCCGAGGGTTGCATATTTGCGCCGTTTGCACCAGCCCTACTATGTGTCTCTGGAAGGTGTGATGGTGCCAGAGTATCGACGCAAGTTGCGTCCCACACTAGGGGCCGACCCAACTTCCAAGGCACAACAGTCATGCCGTCAGGTCTTTTGCCATCGTCACGCGCAAGGCCACTCGGTTCGAGTATGGCTGGGACATTGGCGGTGGAAAAAGCCCGGCGTATGATGTCGTTCAGGCTGGCGTGGCGGCCAATACGACCCGCGCTTTTCGAGCAAGAGAGACCGTGGTGACCGAGTTGGTCGACGGCAGTACCACAATGGCACCAATGGGCTTCATAGCACCTCGCACCCAAGCGTAAGCTAACAGCTAGACGAAATGCAGTTGGATCTAATAGGCTACCGGTATTGAAAGATGGCTAAGCTTGTAACCAAAGGCCCGATTCCCACACAGACACAGCAAGGATACGAGCACGATCCGCGATACTAAGACACGTATCGAGAAGACAGTTCCGTGCTAGATCGCAGATCGGTCGATCCCACTGTTTCTAAGATGACAGACATCTGGGGAAATCGTTGTTTGGACAAGCCAGCCTCCAAGCATTCTTAGCCTCGCACAAATTAGCTACTACTACATCCGAATATTCCGAATGGCCTAATGAGGGTGCGAGAATTTTGTCTATTAGATTTTGAGTACTATGAACTGAGGACAAGAATGCCGGTAAAGCTACACTTGAAATTTGGCGGACCCCTAGGCCTCCCAACCGTATGGGTAGTGAGGCTTGTGACCAGGCCCTCCCACTCAGGTCCACATTCAACACCGATATTAGAGATTCCTTTACGACATTGTCTAAGCTCCCAAGGAGCTCACCATGTTTCCACAGTGGACTACATCGTAAAGCGTACATAAATTTCGGAACAAAGAGACATTGCCGAATAATTGTAAACGCCATATGGGCGTTTACTTTGAGTAGCCTATCGGAGGCTCTCGTGAAATTTTGAATTTTTTCCTCTACAAAAAGTGGTAACGACTCATATAAAATCGGTGAACCCACAGGAGGCGCAGGGAACATTTGTCAACTGATTTGATGTTGGGGGCCAAATCATTAAATTTCTGTATTATCGAATCTTTATCTGGACATGTGTTGCAAACGAAAAGTTCGCATTTTGAAAAATTTTGTTCTAAACCAATCAGACGAAAACCGTCTATGAGTTTTTGTAAATCAGTTAGAACAGTATTCACATCGCCCCCCAAAGTTCCGTCGTCCAAGTACCAAACGTTTAGTTTGGACTGGAGACGTTGAATGATAGGGTGAATGGCCAAGGCGAAGGTCGCAGGGCCGAAGGGATCACCCTGTTGACAGCCGACGGAGGATAACATATGATTGTTTTGATAAGTGAATTTTGTGGGCTCGCCATAACATTGCCAAAGAAAATTGTACAGGTCAGGAATTTTATCCTTCACTTGGGCCAACAGGGCTCCTCGATCAACCGAATTAAAGGCGTTTTTGACGTCCACCTTTAACAGCACCTCTCCCCAATTTTGGTAAAGGAAGGTCCGGACAGAATGAACGGCAGCCTCACATCCACCCCGCGAACCAAAACCGAGTTGTATTGGTTGGAAAAGGGAGCTCAAAAGAGCAACCTTTTTCCTACAACCCACCTTGGCAGCAAGGCGACGATATGTGGTGCCGACAGCAATTGGCCTGATCCCACCATCTTTTTTGGAAAGTGCGCACAAATTGGCGCCGTACAAAACTTCGACAATGTCACTACTGACTCGACCAGATAACATGAGGTTAACTAAAGAGGTTAGATCTTTCAAGAGGGACTCTGCTACCTCACCTCTGTTAATTTGCTGACATGTACGGATACTAAAGGTACTTCAATAAAAGTTTAGTTTGCACTGAATAACCGACTCGTTTACTTTAGCAACATGCAATAGCTTTACCGCGGCAGTCCCCGAGTGCCACACATCTTTTTTTTTGTAAAAATCTTAATGCGGTTCACATAATACATCTACTTACGAAGTTTCAACAGTGTAGTCACAGATTACAGAAATAAACATTCTGTAATCTGTGAGTGTAGTTCTCATAGTTTCGGCAAAAAGTGGCTGTGACATAAGGACGGACAGACAGACAGACATGACGAATCTATAAGGGTTCCGTTTTTACGTTTTACGGAACCCTAAAAACGCAGTTAAGTCACCTGCAAATACTTATAACTTATGTAACGTGTTTATCAACAGTTATATCGATACATAGTAAGTTAAAAATACCGATAATAGTGAAACATGTCAACGCTGTATAAACAATTCAACTGATAAAATTAAATCATAGAAAACAAAATAGTATACTTGAAAATGTCGGTAATCTGATACGGTGGATAACGCTGCCGCGCTGTACCAAAATATTAAGACTCATGATAGGAATGTCAAAAGTTTTACGAATAGGTAATACTGCACACCACAGATTACATAATGTTATGTAATCTGTGTTGCACACGTGAAAGCTACAACTATTGGACCAACGCGCTGGATGAAGCCGAGTGCGTCGATATAATATAATAGACTACAGGCCCGTGAACAAAATTGACGTAGTAAATGAACCATCAGCAGACCTATGTAGGATGATAGAAGGGTATAAAATAATAAGATTCAGCACTATGCCGTCGTAAGCTGTCCAACTGAGTACAGTCCCGTCCCAAACTTCGTCATCGAATTACGTCATCGTTGGGAAGAGTGACTTCACTCTTTGCGTATTATTTCTCAGTTACTTATGTGTAACTTAAAAGAAATGAAAAACGATTTTATACCTTACTTTTGTGAGAAAATTAAAAGTTAATAATAATAATCGTCAGCTCGCATCGTCAGGAGCATCGAGCAAGTCGATCTTCCGCCACTTCCGCGGAAGCTCGGAAGCGAGTAGCCTGTAGCCTTGGCTAAAAAATATTCTTCAAATCTTTCTGTCATTTCTTGCGGGAGGGGAAAGTTGCACACTAGCGCAAAGCCGCACTATTACCACAGAATAAATAACAGAAGCCACACTTACCAAAAACAATTATATAAATAGCGACTCTTGCTGGGACACAACAAAGTTCAATTCAGCTCGCAATACCTGTCGCGATTTTCAAATAAACATTTGCGCTCTTTCTAACGCGTAACTCTGTCCCTGTCTAGCGCGGAGGGTTTACGACATATCTAATAACAATATGCGCGGGAAACGTTTTGCGCGAGCGCTCAGCCTTGCGTCCGACAACCGACTGTCTCTTGTTTCCTGGAAGGAACAGTCTAGCGGTAGGCTAAAACCGCGCGACCTTGAGCGAGTGAGGGTGCACTGCTATTACATACAAAACATACTTGTACCGATCCATTGCCAATCATACTCACACAGCCAAATCACTAACACATAAAAAATAAAGCACCATTCACAAATCTAGCCTCGGCCTCAGTGTATTCCACGCCACAGTATATTATCAAACTCCAAGGTCTACGGGGACTTGTACTTTGACAGAGGCGAAACGCTGTGTATGCCTACTCCCTTCCGTGTTGCTCGCTGGTCAGGAGGTTCCTCACTCTGCAGCCCTAACCACCGGCAGTTTGGGCCCTACCCCGCTGCTGGCGGCAAACTAGGTTTAGGTAAAACTAACTACTTGAAAAAAAAAATAGAAGTGGTCACTTATTCTATGTCTACTTTTTTCATTTTTTGTGTGAAAATTTTAACGCGTTTTATAAAATACATCCATTTACGAAGTTATAGTTGTTCTTATGGTTTTGGAAAAATGTGACTGTGACATACGGATGGACAGACAGACATGACGAATCTATAAGAGTCCCGTTTTGGGTACGGAACCCTAAAAAATGACAAAAAACTCAGTAGATCTGGTGACTAAGTCACAGCAACTAGTAAAAGTAGTAAAATGGCAACAGTGACTTTTTGCAGCACGCATGCATCCTGCATGACGAACGCGAGACGTGCGGCTGTCGCATGATGCGACAACGATGCGACTCGCATCGTTGTCGTTTCGTGGACACAGATTTCATTATTTGTACGCAAGATGCAAAGATGCAAGATGAAAGCATTCTTGCACCCGACAATTGTCGAAATCGTGCGAAGATCGTGCAGCTACGTGGACAATAAGCCTTAGCTCAAGCGGGAAGTTGGGCGGTCACGAATTAGAAGATCCGGGTTCGAATCCAGACGGCTCCTCTCTTTTTTTCAAGTTCATCTTTTTTTAGAAGATCTATTACGTACTAGGTGAATTTTATCTGTAGGTCGTAAGTATAGTCAGTGTTTAAACCGAGCAAAGCTCGGTCACCCAAGTACAGGACGTCTACTCTAATTCAATGAAAACGTAATTTCGAAATAAACTCGCGATTTTCCAACTCCGATTCTACTTCGATGCGTCGTTTTGTCCGTTTAAATGTTCTAAGCCTACTCTAATTAGAGTATGCTTAGAACATTTAAACGACAAACAATGTTGTATCAGACAAAACGAAGTAGAACGAGAGTAGGAAAGTCGCGAGTTTTTTTTCGAAATTTCGTTTTCGTAGAAACAGAGTAGACGTCCTGGATTAGAAGTGTTGGCAGGAGAGATATTTTTATTGGGTATATTTTTTTTTTTGCCAAACACGTGGGGACACAATAAACATTGACGAGCAATTGATTTAGGTAGTTGGGATTTTGTATTTCCATTTACCATCCACTACAATAAGGGATTATATGCAATATTTATACACCTTACATCCGATTATCCGTTATCCGTTTTAAAATTTTCGGAATCGAAGTCTCTCGGAATCGAAGGATTAATGGTAATCGGAAGTTCTGACTTATCGGAGTGGGAGTCGAAGCTCACCTGGTACACACCGTACATCCGTCATCAATATGACAATACCTTTCTAATCTCATCTTCATAATCAAAGCTCAAATCCGTCATCCGTCAGGATGACGGATTTGAGCGCGGTGTGTCAATAGAGTTACTAGAATAGAGTTGCAGTGTTGGACGGCCTCCCACTAGATGGACAGATGACCTCACAAAGGTCGCTGGAAACCGCTGGTTGCAGGTTGCGCAGGACCGTTCGTTGTGGAAATCTAGGGGGGAGGCCTATGTTCAACAGTGGACGTCTTGCGGCTGATGATGATGATGATGATGTGTCAATAGAATGTTTTTTCCACATTAAGTACAGATGGCAGCTCAGGTACGAAACACGATCTGATATTTATTAGAATATGAGTAATGTAGTATTTAATTTTTTTGTTGTAGCGGCAATATAAATACATCATCTTTGAAAATTACAACTGTCTAGCTATCACCGTTCTTGAGATACAGTCTGGTGACAGACGGACGCACGAACGGACGAACAGCGAAGTCTCAGTAATAGGGTCCCGTTTTTACCATGTACATAATATATATTATATGGAAAACAGGGAGGCGATTTTTTGAATATTAACAAAAACTGGATAACAAGATGTTCAAGCCCACTACCAGTAGGAAGCGTGCCCAGCATGCTGGTGGCAGTACCACGCTGAATAGCAATGTTTATGCGTTGGGCCAAATAAACGCTAGCATTTTGGTCACCCGTTGCGTCGGCCAAGCGCTTGGAAAGGCTTTTGAAGATGAGGTGAGCTCCCGGCCTTCACAGGCACTCAACCCCAAAAGGCTTAAATATAAAACCACTACCGAGGGTTGCATATTTCCACCGTTTGAGACGCTCAGCTGAATTAGCCGCGGCACTAGCCCTACTATGTGTCTCTGGAAGATGTGATGGTGCCAGAGTATCGACGCAAGGTGCGTCCCACACTAAATCCGACTCAACTTCCAAGGCAAAAAACTCATGCCGTCAGGTCTTTTGCCATCGTCACGCGTAAGACCACTCCGGTTTGAGTATGGCTGGGACATTGGCGGTGGAAAAAGCCAAAGTTTTGTGTGTGAATTGTCCACCAGTATCAATTTATCTGGACGACGTAGTTATAGCTTCTTAAATTAGTCGAGTGAACTTTTTACTTGACTAGAAGTTAGTTAGTTGACGTGAAATGATAATAATTGAAGTCGGTTTTTGTTATTTCGGATATTATTTCAATCCAAACACTGTACTAAATTTAGTGTTCAACAAGCTTTAATTTGCTTTGGTCACCACCAAAGCAGACCGTTGTTTTTCTAAAATTGAATAAAATGTTATCTTACTACTAACTTTTATATGTATATTTTGTAAATGTTGTAGTCTCATAAACTACCTATCATCTCGGAAAAGGCATGGGCCCTAACGAAACAAATTTTAACGATAGAGCGACATTACCAATTAGATTGACATTTGCAACACACATGGTCTTAGAGTCTGGCTTAGAGTCTAAAATATCACATCGGCTAATAAGTCTATCACCTATTTAGGCTATCATCCTGTTAAAATGTATATGTGGGTAAGTATCAGATTACACTGCACATCAGCTACAGACTCTTCGTAATGTATCCTATAAAAATCCTACTAACTTAACACTACGGCTTTGTTCGATACTCCACAACCTTACTACGAGTATGTTTGATGTTGCTAAAATATAAAATATGAAGTTGCTAAACTCGAATAAATATATTTTGAGTGGAAAAACAAATTCACACGGTTTGTGTAATGGGCACCCATCCAAATATTTTTACGTAAGTACTACTAATGTACTAATAAGGTCGCAAGATCAACGTACGCGAACGAAGTAGCGTAGTCAGCTAGTTTATAATAAAACCAAACTCTGGCAATTAACTATTAGTTAAAATAAACTAGACACAAAATTATTAATAAAGATATTTTAAAATATAAAAGTCATCATCACCATGATCATCATCAGCTTATCCTACTCCACTGATGGACGTAGGCAATTCTCATAATACTCTCAACCCTTTTCTCAAGTTTTCTTTTTCAGAAACTGTTTAGTTGCCAATATCTGATGTATATCGTTACTCTAGCAAGTTTATCACTCTTGGGTGTCCAACACTACCTTTGCCAATATTATGCGTCTACTTTAGGACACGTCTACCTCAACGGTTTTCGGTCCACGGCTAATACGAGATATATTAGCAAGCTGAAGTTGCTATGTCAATTACCTTGGATCTCTGACAGATGATCGTTTCGGATATGATCCCTTAGAGAAACTTCGAGCATAGCTCGTTCCATAGTGCTCTTTGTGGCTCTTAAACTAGTGGGATGTTAAAATGTGAGTGCTCTCGTTTCTTCACCGTAGCTTATGATCAATTAACGCACTGACTGAAAAAACTTTTGCGGGACGGGCGACGAAAAGACTAGACGTATTTTTAACCGACTTTAAAAAAAAAGTAGGTTTCTCAATTCGAACGTATATTTTTTTTTTTATTTTTTTTTTTATGTGTGTTCGGGGATAACTTCGTTGTTTATGAACCGATTTGGATGATTATTTTTTTGTTGGATAGGAGACATTCCAAGGGTGGTACCATGACAAGGAAACCAGGATCTGATGATGGAATCCTGCAGAAATTGAAGAGAACTTGCAAAAATTGTAGGGGCGACAAGCGCGATTGTTAATTTTTCCATTAAGTATTTACAAGCACTACAATTTATTTTGGTTTGGCACTACGAAGATTTGGAAGCGATCTGATGATGGAGCCAAAATACTGTCGAGGGAACTCCTCAAAGATTTACAGCAGTTATCTAGTGTTTGGGCTTGATTAATATGTATTGATGAGCACTGTACGTCTAGATGTCTTGGGACTGTCTTTCGTCATCATTATAATGTCTATGTTTGGATGTTTGTTGCTCAATCACGTTGTAACTAATTAATTAATCGTTAGACCTTTAAAAACTGCAAGGGTAGACTAGTGCGTTTGAAAATGTTTCAATTAAGTATTTTAAAGCACTACAATTGAATGAAGTTCTGGAGTCGATCCGATGAAGGAGTCGAAAGACAGTCGAGGCTACTCCTCAACGATCTACAGCAGCTACCTTGTGTATAGGCTTGATAAAGCTGTATCGATGAGCACTTTACACATACCTAGGTGGGATGTGACTGTTATTAGGGGTCTGACGATGAAGACAAAGGACAGTTATGTGAACTGTTTAACGGTTTACAGTAGCTAGTGTTTGTGCTGCACCGACTTCAGAATTGTTAAATACTTATTTAATCATGTCTGTTCAAATTAATCAAAATACGTTCTACTTTGTGGTAAAGAGATTTATTTTTTACTTTTTAGTTTACTGTTTGAAGTCAGTTCTTTTTTTTGTTAAAATTATTTTATTCTAAACGGTGTTCAGCCCAAGTGTATTCTTCTCATTACCTGATGGCCTTACTTTTACATCATTTTTTCCCAACAACGAAGGTTCACTCTAGATATACATATTTCTGAACAATCTCGAAAATGGCACCACCTATGGCAACCGGTCCTGGAGCTGCAAGCTGGTTAGCCATGATCTTGGTTTTATGGAGTCCGATGCGTTGAAAATAGTCAGCTAAGCCTCTGAGTATCCTTTGTAAATCTCTCACCGTTTCGGTGATTAGTACGAAATCATCTGCAAATCGTGGAAAAAAGAATAGTCGTGATTGCCGTTAATATTAACCATCGCGCGCCGCGTTCACCCCATCCTGCCTCATACACATATCGACGGTGGAAAGGAGAACCCCTTTAAGCGACAATTTTAGAATTTTACAGGAGAGCCAATCAAAGTTTTTATTTTCCGAAAAAAAATCATAAAAATATACTGTTTGAAATTAGAGGGCCAGGAATAAAAATAGTTTCTTTATTTTTTATTTACCATCTACCAACAATCTTACGAAAGTAGGCTAGCATGGTAAGAAGATTTATGTGTCGCTTAATTATTTTGTAGCAAATACAGTGTGTTCAGTATTTATGCCAGAAATACCGACTTGGGGCCCATAGCAAGTCTAGAACATTATAATTTACGTTTATACCGATTTTAATCACTCCCTAATTGCAAACAAGTTATCGAAAAGAAATCACTTACGTAGGGTTCCCGGCGTCGTCCAAAGTCCAGTTTGGTCCGACAGGAATGTAGGTAGGGATCAAGTGGGAATGTGGGAAGAACCAAACCAGGCGATATCGAGGCGACCTCCCGAATTCCCGTTCCAGTAAGTAGTTCAACCGGTCCCGCGGTTGAGAAGGGGCCAGTCCCGTAGCTCACTTCAAAAATAGTCCAGCACTAATCCCGAGTGTCACAATTCACTTAATAGTCTCTTCCTGTAGCACTATATTAAGTTTTTATCCCGAAAAACTCCAAAATCTCAAAGGGCGTGACTGTTTAGTTCCAGCGAAAACAAGACAACACACTTCACAGCCGGCTGTCAAAACCATAGATACACGCTAATCGTCGGCCGATAAAATGTTGCCCGATTATACGGAACAAAACCCCCGACCAATTGAACTCCAGGTCAATTTTAGAAAACCAGTATTTAGCAACTAGTATTTAGTAACTAGTATTTAGTAGTATCCGGACCCCAAATAAAACGAAATTCCCAACTTTGACCCGAAAGTGGAAATCAAACCAAAAAAAAAAACTTTACCAAAAATAGCAATAAAATTAAATAAAATTTTAACCATGAAAAATAATCGAAGAATCGGTCAAGAAGTGGCAGGATCGATATGAGACCTCGGACACCGGAAAAGTCACTCAGACGTTCCTCCCTGATATAGCAAACGCATATCGGTTGATGAGAACTACGAAACTGACTCATTTCCAGGTACAAGCATTGACGGGACACGGAGGAATAGCAGAATACCTGTACAGATTTAAGCTTAAGAGCAGTCCTGTATGCGAGTGTGACTCTGAAAAATCCGAGAATGTCTGGCACGTGCTGGTAGACTGTCCCCGATTCATGGCTGCAAGACATGATCTCGAATCTATGATTGACAGGAAGCTGGTTATCTCAGATCTCCACAACGTCTTGGCAGATCCAGATAGTAGACCACGGCTTCTGGCTTTCATGGAGAGTTCATTCCGCATAGCGGCCAAAAGAAACTCCACACTTTCTAAAACACAACCCCCTTCACCACCACACCCTACCCCACTGTCTAATACACACCCACCTTCACCACCACACCCTACGCCACTGTCCGTGAACGCCACGCCGGGTGCAATCTCCGTCCAAGATAGCTCCTCAAAGAGCATCTCCGTCCAACAACTACTGGAGAACGCAGACCGAGGAGAGGCGGGGATCCGTGTCCGCGGAGTGGCTCTCTTCATGGATAGCAACAAAGAGAGATTCGGAATAAGCTTTTGCTTCGCCTGGGAAAGTAAACGCGCCCGTTTGTCGCCGGGATTGTCTTGTCTGCTCAATGGGAGTACCGCAAAAGTCACAATGAAGCGGAAAACCTTCGACGCTATGCCAGTGTGCGAGGTAGACGGCCACCGATTTCGGTTGGTGCGATCGAGAAACAAAACGATTGCACTAATAGAATACTCGGAAGGTCGGACGCCTTTCACACAGGCAAGTGCGCTGCTTGCACATCTAAGCAGAAATGCGGGTGAAACACCCCGGGTGATAAGCGTGGATGCGATGGCAATCGAATATTCAAGAGCGAAAGTCGCAGACCGGCTGGGTTGCATTGAAGCCTCTAAACATCATGAGGTTGTCGCATACGAAGATAGGGGAGAAAATCTGAGCTTCCTCAGAGCCCCTTCGCACGACCTAACAAATGCAACTGACAGCTGGGGACACCCCGTTCCTAGTTCGACCAACCAAACCGGTTCCGAAAGAGCACAGCAGAGGGCAGCCGCGGAAAAAGCCACAGCCCATCAAAGCGGCAGCCGAAGCACCAACACGGCCTTCGTGGCTGCCTTCAACACTGCAGCAAGGAGCGTACTCCGAATCTCATCCCATGCACCACCCCTTTTAACGCCAGGGACCCTCAAAACAGCTTCACAGCAACAAATGAGCCGAACGAGAGCCGACATGGGACAGGTTGAACCGCCCCGCTATGTCACGGCTTCGGAGCCGCGGAGCCATGCACGTAACGCCTTCATCGAATTCATAGCCATACTGAGAGCAACAAGACTAGTTAACCTCAAGATCTGCGAAAACATCATGCAGTTCTATAGGCTAGGAAGTGAAAGCCTCCTAAAGGTGAATCTCGAGGAGGCCGAAGCAGCCATTACAATAATGTCACATCCCGGGTCATCAAGGGAACCATGACAGGACAGTATATGGCAGCCTACAGTGCAGAAAATGGCTTCGTGACACTGAACGAGAGTGAGACAGAGCGCGCGGGAAGACCCGTTTATGCGACACCACTAAACGACCCAATTGTAGTTACCGCCCGATGCACCAAGATTATGCTGGACGACAGGATCCTCGAGATGGCCAAGTCCATTGAAGGGAACTCAAACGTCAAAGCGTGTTGGGAAAACTGGGAGGTACCAAGAATACAGTGGGTCAACGGAGTTCCAGGATGTGGAAAGACAACGTGGGTGATTAGACACTTCGACGTGGACAAAGACGCTATCATCACCACAACAACTGAGGCAGCAAAAGATCTAAGGGAGAAGCTATCGCACCGTATCGGAAACCTGGTCAAAACCAGGGTGCGAACTATGGCTTCTGCTCTGGTAAATGGTTTCGGAAAAGAGAAATTCAGCCGCCTCCTGGTGGATGAGGCTCTCATGAACCATTTCGGGGCCATTGTGATGGTCTCACGGCTGTCTGGTGTTGGCGAAATAGTCCTCATCGGAGACGTCAATCAGTTGCCTTACATCGATAGGGAAAATCTCTTCGAAATGAGGTATCACCGCCCGAACCTGGTAGCAAAGATCAGCCAGGAGTTGCTCTGCACACATCGCAACCCGATGGATGTTGCATATGCGCTGAGGGAAATATACTCAGGTATGTACTCCTCAGTACCCCGTATAAAGTCCCTGGAGCAGAGAAGGTATAAAGGAGCGCAAATACCCGGCACCCAACCCAACACCCTCTTTTTAGTGCATACTCAAGAGGAAAAGGAGACCCTGACAAACCAGGGTTACGGGTCAGGCACCGGGTCACGCATCCTTACCATTCATGAAGCGCAGGGATTGACATACGAGTCGGTAATCGTAATTAAAATTAAGTCAAACATGAAGCTGCACGAGAGCGTGTCCCATGCGGTTGTTGCAATCTCACGGCACACGGGGACCTTCACATACTACGCTGACGACACCGACGACGCCATCGGTCGGTTCGTGCGGCGAGCGTTGGCTGCATCACCAAAGACCATTCAAGATTTTAACCTGCAGATGGCCATTAGAGACAGAAATGCGGCTGTAGTGGAGGCTCTGGGCCAGGAGGAGGCGGCTTAGGCAAAAGACGATGTCGAGTCGATTACTATCGGAATCCCAACCGGTAGTGATCGGCTCAACAGACGAAATCGGACTGACTAGCTTTAGAATTACGTTTAAAATGTTCACCACCCCCCTACTCCCCCCCTTATTTTCCTCTTCTTCTCCTAATCCAAGAACTATGTAAATAAAAAAAGATTATTGTAATGACAAAAGTCACGGACCCCGGAGTCTGTGGAGTGTTTAAATTAAATAATAAAAAAAAAAAAAAAAAAACCATGAAAAATACGTATATCTAATAAAGAGGCAGGCGTGCCAGAGAAGACACCGCGCGCCGAAGTCTGGAACCAGAAACCAGAATCTCCGCCACGCGGGGTGTGCCATCAGTACCAGATATCAATTTTAAAATACGTCCCCTACGCCAGAGTAGGGGGGCCAAATTTGCCTCTTTTAATAATACTAAGTCCCCTTCCCGAGGGGCCTCCGTCCTATCTGTCCATTTTACCCGTTGTTGCAACAGATGCAAGTACTCGGCCGACCAGCGCCTCCAGAAGTCTTGACTTATTTGCTGCAATAACTGAAAACGGGACAGCCGTCCGGGGCGCTCATCCTTCCAGGGATACTCCGGCAACGCGGTTAAAGGCTGACCGATCAAGAAGTGACCCGGCGTCAAGACTTCTAGATCGTTAGGGTCAGGCGAGATTGGACAGAGAGGACGGGAATTAAGAACTGCCTCCACGCGGCATAGTACCGTGACTAACTCTTCCCAAGTTAACACGGTCTCCCCGATGACACGGCGGAGATGGGTTTTAGCAGACTTCACCGCAGCCTCAAAAATTCCTCCCCAGTGAGAACAGGCCGGCACACTAAATTGCCAGCTGATTCCCCGCTGGGCGAGAGCCAGACTTAAACTATTATTACCAGAATTTAAAAAATTATTAACTTCGCGTAAATAATTCGCCGCCCCTCGATAATTTGTGCCATTGTCCGAACGTATTAAAGAGGGTACTCCTCTTCGCGCTACAAAGCGATCCAGCGCCGCGACAAAGGCCTCCGTAGACAGCGCAGAGACCAGCTCCAGGTGGACTGCTTTGGTGGCCAAACACACAAAGACGCACAGGTAGGCTTTAACGACCTTGGCGTTACGCAACGTCGATGACTTGACCGAGAAGGGCCCAGCGAAGTCCGTTCCGACCCCGTCGAACGGCCTCGAGGGAGAAATCATATCCGGAGGAAGATCTCCCATCATGGGCTGCATGGTAGACGCCTTGAGCCTATAACAAGGGACACATCTAAACAGCACCTTTCGGACCGCCCTGCGAGCCGACAAGATCCAGAATTCACGCTGCAACACAGCGAGAAGCGCGCCACATCCAGCGTGCGCGTTACCGATATGCCGATCGGTGATCAGCAGGTCCACCAGAGGACCTCCTTTCGGTAGCAACAGGGGGTGCCTGCTGCCGTACGGCAGGTTGGCTTTCCGGAGCCGACCTCCTACGCGCAGAAGACCATCCTGATCTGTGAAAGGGTTCAACTTGGCGACCGCACCCTTCAAACGAGCGCGTCCGCAGCGCAGCGCCTCAAGTTCCGTTGGAAACCTTTCACCCTGTACCAGCCGAATAAGGTGCAGCAAGGAACTCCGACGCTCCTCCACAGTGGCGATCTGGTCACTCCTCCTCTGACGAGGGTGACGACAGTTGTGGATGAAGCGTTTAATCCAGCTAGTTACCCCCAACAACTTATCCAGCTTGCTGTAACGACCCGTCAACCAGTCAGGGTCTGGGGGCACTTCCGCCACAATCGCGTGCACGTGGACTCCGGGCAGCTCCGCTCGCTCCGAGTCCGCGCCGAGAGCTGGCCAGGAAGCTTCTGGCTCCCGCAGCCAGTCCGGACCCCACCATAAGGGGTGATCAACTAGCTCCGGCGCGGAACAGCCGCGCGAAGCACAGTCAGCGGGGTTCAACTCACCCGGGACATGTCTCCAAACCATGTCCAGTCCAAGGTTTTGGACTTGGGAAACCCGATTTCCCACAAAGGTCTCCAAGGTGTGAGGGGCTGCTCTTAACCAGGCAAGCACGACCTGACTGTCGGACCACGCATAGACATTCCGGATGTCTATCGAGGTGGACAGTTCCTGATATACATGCTTGAGCAGCCGAGCAAGTAATGTGGCTCCGCTCAATTCCAGTTTCGGAATGGTGAGTCGTGTCCTGATAGGAGCTACCTTGCTCTTCCCCAATAAGAGCGTGACATTGACGTGGCCTCCAGCGTCAACTGTACGCAAGTACACAGATGCGGCATAGCCCAGCTCGGACGCATCACAGAACCCGTGCAGGCTGATCCGGCTACAGCCTGGTGGCAGAATGCGACGGGGCAACGCCACTCGATTGACCGTTTCGAGGTCAGATATTAAACGAAGCCAAGTGTTAAGCGAGTCTCCAACCAGGGGGTCGTCCCATGAGACCTTCAGAGTCCAAAGTCGCTGTAACAGACACTTGGCTGCGAACAGAACCGGACTGATCCAACCGTTTAGATCAAACATCCTGGCGATGGTGGACAAAACCGTCCGTTTCGTCCACGCGCGTGTGGCTTCCAGTGCCACCCGAAAGGTGAAGATGTCAGCAACCGGTTGATACTGCATGCCCAGAACCGCAATCCCGTGCGGATCGTCACCTTCCTCAAAGAGCCCGGGATCCTGCTGGTGATCGTCCGGGATACCAGCCAGGACGTTGGGTTCATTAGAGAGCCATTTCCGAAGCTCATAGCCTCCAGATGCGAGAAGCTCTGTAAGCTCATCCCGGAGCAACAGAGCTTCCTCCACCGTCTGCGCGCCAGTGCAAACGTCGTCCACGTACAGGTCGCGCTCCAGAACTGCGGCTGCACGTGGGTACCGAGCCCGTTCTTGCTCCGCCAACTCCAGCAGTGAGCGGATCGCAATGAAGGGGCTTGATCTCAACCCATAGGTGTTGGTGTTCAACTCATACACCATCATAGGGTCCTGAGGACTTTCCCGCCAGAGGATCAACTGGAACCTCCTGTCCTCGGGGTGTATGACCGTTTGTCGGAACATCATACGGATGTCCGCTCCCAACACCACCTGATGCCTACGGAAATTCAGGATGATGTCTACAATATCCCGATGTAACTTCGGTCCAGCGTAGAGGCACTGGTTCAGTGACACTCCTGTCGAAGTCGGAGCGGATCCATCGAACACCGTCCTGAGTTTGCCCGTCGACGTCTTCAAAACGGCGTGATGAGGCAAAAAGTAGTGGTCCATGGTCGACCAGTCGTCGCGAGCCGGAGACATGTGGCCCAGTGCCTCATACTCCCTCATGAACTCGATGTACTTTTCCCGAAGTACAGGATCTCGAGCCATGCGTCGCTCCATGGACCTGAGCCTTTTCTCGGCCAATGATCGAGACTGGCCCAGACGCGGGGGGTTATCCCGGAAGGGCAGCCTAGTCTCCAATCGCCCAGAAACCATTCTCCGAGTGTGAGCCTGATAAAAGTTCTCACACTCCACGTGCTCGGGATCCAGCCGAGACACGGTAGGCGGCTCTTCGATCTCCCAGAACCTCTGCATGATCTGAGCGAGGGCCGTTCCCGTAAAAGACGCCTGATTTGACTGCTGCCACTCATCCACCATTCCCAAAATGGCGTTCCCGTAGATGGTGGGCAGCGCCATCAGCGAAGACTGATCCAGCAGTCTAGGCTTGCCGTTCATGATGTAACCCAGTACATCAGAACCCAACAAAAGGTCTACCGGACCCGCCATCCCGAAGCGGGGATCCGCCAACCTGAGACCCTTAGTACAGGACAAAAGATCCGGATCTATGTCCGCCTGAGGAAGCCAACCGACAACCGAATCCATGACGGTGGCCCTGACCGCAATCCTTTCCGAATAGGAATGTACGGACGAGAAGGAGAGGCGGGTCTGTCCAGCCGACCGCACCTCTGTGTTCCCGACTCCCCGCAACGGAGTCGGTGACGGAAACCTAGCCAGGCCCAGGCGATGAGCAACCCGGGTTGTTAGAATACACCCCTGGGACCCTGTGTCCAAGAGCGCTCGTATCCGGACGTAGTCGCCTCTTGGACCCCAAACCCTTAACCAGAGGGTGGGCAGCAGGACCACCGGTTGATCCTGTGCCAAGGGAACGGAGGCTAGTCAATCCCTCCGAGGCCCGTCCGAACCCGTCGGACTACCGGGCCCAGCCCAGTATGGCTGCCGAGTGCAAAGGGCCATCGGAGGGGGGGCATATCCAGCTGCCCTGCCGTACCTAAAGTAGGGCGGGTGGTAATCCAGCCTCGGATGTTCATGGAGGGGAGGCGTGTACGCCCTCCATTCTATTGGTCGCGGATCCAGCGGCGGAGAAGGATAACGCTGGGGAGGTGGCCCCCGTGGTGACTCCGGTATCACCCTTCCACCTCTCCAGTTCGCCCGCGTCCGCGCGGGCTGTGAGGTCGGTGACCGAGCCGCGTGTAGGACGCCCCTTGTTGGGCTGCCCGGTGCTGCCGTGGGTTGGGGTGGAGGGGGTGTGCTCCACGCTGTAGCCACTTCATTGTTGTACAATGCGTGGCTCTGCGTGGGAGCGCCCCCGCCCGTGGAGGGCCCCCTCCCTGAGGGCTGTCGACCAGCACCATCGCTCCTGACGCACAAGAGCTGATGGTGTGGTCCCCCACACCCAGGACACGGCCGTGCCGTGGGGCAGTCATTGTACAAATGACCCCCCAGGCACCCGTAGCACCGACGCAACCGCCGAACGATCCCTCGTCGTTCGGAAGTCGTCCGCGAAAGCAGGGCCGGACACTGCACCAGCGCGTGAAGCTGGCCACAGTTCGGGCACTCCTGCTCCGACGCACTCGTCACCGTCGCCGTCCGCTTCACCGCACCCTGAGTGCGGGGATTGGTAGGTCGCGGTCCTGTTCCGGCAGGGCCACGAGCTGACGCGGCGGGCTGCGCCTCCTGAGGCGCCGACTCTGCCATCCTCGCCTCCCACTCCAGGACCCGAAGTAGCTCCTCAAACGTGGGGAAGACCTTCGGGTCGGCGTGAAGGCCCCTTTCCCGCTCGAACCGGGCGCGCAACTCCAGCGGCACCTTGCCCAGCAGGATGTGGACCAGCAGAAACGACCAGTGTTCTACTGGCAGTCCCAAGCTGCGCAAGGCGTTGTACGCCACCTTCACGGGCGTGAGGATTAGTGGCCGCAACTGAGACCTCTCAGTCACCTTCGGCAGCCCCAGTATTTGTGACACGTGAGCGTCGGCGAGGAGCCGAGGATTTTGAAACCTCGTCTCCAGCAACTCCATCGCCGTGCCGAAGTTGTCGTCGTCCAGCTCCAGGTGCTGGACCAGGGAGAGTGCCTCACCCTCCAGTGACGTGCGGAGATAGGCCAGTTTCTCCGCCTTCGTCAGATCCGTGCGTGAATCTACGAGAGAGGCGAACATGCTCCGGAAGCCGCTCCACTCCCGCAGGTTCCCTGTAAACCTGGGCAAGTCCAGAGTGGGAAGGCGTCCCACTACACCCGAGCCCGCATCCCTGATGACGGGTCCCGAGCTCGCCCTTCCCTGACGAGACCTCTCCAGCTGGCGAACCCTTTCGGAGACCTCGTCGTACACATCCAGGATGCGCCGCATGTCCGCCTCGATCCTCTCCATCTGCTCCTCAGGTGGAGACGGCCTTGCATCCCGCAGCGATCCTGCGCTCCTCTCAGCGACCTCCAGGCGCCTGTCGAGCTGTTCTGCCCTGTTTAGCAGCGCCTCCTCCCGGTCTCTCCGGCCGACCAATCCTTGTAAGGATTCGAACCATCGGAGCTGGTTGGCCAAATCCGAAGCCATTTTAAATTTAAATTTAAATTTTAAATTAACCTAAAGTTCGGACAATGTCACAACAATTATATCCGCAACCTATTAAGCCGGATACCACTTAATACCAATTTCCCGACAGTTTGGGGAGAAATTATAAACTGGGAACCCCCAAATATCTGGCCTACCTGATATCTTTTCCCAGAAAACTAAAAACAAAAGAGGGGTATTTACGGCTAACCGCGCTCTGTCTACCAAAAAATGTTCAGTATTTATGCCAGAAATACCGACTTGGGGCCCATAGCAAGTCTAGAACATTATAATTTACGTTTATACCGATTTTAATCACTCCCTAATTGCAAACAAGTTATCGAAAAGAAATCACTTACGTAGGGTTCCCGGCGTCGTCCAAAGTCCAGTTTGGTCCGACAGGAATGTAGGTAGGGATCAAGTGGGAATGTGGGAAGAACCAAACCAGGCGATATCGAGGCGACCTCCCGAATTCCCGTTCCAGTAAGTAGTTCAACCGGTCCCGCGGTTGAGAAGGGGCCAGTCCCGTAGCTCACTTCAAAAATAGTCCAGCACTAATCCCGAGTGTCACAATTCACTTAATAGTCTCTTCCTGTAGCACTATATTAAGTTTTTATCCCGAAAAACTCCAAAATCTCAAAGGGCGTGACTGTTTAGTTCCAGCGAAAACAAGACAACACACTTCACAGCCGGCTGTCAAAACCATAGATACACGCTAATCGTCGGCCGATATAATGTTGCCCGATTATACGGAACACAGCGCAAGGAAAAACGCATTAATTACCAGTTCAGTATTAAGAAGAACACCAGGAAAAACACTTTAAACGACAAGCTGTGCATGACATAACTAATAGGAAAAACGCCTGAAGCGTATCGAGCATAAGATACAGAGTTATGGAAAAACGAGTTAACGAACAAAACTATACTATGTCAAGTAATGGAAGAACACGATAAGCGATAGCGATGTATTAATGCAATGTTATATTTTTAAGTTAAGTCCCTGCTTTTTTTCTCAAAGATACCAAACAGAAACAAAAATATTGAGATAGAACAAGTGTTTTTTTATTGTATTGTAAGCTTACTGGTACAAATGAGTTTTGATGTGGAATCTCTTTTCACCAAAGTTCCAGTAAACAAATGTTTCTAAGTCGGCAAAAAGCTGCTTCTGAAGGAGAACTACTTACCGGAAAACATGATAGTTTTGTTGAGAAATTGCTTAGATGGAAACTATTTTTTACCGTGAGCAGCTTTACCTACAAATAGATGGCGTAGCTATGGGAAGTCCTGGACGTCTACTCTATTTCTACGAAAACGTAATTTCGAAAAAACACTCGTGACTTTCCTGCGCTCGTTCTACTTCGTTTCATCCGATACAACATTGTTTGACGTTTAAATGTTCTAAGCATACTCTAATTAGAGTAGACTTAGAACATTTAAACGGACAAAACGACGGATCGAAGTAGAATCGGAGTTGGAAAGTCGCGAGTTTATTTCTAAATTACGTTTTCGTAGAAATAGAGTAGACGTCCCGTGGTAGGTACAGTCCGCGAGGTATAAGCTGAGCTTTGCATTAGTGTGAGTGATCACCAAAAGTACAGTCAGACGCAGGACGCTGTGACCATGTTCTCTTAATAAGGTGTCAATTTTATGTTCAATAAATCGTTGTTTATTATGCAGTATCAATTGTATATTGGTATAAACGATAGGCCTGCCCTGAATACGGTATTCGGAAATTTTAAGTAAATAAGTTATACGTAGGTGACGGATCTCATGCTTTTCCATTAAAAATTTTCTGTTATTCTCTGTCCTTGACCATTTGAATCCTAAAAGAGATACTTCTTTTCGCAATGACCATATTGATCCTGGATAGTTAATGTCAGCTTGTTGTTTAAGAGTTTGTTGTCTGACTGTACTTTTGGTAATAGATACGTATGCATGTGATCACTCACACTAATGCAAAGCTCAGCTTATACCTCGCGGACTGTAACAGTGATAACTAACATTTGGACAGAGTCTAGGGAAAAAATGCTAACTTTCAATCAGCAGCAGTTTATAATTATGTGGATAAGACACATGGACAATGTTTTCTGCATCTTAAACCAAGACAGACGAAAAACTTGTTTTTGGAGCATTTCAACTTGATTTGTGATCAACATTGATAGATGTCAGCATTAGGTTAACATTTTATTTCGAGGTAGATTGATCTCTACCGTTCTTGAACGTGAGAGTGACAGTTAAATCTGATGGTTGGTTGTCTCACTCTGTCTATAGAAAACTCACGCACACTGACCGGTATTTGCACGCTACGTCACATCACCACCACTTTTGTCAATTACAGTCGGCGTAGAAATCTTTTTTGGATAGAACCTAAGGATAGAACGAACACCCTCTATGACGGATAAAGCGAGGACATTGTTAAATGAGTATTCTATTAAAACTGTGTAGTGTGTATACCTGTATATTCCCTTATCCAAGATGACGAGACATATATCAGGATGCCGAAAGACGTCATTCATTTCAGACTCTAGGTGTGTATGAGGTAGATTGCAGCTGTTCTTATAGGTATCGGTCAAACAAAGCATACAATTGCTGAAAGAATCAATGAATACATGGCCGCTGTAAAAAAAATCTAGACTAGACCAGTTCTCTCCACCGAACGTCATTAGTATGCAAGAATAGTTTGGGAAGCCTCAAAAATAAAAATACAAATATTTTAATCTTTTCCGGTTTTCCGTTATTGGCATCGTGCATCGTCGTCCTGTCATAAATAAATCTATGCATCGCAGAATGAGTTTAGAGAAAGCTGTTGATACGATCAGTTTTGTGTATCATGGTAGTAACTCTGCGATTTTTGAAGACTAAATGAGGGTAGATCAAGATCACCTCATTTCATAATGAGACTACCCGCAATTGTTTCAGTCTTCGGTTGTGACGCTGCCGAGACGTCAATATAATTTAAAAAATATTGAGATCGTGACTAGGTCCTATTTAATGTTAACATAGAACAATCAAGCTTTCGTTTCTATATTGCAAACTTACTTTCAACTTAATTCCAACTTCAATATTAGAGGCTTTAACAACTATAAATGAATTCTGTATAAAATATTTCTAATCATGAATACCAATTTCAGTCTTATGCCTTAATCAACTTGACTTGACCGAAATCTTCAAAACAAAAGTAGAATTAAATGATTAATAGAAACACTAAACTCAGATAGGTACTATCAAAACGTAAGTTTCAGATGATTTGAAGTTGCTTCTTGTGATACACGAGTAAATCGCTTTAAATATCCTCAATATCTGTTTATGCTAACGTATCGACATCAACGACGTGGGGTAATGTAACATAATATTCATCGTGGGACAGTTTTGATATAGCAAAACTATCACAGTTTTTTGTCAAATCTTTGTAATTCGTCTGGGTTATTTATACTCAATTCTTGTAAAGTTTTTTTTTGTGGCGTTAGAGCTCCGTTTATCGGTATAATTTATTCTTCAGAATTAGGTAACATGATGTTCTTGGGAACGACTTGGCATTGTGTTGTTGTGGCCAAGCGTGTTGTCTATCATCAGACGCATATCTTACTCGTCCCGTTACTCCATAGTAAATGTAAAAAATATTGCTGCTATTTACTTTAATTCATTGTGAAATGAAATTTATTTGGTTCAGAAACACAATTACTTTAAAAAACAGGTTATTATCTACATAATGTTCATAAAGGAATTCAGACAAATGTTCGCCGGTACCCGCAATAAGGCAACTTGTATTGTATTTTAATTGTTTGTACCTAATAAGTAAATTTGTACATACCAAATTAAAAATAAACAAAAAAAAAAGTATTTCAGGTACCTGAGTCAATTTCCGATAAATTATTTTGCAATGCAATGAAACCTGATGTGCCTGAACGATGGTTCACCGATGAATGAAGCGCCACGACAATTGACATTTCCTTAAATGAGTGACGCCACTTACATAAAAATTACGTAAATTCATTACTTGTAACGTCATGTCTTGTTTATAATTAACAATTTAAATACACTATGTCTTAAACAATTATTACTCTAACCGACTATCGTCTTCATTTGTGAAGTCAGCAAAAGTAAATGAATCGACATTTCGGAAACAAAAATTGATGTCGTTTAATTTAAATATTTATGTGGGTTTTTTGGACGTGTTTATTTCAACCGACACCACTGCTTTTTCCAGTGTTTGTCAAAACAATTGAAATCCATAACATCCTATAACAAGCAAATAGGAAAAACACCTCAACTCCATCATATAGTTGAAAGGTAAGCAAGGAAAAAAGAGTGTAGCGACTGGACACACACGCAACAGGAGTAAGCAAAAACACATTAAGTGTATTCACTGGTATTTCCTGTGACGAAGAAAAACAATTTAAGGAACCAATGCTATTCGAAACAGAAAAGGAAAAACACATGAAACAACAATCTGACCATTCAGTCGGTACTTCAAGCGGTAAATGAACCCAAATTTCTGTAATTTCATGTCACTTCATTTGGCGTCCAAACAAAATCAGCCTAAAAAGGCTAAAAAGCCTAAAAAGGCCTTATTACTTGAAGTATAAAGAAACTTCGTTATTCGTTCTACTTCTATTAACTTTTATTTCCATGTAGGTACTTAGGTACATAGGTACAATAATTATGTTTTAACAATGCCATAAATTATTACTGCCGACCATCTTTCGGCTCTGATGACAAAATGAGAATTCAATCCAGTATGCCAACCACCAGACTTTTTATTTTAATGTTATCAAATTTCGCAGGTTGGTACACTGTAAAATAACTGCTTGTAGGATGATAATTAAAAGAGACAATTAGTTAGTAGATTGGCACTACCGGAATTCAACACAAGAGTTACCAGGTATAATAATGTAAAATAATAAAATACGACTAAACTACGAATCAAAACTAAAAATCATGACATTCGGCCATCCGACCACGTTATTTATATAGTTATAATACGACCTCCCGGCATACACATTAATCTCACAATTAGAATTCTGTGTGAAGTAGTGAATAATACAATTTAAAAGACTAAGTAAAGTTGGTACTAAAATTATACAATTATTACGTAGGCAGTAGGTACGTTAAATAACAAATATACCTATGTAAAACCAAGTAGATCACAATGAATTATTGTTTATCTGTTAGGTACTCACATATTTATTTATTTTTTTACAATTCAAGATTCTTGTCGAAACCCTTGTAATCTATTGATTTCTTAAATAGAGTAATGTATTACAAATTACTGGACTGGTATCTAAATTTAAACAAGTGCAAGTTTTCATTTCACTTGAGACAATTGAAAATACTGTAAATAATCAACAAACTAAAAATCATATATCCGTACAAATTTATGTGATTGTTTTATTTTTACTTAACAAACACCTGAAACTATTTACATAAATTAATTAGGTACATTACACTGTAAAACTTAACATTCCAATAATACAATGTGCAACAAGCAATTCACTAAATAGTGTCAAACGAGACATTAAAATAAATAAATTACGTACAATAGGTAATTCAGAACACTTAAATATAATATACTTATCAAGTAAGGAATATCTTTAAAATAATAACTAAGATCCAAACAAATCAGTTTCTATGTCAAAATGTAGCTCTTATCTAAATATAGTTTTGAGATGTAAACATCATATCAAATGTACTTATTTAATAAAATGACATGATACATAATATATCAAATGAATCAAAGTTATTGGGGTTCTCATTGGAACTACCATCAAACTATGGTAAGTTGTACCTAATTACGGTTGCGTACGGTTTTACTGTTTATGACGATTTAGTTGATCTATTTACACACACACTTTTTGTTTGGTTAAAATTGTTTATATTTGAACAGTAAGCACTATATCAACCTAAAATTTTAATGGGCCTTCATTGTCCGATATAATAATATCCTTGTTCGGGATCGTTGTGAAACATGAGTTTAGTTTAGTCTCTCAAAACAGTAACGCAAAGTAAATCGTTAAAATTTTTGCCCATGAGCAAAGGTGTTGGAAGAACCATCAAAACCTTAATTATTGACTATTTCATCGATTTTGACATTTATGATGTCCGACCCGGTTGCAACGATTGAATTTTATTACTGGTCTAGAACATTTTGAAGTCTTACTTCAAAAGCCCTTTGGAACGGCAACTATAGCACGCGATTGAATTTAACTTAGTGACCAATACTATTCAATTCAATTCTTTATTTGCTCGTTAATGGGTAACAAAGATCTTACAATATTAGGTATACACACAGCCAAAAACAACCTCATATTAGGTATGCAAATTAATTAATTTGGTAGGTATATCAATACTAGGACTAGGATCTGTTAATTTTCTTAAAAGTGGGTCTAGTGTTTTAATTATATGAATGAGTTTATGGTTTTTGAGATTAAAGAAAAACAGAACCAGACTTCCGGCTCTAGACAATTAAATGCCTGTGCTCCTAATTGCTAATGCTAAATTGCTAATTGATCGATTGCATTATCTATTATACATAAATTATAAAATGTACCGCCTTTTTCAGTAATCTCAAATCCGTATACTACTACACTTAGTTCATTCTCTAATTTTTCTCATTTCAATTGCAATTTTTATTTATGATTTCAACAACATATTGTATAATGGCACACTTTTACAACAATCAATGGTTTGAGCTTTGCTTTCCGGTTGAAATAATGATGAAACATGATTACAATTGTTCCTTCACTCAAGACTTAATATTTTAACATTCACAGCTTACTTGGTTTTCTTCCGGTTCTCTAGAGGTGGCGAGAGTTCACTACTAGAACTACATTATCTGAAGAATATTATCAAATAGATGGCATCGGTCTCCTTCTCTTTTTCCTTTTGTTAGTCTTTCGCCAGCCAGGTGGTGTACTCACATCGTCTTCAGGCATCTTCGTACTCTCTGAAATTTAAACATAATTCCCGACAAAATCTGTTTTCGTACTAACAGTAACACATTCTAAGATATCTACTGTGCGATTCAAACATATTTTAACGAACATTATTATACCATTCGATGCACATAATCGAAAATGTCTGTTTACATACCTATAACGACATACCTAACCTTAGACACCCGGCTGTGTGATTTGGAATTTGTCAAATGTTATGTATATATGAAAATTATTCATAACATAAATTATTAAACCGTTCATAAATTAAAATGAAATTAGCTGCCTAGTCAGTCAGTTGTAAATACTAGCGGTACGCTCTGGCTTTGTACGGGTAGTAGGTAATAAAACGGGTAATATATTCAAGTTTCACGTTATACGGGAAAAATATTAAATAATTATAATTATGTAACCAACAATCAAATCTTTTCCTCTTGCAATATATGTGATTAGTATAGAAAATAGTTTACGATTAACCAATCAGTAGATCTGACAAGAACAAGTTCTAATGTTAGACACATTTGTAAATCTGTTAAAATATTTCAGCCACGTTAGGCGTATATTTTACTCTGTTACACAATGGGAAATTATCGATTAGATATCCAGCGAGAGGCATACTCGCTCACAATCTGTTTTTCAGTTAACCAGCGAGACACATATTCACTCATAGTCAGTTCACCAGCGAGACACATACTCGCTCATAGTCAGTTATCCAGCGAGACACATACTCGCTCATAGTCAGTTATCCAGCGAGACACATACTCGCTCATAGTCAGTTATCCAGCGAGACACATACTCGCTCATAGTCAGTTATCCAGCGAGACACATACTCGCTCATAGTCAGTTATCCAGCGAGACACATACTCGCTCATAGTCAGTTATCCAGCGAGACACATACTCGCTCATAGTCAGTTATCCAGCGAGACACATACTCGCTCATAGTCAGTTATCCAGCGAGACACATACTCGCTCATAGTCAGTTATCCAGCGAGACACATACTCGCTCATAGTCAGTTATCCAGCGAGACACATACTCGCTCATAGTCAGTTATCCAGCGAGACACATACTCGCTCATAGTCAGTTATCCAGCGAGACACATACTCGCTCATAGTCAGTTATCCAGCGAGACACATACTCGCTCATAGTCAGTTATCCAGCGAGACACATACTCGCTCATAGTCAGTTATCCAGCGAGACACATACTCGCTCATAGTCAGTTATCCAGCGAGACACATGCTCGCTCATAGTCGGTTATCCAGCGAGACACATACTCGCTCATAGTCGGTTATCCAGCGAGACACATACTCGCTCATAGTCAGTTATCCAGCGAGACACATACTCGCTCATAGTCGGTTATCCAGCGAGACACATACTCGCTCATAGTCGGTTATCCAGCGAGACACATACTCGCTCATAGTCAGATATTCAGCGAGATACATACTCGCTCAGCAGAAATATCAATAAAACGTAATTTAAATAAACAATAAAACGATAGTGGATCGTGGTTTTGAACCCAAAGGTTAACACACAGTTTTGTTATAGAAAAAGTTATCCACTGTCTCGACAAAAATAATACTTACCGCTTCTTTTTAAAAATAACGTTTGAAATAATTTGTGACTTCCACAAAATTTTAAGTGGGTCACTCATAGTTATCGAGTCACACATACTCGCTCAGTTTTATCCAGCGGAAAAACATGATTTCAATTAACAAAAACATACTTTAATAGTCAGGTAAAAAGATATTGAACGAAATACGAAATAATTGTGACTTTTAAACAATCTTAAATGGGGTAGTCATAAAATGTTGATGTGCTGATAAAAACAAGCTTTTGCTAAAATAAGCGAGGTAGTTTAACATTAATAATCGAGATTTTCAATTGAGCAAACAACATATGCATATCACACATGCCAATGCTATCAGAGAGTAGCCCCGATCGAGCAATGAAATGTCCCATTTTAAAACGCATGCGAGTGTACAATGAACTCTTCCAAAGAGTAGCCTTGGCCAAGGATCAATGTACATCAAACATACATTAACACAGTCATGATAACGCGCATCACTATCAAATCTCGATTAAATTATAAAGATAAAAGCGAATTAAATACTCGTAATTAAAACAAATTGCTCGCGAGATCATTGAAAGAAAAATGATTAGCATATTACAGTACACATCAAACAATTCAATGCTATCAGAGAGTAGCCCCGATTGAGCAATGAAAAGTCCAACTTACATAAACGCATGCGAGTATACGATGATCACTACCAAAGAGTAGCCTTGGCCGAGGATCAAAGCACATCACACACGCATTAATTTTGCACATGACATTACGCGTATCATTATTCAATCCAAATTTAAAAGAAGGTATAAAAAAATCATCGTGGGCGTTATATCAATACTTCAACATTTGAAAAATGAATAGTTTTTCAACATACCTTCGTTTCTGGTTTTGTTCCCTCTTCTGAGATATAAAGAAACTTCGTTATTCGTTCTACTTCTATTAACTTTTATTTCCATGTAGGTACTTAGGTACATAGGTACAATAATTATGTTTTAACAATGCCATAAATTATTACTGACGACCATCTTTCGGCTCTGATGACAAAATGAGAATTCAATCTAGTATGCCAACCACCAGACTTTTTATTTTAATGTTATCAAATTTCGCAGGTTGGTACACTGTAAAATAACTGCTTGTAGGATGATAATTAAAAGAGACAATTAGTTAGTAGATTGGCACTACCGGAATTCAACACAAGAGTTACCAGGTATAATAATGTAAAATAATAAAATACGACTAAACTACGAATCAAAACTAAAAATCATGACAGAAGCGACATCAAAATGGTCAGACCGCTACAAAACCAAGCCCAAACGACGCAGAAAAAATCGCTGATTTCAAATATGTATATAAGTAACTCATTTTCGACCAACGTGTCGCTTCAAGTGTTTCTCCTTTCCACCGTCGATATGTTACAATGCGTTTGAGAAAAGTTTCGGATGGATTACGTTCCCTTGTGTCTCTTCTCGACGCAGGAAGATGTCCTTAGCCTGAACTTTGTAAAGGCATCATGTTACTATTTCATCACCTCGATATATTGCAAGTCAATTTGACATCGCTGTAAAGATTCTAGAATAGACCAAGCTTCCACAGAGCCTTCACAAAGTTCACATATCTTATGTTATCACCTGTATTATGTTTGCCGTGTATTTCACTATAGTATTATTTTTAATACTGGGATTTGAGTCTAAATATGTGTCATTTAGTGTAGAGGGCGCCGGTGAGATACCATTCGCTTCTACCCGCCATCTCAAAAGAGTTTTAGAGGGGTTGGCGCTATAAGTAGATGGAGCTAAGCCGTTGAAAGGATTCCTTTGTGAAATTTTGTATGGGAAAGATCGAACAGTTGTCAATATAAATTCTTACATTTATTCAATTGGTTTACTTTTACTCAATTGATAACATCAGAAGTGCTATGAACACCACGCTTGGAAATCACAACACAACGGTGATGAGAAATAATCGGAAAAGCAAGCGTCGCCCGCAGTTAGTTAAAAATGTTATTCTTGGATCAGTGGTTTCAGTAAGTGCGTAATGTACACGTGAGTAAGCAACAGTTTTATATTACGATTTACTTTGAAGAAACGATTTTAAAAATTGTTTTAACCTTGTTTTTGCATTTCAAATGAAATTTTTGCATATCACCGACAAGTTAAAACTATTAATTATTATCTCGTTAGGGGGTACTGTAAAATAACCTTCAATTCCGGGAACTGCAATCAGAACATTTCGTAGAATGAAACATCTTCGGTTTTTTTAAAGTTTGTGGATACTGTTTTACGAAACTTTATGAGAGGGTAGCTTATTTTGTAGACGAGTTGTTGCGAGGCACAGCAACCATAGATAAAAAGTGTAAATCAGTTGGATATTGGTATAAATATCTTTCAGGGAAACTGTTTGAGAAAGGTCATGCATTTTAAAACATAATACAGTAATAGAAAGTGTTACATCTTTGATTTGAATTTGGTTACCGTAGTTGGGTTACAAAGTGGTTATATTCAGTGCAGTTATAAGATTATGGTTGAAATTAGAGAGATTTTAGTCAGATGATGCCGAGCTATGTACGTTACCAATGAATTGTTTTGGTATTGTTTAAAAAAATGAAACCCTTTAATTCGCTATAAATATCACTTGGAAGCGTTTATAAAAACTATGTAAATAGAAGGCCATATGTGAGAAAAATATGAAACCTTGAATAGGTACGATTAGTATACTTGGAGATATACTGTAATTGAAAGTCAAACCCAATCGAGCAGTGCAATGGCTCTAGGATGTTGTCAGGTATTATGATTGATTGCTGATGAGTTAACGTTTGAATAACGTAGTGAAGTGCAATGGCTTCGGATCCATTGACAAAGTAAGCGTTAGTGTGAAACCGTAATACCTTGGACATAAACTGACGTACTTAGTGTCGGCCTAAGAGTGGTAACTGCTAGAGAAAGCATTAAGAGTGAACATAATGAACTTTGACTTTGACTTTGACTATGACTTTAATGCCGCGTATCTAGAGTTACCAGGCGGCAGCTAAAGAAAGGTGTATGTTTGAGATTTATGGAGAATGTGGGTAATGTAGTGACGTACCTCGAGTTGCGACAATGTGAGAGCGCAACTGCTTGGGAAAGCTATTCATTACTCATCTTAAGTGGATTTATGGAGAATGTGGTAATGTAATGACGTACCTACCTTGAGTTGCGACAATGTGACAGCGCAACTGCATGGGAAAGTTACTCATCTTAAGTGGATATTACTGGAAGAGTAAAATTAATAAAATGAATAACTTGTGCATTTTGTTCGCAGCAACTACACCAGACTGTGACACTGCCAAGGTTGGCAGCGTGCGCAGGAGGGCCGTGTTATCACCTGTATTTTGTTTGCCGTGTATTTCACTATAGTATTATTTTTAATACTGGGATTTGAGTCTAAATATGTGTCATTTAGTGTAGAGGGCGCCGGTGAGATACCATTCGCTTCTACCCGCCATCTCAAAAGAGTTTTAGAGGGGTTGGCGCTATAAGTAGATGGAGCTAAGCCGTTGAAAGGATTCCTTTGTGAAATTTTGTATGGGAA
This sequence comes from Ectropis crepuscularia, assembly GCA_963693475.1. NCBI lineage: Eukaryota > Metazoa > Arthropoda > Insecta > Lepidoptera > Geometridae > Ectropis > Ectropis crepuscularia. The sequence continues at coordinate 4,959,228 of OY856361.1, forward strand.
AGATCGAACAGTTGTCAATATAAATTCTTACATTTATTCAATTGGTTTACTTTTACTCAATTGATAACACTTAAGCAAAGGGTCTGTTTACAGTCATAAGTTGTGTGTAACTGTGAACTTCACTGTATAAATATAATTTATAGTGCTTTATCCACATCCGGGCTTATGTCGATGATTGAAACTCATCGAGATTTTGTGCAAAAGATAATTCGTGATAACCCTTGATAATAACTTCTAGATATGACTCAGAATTGCCGACAATTCTTTGAAAGGTATTTTTTATTAAAATATGTCAATGCTTTTGTGGCACACCCTATGAATTCTCCCGGTAACATTTAACAACAAAGAACTTTCACTTTTCATAACTTAAATTGTTTTTATTTTCAAAACCGGAATCGAATTAGTTGTGTTGTATATCAAAAACATAATAATGGATTGAAGATCCTGTTATACAAGCTTTGTGATTGTTTAAGTCAGAGCCACTTGTTGAAGTGAAAACTTCTTTTGACGCGCCACATACCGATTTTTCGTGGACTAGAATTGAATTCTAGCGTCACGTTTGGGAATGATAAAAAATCTTCGGGTAAACTCGGGGAACTAAAAATGCGTCAGCATTTCCCATTGACCATCTAGAAATAATTCATTGACCACTGAATTATCTCCCAAAATTGTTTTTTATCTTTAATTATGAAATCAATTTCAGTCTTCGCCTATTCACTGTCGCTTTAATACATACCTACACCTTTCTTGTGTAAAGTTTACATATTGTTTAAAATCTTAAACTTGATGATATTAAAGATCCGGTGTTATGCATTATTATGCGTTGTGTCTGATTTTCGTGTATTTTTGAAGGAGATGCTACAAAATCCACATAATTTAAAATAAAACAATACTTTGAAGTGGCGTTCTTCAGACATTTTGAGCCAATATGCTATTTTTTTGTAAATTATGGTTTGTTTTCATGATGGAAAAATATGGCAAAATACTTATTTGCTTAGTTATTACTTAGTAAGTATAATATATGTTAGTTTCCAAATAAAAGCATCCTTTTAAGCGAACAATATGGTAATAACCTTCAAAATTATTCCGCTGATATGTTTGACGAGAATATGCTTGCAAAAGCTTTTGTCCCATGTTCAAAGAAGAAACAGTTCCACTAACATGGTGCTATATTTATTTTTATTCAGGTACGTATGATGACATTTAAGCAGTGGTGAATATTGTTGTAATTTTTAATAACCTTATGAATAACAGTGTGAAGTCCATAAAAAAAATTGGGTATTTATGTATTGGGCAGAGAAGACTTCAAATATGCTATAACACTAAAACTATGATAATGTCAATTACCATTTTGTTCTCCGGGGACAGCGATTATCTTCGTTGTTTTTTGTTTGTGAAACATAATAAAAAAAATATTGGCAGTCATAGGAACTGCCGATAGAAGTGAAAACTTATAACTCAGAATTTGATAGCTTACTTTGGAAACTACACGGGTGTACCAGAAGGCGTGGCCTGACCATCATGGCATGGCCATCTAGAAATGCGTCAGCATGTCCCATTGGCTCACGCATTTCTAGATGGTCATGCCGTGATGGTTAGGCCACGCCCTTTCAGCATTTCCCATTGGCTGACGCATTTCTAGATGGCCAATGGCCGTGGCCCCGAGTTTACCCGAAGATTTCTTATCATACCCGAGCGTGACGCTAGAATTCAATTCACACCCCACGAAAAATCTGTCCAAAAGCGCGCCTGCGCGCCAAAAGAAGTTTTCACTTCAAAATACTCGGGTGGTGTCAAGGGACATTCTTATGGAACGAAGTTGTACAAATATTGCAACTCTTTACTGTTTCTGTTGCCCTGGTACTGGTACCTAGGGGTAAACGCAACTCTTTTATATTTCTGTTGTCCTGGTATCTGGAGATAAACGCTGGGCTGGCTGTAAGTAATCGAAACTCTTTACTGTTTTTGTTGCCCTGGTACCTACCTGGCCGTTTTTACCGAGTTTACCCGAAGATTTCTTATCATATCTGGGTAGCGATTCTGAAACCATTCGGTTGCATCCGACACGGAATCTCATCTCTCGGTCTTTGTCTTATCTGTTTAGCATGACAAAGACCGAGAGATGAGATTCCGTGTCGGATGCAACCGAATGGTTTCAGAATCGCTACCCTGAGCGTGACGATTGATGAATCCATTTCACAGCTCACGAAAATTCTGTCTATAGTGCGCCTAAAGAAGTTTTCACTTCAAATACGTAGGTTTACAATATTTTTTAATAACCTAACTGATAAGAATAAGAATATTTTATTTCCAAAATGAATAAATACAGTACAAAAAAGTGCGTTTTACGATTTAAAATGACGATGTACATAATACATACTTACCTACGTTACAAGAATTGACAGTGAGCCCCAAACTAAGTGTAAGACTTGTATCTTGGGGCTCGGGTGCAAACTTACATACCTATAGATAATGCGTGTGCGCTGTACAGTTGAAAGAAATACGACGGAACAAAAATTAAAACTAAATTTAAAGAAACAAAAATAAATAAAAAAAGAATACATAAAAAACAAGCTAAAAACAAAAACAAAGCCAGCAGAGAACACGGAATAATTAAACGTTTTACACAACTTTTAAATAGTGAAACTTACAAAGGTCATCAGAATCGGAAGTCTATACAAAAAAACATGCAGTCATCCCGGCATTCGCATTTAAACAGGTGAACCTACTCTCTATATATACAGTTGATTAGTTCCTCAGTGTCATCATAATTGAGAGTTTCCAACCAGGCTCTAAGTATCTTTCTGAAAGCGTATTTCGGCGAATGTTCGCAGTCTCGGAGACGCCTCCAAACATTATTATACGTGCAGAGGAGCGAGTACGATGGAGCGCGCCTTGCGAGTAATGAATGGGCGTGCGGGAGAGGCAGCATGTAAGTTCTGGTCGTGCGCTTGGATAACAAAACTTCACAGTCTTCGCGAGAAAGTAAGCCAGAGTGTGTTTTCATCACTGCGTTGAACACAAATAATTGTCGGACTCTTAACACTCTAAATTCGGAGTAGATCAAGTCGGTTGGGTATCGAAACGGCTTTCTAAGCAAAACCTTAATAAGGGCCCGCTGGGCTCGCTCAACGGAGATGAAAAACGTTTTCCCAGCGCTACCCCATACAGAAATGCAATATTGCATTACTGACTGCCACAAAGCATAGTAGATATTTTTAGAAGTGCTATTGGCAAGCAGTTTCTTAAATTCCTCATAACATAAATTAGTTTGCGCACGCGAGAAGAAACGTCAGTTATGTGTTGCTTGAATGATAGATTTCCATCAATGATTACACCTAGATATCTGATACTCTCAACCGCTTCAATAACACTACAAGAGCATGATATAGGTCGAGACTGGGGAACTGTAGAGCAGTAGTGAATTTTTAAGCTCATGGAAGGAGGCGGGCGCGATACTGAAGTCTTGCTAAAAGCGATGTATTTCGACTTTTTTGTGTTTAAAGTGAGTAAACTTTTATCTAGAGTTTGAGCAAGAGTAGCTAAGCCGTTTTCAGCGAGACGAAAAACATGAGACCAATTCTCACCATAGAAAACAATCGCGGTGTCGTCGGCGTAGGTGATGATGTCAGCGTTAGGGATTTTGCTCCTTACTAATTCATTAATGTAGAGCAAGAACAGGGTCGGTCCAAGCAAGCTACCTTGAGGAATTCTGTAGTTAACTGGGAGATGGTCGCTAGAATGGTTTCCGACCTTAAAATTGCGAACGATCAGTAAGGTAGCTTTTAAACCATTCCAGTGCGGCGCCTCTGATACCGGATGCCTCCAGTTTCTTCAGGAGTAACCCAAGTGATAAGGAATCGAATGCTTTTGCCATATCTAAAAAGGTGGCAATGCATCTCGCTCCCCCATCCACATGAGAAGAAACTAGGTTTACCAACAAAAACGCCGCATCCTCCGTTGACTTCCCCTGACGGAAACCAAATTGCCTTTCAGATATAAGTTTATGTTGCTCTAGAAATTTTATCAGTCTGGAATTAACTACCTTCTCCAAGATTTTAGAAATTATACTAAGGAGAGCAATGGGTCTGTAGTTATCAGGGGAAGATTTAGAGCCGCTTTTGTATATCGGGGATACTGCCGCGATTTTCCAGCAGTCAGGAAAAATTCCTGTTTCCAGGCTCAAATTAAAAATATGGTCTAAAGGAATTACCAAAGCGTTAATTGACATTTTTATCAGTTTAGATGGGATGGAGTCTGCCCCCGGAGCGCTGTCGTTTTTTAAACCAGAAATAATCCAGAAAGAATTAAGAGATTCTTACCTACTGACGCAAAGTGTGTATTGCAGCGGTTCAGCGAATTGTCATCGTTACCATTTATTAAATCTGATGAATTATTACTCTGTTTTGAAGTGTGACAGATGTTTTTGATTGTTTTCCATAGCTGTCTTGGATTATTCTTATTTTGTTCTAATAGTTGTCTATTGTAACTAGCCTTAACGTTGCGTAGAAGTTTATTACAGAAATTTCTATATCGTAGAAACACTAGAGAACGTTGTGCGTCGTTTGGATGATTTTTACTGTCTGCGTGAAGCTTGTCGCAATGTCGCATGCACCTAATTAACCCAGGGCTTATCCACGGCTTCAAGTTAGTCATTGTTCTGCCTACTTTTACGGTTACAGTATGATTACGATTTGCGTTGGTTACGATTTCATTAAATCTGTTGGTGGCACCGTTTACACTAAAACAAGACGTTACTGTGGACCAGTCTGTGCGAGCCAGTGCTAATGCAACATCGTTATAACTTGTCTTAGAATAATTTCTGTTACCAGATTTTTGATTTTTATGTCCTATTGGAAAGCCTGTGATGGTGATTGCATGATCAGTAACGGAAGATTGGCAAATGACTCCAGTTGCTTTAAGTCCGGATTTGACGAATATGTGATCCAAACAGCTGCGTAAGCGGGTTGAAGAAGATATGGCTGGTAGCAAAGCATGAGACGCCATCAAGCAGAGGTACTGGGAAACCTGCTTATTTAGAGGGTCGCACAAATTGACATTTATATCACCTGCAACGACGACATTTGATTTGTGTTCGAAGTTTTTGAGGACAGTGTCAAGAGAGAGCAAGAAAGGGTCCAAATTAGCAATTGAAGGAGAACGGTAAATGCCCAGTATGATTGTTTTGTCATCCAGCCGCAAGGCCACCGAGTCCGAGTCCGTTAACTCATATTTAAGTAACGCTGCGCAATATTTCGTTTTCACATACATAACAACTCCGCCATTTTTGTTTATTTGACCACGGGAACGATAATGACCATAGCCCGGTAAGGGCTGCAATAAGGTGTGTTCCGTTAGCCAACATTCAGTTAGAATGATTACGTCAAAGTCAATGCCAAAGCGAGTAAGCGAGACCACGAAATCCTCGAAATTGCAGTTATAACTTCTTATATTGACACTGATGACTCTGAAGGTGTGACCCAAGTGCCGCACTAAAAATGAGCCGCAGGATTCAGCCGATACGAAATTGTGACAATCAATTGATATTGTAGCGTCTATATCGTCTGTGATGTCAACTAAAACCATCGATGTAGATGAAGAACTGTGAGTTTATTGAGAGCAAAATCCTGAGATTCACTTTGCTATGCGAATTCAGTAGGAGCTGCGGAACAAGGAGCAAACTGGCAAAAAAATAAAATATTATCGGTGAATTACACAGTGGAGTAACGTTTTCGATGTCAACAGTTAATAATACAATTACGTCGCCTAAAAAACACAAAACGAGATTGGCCGTAAACATGTCTACACAGTTTTTAAATAAGCGGAAGGGCAGGCTCACATAGCACAGGCTTGTTCGGCGAAAGCACAGGGTCGATATCCGGCACCACACTGAAGCAGCGTTCCAAGTCAGCCGGCGACTTGATGGCGATAGCGGGGTTTCCCTCTTTTCTTCGGACCAATATAGTACCATTTTTAACCCAACAGTATTTAAACCCGACCTCGCTACACTGCTGTCTCGCGGAACGAAACAACAATCTATTTTCTTTAGTTAATCGCTCGTTAAGGTAAAGCTTTCTGTTAGTGCCGCCGACCTCAATATCAGAGGTATTTAATGTCTGGCGGCTCTTCGCTGCTTTTAAGAGGTCGTCGCGTATTTGACGGCGGACGAAACGCATGACAACTGGCCGAGGGAATATTGTGGAGGCATCAGAGCTTGCTGCCTGTCGTGGGCCAACCCTCGCGACGTGATCAAGGTCTCTTTCTTTCTTCTGATCTTTCCTGCAGGCGAACCCCTAGTTTGGCTGCCATCACGAGGGTGAGGTGCGTCAAGTTCTCGCCTTTTGCTTCGTTGACACCCAACAGTTCCAACTCATTTCTCAGGTCTACCTGCATTTTAATGTCAAGCTGCTGACGGAGATCGACTACCGCTTTCCGTAGAAAGCATAGTTCTTGTTCGCGAGCGGCGTCACGGGCTTCGAGCGCGCGCCATTTTGAACTACACTCGTCAATTTTTGCGATAGTATGATCGGACAAATAGCTCATCTGCTTTTTCAAATCACCGATATCCTCTCTCATAAGCCGCAGTTCAGTATACAGGATTTCAATGGGGTCTGGATCCGGAGTGACCGCGGGTGAGCAGGTCGGGGTGGTTTTGTTACGACTGCCCGCGTTCGTAGATGAAATGGGCAGGCGCAGCTCGTTCGGAACAGCCGGGCGCGCGGGCGCGGGCGTATTATCTGATTTCGGCAAATTCATTTTACAGAGTGGACAGATCCAGTTCGTTTTGATCTCCTCGGAAATATTACGGATTTCACCCATGTTCACACACATAGCGTGAAAGATGCTAGGGCATTTCGAACATTTCATCTGTTGAGCTGATCTGACTGGTTTTTTACAAGCAGAACAGTAATTAGCCGTGAATTTGTCGGGTAGGACGGGCATTTTGCAATGATTGTTGGCTTTGTATTAAATGACAAAAAATATTAGTTAAACACACTGATGCGTTGTGTGGTGTCTCTGACCGGCTATATGGCCGGAGTGCGATAGAGAGGATTTTTTCGGATCACGTTCCGTCTCTTTTACTCAAAGGTGAAGAAGGCTTACTTCTGTGAGCGCGCGACTTGAAGAACTTTGTGGTAATAAGATTTGAAAAAATCCACACACGCCACACTGGTGCTTAGATACGTCGAACTAATGGACTAATTACATCGATATAAAACAATATATTATGTGCCCTGAGCACCTTGAAATTGGTAAAAAACTGCGTCTCTGTGTGTAACGTAAGTGGTTTACAACAACCAATCTACTTGACCCCTATAACCGCTAGCGGCGAGATTTGCTGTGGTTCTACTTATGTTGGTTGTTGACAACGAATAATGATAGGTAAAAACGTCCGGCGTCCACCGCGTCCTGCAGCGGACTAGAACGGAAAGAGTGAGCTCACTCTTCCCAACGTTGACATGATTACGTGCGCCCTAAAGTTTGGCCCCATCTTGGGTTCTACGATCTATGTATATAACTTAGTATTCTGACAACATCACTAACGAAATAAGCATAGGTATAACACAAAACACGAACTAAAGTTCAAGGGGAATGTTCGGATATGACAAAAAAACAGAAAATTACCAATTTTTCGTAAATTCCGCACTGCACAATTCTGTTTTGCCGGAGCGACAAGCGGAAGCTGAGGGTCGCGGGATAATGAAATGGCGCTCTGCTCTTGTCAGTGTTTGAAAATTTTGCCAAATTAGATAGATATTTAATTCATACGGTCATACCCCACCGCCGATCTTACCCCAACGCACCTTAATACTGAGTTTCCAATATAAACTAACAATAGCCTACCAACTACCAACCTACAACCTAATAAAAAAACCCGAATAGCCTACCAACTTTATTGAAAACGCTGATAAATATTGACGTGAGATTTTTCGATTGAAAATTGGGGTACCTACTTCTTCGATATTAACTCGATTTAAGGTGACAATAAAACAATTATTTTAAATAAAAACATACAGCGTATTTGAGATATAAAATGGCAAGCTTCTACCAAATTTCGTGACTAAATTTTGTTATTTTTTTAATAAGAAAAATATAAAACCAATAACTTAGGTATTAGGTATTTAAATTTTTCTAAAAAAAATTAAGACTTTGTGAAAAAAGAGTGCATGCAAAAGTTATAGATTTTTTTATGACCTACAACTTTGTCACACAATTTATTTCCATAGGATTTGTAGTTTTGCCGGAAATCGAGACAAACCGTTTTTATAAAACTCCCCCTTCCGCTTCAGATCGCCCGTAAATTATTTTTCCTTTCACTTTTGGCACATTCCTTTTACAACGGGTTTTATTCGAAATTATGGTCATACAACCGAATGGAAGCTAGAAACGAAAAAGAAGTTGAAGTCTCTTTTAGTGTATTGATCATTTACCACTCTTTATTTAGTCTGTGTCTCTGTGTTATTTACGTTCTTGCAATATAACTCTGCGACTGGTGGCGTGGTGGCGTACTAATGTTCTCAGGTCAAGCTAATAGGTTCCCTTCCCGTTCATTGAGAACTTACAACTTCATAAAACAGGTACGGGAAGGGATTGTTTAGGGAAGTAATATAAGTAACTACACATATATAAGTTACACAATTACTCAAGAACGAATGTCTCGAAGTAATGAACGCCGTTGCAGTGCTGGACGTCTACTCTATTTCTACGAAAACGCAATTTCGAAAAAAGACTTGCGACTTTCCTACTTTCGTTCTACTTCGTTTCTTGCGATACAAAATCGTTTGACGTTTAAATGTAATAAGCATACTCTAAATTAGAGTAGGCTAAGAACATTTAAACGGACAAAACGCCGGATCGAAGTAGAATCGGAGTTGGAAAGTCGCGAGTTTATTTCGAAATTACGCTTTCGTGGAAATAGAGTACATAGTAGTAGGTTTGGCTCAGTATTACCAAGTATAATTGGTACAGGCAGTCTCTTACCACAAGGAGAACTTTATTATAGGTAGTTTATTACATTATTAAAAATCTGTCATTTCAACCTACACCAACAACGAAATAACAAGAATTTAATTTAAACTTTTAAATCTTTTATTGAGACCATGGTAGCGATTCTGAAACCATTCGGTTGCATCCGACACGGAATCTCATCTCTCGGTCTCTGTCATGCTTATCAGATAAGACAAAGACCGAGAGATGAGATTCCGTGTCGGATGCAACCGAATGGTTTCAGAATCGCTACCCAGAAATAACATTAACAGTAGTATTGATATTGGTGATAAAACAATCAAACCCCAAAAATACAGCCTCGGCATAAAAATATGGCGATAATAGGCGGAGAATTGATTGCTATGGTATCCCTACATATTAGCTGTCAAGCTGTCATGCTCTCCTGTCCTATCAAATACGTCATACGTCAAATAAAGTCCATTTCACGAAAGAAGTCCCGCAGACGCAGCGCTGTATTCGCGCGACATAATGTTGCCACGGTTAAATTTATATGGTATGGGGAAATCAGGGGAAATAATGTATAGTTCATTAGTTTCATTTTATTAACTTCGTACTCGAACAGTTAGATAAGAAAAAAAATGTTTTTAAAAGAATATATTTTTATATAGGTACCTATTTGATGTTTATACTGCTAAGGTCAGATTAGTGAAAAATTAATCTTCCTGTAATTTCTAAAATATAAAATGTAAATATAAATGTTCAACCAACTTCAAATTAGAAAAATAAAATAACATTTAAAAAGTTTTATTCAAAGTTTTATTGAATAATTATGATCGGTCATACTATGATCACTGTCAGAAGAGTGAATAGAAACAGAATCAGATTCTGTTTCACTATCACTAGCCGTAGATATAATAAATCGATCCATTTCTTCATCCATAAGACCATCATTTTTTAAATATTCTGCCTCCAAATGCTGTACATGTTTACATTGAACTGCCCAATCTTCCGCTGTAACAGACTCGAAAGCCTCTTCTGTTAGGCGTACAATTTCTTTTGGATCTTGGCCCACGTTTTTATCCGCTACCCGTCTCTTTACAAGGCTCCACATTTTTTCGATCGGATTGAGATCACAGTGGTAAGGCGGCAATCTTAGCAATTCATGATTGTGAGATTTTAATAATTCATCCACGGCATATGTAGGTGGACCTTTGTTTTGCTTAATTAATCCAAATAATACAGCTTTTGTCCAAGTATCTTCAAAATATACTCCCTTTCCTCGCAGCCATTCCTGCATGTCACCTGCAATAAAATTAACAATTTTAAAAAAAATCTAACCATGACTATTTCCGTATCTAATTACATTATAGTTGAATATAACTTTACAAATTTTTGCTGTGTTGTGTTAATTCCTTTTCAAATTTTCCTTAATAAAAATCGTGCATTAAAAAAAACTTAACTCCATTCTATAAATCAATCGGGAAAAAATATGTATAATATGGCATCTCCCCATCAACTCCCCATCTGTCAAATTTAGTTCCACAATTGTCCGCGGGACTTCTTTCGTGAAATGGACTCTAGCTCTGCTTTTGAAAAAGGCACTTTTGGGATCTGTGTATATATAGGAGGTAAAAATTTTTAGGTATATAGTGATCTGTGACAACCACAATGAGGGAGTTTCCGACGAGACAAAAATAGTTCCAACGGACGCACTAGATGGCGATTGTTCGAGATGCAGATAGATCTGTCTCTACCATAAACTCTCAACAGTGTAATCCCTTTAGAGACCCTACCCGTTTTCAGGGAAAAAGTATAGTGTAAAAAGTGTCTTTTTTAATTTTAAAATATTGGGAATAAAAATAGCTAATTAGGTTGATAATGTAATAAAAAACCGTTACTGATCACAATCCCTTTTCAGTAAAAATCTTTAGAACTCCCGAGGCAATAGACACCAACTAAGCCAAAGTAGAAGGAAAATTCAAAGATATAAATAGCAGCACTGATACGACAATATTTTATCCACAGACTAAGTAGAGAGATACTCTCTCGGCTGAAGGATTAGTATCCATAGCCAAGAATAAATTTTAAAAATATATATTTTGTCTTTCATCAGGTTTAAGCATGGACGTACTAATAGTAAGGACTAGAAATACCTACAAAAAAAAGGTGCATACCTACAAAAAAAAGGTGCATACCTACAACGCAAAACGTTACATAAGATGGCGGCCATTGTAAGGGTTGTCCCTAAGTCCCTATCAGGGTCATAGGTGTTACTATAACGAGTATCGATACTAGATATCAAGTATTACTAGAAATTAGGTATGTTTTACTAAATAACGTCAAATCGAAAAATGTATTTGGAAACCGAGATCAAATTGAGAAAAAGCACAACTTTCATTTGTAAAGTCTAAAAAGTATAGCCAAAGCAAGATCCTATTAATATAATAAATGTGAGAGTCACGATGTTCGGATGCTTGTTCCTTAATCATGCTCTAACGTATGAACGGATTGGGCTGAAATTTGGAATGTAGATAGATTATAGTCTGGAAGAAAACATAGGCTACATTTCATCTCGCTGGAAAAACGGGAACGGGCGCTGCTAGTATATATATAAACAGATTTAGATCAAAAAGATATTTATGATGAAATCGCAGAACCAGTACTTACCAGTAGCATGCGCGGCTCCAGGGGGGGGGTCACGGGGGACATGACCCCCCCCAAAATCATACATGGGGCGATACTTGTAAAGTCTTTTTTACTCGATTTATTGTATTTCTACTCGTGACCCCCCCCAAAATCTGAGGCTGTGTACTGGTGACCCCCCCCCAAAATTCGAGGCTGGGACCGCGCCTGACCAGTAGTTAGAAAACTTCCTTTAGTCGATAGAGTCGAGCATCTAATAAAATACAATTAATACAATACCAAACAAGCTATATACCTACCTATAATACTCAACTAAGACAATTTACCTACGTAGTAAAAAATAGATAATGAAAATATCTAATAATTGATGTAAGTACATAAAATAACAAAAAAAAACTGAGATGTTACGTTTGCACCGGGCTTGGGTCCCAAATGAATTAATATATAATGACCATTCTTCTTTTCGAATAGAATAATTCCTATATTGTGTGGCAGTTGTAAGTAGATACATACCTCTATGTGCACTGTTTCCACAATTTGTTGCGGTAACTGCAAGGAAGCCACAGTGGATGCACAAGAAACATCAAGATTTTGTGTTTCACACAAAACTGAGGACTTTTGCTGTTGTTTTTTGTCGAGTGCCTGAAATAAATAGATGCATACTAATATTGTGCCGTGACTGCCCTCGTGGCCTAGTGGGTAGTAACTCTGCCTGCGAAGCCGAGGGTCGTGGGTTCGATTCCCACCCAGGGCAAACATTTGTGTGATGAATTCAAATGTTTGCACTGTGTCTGGGTGTTTCTATCTATAATAAGTATGTATTTAAAATTATATAAGTATATATGTCAGCTATCTGGCCACCATAGCACAAGCATTGCTTAGTTTGGGGTCAGATGGTGTTGTGTGTGAATGTCCACCAATATTTATTTATTGTGATAAACAATATGTTTTCTATTACGTATTTTTTTTAAATTATTTAAGGGCAAAAAGCCATGAATAATCATTACATTTCATACTTACCAAAAATAATGTGGGAACAGAGTTATCATGTAGGGGAGGTAGGGGAGGGATGGGCAGTTGGGAGACATGGGCACCCCCCTTTTATTCTGATTTGAGCATAGATTTTATTTTTTTCTTGATTTGGTAGTTTTATTTACCGTCTGCCAACACTGTTCATCCATAGTGTATATGTAATTGTTGTCAGTTGTCAAACGCAAACACGTTTGAAAGTTATGCGCTAGTAAAAGTAAATATTTTGTTTGTGGTTTTGGATCTTAATAAAGAGAAAACTAATGAAAGGCATGTGTATTTTTTATTATTTATCTATTGTATATTAACTAATCTATAAATTAAACTGAAACTCAAGCCTAAATACATAGATTAAAAAAAATACCGGTAACCTATGTCGAAAATGTATACAGAGGGAGTAATGGGCATTTGGACGATGGGGTGGTCTGGGCATGCCCAATGCTCCCTCCTATTATGTTCAGTATAGGAGGATTTTTAACTATCGGTTTATTTTTAAATACAGAAAGATGACGTTTAAATTCAAAAAGAAAGGTTTGTGACGGAAAAATTCCTAAAGATTTAATATTACGAGCCATATAAGAGGTATCAAAAGGATCAAACATAAAAACAAATTTACGCACGTAAATTAGCCTTCCTGAAGTAGATGACATAGCTAGTGTTCTTTTAGATGACATCAAAACTAAATTGCCAGTACCAAAGCAATGCAATGACAATGCAAAGACATGCAATAAACCCAAACGTGGTAGTTCTATGTACACATTTGATAGTCCTCTATGGGTTATACCTTTATACCCAATCTCAGATAATTTAAGATACTGTTTAAGATGTTTTTTGTTTGTTAACTTTTATTTTTGGTTTCTGTTATTGATATAGTTTAATAATAGTCTATTTGTTAACTAATTTTTGAATTCCATTAAGGATATAAAGTGTTTTATGGACCGTGCCCAAGCCTCCCACAGGGTGTGTCCAAGCCTCCCTACCATAGGGAGCATTGGGCACTTTTGACTTAGTTTATAAAATATCTAGTTATGTTGAGACTGATTGTAATTTTGAAGAAAGCTCTTTAATTATATCTAGCCAAATGTGTGGTGCAATCAAAATTGGCAATAAAAGTTGATAATCTATAAAATCAGATTTTTTATGCAATAAATAGTGAAAAAGTGCCCATCCCTCCCCTACCTCCCCTAATCTCATCACATCAAGAGTTCTATTGAAACAGCTTTCTTTAAAGTGAAGTGAGCAGAGGAACCATTCTTTAAGTCGAGGATCAATATTTTCTTCACCAATAGCATCTAACCATTCTTTCTTCAATTTTTCATTTCTAGGAAATCTATAAAAAAAGGGCAGTTATTATTATTTACGTTTAGATAAATCACCCCAGTTACAGCTGCTAATATGTATTAAGGGTCAACATTTCGCTCATGGCACGAAATTTTAATTCAAAACAGTTATAATTGTTTTAGCGATACCGATATTGTTTCAACATACGCACGCACTAGTTTTAGATATACTATTACGTTAACGGTACAACACTATTCCACTATGTAATCAAAAACAAATGAAATACTAAAAATAATGGTCTGTTTTACGGAAATGAACCCAAATCTCAATACTTTACTTGTGAATTCATGATCGAGAAACGATTTTCTCATGAGATGTGTAAGATTTTGAGTACTTTTATTAGAAAACTGGATACTAACCTGTGCAACGACAATTGAGGTTGATTTTTACCTTTCCTTGCCCCACAGTTCACAATACAACACTTAGTCATATTGAATTGGTGTTTTTCACCAGTCACACGCAGTTTTAAAAGTTATATCTTCGTAAATTTCTCGAAAATCACAATATTTCACAAAGTAAACAACCATCTGACATTTAAACTACCACGAAACTCGCCACATAAAATGGCCGATTATGGCACTTACCTACAACTGTCTCTACGTCACATCAAAATGTTGCCAAAATGAGCAACAACATAAATATTGTTGTCTCTTTTATCAAATATAATTATTTCATTAGAAAGAATGAGACATAACGATGTTTCACATTCTGTACCCTTGTTTCACTCATATTAGTATAGGCAAATGTAGGTATAGAATAACGCGGCATCTCCTTGTGTTTCTGATCTCAATGGGTTTAAGAATTTGTTTTGAAATTGACGTACCTAACCAAGATGACGGCGCGTCAATTAGTTCCATAATCCATATTTTCATATTTTGCTACGCGCAGAGTTAACTGCGCGCAGCGCGCACGTTACTTAACTACTAAACTACTTATCTTTCATAGCTGCATAGCTCAAAGCTCAAAGTGATCTGTGGTGATCTGTGATTTGCTCTATGATTATATTGATTATTACTTTACTTACTTTATAACATTTCATTTGCATTGTTTTATTTTTTGACTATGGAACTATGGATTTTTAATTATCATAATACAAACAACGGTGGTTTTATATTACTCATTTATTCAACTGTTTTCAACTACATTACAAACCGACGTTACAATAGAGAATCCCGAATCTCCCTTCTTTTTCTCGTACCATAGACAAATGCCGTGTTGCCAGTCGTATTCGACCCAAAGTTACCACAGATATTGCCAGAAGTACGAATACTTATTCCATATAGAATCTAGTACTGTTCTACAAAATAGAACAGTACGACCCCTCGTTGGGGATTCTTAACAGTCGGCCATCCTGAACCAGTGTCTGTCCCAGACACAGATATAGTTGGCAATGTATGAGATAACAGGTAACTGAAGTAGCAGACTCTAATTCGGGTTGAATTAGATAATAATACTATACAATTATTAATAATTATGTTCCTTCTTCAAAAACAAAATTATGATATCAAATTATTAGCCTAATGGGTAAGTTAACACTTGTAGTAAATTTACATCTTGTCAAACAGTAATAAAAAATATCACAATGCTGCGACCATCCTGATCACTAGAATGTCCCCATTCTAAAAACGACTGATACCATTGTGCAGAATATTGATGAACAGATTTAAGTTGCTAAATTTTGAACATAATTCTGATGCCAACTACATATTTCATTGTACATTGTACTACGCCCTCCACATAGAAGGGAACTCGGTGCATCTAACAATATGCTCCGGCCTCGGTGCTGTACATAGCTTATGAGGTCGGGGTACTATTTGCACGGCCAAGGAGCTTTCGGTCTCCTGTGAAAGGTAAATGAACAGAGCATTTGTAACTTGCACACGCAAGCTTCTTCGATCTGGTTTTAAAAACAAGTAACTGGGGTATCTGGGTACAGCTTGCACACACAAGGTGCTTCGATCTCGTTTTAAACGTAATTAAGTAGAGTATCTGGATACAGCTTGCACACACAAGGTGCTTCAATCTCGTTTTACAGTTAATTTACTAAAGTATATGGGTGCCACTTGCACGCATAAGGTACTTCAATCTCGTTTTAAAGGTAAGTTACTAAAGTATCTGGGTACCAATTGCACGCACAAGGTGCTTGAATCTCGTTTTAAAGGCAAGTTACTAAAGTATCTGGGCACCGCTTGCACTCACAAGGTGCTTCGGTCTCGTGTTAAAGATATGTAGTTCATCAATCTCGTTTTAAAGGTGATTTACTAAAGTATATGGGTGCCACTTGCACGCACAAGGTGTTTCAATCTCGTTTTAAAGGAAGTTACTAAAGTATCTGGGTACTACTTGCACGCACAAGGTGCTTCAATCTCGTTTTAAAGGTAAGTTACTAAAGTATCTGGGTACTACTTGCACGCACAAGGTGCTTCAATCTCGTTTTAAAGGTAAGTTACTAAAGTATCTGGGTACTACTTGCACGCACAAGGTGCTTCAATCTCGTTTTAAAGGTAAGTTACTAAAGTATCTGGGTACTACTTGCACGCACAAGGTGCTTCAATCTCGTTTTAAAGGTAAGTTACTAAAGTATCTGGGTACTACTTGCACGCACAAGGTGCTTCAATCTTGTTTTAAAGGTAAGTTACTAAAGTATCTGGGCACCGCTTGCACCCATAAAATGCTTCGGTCTCTTCCAGCCAATGATTAACTCTTCTGGGTACCGCTTGCACACGCAAGGTGCTACGGCCTTCTCCTGTAAGTAAATAACATAAATAATCTGGATACCGCTTGCACCCATAAAGTGCTTCGGCCTCCTCCAGTTAGTGATGAAATCGCCTGGGTACCGCTTGCACACGCAAGGTGCTTCGGCCTCCTCCAGGAAGTAAATAACATAAATATTCTGGGTACCGCTTGCACCCATAAGGTGCTTCGGCCTCCTCCAGTTAGTGATGAAATCGCCTGGGTACCGCTTGCACACGCAAGGTGCTTCGGCCTCCTCCAGGAAGTAAATAACATAAATATTCTGGGTACCGCTTGCACCCATAAGGTGCTTCGGCCTCCTCCAGTTAATGACTAAATCGCCTGGGTACCGCTTGCACACACAAGGTGCTTCGGCCTCCTCCAGGAAGTAAATAACATAAATATTCTGGATACCGCTTGCACCCATAAGGTGCTTCGGCCTCCTCCAGTTAATGATTAAATCGCCTGGGTACCGCTTGCACACACAAGGTGCTTCGGCCTCCTCCAGGAAACAAATAACATAAATATTGTAGATACCGCTTGCACCCATAAGGTGCTTCGGCCTTCTCCAGTAGACAAGTTTATCAGGACATCTTCGGGAAGAACTTGATTCAGCCTCGTTCTGGTGTTGCAGCACTATGCAGCACTAGCGCTCACAAGGCGCCACATTGCCGACTCCATCGTCACTCCAAGACGTGCTCAGCTGTCTCTTTGCGCGGTTCAGGAATTGGTTGAAGGAAGGGTAGCTTAAGCGTATCAGAACCAAGGGCAAATTTAAAACATCTCAGCGGTTTTAGAAAGAAAACAAGAATATAATCAAGGTTGTTAATGGACCAGTGCAGAGTAACGTTGACTAACATACTTTGTATAAAATACATTTTCATCAATCAAGAACACAGTTCGTAAGCTTACGCAAACTGAATCATAATACATTTCATAGTAATTTTAGTGCTTTATATATTTTTGTTTTAATTTCCATCACTACTTTCCTTCCGAGCCGTCAGATCTCATCGAAGGTTACATTTTATCAATTTGAAAAATGTTTACGTTTATCTTTCTCGCGCTATTCTTGTGCTATCTATACTTTAGAACCTATAAATTGTTCAATGCTACTTCAATACTTCAATGATACTTTTATTCGTCTGTGAAACTAGGATTAACAAAATTGTGTTGTGTCAGAGACCAGAAAAACGTTCGCTAGTTTCCATAAATGTTTGGTATACAGACATATAAGTGGATTATAAATCTTCAGCGAAATTTAAATTTGCTTCAGCGAATTTTGTTCAATGCGAAAACATCTCGAATTGCAGCTCTAGAAGTTTTAGTCTTCGTGTCCGCTTTCGTTCTCTTTGATATTTTAAACTTAACAGTCTTTGATATTATACATTTAATTTAACTATCGATAAGGCCTATAGGATAATGCCTTAGGGTAGCTATTGTCTCCAACTTTACTTTTATCGAAAGGTTCAAATAGATTTGCGTACAAATCGTACTAACTTAGCAAACCAGTAGTTCAGTAGTAGACTACGTTTCTTCATAAGGGGAACGACTGACATTGTCTTGGCATTGTTCGATTTTTTTTTCTTTTAGGCACTCGCCTATCGTAACTCTTAACTGTATGTCTATTTTTTGTAATTAAAATTATAATAGTGGAGCGACTCCCCGATATTTCGATGCAGTATTTTACGCCATGTTCATGGATAACAAATTAGAAATTTTGTGTCAATTATGCAAAAGTTTCTGACCGCAGGCAGACTTATCAAACTACCCTATTTCTCAGACTTTTTAGGAAAATTACTAGTCTTATTAGTCAAGCTTAAATTTTGACAAAACGTAGTCACTGTTTCACTGTTCTTTTTTTTTAAATTTATTTGGAGCACAATGTAGAGATTTATTATATTATTTTAAACATCTTACAGCTTTTGGAAAAGAAGTTAATAATTTTATCTGCCATTCCGCGCCAGCATATTTGACTCTTATTGGTCGATCAACCAACTAGCTAGCTTTTACTTTTAAAAATGGCCAGAGTATCGTTTGACTTTTCAACCAACTCAAAACATGTGCTGTCGGCTCAAAAGCTTTGCATAGCCAATCCTTGATTGTTTGTAAATAAAAATCTTGAGGATTGGAACCCTCTATACCAGGTACCTAATGCTCTTGCTCCGTTCTCTCGCCAATTTATGTTTTGTCGTTGCCGCATCTTACCATGTGCTTTAAAATATAGAACATCTGAGTTAGATGCGACAGAATACCAGTTTGATATCCGTGACAGTCAACAAACAGAAGCCAGATTTCAAATCGTTGCGACCAACATACACATCATGTGTGATGACGGCGCCACTACCACGGTTTTAATGTGAACAAATATTTATGACATAGGAACTGTTTAGTACCTGTTTCTAGGTATCTTTTATCAATACATATATTTGTCGTACTCTGTTTGAAAATTATATTTTGTGACCACTGCGCTTCAATATTATGAAGCGCTTTATACAAAATTATCAACTTACTAACTGTAGTACGTATTATTACAATCATATTCGCCAGATTTAGCAGTCCGTTCTTTTTTTTTTTTATAAATGGAAAACGAGATATATTAATCAATTTCTAATGTGGACCCAAAAAAAATATACCACGTACAGTAAATAACTTTGTGTTCGGCACGACCTGTATTACGTCACGCATTGCATCACAGCTTATAAATCTTGAAATGCTTTTCATGCATGAATTCAATCATAATATTTATTTCCAGCTAAATATAAATTGCCAGCTGATTCCCCGCTGGGCGAGAGCCAGACTTAAACTATTATTACCAGAATTTAAAAAAATATTAACTTCGCGTAAATAATTCGCCGCCCCTCGATAATTTGTGCCATTGTCCGAACGTATTAAAGAGGGTACTCCTCTTCGCGCTACAAAGCGATCCAGCGCCGCGACAAAGGCCTCCGTAGACAGCGCAGAGACCAGCTCCAGGTGGACTGCTTTGGTGGCCAAACACACAAAGACGCACAGGTAGGCTTTAACGACCTTGGCGTTACGCAACGTCGATGACTTGACCGAGAAGGGCCCAGCGAAGTCCGTTCCGACCCCGTCGAACGGCCTCGAGGGAGAAATCATATCCGGAGGAAGATCTCCCATCATGGGCTGCATGGTAGACGCCTTGAGCCTATAACAAGGGACACATCTAAACAGCACCTTTCGGACCGCCCTGCGAGCCGACAAGATCCAGAATTCACGCTGCAACACAGCGAGAAGCGCGCCACATCCAGCGTGCGCGTTACCGATATGCCGATCGGTGATCAGCAGGTCCACCAGAGGACCTCCTTTCGGTAGCAACAGGGGGTGCCTGCTGCCGTACGGCAGGTTGGCTTTCCGGAGCCGACCTCCTACGCGCAGAAGACCATCCTGATCTGTGAAAGGGTTCAACTTGGCGACCGCACCCTTCAAACGAGCGCGTCCGCAGCGCAGCGCCTCAAGTTCCGTTGGAAACCTTTCACCCTGTACCAGCCGAATAAGGTGCAGCAAGGAACTCCGACGCTCCTCCACAGTGGCGATCTGGTCACTCCTCCTCTGACGAGGGTGACGACAGTTGTGGATGAAGCGTTTAATCCAGCTAGTTACCCCCAACAACTTATCCAGCTTGCTGTAACGACCCGTCAACCAGTCAGGGTCTGGGGGCACTTCCGCCACAATCGCGTGCACGTGGACTCCGGGCAGCTCCGCTCGCTCCGAGTCCGCGCCGAGAGCTGGCCAGGAAGCTTCTGGCTCCCGCAGCCAGTCCGGACCCCACCATAAGGGGTGATCAACTAGCTCCGGCGCGGAACAGCCGCGCGAAGCACAGTCAGCGGGGTTCAACTCACCCGGGACATGTCTCCAAACCATGTCCAGTCCAAGGTTTTGGACTTGGGAAACCCGATTTCCCACAAAGGTCTCCAAGGTGTGAGGGGCTGCTCTTAACCAGGCAAGCACGACCTGACTGTCGGACCACGCATAGACATTCCGGATGTCTATCGAGGTGGACAGTTCCTGATATACATGCTTGAGCAGCCGAGCAAGTAATGTGGCTCCGCTCAATTCCAGTTTCGGAATGGTGAGTCGTGTCCTGATAGGAGCTACCTTGCTCTTCCCCAATAAGAGCGTGACATTGACGTGGCCTCCAGCGTCAACTGTACGCAAGTACACAGATGCGGCATAGCCCAGCTCGGACGCATCACAGAACCCGTGCAGGCTGATCCGGCTACAGCCTGGTGGCAGAATGCGACGGGGCAACGCCACTCGATTGACCGTTTCGAGGTCAGATATTAAACGAAGCCAAGTGTTAAGCGAGTCTCCAACCAGGGGGTCGTCCCATGAGACCTTCAGAGTCCAAAGTCGCTGTAACAGACACTTGGCTGCGAACAGAACCGGACTGATCCAACCGTTTAGATCAAACATCCTGGCGATGGTGGACAAAACCGTCCGTTTCGTCCACGCGCGTGTGGCTTCCAGTGCCACCCGAAAGGTGAAGATGTCAGCAACCGGTTGATACTGCATGCCCAGAACCGCAATCCCGTGCGGATCGTCACCTTCCTCAAAGAGCCCGGGATCCTGCTGGTGATCGTCCGGGATACCAGCCAGGACGTTGGGTTCATTAGAGAGCCATTTCCGAAGCTCATAGCCTCCAGATGCGAGAAGCTCTGTAAGCTCATCCCGGAGCAACAGAGCTTCCTCCACCGTCTGCGCGCCAGTGCAAACGTCGTCCACGTACAGGTCGCGCTCCAGAACTGCGGCTGCACGTGGGTACCGAGCCCGTTCTTGCTCCGCCAACTCCAGCAGTGAGCGGATCGCAATGAAGGGGCTTGATCTCAACCCATAGGTGTTGGTGTTCAACTCATACACCATCATAGGGTCCTGAGGACTTTCCCGCCAGAGGATCAACTGGAACCTCCTGTCCTCGGGGTGTATGACCGTTTGTCGGAACATCATACGGATGTCCGCTCCCAACACCACCTGATGCCTACGGAAATTCAGGATGATGTCTACAATATCCCGATGTAACTTCGGTCCAGCGTAGAGGCACTGGTTCAGTGACACTCCTGTCGAAGTCGGAGCGGATCCATCGAACACCGTCCTGAGTTTGCCCGTCGACGTCTTCAAAACGGCGTGATGAGGCAAAAAGTAGTGGTCCATGGTCGACCAGTCGTCGCGAGCCGGAGACATGTGGCCCAGTGCCTCATACTCCCTCATGAACTCGATGTACTTTTCCCGAAGTACAGGATCTCGAGCCATGCGTCGCTCCATGGACCTGAGCCTTTTCTCGGCCAATGATCGAGACTGGCCCAGACGCGGGGGGTTATCCCGGAAGGGCAGCCTAGTCTCCAATCGCCCAGAAACCATTCTCCGAGTGTGAGCCTGATAAAAGTTCTCACACTCCACGTGCTCGGGATCCAGCCGAGACACGGTAGGCGGCTCTTTGATCTCCCAGAACCTCTGCATGATCTGAGCGAGGGCCGTTCCCGTAAAAGACGCCTGATTTGACTGCTGCCACTCATCCACCATTCCCAAAATGGCGTTCCCGTAGATGGTGGGCAGCGCCATCAGCGAAGACTGATCCAGCAGTCTAGGCTTGCCGTTCATGATGTAACCCAGTACATCAGAACCCAACAAAAGGTCTACCGGACCCGCCATCCCGAAGCGGGGATCCGCCAACCTGAGACCCTTAGTACAGGACAAAAGATCCGGATCTATGTCCGCCTGAGGAAGCCAACCGACAACCGAATCCATGACGGTGGCCCTGACCGCAATCCTTTCCGAATAGGAATGTACGGACGAGAAGGAGAGGCGGGTCTGTCCAGCCGACCGCACCTCTGTGTTCCCGACTCCCCGCAACGGAGTCGGTGACGGAAACCTAGCCAGGCCCAGGCGATGAGCAACCCGGGTTGTTAGAATACACCCCTGGGACCCTGTGTCCAAGAGCGCTCGTATCCGGACGTAGTCGCCTCTTGGACCCCAAACCCTTAACCAGAGGGTGGGCAGCAGGACCACCGGTTGATCCTGTGCCAAGGGAACGGAGGCTAGTCAATCCCTCCGAGGCCCGTCCGAACCCGTCGGACTACCGGGCCCAGCCCAGTATGGCTGCCGAGTGCAAAGGGCCATCGGAGGGGGGGCATATCCAGCTGCCCTGCCGTACCTAAAGTAGGGCGGGTGGTAATCCAGCCTCGGATGTTCATGGAGGGGAGGCGTGTACGCCCTCCATTCTATTGGTCGCGGATCCAGCGGCGGAGAAGGATAACGCTGGGGAGGTGGCCCCCGTGGTGACTCCGGTATCACCCTTCCACCTCTCCAGTTCGCCCGCGTCCGCGCGGGCTGTGAGGTCGGTGACCGAGCCGCGTGTAGGACGCCCCTTGTTGGGCTGCCCGGTGCTGCCGTGGGTTGGGGTGGAGGGGGTGTGCTCCACGCTGTAGCCACTTCATTGTTGTACAATGCGTGGCTCTGCGTGGGAGCGCCCCCGCCCGTGGAGGGCCCCCTCCCTGAGGGCTGTCGACCAGCACCATCGCTCCTGACGCACAAGAGCTGATGGTGTGGTCCCCCACACCCAGGACACGGCCGTGCCGTGGGGCAGTCATTGTACAAATGACCCCCCAGGCACCCGTAGCACCGACGCAACCGCCGAACGATCCCTCGTCGTTCGGAAGTCGTCCGCGAAAGCAGGGCCGGACACTGCACCAGCGCGTGAAGCTGGCCACAGTTCGGGCACTCCTGCTCCGACGCACTCGTCACCGTCGCCGTCCGCTTCACCGCACCCTGAGTGCGGGGATTGGTAGGTCGCGGTCCTGTTCCGGCAGGGCCACGAGCTGACGCGGCGGGCTGCGCCTCCTGAGGCGCCGACTCTGCCATCCTCGCCTCCCACTCCAGGACCCGAAGTAGCTCCTCAAACGTGGGGAAGACCTTCGGGTCGGCGTGAAGGCCCCTTTCCCGCTCGAACCGGGCGCGCAACTCCAGCGGCACCTTGCCCAGCAGGATGTGGACCAGCAGAAACGACCAGTGTTCTACTGGCAGTCCCAAGCTGCGCAAGGCGTTGTACGCCACCTTCACGGGCGTGAGGATTAGTGGCCGCAACTGAGACCTCTCAGTCACCTTCGGCAGCCCCAGTATTTGTGACACGTGAGCGTCGGCGAGGAGCCGAGGATTTTGAAACCTCGTCTCCAGCAACTCCATCGCCGTGCCGAAGTTGTCGTCGTCCAGCTCCAGGTGCTGGACCAGGGAGAGTGCCTCACCCTCCAGTGACGTGCGGAGATAGGCCAGTTTCTCCGCCTTCGTCAGATCCGTGCGTGAATCTACGAGAGAGGCGAACATGCTCCGGAAGCCGCTCCACTCCCGCAGGTTCCCTGTAAACCTGGGCAAGTCCAGAGTGGGAAGGCGTCCCACTACACCCGAGCCCGCATCCCTGATGACGGGTCCCGAGCTCGCCCTTCCCTGACGAGACCTCTCCAGCTGGCGAACCCTTTCGGAGACCTCGTCGTACACATCCAGGATGCGCCGCATGTCCGCCTCGATCCTCTCCATCTGCTCCTCAGGTGGAGACGGCCTTGCATCCCGCAGCGATCCTGCGCTCCTCTCAGCGACCTCCAGGCGCCTGTCGAGCTGTTCTGCCCTGTTTAGCAGCGCCTCCTCCCGGTCTCTCCGGCCGACCAATCCTTGTAAGGATTCGAACCATCGGAGCTGGTTGGCCAAATCCGAAGCCATTTTAAATTTAAATTTAAATTTTAAATTAACCTAAAGTTCGGACAATGTCACAACAATTATATCCGCAACCTATTAAGCCGGATACCACTTAATACCAATTTCCCGACAGTTTGGGGAGAAATTATAAACTGGGAACCCCCAAATATCTGGCCTACCTGATATCTTTTCCCAGAAAACTAAAAACAAAAGAGGGGTATTTACGGCTAACCGCGCTCTGTCTACCAAAAAATGTTCAGTATTTATGCCAGAAATACCGACTTGGGGCCCATAGCAAGTCTAGAACATTATAATTTACGTTTATACCGATTTTAATCACTCCCTAATTGCAAACAAGTTATCGAAAAGAAATCACTTACGTAGGGTTCCCGGCGTCGTCCAAAGTCCAGTTTGGTCCGACAGGAATGTAGGTAGGGATCAAGTGGGAATGTGGGAAGAACCAAACCAGGCGATATCGAGGCGACCTCCCGAATTCCCGTTCCAGTAAGTAGTTCAACCGGTCCCGCGGTTGAGAAGGGGCCAGTCCCGTAGCTCACTTCAAAAATAGTCCAGCACTAATCCCGAGTGTCACAATTCACTTAATAGTCTCTTCCTGTAGCACTATATTAAGTTTTTATCCCGAAAAACTCCAAAATCTCAAAGGGCGTGACTGTTTAGTTCCAGCGAAAACAAGACAACACACTTCACAGCCGGCTGTCAAAACCATAGATACACGCTAATCGTCGGCCGATATAATGTTGCCCGATTATACGGAACACAGCGCAAGGAAAAACGCATTAATTACCAGTTCAGTATTAAGAAGAACACCAGGAAAAACACTTTAAACGACAAGCTGTGCATGACATAACTAATAGGAAAAACGCCTGAAGCGTATCGAGCATAAGATACAGAGTTATGGAAAAACGAGTTAACGAACAAAACTATACTATGTCAAGTAATGGAAGAACACGATAAGCGATAGCGATGTATTAATGCAATGTTATATTTTTAAGTTAAGTCCCTGCTTTTTTTCTCAAAGATACCAAACAGAAACAAAAATATTGAGATAGAACAAGTGTTTTTTTATTGTATTGTAAGCTTACTGGTACAAATGAGTTTTGATGTGGAATCTCTTTTCACCAAAGTTCCAGTAAACAAATGTTTCTAAGTCGGCAAAAAGCTGCTTCTGAAGGAGAACTACTTACCGGAAAACATGATAGTTTTGTTGAGAAATTGCTTAGATGGAAACTATTTTTTACCGTGAGCAGCTTTACCTACAAATAGATGGCGTAGCTATGGGAAGTCCTGGACGTCTACTCTATTTCTACGAAAACGTAATTTCGAAAAAACACTCGTGACTTTCCTGCGCTCGTTCTACTTCGTTTCATCCGATACAACATTGTTTGACGTTTAAATGTTCTAAGCATACTCTAATTAGAGTAGACTTAGAACATTTAAACGGACAAAACGACGGATCGAAGTAGAATCGGAGTTGGAAAGTCGCGAGTTTATTTCTAAATTACGTTTTCGTAGAAATAGAGTAGACGTCCCGTGGTAGGTACAGTCCGCGAGGTATAAGCTGAGCTTTGCATTAGTGTGAGTGATCACCAAAAGTACAGTCAGACGCAGGACGCTGTGACCATGTTCTCTTAATAAGGTGTCAATTTTATGTTCAATAAATCGTTGTTTATTATGCAGTATCAATTGTATATTGGTATAAACGATAGGCCTGCCCTGAATACGGTATTCGGAAATTTTAAGTAAATAAGTTATACGTAGGTGACGGATCTCATGCTTTTCCATTAAAAATTTTCTGTTATTCTCTGTCCTTGACCATTTGAATCCTAAAAGAGATACTTCTTTTCGCAATGACCATATTGATCCTGGATAGTTAATGTCAGCTTGTTGTTTAAGAGTTTGTTGTCTGACTGTACTTTTGGTAATAGATACGTATGCATGTGATCACTCACACTAATGCAAAGCTCAGCTTATACCTCGCGGACTGTAACAGTGATAACTAACATTTGGACAGAGTCTAGGGAAAAAATGCTAACTTTCAATCAGCAGCAGTTTATAATTATGTGGATAAGACACATGGACAATGTTTTCTGCATCTTAAACCAAGACAGACGAAAAACTTGTTTTTGGAGCATTTCAACTTGATTTGTGATCAACATTGATAGATGTCAGCATTAGGTTAACATTTTATTTCGAGGTAGATTGATCTCTACCGTTCTTGAACGTGAGAGTGACAGTTAAATCTGATGGTTGGTTGTCTCACTCTGTCTATAGAAAACTCACGCACACTGACCGGTATTTGCACGCTACGTCACATCACCACCACTTTTGTCAATTACAGTCGGCGTAGAAATCTTTTTTGGATAGAACCTAAGGATAGAACGAACACCCTCTATGACGGATAAAGCGAGGACATTGTTAAATGAGTATTCTATTAAAACTGTGTAGTGTGTATACCTGTATATTCCCTTATCCAAGATGACGAGACATATATCAGGATGCCGAAAGACGTCATTCATTTCAGACTCTAGGTGTGTATGAGGTAGATTGCAGCTGTTCTTATAGGTATCGGTCAAACAAAGCATACAATTGCTGAAAGAATCAATGAATACATGGCCGCTGTAAAAAAAATCTAGACTAGACCAGTTCTCTCCACCGAACGTCATTAGTATGCAAGAATAGTTTGGGAAGCCTCAAAAATAAAAATACAAATATTTTAATCTTTTCCGGTTTTCCGTTATTGGCATCGTGCATCGTCGTCCTGTCATAAATAAATCTATGCATCGCAGAATGAGTTTAGAGAAAGCTGTTGATACGATCAGTTTTGTGTATCATGGTAGTAACTCTGCGATTTTTGAAGACTAAATGAGGGTAGATCAAGATCACCTCATTTCATAATGAGACTACCCGCAATTGTTTCAGTCTTCGGTTGTGACGCTGCCGAGACGTCAATATAATTTAAAAAATATTGAGATCGTGACTAGGTCCTATTTAATGTTAACATAGAACAATCAAGCTTTCGTTTCTATATTGCAAACTTACTTTCAACTTAATTCCAACTTCAATATTAGAGGCTTTAACAACTATAAATGAATTCTGTATAAAATATTTCTAATCATGAATACCAATTTCAGTCTTATGCCTTAATCAACTTGACTTGACCGAAATCTTCAAAACAAAAGTAGAATTAAATGATTAATAGAAACACTAAACTCAGATAGGTACTATCAAAACGTAAGTTTCAGATGATTTGAAGTTGCTTCTTGTGATACACGAGTAAATCGCTTTAAATATCCTCAATATCTGTTTATGCTAACGTATCGACATCAACGACGTGGGGTAATGTAACATAATATTCATCGTGGGACAGTTTTGATATAGCAAAACTATCACAGTTTTTTGTCAAATCTTTGTAATTCGTCTGGGTTATTTATACTCAATTCTTGTAAAGTTTTTTTTTGTGGCGTTAGAGCTCCGTTTATCGGTATAATTTATTCTTCAGAATTAGGTAACATGATGTTCTTGGGAACGACTTGGCATTGTGTTGTTGTGGCCAAGCGTGTTGTCTATCATCAGACGCATATCTTACTCGTCCCGTTACTCCATAGTAAATGTAAAAAATATTGCTGCTATTTACTTTAATTCATTGTGAAATGAAATTTATTTGGTTCAGAAACACAATTACTTTAAAAAACAGGTTATTATCTACATAATGTTCATAAAGGAATTCAGACAAATGTTCGCCGGTACCCGCAATAAGGCAACTTGTATTGTATTTTAATTGTTTGTACCTAATAAGTAAATTTGTACATACCAAATTAAAAATAAACAAAAAAAAAAGTATTTCAGGTACCTGAGTCAATTTCCGATAAATTATTTTGCAATGCAATGAAACCTGATGTGCCTGAACGATGGTTCACCGATGAATGAAGCGCCACGACAATTGACATTTCCTTAAATGAGTGACGCCACTTACATAAAAATTACGTAAATTCATTACTTGTAACGTCATGTCTTGTTTATAATTAACAATTTAAATACACTATGTCTTAAACAATTATTACTCTAACCGACTATCGTCTTCATTTGTGAAGTCAGCAAAAGTAAATGAATCGACATTTCGGAAACAAAAATTGATGTCGTTTAATTTAAATATTTATGTGGGTTTTTTGGACGTGTTTATTTCAACCGACACCACTGCTTTTTCCAGTGTTTGTCAAAACAATTGAAATCCATAACATCCTATAACAAGCAAATAGGAAAAACACCTCAACTCCATCATATAGTTGAAAGGTAAGCAAGGAAAAAAGAGTGTAGCGACTGGACACACACGCAACAGGAGTAAGCAAAAACACATTAAGTGTATTCACTGGTATTTCCTGTGACGAAGAAAAACAATTTAAGGAACCAATGCTATTCGAAACAGAAAAGGAAAAACACATGAAACAACAATCTGACCATTCAGTCGGTACTTCAAGCGGTAAATGAACCCAAATTTCTGTAATTTCATGTCACTTCATTTGGCGTCCAAACAAAATCAGCCTAAAAAGGCTAAAAAGCCTAAAAAGGCCTTATTACTTGAAGTATAAAGAAACTTCGTTATTCGTTCTACTTCTATTAACTTTTATTTCCATGTAGGTACTTAGGTACATAGGTACAATAATTATGTTTTAACAATGCCATAAATTATTACTGCCGACCATCTTTCGGCTCTGATGACAAAATGAGAATTCAATCCAGTATGCCAACCACCAGACTTTTTATTTTAATGTTATCAAATTTCGCAGGTTGGTACACTGTAAAATAACTGCTTGTAGGATGATAATTAAAAGAGACAATTAGTTAGTAGATTGGCACTACCGGAATTCAACACAAGAGTTACCAGGTATAATAATGTAAAATAATAAAATACGACTAAACTACGAATCAAAACTAAAAATCATGACATTCGGCCATCCGACCACGTTATTTATATAGTTATAATACGACCTCCCGGCATACACATTAATCTCACAATTAGAATTCTGTGTGAAGTAGTGAATAATACAATTTAAAAGACTAAGTAAAGTTGGTACTAAAATTATACAATTATTACGTAGGCAGTAGGTACGTTAAATAACAAATATACCTATGTAAAACCAAGTAGATCACAATGAATTATTGTTTATCTGTTAGGTACTCACATATTTATTTATTTTTTTACAATTCAAGATTCTTGTCGAAACCCTTGTAATCTATTGATTTCTTAAATAGAGTAATGTATTACAAATTACTGGACTGGTATCTAAATTTAAACAAGTGCAAGTTTTCATTTCACTTGAGACAATTGAAAATACTGTAAATAATCAACAAACTAAAAATCATATATCCGTACAAATTTATGTGATTGTTTTATTTTTACTTAACAAACACCTGAAACTATTTACATAAATTAATTAGGTACATTACACTGTAAAACTTAACATTCCAATAATACAATGTGCAACAAGCAATTCACTAAATAGTGTCAAACGAGACATTAAAATAAATAAATTACGTACAATAGGTAATTCAGAACACTTAAATATAATATACTTATCAAGTAAGGAATATCTTTAAAATAATAACTAAGATCCAAACAAATCAGTTTCTATGTCAAAATGTAGCTCTTATCTAAATATAGTTTTGAGATGTAAACATCATATCAAATGTACTTATTTAATAAAATGACATGATACATAATATATCAAATGAATCAAAGTTATTGGGGTTCTCATTGGAACTACCATCAAACTATGGTAAGTTGTACCTAATTACGGTTGCGTACGGTTTTACTGTTTATGACGATTTAGTTGATCTATTTACACACACACTTTTTGTTTGGTTAAAATTGTTTATATTTGAACAGTAAGCACTATATCAACCTAAAATTTTAATGGGCCTTCATTGTCCGATATAATAATATCCTTGTTCGGGATCGTTGTGAAACATGAGTTTAGTTTAGTCTCTCAAAACAGTAACGCAAAGTAAATCGTTAAAATTTTTGCCCATGAGCAAAGGTGTTGGAAGAACCATCAAAACCTTAATTATTGACTATTTCATCGATTTTGACATTTATGATGTCCGACCCGGTTGCAACGATTGAATTTTATTACTGGTCTAGAACATTTTGAAGTCTTACTTCAAAAGCCCTTTGGAACGGCAACTATAGCACGCGATTGAATTTAACTTAGTGACCAATACTATTCAATTCAATTCTTTATTTGCTCGTTAATGGGTAACAAAGATCTTACAATATTAGGTATACACACAGCCAAAAACAACCTCATATTAGGTATGCAAATTAATTAATTTGGTAGGTATATCAATACTAGGACTAGGATCTGTTAATTTTCTTAAAAGTGGGTCTAGTGTTTTAATTATATGAATGAGTTTATGGTTTTTGAGATTAAAGAAAAACAGAACCAGACTTCCGGCTCTAGACAATTAAATGCCTGTGCTCCTAATTGCTAATGCTAAATTGCTAATTGATCGATTGCATTATCTATTATACATAAATTATAAAATGTACCGCCTTTTTCAGTAATCTCAAATCCGTATACTACTACACTTAGTTCATTCTCTAATTTTTCTCATTTCAATTGCAATTTTTATTTATGATTTCAACAACATATTGTATAATGGCACACTTTTACAACAATCAATGGTTTGAGCTTTGCTTTCCGGTTGAAATAATGATGAAACATGATTACAATTGTTCCTTCACTCAAGACTTAATATTTTAACATTCACAGCTTACTTGGTTTTCTTCCGGTTCTCTAGAGGTGGCGAGAGTTCACTACTAGAACTACATTATCTGAAGAATATTATCAAATAGATGGCATCGGTCTCCTTCTCTTTTTCCTTTTGTTAGTCTTTCGCCAGCCAGGTGGTGTACTCACATCGTCTTCAGGCATCTTCGTACTCTCTGAAATTTAAACATAATTCCCGACAAAATCTGTTTTCGTACTAACAGTAACACATTCTAAGATATCTACTGTGCGATTCAAACATATTTTAACGAACATTATTATACCATTCGATGCACATAATCGAAAATGTCTGTTTACATACCTATAACGACATACCTAACCTTAGACACCCGGCTGTGTGATTTGGAATTTGTCAAATGTTATGTATAGGTATATGAAAATTATTCATAACATAAATTATTAAACCGTTCATAAATTAAAATGAAATTAGCTGCCTAGTCAGTCAGTTGTAAATACTAGCGGTACGCTCTGGCTTTGTACGGGTAGTAGGTAATAAAACGGGTAATATATTCAAGTTTCACGTTATACGGGAAAAATATTAAATAATTATAATTATGTAACCAACAATCAAATCTTTTCCTCTTGCAATATATGTGATTAGTATAGAAAATAGTTTACGATTAACCAATCAGTAGATCTGACAAGAACAAGTTCTAATGTTAGACACATTTGTAAATCTGTTAAAATATTTCAGCCACGTTAGGCGTATATTTTACTCTGTTACACAATGGGAAATTATCGATTAGATATCCAGCGAGAGGCATACTCGCTCACAATCTGTTTTTCAGTTAACCAGCGAGACACATATTCACTCATAGTCAGTTCACCAGCGAGACACATACTCGCTCATAGTCAGTTATCCAGCGAGACACATACTCGCTCATAGTCAGTTATCCAGCGAGACACATACTCGCTCATAGTCAGTTATCCAGCGAGACACATACTCGCTCATAGTCAGTTATCCAGCGAGACACATACTCGCTCATAGTCAGTTATCCAGCGAGACACATACTCGCTCATAGTCAGTTATCCAGCGAGACACATACTCGCTCATAGTCAGTTATCCAGCGAGACACATACTCGCTCATAGTCAGTTATCCAGCGAGACACATACTCGCTCATAGTCAGTTATCCAGCGAGACACATACTCGCTCATAGTCAGTTATCCAGCGAGACACATACTCGCTCATAGTCAGTTATCCAGCGAGACACATACTCGCTCATAGTCAGTTATCCAGCGAGACACATACTCGCTCATAGTCAGTTATCCAGCGAGACACATACTCGCTCATAGTCAGTTATCCAGCGAGACACATACTCGCTCATAGTCAGTTATCCAGCGAGACACATACTCGCTCATAGTCAGTTATCCAGCGAGACACATACTCGCTCATAGTCGGTTATCCAGCGAGACACATACTCGCTCATAGTCGGTTATCCAGCGAGACACATACTCGCTCATAGTCAGTTATCCAGCGAGACACATACTCGCTCATAGTCGGTTATCCAGCGAGACACATACTCGCTCATAGTCGGTTATCCAGCGAGACACATACTCGCTCATAGTCAGATATTCAGCGAGATACATACTCGCTCAGCAGAAATATCAATAAAACGTAATTTAAATAAACAATAAAACGATAGTGGATCGTGGTTTTGAACCCAAAGGTTAACACACAGTTTTGTTATAGAAAAAGTTATCCACTGTCTCGACAAAAATAATACTTACCGCTTCTTTTTAAAAATAACGTTTGAAATAATTTGTGACTTCCACAAAATTTTAAGTGGGTCACTCATAGTTATCGAGTCACACATACTCGCTCAGTTTTATCCAGCGGAAAAACATGATTTCAATTAACAAAAACATACTTTAATAGTCAGGTAAAAAGATATTGAACGAAATACGAAATAATTGTGACTTTTAAACAATCTTAAATGGGGTAGTCATAAAATGTTGATGTGCTGATAAAAACAAGCTTTTGCTAAAATAAGCGAGGTAGTTTAACATTAATAATCGAGATTTTCAATTGAGCAAACAACATATGCATATCACACATGCCAATGCTATCAGAGAGTAGCCCCGATCGAGCAATGAAATGTCCCATTTTAAAACGCATGCGAGTGTACAATGAACTCTTCCAAAGAGTAGCCTTGGCCAAGGATCAATGTACATCAAACATACATTAACACAGTCATGATAACGCGCATCACTATCAAATCTCGATTAAATTATAAAGATAAAAGCGAATTAAATACTCGTAATTAAAACAAATTGCTCGCGAGATCATTGAAAGAAAAATGATTAGCATATTACAGTACACATCAAACAATTCAATGCTATCAGAGAGTAGCCCCGATTGAGCAATGAAAAGTCCAACTTACATAAACGCATGCGAGTATACGATGATCACTACCAAAGAGTAGCCTTGGCCGAGGATCAAAGCACATCACACACGCATTAATTTTGCACATGACATTACGCGTATCATTATTCAATCCAAATTTAAAAGAAGGTATAAAAAAATCATCGTGGGCGTTATATCAATACTTCAACATTTGAAAAATGAATAGTTTTTCAACATACCTTCGTTTCTGGTTTTGTTCCCTCTTCTGAGATATAAAGAAACTTCGTTATTCGTTCTACTTCTATTAACTTTTATTTCCATGTAGGTACTTAGGTACATAGGTACAATAATTATGTTTTAACAATGCCATAAATTATTACTGACGACCATCTTTCGGCTCTGATGACAAAATGAGAATTCAATCTAGTATGCCAACCACCAGACTTTTTATTTTAATGTTATCAAATTTCGCAGGTTGGTACACTGTAAAATAACTGCTTGTAGGATGATAATTAAAAGAGACAATTAGTTAGTAGATTGGCACTACCGGAATTCAACACAAGAGTTACCAGGTATAATAATGTAAAATAATAAAATACGACTAAACTACGAATCAAAACTAAAAATCATGACAGAAGCGACATCAAAATGGTCAGACCGCTACAAAACCAAGCCCAAACGACGCAGAAAAAATCGCTGATTTCAAATATGTATATAAGTAACTCATTTTCGACCAACGTGTCGCTTCAAGTGTTTCTCCTTTCCACCGTCGATATGTTACAATGCGTTTGAGAAAAGTTTCGGATGGATTACGTTCCCTTGTGTCTCTTCTCGACGCAGGAAGATGTCCTTAGCCTGAACTTTGTAAAGGCATCATGTTACTATTTCATCACCTCGATATATTGCAAGTCAATTTGACATCGCTGTAAAGATTCTAGAATAGACCAAGCTTCCACAGAGCCTTCACAAAGTTCACATATCTTATGTTATCACCTGTATTATGTTTGCCGTGTATTTCACTATAGTATTATTTTTAATACTGGGATTTGAGTCTAAATATGTGTCATTTAGTGTAGAGGGCGCCGGTGAGATACCATTCGCTTCTACCCGCCATCTCAAAAGAGTTTTAGAGGGGTTGGCGCTATAAGTAGATGGAGCTAAGCCGTTGAAAGGATTCCTTTGTGAAATTTTGTATGGGAAAGATCGAACAGTTGTCAATATAAATTCTTACATTTATTCAATTGGTTTACTTTTACTCAATTGATAACATCAGAAGTGCTATGAACACCACGCTTGGAAATCACAACACAACGGTGATGAGAAATAATCGGAAAAGCAAGCGTCGCCCGCAGTTAGTTAAAAATGTTATTCTTGGATCAGTGGTTTCAGTAAGTGCGTAATGTACACGTGAGTAAGCAACAGTTTTATATTACGATTTACTTTGAAGAAACGATTTTAAAAATTGTTTTAACCTTGTTTTTGCATTTCAAATGAAATTTTTGCATATCACCGACAAGTTAAAACTATTAATTATTATCTCGTTAGGGGGTACTGTAAAATAACCTTCAATTCCGGGAACTGCAATCAGAACATTTCGTAGAATGAAACATCTTCGGTTTTTTTAAAGTTTGTGGATACTGTTTTACGAAACTTTATGAGAGGGTAGCTTATTTTGTAGACGAGTTGTTGCGAGGCACAGCAACCATAGATAAAAAGTGTAAATCAGTTGGATATTGGTATAAATATCTTTCAGGGAAACTGTTTGAGAAAGGTCATGCATTTTAAAACATAATACAGTAATAGAAAGTGTTACATCTTTGATTTGAATTTGGTTACCGTAGTTGGGTTACAAAGTGGTTATATTCAGTGCAGTTATAAGATTATGGTTGAAATTAGAGAGATTTTAGTCAGATGATGCCGAGCTATGTACGTT
The DNA here is from genome assembly GCA_963693475.1 of Ectropis crepuscularia. Taxonomy (NCBI): domain Eukaryota; kingdom Metazoa; phylum Arthropoda; class Insecta; order Lepidoptera; family Geometridae; genus Ectropis; species Ectropis crepuscularia. The sequence goes on from OY856361.1 coordinate 4,994,711, forward strand.
ACCAATGAATTGTTTTGGTATTGTTTAAAAAAATGAAACCCTTTAATTCGCTATAAATATCACTTGGAAGCGTTTATAAAAACTATGTACATAGAAGGCCATATGTGAGAAAAATATGAAACCTTGAATAGGTACGATTAGTATACTTGGAGATATACTGTAATTGAAAGTCAAACCCAATCGAGCAGTGCAATGGCTCTAGGATGTTGTCAGGTATTATGATTGATTGCTGATGAGTTAACGTTTGAATAACGTAGTGAAGTGCAATGGCTTCGGATCCATTGACAAAGTAAGCGTTAGTGTGAAACCGTAATACCTTGGACATAAACTGACGTACTTAGTGTCGGCCTAAGAGTGGTAACTGCTAGAGAAAGCATTAAGAGTGAACATAATGAACTTTGACTTTGACTTTGACTATGACTTTAATGCCGCGTATCTAGAGTTACCAGGCGGCAGCTAAAGAAAGGTGTATGTTTGAGATTTATGGAGAATGTGGGTAATGTAGTGACGTACCTCGAGTTGCGACAATGTGAGAGCGCAACTGCTTGGGAAAGCTATTCATTACTCATCTTAAGTGGATTTATGGAGAATGTGGTAATGTAATGACGTACCTACCTTGAGTTGCGACAATGTGACAGCGCAACTGCATGGGAAAGTTACTCATCTTAAGTGGATATTACTGGAAGAGTAAAATTAATAAAATGAATAACTTGTGCATTTTGTTCGCAGCAACTACACCAGACTGTGACACTGCCAAGGTTGGCAGCGTGCGCAGGAGGGCCGTGTTATCACCTGTATTTTGTTTGCCGTGTATTTCACTATAGTATTATTTTTAATACTGGGATTTGAGTCTAAATATGTGTCATTTAGTGTAGAGGGCGCCGGTGAGATACCATTCGCTTCTACCCGCCATCTCAAAAGAGTTTTAGAGGGGTTGGCGCTATAAGTAGATGGAGCTAAGCCGTTGAAAGGATTCCTTTGTGAAATTTTGTATGGGAAAGATCGAACAGTTGTCAATATAAATTCTTACATTTATTCAATTGGTTTACTTTTACTCAATTGATAACACTTAAGCAAAGGGTCTGTTTACAGTCATAAGTTGTGTGTAACTGTGAACTTCACTGTATAAATATAATTTATAGTGCTTTATCCACATCCGGGCTTATGTCGATGATTGAAACTCATCGAGATTTTGTGCAAAAGATAATTCGTGATAACCCTTGATAATAACTTCTAGATATGACTCAGAATTGCCGACAATTCTTTGAAAGGTATTTTTTATTAAAATATGTCAATGCTTTTGTGGCACACCCTATGAATTCTCCCGGTAACATTTAACAACAAAGAACTTTCACTTTTCATAACTTAAATTGTTTTTATTTTCAAAACCGGAATCGAATTAGTTGTGTTGTATATCAAAAACATAATAATGGATTGAAGATCCTGTTATACAAGCTTTGTGATTGTTTAAGTCAGAGCCACTTGTTGAAGTGAAAACTTCTTTTGACGCGCCACATACCGATTTTTCGTGGACTAGAATTGAATTCTAGCGTCACGTTTGGGAATGATAAAAAATCTTCGGGTAAACTCGGGGAACTAAAAATGCGTCAGCATTTCCCATTGACCATCTAGAAATAATTCATTGACCACTGAATTATCTCCCAAAATTGTTTTTTATCTTTAATTATGAAATCAATTTCAGTCTTCGCCTATTCACTGTCGCTTTAATACATACCTACACCTTTCTTGTGTAAAGTTTACATATTGTTTAAAATCTTAAACTTGATGATATTAAAGATCCGGTGTTATGCATTATTATGCGTTGTGTCTGATTTTCGTGTATTTTTGAAGGAGATGCTACAAAATCCACATAATTTAAAATAAAACAATACTTTGAAGTGGCGTTCTTCAGACATTTTGAGCCAATATGCTATTTTTTTGTAAATTATGGTTTGTTTTCATGATGGAAAAATATGGCAAAATACTTATTTGCTTAGTTATTACTTAGTAAGTATAATATATGTTAGTTTCCAAATAAAAGCATCCTTTTAAGCGAACAATATGGTAATAACCTTCAAAATTATTCCGCTGATATGTTTGACGAGAATATGCTTGCAAAAGCTTTTGTCCCATGTTCAAAGAAGAAACAGTTCCACTAACATGGTGCTATATTTATTTTTATTCAGGTACGTATGATGACATTTAAGCAGTGGTGAATATTGTTGTAATTTTTAATAACCTTATGAATAACAGTGTGAAGTCCATAAAAAAAATTGGGTATTTATGTATTGGGCAGAGAAGACTTCAAATATGCTATAACACTAAAACTATGATAATGTCAATTACCATTTTGTTCTCCGGGGACAGCGATTATCTTCGTTGTTTTTTGTTTGTGAAACATAATAAAAAAAATATTGGCAGTCATAGGAACTGCCGATAGAAGTGAAAACTTATAACTCAGAATTTGATAGCTTACTTTGGAAACTACACGGGTGTACCAGAAGGCGTGGCCTGACCATCATGGCATGGCCATCTAGAAATGCGTCAGCATGTCCCATTGGCTCACGCATTTCTAGATGGTCATGCCGTGATGGTTAGGCCACGCCCTTTCAGCATTTCCCATTGGCTGACGCATTTCTAGATGGCCAATGGCCGTGGCCCCGAGTTTACCCGAAGATTTCTTATCATACCCGAGCGTGACGCTAGAATTCAATTCACACCCCACGAAAAATCTGTCCAAAAGCGCGCCTGCGCGCCAAAAGAAGTTTTCACTTCAAAATACTCGGGTGGTGTCAAGGGACATTCTTATGGAACGAAGTTGTACAAATATTGCAACTCTTTACTGTTTCTGTTGCCCTGGTACTGGTACCTAGGGGTAAACGCAACTCTTTTATATTTCTGTTGTCCTGGTATCTGGAGATAAACGCTGGGCTGGCTGTAAGTAATCGAAACTCTTTACTGTTTTTGTTGCCCTGGTACCTACCTGGCCGTTTTTACCGAGTTTACCCGAAGATTTCTTATCATATCTGGGTAGCGATTCTGAAACCATTCGGTTGCATCCGACACGGAATCTCATCTCTCGGTCTTTGTCTTATCTGTTTAGCATGACAAAGACCGAGAGATGAGATTCCGTGTCGGATGCAACCGAATGGTTTCAGAATCGCTACCCTGAGCGTGACGATTGATGAATCCATTTCACAGCTCACGAAAATTCTGTCTATAGTGCGCCTAAAGAAGTTTTCACTTCAAATACGTAGGTTTACAATATTTTTTAATAACCTAACTGATAAGAATAAGAATATTTTATTTCCAAAATGAATAAATACAGTACAAAAAAGTGCGTTTTACGATTTAAAATGACGATGTACATAATACATACTTACCTACGTTACAAGAATTGACAGTGAGCCCCAAACTAAGTGTAAGACTTGTATCTTGGGGCTCGGGTGCAAACTTACATACCTATAGATAATGCGTGTGCGCTGTACAGTTGAAAGAAATACGACGGAACAAAAATTAAAACTAAATTTAAAGAAACAAAAATAAATAAAAAAAGAATACATAAAAAACAAGCTAAAAACAAAAACAAAGCCAGCAGAGAACACGGAATAATTAAACGTTTTACACAACTTTTAAATAGTGAAACTTACAAAGGTCATCAGAATCGGAAGTCTATACAAAAAAACATGCAGTCATCCCGGCATTCGCATTTAAACAGGTGAACCTACTCTCTATATATACAGTTGATTAGTTCCTCAGTGTCATCATAATTGAGAGTTTCCAACCAGGCTCTAAGTATCTTTCTGAAAGCGTATTTCGGCGAATGTTCGCAGTCTCGGAGACGCCTCCAAACATTATTATACGTGCAGAGGAGCGAGTACGATGGAGCGCGCCTTGCGAGTAATGAATGGGCGTGCGGGAGAGGCAGCATGTAAGTTCTGGTCGTGCGCTTGGATAACAAAACTTCACAGTCTTCGCGAGAAAGTAAGCCAGAGTGTGTTTTCATCACTGCGTTGAACACAAATAATTGTCGGACTCTTAACACTCTAAATTCGGAGTAGATCAAGTCGGTTGGGTATCGAAACGGCTTTCTAAGCAAAACCTTAATAAGGGCCCGCTGGGCTCGCTCAACGGAGATGAAAAACGTTTTCCCAGCGCTACCCCATACAGAAATGCAATATTGCATTACTGACTGCCACAAAGCATAGTAGATATTTTTAGAAGTGCTATTGGCAAGCAGTTTCTTAAATTCCTCATAACATAAATTAGTTTGCGCACGCGAGAAGAAACGTCAGTTATGTGTTGCTTGAATGATAGATTTCCATCAATGATTACACCTAGATATCTGATACTCTCAACCGCTTCAATAACACTACAAGAGCATGATATAGGTCGAGACTGGGGAACTGTAGAGCAGTAGTGAATTTTTAAGCTCATGGAAGGAGGCGGGCGCGATACTGAAGTCTTGCTAAAAGCGATGTATTTCGACTTTTTTGTGTTTAAAGTGAGTAAACTTTTATCTAGAGTTTGAGCAAGAGTAGCTAAGCCGTTTTCAGCGAGACGAAAAACATGAGACCAATTCTCACCATAGAAAACAATCGCGGTGTCGTCGGCGTAGGTGATGATGTCAGCGTTAGGGATTTTGCTCCTTACTAATTCATTAATGTAGAGCAAGAACAGGGTCGGTCCAAGCAAGCTACCTTGAGGAATTCTGTAGTTAACTGGGAGATGGTCGCTAGAATGGTTTCCGACCTTAAAATTGCGAACGATCAGTAAGGTAGCTTTTAAACCATTCCAGTGCGGCGCCTCTGATACCGGATGCCTCCAGTTTCTTCAGGAGTAACCCAAGTGATAAGGAATCGAATGCTTTTGCCATATCTAAAAAGGTGGCAATGCATCTCGCTCCCCCATCCACATGAGAAGAAACTAGGTTTACCAACAAAAACGCCGCATCCTCCGTTGACTTCCACTGACGGAAACCAAATTGCCTTTCAGATATAAGTTTATGTTGCTCTAGAAATTTTATCAGTCTGGAATTAACTACCTTCTCCAAGATTTTAGAAATTATACTAAGGAGAGCAATGGGTCTGTAGTTATCAGGGGAAGATTTAGAGCCGCTTTTGTATATCGGGGATACTGCCGCGATTTTCCAGCAGTCAGGAAAAATTCCTGTTTCCAGGCTCAAATTAAAAATATGGTCTAAAGGAATTACCAAAGCGTTAATTGACATTTTTATCAGTTTAGATGGGATGGAGTCTGCCCCCGGAGCGCTGTCGTTTTTTAAACCAGAAATAATCCAGAAAGAATTAAGAGATTCTTACCTACTGACGCAAAGTGTGTATTGCAGCGGTTCAGCGAATTGTCATCGTTACCATTTATTAAATCTGATGAATTATTACTCTGTTTTGAAGTGTGACAGATGTTTTTGATTGTTTTCCATAGCTGTCTTGGATTATTCTTATTTTGTTCTAATAGTTGTCTATTGTAACTAGCCTTAACGTTGCGTAGAAGTTTATTACAGAAATTTCTATATCGTAGAAACACTAGAGAACGTTGTGCGTCGTTTGGATGATTTTTACTGTCTGCGTGAAGCTTGTCGCAATGTCGCATGCACCTAATTAACCCAGGGCTTATCCACGGCTTCAAGTTAGTCATTGTTCTGCCTACTTTTACGGTTACAGTATGATTACGATTTGCGTTGGTTACGATTTCATTAAATCTGTTGGTGGCACCGTTTACACTAAAACAAGACGTTACTGTGGACCAGTCTGTGCGAGCCAGTGCTAATGCAACATCGTTATAACTTGTCTTAGAATAATTTCTGTTACCAGATTTTTGATTTTTATGTCCTATTGGAAAGCCTGTGATGGTGATTGCATGATCAGTAACGGAAGATTGGCAAATGACTCCAGTTGCTTTAAGTCCGGATTTGACGAATATGTGATCCAAACAGCTGCGTAAGCGGGTTGAAGAAGATATGGCTGGTAGCAAAGCATGAGACGCCATCAAGCAGAGGTACTGGGAAACCTGCTTATTTAGAGGGTCGCACAAATTGACATTTATATCACCTGCAACGACGACATTTGATTTGTGTTCGAAGTTTTTGAGGACAGTGTCAAGAGAGAGCAAGAAAGGGTCCAAATTAGCAATTGAAGGAGAACGGTAAATGCCCAGTATGATTGTTTTGTCATCCAGCCGCAAGGCCACCGAGTCCGAGTCCGTTAACTCATATTTAAGTAACGCTGCGCAATATTTCGTTTTCACATACATAACAACTCCGCCATTTTTGTTTATTTGACCACGGGAACGATAATGACCATAGCCCGGTAAGGGCTGCAATAAGGTGTGTTCCGTTAGCCAACATTCAGTTAGAATGATTACGTCAAAGTCAATGCCAAAGCGAGTAAGCGAGACCACGAAATCCTCGAAATTGCAGTTATAACTTCTTATATTGACACTGATGACTCTGAAGGTGTGACCCAAGTGCCGCACTAAAAATGAGCCGCAGGATTCAGCCGATACGAAATTGTGACAATCAATTGATATTGTAGCGTCTATATCGTCTGTGATGTCAACTAAAACCATCGATGTAGATGAAGAACTGTGAGTTTATTGAGAGCAAAATCCTGAGATTCACTTTGCTATGCGAATTCAGTAGGAGCTGCGGAACAAGGAGCAAACTGGCAAAAAAATAAAATATTATCGGTGAATTACACAGTGGAGTAACGTTTTCGATGTCAACAGTTAATAATACAATTACGTCGCCTAAAAAACACAAAACGAGATTGGCCGTAAACATGTCTACACAGTTTTTAAATAAGCGGAAGGGCAGGCTCACATAGCACAGGCTTGTTCGGCGAAAGCACAGGGTCGATATCCGGCACCACACTGAAGCAGCGTTCCAAGTCAGCCGGCGACTTGATGGCGATAGCGGGGTTTCCCTCTTTTCTTCGGACCAATATAGTACCATTTTTAACCCAACAGTATTTAAACCCGACCTCGCTACACTGCTGTCTCGCGGAACGAAACAACAATCTATTTTCTTTAGTTAATCGCTCGTTAAGGTAAAGCTTTCTGTTAGTGCCGCCGACCTCAATATCAGAGGTATTTAATGTCTGGCGGCTCTTCGCTGCTTTTAAGAGGTCGTCGCGTATTTGACGGCGGACGAAACGCATGACAACTGGCCGAGGGAATATTGTGGAGGCATCAGAGCTTGCTGCCTGTCGTGGGCCAACCCTCGCGACGTGATCAAGGTCTCTTTCTTTCTTCTGATCTTTCCTGCAGGCGAACCCCTAGTTTGGCTGCCATCACGAGGGTGAGGTGCGTCAAGTTCTCGCCTTTTGCTTCGTTGACACCCAACAGTTCCAACTCATTTCTCAGGTCTACCTGCATTTTAATGTCAAGCTGCTGACGGAGATCGACTACCGCTTTCCGTAGAAAGCATAGTTCTTGTTCGCGAGCGGCGTCACGGGCTTCGAGCGCGCGCCATTTTGAACTACACTCGTCAATTTTTGCGATAGTATGATCGGACAAATAGCTCATCTGCTTTTTCAAATCACCGATATCCTCTCTCATAAGCCGCAGTTCAGTATACAGGATTTCAATGGGGTCTGGATCCGGAGTGACCGCGGGTGAGCAGGTCGGGGTGGTTTTGTTACGACTGCCCGCGTTCGTAGATGAAATGGGCAGGCGCAGCTCGTTCGGAACAGCCGGGCGCGCGGGCGCGGGCGTATTATCTGATTTCGGCAAATTCATTTTACAGAGTGGACAGATCCAGTTCGTTTTGATCTCCTCGGAAATATTACGGATTTCACCCATGTTCACACACATAGCGTGAAAGATGCTAGGGCATTTCGAACATTTCATCTGTTGAGCTGATCTGACTGGTTTTTTACAAGCAGAACAGTAATTAGCCGTGAATTTGTCGGGTAGGACGGGCATTTTGCAATGATTGTTGGCTTTGTATTAAATGACAAAAAATATTAGTTAAACACACTGATGCGTTGTGTGGTGTCTCTGACCGGCTATATGGCCGGAGTGCGATAGAGAGGATTTTTTCGGATCACGTTCCGTCTCTTTTACTCAAAGGTGAAGAAGGCTTACTTCTGTGAGCGCGCGACTTGAAGAACTTTGTGGTAATAAGATTTGAAAAAATCCACACACGCCACACTGGTGCTTAGATACGTCGAACTAATGGACTAATTACATCGATATAAAACAATATATTATGTGCCCTGAGCACCTTGAAATTGGTAAAAAACTGCGTCTCTGTGTGTAACGTAAGTGGTTTACAACAACCAATCTACTTGACCCCTATAACCGCTAGCGGCGAGATTTGCTGTGGTTCTACTTATGTTGGTTGTTGACAACGAATAATGATAGGTAAAAACGTCCGGCGTCCACCGCGTCCTGCAGCCGACTAGAACGGAAAGAGTGAGCTCACTCTTCCCAACGTTGACATGATTACGTGCGCCCTAAAGTTTGGCCCCATCTTGGGTTCTACGATCTATGTATATAACTTAGTATTCTGACAACATCACTAACGAAATAAGCATAGGTATAACACAAAACACGAACTAAAGTTCAAGGGGAATGTTCGGATATGACAAAAAAACAGAAAATTACCAATTTTTCGTAAATTCCGCACTGCACAATTCTGTTTTGCCGGAGCGACAAGCGGAAGCTGAGGGTCGCGGGATAATGAAATGGCGCTCTGCTCTTGTCAGTGTTTGAAAATTTTGCCAAATTAGATAGATATTTAATTCATACGGTCATACCCCACCGCCGATCTTACCCCAACGCACCTTAATACTGAGTTTCCAATATAAACTAACAATAGCCTACCAACTACCAACCTACAACCTAATAAAAAAACCCGAATAGCCTACCAACTTTATTGAAAACGCTGATAAATATTGACGTGAGATTTTTCGATTGAAAATTGGGGTACCTACTTCTTCGATATTAACTCGATTTAAGGTGACAATAAAACAATTATTTTAAATAAAAACATACAGCGTATTTGAGATATAAAATGGCAAGCTTCTACCAAATTTCGTGACTAAATTTTGTTATTTTTTTAATAAGAAAAATATAAAATCAATAACTTAGGTATTAGGTATTTAAATTTTTCTAAAAAAAATTAAGACTTTGTGAAAAAAGAGTGCATGCAAAAGTTATAGATTTTTTTATGACCTACAACTTTGTCACACAATTTATTTCCATAGGATTTGTAGTTTTGCCGGAAATCGAGACAAACCGTTTTTATAAAACTCCCCCTTCCGCTTCAGATCGCCCGTAAATTATTTTTCCTTTCACTTTTGGCACATTCCTTTTACAACGGGTTTTATTCGAAATTATGGTCATACAACCGAATGGAAGCTAGAAACGAAAAAGAAGTTGAAGTCTCTTTTAGTGTATTGATCATTTACCACTCTTTATTTAGTCTGTGTCTCTGTGTTATTTACGTTCTTGCAATATAACTCTGCGACTGGTGGCGTGGTGGCGTACTAATGTTCTCAGGTCAAGCTAATAGGTTCCCTTCCCGTTCATTGAGAACTTACAACTTCATAAAACAGGTACGGGAAGGGATTGTTTAGGGAAGTAATATAAGTAACTACACATATATAAGTTACACAATTACTCAAGAACGAATGTCTCGAAGTAATGAACGCCGTTGCAGTGCTGGACGTCTACTCTATTTCTACGAAAACGCAATTTCGAAAAAAGACTTGCGACTTTCCTACTTTCGTTCTACTTCGTTTCTTGCGATACAAAATCGTTTGACGTTTAAATGTAATAAGCATACTCTAAATTAGAGTAGGCTAAGAACATTTAAACGGACAAAACGCCGGATCGAAGTAGAATCGGAGTTGGAAAGTCGCGAGTTTATTTCGAAATTACGCTTTCGTGGAAATAGAGTACATAGTAGTAGGTTTGGCTCAGTATTACCAAGTATAATTGGTACAGGCAGTCTCTTACCACAAGGAGAACTTTATTATAGGTAGTTTATTACATTATTAAAAATCTGTCATTTCAACCTACACCAACAACGAAATAACAAGAATTTAATTTAAACTTTTAAATCTTTTATTGAGACCATGGTAGCGATTCTGAAACCATTCGGTTGCATCCGACACGGAATCTCATCTCTCGGTCTCTGTCATGCTTATCAGATAAGACAAAGACCGAGAGATGAGATTCCGTGTCGGATGCAACCGAATGGTTTCAGAATCGCTACCCAGAAATAACATTAACAGTAGTATTGATATTGGTGATAAAACAATCAAACCCCAAAAATACAGCCTCGGCATAAAAATATGGCGATAATAGGCGGAGAATTGATTGCTATGGTATCCCTACATATTAGCTGTCAAGCTGTCATGCTCTCCTGTCCTATCAAATACGTCATACGTCAAATAAAGTCCATTTCACGAAAGAAGTCCCGCAGACGCAGCGCTGTATTCGCGCGACATAATGTTGCCACGGTTAAATTTATATGGTATGGGGAAATCAGGGGAAATAATGTATAGTTCATTAGTTTCATTTTATTAACTTCGTACTCGAACAGTTAGATAAGAAAAAAAATGTTTTTAAAAGAATATATTTTTATATAGGTACCTATTTGATGTTTATACTGCTAAGGTCAGATTAGTGAAAAATTAATCTTCCTGTAATTTCTAAAATATAAAATGTAAATATAAATGTTCAACCAACTTCAAATTAGAAAAATAAAATAACATTTAAAAAGTTTTATTCAAAGTTTTATTGAATAATTATGATCGGTCATACTATGATCACTGTCAGAAGAGTGAATAGAAACAGAATCAGATTCTGTTTCACTATCACTAGCCGTAGATATAATAAATCGATCCATTTCTTCATCCATAAGACCATCATTTTTTAAATATTCTGCCTCCAAATGCTGTACATGTTTACATTGAACTGCCCAATCTTCCGCTGTAACAGACTCGAAAGCCTCTTCTGTTAGGCGTACAATTTCTTTTGGATCTTGGCCCACGTTTTTATCCGCTACCCGTCTCTTTACAAGGCTCCACATTTTTTCGATCGGATTGAGATCACAGTGGTAAGGCGGCAATCTTAGCAATTCATGATTGTGAGATTTTAATCATTCATCCACGGCATATGTAGGTGGACCTTTGTTTTGCTTAATTAATCCAAATAATACAGCTTTTGTCCAAGTATCTTCAAAATATACTCCCTTTCCTCGCAGCCATTCCTGCATGTCACCTGCAATAAAATTAACAATTTTAAAAAAAATCTAACCATGACTATTTCCGTATCTAATTACATTATAGTTGAATATAACTTTACAAATTTTTGCTGTGTTGTGTTAATTCCTTTTCAAATTTTCCTTAATAAAAATCGTGCATTAAAAAAAACTTAACTCCATTCTATAAATCAATCGGGAAAAAATATGTATAATATGGCATCTCCCCATCAACTCCCCATCTGTCAAATTTAGTTCCACAATTGTCCGCGGGACTTCTTTCGTGAAATGGACTCTAGCTCTGCTTTTGAAAAAGGCACTTTTGGGATCTGTGTATATATAGGAGGTAAAAATTTTTAGGTATATAGTGATCTGTGACAACCACAATGAGGGAGTTTCCGACGAGACAAAAATAGTTCCAACGGACGCACTAGATGGCGATTGTTCGAGATGCAGATAGATCTGTCTCTACCATAAACTCTCAACAGTGTAATCCCTTTAGAGACCCTACCCGTTTTCAGGGAAAAAGTATAGTGTAAAAAGTGTCTTTTTTAATTTTAAAATATTGGGAATAAAAATAGCTAATTAGGTTGATAATGTAATAAAAAACCGTTACTGATCACAATCCCTTTTCAGTAAAAATCTTTAGAACTCCCGAGGCAATAGACACCAACTAAGCCAAAGTAGAAGGAAAATTCAAAGATATAAATAGCAGCACTGATACGACAATATTTTATCCACAGACTAAGTAGAGAGATACTCTCTCGGCTGAAGGATTAGTATCCATAGCCAAGAATAAATTTTAAAAATATATATTTTGTCTTTCATCAGGTTTAAGCATGGACGTACTAATAGTAAGGACTAGAAATACCTACAAAAAAAAGGTGCATACCTACAAAAAAAAGGTGCATACCTACAACGCAAAACGTTACATAAGATGGCGGCCATTGTAAGGGTTGTCCCTAAGTCCCTATCAGGGTCATAGGTGTTACTATAACGAGTATCGATACTAGATATCAAGTATTACTAGAAATTAGGTATGTTTTACTAAATAACGTCAAATCGAAAAATGTATTTGGAAACCGAGATCAAATTGAGAAAAAGCACAACTTTCATTTGTAAAGTCTAAAAAGTATAGCCAAAGCAAGATCCTATTAATATAATAAATGTGAGAGTCACGATGTTCGGATGCTTGTTCCTTAATCATGCTCTAACGTATGAACGGATTGGGCTGAAATTTGGAATGTAGATAGATTATAGTCTGGAAGAAAACATAGGCTACATTTCATCTCGCTGGAAAAACGGGAACGGGCGCTGCTAGTATATATATAAACAGATTTAGATCAAAAAGATATTTATGATGAAATCGCAGAACCAGTACTTACCAGTAGCATGCGCGGCTCCAGGGGGGGGGTCACGGGGGACATGACCCCCCCCAAAATCATACATGGGGCGATACTTGTAAAGTCTTTTTTACTCGATTTATTGTATTTCTACTCGTGACCCCCCCCAAAATCTGAGGCTGTGTACTGGTGACCCCCCCCCAAAATTCGAGGCTGGGACCGCGCCTGACCAGTAGTTAGAAAACTTCCTTTAGTCGATAGAGTCGAGCATCTAATAAAATACAATTAATACAATACCAAACAAGCTATATACCTACCTATAATACTCAACTAAGACAATTTACCTACGTAGTAAAAAATAGATAATGAAAATATCTAATAATTGATGTAAGTACATAAAATAACAAAAAAAAACTGAGATGTTACGTTTGCACCGGGCTTGGGTCCCAAATGAATTAATATATAATGACCATTCTTCTTTTCGAATAGAATAATTCCTATATTGTGTGGCAGTTGTAAGTAGATACATACCTCTATGTGCACTGTTTCCACAATTTGTTGCGGTAACTGCAAGGAAGCCACAGTGGATGCACAAGAAACATCAAGATTTTGTGTTTCACACAAAACTGAGGACTTTTGCTGTTGTTTTTTGTCGAGTGCCTGAAATAAATAGATGCATACTAATATTGTGCCGTGACTGCCCTCGTGGCCTAGTGGGTAGTAACTCTGCCTGCGAAGCCGAGGGTCGTGGGTTCGATTCCCACCCAGGGCAAACATTTGTGTGATGAATTCAAATGTTTGCACTGTGTCTGGGTGTTTCTATCTATAATAAGTATGTATTTAAAATTATATAAGTATATATGTCAGCTATCTGGCCACCATAGCACAAGCATTGCTTAGTTTGGGGTCAGATGGTGTTGTGTGTGAATGTCCACCAATATTTATTTATTGTGATAAACAATATGTTTTCTATTACGTATTTTTTTTAAATTATTTAAGGGCAAAAAGCCATGAATAATCATTACATTTCATACTTACCAAAAATAATGTGGGAACAGAGTTATCATGTAGGGGAGGTAGGGGAGGGATGGGCAGTTGGGAGACATGGGCACCCCCCTTTTATTCTGATTTGAGCATAGATTTTATTTTTTTCTTGATTTGGTAGTTTTATTTACCGTCTGCCAACACTGTTCATCCATAGTGTATATGTAATTGTTGTCAGTTGTCAAACGCAAACACGTTTGAAAGTTATGCGCTAGTAAAAGTAAATATTTTGTTTGTGGTTTTGGATCTTAATAAAGAGAAAACTAATGAAAGGCATGTGTATTTTTTATTATTTATCTATTGTATATTAACTAATCTATAAATTAAACTGAAACTCAAGCCTAAATACATAGATTAAAAAAAATACCGGTAACCTATGTCGAAAATGTATACAGAGGGAGTAATGGGCATTTGGACGATGGGGTGGTCTGGGCATGCCCAATGCTCCCTCCTATTATGTTCAGTATAGGAGGATTTTTAACTATCGGTTTATTTTTAAATACAGAAAGATGACGTTTAAATTCAAAAAGAAAGGTTTGTGACGGAAAAATTCCTAAAGATTTAATATTACGAGCCATATAAGAGGTATCAAAAGGATCAAACATAAAAACAAATTTACGCACGTAAATTAGCCTTCCTGAAGTAGATGACATAGCTAGTGTTCTTTTAGATGACATCAAAACTAAATTGCCAGTACCAAAGCAATGCAATGACAATGCAAAGACATGCAATAAACCCAAACGTGGTAGTTCTATGTACACATTTGATAGTCCTCTATGGGTTATACCTTTATACCCAATCTCAGATAATTTAAGATACTGTTTAAGATGTTTTTTGTTTGTTAACTTTTATTTTTGGTTTCTGTTATTGATATAGTTTAATAATAGTCTATTTGTTAACTAATTTTTGAATTCCATTAAGGATATAAAGTGTTTTATGGACCGTGCCCAAGCCTCCCACAGGGTGTGTCCAAGCCTCCCTACCATAGGGAGCATTGGGCACTTTTGACTTAGTTTATAAAATATCTAGTTATGTTGAGACTGATTGTAATTTTGAAGAAAGCTCTTTAATTATATCTAGCCAAATGTGTGGTGCAATCAAAATTGGCAATAAAAGTTGATAATCTATAAAATCAGATTTTTTATGCAATAAATAGTGAAAAAGTGCCCATCCCTCCCCTACCTCCCCTAATCTCATCACATCAAGAGTTCTATTGAAACAGCTTTCTTTAAAGTGAAGTGAGCAGAGGAACCATTCTTTAAGTCGAGGATCAATATTTTCTTCACCAATAGCATCTAACCATTCTTTCTTCAATTTTTCATTTCTAGGAAATCTATAAAAAAAGGGCAGTTATTATTATTTACGTTTAGATAAATCACCCCAGTTACAGCTGCTAATATGTATTAAGGGTCAACATTTCGCTCATGGCACGAAATTTTAATTCAAAACAGTTATAATTGTTTTAGCGATACCGATATTGTTTCAACATACGCACGCACTAGTTTTAGATATACTATTACGTTAACGGTACAACACTATTCCACTATGTAATCAAAAACAAATGAAATACTAAAAATAATGGTCTGTTTTACGGAAATGAACCCAAATCTCAATACTTTACTTGTGAATTCATGATCGAGAAACGATTTTCTCATGAGATGTGTAAGATTTTGAGTACTTTTATTAGAAAACTGGATACTAACCTGTGCAACGACAATTGAGGTTGATTTTTACCTTTCCTTGCCCCACAGTTCACAATACAACACTTAGTCATATTGAATTGGTGTTTTTCACCAGTCACACGCAGTTTTAAAAGTTATATCTTCGTAAATTTCTCGAAAATCACAATATTTCACAAAGTAAACAACCATCTGACATTTAAACTACCACGAAACTCGCCACATAAAATGGCCGATTATGGCACTTACCTACAACTGTCTCTACGTCACATCAAAATGTTGCCAAAATGAGCAACAACATAAATATTGTTGTCTCTTTTATCAAATATAATTATTTCATTAGAAAGAATGAGACATAACGATGTTTCACATTCTGTACCCTTGTTTCACTCATATTAGTATAGGCAAATGTAGGTATAGAATAACGCGGCATCTCCTTGTGTTTCTGATCTCAATGGGTTTAAGAATTTGTTTTGAAATTGACGTACCTAACCAAGATGACGGCGCGTCAATTAGTTCCATAATCCATATTTTCATATTTTGCTACGCGCAGAGTTAACTGCGCGCAGCGCGCACGTTACTTAACTACTAAACTACTTATCTTTCATAGCTGCATAGCTCAAAGCTCAAAGTGATCTGTGGTGATCTGTGATTTGCTCTATGATTATATTGATTATTACTTTACTTACTTTATAACATTTCATTTGCATTGTTTTATTTTTTGACTATGGAACTATGGATTTTTAATTATCATAATACAAACAACGGTGGTTTTATATTACTCATTTATTCAACTGTTTTCAACTACATTACAAACCGACGTTACAATAGAGAATCCCGAATCTCCCTTCTTTTTCTCGTACCATAGACAAATGCCGTGTTGCCAGTCGTATTCGACCCAAAGTTACCACAGATATTGCCAGAAGTACGAATACTTATTCCATATAGAATCTAGTACTGTTCTACAAAATAGAACAGTACGACCCCTCGTTGGGGATTCTTAACAGTCGGCCATCCTGAACCAGTGTCTGTCCCAGACACAGATATAGTTGGCAATGTATGAGATAACAGGTAACTGAAGTAGCAGACTCTAATTCGGGTTGAATTAGATAATAATACTATACAATTATTAATAATTATGTTCCTTCTTCAAAAACAAAATTATGATATCAAATTATTAGCCTAATGGGTAAGTTAACACTTGTAGTAAATTTACATCTTGTCAAACAGTAATAAAAAATATCACAATGCTGCGACCATCCTGATCACTAGAATGTCCCCATTCTAAAAACGACTGATACCATTGTGCAGAATATTGATGAACAGATTTAAGTTGCTAAATTTTGAACATAATTCTGATGCCAACTACATATTTCATTGTACATTGTACTACGCCCTCCACATAGAAGGGAACTCGGTGCATCTAACAATATGCTCCGGCCTCGGTGCTGTACATAGCTTATGAGGTCGGGGTACTATTTGCACGGCCAAGGAGCTTTCGGTCTCCTGTGAAAGGTAAATGAACAGAGCATTTGTAACTTGCACACGCAAGCTTCTTCGATCTGGTTTTAAAAACAAGTAACTGGGGTATCTGGGTACAGCTTGCACACACAAGGTGCTTCGATCTCGTTTTAAACGTAATTAAGTAGAGTATCTGGATACAGCTTGCACACACAAGGTGCTTCAATCTCGTTTTACAGTTAATTTACTAAAGTATATGGGTGCCACTTGCACGCATAAGGTACTTCAATCTCGTTTTAAAGGTAAGTTACTAAAGTATCTGGGTACCAATTGCACGCACAAGGTGCTTGAATCTCGTTTTAAAGGCAAGTTACTAAAGTATCTGGGCACCGCTTGCACTCACAAGGTGCTTCGGTCTCGTGTTAAAGATATGTAGTTCATCAATCTCGTTTTAAAGGTGATTTACTAAAGTATATGGGTGCCACTTGCACGCACAAGGTGTTTCAATCTCGTTTTAAAGGAAGTTACTAAAGTATCTGGGTACTACTTGCACGCACAAGGTGCTTCAATCTCGTTTTAAAGGTAAGTTACTAAAGTATCTGGGTACTACTTGCACGCACAAGGTGCTTCAATCTCGTTTTAAAGGTAAGTTACTAAAGTATCTGGGTACTACTTGCACGCACAAGGTGCTTCAATCTCGTTTTAAAGGTAAGTTACTAAAGTATCTGGGTACTACTTGCACGCACAAGGTGCTTCAATCTCGTTTTAAAGGTAAGTTACTAAAGTATCTGGGTACTACTTGCACGCACAAGGTGCTTCAATCTTGTTTTAAAGGTAAGTTACTAAAGTATCTGGGCACCGCTTGCACCCATAAAATGCTTCGGTCTCTTCCAGCCAATGATTAACTCTTCTGGGTACCGCTTGCACACGCAAGGTGCTACGGCCTTCTCCTGTAAGTAAATAACATAAATAATCTGGATACCGCTTGCACCCATAAAGTGCTTCGGCCTCCTCCAGTTAGTGATGAAATCGCCTGGGTACCGCTTGCACACGCAAGGTGCTTCGGCCTCCTCCAGGAAGTAAATAACATAAATATTCTGGGTACCGCTTGCACCCATAAGGTGCTTCGGCCTCCTCCAGTTAGTGATGAAATCGCCTGGGTACCGCTTGCACACGCAAGGTGCTTCGGCCTCCTCCAGGAAGTAAATAACATAAATATTCTGGGTACCGCTTGCACCCATAAGGTGCTTCGGCCTCCTCCAGTTAATGACTAAATCGCCTGGGTACCGCTTGCACACACAAGGTGCTTCGGCCTCCTCCAGGAAGTAAATAACATAAATATTCTGGATACCGCTTGCACCCATAAGGTGCTTCGGCCTCCTCCAGTTAATGATTAAATCGCCTGGGTACCGCTTGCACACACAAGGTGCTTCGGCCTCCTCCAGGAAACAAATAACATAAATATTGTAGATACCGCTTGCACCCATAAGGTGCTTCGGCCTTCTCCAGTAGACAAGTTTATCAGGACATCTTCGGGAAGAACTTGATTCAGCCTCGTTCTGGTGTTGCAGCACTATGCAGCACTAGCGCTCACAAGGCGCCACATTGCCGACTCCATCGTCACTCCAAGACGTGCTCAGCTGTCTCTTTGCGCGGTTCAGGAATTGGTTGAAGGAAGGGTAGCTTAAGCGTATCAGAACCAAGGGCAAATTTAAAACATCTCAGCGGTTTTAGAAAGAAAACAAGAATATAATCAAGGTTGTTAATGGACCAGTGCAGAGTAACGTTGACTAACATACTTTGTATAAAATACATTTTCATCAATCAAGAACACAGTTCGTAAGCTTACGCAAACTGAATCATAATACATTTCATAGTAATTTTAGTGCTTTATATATTTTTGTTTTAATTTCCATCACTACTTTCCTTCCGAGCCGTCAGATCTCATCGAAGGTTACATTTTATCAATTTGAAAAATGTTTACGTTTATCTTTCTCGCGCTATTCTTGTGCTATCTATACTTTAGAACCTATAAATTGTTCAATGCTACTTCAATACTTCAATGATACTTTTATTCGTCTGTGAAACTAGGATTAACAAAATTGTGTTGTGTCAGAGACCAGAAAAACGTTCGCTAGTTTCCATAAATGTTTGGTATACAGACATATAAGTGGATTATAAATCTTCAGCGAAATTTAAATTTGCTTCAGCGAATTTTGTTCAATGCGAAAACATCTCGAATTGCAGCTCTAGAAGTTTTAGTCTTCGTGTCCGCTTTCGTTCTCTTTGATATTTTAAACTTAACAGTCTTTGATATTATACATTTAATTTAACTATCGATAAGGCCTATAGGATAATGCCTTAGGGTAGCTATTGTCTCCAACTTTACTTTTATCGAAAGGTTCAAATAGATTTGCGTACAAATCGTACTAACTTAGCAAACCAGTAGTTCAGTAGTAGACTACGTTTCTTCATAAGGGGAACGACTGACATTGTCTTGGCATTGTTCGATTTTTTTTTCTTTTAGGCACTCGCCTATCGTAACTCTTAACTGTATGTCTATTTTTTGTAATTAAAATTATAATAGTGGAGCGACTCCCCGATATTTCGATGCAGTATTTTACGCCATGTTCATGGATAACAAATTAGAAATTTTGTGTCAATTATGCAAAAGTTTCTGACCGCAGGCAGACTTATCAAACTACCCTATTTCTCAGACTTTTTAGGAAAATTACTAGTCTTATTAGTCAAGCTTAAATTTTGACAAAACGTAGTCACTGTTTCACTGTTCTTTTTTTTTAAATTTATTTGGAGCACAATGTAGAGATTTATTATATTATTTTAAACATCTTACAGCTTTTGGAAAAGAAGTTAATAATTTTATCTGCCATTCCGCGCCAGCATATTTGACTCTTATTGGTCGATCAACCAACTAGCTAGCTTTTACTTTTAAAAATGGCCAGAGTATCGTTTGACTTTTCAACCAACTCAAAACATGTGCTGTCGGCTCAAAAGCTTTGCATAGCCAATCCTTGATTGTTTGTAAATAAAAATCTTGAGGATTGGAACCCTCTATACCAGGTACCTAATGCTCTTGCTCCGTTCTCTCGCCAATTTATGTTTTGTCGTTGCCGCATCTTACCATGTGCTTTAAAATATAGAACATCTGAGTTAGATGCGACAGAATACCAGTTTGATATCCGTGACAGTCAACAAACAGAAGCCAGATTTCAAATCGTTGCGACCAACATACACATCATGTGTGATGACGGCGCCACTACCACGGTTTTAATGTGAACAAATATTTATGACATAGGAACTGTTTAGTACCTGTTTCTAGGTATCTTTTATCAATACATATATTTGTCGTACTCTGTTTGAAAATTATATTTTGTGACCACTGCGCTTCAATATTATGAAGCGCTTTATACAAAATTATCAACTTACTAACTGTAGTACGTATTATTACAATCATATTCGCCAGATTTAGCAGTCCGTTCTTTTTTTTTTTTATAAATGGAAAACGAGATATATTAATCAATTTCTAATGTGGACCCAAAAAAAATATACCACGTACAGTAAATAACTTTGTGTTCGGCACGACCTGTATTACGTCACGCATTGCATCACAGCTTATAAATCTTGAAATGCTTTTCATGCATGAATTCAATCATAATATTTATTTCTTTATTCTTAATATTAACTAAAACGGGCGTACAGACCAATTACTTTAGTTAACCATACATCTAAGAGTGTAAATAATAATGTATCTCATTTACAGTAATTCAACTAAGAGGTATAAACTACACTTGCACTAGGTATGCATTTAAATTAAACTGCCATTACTTAATTTCGGGCACTGAATGTTCTTAGAGCCATTACTTCCTTTTTTTTTTAGTTTACCTTCTGCTTATTTAGGCTAGGCTAATAGCCATCAGAGAGTGAAGAAAGTACGCTTCGTTATCAAGTAGATAATTTTAAACTTTAGTAATTGTCTTGCTAATGTCCATTTCAGTAGTCTAAATTGTTTTTTATTTTAATATGTCTGCCTTGCACATTATACTTAATGTCAACATTTCATTTACATTTCATACTGATTGCAGATCTAAATAGTAATTTCTGAATTTTAGAAAGGAAAACAAAATGTTCAGTCTGGGACTTTTGTGTTTGATGATTTTCTTGATAGCGGGTAGTACAGTGAGAGTACTCGCTTCCAGGTATAAACAGATTTCATTGTAATTTAACATTAATGACGCACATTCCTTATGCATCCCGTGGGACGATTAGAGCGTTAAGGATTGAAACTATTAAACATCGGAATGTTTGAAATTGTATGTCACGACTAATGCTGTTATTCATGTTATTTTATTTTTCTATTACAATAATAGCTTGCTTGCGCTTACGCACATGTAGCCAAACATAGTAAACAGCATAACAAAGTATTTACAACGAAAGCAATGTATCCAAATATGTTTTTTTTTTTGTTATAAATCTTTTTGTCACTCATTTTTTTTTTTAAATATTTCTAGAGCTTGAACTATAATCATCAAGTAATCCAATTCTTTATCTTACCTAATGTATTTTTGTGACGATTTATCGTTAACTTATTAAATATGTAGGTACTGTTTATTCGACTAACGACTTGTCGAAGTTTCACCAATAGTTCTTTATTTTACAAACAAATAAATATAGGTATTTGAATGATGTTAATTTAAAAGCCTTGGTTATAACCGAAAAATTCTAAGAATGTTTAATAGTAAGTACAAATATTAGCATTTTATTTTTGTAACTATTCCAGAGTTTTAAACTACGTAGTACCATGAAAATCTCCGCAAATAAGATCCGCTATATAACTTCAGTTATTCAACAAATCGGAATACTAACGAAATTTCACCGTAGGCAACAAATGTTTGTATTCATCACACAAATATTTATATTGGATGTGAATCGAATTTATGACCTTTGGCTTCGCAGGCAGACTCACTACCAACTAAACCACGAGTGCAGTCAAAGTTATCTTTACATTTTTATTAGACATACTAGCTGAACGCGCGCGCGTTGCTACGCCTTCTATCGAAAATTGGTCGTACCTACCAATTCAAATTTTGAACAAATTCGGTTAGTTTAGGTTCTAATGACGCAATCTTTAAAATATGACATATGCTGTCAGGCAACGAAAGCTCTTCAAAAAGCAATTTTTGTTGTATTGTTAAATAGCCTATAGCCTTCCTCGATAAATGGACTATCCTACAAAGAAATAATCTTGCAATTCGGACCAGTAGTTCCAGAGATCCTTGCGTTCAAACAAACAAACATACAAACAAACAAACTCTTTAGCTTTATAATATTAGTATAGATTAGTACATGATTGGAAGAATACCTACCTCGTATACGGAGACAATAACAACAGGTGTTCTCTTGTGTTCAAACTACATAGGTACCTATTTGAAGTTTAATCAAAACCTTAATTTCATGTTTCAAAAATTTTAATCCAACATATTTATTTTTACAATAAGTGTATTAGAAATTAGAACTTGTACTTAATTAACATGTAACAAATTAAATATTTGATGCTTCTTAGCAGACCTACAATCTTCGGGCTCAAATTAAATATGTTTTTATTTATTTATGATTTGAATTTAAGCAACATACCATGAGCTATTACGCTGCAAACCAAAACTTCAATTTCAGTTGAAGAAAAATGTTGCTAATATTCTCAAAGTAAAACACGATCCCTTACGAGCATTTATTTACCTACTCGTGACACACCCCGGCTTCGCACGGTTTAATTGGATAAGTATTAATGCCATTTTACTCAAAATTACTTCGTTCACAAGCCATTATTTCTACTAATAAGTAAAGGATACATTTATCTTGGGTTATTTCTAAGAGATAAGACATACCGTCGCGGGCTTTATAAAGACATTTTTAAGGCGTGCAATACTGCAATATATTATTTTGATCTATCTCGTAGGGTTCAATCAGCGTTTGTAACGTAAGCACACAAATGTATTTATTTACAACATCACCTCTAATATTACCAGTGTTCATCTGTCAAATTTTAAAAGTTTTACAATTATTACATTTTTTTTATACGTTTCCTTTCATAAAATCCTTCTCCCAACAATAACAAACACAACTACGAAAGAATTAGCGAAATCGGTCCAGCTGTTCACCCATGATGCGATGATAAATGGATTCATTTATAATATAAACATTGGTGTAGTTTGCGTAACAAATCACTTTAATTCACAGTAGTGAAATGTCGATTAGTAACATTATTTTGAATTCCTTCCTAGCACATTTTTTTTTTTTATTATCAACCAGACCTTATGAAAATTTAAAATAAAGAAATTGCTTGATGATACTGGAAATAATCTAATTTCAAAACAGTAATTTTTAGTAGATGCCACCAAATCTAATTCATTAACCTTGTCCACACTTATTTTTCTAAATCCGTGTTAGCTGCATTTTTAGCCGTGTTAGCGTTTTTTTAGCATAGCGGCGATCATCCACGAATATCGGACTATCATCACATCTTTCGCGTGATGACGACATCGTACTAGGTATCAGTTGAAGACAAGTGAGTGACCGCGACTCCCACTGCACCTCGTCAGTGATTCATTTACATCTCCCAATCACTAACATTGCGACGATGGATTTACCGATAGCTAGATCGTATTCAACATCCAAACTAATAACCCACGGGCAACACGAAAACAAACCTTTTGTTCTGATACGCTAAAGGTAATAGTTCAAGTAGGTACCAAAAGGGATCGGAAAAATATGGATTGAACTGATTGCTGTAACATTCCCACATAGTAAATAAGTACACAGTAAGCAGATCATGCAAAGAGTACCTACAATAAAAATACATGAAAAGGAGAAAACATAAAATAAGGTAATTGGCTGTTAATAATCAACCTTCATTGTAGGGTCAGTCTCAAAATATATAGGTACTAAAAACACGTTAAAAATATCAAATCAAATAACACACTGGAAAATGCCCGATGAATTTTATGCGCCAGTTGTCGGTAGATAGACATAATTAGCTAAGCAGATAGATAGATGGATGTAGTTACTTAGTCGTTATTATAAATCTTCGTCATAGAACTCAGTTGCTACCCGCGTAATAGAGAGGTACCTAGTACCTAGTACAAAAGGCACGAAGCTACCGATCTTCATCGTAGTACCTTCTCTTCAAACAGTAAGCTAGAACCATATTTTATATCTGAACACTGAACACGTAACTAACAAACACATTAGAAGGTTCAATAAACATGTTGAAAGCGTTAAAATAGCAAATGTAAAATCAATTCATTGTCAAAATCAATATTTTGTCTTAGTGTCCAGTCCCTAGAGGCTCATTATATTCAAATAGGTACTAACACAAATAGGTAGGTACACAGTACCAATTAAACCTCATCGAAAATAACTTTCAGCTTTTTTTTTAACTCTTATTCTTGGTTATCGAAAAGTTGTGCAACTCACCCAAAATATCACCATTTTTACCTTACGGCCGATAGCGCAAATGGGCTATCTCGATATCCCACTTCTGAACTTTTAATTATCATAATACAAACAACGGTGGTTTTATATTACTCATTTATTCAACTGTTTTCAACTACATTACAAACCGACGTTACAATAGAGAATCCCGAATCTCCCTTCTTTTTCTCGTACCATAGACAAATGCCGTGTTGCCAGTCGTATTCGACCCAAAGTTACCACAGATATTGCCAGAAGTACGAATACTTATTCCATATAGAATCTAGTACTGTTCTACAAAATAGAACAGTACGACCCCTCGTTGGGGATTCTTAACAGGATGGAGTCCCGTTTTTCCGCCTCTTATAACGTCGAGATACCTAGGACGTCGTGATTACTTGCTCAGCGGGCTACGCTGCGCCGCATCGCGCAAAACGGAACTGAGTGACTGACGACATAAGTGTCCCACTTCCACCTTCCTTGGTAACTATTCTCCATGGTTTTTGTTTTGGTGGAAACATTCTCCTTGGTCCTTACTTAGATCTCCCAAATTGTGTTGAAATCAATCTAAATGACTAATGAGATGACGAATGAGTGCTATTGTGTACTATTCATACTCTGGTAGTCATATTATAGCCCAAGTCTTTGAAATGAACCAGAATTTTCTGTACTACATTGTGGATAACCTTATGATTCACGAGGAAATTTTGTGTTACTCTACAAAGATTTCCATGCCTTTCCAGATCTTCCAGAGAATTCTCAAAATGAGGGGTGTCATTCATTAGTTGACATATTTGAGGCTGTGAGACATTAAAATGTTTCACACTTTCACAGTGTTTGTGATTGATTTATGCTGACCGTTCCATATGTATTGACCACAAACATAACAAAATACAACATCAAGGTTGAATACACAACATCTCAACATACTGTCCATAATAAAATAGTGACAAAACCTTTATCAATTTTATTGTAATAATGCCTATTCGCTAACAAGACCGGCAAAAATTAAAATTATGGTAATAGGTGAACTAGAGCTGATGAGTTAAAATTAAGTATGCAATAAACTACATTACAAACAACCACAGAAACATACAGAGCTGCACAAAAACAAACATTTTTTTGTGACCTGTGTTAATAACATGAGGCACTAGGATAACAAAAACAAAAGTTTAAAAAAAACATTATTTACGTTACACCTAAAGAGTAGTAAGGAACTTTCATTAATAAATTGAGTTGTCATATTATTGTGAAAACTTGCTTTAGGTAATAATATTAGTTTTTGCTGTGAAATTGGTCCCGAGATCACTAGAATCAGTCACCTCAAATTATACACCAATCCTCCTAAAAACACCTGCATATTTTAGGATTGATGGCAGCAAACATCTGAATAAACTCTTTATTTTGCACTACAGTAAACAAAGAGTACTGTTGTTCTCGCAAATAGGCACAAAGTTGTAACCTATTTTTACTATATTGCATGTTACAATAGTACCCAGCAATTTACACATTGTATTGTCGACAGGTGCTCCTGGGGACCTGCTCTTCTGAACAAATCACGTTTGTCTTCTCTTGTGTGTCTGGTGGTACAAAATGTTGACCGACCCTGAGCCAATGGACACAGCAGATACAAAGACTGAATTGTTGCTAACTGATAACTCCAGCAGAGACGAGAGCATATCTGCCACTGTAAATCCTCTGCCTATAAAACAGGAACACAGCCACACCATTTATGACCATGCAACACCGTCATCCAGTGGTTTAAATGAATATGTTCAGTTACACTTTGAAGGACAAACGGTAAAATATGAAAATACAGATTACCAATCAACTGAACAACACTATTTAAAAGAAAAAAAAATATCACTTCCTGGAGAAAAAACACACAAATTTATACTGAAAACAGAAAAACCTTTTGAATGTGATATGTGTGATTATAGAGCATCACGTCCTAGCATATTAAAAATACACAAATTAATACATACTGGAGAGAGACCATTTGAGTGTGAGATGTGTGATTATAAAGCATCACGACCATACAGATTAAAGGAACACAAATTAACACATACTGGAGCAAAACCATTTCAATGTAATAAATGTGATTTTAGAACATTATATGCTCCCATTTTAAAAAGACACAAATTAACACATTCTGGAGAAAAAACATTTAAATGTGATAAGTGTGATTATAGAGCAAAATGTGCTGACTATTTAAGAACACACAAATTAACACATACTGAAGAAAAAGCATTTAAATGTGATATGTGTGATTACAGAACATCATATGTTTCCTGTTTAAAAAGACACAA
The DNA here is from genome assembly GCA_963693475.1 of Ectropis crepuscularia. Classification (NCBI taxonomy): domain Eukaryota; kingdom Metazoa; phylum Arthropoda; class Insecta; order Lepidoptera; family Geometridae; genus Ectropis; species Ectropis crepuscularia. Next base: position 5,021,265 of record OY856361.1, read on the forward strand.
ATTAACACATACTGGAGAAAAAGTATTTGAATGTGATATGTGTGATTATAGAGCAATACGTGTTTCCTATTTAAGAACACACAAATTAGCACATACTGGACAAAAACGGTTTGAATGTGATATGTGTGATTATAGAGCATCACATACTGACAATTTAAAAAGACACAAATTAACACATACTGGAGAAAAAGTATTTGAATGTGATATGTGTGATTATAAAGCAATACATGTTGCTTATTTAAAAACACACAAATTAATACATACTCTAGAAAAACCATTTGAATGTGATATGTGTGATTATAGAGCAAAACATGCTGCCAATTTAAAAAAACACAAAGTAAGACATACTGTAGAAAAACTATTTGAATGTGATATGTGTGATTACAGAGCATCACGAGTTGGCAATTTAAAACGACACAAATTTATTCATACTGGAGAGAAAGCATTTGAATGTGATATGTGTGATTATAAAACATCACAAACTGCCGTTTTAAAAAGACACAAAATGAAACATTCTGGAGAAAAAACATTTAAATGTGATATGTGTGATTATAGAGCAAAATGTGCTGCCTATTTAAGATCACACAAATTAACACATACTGTAGAAAAGGCATTTGAATGTGATATGTGTGATTATAAAACATCATATGCTGTCTGTTTAAAAAGACACAAATTAAAACATACTGGAGAAAAAGTATTTAAATGTGATATGTGTGATTATAGAGCAATATGTGTTTCCTATTTAAAAACACACAAATTAACACATTCTGGAGAAAAACTATTTGACTGTGATATGTGTGATTATAGAACATTACATAATGCCAGTTTAAAAAGACACAAATTTACACATACTGGAGAAAAAGCATTTGAATATGATACGAGGCAGGCCTTTTAAGTTCTGTTGTTTCCATATTTCCTGGTAATTTTGGATGGTGTCGTTTTTTAGGGTTCCGTAAAACGTAAAAACGGAACCCTTATAGATTCGTCATGTCTGTCTGTCTGTCTGTCCGTCCGTATGTCACAGCCACTTTTTGCCGAAACTATGAGAACTACAATGTTGAAACTTGGTAAGTAGATGTATTCTGTGAACCGCATTAAGATTTGAACCAAAAAAATTTAAAAAAAGAAAAATTTAGGGTTGTCCCCCATACTGAGAACTGAAACTCAAAATTTTTTTTTTCATCAATCCTACACGTGTGGCGTGTCTATCGATAGGTCTTTAAAAATGATGTTGAGGTTTCTAAAATCATTTTCGTCTACACTGAATAATTTGCGCAAGAGACACTTTCAAAGTGGTAAAATGTGTGTCCCCCCCCCCTCTAACTTCTAAAGTAAGAGAATGAAAAATCTAAAAAAAAAATATGATGTACATTACCATGTAAACTACCAACGAAAATTAGTTTGAACTCGATCTGATGAGTAGTTTTTTTTGTACGTCATAAATACACTATTATTGAAAATTCGACCAAAGTTACAACGAACTACAGATCATCTTGACGAAAAAATAACAATTACTATGTCTTGCTTAAAGGAATGGTTTGAAGCTAACGGGATAATTTTGAATGCTGAAAAGAGTATTATAATGAATTACGTCACAAAAAAGAGTAAAAAAGATGTTATAACTGTATTTAATAATTTGTTCCTAGGCTACAATATAGACTATAGCCTTACTCACAGCGCACACATAGATAAAATCTGTAAAAAAATGTCTAGCGCAAATTATGCCTTATTTAAACTCAAACCTATAATAGACAATAGGTCTTTAATATCAGTCTACTACGCATGCGTTCATTCAATCCTAAGCTATGCCATAATTACCTGGGGCAACGCAACCAATATCAAAAAGGTGTTAACATGTCAAAAACGCTCTATAAGAATTATAAACGGAATTCGTAGACGACAATCTGCTAGGAAATATTTTGTGGAAAATAGAATTATGACTGTAATATCATTGTATATTTATAAATCGCTACTCGAAATACATACCGAAAAAGATAGGTATCCTAAGAACATGGACAAGTGCTTGCATAATTACAATTTAAGAAATAAAGAAAAACTTTTCGTACCTCGTACAAGACTATGTAAAACGCAAAAGCAAGGTATTTTCAATAAAATCATGATGTACAATAAATTACCGCAATCTATTGCTAATCTACCAGTCTTGGATTTCAAGAAGAAGATAAAACGATTCTGTACTAAAAAATCATTTTTTAAGTGAGTTTATGCAGTTAAAATTAAATGAGCAGTCGTTTTCAGATATGTGATATTATACTCGTTACGTCAATTATTTTAGATTTTTGTTCTTGACTGTTATTTCTTATTGTAAATTGTGCGGAATTAATTTGACATCATGATGGACTTTTAATGATGGATTTTTCTATACTAATATTCTAAAGAGGAAAGATTTGTTTGTTTGTTTGTTTGTAATGAATAGGCTCCGAAACTACTGGACCGATTTCAAAAATTCTTTCACCTTTGGAAAGCTACATTATTCCCGAGTAACATAGGCTACGGCAGATGGCGCTGCAGTTGATATCTAGGTTATTATTCGAGCGAAGCCGGAGCGGGCCGCTAGTTAATAATAATTATGAATTTGTACTCAATCTTGACATTGTATTTTCGTTGACATTATTTATTGATTTTATTATTCATTGACTTATTTTAAATTTAGTGTTCATTGACATTTAATACATATTATTTTACTTTGATTTCAAACACAATGTATTTAGAAATCTTTTTATATTTAATTTAATTAGATCACATTTTACCTATTTTTATTTATCTATAGAGAGAGAATTTGTGCTATTTTCGGTATACAAAATGTTTAATATTGTAAAAATTTCAATTATCGATTTCTATTAATCTTGTATATAGTATCTGTTTTTAGTGCTGATTATTTCTGTATCCATGACGTACCTTATATGACTAACATGTTGTAATGGTGAATAAATGATCTGAATCTGAACTATGTGTACTATATATATTATGTTACTTGCTGCAACGGAACCCTTCATGGGCGAGTCCAACTCGCACTTGGCCACTTTATTTTTAGTGGCCAAAGATCTGTTATCACTTGCTTGTTGATGTCATTTGTGCAATCAGATTTGCTCTAAGTCATATCGGAGCCGAGTTATGCGCTTTCAGTTTTTAGGGTTCCGTAAAACGTAAAAACGGAACCCTTATAGATTCGTCATGTCTGTCTGTCTGTCCGTCCGTATGTCACAGCCACTTTTTGACGAAACTATAAGAACTACACTGTTGAAACTTGGTAGGTATATGTATTCTGTAAACCGCATTAAGATTTGAACAAAAAAATTAAAAAAAAAGAAAAATTAGGGTTGCCCTCCATACTGAGAACTGAAACTCAAAAATTTTTTTTTCATAAACCTCCACGTGTGGGTTGTCTATCGATAGGTCTTCAAAAATGATGTTGAGGTTTCTAAAATCATTTTCGTCTACACTGAATAATTTGCGCGAGACACACTTCCAAAGTGGTAAAATGTGTGTCCCCCCCCCTCTAACTTCTAAAGTAAGAGAATGAAAAATCTAAAAAAAATATATGATGTACATTACCATGTAAACTACCAACGAAAATTGGTTTGAACTCGATCTGATGAGCAGTTTTTTTTAGTACGTCATAAATACACTATTATTGAAACTTCGATCAAAGTTACAACGAACTAGAAGAACTATGTGTACTATGTATATTATGTTACTTGCTGCAACGGAACCCTTCATGGGCGAGTCCAACTCGCACTTGGCCACTTTATTTTATATGGGCTAGTGGCGCCATTTTCATTAGCGGCCAACGATTTGTTGTCTTTTTTAGGAAACATTACCTTACCTCAAGGGTATTTGTGCAATCAGGTTTGCTGGTAGTCATATCGGAGCTGAGTTATGTCCTTTCAAAAATAGCTCACAAAATCTGATTGCACAAATAACATTAAGGTAATTATTTTATTGTTACAAGCAAGTGAAAACATCTTTGGTAGCTAAAAAAAACGACACCAACTTTACGCAAACCCCTTTGAATCTGAAAATAGTTGAAAGTATTAGAATTAATGCTATTGTTTAGTCACAGCGTCCATTGGAATTTGTCAGGTTACGGACGAAAATTAATCTTTCTAAGGAAAATGTTCGTGCAATAATTTTCTACAGTGATGCAGCCTCATGTCTGCAGACTGTCGAACGCTGGTATTTGAAATTCCAGCGTGGGCATGCTAGACGAAGGACGCCCAAAATCCGCCTTCACTGAAGATAATATAATTGGTGTGAGACAACTAATTCTCGAAATCGTCATGTGACCTATCGAGAGGTTCTAGTAGGCATCTCAGGGACAACTATTCAGAAGATCTTGCACGAAGCGCTTGGTGTGAGAAAGCTAATTTGCCGTTGGATACCGCATCTGCTTTCCGACGATCACAAGGCGGCCCGCGTCAGATGGTGTAAGAAAACTCTGCAAAGATTCAACCGAGGACAGTCAAATCACGTCTACGACATCATCAGTGGATCTTGAATTTTGAATCTTGGATCTATGCCTACGATCCTGACTACAAACAACAATCTGGGTCTTTCAAGACGAGCCAAAGCTGACTAAAGTTGTTCATTCTCGAAGCACTTCAAAGAAGATGGTGGGCACGTTCGTTGGAAGAATCGGTCATTTTGCGATTATTACACTTGAAGATCGCAGAAGGGTTAACTCAGAGTGGTGTAGCTCAGTTTGTTTACTACAAGTCATCGCCGAACTTCCAAAAACTAACTCAAAGCAACGCATCATCCTGCACCACAACTCAAGCTCACACAGCGCTTGTCAAAACAATTGGGTATTTGAAGCAGTAATAAGAAGAAATTCTTGACCATCCTCCATACAGTCTTTACGTATCCCCACCATGCAGGGACATGGTGAGGTATGTCGGGCTCGACACCAGACATGGTGTCCCTACCGACTAAAACCCCCACAGATTTCTTCTGCATGGCCAGGGGTCTGGGTCGCGGGGTCACTTGTCGCACTCCCGTCAACGACCCTGACCCTCGCCAACGCCCTTGCGGACCCGCCTCGCGGGGGGCGACAGTACCCCCGCATTTGGCTCCAGCGACGCGGCAGAAATCAGCGGAGCGTCACCTCGAAGGCCTATCTCTAGGTGGGGTGCCGGACGGCCCTCAACGTCCGACACCCCAGGCCTTCCGGTGGAGACAGGTCGCGAGCCCAGAGGGTCGACTCTCTGGGCTCGCCCCCGTGTCCGCTTCCGCCTGAGTGGAGGAGCGCTATTGCTCGCTCCTCTAACTCACAGATCCTCTCACTGCCGAAAAACATTTCACCTCATCTCTCACGGCAATGGTGATCGGCAGGGAGAGATCCGCCCTTAACAACGCGGCTAGGAATAGCCGCGGTTCCGCCGTAATGGCCGCATCGCAGCCCTTGTCCTTCCACTGAGCACTCTGCTAATCAGAGTGCTCGTGGAGGACCCTCATCTGGAAGACTTAGGAATTTTACTTGGCCGATACATCAGCCGAGTAACCTTCCCAAGTCTTCCAGTCCCGCTCCCCTACCTCTACACGCACTGCTCAAGGGAGTGAGGAGCGCTTGTAGAAGTTCCCAGCCCCGGCCGGGATTCGCCATCACACAAGATGCCAACGAGGCAAGTTGTTGTGTGATGCCCAGGGTGCACCACGTGGAGGTTCCCGAGCCACGCACCCCATCCTCTATACAGTCCTGACCTAAGCCCTAACGATTTCTGTACATTTCCTAAAATTAAGAAAAGTCTGGTCAAAGGTTCCAGTCATCCAGTCCCGTGAAGTCGACGCTTTCAAGTCCGCCATTTTAACACCCCCACTTTAGAGTAGAATAAATGTTATAATATCTGGTTTGAGTAAATGGAAAAGTGTATTAAGCTACGTGGGGAAAATTTTGAAAAACAATAAAAAGTACTATGAGGTTCTATTTGTGTTTTTTTCTTCAAACAACATTATATAGCATCACATGCTGCCTTTGACAAAAGACATAAGTTAACAGGTTATCACATACTGGAGAAAAAGCATTGGAATGTGATGTATGTATTTAGAACATCATGTACAAAATAAAACGCATAAATTAACACATAGATACTGGAGAAAAACCATTTGAATGTGATATAATTATTACATGGACTAAGAGCCCACGAGGGCCAGACCTTCGTTATTTTATAAAGGCTGACAGTTCATATGTGCATGTCCCCTATACAGGTAAGAACGACCAGGGACTATGAAGTTTGGGTTGTGGTTACTTGGGCAGATAACCGGTAGTAAAGGTGTACAGAATAGTACCTTACATTCGTTAAAGTACAAAGCTCAATTTTTTTATATTTTGTTAAAGATAACTTTAGAAATCTCGTCATCCATTGCCAGACACTTATGTCAGTTGCTACCCCCTGCCAGACACCCCTAAACTTTAATAAATTATAATTATACTTTTGTAGTAGTATAAAAGCTAAATTTTATATACCTAATATATGTTACTTGGGGACCTATGAAAAGATCCTACCTCAATAGCCGGACAGTTTTAATGGTTTTTAGGGTTCCGTAAAACGTAAAAACGGAACCCTTATAGATTCGTCATGTCTGTCTGTCTGTCCGTCCGTATGTCACAGCCACTTTTTGCCGAAACTATGAGAACTACACTATTGAAACTTAGTGAGTAGATGTATTATGTGAACCGCATTAAGATTTTTACAAAAGTTTAAAAATAAAACAAAAATTAGGGTTGCCCCCCATACTGAGAACTGAATCTCAAAATTTTTTTTTTCATCAAACCTACACGTGTGCTGTGTCTATCGATAGGTCTTCAAAAATGATGTTGAGGTTTCTAATATAATTTTTGTCTACACTGAATAATTTGCGCGAGAGACGCTTCCAAAGTGGTAAAATGTGTGTCCCCCCCCCCTCTAACTTCTAAAGTAAGAGAGTGAAAAAACTAAAAAAAATGTATGATGTACATTACCATAAAAACTACCAACGAAAATTAGTTTGAACTCGATCTGATGAGTAGTTTTTTTTAGTACGTCATAAATACACTATTATTAAAACTTCGATCAAAGTTACAACGAACTACAAGAACTATGTGTACTATGTATATTATGTTACTTGCTGCAAGCTGCAACGGAACCCTTCATGGGCGAGTCCAACTCGCACTTGGCTACTTTATTATATCTTGCCAGACACATCGAAAGTCCGCTGAAAGTGCGATCGCGAGGTAACTGTGAAGGTTATGGGTCTGCAGAGTGAAATAAAATGCGCAATGGTTGGGAGGAACGTATTTGGTTGTTTTTATTAGACTTTTATAAAATTACATCACCGCACAGCAAAAGGTAACATCACGCCATTTTTCTTTTCTTAGATCAACAACATAGATAAAAGACTCTCGTTCCACAGACACTCAAAACTATCTTTCATAGAGTTGTGTTTATATTGCCAGTACAACACCCTCCCTCAATATAAACACAACACAAACAAAAAAACATAAATTACTTCTAAACACATAAGATTCTACTCACTAAAACAAAGCTTACAAACACATCTCTATCTACTACTTACAATAATCGCAGCCCAACTCTACATCGTTTAAATTTTATAACACTCAGAGGTTTAGTACAAAAATCTGCTAACTGATTTTCTGTTGCAACATAGTTTATGTTCAAAAGTTTACGTTCTACAAAATCTCTAACAAAATAAAATTTAATGTCTATATGTTTTAGCCTCTTATGATTTTCAGGATTTTTAGTTGTATGAATGACTGACTGATTGTCCTCTAAAATACAAATCTCTTTACATTGTATCCCAATCTCATTCAATACATTTCTAATCCAAGACGCTTCTGATAATCCCTTTGCTAGTGCAACAAATTCTGCTTCAGTTGAAGACAGCGAAACACACTGCTGTTCACTGCTTGCCCATGATACTGTGCAGCCAAAAACTTTCATAATAAATCCTGATGTTGATTTTCTATCTTTTATGTCACCTCCCCAATCTGCATCGCAATATCCAAGCAAAGGTAGTTCCTCAGTTTTCTTATAGATCAACTTCAAATCTAGACTTCCTTTTATATATCTCAACACCCTTTTTAAGGCCTTCCATAAATCTTCATTTCCCTTCGATTGAAAACGGCTCAAATAACTTAGTGCAAAACATAAATCAGGTCTACTTCCCAACATTGCATACATTAGACTTAACTCACATTATGGGACCGGAAGTTTATAACACTCTTCCCAAAATAGTTAAATAAGTTATATAAGTTTCGGCACCTTCAAAAACAAATTAAAGTGCTAGCTTATCGATCAAACTTTTTATAGCTACAGCGAATTTTTAGAGGTGATGGTAAAGTTCCTATGAAAATCTGAAAAAATTGACATTTAATTTGAAACATAAGTATTTGTTATACTCGTATAATAAATACGTGATAGTTTTCTGTACGATTATTAATAATTGTTATTATAATACTGTGAAGTGATTTTTTCAAACTTTGAAAATGTATGACAATTTGTATGCCCTTTCTTTTGTTTAATTTTTTTATTGACGTGTAAATTGTACATTTATCAATAAAGAACTTTGACTTTAAGTTTTAAAAGAACCCTGCTCTCAAATCAAAATCAAATGCGGCTGAAGGACTAGTATCCGTAGCCAAGAATTAATTAAAAAACATTTTAAAAATCAATTGTCATTTGTCATACTGACAGTTCTTGAATATTACCTTGTTCTGGAGGTGTTGCTCATTTTTCGAAAATTGCATTTAAATATGCATATGGACAAACAAAAGCCCTTAAAAGCTTTCTCTTGGTGATTTGGTAATAGTTTCCCAATCATAATGGATCCTCAAATAAGGATGCATAGGCGCAGAGGGCCAAATTTCACATACGTTAGTGGTTGTGTTAAATACATGATTTTCGTGTTAAATTTCATATTTTGGGTACGTATTCCTTTTAATACTTATCTTAAAATGATAGCTGCAGGTCTATTTTAAGTTATTAATTATCGTCAGACATATAAGTTTGTTAGAGATAAAGATTTTGCCTCAATTGTTTCTTTTGTTTTGAGTGATTCATCTTTGTTTTTCTCCATTTGGGTGGGTTATGCGACCATTATAACAGCGTTCACACGTCCAGTCTGCATCCTGTCGAGATTACAATAGCCTAAACACTAGCATATGAACAGGAAACTGATTTAATCATATAAAACTAAATTCCAGCAGTTAACTTCCATATTTGGATTGTGTTTGATTTTGTTAGGCTTTGTACTAAGTTAATAATGGAACACATTTTCGTGTGTCGTTTATAAAGTTATGTGTAGTGACAGGTACCAAAATACAGGTCATAGAAAATATAATAGACTTGGAAATACCTATGATTATAAATACACAAAACATATTTTCTAAGCCAAAAGTTGAAATGTATATGTATTTCTCATTCCCTATTATTAGTTACTTTTACTACAGATCTGACTCTGAAATATTCGAAAAACACTTTTCCCTTTCAAGAATCACCAAAAACACAAAGTGAATTGGTCAGCTTTTGTATCATAACTTTTGGTTCAACTTTTTTATACTGGTTGCCTCTACTGCCTACCATACTTTGGTCTAGACCAGCTTATGGTAGCTTTTTACTAATCTAACCTACCCAAAAAAAAAATTGACATACAGTGTAAACTCTTTACAATGTTATTCTTTAAAATGATAAACTCTCTAACATAGAAAAGAACATTGGATGTTGTATGAGCTGCCGTATGTGTTTAGCTGAAGAAATACTGCTATAATTATATTGGTGATGCAAAATGCGTCCAAACAGCATCTAACAAGCATGTTTCTCCTTGCTGCTCGCACACTACACCCCTACCTGAGATTTTCTCCTACTAACAAATTAATGCTCTAAAAAAAGCAATCTGGTCAGATTATAAATAAATAAATAAATTCAGGTGCACATCTCACACACAACACCTTTTAGCAAACCAAACAATGCAAAGTTTTTACTATGGAAGCCAGTTAGCTGATATATATTCTTATTATACATAGAAACACCCAGAGATTGAACAAATATTTGAATTCATCACACAAATATTTAGCCTGGATAGGGATTGAACTCACAACCAGCAGCTTCATAAGCAGACTTACTACCTAATTTAAGCCTCTAGGCCAGTCAATATATTTTATTTCAAACATAAAAAATTGTTAACATTATTATTTTATCCTTATAAGTAATTACTTTTAGCCCAGTACTTTTATCTTTGGCATAAAATACCTTTATAGAACAAATTAAAAAATAGAAGATAGAAAACTCTTTATTGTGATACAGACAAATGAATAAATTACAGCGAAATACTGATGAACTAGCTCCACAAGTGGCGGCCTTATTGCTGAGAGCAATCTCTTCCAGGCAACCACCACAAAGGAAAATAGTTTATATACAAATACAAAAAACGGGCGAGCGACTTTAACAAAAATAATAAACATGTATTATTAAAATAAAATTATAAATATTCACCAATAAATAATAATAACATGCTACCAAACATAACATCTTACATAAATACACGATAACAAATAATTACCTATATTAAGACAATAAGAGTGTGGATATTATGAACAGTGATTCAAAGACACCCAGAAACACGAAACAATTACAACTTGAAAAATGTGTGGTACTTCTCAAGGCAAATTCTACAAAGAGCCCTACCACTGCAAAACTTTTATTTTGTCAATGTCTTTCTGTTACAGCTATTCAGTAGTCTGGTCGTGGGTATTGGCTTGTACGCGTTCATCGATAAATGGCAAGCCACTGGGCTAATCAAGGTAAGACATATCCAGCCAATATTATAAACCAGTGGTCCGCGTGGTGTACTAGATCAGCAGGTCTAACACGAAGTCCGATAAACGATATATCGGCCGAACTTATGGACGTTTCTATCCACGAAACACAATCAGTCGGTTGATCGGATCGGGCGTTTCGTTCATTCCGAATTCGGACCGACATAGATTTGACAGTTTTTGTGTCGTAAACCTTACTCCGAAAGCATTCAATTAACTTACCGATTATTCGGACAGCTGTCGGTTTATTCGGAGATTGTTTTCGTAGTAGACCTGCAGGGGTCGGCAACGCGCGGGCCGCGATCTGAATCCGTGCGGCCCGCGAGGTCGTTAAAAAAGATTAGATGTTTCCAGAGAAATTACAGGGCTCAGAGATATAATATCTTAGATCTCTTGGTGACGAGCGCAGTGTAGTCCTAGGTAATGATTTGGACTCTTCATGTTCCAATAGCTGCGTGCCACTGTGCTGTTATGTGGCAGGCATGTTGCTTACCATCAGGCACATGTCCTTATCGTCTTATCACTTTATATAAAAAAAAAATTAAACAATATTCCCGGCTCTCATGTATCCTATAGATTTTACAAATTGCAAGCATAATAATTTATACAGCAACCTATGTACAACTATGTTATCGCGAACGCAGCAAAAGTGCGGCCCGCTTATGTATAATAAGTATGTATTTAAAACTATATAAGTATTTTATCAGCTATCTGGCCGCCATCATACAAGCTTTGCTTAGTTTGGGGTCAGATGGTGTTGTGTGTGAATTGTCCATCAATATTAAATTTATTATTATATATTATTAGCTTTTATCTACTTTTTTACAATGTCGCCCCATGGCTTCCGAAACGTTGCTGACCCCTGGTGTAGAGTATACCTATAGCACTCGGGGATCACGTACACATTCAACGATGAAAGAATTTTTGAATTCGGTCCAGTAGTTTTTGAGACTAGCACGTTTAAATAATTATATAAACTCTTTAGCTTTATAATATTACTAGCTTTTACCCGCGACTTCGTCCGCGCGAAATTAATATTAAGTTAACTGAGGCGGTATTTGTACCCATACAAATGTAAGTTTACTAAAATCAGCTTCAAAATCAGTTCAGTGGTGGATTATGACTATGATTAACTTTCATTCCTCATTTTCAACCCTTCAACTTTGTTCCGTATAATCGGGCAACATTAAAATCATAGCGGATCTATGGTTTGACAGCGGGCGGGCAAGTGACGTGTCTCGTTTCGCCGGTTCGTACGAGTGGCTCGCTTTTGTTCTAACTGGTGTTTTTTGGGTTTAAAACGTTATTATTGTGCTGGAATACGTATTAACGGGATTATATCGCTACGGGATTAGTGCTGGACTATTTGTGTGTGAAGGGGCTACTGGATTGGCCGTTTCTAGAACGCAGGATCGTTCTAGGAATTTGCGAGATCGTCTGGAATTTTCTGGTTTGGTATTCCGATTCCCTCTGGTCCCGTTCCTTCTTCCTACCACCAAACTGGATTTTGGACGACGCCGGGAACCCCAGGTAAGTCATTTCTTTGCACTACTCGGTTTGCAATCAGGGAAGTAAATGTTAAAATCGGTATTCGACAAAATCAACGTATTTCAGACTTGCTATGGGCCCCAGGTCGGTATTTCGGGCATAAATATCATACATTTTTTGGTAGCAGAGCGTAGTTGGCCGTAATTACTCCCTTTTTGTTTTTATTTTCTGGCAAAAAATACCGGGTAAGCCGAATATTTGGGGGTTCCCAGTTTATAATTTCTCCCCAAACTGTCGGGAAATTTAGTATTAAGTGGTATCCGGTTTTTTTTTAGGTTGCGGATATATTGTTGTATTTGATACTTGTTGTGACATTGTTCGAACTTAGGTTAATTTAAAGTTTAAATTTAAATTTAAAATGGCTTCGGATTTGGCCAACCAGCTCCGGTGGTTCGAATCCTTGCAAGGATTGGTCGGCCGGAGAGACCGGGAGGAGGCGCTGCTAAACAGGGCAGAACAGCTCGACAGGCGCCTGGAGGTCGCTGAGAGGAGCGCAGGATCGCTGCGGGATGCAAGGCCGTCTCCACCTGAGGAGCAGATGGAGAGGATCGAGGCGGACATGCGGCGCATCCTGGATGTCTACGACGAGGTCTCCGAAAGGGTTCGCCAGCTGGAGAGGTCTCGTCAGGGAAGGGCGAGCTCGGGACCCGTCATCAGGGATGCGGGCTCGGGTGTAGTGGGACGCCTTCCCACTCTGGACTTGCCCAGGTTTACAGGGAACCTGCGGGAGTGGAGCGGCTTCCGGAGCATGTTCGCCTCTCTCGTGGACTCACGCAAGGACTTGACGAGGGCGGAGAAGCTGGCCTATCTCCGCACGTCACTGGAGGGTGAGGCACTCTCCCTGGTCCAGCACCTGGAGCTGGACGACGACAACTTCGGCACGGCGATGGAGTTGCTGGAGACGAGGTTTCAAAATCCTCGGCTCCTCGCCGACGCTCACGTGTCACAAATACTGGCTGCCGAAGGTGACTGAGAGGTCTCAGTTGCGGCCGCTAATCCTCACGCCCGTGAAGGTGGCGTACAACGCCTTGCGCAGCTTGGGACTGCCAGTAGAACACTGGTCGTTCCTGCTGGTCCACATCCTGCTGGGCAAGGTGCCGCTGGAGTTGCGCGCCCGGTTCGAGCGGGAAAGGGGCCTTCACGGCGACCCGAAGGTCTTCCCCACGTTTGAGGAGCTACTTCGGGTCCTGGAGTGGGAGGCGAGGATGGCAGAGTCGGCGCCTCAGGAGGCACAGCCCGCCGCGTCAGCTCGTGGCCCTGCCGGAACAGGACCGCGACCTACCAATCCCCGCACTCAGGGTGCGGTGAAGCGGACGGCGACGGTGACGAGTGCGTCGGAGCAGGAGTGCCCGAACTGTGGCCAGCTTCACGCGCTGGTGCAGTGTCCGGCCCTGCTTGCGCGGACGACCTCCGAACGACGAGGGATCGTTCGGCGGTTGCGTCGGTGCTACGGGTGCCTGGGGGGTCATCTGTACAATGACTGCCCCACGGCACGGCCGTGTCCTGGGTGTGGGGGACCACACCATCAGCTCTTGTGCGTCAGGAGCAATGGTGCTGGTCGACAGCCCTCAGGGAGGGGGCCCTCCACGGGCGGGGGCGCTCCCACGCAGAGCCACGCATTGTACAACAATGAAGTGGCTACAGCGTGGAGCACACCCCCTCCACCCCAACCCACGGCAGCACCGGGCAGCCCAACAAGGGGCGTCTTACACGCGGCTCGGTCACCGACCTCACAGCCCGCGCGGACGCGGGCGAACTGGAGAGGTGGAAGGGTGATACAGGAGTCACCACGGGGGCCACCTCCCCAGCGTTATCCTTCTCCGCCGCTGGATCCGCGACCGATGGAATGGAGGGCGTACACGCCTCCCCTCCATGAACATCCGAGGCTGGAGTACCACCCGCCCTACTTTCGGTATGGCAGGGCGGCCGGATATGCCCCCCCTCCGATGGCCCTTTGCACTCGGCAGCCATATTGGGCTGGGCCCTGTAGTCCGACGGGTTCGGACGGGCCTCGGAGGGATTGACTAGCCTCCGTTCCCTTGGCACAGGATCCACCGGTGGTCCTGCTGCCCACCCTCTGGTTAAGGGTTTGGGGTCCAAGAGGCGACTACGTCCGGATACGAGCGCTCTTGGACACAGGGTCCCAGGGGTGCATTTTAACAACCCGGGTTGCTCATCGCCTGGGCCTGGCTAGGTTTCCGTCACCGACTCCGTTGCGAGGAGTCGGGAACACAGAGGTGCGGTCGGCTGGACAGACCCGCCTCTCCTTCTCGTCCGTACATTCCTATTCGGAAAGGGTTGCGGTCAGGGCCACCGTCATGGATTCGGTTGTCGGTTGGCTTCCTCAGGCGGACATAGATCCGGATCTTTTGTCCTGTACTAAGGGTCTCAGGTTGGCGGATCCCCGCTTCGGGATGGCGGGTCCGGTAGACCTTTTGTTGGGTTCTGATGTACTGGGTTACATCATGAACGGCAAGCCTAGACTGCTGGATCAGTCTTCGCTGATGGCGCTGCCCACCATCTACGGGAACGCCATTTTGGGAATGGTGGATGAGTGGCAGCAGTCGAATCAGGCTTCCTTTACGGGAACGGCCCTCGCTCAGATCATGCAGAGGTTCTGGGAGATCGAAGAGCCGCCTACCGTGTCTCGGCTGGATCCCGAGCACGTGGAGTGTGAGAACTTTTATCAGGCTCACACTCGGAGAATGGTTTCTGGGCGATTGGAGACTAGGCTGCCTTTCCGGGATAACCCCCCGCGTCTGGGCCAGTCTCGATCACTGGCCGAAAAAAGGCTCAGGTCCATGGAGCGACGCATGGCTCGAGATCCTGTACTTCGGGAAAAGTACATCGAGTTCATGAGGGAGTATGAGGCACTGGGCCACATGTCTCCGGCTCGCGACGACTGGTCGACCATGGACCACTACTTTTTGCCTCATCACGCCGTTTTGAAGGCGTCGACGGGCAAACTCAGGACGGTGTTCGATGGATCCGCCCCGACTTCGACAGGAGTGTCACTGAACCAGTGCCTCCACGCTGGACCGAAGTTACATCGGGATATTGTAGACATCATCCTGAATTTCCGTAGGCATCAGGTGGTGTTGGGAGCGGACATCCGTATGATGTTCCGACAAACGGTCATACACCCCGAGGACAGGAGGTTCCAGTTGATCCTCTGGCGGGAAAGTCCTCAGGACCCTATGATGGTGTATGAGTTGAACACCAACACCTATGGGTTGAGATCAAGCCCCTTCATTGCGATCCGCTCACTGCTGGAGTTGGCGGAGCAAGAACGGGCTCGGTACCCACGTGCAGCCGCAGTTCTGGAGCGCGACCTGTACGTGGACGACGTTTGCACTGGCGCGCAGACGGTGGAGGAAGCTCTGTTGCTCCGGGATGAGCTTACAGAGCTTCTCGCATCTGGAGGCTATGAGCTTCGGAAATGGCTCTCTAACGACCCCAACGTCCTGGCTGGTATCCCGGACGATCACCAGCAGGATCCGGGGCTCTTCGAGGAAGGTGACGATCCGCACGGGATTGCGGTTCTGGGCATGCAGTATCAACCGGTTGCTGACATCTTCACCTTTCGGGTGGCACTGGAAGCCACACGCGCGTGGACAAAACGGACGGTTTTGTCCACCATCGCCAGGATGTTTGATCCAAACGGTTGGATCAGTCCGGTTTTGTTCGCAGCCAAGTGTCTGTTACAGCGACTTTGGACTCTGAAGGTCTCATGGGACGACCCCCTGGTTGGAGACTCGCTTAACATTTGGCTTCGTTTAATATCTGACCTCGAAACGGTCAATCGAGTGGCGTTGCCCCGTCGCATTCTGCCACCAGGCTGTAGCCGGATCAGCCTGCACGGGTTCTGTGATGCGTCCGAGCTGGGCTATGCCGCATCTGTGTACTTGCGTACAGTTGACGCTGGAGGCCACGTCAATGTCACGCTCTTATTGGGGAAGAGCAAGGTAGCTCCTATCAGGACACGACTCACCATTCCGAAACTGGAATTGAGCGGAGCCACATTACTTGCTCGGCTGCTCAAGCATGTATATCAGGAACTGTCCACCTCGATAGACATCCGGAATGTCTATGCGTGGTCCGACAGTCAGGTCGTGCTTGCCTGGTTAAGAGCAGCCCCTCACACCTTGGAGACCTTTGTGGGAAATCGGGTTTCCCAAGTCCAAAACCTTGGACTGGACATGGTTTGGAGACATGTCCCGGGTGAGTTGAACCCCGCTGACTGTGCTTCGCGCGGCTGTTCCGCGCCGGAGCTAGTTGATCACCCTTTATGGTGGGGTCCGGACTGGCTGCGGGAGCCAGAAGCTTCCTGGCCAGCTCTCGGCGCGGACTCGGAGCGAGCGGAGCTGCCCGGAGTCCGCGTGCATGCGATTGTGGCGGAAGTGCCCCCAGACCCTGACTGGTTGACGGGTCGTTACAGCAAGCTGGATAAGTTGTTGGGGGTAACTAGCTGGATTAAACGCTTCATCCACAACTGTCGTCACCCTCGTCAGAGGAGGAGTGACCAGATCGCCACTGTGGAGGAGCGTCAGAGTTCCTTGCTGCACCTTATTCGGCTGGTGCAGGGTGAAAGGTTTCCGACGGAACTTGAGGCGCTGCGCTGCGGACGCGCTCGTTTGAAGGGTGCGGTCGCCAAGTTGAACCCTTTCACAGATCAGGATGGTCTTCTGCGCGTAGGAGGTCGGCTCCGGAAAGCCAACCTGCCGTACGGCAGCAGGCACCCCCTGTTGCTACCGAAAGGAGGTCCTCTGGTGGACCTGCTGATCACCGATCGGCATATCGGTAACGCGCACGCTGGATGTGGCGCGCTTCTCGCTGTGTTGCAGCGTGAATTCTGGATCTTGTCGGCTCGCAGGGCGGTCCGAAAGGTGCTGTTTAGATGTGTCCCTTGTTATAGGCTCAAGGCGTCTACCATGCAGCCCATGATGGGAGATCTTCCTCCGGATAGGATTTCTCCCTCGAGGCCGTTCGACGGGGTCGGAACGGACTTCGCTGGGCCCTTCTCGGTCAAGTCATCGACGTTGCGTAACGCCAAGGTCGTTAAAGCCTACCTGTGCGTCTTTGTGTGTTTGGCCACCAAAGCAGTCCACCTGGAGCTGGTCTCTGCGCTGTCTACGGAGGCCTTTGTCGCGGCGCTGGATCGCTTTGTAGCGCGAAGAGGAGTACCCTCTTTAATACGTTCGGACAATGGCACAAATTATCGAGGGGCGGCGAATTATTTACGCGAAGTTAATAATTTTTTAAATTCTGGTAATAATAGTTTAAGTCTGGCTCTCGCCCAGCGGGGAATCAGCTGGCAATTTAGTGTGCCGGCCTGTCCTCACTGGGGAGGAATTTTTGAGGCTGCGGTGAAGTCTGCTAAAACCCATCTCCGCCGTGTCATCGGGGAGACCGTGTTAACTTGGGAAGAGTTAGTCACGGTACTATGCCGCGTGGAGGCAGTGCTTAATTCCCGTCCTCTCTGTCCAATCTCGCCTGACCCTAACGATCTAGAAGTCTTGACGCCGGGTCACTTCTTGATCGGTCAGCCCTTAACCGCGTTGCCGGAGTATCCCTGGAAGGATGAGCGGCCCGGACGCCTGTCCCGTTTTCAGTTATTGCAGCAAATAAGTCAAGACTTCTGGAGGCGCTGGTCGGCCGAGTACTTGCATCTGTTGCAACAACGGGTAAAATGGACAGATAGGACGGAGGCCCCTCGGGAAGGGGACTTAGTATTATTAAAAGAGGCAAATTTGGCCCCCCTACTCTGGCGTAGGGGACGTATTTTAAAATTGATATCGGGTACTGATGGCACACCCCGCGTGGCGGAGATTCTGGTTTCTGGTTCCAGACTTCAGCGTGCGGTGTCCTCTCTGGCACGCTTGCCTCTTTATTAGATATACGTATTTTTCATGGTTAAAATTTAATTTTATTTTTTTTTTACTATTTTTGGTAAAGTTTTTTTTTGTTTTTGGTTTGATTTCCATTTTCGGGTCAAAGTTGGGAATTTCGTTTTTATTTGAGGTCCGGATACTGCTAAATACTGGTGTTTAGTATTTTACCAGAAATACCGACCTGGGGCCCATTTGCAAGTCTGAAACACTGATTTTATCGTTTATACCGATTTTAACATTTACTTCCCTGATTGCCAACCGAGTAGTGCAATGAAATGACTTACCTGAGGTTCCCGGCGTCGTCCAAAGTCCAGTTTGGTCTGACAGGAAGAAGGAGGGAAGGGAATAATTAGACACCAAACCAGATTCCAGGCGATCCCGCAAATTCCCGTTCCAATAGTAGTTCAAGCAACGGTCCCGCGTTGGATAAGGGGGCCAATCCAGCAGCCCGCTTTTACACAAACAGTCCAGCACTAATCCCGTAGCGATTATTAATGTGTTCCCGCACAATATTACACTTTTATCCAGAAAAGCAAACCAGATTATTTAGATAACCGTAAAACGCGTCCTTTTTGTTCCAGCGAAAAAACAGACGACGTCACTGACAGATGACAACCATAGACCCGATATGATTTTCGTTCGTTCCGAAATAATGTTGCCCGATTATACGGAACAAAAACCCCCGACCAATTGAACTCCTGTTCAATTTTAGTAACTAGTATTTAGTAACTAGTATTTAATAACTAGTATTTAGCAGTATCCGGACCTCAAATAAAAACAAAATTTCCAACTTTGACCCGAAAGTGGAAATCAAACCAAAAAAAAACTTTATCAAAAATAGTATTAAAATTAAATAAAATTTTAACCTTGAAAACACGTTTATCTAATAAAGGGGCAAGCGTGCCAGAGAGGACACCGCGCGCTGAAGTCTGGAACCAGAAATCAGAATCTCCGCCACGCGGGGTGTGCCATCAGTACCAGATATCAATTTTAAAATACGTCCCCTACGCCAGAGTAGGGGGGCCAAATTTGCCTCCTTTAATAATACTAAGTCCCCTTCCCGAGGGGCCTCCGTCCTATCTGTCCATTTTACCCGTTGTTGCAACAGATGCAAGTACTCGGCCGACCAGCGCCTCCAGAAGTCTTGACTTATTTGCTGCAATAACTGAAAACGGGACAGGCGTCCGGGCCGCTCATCCTTCCAGGGATACTCCGGCAACGCGGTTAAAGGCTGACCGATCAAGAAGTGACCCGGCGTCAAGACTTCTAGATCGTTAGGGTCAGGCGAGATTGGACAGAGAGGACGGGAATTAAGCACTGCCTCCACGCGGCATAGTACCGTGACTAACTCTTCCCAAGTTAACACGGTCTCCCCGATGACACGGCGGAGATGAGTTTTAGCAGACTTCACCGCAGCTTCAAAAATTCCTCCCCAGTGAGGACAGGCCGGCACACTAAATTGCCAGCTGATTCCCCGCTGGGCGAGAGCCAGACTTAAACTATTATTACCAGAATTTAAGAAATTATTAACTTCGCGTAAATAATTCGCCGCCCCTCGATAATTTGTGCCATTGTCCGAACGTATTAAAGAGGGTACTCCTCTTCGCGCTACAAAGCGATCCAGCGCCGCGACAAAGGCCTCCGTAGACAGCGCAGAGACCAGCTCCAGGTGGACTGCTTTGGTGGCCAAACACACAAAGACGCACAGGTAGGCTTTAACGACCTTGGCGTTACGCAACGTCGATGACTTGACCGAGAAGGGCCCAGCGAAGTCCGTTCCGACCCCGTCGAACGGCCTCGAGGGAGAAATCCTATCCGGAGGAAGATCTCCCATCATGGGCTGCATAGTAGACGCCTTGAGCCTATAACAAGGGACACATCTAAACAGCACCTTTCGGACCGCCCTGCGAGCCGACAAGATCCAGAATTCACGCTGCAACACAGCGAGAAGCGCGCCACATCCAGCGTGCGCGTTACCGATATGCCGATCGATGATCAGCAGGTCCACCAGAGGACCTCCTTTCGGTAGCAACAGGGGGTGCCTGCTGCCGTACGGCAGGTTGGCTTTCCGGAGCCGACCTCCTACGCGCAGAAGACCATCCTGATCTGTGAAAGGGTTCAACTTGGCGACCGCACCCTTCAAGCGAGCGCGTCCGCAGCGCAGCGCCTCAAGTTCCGTCGGAAACCTCTCACCCTGTACCAGCCGAATGAGGTGCAGCAAGGAACTCCGACGCTCCTCCACAGTGGCGATCTGGTCACTCCTCCTCTGACGAGGGTGACGACAGTTGTGGATGAAGCGTTTAATCCAGCTAGTTACCCCCAACAACTTATCCAGCTTGCTGTAACGACCCGTCAACCAGTCAGGGTCTGGGGGCACTTCCGCCACAATCGCATGCACGCGGACTCCGGGCAGGTCCGCTCGCTCCGAGTCCGCGCCGAGAGCTGGCCAGGAAGCTTCTGGCTCCCGCAGCCAGTCCGGACCCCACCATAAGGGGTGATCAACTAGCTCCGGCGCGGAACAGCCGCGCGAAGCACAGTCAGCGGGGTTCAACTCACCCGGGACATGTCTCCAAACCATGTCCAGTCCAATGTTTTGGACTTGGGAAACCCGATTTCCCACAAAAGTCTCCAAGGTGTGAGGGGCTGCTCTCAACCAGGCAAGCACGACCTGACTGTCTGACCACGCATAGACATTCCGGATGTCTATCGAGGTGGACAGTTCCTGATACACGTGCTTAAGCAGCCGAGCAAGTAATGTGGCTCCGCTCAATTCCAGTTTCGGAATAGTGAGTCGTGTCCTGATAGGAGCTACCTTGCTCTTCCCCAATAAGAGCGTGACATTGACGTGGCCTCCAGCGTCAACTGTACGCAAGTACACAGATGCGGCATAGCCCAGCTCGGACGCATCACAGAACCCGTGCAGGCTGATCCGGCTACAGCCTGGTGGCAGAATGCGACGGGGCAACGCCACTCGATTGACCGTTTCGAGGTCAGATATTAAACGAAGCCAAGTGTTAAGCGAGTCTCCAACCAGGGGGTCGTCCCAGGAGACCTTCAGAGTCCAAAGTCGCTGTAACAGACACTTGGCTGCGAACAGAACCGGACTGATCCAACCGTTTGGATCAAACATCCTGGCGATGGTGGACAAAACCGTCCGTTTTGTCCACGCGCGTGTGGCCTCCAGCGCCACCCGAAAGGTGAAGATGTCAGCAACCGGTTGATACTGCATGCCCAGAACCGCAATCCCGTGCGGATCGTCACCTTCCTCGAAGAGCCCCGGATCCTGCTGGTGATCGTCCGGGATACCAGCCAGGACGTTGGGGTCGTTAGAGAGCCATTTCCGAAGCTCATAGCCTCCAGATGCGAGAAGCTCTGTAAGCTCATCCCGGAGCAACAGAGCTTCCTCCACCGTCTGCGCGCCAGTGCAAACGTCGTCCACGTACAGGTCGCGCTCCAGAACTGCGGCTGCACGTGGGTACCGAGCCCGTTCTTGCTCCGCCAACTCCAGCAGTGAGCGGATCGCAATGAAGGGGCTTGATCTCAACCCATAGGTGTTGGTGTTCAACTCATACACCATCATAGGGTCCTGAGGACTTTCCCGCCAGAGGATCAACTGGAACCTCCTGTCCTCGGGGTGTATGACCGTTTGTCGGAACATCATACGGATGTCCGCTCCCAACACCACCTGATGCCTACGGAAATTCAGGATGATGTCTACAATATCCCGATGTAGCTTCGGTCCAGCGTGGAGGCACTGGTTCAGTGACACTCCTGTCGAAGTCGGAGCGGATCCATCGAACACCGTCCTGAGTTTGCCCGTCGACGCCTTCAAAACGGCGTGATGAGGCAAAAAGTAGTGGTCCATGGTCGACCAGTCGTCGCGAGCCGGAGACATGTGGCCCAGTGCCTCATACTCCCTCATGAACTCGATGTACTTTTCCCGAAGTACCGGATCTCGAGCCATGCGTCGCTCCATGGACCTGAGCCTTTTCTCGGCCAATGACCGAGACTGGCCCAGACGCGGGGGGTTATCCCGGAAGGGCAGCCTAGTCTCCAATCGCCCAGAGACCATTCTCCGAGTGTGAGCCTGATAAAAATTCTCACACTCCACGTGCTCGGGATCCAGCCGAGACACGGTAGGCGGCTCTTCGATCTCCCAGAACCTCTGCATGATCTGAGCGAGGGCCGTTCCCGTAAAAGAAGCCTGATTCGACTGCTGCCACTCATCCACCATTCCCAAAATGGCGTTCCCGTAGATGGTGGGCAGCGCCATAAGCGAAGACTGATCCAGCAGTCTAGGCTTGCCGTTCATGATGTAACCCAGTACATCAGAACCCAACAAAAGGTCTACCGGACCCGCCATCCCGAAGCGGGGATCCGCCAACCTGAGACCCTTAGTACAGGACAAAAGATCCGGATCTATGTCCGCCTGAGGAAGCCAACCGACAACCGAATCCATGACGGTGGCCCTGACCGCAATCCTTTCCGAATATGAATGTACGGACGAGAAGGAGAGGCGGGTCTGTCCAGCCGACCGCACCTCTGTGTTCCCGACTCCTCGCAACGGAGTCGGTGACGGAAACCTAGCCAGGCCCAGGCGATGAGCAACCCGGGTTGTTAAAATGCACCCCTGGGACCCTGTGTCCAAGAGCGCTCGTATCCGGACGTAGTCGCCTCTTGGACCCCAAACCCTTAACCAGAGGGTGGGCAGCAGGACCACCGGTTGATCCTGTGCCAAGGGAACGGATGCTAGTCAATCCCTCCGAGGCCCGTCCGAACCCGTCGGACTACAGGGCCCAGCCCAATATGGCTGCCGAGTGCAAAGGGCCATCGGAGGGGGGGCATATCCGGCCGCCCTGCCATACCGAAAGTAGGGCGGGTGGTATTCCAGCCTCGGATGTTGATGGAGGGGAGGCGTGTACGCCCTCCATTCCATCGGTCGCGGATCCAGCGGCGGAGAATGATAACGCTGGGGAGGTGGCCCCCGTGGTGACTCCTGTATCACCCTTCCACCTCTCCAGTTCGCCCGCGTCCGCGCGGGCTGTGAGGTCGGTGACCGAGCCGCGTGCAGGACGCCCCTTGTTGGGCTGCCCGGTGCTGCCGTGGGTTGGGGTGGAGGGGGTGTGCTCCACGCTGTAGCCACTTCATGGTTGTAAAATGCGTGGCTCTGCGTGGGAGCGCCCCCGCCCGTGGAGGGCCCCCTCCCTGAGGGCTGTCGACCAGCACCATCGCTCCTGACGCACAAGAGCTGATGGTGTGGTCCCCCACACCCAGGACACGGCCGTGCCGTGGGGCAGTCATTGTACAGATGACCCCCCAGGCACCCGTAGCACCGACGCAACCGCCGAACGATCCCTCGTCGTTCGGAGGTCGTCCGCGCAAGCAGGGCCGGACACTGCACCAGCGCGTGAAGCTGGCCACAGTTCGGGCACTCCTGCTCCGACGCACTCGTCACCGTCGCCGTCCGCTTCACCGCACCCTGAGTGCGGGGATTGGTAGGTCGCGGTCCTGTTCCGGCAGGGCCACGAGCTGACGCGGCGGGCTGTGCCTCCTGAGGCGCCGACTCTGCCATCCTCGCCTCCCACTCCAGGACCCGAAGTAGCTCCTCCAACGTGGGGAAGACCTTCGGGTCGCCGTGAAGGCCCCTTTCCCGCTCGAACCGGGCGCGCAACTCCAGCGGCACCTTGCCCAGCAGGATGTGGACCAGCAGGAACGACCAGTGTTCTACTGGCAGTCCCAAGCTGCGCAAGGCGTTGTACGCCACCTTCACGGGCGTGAGGATTAGCGGCCGCAACTGAGACCTCTCAGTCACCTTCGGCAGCCCCAGTATTTGTGACACGTGAGCGTCGGCGAGGAGCCGAGGATTTTGAAACCTCGTCTCCAGCAACTCCATCGCCGTGCCGAAGTTGTCGTCGTCCAGCTCCAGGTGCTGGACCAGGGAGAGTGCCTCACCCTCCAGTGACGTGCGGAGATAGGCCAGTTTCTCCGCCTTCGTCAGATCCGTGCGTGAATCCACGAGAGAGGCGAACATACTCCGGAAGCCGCTCCACTCTCGCAGGTTCCCTGTAAACCTGGGCAAGTCCAGAGTGGGAAGGCGTCCCACTACACCCGAGCCCGCATTCCTGATGACGGGTCCCGAGTTCGCCCTTCCCTGACGAGACCTCTCCAGCTGGCGAACCCCTTCGGAGACCTCGTCGTACAAGTCCAGAATGCGCCGCATGTCCGCCTCGATCCTCTCCATCTGCTCCTCAGGTGGAGACGGCCTTGCATCCCGCAGCGATCCTGCGCTCCTCTCAGCGACCTCCAGGCGCCTGTCGAGCTGTTCTGCCCTGTTTAGCAGCGCCTCCTCCCGGTCTCTCCGGCCGACCAATCCTTGCAAGGATTCGAACCACCGGAGCTGGTTGGCCAAATCCGAAGCCATTTTTAAATTTAAATTAACCTAAGTTCGGACAATGTCACAACAAATATCGAATACAACAATATATCCGCAACCCAAACAACCGGATACCACTTAATACTAATTTCCCGACAGTTTGGGGAGAAATTATACGCTGGTATTACAATATTTAATCTTGGCTGAATGACTCGGTAACCAAGTTCGTGAACTACCAACCTAAGCACACAAAACAATATCTGAACTACTCACTTTTTTTCCAGAAAAATGAAAAGTACTAAATATATTATGGGGGTATATTCACGACAACTACGCTCTTTCTACCAAAAAATGTTTAGTATTTTACCAGAAATACCGACCTGGGGCCCATTTGCAAGTCTGAAACACTGATTTTATCGTTTATACCGATTTTAACATTTACTTCCCTGATTGCCAACCGAGTAGTGCAATGAAATGACTTACCTGAGGTTCCCGGCGTCGTCCAAAGTCCAGTTTGGTCTGACAGGAAGAAGGAGGGAAGGGAATAATTAGACACCAAACCAGATTCCAGGCGATCCCGCAAATTCCCGTTCCAATAGTAGTTCAAGCAACGGTCCCGCGTTGGATAAGGGGGCCAATCCAGCAGCCCGCTTTTACACAAACAGTCCAGCACTAATCCCGTAGCGATTATTAATGTGTTCCCGCACAATATTACACTTTTATCCAGAAAAGCAAACCAGATTATTTAGATAACCGTAAAACGCGTCCTTTTTGTTCCAGCGAAAAAACAGACGACGTCACTGACAGATGACAACCATAGACCCGATATGATTTTCGTTCGTTCCGAAATAATGTTGCCCGATTATACGGAACAACTGGTTTTCTAAAATTGAACAGGAGTTCAATTGGTCGGGGGTTTTGTTCCGTATAATCGGGCAACATTAAAATCATAGCGGATCTATGGTTTGACAGCGGGCGGGCAAGTGACGTGTCTCGTTTCGCCGGTTCGTACGAGTGGCTCGCTTTTGTTCTAACTGGTGTTTTTTGGGTTTAAAACGTTATTATTGTGCTGGAATACGTATTAACGGGATTATATCGCTACGGGATTAGTGCTGGACTATTTGTGTGTGAAGGGGCTACTGGATTGGCCGTTTCTAGAACGCAGGATCGTTCTAGGAATTTGCGAGATCGTCTGGAATTTTCTGGTTTGGTATTCCGATTCCCTCTGGTCCCGTTCCTTCTTCCTACCACCAAACTGGATTTTGGACGACGCCGGGAACCCCAGGTAAGTCATTTCTTTGCACTACTCGGTTTGCAATCAGGGAAGTAAATGTTAAAATCGGTATTCGACAAAATCAACGTATTTCAGACTTGCTATGGGCCCCAGGTCGGTATTTCGGGCATAAATATCATACAAACTTTTTTTCTGGGATAAAAAGAAGTCGACCTTGTTCTTTCCTGAGTCTAGTCTGTGCACCAAATTGCATCAAAATTGATTTAGTGGTTCAGGCGAAAAGCGTCATAGCGTAATAGGCAAAGTTACTTTCATTTTTATAATATTAGTATGGCTGTCAATTATCTAGTTGCAAAATGTCATGGTTTTATCTTCAACAATTGCGAACTTCCATACAAACAGTCATCCCTCCTTTCAACCCTTATGTCACCCCCGTACAGTTTGAAATTACAAAATTGCTAGAAAATCTTTAATTTGTTTGGCATCTAGTGTCTAGATACGAAGTTTCATGATTTTATCTTCAACAATTGCGAACTTCCATACAAACAATCATCCCTCCTTTCAATCCGTATTCCACCCCCGTACAGTTCGAAATTACAAAATCGCTAGAACAAACTTTTATTTGCTTTGCGTCTCGTGTCTAGATACGAAGTTCTATGATTTTATCTTCAACAATTGCGAACTTCCATACAAACTTTCACCCCCCATTTCAACCCCTTCAACCCTTTTCTCGCAATAAGAAGTGCAATTGTTCTTTCTTTGTATCTGGTCTATCTATGTACTAAATTTCATTAAAGTCGGTTCAGTAGATTTCATACCTATTAACTTTGAAAACGACGGAATTTTCATGCAACCGTCCATCCCTGGTTTCACCCGCTTAAAACCCCGGCTTAGCGAGCGCCTACGTGCTTAAAGACACCTCCATGCAAAATTTGAGACTCCTAGCACTTGTAGTTTCTGTGATTTCGTGGTGAGTGACCTTTCGCTTTTATATATATAGACTACGGTGTAAACTTACATCGAGTTACAAGGTTACAACATCATATATAACGACATAAATATAATTCTATATATATATATATATATATATATATATATATAACTCGATATAACGACTATCTCCCTAAAACCCCACACGATTGCCCTGTCTAGACGGCTTCGTCGAACTACTAAAGAGACTGTTTAATTTATAGACTGTATTGTAAGTGAACTCCTAAACGGCTGGACCGATTTGAATGATTTTTTTTGTATACGTTTGGCTAGGGCCCTGGATGGTTTAGATAATGGCGCTGCAGTTTGTATCTAGGTTATTATCCGAGCGAAGCCGGAACTGGTCGCTAGTTTGGTATAAAATCCGATCATAAAAATTTCGTGTTATATGTGTATTTGTGAAAATGCCCATTGCTTCTGTTCTAGCTGGACACACTGTATGATGTGATACTGAACATCAGTCTGCTCATAGCATTGCTCGGAGGAGTTGTCTTCATCGTCAGCTTCGCTGGCTGCGTCGGTGCACTGAGAGAAAACACATGCTTGCTCAAGTTTGTAAGTACATATTTTTACCCGACTGCGCGACGCAAAGGAGTGGTAATGTGTTTAACAGTCTATGTATGTATGTATGTTTGTATGTTCCTTTGAGGCACTATACAGACCAAACGCCTGGGCCGATTTTTATGATTCACACGTCAATCGATTCCTCTTAATCTGGCGAGTGACACTAAAGACATGACATTAGTGTAAGTCCAATATGGCGGCTTCAGGACGCCATATTGTCCAAATAAAAAAAATGAAAATCACCAAAATATGTCAAAAGGGGTATCGTTGAATAGGTATTTCAAAATAATGTTTAGCTTTCTCTCAATGTTTTTCGATTCGACTGACCGTTTAGGATGTATATCGATTGAAAGTTGAGTAACAACCATTCTCACATTTATAGGTTTTTAGGTAGCAGAAAACTTCGTATAACTAACTGTACGTGTGAATGTAGATGGACATTATATACTAATATATCTAGTAGGCATCGATATAAATCAATAGATGTGCCCTGAGCACCTTGAAATTGGTAATAAACTGCGTCTCTGTATGTATCGTAAGTGGTTTACAAACAACCAATCTACTTGACCCCTATAATCGCTAGCGGCGAGATTTGCTGTGGTTCTACTTATTTTGGTTGTTGACACCGAATTATGATAGGTAAAAACGTCCGGCGTCCACCGCGTCCTGCAACCGACTAGAACGGAAAGAGTGAGCTCACTCTTCCCAACGTTGACATGATTGCGTGCGCCGTGAAGTTTGGGATGGGCCCATCTTGCGTTCTACGATCTATGCTAGTAGGTATATCGGACTACCTTTTTTTCGTACGTGCAGGAAATGTATTTACGCATACCCTACTGCCCCGCCCGGGAGACACAGCCAGGTTATGTTGCACTCTATATCATGTATGGATATGGTGCCCCTATCTACTAATAAACCTCTATGGGGTTTCAACTCTGCCGCTGATAGTGGGACCACGGAACCGCTCTCGGATTGCTGCGCCTCGGTCGCCCATCTCCAACTTCAAACGATTTAGTAGGTACTCAACGTCAATCGAAAACCTATACTAACACAAAACTATAAATATGAATTACATGCAGTAGAAAATCCTACATATTATATCAGTAGAAACGAAGACATTTGGTCAACAACCAAAAGATGCATATTATTATGTTGAGCATATTAACATTCACAACATTGTTCATAACTAAAAAGTATTAAAAAAAATATAATTTAAAAACTCAAAAACCCGACTGCGTAAAAAGTGAACCAAACTACATTCTCGCATACTAAAAAAAACTGAAAAGAATAAAACAAGCATTTAGATTTCTGGTGGTCTAGAATTCTATAATATGTTATTGTATTAATACTATTGAAATATATACAATATTTTCTAATAAAAGAACATTACAACTGAACAGTCGGGATCCATTGAACAATTACATTGTATGTCGAATAATAATGGATCCCGACTCTTCAGTTGTAATTGGCAGTCGTTCAGGCTTGGCGGATGACCGTATACCTCGAAGGTACCTATGCGGTCTTTCCGCACGATGTTTTGCTTCACTATTTTTAAGTTAGCGGCATTACGCTTGTTGGCAACATTAATAATTAGAAACTTCCAGTTCTATAATTGTATGGTCTTGCAACATTGTTAATTAACTTTTTATGCACTTTTGCACTTTTTAACTTGCGACATCTAAAACTAGCTTCCCCCTCTTTGTGCCGACTGCGACAGCGTGTGGACGTAATTGTAATCTTTGAACGAAAGTAAAACAAGAATATAAAAGAACGCGCAGGTGTTTAATTTAAAACTACAGCACTAGAGCTCCAACAATGATCATGACCTTGAAAAGACAGTCGTGCGTGTGGGGTTAGAACCAGAAGATGAACCTATATCGTCATTAAGCCCCGTATAAATGTAAACAAACTGAGTGCACACGATGTTCTAAATTCAAATTTACTTACTCTTTCGAGGGTAAAAACTACTTATGCACACTGATATCAAAAAGCAAAAGTACTCTTTCCGAGGTGGTGGGATGAAAAAGTATTTTTCTTCTTCGTCTTCCAGACCAGTGTTTCGCAAACTTTTTGCGTTCAAGATACATCTAAGGAAACGAAAATTTTTGGAGATACACCACAAACTAAAAGCTTGTTTTTAAGTAACATTATTATAAATATACCATAAACCGCCCATTAATTGTTCCCACTGCACTGTTCTCTCGCAAGGAGAGAGTTAAGGCCACAATCCACCATGCTGACCTGGTGCGGGTTGGTAGATGACACATGACCTCGAAAGATTCAAGATTCAACACTCAAAGGTCGGCTTCCTCGTGATGTTTTCCTTTACCGTTTTAAATTAGCGGTATTACGCGCATGGCATCGAAAATACAGTGGTGCGTGTGGGATTAGAACCCAGGCGCTATTCTTTTTTTTTTTTATTTTTTTTTTTTTTTTTTTTCAAAATCAAAATCAATTTATTGAGCTTGAGGTCCTGGGTTACAAAGGTGGTACATAAAATATATAACAGTTCTCCAGGTCCCGCTTTTAGCATGCAAGCAGGTAAACAGTGAATGTGACAAAACTAAATTCATAGACAATGGATAAAAGTTGTTACTAAATTAAATAAAATGAAAGTTTTCGTTGACACCAAACTTTCAAGTTACTGCAGCAAAACAGTCTCCATTTTATGAAAACATTTCTTATAAGATTAGTTAAAATAATATTAAAACATATGTCAGTACCTATACAATAAAAGTCATAATAGTAAATTTCAAAAGCACCACACGCACCACACTAAATCAAATAAATAAAGCGATGTCAGCGAAATAAACTAATGTCAAATAAAAATCAAATTACAATGTTTGCAAGTCAATCAAATAAAGTAAAACAAATACTCGTAAACAATTTGTCAAGCATACTCAATAATAAAAACCTAGAATCCAAACACTCTTGGTTGGTAAGTCATTATAGATAACAGAAACAAAGTGCATGGTGCGTCTCAAATAATTACAATAAGTCAATTTGCACTAGTTACTTTTATTCTTCTCCGTCAGAAAATCATTCAGGGAATAGTATGCTTTCGATATCAAATATTCATTGAGCTTATGTTTGAAGCTGGCGACGTTATCCCATTCTCGGATTATCTGTGGAATTTTATTATAAATTCGTGGTGCCATGCAGAATATACTTTTCAACAGAAATGTCGTTTTAATTTTCGCGGGGAATCGTATCATATTTTCGCGTCTGCTTCCGTGTTCAAATTTTGGAAATAAATGTTGATTCTTTTTAATGAATAAGGCCACTTCGCTTATGTACATACACGGAAAAGTTAATAATTTGAGCTCTGCAAAATATTTTTTGCACGATTGGCGTCGCTTTAGACCACATATTGCTCTTACGCACTTTTTTTGGGCTCTGAAGACCTTAATGTTTTCAGTAGCATTGCCCCAGAATATTATGCCGTATCTCAGTATGGAAGCTACGTGCCCGTGATATGCTGTTAAAAGTGTTTCTCTGTTGGCGATTTTACGTAATTTATATAGTGCAAATGAGAATTGTATCACCCGTTTTGATACTACAGAAATATGTTCATACCATGACAATGTATTGTCTATATGTAGTCCGAGAAACTTTGTGGTTTTCACTTCTTCAATTATTTGACCAAGGTAGTTGATATTTAATTTTTGATTTTGCGTCCTATTTTGTTTTAATTTGAACCGCATTAACTTGGTTTTTTCAAAATTACCTTTTAAGTCATTGTTATCCAACCAATTGACTGTAGACACCAATGAGTCGTTAATAGATTTTTCCATTTCGGTTATGTTTCCCTTATCACCAAAGAAAAGAAAAGTACTATCATCTGCGAAAAGTGTGACTGAATGTTGTGTTGTACTTGGCAGATCATTAATATATACTAAAAATAGAGGTGGACCAAAAATACTACCTTGTGGTATACCAGACTCAATTTTTCTCAGACCAGATTGAAATTCTTTTTCGATTTTGGATTTTGGACATATCCGTTTAATTTGAGTTACTTGAAATCTGTCTGAGAGATATGACCTAAATAAGTCGTTTGCCATGCCCCTTATTCCATAGGCATCCAATTTTTTTAGTAAAATTTCGTGATTTACGTGGTCGAATGCTTTAGTCATATCCATAAAAAGGGCTACAACCAATTTTCCTTTGTCCAGGGATTGGCAGATTTTGTAAAGAAAGTCATAGATTGCCATATTTATGTCTTTATTTTTACGGAAACCATATTGACTAGAAGAAAAAATGTTGTGCATTTCCATGTATTCATATGTTTTATTGTTAATAGCTTTTTCTATTATTTTAGAAAATATAGGAATAAGTGCAATAGGTCTATAACTACCCAAGTTACACCTATCACCTTTTTTGAATAGCGGTTTTATAACCGATATTTTTAATTTATCTGGAAATACGCCTCTTTCCATACATATGTTTACAATGTGTGCTATCACAGGAGCTACTACAACTTTAACATACTTAATAACTTTTGTAGTGATATCGTCGTAGCCAACACTTTGTGTAGATATTAGAGAGTCAATTATTTCGGAAATGTCTGAAGGAATTACTGGGGTTAAAAAAATAGAATTTGGCGTGTTATAATTAATTTCAGTGAATACATTTTGTCGTTGTTGAGATTTTACAATGTCAATAAAATAGTTGTTGAATGATTGTGCTATGTCATAGGGGTTGGTCACAGGATGACCATCAACGTTGATCTTTTCCACTTGTGGTTTTGGGAAATTAGATTTAAGGTTATTGATTATGGTCCAAGCTGCTTTTGATTTTATTTTAGAAGTCTTCATAAAATTATCATTTCGTGCTTTTTGGGTGAGGTGTACAATTTTCTTATATCTGTCAGAATACTGTTTGAACTGCATTTTGTTTGCTTTTGTTGGACATAATCTAAATTTCCAGAGCATCTCTCTCCTTTTCTTTGAACACAGTAATATTCCCTTAGTTAACCAATTTGGACGTTTTTTACTTAATATTTTAATTTTATTTAATGGGAAACATAAATTGTATAATAATAAAAAGATTTCGTGGAAATTGTTAAACGCGATATTAGGGTTTTCACTATCGTAGACATCTTTGAAACCAAGTTGACACAGGTGCTTTTTAAACAATTCAAGATTATCAATACAGTAATCTCTCTTTTTGACATGCCAGAATTTTAACATACATGATTTTTTCACTGGGATTTGAATGTGTAGACCTGAATGGTCAGATAACGCTGTTTCAATTATTTCTCCTTTGCAATTATTAAAATTGTGGACAACATTGTCAATGCAAGATTTACTCATAGCACGTGTCACTTTTTTAAAACATAACTTCATATTGTAATATTGTATAAGAGTTTCAAAGTCTTTTTTTATCTTATTATTTTTCAAAATGTCAATGTTAAAGTCACCGCATATTAATATTTTATAACTAGTTCGTCGAGATAATATATTTATAATTTTTTTAAGAATGGAGAGGAATCCGTCGTAATTTTTTCTATTATATACGGATGGTCTATAGATGCATACAATGTAAATTTTATGTTTGGTTAGTTCAATTGCGGCACACTCCGCCATGTCAGGAACTGACATTTTTTCAATATTAACTAACCTTTCAACGTCATGGCCATTTGTAACCAATATACAAGAACCCCCGTGTCTATTAGGCCTACAATAATAAGATGTCAGTTTAAAATTTTCAATGTTTAACCTGTCAAGGTCATCTATTGTCATGTTGTGTTCTGTGATACACAGAATATCAATGGATTTATTTTTGTTGCTCAATTCTTCCAAGCATACCATTAACCTGTCTGACTTACTGAGAAGGCCATCAATGTTTTGATGTAGAAAGGATATGTAATTATACACGAAATAAATGATTACTGTCACTATTTTGAGTCATGGATTTATTGGTTTTAATACAGTCTTCAATCGTACTTGTGCTTAAAGAGATGCATTTATCACTTATTTGCACATTTTCATTGTGGTTTTCACTACTTAAATTAGGATTGTGTTGTTTGCATGTCTGAGTACCAATATCTACATATTGTTTGGGTGATTGAATATTATTATTACCTGAAAGCTGATTTTTAATGTAGCTTTTCATTTTACTTTGATATTCAGAGTGTAAAATTTCTCTCAGTAGTGAACGACACAAGTGTAGTGTGAAGAAAGTATGATATTTTATATTACTCCTATAATTCATGTCAACAAAATTTACATGAGTATACCTTTCGCATATATATCTTAATTCATAATTTAGTTTGTGTTCTCTTAAATATTTATTATAAGGGACCTCTGATAATATAACATTTGTATGGGTGGTGTGTGTTAGCCAAATGTTTAAGTTTAATAGGAATTCAAAGGGATCTTCGTTATGTGTACCACCGATAACAATAATATAATCATTTTTCGTGAACTTTGAAATATCATAGCCGGTTGAGAGAACAATTTCATGAAGTGGTGCATTTGTCTTCCAGAAGCTCGAAACAGCGAATTCATCTCCTAATAGCTTTTGCAATGTAAACCTAGTACCCCTGCCCTGCTCATCAGCCAAAATCAAAATGTTTTTCTTGGCTTTGATAAGTTTGTTCTGGGTTAAACTTTTGTCTCCTTGGTCAATTGTGGGGGTGGGTAAAATCACTTTTGTCGTTTTCTTGAAATGATCCTGATATCCGAGGTTTGGTACATCCTTTTTAGGATCAGCATGATTTGGTATAATGCATTTTCCTGTGATGTCGTTGCCAGATTTTTGTGAGTGTATTTTGTTGTGATGAAGTTGCAATGTCTTGGAACACACAGTTTGCGTTTTTATTGATGTATCCGAATGATTATATGACTCATTACTCATTAGAAATTGTGTATGCATAGATGTAGGTTCTTCAGATAGTGTGGAAGTGTTGGAGTTATGTAGCATGATATCGGCATTTAGAGTGTGTGAGGCTGCGGTAAGAATCAGTGATGTAGGATTTATTGACTCTAATCCAATAGTTGTTGTAGGTGTAGTTTCTATGATTTCATTTGTATGGCAGGTTGATCTTGAAGTCTGTGGAGTTTGATCAATTTCCATGGAATTAAACCTACAGAAAGACTCCTTTAATTTAAATAATGTCATTCGCTTACGTTTTTTCGCTTTCTTTGTACCTGTAAGCGGGCTGTCACTATATCCCAGTTTATTAAACTTTTGCATGAGATTTTTTTGACGTAGCAAATCCAATTTTAATTGTTTAATTTCGGATTTTAGAGATTCAATTTCATTTGTCGATGAAAAAAGTTGGTTATTTAAAGTTTCGATCTGATTTTTATATTCCGTTAAACGTTCATTGTCAAGGTCATCATATTCGGGTAAAGTCAGTTTGGTCTCCTCAAATAACTGTGAGCTCGACCCCGACACATCTAGTGAATTTGCTTTTCTATATTTAGTAAATAATAGAGTGTCCTCATTTTCCATCATCAGTAGGTATTTTGTTACGGAACGTGATTTCGGAACACTTTTATTATAAATATTGTTTTTATGTTGGCCCTACCACACTAACATCAAACTCTTTTAATTGTCTTTGTCAATGCAGTAACTGTCAGGTAGTTTAGATTTTTATGTTGGTATTGTCACAACTTCGTCAGTATCCGTCAAAGTCAATAGTATTGTTGACGGTCGCGGTTTAGAAAACCGGGTATTTTTGAGTAAACTTTTGTTTGTGTACCGTCAATCTGAGTAATCTTATTTATTTGTCCTTGAATACGGGTTGCAATTCAAATCATCACTATTCGTTAGGTATATGAACTAAGTGATAATTATAAAGATACGGCTTACCGTTGTGTAGTGAAGTGTGTGAAATGTGAGCACTGATTCTCTTCACTTGTGATTTTGTAATTTTGAGCAGAAAGGTTCGTAATTACTATTTTAATTGTTAATTTTACGACGGAGTAATGCAAAACACTTGTTACTTGGACCAGGGTTACCAGCCCAAAAAAAGTTCTCCCGACTAGACCAGTCGTAATTTTTAAGGTTGATAAATATTTATTATTTTTAATCAACGACACAATATATTATTACCTAGCTGTACCCTGCACGCGTTGCTACGCCACCTGTCGAAAATAGGTGTTGCCAACTGAGAAACCTACTTTGTTTTATGCACAACAATCAACAATATTGGTGGACAATGCACACACAACACCATCTGACCCCAAACTAAGCAAAGCTTATATGATGGCGGCCTGATAGCTGATTTAATACTTATATAGTTTTTAAATACATACTTATTATACATAGAAACACCCAACATACACAGAAACAACTTTCCTAGTTGTTGCACAACAACATCACATGATCTAATGCATAGTTTACGATTCTACATACAGGCAAACATTAGTTTTTATAAATATAGAAAAGAAGATCAACAACCCTACACTTAAAATTTCAGAAAATCAGTCTAGTTAATAAAATAATGTTTTTTTTTTGAGGCACACCAACAAATGGCCACGGTAGTACACCAGTGTGCCGCGGTACAATCTTTGCGAAACACTGGTCTAGACCAGCCGTAATTGAATTAAACGATTATAAAATTAAGTTTTTTTTTCTATTTCCAGTACTCTCTCTGCTTGCTCATCCTGTTCCTGGTGGAGATGGGTGGCGCTGTGTGCGGTTTCGTCTTCCCACGGTCTCTGCATCCGTTCCTGGAGATGACTCTCACGGAGCGAGTGGTGCATGCGTACAGGGACGACCCTGACTTGCAGAACTTCATCGATTTTGCTCAGAGCGATGTAAGTACTCCTAGTGTTTATGTATGCCTGGTACTTTGATCATCGATTTCTGGAGCTTCACTGAGACGGTGGTAGACGTGTTTAGAGATAGACGACCCTTACTTTCAGAACTTTATCGCCTTTGCTCAAAACAATGTAAGTTCTTTTATTGTTTATGTGTGCCTAGTATTTAGATTCTTCGTTTCTAAAGCTGAGCTTCACTGAGACAGAGGTACAGGGATGATCCTGACTTGCAAGATAACTTCATCGACTTTGCTCGGAGCGAAGTGAGTACTCGTAGTGTTTATGTATGCCTGGTACTTTGGTCATCCGTTCCTAGAGTTTCAATGAGACAGTGGTCGACGCGCTTAGAGATAGACGACCCTCCCTTACTTTCAGAGCTTTATATCGCCTTTGGTCAAAGCAATGTAAGTTCTTTTGGAGCGAAGTTCCTTATCGCGCGTTGCGTAAGGGGGCTAGACGGAAAATATTCAGACCATAAGTGTAGTGACACTTTTTGCTATAGTTCTAAGTTGTGCGGCGTGATCGAAAACGATAACAAATTTCGCCACTGTATGTAATGACTAAATAGCTCAGGCGGAAGGCGGCCGCTTTTGAAATCAGGAGACCCCGGTCCGTCTTCCCACGGTCGCTGCATCCGTTCCTCTCACGGAGCGTGGTGGTACATGCGTACAGGGGATGACCCTGACTTGCAGAACTTCATTGTCTTTGCTCAGAGCGATGTGAGTACTCCTAGTGTTTATGTATGCCTGATACCTCGGTCATGCGTTCTTGGAGCTTCACTGAAACAGTGGTAGACGTGCTTAGAGAAAGATAATCCTTACTTTCAAGACTTTATTGACTTTGCTCAGAGAAATGTGAGATCTTTTATCGTTTTCGTATGTCCGGTACTTTGATTATCCGTTCCTAAAGCTATGCTTTATTGAGACAGAGGTCCGTGTGTACAGGATATGATCCTAACTTGCAGAACTTCATCGACTTTGCTCAGAGCGAAGTGAATACTCCTAGTGTTTATGTATGCCTGGTACTTTGGTAATCCGTTCCTGGAGCTTCACTGAGACAGTGGTCCACGTGCTTAGAAATATCGGTGATTATCGCCTT
This sequence comes from Ectropis crepuscularia, assembly GCA_963693475.1. Taxonomy (NCBI): domain Eukaryota; kingdom Metazoa; phylum Arthropoda; class Insecta; order Lepidoptera; family Geometridae; genus Ectropis; species Ectropis crepuscularia. The sequence continues at coordinate 5,058,562 of OY856361.1, forward strand.
TGGTCAAAGCAATGTACGTTCTTTTAATGTTTATGTGTACCTGGTATTTAGATTCTTCGTTTCTAAAGCTGGGTGTCACTGAGACAGAGGTACAGGGAGGACCCTGACTTGCAGCACTTCATCGACTTTGCTCAGAGCGATGTGATTACTCCTAGTGTTAGAACATTTTTTTTTTCTCCTAGACTGCAGAAAAAAAATCAACAAAATTACTGGTGCAACAAAAAAACGTCAGACTAAAATGCCAGACTGTACGCAAAAGCGTTTAAATAAGAATTGTTTTTGAAGTGAAAACTTGTTTTGACGCACCATGACAGATGTTTCGTGGGCTGTGAATTGATTTCTAGCGTCACGCTCGGGAATGAAAAGAAATCTTCGGGTAAATTCGGGACCATGGCTATTGGTTATCTAGAAATGCGTCAGCATTTCCCATTGGTCATCTAGAAATGCGTGAACATTCCCCATTGGCTGACGCGTTTCTAGATGGCCATGCTCATGGACACGCCCTCCGGTTTCACCCGCGTAGTATCCAAAGTAAGCTATCAAATTCTGGGTTATATGTTTTCACTTTTATCGGCAGTTCCTATGACTGCCAAGTTTTTTAGTATTTTTTTTAATTTAACTTATCCACTCAACAGACTATGGGGTCCATGACCTTTGTCATTACAATATTTTTTTTTGAAGTGAAAACTTTAGACAGATTTTTCGTGGGCTGTGAATTGAATTCTACTGTCACGCTCGGGTATGATAAGAAATCTTCAGGTAAACTCGGGATCATGGCCATCTAGAAATGCGTCAGCCAATGGGAAATGCTGACGCATTTTTAGATGGCCATGCCATGATGGCCAGACCACGCCCTCGGGTTACACCCGTGTAGTTTCCAAAGTAAACTATCAAATTCTGAGTTATAAATTTTATTTCTATCGGCCATTCCTAAGACTGCCAATTTTTTTATTTACATAGTTGTTGGATTAGGAGAAGAAGAGGAAAATAGGGAGGTGTTGTGAACATTTTAAACCCAATTCTAGTATAGTCAGTCCGGTTGAGCCGATCACTACCGGTTGGATTCCGATATTAATCGACTCGACATCGTCTTTTGTCTAAGCTGCTTCCTCCCGGCTAGGGCATGGATAACGGTATTCGGTATTACCGAAAAACCGGTAATACCGGGCTATTTATGGAAATTTTGAAAATCGGTACAAAAACCGGTTTTTCGGTATTTTTAATAAAAATATTAAATTCATGAATACAAACCATAAGGCGACTCTAGATTACAAAAATAACAAACAACTTAATTTATTTTGTAATTGTAAACTTGATGGGGTGGTAGTCTACGTTTTTTTCATGGTTTAGGTACACGAAGTGTAAATGTATTAATGAAAACTTGTTTTGCAGTAAAAAGAGTAAAATAAAATGTTTTTAACCAAAATTTCTAATTTTGGTCTTGTGAGACATATAAACTATGTTATACAAAAATTATAACCAACTTTATTAACTTAATTAAACCAAATTTTAACGAAGATATCTCGGAACTAGGCTGAGTTCCGAGATTAGGATGATGTTAGGATATGAGATTAGGATGGCCCTCAAACAATTTAAACTTCGTTCCAAAAAAAAAACAACATGGCTCCTGGCGACGACGGAACTACGACTGAGCTTCTGAGAGCGGGTGGAAAACCGGTACTTAAAGTCCTCCAGATGCTATTAAATTTGACTCCGTCATACTTGACGGTAATACGCCAGACGCGCGGCGAGAAGTGTGGTGGTGCTCTTCTTTAAAATAAGGTGAACCTTGTTGAAGAATCACAGACCTATCTCACTTCTGAGGCACGTTTATAAGTTGTTTTCGAGGGTAATCACGAATCGTCTCGCGCGCAGGATTGACGACTTCCAGCCACCCGAACAAGCCGGTTTCCGAAAAGGCTTTAACACCATATACCACATACATACGCTTCGGCAGATTATACAGAAAACTGAGAAGTATAATCGGCCACTATGTATAACGTATGTGGACTATGAGAAAGCCTTCGATTCCATCGAGACCTGGGCAGTGCTTCAGTCTCTCCAGCGATGCCATATCGTCTATCGCTATATCGAAGTTTTGAAGTGTATAGCAAAACCACAATGTCAATCCGATTACAGGACCAGTGCACAAAACATATCCGGCTACAGAAAAGGGTGAGACAGGCAGATGTTATATCTCCGAAACTGTTCACTGCCGCGCTAGAAGATGTTTTCAAGCTACTGGTCTGGAACGGATATGGCATTGATGCCATATTACAGTGATGCATTCGCCGTTGATATTGATATCAACGGCGAATGCAATGAATCGGCAAACCGAAAGTGAGAGCACCTTCGGTTTGCCGACGGCATAGTCATTGTGGCTTAGTCACTAGAGGACTTTCGTGCTATGCTCAGGGACCTCAGTAGAGTATCCCAACAGGTAGGTTTAAGGATGAATATGGACACGACGAAGGTCATGTCAAATGTACATGTCTCACCTGTACCGATTATTGTTGGGAATAGCACACTCGAAGTTGTTGACGAATACGTCTACCTGGGTCAAAAGATCCAATTTGGTGGATTCAACTTCGACAAAGAGGTTCAGCGAAGGATCCAACTCGGATGGGCAGCGTTCGAGAAACTACGGGACATCTTGGAGTCCAAAATACCCCAATGCCTAAAGACGAAAGTCTTCAATCAATGCGTGTTGCCAGTGATGGTTTATGGAACTGAGACGTGGTCTCTATCTGTGGGCCTCATAACAAAGCTCAAAGTCACACAGCGACCTATGAAGAGAGCTATGCTCGGAGTCTCTGCGCGACAGAATCCGTAATAAGGATATTCGCAAAAGAACGAAAGGGGCCGACAGGCCTATGTTCAGCAGTGAACGTCTTGCTTGGGTGATGATGATGAACTTTTACACTATTTAGTGCATACATAATATCTATCTACTAGCTTTTTGACTTGACTGGCTCCGACATTAAATAGATGAGTAAGTAGCGCTTATCATAGTTATAATAATTTATTTTTCGCTTTAGACACTCAAAAGTGGTTTTGAAGTTGATTTATTTTTTTGTAAAAATAAATTTATGCGTGTTTATTGATATTTGTTTAACTTTAGCGTTCAAAATGTTGAATTAAGTGAGTTTCGGATTTACCGTAGGATTTTTTACTGCTATTTTAATAGTAGAAGTCATCATCATCATCATCATCATGGCCTTATGGTAGTCCATTTTTGAACGTAGGCCTCTTCTCCTTTTCTCCACTTCTGGCGGTCTTGTGCCCGACTCATCCAGTCTTGGCCTCCGTGTCGTCTGATGTCGTCCACCCAGCGTTGAGGTGGCCGCTCTCTTCCTCTCGTGTCAGCCCGGGGTCTCCACTCAAGGACTCGTTTCGTCCATCGGCTTGCATCCATTCTGGCAATGTGCCCTGCCCAGGTCCATTTATTCTTAGTGACTATGGTCATCGCGTCCCTCAGCTTGGTTTTACTACGTATCCACTCATTTCGTTTCCGGTCCTTGAGTGTAATACCAAGCATTGCTCTTTCCATTCCTCTCTGCGCGACTCGGAACTTTTCGGCAGATCTTTTAGTGAGTGACGTGGTTTCCATTCCATATGTGAATACGGGCATGACACACTGCTCGAAGATTTTGGCTTTCAGGCGGAGTGGAAGTTTGTTACGCAACGTCTCTTTGTTGGCTCCAAAAGCGGCCCAGGCCTTTGCGATTCTTGGGTCTACCTCGGCTGTTTGGTTCTCGTAGCCAAGCGTAATTTTGTGACCCAGGTAAATATATTCAGTTACACTCTCCACAGGTAGCCGGATATGTGCGGTATTGGTCATTATTTTAGTTTTGCTGAAATTCATTTTGAGGCCTGCCTTTAGAGACTCTTTTCTTAGATCTTCTACCATAGCGATCATATCCTCGGTGTTGTCGGATATAAGCACCAAGTCGTCAGCTTTTAATAGTAGAAGTAAATTACCGAAAAACCGGGATCCCGGTTTTCAAAATATGAATACCGAAAAAATACCGGTTTTGTCAGAAGTACAATACCGCCATGCCCTACTCCTGGCCTAAAGCCTCCACTATGGCCGCGTTTCTGTCTCTAATGGCCATCTGTAGGTTAAATTCTCGTTAATGGTCTTTAGTGATGCAGCCAACGCTCGCCGCACGAACCGACCGATGGCGTCGTCGGTGTCGTCAGCTTAGTATGAGAAAGTTACCGTGTGCCGTGAAATTACAACAACCGCATGGGACACGCTCTCGTGCAGCTTCATGTTTGCCTTAGTTTTAATTACGATGACCGACTCATATGTCAATCCCTGCCCTTCATGGATGGTAAGGATGCGTGACCCGGTGCCCGATAGTAAGTCTGGTTTGTCAGGGTCTCCTTCTCGGATGATGGTGATTCCTAGGATTAGATTCGGAGTACGCTCCCTGCTGCAGTGTTGAAGGCAGCCACGGATGCCGTGATGGTGTTTCGGCTGCCGCTTTGATTGGCGGCTTCTTTTTCCGCGGCTGTACTCTGCCGTGCTCTTTCGGAACCGGTTTGGTTGGTCGAACTAGGAACGGCTGTCTGTTGCATTTGTTAGGTCGTGCGAAAGGGCTCTGAGGAAGCTTAGATTTTCTCCCCTGTCTTTATATACGAGAACCTCGTGATGTTTAGAGGCTTCAATGCAACCCAGCCGGTCTGCGACTTTCGCTCATTAGTATTTAATTGCCATCGCATCCACGCTTATCACCCGGGGTGTTTCACCCGCATTTCTGCTTAGATGCACATCTAAGCAGAAATGCGGAAAGCAGCGCTCTTGCCTGTGTGAAAGGCGTCCGACCTTCCGAGTACTCTATTAGTGCAATCGTTTTGTTTCTCGATCGCACCTACCGAAATCGGTGGCTGTCTACCTCGCACACTGCCATAGCATCGAAGGTTTTCTGCTTCATTGTGACTTTTGCAACCAATGCGGCACGACACTTGCCTGGGCGCGTTTCCTTTCCCAGGCGAAACAAAAGTTTATTCCGAATCTCTCTTTGTTGCTGTCCATGAAGAGAGCCACTCCGCGGATACGGATCCCTGCCTCTCCTCGGTCTGCGTTCTCCAGTAGTTGTTGGACGGAAATGCTCTTTGAGGAGATATCTTAGACGGAGACTGCACTTGGCGTGGCGTCCACGGACAGCGGGGTAGGTTGGGGTGGCGAAGGGGGGCATGTATTAGAAAGTGTGGAGTTTCTCTTGGCCGCTATGCGGAATGAACTCTGCATGAAAGCCAGAAGCCGTGGTCTGCTATACGGATCTACCAAGACGTTGTGGAGATCCGAGATAACCAGCTTCCTGTCAATCATAGATTCGAGATCATGTCTTGCAGCCATGAACCGGGGACAATCGACCAGCACGTGCCAGACATTCTTGTATTTTTCAGAGTCACACTCGCATACATGACTGCTCTTGAGCTTAAATCTGTACAGGTATTTTCTGCTTTCCATTTATCCATAACTCTCTATTCCGTCAAAATATGCACGGTCCCTTGAGTGTCGTTAAATAGAGTTTTCACTCTATATTATTGACGTGATAACGTCTCATAATTCGATGAAGCCGGCTGCACGCCCGCAAAACATGACGTCATGTAACGTTACCACCATAGATTAGATAATATTTACCGCCGTTACCTCGCCTTATTACTTTTCGCACCATCTAGTGAGTGAAATGTGTATTACGTTCAAGGAGTCTGTCCATGTTTTAGAAAAGCGACGATATGAAGTTAAGAACTTGTGCTAGTACAATGATGTACCCAGAGATGGCGCTTTGAACAGCTTTTCAAAAAGCTTCAGAATGTTTTACCTAGATGGCGCTTAACACAAATACTAGACGTTGTCACGTTCAACTATCGTCAGTAAACCGACTTTACAGACAACCATTTTTTTTTTTATATTTACTCGTATATTTTCAGTTCCACTGCTGCGGTCTAACGTCCGACGGCTACATGGACTGGTCGAAGAACGAGTACTTCAACTGTTCGTCGCCGTCGGTGGAGAAGTGCGGCGTCCCGTTCTCGTGCTGCATCAACGCGACCGACATCTCCTCGGGGCTGGTCAACATCATGTGCGGGTACGGGGCGCAGAACTATCCGGTACGATTTTAAAAACTTTTTTTAAATTCTTTCTTTAATTTTTTTTAAATGCAATCTTTTTTTAATATATACTTTTTTTTAAATTTAAACTTTTTTAGAGGGTTTTTTTTTTAATTTTAATTTATTTTAAATTTAAACTTTTGACGTGATAACGTCTTATAATTCGGTGAAGCCGGCTGCACGCCCGCAAAACATGACGTCATGTAACGTTACCGTTAGTTCGTCGTCAGTGCCATGCGGACGAAGCTGAGCGCTGAGGGCGCCACCCGCCGAGTCGAGCGGTATCACTACTTGCGCTATCAGCGTACTGATTTCTTAAGACGTTGTCACGTTTAACTATCGTCAGTAAACCGACTTTACAGACAACCATTTTTTTTAAAATGAAACCGTGTAAATTTAAACTTTTTTTTAATGTAAACTTTTTTAAATTAAACTTTACTACATCGCCTGAAACTTTTTCGTCCATCAATTGTGTGTAGCGTGACGGTCGGCCGCGGAGTGGGTGGTAAAGTAAAATGCGCTCGACAGAGCAGCCGGGGCCGTTACTCGTTAATTAAACAATTTATTATTTAAGTTACTTAACGAGTAATATTCCTAAATCATAATATTTCTAAAATTTTTAGTTAAATGTGTGCGAAATTGATGTGAATAAAGTTTCACTTTTACCGTGGTTTCATAAAACCACAAAGTCATTATTTTGATCAACAATTTAGAGCTACAAGATGTGCCCTGAGAATCCTGAAATTGGTTACAAACTGCGTTTGTGTGTGTAGCGGAGTTATTTACACATCACCAATCTACTTGACCCCTAGAATCGCTAGGCGGCGAGGTATGCTGTGGTTCTACTTATATTGGTTGTTGACAACGAAAAGTGATAGGTAAAAACGTCCGGCGTTCACAGCTTCCTGCTACCGACTAGAACGGAAAGAGTGAGCTCATTCTCATTTTGTAGTGGTAGGACTCTTAGCAGAGTCCGCCTGGGGAAGTACCACACCTTTGTCAATTATTCTACCGCCAAGCAGTAATGTGCAAACATTACTGTGTTCCGGTTTGAAGGGCAATGTTTCCAGAGAAATTACAGGGCTTAGAGATATAACAACTTAGATCTCTGGGTGACGAGCGCAGTGCGGTGCTAGGTAATGATTTTGGCTCTTCATATTCCAATAGCTGCGTGTCACTGTGCTGTTATGTGGCAGTCATGTTGCTTACCATCAGGCACATGTCCTGATCGTCTCGTCACTCTTTATTAAAAAAAAAAAAATCTTTCTAACTGCGATATATAATTCCGTGTGCCTTGAAGTTTGGCAATATTTTGATGTGGAAACTCGTTTTGATACCAGGTCGCAGAGGCCAGTAAACGCGTCTGGACGAGCGGCTGTATCGAAGTGGTGAGATCGTGGGCCGAGCGTCACCTCTACACGATAGCGAGCGTCGCGTTAGGAGTCGCCCTATCGCAGCTGTTCGTCATATACCTGGCCAAGACGCTGGAGGGGCAGATCGAGTTGCAGAAGGCGAGGTGAGCGCTGCCCGAGTGTATGTTACCCTAGTACCTGTGTTTGTTTTTGAAGTGAAAACTTCTTTAGGCGCGCTATAGACAGAATTTTCGTGGGCTGTGAAATGGATTCATCAATCGTCACGCTCGGATATGATAATGGATCGGATCGGATATGAAATCTTCGGGTAAATTTAGTATGTATGTTCATTTATTTAATTACTTTTTACTGTATGCCACTACATTTAATCGTCTTATTATTCTATTTAGCACACCCCGCTTTTTATTATTTCTATAAACGTTTCCATCCTAAGGTTGCCTGGAAGAGATCGCTTTTAGCGATAAGGCCGCCGATTGTAACACTAGTTTTATTTAATTTTACTGTATTGTTATGTTTCGGTGTGTACAATAAAGAGTATCTATCTATCTAAATTCGGTAAAAACGGCCAGGGGGTCTACCGCCGAACGAAAAATGTCATCGCTTTGATGTTTCTCTCTCTTTTCTTTTCGCTTGAAATGATAGAGACAGCATTAGCAAAGCGATAGCCGATTTAGTTAGGCGGTAGAAGCGCAGGTAGGTACCAGGGCAACAGAAACAGTAAAGAGTTTCGATTACCTACCTCCAACAGCCCAGCGTTTATCTCCAGATACCAGGACAACAGAAATATAAAAGAGTTGCGTTTGCCCCTAGGTACCAGTACCAGGGCAACAGTTACACAAGAACAACAGAAGTACCACACCTTTGCCAAATATTCTACCGCCAAGCAGTAATGTGCAAACATTACTGTGTTCCGGTTTGAAGGGCAATGATTCCAGAGAAATTACAGGGCTTAGAGACATAATATCTTAGATCTCTGGGTGACGAGCGCAGTGCAGTGCTAGGTAATGATTTGAACTATCATGTTCCAATAGCTGCGTGTTACTGTGCTGTTATGTGGCAGGCATGTTGCTTACCATCAGGCACATGACATGCTCGTCTCGTCACTCTATGCTATAAAAAAAAAAAAAAAACAGTAAAGAGTTGCAATATTTTGTACAACTTCGTTCTATCAGAATGTCCCTTGACACCTCCCAAGTATTTTGAAGTGAAAACTTCTTTTGGCGCGCAGGCGCGCTTTTAGACAGATTTTTCGTGGGGTGTGAATTGAATTCTAGCGTCACTGGCGTCACGCTCGGATATGATAAGAAATCTTCGGATAAACTCGGGGCCACGCCCATTGGCCATCTAGAAATGCGTCAGCCAATGGGAAATGCTGAAAGGGCGTGGCCTAACCATCACGGCATGACCATCTAGAAATGCGTGAGCCAATGGAAAATGATAACGCATTTCTAGATGGCCATGCCATGATGGTCAGGCCCCGCCTTCCGGTACACCCGTGTAGTTTCCAAAGTAGGCTTCAAATTCTGAGTTATAAGTTTTCACTTCTATCGGCAGTTCCTATGACTGCCAATTTTGTTAACTGAATAATTTTCTTTTGCCGCACCACATACCACACACAGACGGTTATTCTACCGCCAAGCGGTCATGTGCAAACGTTACTGTGTTCCGATTTGAAGGACAATGTTTCCAGTGAAATTACAGGGCATAGAGATAAAACATCTTATACCTCTGGGTGCCGAGGGCAGTGCAGTACTAGGTTATGATTTGGGCTCTTCATGTTCCTATAGCGGCGTGTCACTGTGCTGTTATGGGCAAGCATGATGCTTACCACCAGACACATGTCCTTCTCGTCTTGTCAATATAAACAAATACTATTTTTTTTAAAAAATTGTACTGCCTTTTATAATGTATTTATAATGTTTTTTTGTCCCAGTGTAAAATTTTCTGATTGTGGCATTCGCGGTATTGGATGACGAACGATGGTATAGAATACTAGCAGCGCCCCGCGGTGTTACCCGCGTAGTTCTCGTTCCCGTTGTTCCCGTTATTTCCCCGGGATAATATATATGCCCGCCTATGTGTTCTTCCAGACTATAATCTAACTGTATTCCAAATTTCAGCCTGATCCGTTCATACGATACGACGTGATTGAGCAACAAACATCCAAACATCCATATTTTGACATTTATAATATTAGTGGGATAACTAAGTGATGATACAATAACAAATAATTGTGGTAACAAGTATTTTTGCACCATATTGGTGTTAATGTTAGCTGAGCGGAAGTTGGGACAGTTGTTAGACTGTTCTGACTCCTATTCTGATACGGTTCTATATACACAACACTTTAAATAAAAAACGTTTATAAGACACAATGTTTTCTGTATTCTTGCGAAAATTCGATCGGGTTTTTTTTTTTAGAAATCACTCGCAATGACACAATTACAGATTTTTGAATAAGTTCCACAACAATTGGATATAATATTTGAGACAACATTTTGTTTCTGACAAATATACTTATTTTCGTTTGTAATGTATGTTGCAGATGGCAAACATGAAACAGGGGTATGGCGGGCGCGTACAGAGACGACAGTCGGCGTACGCCGCTGTAGCGCGCCGCCAGCCCCGTCCCGGGGGACCCTCTGCACGTCTACTCCCTGCTGTGACCGCCCGTGACCATCCGTGACCATCCGTGACCACTCGTGACCACCCATGCCCGCCAGGGAGCAGCGTGAATTTATATCCGGACTTGTGAATTTTGTGAACGTCGCCCCGTCACGACTTGTGAATTTTGTGAACGTCGCCCCGTAACTACTTGTGAATCTTGTGAAACTCGCCCCGTAACTACTTGTGAATTTTGTGAACGTCGCCCGTAACAAGTTGTGACTTTAGTATATTTCGCCCCGCAAGTGAATTTAGCTACGGATTTGTCAGGTTTGCGAGTGTCGCCTCCACAAGTACTTGTTAGTTTGGTTTCCACCTGTCACTTATCAGGATAGTAACCCAGCAATGTATAGGACTAGTGAGTTTTGTGAATGTCACCCCGTAACAACCTGTGACGTCGCCCCGTAGCAACTTGTGACTTTTGTGAATTTCGCCCTCCCCAGAAGACTTGTGAATTTAGCAACGGATTTTGTGAGTTTGCTAATGTCGCCCCACAAAGGCTTGTCAGTTTTGAAACTTTTGTCACTTGTCAGATTTGTATGTTTTGCCACTTGTCAGGTTTGTAACTTTTGCCACTTGACAAGTTTGTAACTTTTGCCACTTGTCAGGTTTGTAACTTTCACTCCGCGATTGTAGAACTTGTGAGTTTTGCGAACGTTGCTCCACTTGTCTTCTTAGTTTTGTTACTTTCGGTTCGTTGTGTAGTGATCTCATAATATCTATACTAATATTATAAAGCTGAAGAGTTTGTTTGTATGTTTGTTTGTTTGAACGCAAGGATCTCTGGAACTACTGGTCCGAATTGAACGATTCTTTCTTTGTAGGATAGTCCATTTATCGAGGAAGGCTATAGGCTATTTTACATTACGCTACTATCAACAGGAGCTGAGCAAGAATGAAAAATGTAACAAAAACGAGAAAAACTATTGCTTTTTGAGAGCTTTCGTTGCGTGACAGCATATGTCAAATTTTAAAGGTTGCGTCATTAGAACCTAAAGTAACCGAATGTGTACTAAATTTGAATTGGTACGATCGATTTTCGATAGATGGCGTAGCAACGCGCGCGCGTTCAGCTAGTTTCAAATAAAGGTCTGAGCTTATAAATTTTAGAGATTATCTCTAAAATAACGAACTGGAAAAACTGGAACCGCGGATAGAAGTGAACTTATAACTCAGAATCTTATAGCTTACTTTGGAAACTACGCGGGTGATACCGGAGGGCGTGAGCCCGTGGGCCATGAGCATGGCCATAGCCAATGGAATGGTATGTAATGAAATGCTAACCCATTTTTAGAAAGCCAATGGGAAACGCTGTCGCATTTCGAGATGGCCAAAGGCTATGGTCTCGAGTTTACCCGAAAATTTCTTACCATTCCCGAACATTGAAGCGTGACGCTAGAATTCAATTCACAGCCCACGAAAAATCTGTCTGTGGCGCGCCATATGAAGTTTTCACTTCAAAAATATTTGTTTACGTTGCACGGTGCATATATTTTTGACCCAGTCACTATCCGATGGATCCGATGGTGGATTCAGAAAAGCACTGATTCCTATAAATACACACACCTTCTGAAGTACATCTTGCCTCATTGAAAACACAGACTCCCATATATATTACGTCAAAAAAAAATCTGTAAAACTATGTTTTGCCGAGGAAATCATTGTTCTTTATGTTTTTCTAAATTAAACTTTAACATAAGAAGAGGAAATATTAAAATGTTTTGCAGAAGTTACGAAATCTTCAAGTCTTAGACAGAGAGGGCGCTTTCGCGACGTATGATGTCATATGGTGTGCGAGTGACGTCACCGTGTAGTTACTTCATTTATATTTGATATTATAGTGCTTTTAAATGTATATATTATTAACTGTAAATATATATGTATTAATCGTAAATATCCGATTCTCCAATAACCAACAAAGTATCATTCAATACGAAGTTGGCCCAGAGATTTGTGTCAGAGCCACTATCGTTTTTCTATAGGTACATTTCTCATGTACATTTCTAGTTTGTTGTACATTTGATCAATACGTAAATGTAGGTTGGGAAAATTTAAAATGAAAAAAAGTATTTTTAAACTTTTTTCTGTAGATTACAAAGAAATGTGCAATACAGTTTGCATGTTATTTAGTATATTTTAATAGTAATAAAAAACTAAGTGTGCCAGTTTTAGTATAATAGTAATTATATATAAATGTAAAATTAAAGATTTAAAAAAATCACTAATGTATGTTACGCTATAGCGCCGCCAATGGTGAATCGATTTTGATAATTCTTTTTTCGTTTTTGTAGATCATAGTTCAAAGGCGGTCCTATATAAATTTTATCGAAATCGGTGCGGCGGTTTTTGAAATATCAACTAAAAACTAACATTTACTTTCATTTATTTGGACGACGGTTTGACAGCTCCTTACGAAATATGGCCGAATGTCAGAATTTTATTTGAAATTTAAGTCGGTTTTTTTCGAAAAAAATACATTATCATACAGTTATTTCAAATAATAGTTATTAAGAGGAAAAAATCAGATTTCACCCGCGCGACGCGTTTCTTAATGTGATGTACATAAAGTCGAGAATAGCATGACACAGTTTGGAGGAAAAATCAATATTTAATCAGGCGTCCATTTTTGACCAAGTTTTATTTATTTACTCAATAACTAAACATAAATTTAAAAAAGTGTTCGGTTACTTTACTAGAACGAACAAATAGGAATTTTATTACCAAAAAATAACGTGGGGTCATCGCTGATAATTTCGAGTACTCGAATTAAAACGGGTTTTTTCGGTGTCATTTTTATTTTTTTATTGTAAAAAACTCTGATCTATTTTTAAAATTCTATTCGGTTATTGTGCTTCTTCTTGATTGTACCCACACGTCAATATTTTTTTTGTCATAGTTTTTAGTTTCTTAACTTCAGTGAGCGGCGTCGAAAATGTCCTTTTTCCGTTTTCTGGCTTTAGGCGCCCCCTTAAATAAATGTGATTGTAATTTTATTAGGTTATTTTAGCCATATTTTAGCCACATTAAGATGTAACAATCTCAATTATTCATTATACGCTTGGTTATCTATGTTAACTCATTAATTAACTTAAAATAATTCAACTTGGAGAAAGTTAAACGAATATAGACTCAATTGTATTAGAATCTGTGTTTAAAATCAACAGGAAGAGGCGGGCCCAACCTATACGAATCCGTATAAAATACACTGAAATATGGGCTTTATGCCATGCCCCTTAAGATATAGATTACATTTCCAACATAAATTAGCAGATCGGTCGCCAGCCGTCTGCTAATCTACGTCGCTAATGTAATCTATATCTTAAAGGGCACGGCATAAAGCCCATATTTGAGTGTATTTTATTTGTCGTGTGGTAGCGGAATCGTACGAGTAGGCTACGTCCTTAATGCTTCATCATTTTCTTGAATACTAGATTTTAGTACCAGATATTTGTTATAATGGCCGATATTGTTTAAGCAATGGTATTTTCAGCATAAATAAATAGCCCACAAATTAATAGCCCACTGCTGGGAACATTAAGTGGGTTTTAGCTATGACTTGCTCTATGCTACCCTAGTTTGGTTTGACAAATGTCATACACATTCGATAGATATTGCAAGTACTAACTACCTAATTATTTAGTAACTTAAAATTATTGACAAAAAGTATTCAATTTTTTTTGTAACTTTTTTAAATTTACTAAAAAGTACAGTACAAAAGTGTTTCATTTAATTTTTTTAATCTATAATGGGATTATTGCTTGAACAGTTTTTTTACCTTCTCAAAAAATACCAAACGCACCTAAAGAATCTTTTATTAAACATGTTTCGAAACAAATGTTACTAATGGAAAACAAATTTGGTAAATAATCCGGCCGCAAAATGGAAAGTGACTAGAGGGTTTATGCATTTTTGTGGAAACGCCAAAAAGTAAAGAAAATGTACAATTTTATAGGCACATGAATCGGGAGAAGCTTTGCATTTATATTTACTATGTAAAGTAAAATAGTTGCCACATATTTTTTAATTAATTAACAAATTACCTTTTAAGTTAAGAAAAAGACCGCCGTATGCGGTCGAAACTCAGGCTGAATCGAACAATTCATGTAAAAAAAATCATGAGTCGTTTCATATTGTTTTACATTATGTATTTTTTTTAAAGAAGAATATTCATCATTTGCTTGTCTTTATGTATACTTACAAATATAAGTATGTAACCATGTATTATAACCATACTCGATATTGTAAATATGATTATGAATTAGTATTTAAGTTGTATAACTGCAGTGTTTCATGCTCAAAAGTAGTGGTCTTTGTCAACTATATGTGGATTTCTATATGATTATCTATGATTCTGTATAACTGATTCCTTTTTACATCATTGTTTTCATCTGCCATGCTCGAGTGGGTATTCCTTGTTTGATAACCAATGAGTGTTTTTTAAAATGTAAATCGGTTTCTTCTAGGTAAGCCCACAGAAGACCATATAGATTTAAATGTCTAAATCTCTCCGTGTCGATTGTTTATAGATTGCAAACTAGAACCACAATCGAATCCATCACAATCGAGCCCATCATAGTCTCAACAACATCACAGTTCCAGTAATATCACAATCGAGTCCATCACAGTCACTTCAATATCACAATCGAGCCCATCACAGTCTCAACAACATCAAAGTCCCAGCAATATCATAATCGAGCCCATCAAAACAACAACATCACAATCGAGTCCATTACTGTCACATCAACATCACAATTGAGTCCATCACAATCACAGCAATATCACAATTGAGTCCATCTCAGTCACAACAACATGAAAATAGTGTCCATCACAGTCACAGCAATATCACAATCGAGCCCATCACAGTATCAACAACATCTCAGTCACAACAACATCACAATCGAGTTCATCATAGTCACAGTCGCAATCGAGTCCATGACAGTCTCAACAACATCACAATCGAGTCCCATCACAGTCACAATCTAGTCCATCACAGTCACAATCGAGTCCATCACAGTCACAATCGAGTTCATCACAGTCACAATCGAGTTCATCACAGTCACAATCGAGTCCATCACAATCACAATCGAGTCCATCAAAGTCACAAACCAGTCGGTGACAGTAACATCACAATCACAATCGAATCCATCACAGTCCCAGCAATATTACAATCGAGTCAATCATTGTCCCAGCAAAATTCGTCAAAAAGCAAGCTTCGCCAAATGCCTCGAATCCTTTAAAAACACATCGCAATCTTTAAAACATCATTGCTTAACACAACAACAACGAGTTGTTGGTGGCAAAGCAGAAATCAAAATTACATTACCTATGTATTACATTATTACCAAATTACAAATGGTATATTTTGGGGAATATTCACTCGGGCTTGACTGTCGAAAATTATTTTTTTGTCAAACGTTAATCATTTTGGAATTAATTTAATAAACCTTTGTAAATAGTAAAATATTTTCCAAAGGCATATCGATATTCAAATCAAAAACACATTTAAAAATTGTTATCCTTCTATAACAGATGGTATAATAAACGAGATATTGATATTTTAGCTAGTTTTATAATTTTAGAAAGAGTTCAGTTGTCTAGATACCTTTGGACGGAGCGTTAAATTAATTGTCATGTGACGCTACTACATTTTTTTTACCATCGTATTTTTTTTACTTTTATAGTTTTACACTTGACCGCCATCTAGCCTGATGTTAAGCGACGATGCGGTCTACGATGGAGCGTGTTTACCTAGAAGAAACCGATTCACTCACGATTTGAAGACACAAAGATTGTATGTAACTATCGGGAAAATCCAACTCAGGCAACGTATTCCACAGCCTTGACGTTCTTATCATAAAAACAGAGTAAAATCTCTTCGTTCGTGTCTCTGGAACATCAACCATGAAACGATGTCGCTCTTTCGAGCTAAGAGCAGTCCGATGAAAAAAAGGCAAGGTATTATAACACGAAAATTAGTTGCACACTCTCAACATTATCAACAGATTAAAGTTTTAATAAGGCATAAGCATTTACAGAGCATTTTTTGCATCTTGTTGTATTCAAGTTGATGAGTCAATCGGCATTTTCTTAGTAATTGTAGCGGCGAGATGGCGGTCAAATGTAAACTTATGACAGTTGAAAAAATGTTGAGTGGAACGCGACTCTTTCGGTTGATACAGGTTTCCTGCGAAGCCCTGCGTCACAGAATAAATATTAGTACATAAGCCTCACTTACCAAAAACAATTATATAAATAGCGACTCTTGCTGGGACACAACAAAGTTCAATTCAGCTCGCATTAGCGCTCAATATCTGTCGCGATTTTCAACTCTCTCTTCTAACGCGTAACTCTGTCCCTGTCTAGCGCGGAGGGTTTACGACATATCTAATAACAATATGCGCGGGAAACGTTTTGCGCGAGCGCTCAGCCGTGCGTCCGACAACCGACTGTCACTTGTTTCCTGGAAGGAACGGTCTAGCGGTAGGCTAAAACCACGCGACCTTGAGCGAGTGAGGATGCACTGCCTGCGTGTCTGATAATTGCAGTAGGTGAAGACGTAATGTTATTCGAAAAATATATGGACCTATACTGTGAAGAAAATATAAATATTGTATTAAAAAAAAGTTAAAAATATTTGTGAATGTAAAAATTTTACGAATAAGCGAGACGACTAGAAAAACGAATTAATCCGTCAGTAAGATCATAAAGTATTGCACAGGTGTTTTTTCTTTTGTTTCACAAACAAAAAATGACGAAGATACAGTGCTTCGAAATATCGAGTGACGTCACTTTACTGTACGGTTTTTACGAACAAGTGACGCGTCACAACACCCAATCCAGAGTTTGATAATCAATTGCTTTGTCGATTTTTATTAATTTGATAAACAAAAATCGTGTCCCATATTTTTGCAAAATCTACCTGACGGATTAATTAAAATAGTATATTTTGGACCCAATCATCATCCCAATTGTAAATATAGATTTTCCGTGAATAATTTGTAATCTAAATGTGATCTCTAAATTAAAAAAAAGCCGATTTGAACATTCCATTTGGTAGTAGGTATTGTTTAATGCCTAAAATTATTCTATCGAAAATACAGTGGTCTGCACTGCGCACGTCATCCGAAGATATAAACAGATTTATCTTTTTGCTTTGTAACATTGGAAACATTGCCCTTTCAATCGGAGCACAGTAACGTTTGCGCATTACTATGCAGTGTTTAGTAGTTAGCAAAAGTTTGATATTTCCTCCAACGGACTCTTTTCAACGTCCGTCGGAACTGTAATGTGCAATCATTCTGTGTTCCGGTTTGAAGGGCAATGTTTCTATAAACATTACAGGGTAGAGGTTTTTGTTTTCTAGACATGACGAGTGCACTGCAGTGCTAATGCTCTTATATGAATTCATTTGTGGTGCGTCGCATTGTGCTAGTATGGGGAAGGTGTGAAACTTACCATCAGGCACAAATCTTGTTCGCGCGATCACTATAATGTACTAAAATCACTTATATTGTGTAACATTTTCAATATTATGTAATAGAATTTCTTGTGTCTGTGAGCGAAGTCGAAACAGATCAAAAGTTGTTTTACCGCTATAATTGAAAATTAGCTCAATTTTATCTTACCCGAGTTCGTGTGACGTCACAAACGTTGAAGATTTCTGCAAATTTGACTTTGCTCAAAAATTTTACAGGTTTTTCTCTCGTGTAAGCATTTACTTGGCAAATGTTTGGCGAACGGCGCCGGCGGCAAAATTTTCTGAAGTGTGATATATTTTGACTGTTTTAATGTAGGTTACCTTTATGTTATTATTATCTATAGTGTTAAGGTTTAAAGTAGTTTTGTTTTACGAAGCGACGCGAGCTTTACTTGTGGTAACGTTGTGTACGGACACGGTGGGAATGTGTGCGTGACTGCGGACGTTCTCAAGGTTGTCAACTATACTGTTTTAAACAGTATTTATACCGTTTTTCACTAAATTATGCTTTTTACTGTTGAACAAAAATAAAAGACACAAAATACTGTTTTCAGCTACAAAATGCAAATACGTAAGACATTATTATGTGTTATACTTATTACTTAGATGATCACACAATATATTTATCTTTAGTCAGAGGGCCCTCGCTGCTCAATACAGCGCAGCCACAAACAGATCACACATAGTTTCTGAACGAAGAAAAACTCTTAAAATATGTATTTCAATCAATAAATAAATAAAATAATGTAAATTTTTCTAAAATACTGTTTAATATTCTTCATTGACCTGAATATAATTTATTTCTTGTGAAAAAAAAACGTCGGCATCCCTACTCTCAGTACCAAGACTCGGGTGAAGGTATGTGTTTTCACGCACACCTACTTACACATACGGTATTAGCACAGTCTAAAATCATACAGTCGTTCGACGAAGCCGTCTAGACGGGGCAATCGTGCGGGGTGGGACGCGGGAAGCGCGCTCTAGGATTGCCTACATTACAATGTTAGTATTGCAGGAGCGCGGCTCAGGGCTGACGTCTTCCGTATGTTTTAATTTTATTTTGGTGCCACGCATTTTTGTTTGCGACAACCCTACCCGTGTCTAGACATTATCGGCGTTTCTCCCAAGATCAAAGCCGTTGAACTACTGGTAGTATTTCTTTATACTGTGGTATTAGGTTTCACGCACACATACTTAGCGTGTTTTTACACTTGGTCACCGCAAGTAAGACTCGCATCGTTTCTTGAGATAGAACTGGACGTCTACTCTCTTTCTACGAAAACGTAATTTCGAAAAAAAAACTCGCGATTTTCCTACTCCCGTTCTACTTCGTTTCGTCCGATACTTAACATACTAGTATTTAATTTTAAATGCATACTTTTATCACACAAATATCATGAACAAAAGATTGTTTGACGTTTAAATGTTCGAAGCTTACTCTAATTAGAGTAGGCTTAGAATATTTAAACTGACAAAATGATGGATCGAAGTAGAATCGCAGTTGGAAAGTCGCGAGTTTATTTCGAAATTACGTTTTCGTAGAAAGAGAGTAGACGTTCTGCTATATACGATTGGAAAGGGACTATTGCGAAAGCTCTTTTTTGATGTACCCTTTCGCTATAACGTATTTGATGAAGATCTTAGTAATAATGCACAAGTTTATTATATAATCATGAAGTTTACTGTGTAGTACCTAGTTATAGATATTATTCTTGTACATTGTATACCTACTGTACTCAGTGATATAGATACCTAATAAAGTAATATTCATTATTTATTGTTTTATTTTTTGAACTAACTGCCCGTCACCCTTCTTATTCCTTCTTATTAATACGGCTACACGCGCGTTTTTTGGGGTTTCACAAGGGGTTTTTGTTTATTTTGCGGATCCTGTTAATTTACCTCAAATAAGAGTATCCTAAGGCCCGGTTCACACGACGCGGCTGCCAACCGCGGCCGCGCGCGGGCGCGGCGACGCGCCGCGCGACGGTTTTGTTTCAATACTCACGAGACCGCAGGTCGAAAACCGGTTTCTGCTCCGGAAAGCTACTGCGCAAGAATCGCGCGCAGCCACGCGGGCGCCGCGCGGCTGCCGCAGCCGCCGCGGCCGTAAACCGCGTCGTGTGTATTGAATTCAATTTTATATGGAAGTCTGCCGCGCCCGCGCGCGGTCGCGGTTGGCAGCCGCGCCGTGTGAACCCTCTCTCAGTTAATTAGTCAGTGCATTAGAATCTAATGTTATCTTTTAGTGAAAGCCTCGTCATAATCGGTCCAGCCGTTTCGGAGATTAGCCGGAACGGACATACAGACAATTTTAAAAAAAAGATAAGTAAATGTACCATCTACATTAATGTAGTACCTACCTTCTTGCAGTCTGGTAAAAAGCGGTTATTTAAATTTAATAAACGTACCTACGCTTCACTATTATTTATTTGTATACACTCGGGCATAGAACAGATATCTGTAGGTATTTATATGTCCTCGGTGCTATGCTCAGGGACCTCGGTAGAGTATTCCAACAGGTAGTTTGAGGATGAATATGAACAAGACGAAGGTCATGTCAAATGTTCATGTCTTACCTGTACCTACCGGTTATTGTTGGGAATACCACACTCGAAGTTGTTGACGAATACGTCTACCTGGGTCAAAAGATCCAATTAGGTAGATCCAACTTCGACAAAGAGGTCCAGCGAAGGATCCAACTCGGATGGGCAGCGTTCGAGAAACTACGGCACATCTTAAGAGTCCAAAATACCCCTATGCAGAGCTATGGAGAGCGCTATGCTCGGAGTCTGCGCGACAGAATCCGTAATGAAGATATTCGCAAAAGAACGAAAGTAGCCGACATAGCTCGAAGAGTAGCCAAGCTGAAGTGGCAATGGGTAGGCCACATCGCTCGCAGAACTAACAACCGATGGGGAAGAAAGGTTCTCGAGTGGCGACCACGAACCGGAAGACGCAGTGTTGGACGGCCTCCCACTAGATGGTCAGATGACATCACATAGGTCGCCGGAAACCGCTGGTTGCAGGTTGCGCAGGACCGTTCGTTGTGGAAATCTAGGGGGGAAGCCTATGTTCAACAATAAACGTCTTGCAACGATGATGATGATGATATGTCCTGGGGTAATTATGCGAGGAAACGCACCATGAAGCCAGGCCTCCTTGAAGGATACACATTTATGCACTTCTGATAGTTTTAAAACAGGGTTAAAATAGTTTACAGATCAAAGGTATAAGTTAACGAATAAATTTGGTTTAGTAGACGAACGTGTGCGCTCCTTAATATTTAGCACCCGGTGATAAAAGGGTGCCTTAATAGGCATCACACCCTTAACTAAACAAGGGTTGTAATATGATTCCTAGAAAACGAAAGAATATCCACCCCACACAACGAAGTAAGCCGCTTTGAAATAAGTAAATGAAACGACGAGTTTCTCGAGCAGGTAAATGGAAAAAATCAAAGCCATAATCTACCACGCTGGCCCAGTTGTTGGATGACACAGTCATGACCTCGAAAGATTCGAGGAACATGCCGAAACCAACGATTTAGAGCTATAGAAGTATGTGCCCTGAGAATCCTGAAATCGACAACAAATGCGTCTGTTGTGTAGCGGATTGGTTACACACCACCAATCTACTTGACCCCTCGAAGTGAGGTATGCTGTGATTGCTGTGGTTCTACTTATTTTGGTCGTTGACTACGAATAGCGATAGGTAAGAATGTCCGGCGTTCACCGCTTCCCGCAACCGACTAGAATGGAAAGAGTGAGCTCACTCTTTCCAACGATGACCAGGCACGCCGCTGGCTGTTTCGGCGCCCGCGTGCAATACCGATTATGCCGCCCCAAGGCTCTTAGTTTTGTCAATAAGACATTTAAAAAAATATATTTAACTCGATTACTTTGGATTTGAAATTTGTGCAGTATTCTACTAGTCGAGCTCTATCATTTGATACCCATGTAGAGAGAGAGTAGTGAAACAAAAACGTTTTCGCTATTTTGTGGAAGCGGCTATCTTGAATCAATATTTACGAAACATGGGTAAAATCTCCACAGTAAAGTGGACGCACGACCGTTCGACAGATACGATGCGGTCATAGGTTGCACGGTGTATGGGCATCAGTGCAACTGGGGTAGGCCACAATGTTGAGGGGTCGGCATCGCGGCTGAGGGGTGGAGGCCGTGATGGGAGAGAATAGTCACTATTACAATGCTCCGCTCTCACGGCCTTGACCGGGTCACCACTGTTAGACGGCGAACGCGGTGGGGCTGCAGAGGAAGAGGACTGTAACTATTGCGGTGCACCGCTGTTCATATCTTCCGATGCAATCGAAAAGTGGTAAACGGCCACAGAACTGATTCGATGCCGGGGCCAGGGGTGTCCAGACGTGGGGGGTCTGGCACTCACTTATTGGTAGGTCCCCGAGGTGGTCACGGCGTATCCTGGGTTCAAGTGCATTGGTGATGGACCAGTGATGCACCGCTGGCTTTCGGCGCTACACTACAGCTAAATGCGGCGATTTCGTCCAGCAAAACAGGCCCGCAAGGTCACTGGTGGTAAACCAGGGTCGTTGGTTGAATGCAAGACGTGATTCCGCGACTCGGACATCTTAAATTAGGCTAGGTTAATTTTGAAACCCTGCCGAAGAGTTTTCCCGCATCATGTTATCCCGAGGTGGTGGGCCCAGTAGCCGTGGCTTGGTCATCCACAGTGAAGCTAAAATAAAACTTGAGGTGGCACCGCTCGTCTAGACGCTAGAACTCAATTTACAGTCCACGAAAAATCTGTCTGTGGCGCGCCAAAAGAAGTTTTCACTTCAAAAACTGCCCAAAATCGGTACAACCGTTTGAGAGATACGATGGGCTCATAGGTTGCACGGTGGGTGGGCACCGGTGCAACTGAGATGGGCCGCAATGTTGCGAGACGGACATCACGGCTGTGGGGTGGATGCCGCAGCAGGAGAGCATCGTTGGTATTACGGTTTAAGGAGCGCCGCTCTCCCTGCCCACCGTAACCTTGACGGGGGGCGACAGCGTTATATGGGAAACATGCAGAGGAGCTGCAGGGGACCTAAGGTGTCCAGACGCGGAATCATCTGACACCCACTTACTGTTTGGTTCCCGAGGTGGTCACGGCGTATTCTGGGTTCATGTGCGTCAGTGATGGGGTTGTGCTCCATCGGAGGGCCCGGAGACTGGCAAGTCACAATTTCACGGAAGAATGCGAGAGTAGTCCCGTGTTCCCGCCATCAGTGGCAACTGGAACCCCGTGGAGATTATAGTCAGTAAAGACACCATGTCCATCTATGGTGTAGAATCCGACATAACCGACCGTCTTCCAGAGGTGGGTGTACGTAAATGCATTTCCTCCACGTACAAAAAAGGATACTATTAAAAAATTAAACATCAAATATGTTATTTGCCGTCGCCATTTTGACAGATTAGGGAGTTTCTGTGGAACTAAATTAAATGAATAGGCGAGGCAGGTTGCATTACATGTCAAACATCAGTAACGGCGCTAGGGGGTGCCCAGAGCGCCGGATACAAAAAGTGCGCCTGCGCTTGCGGCGCAGCGCCCCTTCCTCCCACGCGTTCATAAGAAAGGGGGCGCCGTTAGAAATCTCGCCTAGGACGCTGATAGTGTTAAAACTGGTCTGGTCACTGGGTCAACTTGGTTGTTTGTACACGGGCTCTTTTAATTATAAGGCTTTTTTTGTTTAGAACGTCTCGTACACCATGTTCACGGGTAATAAATAAAAATATATAACGAATTTTATGAAATAGCCCCTGCGAAAATTATAGTAGCTAATGTTTGAAGTTATAGCGAAACGAAAATCGTAGGCGTGCGTTATTTTGGACCGTTTTTCAATGAAGTGTGTTTATATCCACATAGGTACATCTTATCAAAATCGGAGAGGCGGTGTAATAGTATCAACAAAAATTTGCTTTCATATATCTGGACGACGTCGTGATAACTTCTTATGAGACTTGGTCGAATATCTGAATTCAATTTTGAATTGAAATCGGTTTTTGTTTATTTTCAGAGAAAAAAAAAAATGTTGCAGATCAATAGACAATGGACGGAGGAAATGTTATCCCCCTTATTAAACCCTTAATAAAGGCGTACGAAATAATTGCACTTGGATGACATTGTCATCGGGCATCGGGAACCCTGGTTGGCTTGACGACGGCGTTACTTCCCATTTTTGCCACTTTTACTGTGTTCCGGTTTGAAGGGCAATGTTTCCAGAGAAATTACAGGGCTTAGAGATACCTATAACAACTTAGATCTCTGGGTGACGAGCGCAGTGCCGTGATAGGTAATGGTTTGGGTTGAAATTTGGAAAACAGATTATAGTTTGGATTTGGGAGAGCATAATTATGGGGTACTTTTTATCTCGGCAAAATAACAGGAACGAGAACTACCTACGGGTAATTGATTAATAATACGAAATAATAATCCTTTATTTTAGGGCACATAGTTTCGTAATATAAAACTAAAATATTTAAGTTTTCAGATCTGTCGCCGTTCTAATGTTCCCACTGCAGGGACTCGGGCCTTCCCTCGCAAGTAGAGTGTCAAGACCATAATCCACCACGCTGACCCAGTGCGGGTTGGCGGATGAGACATGACCTCGAAAGTTTCTCGGTACGTGTCGTTTTCCTTGCGAAGTTTTCTTTCACCGTTTTAAGTTAGCGGCATGACTCCGAAAAGACAGTGGTGCCCGTGGGATTTGAACCCATGGTCTCCGGATCGGCAGTCGCCGTTCTCCCGACTAGACATTACCGTGATATTCCGAGAGCTGCTAGCAAATTCTGGGTATAGGTATTTGAGGCATTTTGAAAACTTGTCACATGGCTCTCTATTAAACCCTAACACGGAGGTGCAGACCTGGCTAGTGAGAGGCGGGGCAAAATGAATCCACACATTTATTAATTTTTTATTTTCTATTCAGTGAATATGTTTGAGGCAATGTGCCATTTATAATATTGTAGGTTTTTTTTAAAATAAAGAGTTACGAGACGAGCAGGACATGTGGCTGCTGCGCTCGTCACCCAGGGATCTAAGTTGTTATATCTCTAAGCCCTGTAATTTCACTGGAAACATTGCCCTTCAAACCGGAATAAAAAAATAATGAGCTGAACTTTTTAGTCGAGGTTTTAACATAGAGTGCAAATATGTTTTGCATAAAAATACAAAAAAAGGGTTTAAGAGGCAATTTGAAATTTAAATTTGGTGTTATGTCTTACAAAAAAATAGGAATTCTCAAAAAGAGACATCATTTTGGATGGGATATCTATGTACCTGACAAGTGTTCTAAATTGAGGGATTCATTTTGCCCCGCTACTCACCAGCCAGGTGGACACCTCCGTGTTGGGATATAACAGAAGAATTATGAGACAAGTTTTCATCTTGCTACAAATATCTACCCAAATTTTGCCACCAGCTGTCGGAATATGACTAGACCAGCCGTAAGCCGTAACTACAGTATTACTTGCGTCCATAGAAAAATGTACTCTACGCCTGCATGCAACTTGGGCTTTACAATGATAAAATCCTTTGTCGAGTGTAAAACTGACCTAACTCACAAAATCATCAAAACCGGCCAGTGTGCACGAATGTTAAGAAAAAAAATCGTTCATTATACGCACTCAATGTGCGTGTGTGTGAGTGCGTGCACACACATGGGCTCGTTAAGTGCGTGCATGGCAAAAATGCAACTCCACGACTTGGTTAAATATCGGACGGACAGGGAAAAGGCGAGAGTCGATTCATAATTTATTTAATTTAAACACTTCACAGGACTTAATCATGATCAAAACTACATATCATTTAATTACTTACCTTAATTATATTTTTGTTAAGTATATTACGTGTTCTTTAGTAAGTGTTATTAATGTTCGTTACAAGAAATTATTGCTCGCTCATTTATTTATTTTCTTCATTTTAAAGGTTTTTACAATACATTAAAAAAAACATGATTAAAGCAGGGCCCAAACTACCGGTGGTTAGGGGCTCAGTTTGAGGAACCTCCTGACGATGTCTGTCGTGTCCTCGTGTCGAGGATGACCGCCGTCTGCATCTGCAGTTATAAGGACTGCCGATAGAACTGAAAACTTATACATATAACTCAGAATTTGATAACTTTGAAAACTATGCGGGTGAAACCGGCGGGCGCTGCTAGTCTGGAATAAATCTTTAAAGCATGGTCGTCTAGAAAATTCTTCTAAGCATGGTCAACTAGAAATGCGTTATAGGTTATAGATATATAGTTCACCCCAACATATCTTTCATTTACGAGCGCATTATAATGCCTATTACGCTGGTTAAGTGCCGGATAGTAGATGACGACAAATAAAATACAAATAAAATAATTACTCTTAGCGCAATTGTTTATAATATGTACGTTTGACATTTGTACTTGGGAAATTACTCAGGCGCACGCCGGATTCAAACCTTTAACCTCAAGGGTCAAACGTTCTTGCCACTAGGCAACCACCACTTTTTACGAAGTGTTAAATATATATTTAACTAGCGCCTCGCAGTTGTGCCCATGTAGTTCCCGTTCCTGCTATTGTCCCGTTAAAAAACCCTGTGTGTTATTTCAGACTACCTACTATAATCTACGAGTAACTGTGTTCTATTTTAATCAGACGGTCTATCGCCTAACTAAAACTGTTTTAGCTTTGATTGTTTTATTCTGTTTTTTTCACTTGAAACTATAGAGCCAGCAAACGCAAAGCCAAAACCGTTTAGCCAAAAGCCAAATTTAGTTAGGCGGTAGACGGGCCGATCTGTTCAAACGTTACGACGTCATTGAACAACAAACATCCGAGCATCTAACCATCAAAACTTTTGCAATTATAATAATACTAGCGGCCCGTTCCGGCTTTGCTCGGAGCCTATGACACTCAGCCATAATGTGGCTTTCTATTGGTGAAAGAATTTTTAAAATCGGTTCAGTAGATCCCGAGATTACCCCTTACAATTTAACAAACACACAAACTTTACTTCTTTATAATATTAGTATAGATAATAATATTAGTATGAAACTGTCATCTCCACAGCTTTCTCTTTTCCCAACTTCCCCAACTGGCAAGGTGAACGAACTCACGAAATGCACGCACACACACGCACCGCACACAGTCACAACACAGGACACGTTGTCGTAGGTTAGTGCCGACGTCAAGTTCAACGTACTACTTTTTTAAATCATTCCAACATAAGTACCAAGTATAAGCCAGATAACTTTAACTTTAAATGTAACTTAAGTTTAAGGTTTATTGCAGAACAGGAAATCGAAATTGACCTTTTTGAGGACTCGGTTTTTCTTTACCTTTTTTCTTGGGTATGCTTAAATTTATCAGTGACTAGCTTTTACCCGCGACTTCGTCCGCGCGAAATAAATATTAATGTAATTATGGCAGTATTTGTACCCATACAAATGTAAGTTTACTAAAGACAGGTTTTTTTATACTAAAACATTCTTATTCAGTTGAATCAATCGGTGCAGTGGTTTAGGCGTAACAGACAGACAGTCCATCCCTTGTTTATACCTCTTAGGGGTTGAATTTCGCAAAACCCCGTCTTAGCGAGCGCCTACGTGCTAAAAGACACCTCCATGCAAAATTTGAGACTCCTAGCACTTGTAGTTTCTGAGATTTCGTGATGAGTGACCTTTCGCTTTTATAAATATAGATATCAGATTGTACGCGAATTAAGTATTTCTCATATTTATAAAATAGTAAGTAGAAATTCAAGGCCATTATCCGCCATGCAGGCCCAGTGCGGGTTTGCGGATGACACATGACCTAGAAAGATTCTTGAAACATGTGGGTTTCCTTATGTAGTTTTCCATCACCGTTTTTATGTTAGCGGCATTACGCACATTTTTTTTTTTTTTTAAATGAAGAGTGACGAGACGAGCAAGACATGTGCCTGATGGTAAGCAACATGCCTGCCACATAACAGCACAGTGACACGCAGCTATTGGAACATGAAGCGCCAAAATCATTACCTAGCACCGCACTGCGCTAGTCACCCAGAGATCTAAGTTGTTATATCTCGAAGCCCTGTAATTTCTCTGGAAACATTGCCCTTCAAACCGGAACACAGTAATGTTTGCACATTAGTGCTTGGCGGTAGAATAACTGACAAAGGTGTGATACTTCCCCAGGCGGACTCTGCTAAGAGTCCTACCACTACAAATGACTTCAAAAAGCCAGTGGTGCGCATGGGATGGAATCATTGGCTCCGAATCGGCAGTTGCCGTTCTCTCGACTAGATCAACCTAAATTAAAAATATACATTTCTAGAATCGATTTCTTAACACTAGGTATGTAGTTACCTATTACATAAACTTTTTAAAAATATGGACTTTCATAATTGACTAACAGCGCAGCGTTGGTTTTACTCGCGTAGTTCCCGTTTGTGCTAATTTCACAGGATAAAAAGTAGCCTATGTGTTATGCCAGACTATTATCAAATTTCATCCTGACCCCTACTATAGTTTTTGCTTGTTGATATCTTAAAGGCCGATTTTAACTGAACGAGCATAGAGCTAGAGCTGGAACAAGAGCATTCTTTCTCGATCTTTTAGTGTAAACGAAAGATCGTTCTTAGCGTTTTCCATATTAGATATTCCATAAAATCTTTGCGAACGCAAACAAAACAACGAAAGAATGCTCTACGTTTGACCAAATGAATTTGAAACAGTGGGGATAGAATGAGCATTCGCTCGTCTGATGTAAATCGGCCTTAATGCGGTTCACAGAATACATCTACTTATACCTACCAAGTTTCAACAGTGTAGTTCTCATAGTTTCGGCAAAAAGTGGCTTTGACATACGGACGGACAGACAGACATGACAAATCTATAAGGGTTCCGTTTTTACGTTTTACGGAACCTTTATAGATTATACGTCTCGTACATAAAGTATTTAAAATAAAATACAAAATAATTACTTTTATTAATAAAGTATTTAAGTATAAAATACCTACGTATTTCGTACTTAATTGTATTTTAATTACAATTATTTAAAACTAGCTGAGACCCGCGGTATCACCCGCGTCTATTTGAAGAAAATCCCTACTAAAATATACATTGCTTTAAAAAGCTATTATCAGTAAGAGAACTATAGAAAAATGATGAAGGAACGCTAGGTAAACGTTCTGGGATATGCTAAAATATGTTTTATAGTAGGTATATTAAAGTAGTACAGGTATTTTATAGTAGTTCTGTGTATACGATATTTTTAGTTTCTTATTTCTTACGGTAGAAAAACAAATTGGTTATCTCTGTAACCTGATGATCTTGATAACGCAAGAGATACCTCTAAGTAGTTGTCCGTATGAAAATCCGTCTTGGCGTGAATCGATTCCTAGGCGCTTAAATGTTTGCCCCTGTGGTTTAGTAATAGTTACAGTAAACAACTCCTTAACGGGAAATTGTATTATTTTGAAATTAAAAAGCAAATGGTGCCATTTTATGTGAAGGCAATGCATTAACATACCATTCCGCTTGAAGGGAATGGTCGATTTGTGTCAGATTCGACATGAGTGGTACCGACTAAAACCTTTGCCACACCTTTGCTGCGAACACGGTTATGCTCTCGCACTCTTCTGCGAACGAACGCATGATCACGGCCCGCGCCTTGATCACCTCGGTAACCAACTGCCTCGTCGGTTCCAGACATCCTCACGTCTAGACACCCTTTGTATCCCGCGGTGGGCAAAATGCCTACCATCATCTGGCTGAAGAGGACGGGGACAGCAACTCACCGATATACCGGCATAGAATAGATAATACAGATAGAACGGACACTCCCCACCCCCCGCCAGTTTCAAGCTTCCTACCCCGCAAGAACGCGAGAAGCACTCAGCGACACGACATAGATGACACGCACACATGCGTAAATGCGTTCGAACGACATATGCGAGATGTGTGAGTGTAGGTATGTCAACTGCACCGTCTGTATAGATTTTAGGCCGAGTGTCCGGGGTGTGATACCGGCACTCTTCATCCCCTACAGCCCTACCGCGTCCACCATCATACGTTGGCGACCACGCAAGGCCGCTGTGGGCAAGAAGAGCGGCGCACCGTTATACCGGTATTCCTCTTCAGCCGAAGTCTCTCCTCTACGGCCACGGTTCATCGCGGCACGTCTCAGTCGCGCCGGTACCATCTACGTCGCGGAACTACCCCTGACCGAATTGCTTGGACCGCAAGTTTTTGAGCCCATGGTCACGCATTAATATAGTGGGATATGTCGGGATCTATATTACGTACGGATATGGTAACCTTACCGATCAAAACCCATACCTACAATAGGCTTTTCCAGCCGTGGGTTGGCAGCAGTCTCGGGACCGCTATCGCATTCCACCGTGACTTGATCTGCCATTGCCGCCGCCTTTTGCGGGGACACCTCATGGGAGACGTCCGAACCACCGCATTTGGTTCCAGTGAACCAGCAAAAAAACCAGCGACGCGTCACGACCTCGGGAAACCATAACCCTAGGTACGGTGCCAGACCGCCCTAAGCGTCCGACACCCCAGACCCTCCGGTGGAAATAGAATGCGAGTCAAGTGCGCTTTTAGGATCACTCCCATGTCCACTTTCACGCCATTGGATGAGTGACAGGTAATGGCCTCCTCTCGCTTCTCCAACTCACATGACCTCTCACTTTTGAACGTCTTGGCTAAGATCGTCGAGTGCGAGACGTTCGCCCTCATGACCGCGGCTAGAGATGGCCGCGGTTCCCCCTCTGTGGCTACATCGCCTCGAGGAACCACAGCTGGAAGACAACGCTAAGAAAAATCACTGGACCACGAGCCCACAATAAAGTGGTCTATTATTTTGTTACGGAGTTGTTTAAAACTACGATATTTCCTAAAATATCTATTCATTAAAATCAAAAAAAATCAAGGGCAATTTTGTTTAAAATTATATATTTGTGATAAATAATGTAATTGTTCAGATAAATATTAACATCATGTTTATAAAACTACCTCCTCCAACAATGCATTCTTCTTCTTCTTTTTCTTATGGCTTCCATTCGGTAATAGAACTTGTATTTTTTTAAACTACGAGTATTTTCACGAAAACTTTCCAAGTCATTGAATATCGAAATACAATTTTCCGCCGATAATCAGAGCCGAGTAAAAGTTTTTTGAGTAAGTACATACCGACTACCCATAGACAATAAATGATGGACTAAGAAAATTTACTAATTCGCGATATTTACAAAGATATCGACTTCAACAATCGATTCCAATTTATTACTTATTAAAAAATCCGTCAGTCAATCAATCACCATATCGCCGCCCCCAACCAATAACGCCATAAGTGGCATTTTCCTATTTTCTGCGTTTGTAGGTGAACGACCGGTGGAGGCACGCAGTCGTGGGCCAATTCATCAAACTGCAATAATGTGTAAACGGGACCGGGATGCTTCCTAGATGTGGACTAGGGGAGAATCGCGCAAAAACAGCGGGAAAGCGCGTCATAGACAATATGCAGCGCTTTAAAACGTACCTATTAGTAGATAAAACTGATACAGTCGGATTAAATTCTTACAATTTATAACTACAACACAAAACGTTACAATTTAATTAAAACATCATCAATTAACCTTTTTTTTTTTTGAGAAATTGATTAGTTAGGTCAAATAAACATGTTAGTTTTTTGACGCTGGCACCAAGAGTGAAAATATAATAATCTTGCAATGAATACAAAAAGAGACGTAATTCAAACAACTTTTTGTGTCGATTCAATTTCACAAGTTTAATAATTTGTTTTTTTTTTTGAAATTCATATATAGACTAAATTATTAATGAATAACGTTAATTGATTATTTTTATTCTGTTTTAAGTGTCTTGCCTAGTCGGTATTGAATCCCTATTTTTTATATTCAATTAATTGAATTTAGTGTCAAAATAATTACCGATAATTTGGGACAAAACTAGTTAAAAGACACATCAAGCATGCGAAAAAATTGGTTATTTTTTAATTCATAGTCGGATCAATTGGAAATTAAATTATGCCATTATGAGTTTTTTACACTCTTGAACTGTAGTCGTTTCTTTTCTTAGTAACTTTCTTTTCTTTTCTTGGTAATATTTACCAATTATAAACATGTAAATAAGGTTGTGTCTATGCTTGTTTTCTATGTAATAGTGGCCTGTGTCTATGAAGCGCTTTTCGCTGTTTTTATACCCCGTCATCCCCTATCTATTACGGACAACGACGCTGGCGATTGGTGGAGGCCTAGAGTTGGTTTTCTAACTAAAATCGTGAAAATACCACCCTTTATACCAACACTGGCTTTTAACAGAACAATACGCCATTTTAGTTTTTTTCCTGCTAATCTAGGAGGGTTCTATTTCATAGGGTAATGACCGAGTAGAAAGGTATTTATGCTGTGCCAGTTTTAATGCGCGTATCGAGTTAATGATATTGAAAATAGACTCAATTTATTTAATGATGATTGTGTTTTTTTAATGTTATAATAGATTATAGGTAGGCCTGGTGATTTAGTTGGTAGTTAGTCTGCCTGCGAAGCCGTGGGTCCTTCGGATTCGGTGGATTCGAATCCCACCCCGTTCAAATATTTGTGCGACGAATAGAAATATTTGTACTGTGCCTGGGTGTATTCTAATATGTAATAAGTGTGTTTATAGTATAGTATTATATAGTATATGATCACACAGCTCAATCGATAGAAATTCCAACAAACTTGAGCTTCCATGAAAAATATTGGTATACCGAAAAACTTTACATGGATGAATTTAAGGATGTATTTGTAAAGTACATCTCGCAAGTCAATTTTATTGATGTATTTACTGAAAATGAACCTAATGAAGCATATAAAAAATTTATAGAATTATTTTCACTGATCTTCAACCTATGTATTCCACGACGAACAATAAAAATAACTTATCGCAAAAAAACAAATTGGAAAACTCCTGGTATAAAAAAATCTAGTACCAATAAAAGACACCTATATCGGAAAAATAAGGTAAATAAATCTATTAACAATTTAGACATAATTATATAATAAATACTGCAAAGTATTTAAACAAGTTATAAAATGTTCTAAAAAACTTTCTAATGTACGATACGTGAACAGAAGCAGTAACAAAAACAAAGCCATATGGGGTTTAATAAAAAAGCATACATCCTGCACAAATAGCATACGTCCTACCATACAAAAATTAAAAATAAATAACGAGGATATATTGAACCCTACAATAATTGCAGAAAAAAATAATGACTTTTTCATTAATGTGAGTCAGGGACAATTGTCAGTTAATAATAACAAAAACAAGTCAACAAAAAAATTAACAAACTCTAACAATAAATCAATATTTTTTTCTCCGGTTGATAAAAATGAAATTATAAATGTAGTAAACAAATTAAAAAATAAAAAATCGTCAGGACATGATGGTATCCCTATCCAGATAATTAAGGAATGCATACATGTTATAGTCGATCCCCTAGTTCATATTATAAATTTAACTTTAACAACTGGTTGTTTTCCTGATGAACTTAAGAAGGCCATCATTAAACCCCTACATAAAAAAGATCGTAAGGATGATATAAATAATTACCGACCCATTGCAATTCTCCCAAGCTTTTCGAAGATATTTGAAAAAGTAATATTCAACAAAATTATCTCATTTTTTGACTCTAATAACATCATAAGTAATTGTCAATATGGCTTCCAAAAAGGCAAAAATACCACAATAGCTGTTTTCAAATTGTTAAGTCAAGTATGGGATCAAATAAATCGAAATAGAACCGGAGTTGCTTTGCTACTTGATATGTCTAAAGCATTCGACTGCGTGACATTTTCACAGCTATTATCTAAACTAGAACACGTCGGAATACGAGGGCAACCACTGAAATTATTAGAGTCTTATTTAAAAAATCGGTCTCAAACAACTTTGATCAAAACTTACAACAAGAATACTAAAACAGTCGAGAAAGTATATTCAAATTTTAAAAATATTATATGTGGCATACCGCAAGGAAGTATCCTTGGCCCACTATTATTCTTAATATATATTAACGAACTACCACTTTTAACCAAATATTTATGCATTATGTTTGCTGATGATGCCACGATTTACGTACCCAAAAATGACAATATGACTCGTGATGAATTTGAAAAGATTATTACTGAAATACTGGAAAAGGTTGTAAATTATTTAGAAAACCTAAATCTACAAGTAAACATAAAAAAAACAAAAATAATAGAATTCAAAAACTGTAAACGACACCCATTGGACCTTAACGTAGTAAATAAAGGTATTAAATTAACCATGGCAAAAGAGGCTAATTTTTTAGGAGTCACTATTGACACAAATTTAAATTGGAGAGCGCACATTACCAAAACGAACAACAAAATAAACAAATATATACATTCATTGTATATATTAGCAAATGTGTCATCGAAAAAAATAGCAATAAATGCATATTATGGTCATATTTATCCTCTCTTATGTTATGGCATCATTTTTTGGGGAAATTCAGCCGAAGCCAAGTCAACATTTTTATGGCAAAAAAGATGTCTTAGAGCCATTTTCAATATGAGTAGCCTTGATACTGTGCGAAATGTATTCAAAGAACATAACTTCTTAACCATCACTTCTTTATTTATATATCATATCTGTATTTTTGTAACCCAGTATAGAAACCATTTTTTTACCTCATCAAGCAGATCCGACCTGTTACGAACTAAATATAAAAATAATATTTTTGTTCCGCAGGCAAATAACGCACTCTATCACAAAAACTCATTTTTCACAGCTATCAAAATTTTTAATAATCTTCCCTCTAAAATAAAACTTCTAAGTGGGTCTACATTTAAAAGAGAATTAAAAAAATGGCTCCTAACCAAGGCATTTTACGATTTAAAAGAGTATTTTAACGATGAGAAAGATGACTATGTCTATGTATAACTTTGATTACTATTAAAGATGACTGTCTACAAAATAGTATGTAACTGTTCAAAATAATGTTTTTACATCGAAAACAGAACTTTGTATACTTGTTAATGTTGCACGCCCGTCAAGGGTACACTGTTGTACATTTTTTTTATTTTTAAGACCTATTTTTACACAGTGAGAGCAATAAATATATTCTTATTCTTATTCTCATCTATTTGGCTCCCATTGTACCTGCTTTGTTTAGTTTGGGGCTTTAAGGTGTTGTGTGTGAAGTGTGCACTAATATTTATTTAACTTATTACCTTGACACACATCCAGTGACATTTGAGAAATAATCGCAAATGAAAGTTAACAGTTAATTCTAAGTTACAATAGGGATGGTGACTAAAAAAAAGTAATTAGTCCGTCAGTTACATTATTTCAGAATATTGTGCCCAAATTTTTTCTTTTGTTTCGCAAACAAATAATGACGAAGATATAGCGTTTAGAAGTTCCGAGTGACATCACGTTGACTATATGTGGTTTTTAAATAGACGTGACGTCATAAACCCCATTCCGGAAATTTGATGATCTAAGATACCTTTTTGTCGATTTTACTAATTAGAATGGCATATTTTGGATCACGGCGTCATCCCAATTTAGGGCCTTATGAAATATAGCCTTATATTTTTTGAGTACCTAGATTACTTCAATCATACTGGCACAACGATTAATCCCACTAATATTATAAACTAGCGGCGGTGCTTTGCGGTTTTACCCATGTAGCTTCCTTCCAGTTTTTGCCGAGATCAAAAGTAGCACGTGTGCTTTTCCAGGATATAATTTTTAATATTTGGGTTCCAAATTTCAACCATATCCGCTCAGACATTACGACGTGATTGAGCAACAAACATCCAACTATCTAAACATTTATAATACTTATTAGTTGAAAGTAGGATATCACGTTGGATGCTTGTTGCTCAATTACATCGTGTGCCTATGTGCTGTTCTTCATAATAATATATCTAACTGTGTTTCTTATTTCAAATTCGTTCAGCCGTTCCGACGTGACTGAGCAGCAAACAACCAAACTTTCGCAGTTAAAATATTAGTAGCAGCGTAGCAGCACTCCAATGTGTTACCGGCGTAGATCCTGTTCCCGTTATTTTAACGGGATAAAAAGCCTATATGGCCTAATCTATAAATATAAAAATCAATGCCACTTCTCGTTGTTATTGAACTCCTCCTAAACCGCTGGACCGATTTGAATGATTTTTTTTGTTACATTTGGGTAGGGCCCTGAAGATTTAGATTCACAAATCAGCCCGGCAGATGGTGCTGCAGTTGACATCTAGGCAATAGCCTAGAATAATAATTCGAGCGAAGCCGGAGCGGGCCGCTAGTAGACTATATTTTAACTGCGTTCCAAATTTCAACCTCATCCGTTCAGGCTTGTAATTGACCAACAAACATCAAAACTTTGGTATTTATAATATTAGAAAGATTAGTAGCGCCCCGCGGTTTTACCCGTGTAATTCACGATCATGCCATTCTCCCGAAATAAACAACTATTATACTATATATGTTATTCCAGGTAATTAGGTAGGTATCTAACTGATTGGTCCAGTGACTTAGTTGGTAGTAAGTCTGCCTGCAAAGCCGCAGGTCATGGTTTCCATTCCCACTCAGTACAAATATATGTACCTACAGGGCCGGCCTTAGCCTTCACCCCCCTAGGTTATTAAGCAGCGCCCTTGTAGTATCATCTAGGCGCCCCGGGCGAGCCATGCCTCAGGCGCTCTAAAGCACACAACACACTTTGGGGACGTTGAATACACCCTCCCCCCAGGTTAAGATTTCCCAGCGCCCTTGTAGTATCCGGCGCCCCGGGCGACCGACCCCGTCCCCCCACCAGAAAGCCGGCACTGTGTACCTATGTTGAATAACATTAATTTATTAATTTATTATCTATGAAATTTCATCATATCAACTAAGAAGATCTTTTTTTCAGTAATTTTTGCAAGAAAGAGTAATTAAACATTAACTTTAAGTAAACGCATGAAATAGGTAAATAATATTAGTATGAACTAGGATAGTAGAATAGGCAATTCAGAAATGTTGAAATGTTTTTTTATACTCTTCAAAATATATTCGACAACGTCCATTTTAAATATAGGTATTAGTTTTACGCCGAGTTAAAACACACAGAACTAGTTCCTCTCAAAGTTCCATAAAAATTGACGACCTAAAAGTATTTACCGCAAAAACCTGAAGCATAACAGAGCTAGATTACTCGTCTCAAAATCGTGTGACTAATTCTAAAAATCGTGTTTCTATCATTAAATCAGGTGAGACCGGTCCGGCTGCCCGGCCGGACCGCAGGCAACAGACTAGGGCAACACCAGATCTATTTCATTAATTTAATAATAATTTATTTATTTCGTATGTAAACTTTATTAAATAAAACGATTAGGTACATATCAATAAATAAAGTCACAAAATAAAAATAGACATCCACAAAGTCATTTCAACTAGAATAACCCGCCTCGAACCGTTCCTGGTGCCCAAAACGCTGGCCGCATTGCCTCGCTGAAAAGCGATGGCAATCCTCTGCCTCAGAAACGATCCAGAGAGGGAGTCAGCACCTTGGTTACGAAGACGATGCCCAACTTCGCGGACTCAAAGCCTTCGGATCGGCTCCCGAACTGCCCACAGTCTCCATTTATTTTAGATTATTCATTTCGTGACCAAATAATATTCATCAATGCTTAAACAAACTAAACTATCATCATACCACCACATCAGCAGTTTAATTTGTATAACCAATTACAAAATGTGTACTAAACGCGCAAGAACAACCAAAGCTTGACTAGTCTATAATTTTGATACTAGTAATCAAACAAAGCAGAACACAAACTAAACAATATAATTTTCCTAAAAAAATAAAAATCGACTCTAATTTAAGGTTAAATTCAGACACGTGACTAAATTTCATATTTTTTGTGAAATCGTCTATAGACACTGTTCCAATGAGACAGCGAGATGAGACGAATAGGTACGTCAAGGTAAGTAAATTTTAGACTTTTGTTAATATTTCAAAAATTGGTCCACTGATTTCGTTAAACAATACCTACATGGGATAATCTGTGCACTAAAATCAACCAAATAAAAAAAAACATCAAAACCGATTTACAATTTCCGGAGCTATTAAGTAACATACACACAAAAACATCCAACCTAATTGAGAACCTCATCCTTTTATGAAATCAGTTAAAAAAAGAAAACCACAAACTACCTATATAATTTAATTTTCCCTGAAATAACAAAAATCGACTTTAATTTAAATTTAAACTCAGTCACTCAACTAAATTTCATAATTTTTGTGAAGTCAATTATAGAACACAGTTCAATTAGACAACGTGATAGGACGAATACTGAGTTCCGGTTCGAAGGGCATAGAGGTGAATCGTTTGGCATCTTTTTTTTTCCTGTATTTCCCTGATATCTCTGTATCCCCCATGTTCTAATACCTGCAAGTCACTGTGCTAGTTAATAGGTAAGCGTAGCATACCACCAGGACGTCTACTCTATTAATACAAAAACGTAATTTCGAAAAAAAAACTCGCGACTTTCCTACTCTCGTTCTACTTCGTTTCGTCTGATACAACATTGTTTGACGTTTAAATGTTCAAAGAATACTCTAATTAGAGTATGCTAACATTTAAACGGGCAAAACAACGGATCGAAATAGAATCGGAGTTGGAAAGTCGCGAGTTTATTTCGGAATTACGTTTTCATAAAGAGTAGACGTCCAGGCTCGCATCAAGCTCTTTCCGTCACTCACCTTCCAAAAAAAAATCATAGATAATAGAGTAGAGCGGTAGTTGTACTTCTGGTGTTGCCTGGTCATCATCAGGACCGTGTTTTTGTAGAGGCAGGTGACGGGATATGGTCTCTTCTTATTGTTGCCGGCGGTCAGCCACCTTGTGTGAACGCTCACTGATCTGGCCTTTCGCGTTTTATGGATACTCTCATTCATTTCTAATTGATTTTCGTTAATTGAAATCAAGTTTAGGTGGTATTTAAAACAAAAAACTCTTAGAGCTTCTTAAAGCTTTATTGGTTGACATCTGTAACCTACAAAGCCATCAACTCTGTTTACAGAAACGAGTAGGTACCTATTGGATGATGTCAAAAACCAACAAAGTCAAATTTCAATTGACGTTCGATTATTTGAAACGTCAGCCATAAAATGATGTCGCTTTTCGAGCTACGCGAAGTCCTATAGAAAAAAAAGTCATTGTGAAAACAATGAAACAACTGTTAAACTTATCGCTAAAAGCGATTTCTTGCAGGCAACCATACAATCCAGAAATAAGTAAGACTTTGGACCTATCTTGACCTGTCTAAGACTATCTTTGTACCGATTTTTTCCCAGTTCCATTCAGTAGGTATCTACTTTATGGTTGAAAAAGTAACTAACATGGGTCTATATATAGTAGCATAATAATTTTTGTACTAATTTAACCCTCGGTGTACTAGGTGGGGTTTGACATACCCCAGTCCTGAAAAATTCGAAATTATTTGAAAACTATGAGAGCGCGGGAGTACGTTTTCCGAGTAGTTTGAGATACGGCATTGCCACGTCGATTTTCACTATTTATTTGGTCCGGTGACTGTTGTGTGCTAGTAACTTGTGTGTTAAGTGCCCATAGGCGTCATACACTCCACCAAGTTTGGCGCATTTTTATAAAAATAGGTAGCATAGTTGACGATTTTTTTGTCTTTTATTATTTGTTTAGTGTTCTTTTATAACATCCATTGATACAAATATCAATTTATAGAGAGAATGTTTCAACTGAAAAAGTCAGATATATTTTATTCTTATAACTCGAAATAGTTACGTTTCTATTCTTTTATTGATAAAATTTATAAAAATAAAGACTTACTTCGATTTGTTACTTAAACCTGTTGATTACAATGTATAAATATTATTACATAAATGAAACGCTCAAATAATTGAAACAATCATGTTTTATGACGTCTTCCGTAGGTGGGGTATGTTATACCCCACCTCGTATGCGAAGAGCTTTTTAGTCACCTCGTACACCAAGGGTTAAGTAGGGAAAACGTTTTTAGAACTAATGATTATTTACCAAAACAAACTAAACGCGTAAGCAACTGTTTTCGCATAACCATATAGGTACTTATTGCATAATGTTTATAAAGGCACACATTATAATATATAGATTTAGTACCTACGTAGGTGGCCCAAATGAAATAAATTTGTTCGCGACTTAGGGGTCCAAGGGCCACCCCGCCGCACCTGTAGTAGGTATTTAAACAATATAATATTTTATGGTAAAATTAAATTAGAAAAAATACAAAATGCCTAAAAGACTATAATGTGTCTCTTCAATAGTCGAATTGAATGTACTTAGTAGGACTTATAATAGATTGTTATGCTTAAAAGCTTAAAACACATTACGCCAAAAAACGATTAGGCACCTAGGTATGCCAAAGTTACATTATGACACTCAGATGACACTATACCTCTACACTTTGGCTCTACATTATACTATATTAAATATGATATACCTAGTAAATTAGGAAAAAATATGCGTTTAGATGTAACCCAACTAACATCCATCTATCCATACTTTCGCAGTTAGGTATAATATACATATACCTACCTATTAGATGACTAATAGATGAGGTTTCGATTAAGTCCATAAATAAAGAAGTGCTTAAATTCGAGAAAAAAAGTCCAAAATGGCGACCACATTCCGTTTCTTATGTTGAAGTAAGTCAATAGATGTCAATGATTGTAGCAGTACATAACTGACTCATCCTTCAACCAATAGAAAACGAACCCACAAAATTCTAAAACCAATCTCGCCAATAAGAGCCCAGAAGCACGTCTATATTTATCAAAAATCTAAACAAAAAACTGAATCCGGTTTGAACTTCGAATCCCGAAATCGAGTCAAGTTCTGACGCACACACACGTAACATCCGTAATCTTATACATCGAAAAATCGCACACTTACAAACACGCCACTTTATGAGCTGGTGTAGGCGACGAGAGCAGAATTTCAAACAATAAAAATCAAATGTGAATTATTTTTGGATCGTAACTAATTCGCATTCAGTACCAACTTCGGAACAGATAATTTTCGTGACTCACACAACGACAAAACCCGCACATAAACGTAAAATTTCAAAAAGCGAACACTGTGAATGAGATAATCGGTATTCATCACGCACACGAAAAATGTATAGGGTTGCCGCGGGTGCGAGCGAGAGGGAAATAGTTCTCTTTCGTCCGACCAAAATGCAGCCAATATAAGAATGACGCTTCTAAGGCCAATGACCTTCAGTGGAGTCACTTTTTTTTTTTAATTTTTTCATGGTTTATTATTTTTATCGTATTTTTGCTATTAAAATAAACACATATTTTTAGGGTCTAATTATTTAAGACATTTATGGACCATAAATTGAGCGATTTGAATGTGGAA
Source organism: Ectropis crepuscularia (assembly GCA_963693475.1). Taxonomy (NCBI): domain Eukaryota; kingdom Metazoa; phylum Arthropoda; class Insecta; order Lepidoptera; family Geometridae; genus Ectropis; species Ectropis crepuscularia. The sequence continues at coordinate 5,099,647 of OY856361.1, forward strand.
TAAACGAAAATTAACTTTAAAGATCTAGGTACTTGACTAGCAGCTTTTACAGGGCATTTGACAGAGTCAGTGACCAGGGACGGGTAATTTAGCGTCTGTCTCGCTCGCACGCGATTCGTCTTATTTTCGCGAATAAAAAGTTGCGCGAGAGTCGATGACCGGAGACAAGGCCGCGTCGAATTCGACGTGCGGTGGAGACTGTTAGCGAATCTGTGGCGCGCCCTCATGACACGGATGCTAGGACCAGAATAGGGTTAACTTCGCATCTTGGAACGACAAGTGTATATTATAGGGTTAGCTTGAGCGCTATAAATTCGTATAAATAACACATTTTGAAGGGAAAGTTATTCGAGCCGTGTTGAGCAGTGTTTGGTGAAATCGTATGACTTCGCATCACCGACATCGGGAAGCATGGAACCCACGCGTTAGATGCTTTTGGAAATCTTGTGAGTTCGAGTCTCCGATTTACGTTATAGAATTACATCTATAGTAATACAGTAGAGGTATTGTGCAACATTAGTAGATTAGTACCCGTCAAGCGGGTATGACGGTAAAACTAATCATGTGACAAAAAAAATTGAATCTACAAAGAGATTTGACTCTGCTTTTGTGATAAGAACGTCAAGACTGTGGAATACGTTGCCTGAGTGGGTATTTCCCGATAGTTACAATCTTTGTGTCTTCAAATCGAGAGTGAATCGGTTTTTTCTAGGTAAAAACGCTCCATCGTAGACCGCATCGTCGCTTAACATCAGGCGAGATGGCGGTCAAGTGTAAACCTATAAAAGTAAAAAAAAAAAACATCTACCCTCAAAAATTATGAGGTTAGTTTTGACAAAAAAAACAATAAGTGAAGGTTTATCAACAACAGAAATTATTGCGGCAGCAGAATAAAAAAAAACTATGAAAAAAATGGCAGTCATAGGAACTGCCGATAGAAGTGAAAACTTATAACTCAGAATTTGATAGCATACTTTGGAAACTACACGGGTGTTACCGGAGGGCGTGGCCTTGCCATCTTGGCATGACCATCTAGAAATGCGTAAGCATTTCCCATTGGCTGATGCGTTTCTAGATGGCCATGCCATGATGGCATGTCCACGCCCTTTCAGCATTTCCCATTGGCTGACGTATTTCTAGATGGCCAATAGGCATGTTCCCGAGTTTACCCGAAGCTTTCTTATCATACCCGAGCGTGACGAATGAATTCAATTCACAGCCCACGAAAAATCTGTCTAGGCGCGCCTAAAGAAGTTTTCACTTCAACTAGTGAAATAAATGAATATAATTACTTAGTCTTAACATTTGCTTTCAATCACGGGTTAGTACTTAATATAAAGTTAATACATTTTCACTTCTGTCCGTAGTCCCTATAGGTATGACTGTCAATTGTTTCTTTTATTGTTTCGCCTCTCATGAATTGTCCTTACAATGGCAGCATATTTTTATACTCTTCAAGACCAAAAATTATAATTTAAACAATTTTTTTAAGTAGGTATTCGAAGTGGAAAATAAGTTTATCCATGAATAAATTCAAAAATCCGTATTTTTGAGATCTGATACGAGTTTTTGACAACTAATAAATATGCCCTTGTCTTACCGAAGGTATAACATGTATAATATATAATACTAGCTGACCCCGCAAACGTTGTTTTGCCATATAAATAAAGGTATGAAAAATAGCTAGTAGCCGATTCTCAGACCTACTGAATATGCATATAAATTTTGGTTAAAATCAGTAAAGCCGTTTCGGAGGAGTAAGGAAACAAACACTGTGACACGAGAATTTTATATATAAGATGTAGGTAGGTATTTGTACTAGACCTTAAAACGTCAAAACCAGTTCTATCTAACGTCTACGCCATGTTACATCCAGTTTTTAGTTTAATTTACCGTCGAGGCCGTCCGCACCTGCTCTTGGCTATTTTACCGCCTAAACAGGATACGCCATTACAATTCCTAGGTCATAAACCTGGGCTTTAGCCTCCGTATGTCGTGTTCGAAGCTGCGGTGCCCTAGTGGATAGAACTGGTGACCCACGATCGTGATTTCGTAAGTTTTGAAGTGAAAACTTCTTTTGGCGCGCCTAAATAGATTTTTCGTGGGCTGTGAATTGAATTCGTATTCATCGTAAATGGTATTTGAAAAGTAACTAATCAAGGGTTTTGATCCAAGTCCAAATCTTGATTCCTAAATCGATCAATGATTATGTCATGGAAAAAAATTGGAAAAAAATATGGAACTATAACAAGTAATAATATATTTTTTTGAAGTGAAAACTTCTTTAGGCGCGCCTAGACAGATTTTTCGTGGGCTGTGAATCGAATTCATTCGTCACGCTCGGGTATGATAAGAAATCTTCGGGTAAATTCGGAACCATGACCATTTTCCATCTAGAAATGCGTCAACCAATGGGAAATGCTGAAAGGGCGTGGCATAGCCATCTAGAAATGCGTGAGCCAATGGGAAATGCTGACGCATTTCTAGATGGCCATGCCATGATGGCCAGGCCTCCGGTTACACCCGTGTAGTTTCCAAGGTAAGCTATATGACTGACAATTTTTTATCCCACCTGCATATCCTACGATCATACCTACATTACAAACATACATTTACGAACGTGACGCTTGAACTCAAATCACTGTCCACGGAAAATTTGTACCTATGTGGCGCGCCAAAAGAAGTTCTCGCATCAAAAATTCAAAGGAAGAAAACATTTTGGACACAACAACACAATCAAGATTTTGGCGATCAAAAAATCTGTCAAACATTAAATGATGTTGTCAAGTTGTCGTGTTTTTTAACGTTACATCAATTCAACAGGAGACAACATTTAAGTACCTACCCACTTAAGATTTATATGACCCACAATTCTGTAAATATTTTTCACCATAATTGACATTTAAGTACCCAAAGGGGAATAATATTCATTCAAGGTTTAAAACAGCTTTAAAACATCAAACGAATTTATAGCTAAAATTGAGTTTATTTATGTCTATCCGTTTGTGTAGTGAAACGGCGAAGAGTGAAGGGACGAGCACGATTTTTGATCATATACTAGGCAGTATATGATCAAAAATCGTGCTCGTCCCTAAAAAACTAAGCTCAAGCACTATTGAATCAATCCCTCATGTAAAAACAAGCTGGATGACCGAGCTTTGCTCGGTTTAAATCTCGCTAAAAAGATTTAAAAAAAAAAATGTTTGTCTGTAAAGTCGGTTTACTGACGATAGAACGTGACAACGTCTTAAGAAAATACTGATGGAATGGTAGCATTTTTCAAAAGAACATTTTAATTTCATTTGTTTAATAGATTTGTATGTAAAAAGTAATCAGTAGAATTTAGTCATTTTCAATCAAAACAATGCAAAAAACAATGCAAAAAAGCTTATAGATGCCGGGGATCGAACCCGGGGCATTTCATCTGCAAAGTGAACGCTCTACCACTGAGCTACATCCCCGCTTGAACTACTGGTCGAAATAATTAATACAACTGTAACAAACATGCGGCGAGGTAACGACCGACGGTAACGCGGTAACGGTACATGACGTCATGTTTTGTGGGCGTGCAGCCGGCTTCATCGAATTATAAGACGTTATCACGTCAAAAACAAAATAAGCTCGAAAAAGGGACATCGTATCATGGTTGGTGTTCCAAAAACGCGAACGAAGGGATTTGACTCCACGTCTGTGATAAGAACGCCTATGTTGTGGATTACGTTGCCTGAGTGGGTTTTCCCCGATGGTGTCAATCTTGGTGTCTTCAAATCGAGAGTGTATCGGTTTCTTCTAGGTAAGCAGGCTCCATCGTAGACCGCATCGTGGCTTAACATCAGCCGAGAAGGTGGTCAAGTGCAACCTATAAACCTAAAAAAAATTGGTAGTCATAGGAACTGCCGATAAAAGTGAAAACTTATAACTCAGAATTTGATAGCTTACTTTGAAAACTACACGGCTGTAATCGGAGGGTGTGGCCTGGTCATTATGGCATGATCATCTAAAAATGCGTCAGCATTTCCGATTGGCTGATACATTTCTAGATGGCCATGACATGATGGCCAGGCCACGCCCTTTCAGCATTTCCCATTGGCTGACGCATTTCTAGATGGCCTATGGCTATGGTCCCGAGTTTACCCGAAGCTTTCTTATCATACCCGAACGTGACGCTAAAATTCAATTCACAGCCCACGAAAAATCTGTCTAGGCGCGCCTAAAGAAGTTTCCACTTCAAAAACCTACCGGAAGATTATAATCCCATGCGTTTTATCATGATCTCACGGTTTTGAGTATTTTACGCTGACATTTACATGAATTATTAGTTCAAAGGTGTTAGATAGTGCATAATTCAGATTAACTAGGTTTGTACGCGGCTCTGCTCACAGATAAAACAGCAAACACGACTGCCCGTTCTGCCTAACCAAACGGAACCTTTGCCGATTATCCCCAGGCTGATCACAGCTGCCAAATTGAGCGTGCCTCGCGCGCCATGGGGGAACTATCACCTGCTTTTATGGCGTACCGAGCGATTTGGCGTACCCACCGATCAGAGTTGTAGCGTGGAGTGGCCCTGTTTCAAAATTAGTTGGGGCACCAAATGAAGGGTAAAGATTGTGGACAACACTCACTAATTGGAATGAAATTCCTTACGGCTGGTTTGGAGACGACCGAACTGAAAAAAAACAGTGAAATTATAACCGTAAGAAATATATAAATCGCGTGGGGGTCTTCATCTCTATGCTTCTCATCCATCATGGCGACGAGAATAAAACTCTTGTTTCGATAGTTTAGTAACAATCAATAATTATAATGAATTTGTGGTGAAGTAGAATGTAATTCTGCGGATGTCGAGAGATTAATCCAGAACGCGGCGAAGTCGTATCGGAGATTGGCCAGTGCAACCGCTCGGATCGATGCTCAGATCAAAACTGTGTCCTTTTCGTTTTTTTTCTGTTCAGGTCCATCACATTCGTTTTTGTTTTTACGTTTTTTAAAAATTGTTATTGACGTATGACTTCAACCGACCCGCACTTAGCCTGTGAATTGGATTAAGAGTCTCTCGTTATTAGACAAAACTTTGAGTCTCAGCCGACTGACTATAAAATAGGTTGTTTATGCTAGTATTCCTAACATAGTTATGAAACAACATTGGTGTACCTACTCAGTAGGTACTACTAATGAATTAAAAAGTAAAGTAAGTATAGAATGAAAAAACGTGTTCAGCGTAATATGAGTGGATTATGGTTGTTGATTGTGATTATGATTGTGGATTATGATTATGTATAAGAAAAAACTCGCTAGAGCGAATGCGACTACTAAAGCTTGCCCACCATGTTATCAAAAGAAACATAAAAATATGGCGCCCTAAATATGGCGTCCCAGAACTGACCTACACACGTTTATGACAATACATTTTTGCCGTACCGAGGCCGTAACAGGCTTATAAAAAGCGATAAATTCACGTTGCAAAAACTTTCTGAGGCATATAAACTATCTGAACGTGAAAATTAGATTTTATGAGGCTGAAAATAGGCTCAAAGATAGTAGCATGTAGCGGTAATAAGCGTAGTGAACGGGCTGACATACTTCATCGACCAGTGATGATGCGGTCATGACTGCATCATCATCAACATCAATATCTTGTTGTGCATCTATATAATATAAATCAATGGATGTGCCCTCCCAAACTTCGGGCGCACGGAATTATGTTATGGTTGGGAAGAGTGAGCTCACTCTTTCCATTTTAGTCGGTTGTAGGAAGCATTGCACGCTGGACGTTTATACCTATCATTATTCGATGGCAACAACCAAAATAAGTAAGACCGCAACATATCTCGCCGCTAGCGATTCTAGGGGTCAAGTAGATTGGTAGTTGTAAACCACTCACGCTACACACAGAGAGTGACGCAGTTTGTTAATAATATTAAGGTACTCAGGGCACATCTGTTGATTTATATTGATGTTGTGGTGTATTTTTGTAGTAGTAGGAGTCCTAACACTAGATTCCTACCGTAGGACTCTTCGCAGAGTCCGTCTGGGGAAGTACCACACCTTTGCCGATTATTCTACCGCCAAGCAGTAATGTGCGGACATTACTGTGTTGTAGAGCAATGTTTCCAGTGAAATCGTCCAGTTTAAAGGAAAATGCTTCCAGTGAAGTTACAGGGTATAGAGATAAAACATCTTATATTTCTGTGTGACGAGAGCAGTGCAGTGCTAGGTAATGCTTTGGACTCTACATGTTCCACTAGCTGGGTGTCACTATGCTGTTATGGGCAGGTAAGTTGTTTACCATCAGGAACATAACCTGCTCGTCTCGTCACTCTATACTTACTTACACACTAAACTAAACACGATAATTTTACGATAATAATTGTATATAAGTAATAGAAAGATCGATAGTTACTCTTTATTGCACTAAAATTATAAAAACAAACGAAAGTACCGAAAAAAACTTAAAATAGAATAGCAGTTGATGACCTTATCGCTATGAGCGATTTTAAATCAACTTCGAAAATGGAGGAGGTTATCAATTCGGATGTATGTTTTTTTATGTATGTAGGTATGTATGTTATGCGATTGCGCCGTGAAATGTGAATTAATTTTGATGTTTTTTTTTGTTTGGTAGAGTAGTTCAGAAGTGGTCCCATGTAAATTTTATCGAAACCGGTGTGGCGGTTTTTGAATTATGAAAACAAATTCAAATTTGCTTTCATGCTTTTGTGAAAATGAATAACTCAGAATTTGATAGCGCAGTTTGGAAACTACGCAGGTGAAACCGGAAGGCGTGGGTAATCTGGAATTAATTTTCAAAGCTTTGTCGTCTAAATAAGTCTTCTACACAAAGTCATCTAGATAGATAGCCATGGTTATATTTGTAAATATGTAATGGTAACCATGGTAACACGCCATGGCTATCAAGAAGAACAATTCGACGGTTATCTAAATGGCCATGGTCCCTACTTCACCCGTAGATTTCTTATGATTCCCGGGGGTCTACCGCCTAACGAAAAACGCTTTGACGCTTTGGCATTGCCGTCTCTTTCATTTCAAGCGAGAAGAAAAGAGACAGCAATATCATAGCATCAAAGCGTCAAAGCGTTTTTCGTTAGGCGGTAGAAGCGCCGACCGTGACGCTAGAATTCAATTCACAGCCCACGAAAAATCATTATGTGGTGTGCCAAATTAAGTTTTTACTTCAAAAACATACAACCGAGAAAAAAAAGTTAAGGTATCTTTTTTTTGAGTCGGTAAAAAACAATGTTCAGATGGGAGATAACATATAAAAGTTCTCACTATCGATATAGCTTCCAATCTGCCCAGCCTAGAGTGCGCCTGTCTAAGTGGGGGTAATCTGGGCTAAGTCGGCTCCTGCTAATTAATTGAAGAGCTGCCGTTTGCCTACTAATCTAGACAATAACCTTCTCGGGACGCTGATTGCTTTACCCCTACCTCCCCTTTACTATTACCTACCTCTCTGTTTTGGAAGTCTTCATGTTGTGTTATTTAACGTTAAAATTAAAACATATTTTGTTAATAAAATCACTTTAAATAAAACTACTAGGGGCTAAAACCAAAATCACTGATGTTTGGTTAAAAGCTGGACAGTTGAAATGGGATGGGGCAAGTTAGGGCTGGTCTAAGTTACGGCTGGTCTAGTCGGGAGAACGGCGGCTGCCGATCCGGAGACCCCGGGTTCAAACCCCACACGCATCACTGTCTTTTCGCAGTCATGTGCGTAATGCCGCAAACTTAAAACGGTGAAGGAAAACATGGTGAGGAAACCGACATGTACCTAGAATCTTTCGAAGTCGTGTGTCATCCGCCAACACGCACTGGGCCAGCGTGGTGGATTATGGCCTTAACTCTCTCCTTGCGAGAGAAACCCCCGAGTCCCAGCAGTGGGAACGTTTAGTGGGTTTTATTCTGTTGATGATGATGATGGGGCAAGACATGTTTTCCGAATGCCAAACAACACAAATGGGCAAATGGAATAACAAAAAACAACACAAACGGGCACAAGTCACCACTGCTTGGGGTCCAACATCTAAACGGCTTACCAGTCGACCCAGACGAAGATGGCGTGACGAAATGGACGTCTACTCTCTTTCTACGAAGAACATTTTGAAATAAACTCGCGACTTTCTTACTCCGGTTCTACTTCGATCCGTCGTTTCGTCTACTTAAATGTTCTAAGCCTACTCTAATTAGAATAGGCTTTAGAACATTTAAACGTCAAACGATGTTAGATCGGACAAAACGAAGTGGGAAAGGCGCGAGTATATTTCGAAATTAGGTTTTTCGTAGAAAGAGAGTAGACGTCCAGGACGTCTACTCGGTTTCTACGAAAACGAAATTTCGAAAAAAAACTTGCGACTTTCCTCTTCTCTTTCTACTTCGTTTCGTCCGATACAACATTGTTTGACGTTTAAATGTTCTAAGCATATTCTAATTAGAGTAGGCTTAGAACATTTAAACGGACAAAACGACGGATCGAAGTAGAATCTGAGTTGGAAAATCGCGAGTTTATTTCGAATTTCCGTATTTGTTGAATTAGAGTAGACGTCCTGGAATAGCACGATAAAAACTGGGCCACTAAAGCCGTAAACCGGGCTATTTGGAAGGAGGGAGGGAAGAGAGATCTTTGCCCAGCAGTGGGATAATTTAGGCTAATAATATAAAATATAAACTAAGTAGCCCCCGCGGTTTTACCCGCGTGGTTCCCGTTCTTGTAACTTCCCCGTTATAACAGCTAATGTGCTATTCCTGACTATAAAGGCCGGGTCACACAGAGGCGATCCGGTAGCGATAGCGATCCGATACCGAGTATGGGATCGCGCCCGCTTGCTGTGTGTCAGGTTGCATACAAATTCGAACATTACAAAAAATCCCGTCTCGGATCGCTATCGGATCGCCTCTGTGTGACCCGGCCTTTAATCTATTTGTGTTCCGAAGTTCAACTGGATTCCGTTCAGACGTGATTGAGCAACAACTATTCGAACGTCAAAATATCTAAGCAACCAGATTTTCGCATTTATAAAATGAGTATCAACTACTAATAGTTGATACTCATTTTAATACTCACAAATAAGAAAATAGCTAAGTTGGTACCTACTTACTAAAGTACAATTTTCACGCTCCATCGTAGACCGCATCGTCGCTTAAAATAAGGCGAAATAGTGGCCAAATGTAAACCTATTAAAGCTAAAAAAAATCTTCGTCATTTTGTTATAATAATTAATGTGATTGTTACACATTTTTTCGGTCGTTTAAATTCTGATATTAGAGTGCCACAAACATCAAAATAAAGTGGCCAAGTGCGAGTTGGACTCACCCATGAAGGGTTTCGTTGCAGCAAGTAACATAATATACATAGTACACATAGTTTTTTAGTTGTAAACGTTGTAACTTTGATCGAAGTTTTAATAATAATGTATTTATGACGTACTAATAAATAACTACTCATCAGATCGAGTTCAAACCAATTTTCGTTGGTAGTTTGCATGGTAATGTACATCATATATTTTTTTTAGTTTATGGAGCGTGTTTACCTAGAAAAAAACCGATTCACTCTCGATTTGAAGACAAAGATTGTAACCATCAGGGAAAACCCACTCAGGCAACGTATTCCACAGCCTAGACGTTCTTATCACAAAAGTAGAGTCAAATCTCTTCGTTCGTGTCTTTGGAACAGTAACCATGAAACGATGTCGCTTTTTCGAGCTACGAGCATTCCGATAGAAAAATATAGGACAGACAGAAAAATAGAAGGACAAGGTGGTATGTAATGGTGGCGTGTAATGTTTGTAGTTTTTTGTTTCATTTCCAACTAAACGAATTTAAGTCTAGTGGCATTGCACAAACAGGCCTTCCAAAGCCCCTAAAAGTACGAGGCCGTAGGCGAGGGCCCACTTCGCCCTAGCAACGGCACTGCTTATCAGAGCCCCAAAGAAGTATTTTTTAGCAGTAAACAAAACTACACTTTTCAGAATAATCGACACGAAGAAGAAGACAAGTTTTTCTTTCTTATCTTTTATTTCCTCAATATCGGCGGGGGAGGCTGGGGTATATCCGCTCGAGATAAATAAATCATATCAGCGGGTGTGAGGGTGGGGGTCGTCGGTTTATGGGCACCGTAAACTCGGAGTGCTCGTTACCTGCGGCATTAGACCTGGCCCTTACCATGGTGCCAACATACTTCCAATATTATTTCTCTTAGATAAAGAACAAGTAAGTAGATCAGGGTTTTCCGCACGGTTCCTTTGTGGCAATCGTAAGCAGATGACATGTATGTTAGCTATGGGAACAAAGTGATGTGCCGCGACAAAAGTATGACACTTACACAAGAGCGACAAGGCAAAAGCGATCTGACCCGTGCTTTCTGTGTAAAGCGTTTGTTCTGACTCTATACATAGTAAGTATACGTATACTCATTATTTTTTCATTCATTCGTTTTTTTTTCAACCGACTTCAAATAATGTAATTTTCTCCGAAAATACAGAATATCGACTTCAATTTAAAATTAAACTCTGACACTCAACTAAATTCCTTATTTTTTGTGAGAACCGTGAGAACTATGAAAATGTCGTTGTGATAAATATACGTAAGCAAATTTTAGTTTGGTTTTGATTGATCAAATGCAACATAGGAAGACGCCTGCCCATAACAGTAACTAGTACAGAGCTGTTGGGCAATGAAGAGTCCAAACTATAGGATAGGTTCTGCGCTTGTCACCCAGATATATTATAATTTCTATGCATTGTAATTTCACTGGAAACATTGCTTCAACTTAGGTATATCGGCAATCCCTAAAGCATTAGTACCTACCTATATAATAATAATAATTAGCCTTTATTTAACAATCTTACAAAACATTTGAAAAAATAAATTAAATTTGATATTTATTGAATTATGTGTCACCGGTAGTGAGATTGTCTTGCGTCCTCGCAAAGGCCTCCCCAAGAGCTTGCCATTCTTTCCTATTCTGCGTCAACCTTCTCCATGTAACTCCTGCCTTTTTCCTGATATCGTCTTCCCATCTTATACGTTGTCTTCCTTTTTTTCTCTTATTATGTCTTGGACACCATTCCGTTATGTCTTTCGACCATTTTTCTTTCGTATCTCTGATCATATGGCCTGCCCACCTCCACTTTAATTTCTTTACACAATATGCTACGTCATTGATTTTAGTTTTAGATCTTAGTGTTTTTAGCTTAACTTTATCTTTTAATTTAACGTTCAGCATACTTCGTTCCATACTGTGTTGGCATATTTCAAGCTTTCTTATATTCTGTTTTGTTAGGCTCCATGTTTGACATCCATAAGTCAAAACGGGTAGAATACAAGAGTCGAATATTTTTTTCTTTGCTTTGAGTGGTACCTGAGAGTTTTTAAAGACTTCTTTCAAGGACCAGTATCGTTTCCAAGCTAATTGTGTTCTATTGTTTATTTCTTTTGTTGCTAAGTCGTGTGGAGAAATTATCTGTCCCAGGTATGTATATTCTTCAACATATTCAACATTGTTTCCATTCACCATTATAGTTACTTTCTCATTATTTGTCATTAGTTTCGTTTTCGTAACGTTCATTGAGAGTCCGACTTTATCGCTTTCATAAACCAGCTGCTCTAACATCTCTTGCAAGCTTCCTGGATTTTTCGACACTAGAATTAGATCATCTGCAAATCTTAGATGGTTTAAATTCGTTCCATTGATGTTAAGTCCATATTCATCCCACTTGAGTCTTCTGAATATGTGTTCCAGCACTGCTGAGAAAAGTTTAGGTGAAAGTGGATCCCCCTGTCTAACGCCTCTTTTAATAGGAAAATACTGTCCTTCTCTTTCCGTTCGTATTTTTGCATTCATGTTCTTATATATGTTATATATTAGTCTTATATATTTGTTTTCAACTCCTTGTGCTGCCAGCGCTTCCCATATTTTTGAATGCTTTAAAGAGTCGAATGCTTTGTTGTAGTCTACGAATGCTAAATAGTATGTAATACCATACTCGTGACATTTTTGAATAACTTGTTTAATTGTATATATGTGATCAATTGTAGAAAAATCACTGCGAAAACCAGCTTGCTCTCTCGGTTGATTTTCATCCAGAATCTTCGTTACACGGTTAAGCAGTACTTTAGAAAAAATCTTGTAAATATTAGACATAAGGCTAATAGGCCTGTAGTTAGCTATTATATCTTTGTTCCCTTTCTTATGAAGTAAAATTATTGTTGATATGGTCCACTGATGAGGTATATATTCTGAGTCAAGAATTTCGTTGAAAATATCTGTTAAAACGTTTAATACTACATCAAGTGTTCCTATCAGAAGTTCGTTTGTTATAGAGTCTTCACCTGGTGCTTTACCTCTTTTTTGCGATTTTATTGCCTGTTCTACTTCTTCTCTCAGTATGCTTTTAATTTTTTCATTGCCATCGATGTTCTTTTCAATTTTCATATGGTTTACGTCTAAAGTTTCCTTTTCGCTGTATAACTCTCGGTAATATTCGGTGGCTACCTCTAATATCTGGATTCTGTTTGTTTTTTTCCTATTATTTTTGTGATGTACCATATTATCTATCCAGCTTGTGCTTTCTCTAAGCTCTTGCCACGCTTTTTTCACTCCTCCTGTTTTCTCTATGCAATAATTTATTAGATTATTTCTTCTGTTCTGTGTATGTTTTCTAATTTGCACATTTATTTCTTTACTTAGATTTTCTATTTTCTTTTTGTTGTTATTTCTATCCTTGTATAAAGATTTCCTTTGTATTATCAAACTTCTTGCTTGAGGACCTATTTTATCTTTTGTGGCATTATTTATTCTAGCTTGGTTTTCAGCTTTTTTAAGTTCTTTTTCTAGATTATTATATTTTTCCTGAGTACTCGTACTATTTATAATTTTTTCTAGGTTACATTTGAAAGATTCCAGAATATCTCCAGCGATTGGCAAAGGTATTGGTTTCTTACTACTTTGGATGTCTTTTCTTGATTTTTTTGGTTCTGATGTGTATATCTGTCCTCTTAGCATTCTGTGATCAGTGTTATAGTTAAGTTCGTTTACAACATCAATATTTGAAAAAAATCTTGGTTTGTTTGTTAGAATAAAATCTATTTCATTTCTTGTTTTGCCATCTGGTGACATCCATGTCCATTTTCTATTGTGGTTTCTGTTGTAGTAACTATTCATAATGTGTAGGTTATTTTCTAGGGCAAAATTGATCAGTCTTTGTCCATTATCGTTTCTTTTTCCGGTTGGGTAGGGACCTAATATATTGTTCTCGTTTTTGTTTCTCTTTCCAATTTGACTGTTGAAGTCTCCCATTATAATAATTGTTTTAAATATTTGTGGCATAATTTGATTAAGTTTGTTGTAAAATTCATCTTTTATATCTTTCTGGGTGACTTCTGTTGGAGCATATATTTGTACAATTGAGCATGGTTCTTTGTATCCAGGGAGTATTATATTTAAAATGGCAATTCTATCGGATATTCCTCTAAATTCTATTATTTGTTTTTTCAAGTATTTTTTAATCATAAACCCTACTCCGTATTTTCCAGCTCTCTCATTTATATGATACAATATGTATTGGTCACGTTCCTCAGTTTGTTCATTTGCTCTTCTCACATCGCTCAATCCGATAATGTCCCAGTTGACAGTTTCCAATGCATGTTCTAGTTCTAATAAGGTTTCTTGTGATTTCATTGATCTGGTATTAAGTGTAGCTAAATTAAGTTTAATTCTAAATTTGTTTGTTGTAGTATCTAGATTTTGATTGCCATGTGTTAATTTATTGATTTTTTCAGCTGCAAGCAATTGGGGGTTGTGGTCTATCACCCCACGGTGACCAGCCGTATTGGGGATCTTATTAATATCTGTTGTTATTGTTTCTGTATTTTTCGATGTTCTCGGTTTTCCGGTGACTAGTAATTCCTATAGTTTAAGCTGTTTGGTTTGTTTTTCTGTCATTGAATGCGATCTGGCTCTCATGTAAGCAAATGCATCCTGTTTGTGCAACTTGGGTGGAGCTAAGATGCTTTTATTCCCATCAGTAAGATGCGTTGATGTATGAATAGGTGATAGAGAAGATTCCCTTTTCCTTTTCTCAGTTTCCTGTTTTCTTTTTACTATAAGTTTATTGTTTTTAATATAAGCATCATTTCCCTTGTTTCTTTCCTCTATCATTTTTACTTGTAAATTTTTACGAAGCTCCATATTTTCCTTTGAAAAATCTTCTGTTATGTAAGTCTGCTCTGGCATTTTGGTTTTATTCTTCAATATTTCTATCTTCTTTTGATACGAAGTTAAGGAGATTAGTATAGGTTTAATTTTTCCTTCTTGTGTACGTCCTAGTCTGTGAAATCTATTTATTTCATATTTTTCAATAGAAACGTTTGTGTTTAGCAAAGTATTATTTATTAAATTTAATAGTTCTTCGTAATTTTTCTCGGTTTCTTTAACACCATGTAGAATTAAGTTGTTTTTCTTGTTTGCATCCTCCAAGTATTTAATTTTTTTGTTTAATGATTGTACTTCAATTTTTAAGCTTTTATTTTCTTCTAATATCGGCTGTATTTTTTCATCGATAGCATTCATTAAAGTGGTAGTTACGTTCTGTGTAATTATAGACGTTTGTTTTTCCATTTCAATTTTCATCATTTGAAATAGCTTCGTGAAGTCTTCCGACATACCGGTGATATCCATTTTTTCTTTTGTGGTAAATTCGGAAATTAAAATTTGAAAGCTGGTATCACTTTACTATGCTAAAAATATAGTATGCGTATTTATTATGTTTCGGAACGCAGTTATTTTTTTGCACAATGTTGGCCCCACTCCACTATGTCAAGTGTCAAAATAGTCTCTTGATTTGGTTTTCCAATTTTCAATGTGGGTATTCAGAGATAATTATTTATTTTGGATGTTGATACTGAATAAGATAATGGAGTCTAAGTTTTCTAACCTGTGATTGTAATCTCACTTTGTCTTGAAAGTTTTCAGTGGATTTCTGTGTTTGAATGGTGTTGTTATGTTAATTCTTTGTGTTTTTAGTTCCTCTTCTTCGTTTTCTGTAAGTAGTTGCGAATCGTGTTGGTTTTCAATTGTTTTTAATTAAAAACTGGGAGCACTTGAATAACACTGTTTCTTTTACGACAACCGGAAACGGAAAAACCTACCTATAAGCAGCCTACTAAATATTCCCACTGCTGATACTCGGGGCCTTCTCTCGCAAGGTGAGAGTCAAGATACACTGGCTGCCACAGCGCGGGTTGGTGGATGACAGATGACCTTAAAAGATTCTAGGTTCTAGGACTGTTTCCTCACGATGTTTTCCTTCACCGTTTTTATGCTAGCCGCATTACGCACATACCTTCGAAAAGACAGTGGTACGCGTAGGATTTGAACCGAGGGGACTCCGGATCGGCAGTCGCCGTTTTCCCGACTAGACCAGCAGTAACTTCAGTCCCTACAGCCTGCCAATTATTTTTTTGCTAAAGAATCGTATGGGTGAGTTAGCTTCGAAAGCTTTTGGTACCGCGCCTCAAGCAGTAACCCGTAGGGTGCCGTGTGGGCAGTTTTAAAAACATTACCCTTGTTTTACTGACTCCCAAACGAAACTTCAATTTTCGCCCGAGATATGATCTACTGGTGTTGAAAGGTGATGGATGTAAAATTGATATTAAAGTGAAAAATACTTTTAGGCGCGAAAAGGAGACATCGTTTCGTGGTTGACACCCCAAAAACTCGAACGAAGAGGATTGACTCTACTTTTGTGATAAGAACGTCTAGTCTTTGGAATGCGTTCCCTGAATCGGTTTTCCTGATGGGTCTCTTTATGAATGGGAATCTTGATGCCTTCAGATCGAAAGTGGCCCGGTTTCTTCTAGGTAAGCACGCTCGGCGAGGCGAGATGGCAGTCAAGTTTAAACGTATAAATGTTAGAGAAAAATTAACACTTTTTAGGTGTAATAATAACACATTTGGAACGAACAAAAATCATAGAACTCTCGTCATCAGTCATATCGTCGTAGCCATAAAACCATTATAGAAAACCTATGTAAAAGAAAGTCTTCTGCGGGAAATTATGGTACACTTATTTAAGTAAAAACTTCTTTTGGCGCTCCAACGACACATTTTTCGTGGGCTGTGAATTGAATTCCAGCGTCACGCTTGGGAATGATATACATCTTCGGGTAAACACGGAACCATGGCCGTTGGCCATCTAGAAATACGTCAGCATTTCCCATTGGCTGCTGACGTATTTCTAGATGGCCACGCTCATGACCACGCTCTCCGGTTTCACCCGTGTAATTGCCAAAGTAAGCTATCAAATCCTGAGCTTTAAGTTTTCTATGACTGCCAATTATTTTTAATGACTGTTGTTTTGCTACCTTCAAAATAGGGGAGACGAATGTTATTGAGTAACTCTATGTTTAGAAATATCAAAATATCTAGTTCACAGAAATCAGTGGTCGGGAATGTGTCTGGCGCCCACATGACCAATCTCAGACTAGATTTGACGCAGTCTGGTATCTGTACCACCAATCATCACCCATCATAAGCGGAGCCACTGTCGCAATTAAGATGATGACTGGGTCAAAATTATAGCATTCTAGTTTTAGTCCGTAAGGTTATTGAAAAAATGGGACACGTGTTTTTTGGTTTTCAAATTATTGAAAATCGACAAAGATTATCAAATTTCCGGAGTAAGAGTTGTGGCGTCACTTCTCCGTAAAAAAATTACAATGAAATGACGTCACTTGAAACTTCTAAGCTCTGTATCTTCGTCATTTTTGGTTTGAGAAACAAAAGACAATACGTGTACAATATTTTTTAATAATCTCATTGACACATTAATTAGTATTTTAGTCACCATGTTTTTTATTGTCCCACTTAAGTATGCAATATCAGTGGTTTAGTACATTGTTTTGGTCACAGGTCTCTAGTGATGGCCCAGGGTCTAGGTATTGCAATTTAGGAAGCAGGATGGACCAATCAGCGGCAGGTTTCAAGGTAACTGTAGGTGGCCAATTCACCTGTAGGTAATTGAAACTTGGTGATAAGTGGACTAAGTATACCTAGACGATAGTTTTTTTTCGAACTTGACCACCATCTCGCCTGATGTTAAACGATGATACGATATACGATGGAGCGTGCTTATCTAGAAGAAACTAATTCACTCTCGATTTGAAGACACCAATATTGTATCCATCGGGGACAAAACCCACACAGGGAACGCAGTCCACAACCTAGACGTTCTTATCACAAAAGTCAAATCAAATCTCTTCGTTCATGTCTTTTTAACATCAGCCATACATATTGTGTGATTATTCATATTGTCAACATCATCATCCACAGCCCTCTCTATCCCACGGCTGGGTACTTGTATAGACCTCTATCTTACTCTGCCGTCTGAATCGGTCCTGTGCCAATCGAGTCCAGGTTCAGTTCAGGTTGAGGTGTTAAAACACCTCATATTTCTGGGTGATTAGCGCTGTGCAGTGCTAGGTAATGATTTGGACTCTTCATGTTTCTATAGCTGCGTGTCACGGTGCTATTATGGGCAGGCATGTTGCTTTCCATCAGGCATAAGTACTAAGTACTGCTGGTGTCCTCACTCTATACTATTAAAAAAAACGTGGTCTAAAAATTGTGTCGTGACCACAGCGGTTCTAAAACTGCCGAAACGTCGATATAATTTTAAGTACCTAATAATTTAGATCCTTTTTAAGTCCTGCGATATGTTCACAATATAACTAGGTACCTACCAAGGTATCATCACCATCAGCCTGTATTCATTTACTGCTGGACAAAGACCTCTCCCATAATATACCACTCAGCCCGATCCTCGGTCTTACGTTTCCAACAGCCTTTCATATATCGTCACTCCCTCTTGTCTCAGAACGTCCTACACTCTACACTACGTCTACCCTCACTACAGATTCGCGGTCTCCACTCCAGAACCCGTCTACTCCAACGGTTATTGGGTCTGCGACAGAAGTGACCGGCCTATTGCCACTTCAGTTTGCTAATAAGTAGGTACGCTTTTGAATTATATCGGTGACTTTAGTTCTCTGCTCTTACTTCATTGCGGATGCAATTCCTTAGAGAAACCCCAAACCCTTTTTCAAAGCACGTTGAGCGATTTTGAGCTTACGGACCATTTTCACTGTCCGGTTGTTATTTCAAATTCTGCCTGCACCGCTCAGTACTCGTACTTTGCCGTGTGCAGATGTCATAACTACAGGTTTCAACTGTGAATATCGTGAGGAAAGGGGTTGTTCCAAAAAATACATTATCAACCCGTATTGTGACATGGTGGATTTCTGACCTTCACTCTCTCGCTACGTAGGAAGGCCTCAATTCGCAGCTGTGAAAACTACTGAACAGATTTTTCGCAATTAATATACTTACCTACATAGATATTTTAATACTCAGAAAATATTCAAATTACAAAATTGAAAATGAAAAAATGAAAAAACGTTTATTGTGGCAAAAACGAAGGACATTAACAAAAACACAAGAAAAGGTACAAGTGATAAGAAATACCATGAATGGAATTGGATTTAACACTTACATAAATCTAGAAGTTACCCACATAAAATATTAAATGAATCCGCAAGAACAAAACGATATAATGCGGCCAACTAGATATTCCCAACTTATAACATGGTCTAACATATCGGACACTCAATGGGAACTACAGCGATTCGATAAATTCTGGATGAGCCGTAACGAAAGTCAATTTACCTTTCCATTTGAGTATTTATCACGTTGCTATTGAAGAGCCAAATCAAATGCAGTGATTTGGCTGTGCTCGTTAGTCAGATATGAATAAATAATAAGATTGGGCCACATTTCTCACACAACACAGTCTATCAGTACTCATATTTGATGATTTATCTCTTCTTGTATGACCGTGTAGTATTCGTTAAGTACTGTACCTAAACAAGTACCTACGCCAAGCATATGTAATGCTTTCAGGTACGCTCCAAGTATGCCTGATGTATATTTTAAAATATGCTCTACGTATATGCAGTATAGTTAGTATAGCCCTGTGGCTACTGATATAACCTAAAGTTCGGCAGGCAAGAGAAACTACCTAAGCTCAACTGCCAAAAATCCCATCAAAAAAAGGATATAAAATGATTATGATTATGGTTATAAAAGTTTCTTTGCTTCAACAGTCACGTTTATTAGGGGAGACTTGAATTACTTGAAACATTACTTAGCTAATAATAGTTCTATCTGGCCGAGTGACTGTCCAAAGTAATTCCAGCTCGTTGAATGCGGATTCTCCAAACCAGTGGTGGATCCAGTGAAGGGGGCAGTCATGAGATCATGACTCTCCCCTGGGCTAGGCCCAGGTATACTACTAATTAAAACGCACGCACGCACTTCTCGCACGGTCTTGTAGCTTTAATATGACTATGTGACCCTCCCTAGCACCATAGCTGGATCCGCCATTGCTCCGAACTGAATTGGGATCGCTCGTCATGGCTATGTGCTTCAAATTGATTGCAAGGTGGCCGAGTGGGTGTTGCTTGCGTAGGCGGCGCCAATGAAACTGAGTAGGGGTGGCGATGTCTAGTCTGGTATAAGCATCGCAAGCGCGGAGTCGAACCTTTCGCTACCTCATTGTAAAGGAGATGCTCGCGATCGTAGTGTGAGGTGGAGGAGCGAGAGGAGAAGAAGAGATTGGTTCATCTACAGAAGCAGAAGCGGGCACCGGGGTGACCCCGAAGCAACGATCTTGCTCTCTTCCCAGCTTCGTTTGAAGGGTCTGGGGTGTCAGACGCTTAGGACCGTCCGGCAACCCTCATAGAGATAAGCGCTTCAGCGGAGGTGACGCTCTGATTGCTGGCGCATCACTGGAGCTTCGAATCTATAGCCAAGTCAAGGCTGCAGAAATTCGCGGGGTTTAAATTTCTAGGGGCAATACTCTAAGTGGAATCGAGCCCGATATACCTACCCAGCCATGTCCCTGTACGGTGGAAATCAATAATTAATAAGTAACATATTATTGATTAGGTAAACGGGTAACTCACGTGTAATGAGGTCGGTCAATCCGACTCGAGTTTCGGCCGCGTCCGGCGTCCGGCGGCCTTTTTCAAGGAGAGTGTACGCGCCCGATGGCGTCCCGTTTGGCACTGCGGATCGCCGCGCGGCGCGCACGCAAGACGCGGCCGAAACTCGAGTCGGATTGACCGACCTCATTACACGTGAGTTACCCGTTTACCTAATCAATATGTGTAACAACCACGTTAATTTTAATACTAAAGTAACATATTATTATAAATACGCCTCTTTAGAGGAACTTCTAGTCGCCACACATCGTATTCGCCAACAAAGCGTATAGTTTCGCTTATTTTCACTGGACATTATCGGCTACTGTCGGCCGATGTGGGCTGTTGTCGGCTAACTTCGTGCGTTTCCGCGGGACATCCGCGTGGATAATACCTGTTGATATGCTGCTACCATCTGCTCGCGAATCAGACTTTTAGGAATATCAGAAAATAATAATAATAATAAAAATTGGCAGTCATAGGAACTGCCGATAGAAGTTAAAGTTTATAACTCAGAATTTGATAGCTCACTTTGGAAACTACGCGGGTGAAACCAGAGAGCGTGGCCATGACCATGGCCACCTAGATTTCCAGGTAGCCAATGGGAAATGCTAACGCATTTCTAGATGGCCAATGGCCATGGTCCCGAGTTCACCCGAAAATTTCTTATCATTCCCGAACGAAAAATCTGTCTGTGGCGCGCCAAAAGAAGTTTTCACTTCAATAACGCTGGGTAGACGAGCTAGGAGCGTTTAAAAAGATTGGAAGACGGAAACTCTGGAATGGATTAAGTGGTTGGAATTGGGGGATAGGACCTTTGCCCGCTAACTTATAAAAGGTGAAGGGAAAACAGCGTGAGGAAACCGACACGTACCTGGAATCTTTCGAAGTCATGTGTCATCCACCAACCCGCACTGGGCCAGCGTGGCGGATTATGACCTTAACTCTCTCCTTACGAGAGAACGCTCCGAGTCCTGACAGTGGGTGGGCTGCGTATGGTTTTGCCTATCAATAGGATTACTGAGGTTAATTATGAAAGGTATCCTTTAAAAACTCTCCCAGCACACGCCAACTGTGGAAGATACTATATTCAACAATACAGGTCTAATCACTAGATTCATGACATAATATAGATAATAATCTATGTCATGAAGTTTTGTAGTGGTAGGACTCTTAGCAGAGTCCGCCTGGGGAAGTACCACACCTTTGCCAATTATTCTACCGCCAAGCAGTATTGTGCAAACATTACTGTGTTCCGGTTTGAAGGGCAATGTTTCCAGAGAAATTACAGGGCTTAGAGATATAACAACTTAGATCTCTGGGTGACGAGCGCAGTGCAGTGCTAGGTAATGATTTGGACTCTTCATGTTCCAATAGCTGCGTGTCACTGTGCTGTTATGTGGCAGGCATGTTGCTTACCATCAGGCACATGTCCTGCTCGTCTCGTCACTCTTTATTTAAAAAAAAAAAAAAATTTTGGGAATACTTCTTTTACATTATATTTATTATGTGTAATTTGCAAATGCAAATTACACATAATATGACATTCCAAATATATCACTTTACACCCGTCCATTCCACTTCACTGCACTCCATCCCATTCCATTCCATTCACCCACTCAGGCAACGTATTCCACAGCCTAGACGTTCTTATCACAAAAGTAGAGTCAAATCTCTTCGTTCGTGTCTTTGGAACATCTGGAACATCATGGAACATTTGCGAACTCCCCTCCACTCCGCTTCATTTCATTATTTTGGCAGCCTTTTTTGAACATAAGTTGGCTTCTCGTCATCATGTCTGCAAAAATGTATGGAAATTCTGAAATTCATAAACTGTGCAGATTTAGGCACAACAAAATAAATTCATTCAAAATCTTATTTTTAAAGTCTAGCTGATTCCAAAAAAGGATACAAAGTAGGTACTTAGTATTACTATTTGTATTTTTTTTGTTTTACTCAAAGTTTTTTTAAAAATAATTTCCAAAAAGTACACCGCACCGCTACGTCGCTATATGTATTTTAAGTACAAATAAATGTATCATACTTCTGTCACTCATATGTATGTATCTAATGAAAAACACACATTTTTTCTTACTACTTTCTCTCATATATGAAAGTAATCAAAAACATACACAATTAAACACAACACAACCACTTCGCCCTTATAATATTAGCGTGATATGAAACAAACTCTCAGTTCCTAAGACCAAAAGTGTAATGTTTCGACACAGTACGGTAATACGGTTCAAATGCTTGTTTGTCGAGAGTGTGGTAACGACGTAGTAGTCACGTGGCTAGTTGCGTAACAGAGAGTGCAAGTTCGACGCTAATAAGATTTGTCGTACAAAATACCGCTAAACATCGCGCACCGGCACAGCGGCGCAACGGCTGCGGTGTGGGGTTCGATTCTCTTGCCGAGACAAGGGGATGTTATGTGTATAATGTTATGCTTAATCAATGAGTGGCGATTAAATTGTTTGCAAACTGTTCATGGAATGAAATAAAAAACAAAAACCGACTTCAATTTTAAAATTAAATTCATACACTCGACAATAATTTTTTTTAAATGAAGATTGACGAGACGAGCGGGATATGTGCCTGATGGTAAGCAATATGCCTGCCACATAGCAGCACAGTGACACGCAGCTATTGGAACATGAAGAGTCCAAATCATTACCTAGCACTGCACTGCGCTCGTCACCCAGAGATCTAAGAAACTCGTCACCCAGAGAAACGGTGATCTAAATTGAGGGATTCAGTTTGCCCCACTACTCACCAGTCAGGTGGACACCTCCGTGTAGGGATATAACAGGAGAACTATGTGACCAGTTTTCATCTTGCCTCAGATATCTACCCAAATTTTGCTACCAGCTCTCGGAATATAGTCTATCTATGTAAATACAAAATAACTATCTATGTAAATACAAAAATTTGTATTTAAATATAGCTATCTATGTAAATACAAAAAAACAAAACCGAATTGAGAGATTACTTTTTTGAAGTTGGCTTAGAATTATAAAATTTCGTTTAAAATTTAAGTAAAGAATGTTTTTTTTGCCCAGAGGAGAAAAATATTATACGATCTATTATTACCTTTTTATCTACAAACACAATGCTTCCAGAGAAATTACAGGGCTTAGAGATGTAATACCTTAGATCTCTGGGTGACGAGTGCAGTGCAGTGCTAGGTAACGATTTGGACCACCCCCCTCGTCAAATCGTAGTCATCATTATCATCAACAGCCCACTAAACGTTCCCACTGCTGAGACTCGGGGGCTTCTCTCACAAGGAGAGAGTTAAGGCCATAATCCACCACGCTGGCCCAGTGCGGGTTGGCGGAGGACACATGACTTCGAAAGATTCTAGGTACATGTCGGTTTCCTCACGATGTTTTCCTTCACCGTTTTAAGCTAGCGGCATTACGCACATGACTTCGAAAAGACAGTGGTGCGTGTGGGGTTTGAACCCGGGGTTTCCGGATCGGCAGGCGCCGTTCTCCCGACTAGACCAGCCGTAACTTCAAATACCTACCATACAAATCGTAGTACCAACATCAAATTAAAAATCTTAAAAAATTAAAGGCTCTTTTTAACGCGCGAAAACAACTGGAACGGCAATAGGGTACAATCCTCAAAAAAACTAAGTAGCCCGTTAGTTAGATTGCCAAAAAATATTGTACACGTATTTTTTCTTTTGTTTCACAAACAAAAAATGACGAAGATACAGCGCTTCGAAGTTTTGTGTGACGTCACTTGTGAGTACGATTTTTACTCTCGAAGTTTGATGGTCTATATCTTTGACGATTTTTAATATTTAAAAAAAAAACAAAGAATACGTGTCCAATATTTTTCTATGATCTAGCTGACAGACTAATTAGGACGGTGTATTTTTGACCCAGTCCGGTATCCTATTAAGCGGGTATAATCGTGGGGCGCTACTAGAATAAGTATTTTTTACTCGATTTGTCGTATTTCTACTGGTGACCCCAAAATCTAATCCCCCAAAATCTGAGCCTGCGGACCTACTGGTGACCCTCTCCAAAACTCGAAGCTAGGACCGCGACTGGTACTAGTATTTTTGAACATGTAATATCGTTTCTTTAAGAAGGTATACCTAATAATGCAATATTGTCGAGTGAAGCTACACTGCAGTTCGGAAGCTCGCGAAATAAATTGACTTAGCAGCGAAGCCGCAGCAGTGCGCATAATGCGCGCGGGTGGCGGTGCGACGCGCGCCTAAACCTCTCTCAATACCTGCGGGGACAAACAAACACCCACTCGAACTAGGACAACTATTCAATAACGACGAATACGTAATTCAAGAGCAGCAAGAGCTAGCGGTAAATTTTGGGCAGGTATTTGAGGCAATTTGAACACTTGACACATAGATACTTACTTTTTTTTTGGTCGTGGAGAAAATGCACTTTTTTAACTATTATAGATATTTGCCATCTCGCCTGATGTAAAGCGACGATGCGGTACGATAAAGCGTGCTAACCTGGAGAAAACCGATTCACTCTCGATTTGAAGACACAAAGATTTTAACTATCGGGAAAAAATTACTCAAGCAACGGCACAGCCTAGACGTTCTTATCACGAATGTAGAGTCAAATCTCTTTGTTCGAGTCTTAAAGTCAACCATGAAATTATGGTTTTTCGAGCTTCGAGCAATCCGATAGAAAAAAGGGCAAAGTGGAACCAGATCATGCAGAACAGTCGCACACTATCCGAAATGTATCCCATAAAAGATCCACGCATTACCAAGATTTACGCATACTCTTCCGCCTGGAGGAAACAGTCGGTATGGAGACTATGGATATACATGGTGCCCCTACCGACTAAAGCCTCCACGGGGTTCCATCTCTGCTGCCTGCGGTGGGAACGCGGGAATGCTCTCACATTCCTCCGCGAACCGCCGATCGGCCCAGCTTGTCCTTCTCCGGACCGTCTTATGGGGCCTCGTCACCGGCGCACTTGAACCCACGATATTCCGTTTCCACCTAGGGGAGCAATCAGTAAGAACTTAAGTGACGCCCCTCGTCTAAATACCCCTGCAACGGGTCAGGTCTGTGGTTCCGCCGCCTAATTAGGTACCACTTTTTAGCTGCAGAGCATATGGAGAGCGGCGGATTCTAGTATCTCGTAAAAGCCTAGTTTTCGGGGGCTTGAATATCTGGATCGATGTATCGGTATCCAGATATGGTCTTTTCTCTGTGTTTTCGGGTAATGATGCCCATAAAAGCCTTGATGATGAGCAATGCTCAGTCATCCAGGTACCTATTTTTTATTAATTAATGGAGTAATCTGGGTAGGTTCGCGGAAAAATGCAACATTTTAGGCTATAGGTACCCGTCGTATGTTGAAGATCCAGTAGAGGTTTTAGTCGGTATGGGCATCACTTGTGAAGCTGTGATGTCGAGTCCAGTATAACACGACTATCCCTGGGGTGGCGGGCTTAGTTGCTGGTTTAGTTATACCTATAGCTAGATCAGCAGATGCTACGGGCTCCGCGAATTGAGGGGCCCAGGGCTCCAACGCCGGTCTGACCGTACAAAATATCTATTTAGATTGAAGTGTAAGGTATCTTGCATGAAGCACTTAGGCTATAGGTGCGCTATAGGTGCTTCATCCCTATAGTCTTTTGAACGTGAACCATGAAACGACGTCTTTTTTACGAGCTACGAGCAAACCGATAGAAAAACGGCAACTTGTATGCAGATCAGCTGCACACTCTTCGAAATGTATCCTATAGAAAACCAATGAGCTTTTGCGGCTCTGTTCAAGACCCTTCAAGCCCTGTGCTTGCTTAATCCGGCACTAGTGACGGGTCCGCGTAAATAGGTACCAACTTACCGACATTTGTAGTGGTAGTATACTCTTTGCAGAGTCTGTCTGGGGAAGACCTTTGCCAGTTATTCTACCGCCAAGCAAATTACAGGGCATAGAGATAAAACATCTTATATCTCTGGGTGACGAGCGCAGTGTAGTGCTAGGTAATGATTTGAACTTTTCATGTTCCAATAGCTGCGTGTCACTGTGGTCTTATGTGGCAGGCATGTTGCTTGCGCATGTCCTGCTCGTCTCGTCACTCTAGAGAAAAAAATCGGCTTGAATAATAGGTAGGTACGAACGTGTTAGAAGAGTCTACGTAGGTTTAAGTCGGCGGTGAAGACAAATAACACACATCGCCGCGAGACAGTGAGCGAATGCGAAAATTAACGCTTAAAAATTGCGTCTCGACGTACACTGCAAGCCAATATTAAGAACACTTACGAATAACAACTCATTGACGTAAATCAAAGATAGAACAGCGGCTATGATAGAAGGCAACGAATAGGGACAGAATCGGATAGAGTTTAGTTAAGTACCTACTTTGTGTATTTGTGTGAGTCAGTTTGGTTGAATGAAAACTTCTTTAGGCGCGCCTAGACAGATTTTTCGTGGGCTGTGAATTGAATTCATTCGTCACGCTCGGGTATGATAAGAAAGCTTCGGGTAAACTCGGGACCATGGCTATTGGCCATCTAGAAATACGTCAGCCAATGGGAAATGCTGAAAGGGCGTGGACAGGCCATCATGGCATGGCCATCTAGAAACGCATCAGCTAATGGGAAATGCTGACGCATTTCTAGATGGCCATGCCAAGACGGCGAGGCCACTATCAAATTCTATCAAATTCTGAGTTTTAAGTTTTCACTTCTATCGCCAGTTCCTATGACTGCCAATTTTTTTTATGTATACTTCCTTGGGCGCCTTTTGGTAGTGGAAAATTGTATGCATCATCGATATGCTAATGTAGTGACGTAGCGTTGGAGCGGTGGCGGAGCAGAGAAGTGGGATTTGCGCGTTAGACGCTTTTGGACGGGCGAAGTCTTGTGATTTCCGCGTCACCCTTTTGCGCAATAACAGTAAGAAGGTACATCTGTAGTTATATGATGTATTGTGCAACGTAATTTTTTTTTAACAGAAAGCTTTTAGTCACAAAACTAAAATAGGTACAATAGTACGCCACATAATTATCTAACTTACGACTTCTACCAACCACATATCCATAGACCAATGAAAGTCTACAGATAATCAAGAAGTTCAAGCCCACTCTGCCCACTAACAGTTGGAAGCATGCCCAGCATGCTGGCGGCATTACCACGTTGAATGGCAAAGCTTATGCGCTTGGCCAAATAAACGCCAGCATTTTCGTCTCACGTCGCGTCGACCAAACGCTCGGAAAAGCTTTTGAAGATAAGCTCATGACCCCCACAGGCCCTATATCTCAACTCCAAAGGGCTCAAATATGTACCCACTTCCGAGGGTTGCATATTTCCGCCGTTTGAGATGCTCAGCTGAATTAGCCGTTATCATTGTGTTGATGTGATAGTGCCAGAGTGTCGACGCAAGTTGCGTCCCACACTCGTGGTAGTAGTCAAAATCTTATATTATTTATTCGTGGAAAGGCTATATCAGGAGCTCCTAATATTAAAGGCATTAATCAATTTCCAAATCCTCCAGGCCGACCCAACTTCCAAGGCACAACAGTCATGCCGTCAGGTCTTTTGCCATCGTCGCGCGCAAGACCACTCGGTTCTAGTATGGCTGGGACATTGGCGGTGGAAAGTGAGTCTAATAGGTAGGTATTATAAGGTATGAGATTTTGGTTCTATCGGCAGTTCCTAAGACTGTCAAATTTTATTATCTGTAGAAAATGGCTATATTTCATGTCAATGAGTGTACGAACACGAAATGCAGTACAGTGGAAGAGTAGAACCCGCTAAACGGATAGCTCGGGTCTGTTGTCTGTCTGTGCTTAACGATAGTTAAACGCTGTGCCCAACTTATCCCCATCATCAATGGGGACACGTAGGGACCACGGACATACAAGACATGACAGTTAATCTGTAGGGCTCTTTGCAGAGTCCGCCCGGGGAAGTACCACACCTTTGCCAGTTATTCTGCCGCTAATTAGTAAAGTGCAAACATTAGGTACTGTTTCGGTTTGAATGGCAGCGTTTCCGGAGAAATTACTGGACTAAGAGATAAAGCACCTATACCTAAATCCGGGTGACGAGCGCAGTGCGGCGCTAGGTAATGATTTGGACCGTTCGTGTTCCAATAGCTGCGTGTTACTGTGCTGTTATGGACAGGCTTGTTGCTTATCATCAGGCACATGTCCTGCTCGTCACGTCACTCTATACTAAGTACCTATGTCAAATATTGGCAGTCATGCTAACGCATCTCTAAATGGCCAATGGGAAATGCTCACGCATGGTTAGATGGCCAATGGCCATGGTCCCGAGTTTACCTGAAGATTTGTTCGGGTGTTGATTCCCGACCGTGACGCAAGAATTCAATTCACAGTCCACGAAAAATCTGTCTGCGGCGCGCCAAAAGAAGTTTTCACTTTAACAATAAAAAGGTATTGTGTATGTAGGTACCTCGAACACTCATGGTTCCTTAGCATGAAAGGCTTCTTCTTGCGGCGGCGTATGGCAGGTCACTATCTTCCTTCGAATACCACGTTCGAAATGTGAAGCGGCTCAGGACGCGAGTAGTTCGCAAGGCTTACCCTAGCCTGGGATGAGCTTTGTCAAGGTGAGCTCAGTAGTTACAGCCTGGTCAAGGGCGGATCCAGCTTTGGTCCCAGGAGGGGTCCGGTCACATGGCTCCAGGGGGGGGGGTCACTAAATCGCCGTTAAGACACAAAACTGCGCTATAGGTATCTCTACATTCATGATTTTAGTCAGTGGTCCAACTAGGTACTGGACCTAGCCCAGGGGTGGGTCATGACTCCCATGACCCTCCCCGTGGATCCTGGATCCGCACTCGAGTCTTGTCACCCACGGTCAAGCAAAGAGGAATCCAAAATGGGGCGTGGGCTTAGGCTTTGCCTCCAAGCCGACGACGGTATGGCTATGTAAGTTGACAAAAGAATAAGGAAACCTTGATTCTGGGATTCTTGCTGCTCTCCTTTCTTCTGACCCGATTCTCTTCACAAAGAGAGGGACGAACACAGATGATGATGATAAAAATTGTGTTACATAAGTACCTACCTAGTGATGGCCCTAAGCGTAGTTCAAACTTTTCGTCATAGAACTTAGGTACCTACATCATAGTGCGTAGTACTTACTTATTAAGATATCCGTCAAAATTCGTTCCGATTCAAGTCGCGTGCGCATGACACCTCCATTCATATGCTAATGCAGATAAGTAGACGCACACATGCAAACAAACTAACATTCACATTCCCAACACTGTGGTGGATGATACGAAACTAAGCTAAGGATGATAAATTAGACTTTAAAGAGATTGGTTTATAAAATATATACCTACCTATATTTTATAGTTTCAAATCTAATTGCAAATAGGTAAGATTGGGAGATTATTTCTTTAGAGTCCAACTGGGGAAACAATTTTTTGCCAATTATTCTACTGCCAAGAATTAATGTGTAAAAATTACTGTGTTTTGGTCTGAAGGATAATAGATATTTCCAGTTAAACTATAGGGCAATGAGATATATTGTCTTATTTTTCTAGGTGGCGAGCGCAGTATACCTACTAGATGCTAATTGGATTATCTATTCATGTTCAAAAAGCGCTAAATCTGGCGCTACTACCCACAGACCACATTTTACAACACCCAGGCGCGGTCCCAGCGTCGAATTTTGGAGGGGGTCACCAGTACAGAACCTCCGATTTTGGGGGGGGTCACGAGAAGAAATACAATAAATCGAGTTGAAAAGACTACTAGTAGCGCCCCATTTTAATATAACGTATACTATTTTGGGGGGAGGGTCATGTCCCTGAGACCCCCCCTCCCTTCGGACCGCGCATGACATCACCAGAGATTGCTGTCAAAGTGTCAAACGTTAGTCGATATATGTTTATATATTTATACCAGATAGGAACGAAGTTCTTTCGGATAACATAGAAGCAACACAGTTTGCAAATAAATAAATAAAAAGTTTATTCATAAAAAGAGATACATTTTAACTTACGAGAATAGCGAATATAAACATTGGCACAAGTTAATACTGGAGTAAACTTACTCCCTAATAAAAGGGCAAAGCCCTGTAGACTTAATAGTAGGTAAAGCTTAATGCCTCCGAAAAATTAAGTTGGCAACACTGGTCACGGACAGTTTTTACGCGCACTTCCGTTATATAATTATTTTTCTTACGGTTTTAGTATCGCATTTTTTTCAGTTTCTGTCGTGCAGCAAAATCCCTATTTATCTTCTCCAAGCCTCCCGTAAGCAACTTCGTTCCAAATAACTGGTGAAATTAACTCATGTAGGTAGGTGGTAACACCTACTAGGTGGTATGCATTTTTTTTAAACGGGCAGAACTTTTAAAACAAAACTAAAATACAATAACTTTTAAAACAAAACTAAAACCCTACATACCGACCTAAAAAGAAATAAGTACTTACACTAAGCACATCTGAATTATCCATAGACCAATGAAGGTACACGGATATAAAATATATTGTAAGGTCCATCACAAAGTATACTCGTATTCGATTCCCCCAACGCACGCACACGAACTTACACGAACAGCAACGCTAGTGTGCGTCTAACTCGTTTAGAAATTCGGCCACTCTCGCGCATCCTCAATTTTGGGGCATCTGATTGGTCCGAGGAAGGTTAGAAAAAATTAATGGTATTTTGGGACGTGTTATTGGTCGGATTAGTGTTAGAAAAAAGTTTGGCGGTGCGTGACTGGTGGCGTATCGTTATTAATGGATTTGGGAGGTCACGAGATGTAAATCGTTTTTATTTGGTTAGTAAATAGAGACGATAAAAAGTATTTGTTTAGTTATATTGATTTGAATAGATAGTGCTTAAGTTTTTTATAATATTTTTGATATTATTTCTAGTGGCATCGCGTTGTTACCTGTCGTCTTCATTTACCCGGGATAAAAAGTAGCTTATGTCTTGTTCCAGACTGTATCTGTAGGTATATCCTATGTACCACTACCAAATTTCATCCAGATCCCTTCTATAGTTTTTGCTTAAGATACCTAACAAACATCCACAAACAACATAGATAGGTAGGCACCTACCTACCACACACCTATCTAGATAATAGCACGGAAAAAGTAAGTATAAAGAGATATCTAATAGCCTGAATAACACTTAGGTAAGCTAAGTCATAGGTACCTAGGTATATCTACGGACAAAACCAGGCCCGTTGCTAATTTTTAAATTCGGCAATAGATACTTAATATAAGTCTACGAACAACCAAAATCCTACCTACTACCTATTTAGGTACCTACATGCCTACCTACTACCTAGCTAATAACATAGGTATTTACCTACTTAAAGATACCTAGATACTTTATTACCGAGGTACCTAGGTACCTACTTAGATGTCAAAGTTTGGATGTTTTCAGATGTTTGTTACTCAATCACGTCAAACGTATAAAATTATTAGTTTACAACACATTTTGGTTAAAGCAGGTACATACCTATGCAATAACACATTAGACTACCTACTTCTTATCCCGGGAAAATCACGAAAACGGGAGTTACCTAGGTATGCGGGTAAAACCCCGGGACACTGCTAGTATTCAATAAATGTACCTACGTGCCAAAATGTATAATAATTATTCAACATCGGAATCCATTTGGGACCCTCCATAAAATGGGCACCAATTTCTATTGTTACACTCACACAAGCAAGACGCAGTGGTGTGCGTCTAACGCACCTGCCCCACTCAAGAGCATTCCAAATTTGAACCTCGTTAGATGATTGGTCGACGCTGTATATAGTTTTTATTCAAAACTTGTTAGACGGGTTCTTTGTGCTTCCACTAAGATTGTTCTGTTTTTATTTTATGCATAAATTAAGCATGGCTGGCAAAATGGCGTTATTGATGTTTCTGGATGATTGAGTGAAATAATGGCTGTTGCTGACTTATTATGATGAGTTTTAGAGTTTGTAGGTAGGCGGAATCGAGCGATCGGAAGCGTTACACAGTTACACTTGTTTAAATATAATTAGAGAGGTAGGTGTAAGTCTTATATCTAGGTACCTATCTACTTGTTTTGATTATTGCATAAGCAATGGCTACCTAATTAGTAGGTAGACGTTTTAAGTAGTAGGAATCTTTGCCGTTTCTCCTGATGAAGGTGGCTATCACACTTTTACAATTTACCTATTCTACCGCCAAGCAGTGATGTGCAAACATTATTACGTTTTCGCTTAAATGGTAATGCTTCCAGTGAAATTTAGTACAAGGTAGTGGTCTACCTAGGTAGTAGGTACTTACCTAGTTCAGATTTGGATTTTCATATTCAAAAAGATTGTGGCACTGCTGTAATGGACAGGCGTGATAAGCATATTTTACCCACCATATACCTAACTATTTAAATAGGTAGTGCAAAATAAATGTCTGAAAACAAATAGGTAGGTACCTACTATACATACCTACATCCTAGGTATATTTTCTAATTTTTGTACCTACATAAGTACCTACCTATATTACAGTTGTAAAATATAAATCTTACCAAAAGTAGGGCAGTAATACAATCATAATAAACGGTACCAAAACAAATAAAAATAATACAGGCCATAAATAAAACACATTACGACACAAGCCCGGCAGACCTTTAAAACACGTCACAAAAACACGGAACCACTCAAAAAAAAAAACAAATACGACCATTGTTTATGAAAATTGCCCAAAACGCACACACAACAAATTAACCAACACAATGATAGCATATACGAATAATGTATGTATACGATTGTGCCGAAACCTCACGCACACAAAAGCGAGAGGCCCAATTTGAATTCCGAACGCGCTCAGCACAGTTTCCGCGATGGCGGCGCGGTCGTCGACCTCACGTTTTGGAGGGCGCCGGTGACGTCACACTGACCTGCCTCACTCTGCCTCATGGCCTTGAATACGGGAAAACCGGCGTTGCCAGGTCACTATCACCACCTTTTTGGCAACTTTTCACTACATCACGAATCTAAGGATTTTATTTATTTATTCAAAATTTTAAAGCTTCTGAGTTTACAGGATCGAACTAAAGCATCCAGAAAAAACTAACATGATTTGTATATGTATATCTACATATACAAATCATGTTACAAGAAAACAAATTATTATTCAATCGTTATCACATTTGTAACTTTCCTTTAAGTAGGATTAATTAACGCTTATAATTATTTAGGGTTAATTAGGCAGATAAATTTAAAACATTTAGACTGCGATTACACTAAATAATGTTCCCACTGGTGAGACTCGGGGCCTTTTCTCTCGCAAGGAGGGGGAAATGTAGAATTGGCTAGTTAGCGAAGACTAAAATTAATGTACTTAGGTCTCTCTTAACGATTAAAACAATTATAAATCATCTAGTCTAGTCAGAACTTCTTCCTTTGATTAAATTTCCAATTAAATTATATAATCGCAAGTTAAAATGGTTCTAAATACTCATTAAGGTAGGTAGGTATACCGTTCTTATTATTATTATCATTTACCTATACAAATAAGCCTTTTTCACTTACTCAAGGTTATTTTTCGTAGTACCCGTCTGGCAACACTGTCCCAAACTGGCTGGATATCATTTTGGCGGTTTGTTGTGTTGTCTCTTGTGACCGCGTTTTGGCAGTTTCGATTTCGTAGGGTTCGAATTTAGAACGCGGCCGTAAACCGAATGGTTTTAGGGCGGGACAAGGGTACGTACCTATTCGACGATTAGTATGAGTTTTTTAAAATTGGGGCGAAATAATTTGAGATAATGTAGGTTTGTCATTTGCCATTTGTGAATCATATCTGTTGTTCTGATAATGTATTTTCTTCGAAAAAAACAAAAACCGGTATTGAAAGATGGCAAAGCTTATAACCAAAGGCCCGAATCCTACACAAACACAGCAAGGATAGGAGCATGCCCCGCGGTTTCTCCTGCGTAATTCCCGTTATTTTACTGGGATAAATGCCTATGTGTTCTTCCAAACTACAATGTAACTGTGTTTAAAATTTCAGCCCGATCCGTTCGTACGTTACGGCGTGATTGAGCAACAAACATCCAAATATCCAAACATCCAAAACATTGACATACCTACATCAGCATTATCACTACATACTTAGTATCAAAACAAAATCACTTCCCGCGTCTGTCTGTTCCTATAGGTATACATAATTATATGCTTAGATCTTTAAACCACCAAACAGATTTTGATGCGGGTTTTTGAAGTGAAAACTTCTTTTGGCGCGCCTAGACAGATTTTTCGTGGGGTGTGAATTGAACTCTAGCGTCACGCTCGGGTACGATAAGAAATCTTCGGGTAAACTCGGGACCATGGCCATTGGCCATCTAGAAATGCATCAACCAATGGGAAATGCTGAAAGGGGGTGGCCTGGGCACCATGACATGGCCATCTAGAAATGCGTAATCAGCATTTCCTATTGAACTGTTAATCCTATTAATTGCCATCATGGCAAGGCCGCGCCCCCCGGTTACACCCGCGTAGTTTCCAAAGTGAGCTATCAAATTCTGAGTTACTATGAGTTTTCACTTCTATCGGCAGTCCCTATGGCTGCCCATTTTTTTAATAAATAGGGTACCTAATTCAAGAGGAAGGTTTATATGTATAATTCTTAGTAGTGGTAGGACTCTTAGCAGAGTCCGCCTGGGGAAGTACCACACCTTTGCCAAATATTCTGCCGCCAAGCAGTAATGTGCAAACATTACTGTGTTCCGGTTTGAAGGGCAATGATTCCATAGAAATTACAGGGCTTAGAGACATAATATCTTAGATCTCTGGGTGACGAGCGCAGTGCAGTGCTAGGTGATGATTTGGACTATCATGTTCCAATAGCTGCGTGTTACTGTGCTGTTATGTGGCAGGCATGTTGCTTACCATCAGGCACATGATCTGCTCGTCTCGTCACTCTATGCTATAAAAAAAAAAAAAAAATAATTCTTGCACAGAATAGCAGAGAAACACTGATAATATTAAAGGTCTATCATGTAATGTCATAAATAAACACATTTTTTGGCTTAGGTACTTACCTACACTGCAAACGCTGGTTGAAACCTATGAACTAGATCAAAATAATACACACCAGAATACCCCTTCAAAAGGTCTACAAAGCCTGCAATAGTAGGTAATAGGTAGGTATGTATGTCTCTTAGGAATAACCATTTTTAGGGTTCCGTAAAACATAAAAACGGAACCCTTATAGATTCGTCATGTCTGTCTGTCTGTCCGTCCGTATGTCACAGCCACTTTTTGCCGAAACTATGAGAACTACACTGTTGAAACTTGGTAAGTAGATGTATTCTATGAACCGCATAAAGATTTGAACAAAAAAATTTAAAAAAAAGAAAAATTTGGGTTGCCCCCCATACTGAGAACTGAAACTCAAAAAAATTTTTTTCATCTATCCTACACGTGTGGGGTGTCTATCGATAAGTCTTTAAAAATGATGTTGAGGTTTCTAAAATCATTTTCGTCTACACTGAATAATTTGCGCAAGAGACACTCCCAAAGTGGTAAAATGTGTGTCCCCCCCCCCTCTAACTTCTAAAGTAAGAGAATGAAAAATCTAAAAAAAATATATGATGTATACATTACCATGTAAACTACCAACGAAAATTGGTTTGAACTCGATCTGATGAGTAGTTTTTTTTACTACATCATAAATACACTATTATTAAAACTTCGACCAAAGTTATAACGAACTACAAGAACTATGTGTACTATGTATATTATGTTACTTGCTGCAACGGAACCCTTCATGGGCGAGTCCAACTCGCACTTGGCCACTTTATTATTAGTATAGATACTTTGAAACTTGGTACCTATTTGACTGTGAAATAAAGCGCTTTGCTCCATAATGTCACTTAAATTGCAATGCCCGGTTGGGCTACGTTGTGTTACGACTTAATTTTGTCCTAAATCTAGTTACATTTTCCTTGTAATTACTTATATCTGTAAAATAATGACGCAATAAATGATTGAGTATTGAGTATCACCATTGCACCCGTGCGAAGTCGGGGCGGGTCGCTAGTAATAGATGTTAATATTAAGAGTGCGCCTAAAGCCAGGAAAAAATCAGATTTCACCCGCGCGACGCGTTTCTCAATATGATGTACATAAAGTCGAGAATAGCATGACAGAGTTTGGAGGAAAAATCAATATTTAATCAGGAGTCCATTTTTGACCAAGTTTTATTTAATTACTCAATAACTAAACATAAATTTAAAAAAGTGTTCGGTTACTTTACTAGAACGTACAAATAGGAATTTTATTACCAAAAAATAATGTGGGGTCATCGCTGATAATTTCGAGTACTCGAATTTTTTCGATGTCATTTTTATTTTTTTATTGTAAAAAGCTCTGATCTATTTTTAAAATTCTATTCGGTTATTGTGCTTCTTCTTGATTGTACCCACACGTCAATATTTTTTTTGTCATAGTTTTTTTTAATTCTTTTATTTCATTTTATTTTTAATTTTTTAATTTTAATTTTAGTTTCTTAACTTCAGTGAGCGGCGTCGAAAATGTCCTTTTTTCATTTTCTGGCTTTAGGCGCCCCCTTAAGCAGGATAGGATAGTAGGATTTTACCTACTTACCTATATCACAGATCAGAAAATAGTTACTTCGTAACCTATACCTATATAATAAAATCGATGGCCAATTTAAGGTGTAAAGGCTATGATTAAAATATAATGACTCGATTAATAATATTAAGTAGAGATGCGATATCGTCTCATTAACACGATATTTATTCCGACCTGTTGCCTCAAAATGGTTATTTAAATACATTTCAAACTTTAATTTCAGCAAATAATTTCCTTGTAAATAAATTCAATATGCACCAACTCCATAATCATGTACGAAATAATATTAATTTAGTTTCCTGCGCAGTTAAAAACATATTGGTATAGGTCATTGGCATTTCATGGCCGCCAGACTGATAATGCGAGCGTTTGTATGACTTGTATGAGTAGTGTGTTTGTGTATTAAAATGATAAAAAATTAGCAGTCGTAGCGACCGCCGATAAAAGTTTTTTTGTAGTACCTACAGAGTGACTAGACGAGCAGGACATGTGCCTGATGGTAAGCAACATGCTTGCCACATAACAGCACAGCGAGACGCAGCTATTGGCACATGAAGAGTCCAAATCATTACCTAGCACCGCAATGCACTCATCACCCAGAGTCATAAGATGCTTTATCTAGAGGCCCAGTAATTTCACTCGAAGCATTGCCCTTCAAACCGAAACACATCGATGTTTTCATATTACTGCTTAGCGGCAAACTGGCAAAGGTGTGGTACTTCCCCAGGCTTGTCGCAATTTTAAAAACGTGGTACCAAAATAAAATTAAAACATAATATGGAAGACTTCAGCACTGAGCCGCGCTCCTGCAATACTAACATTCTAATGTAGGCAATGCAGGAGCGCGCCCGTCTAGACTGCTACTCTACTCGACGACTAGTCGAACGACTGTATGACTGTAGACTGTGGTGGAACCTTATAAGGTACAAAGTATAGGTAAGGTAAGGGATAAGGTATACCTACGTACTAGCTGCACCGCCGATTTCATCCGAGTTTTAAGGGATTTTGTTTATTTTTGTTAATAAACAGGGTTCCGCTTATTTTCATCAAGTAATGAAGTAAGAGTTGCCTAAGTTATGCAACAGAACATCAGCTATCTACTAGTGAAAGCCCCGTCATAATCGGCCAAGTCGTTTTGGAGATTAGCTGGATCAAACGGACAAAAATTGAAAAAAATATGTACTTTGGTTGGTACGTATGTACGTATCACGTATACATTCACATGCATGCAGTAAAACGCAGTTGTTTTAATCTCTCTCTCTTCCTGGCTATATAATATCCCATATGGTGGTGTGGTCAGCCTTCCTACTATTTCTTCTCCACCTCGCTCATCCAAGACATCGTCATCAGACAACTCGCATTCTCTCATGTCACTTTGCACTGCAGTCCTTTTTACAGTTTTGGGTCGGCCTCTGGATCTTCGACCAGGGGCGGACAACTGCAGAGCCACGTTCCCTACGTAGTCAGGCGGCCTTCTTTTCACAAGTCCATACCATTTAATATTACAAACATTTTGGGACACTAAAATGTTTACCCGACTGCAAGAAGGGTTATGTTTTTCGCGCGTATCTTGTAAATTTCTTTAATTCCCACGTATCTTCCAAACGGCTTGATGGATTTTGACAATTATTATTTGTAACGATGTATTATTTGCATAGATGTATAAGTAGTTTGTATAGATTTCACTCACTTATCTTATCTACCTAAGTAGTGTCAAACTGTAGTACACTTGTCTGTGTGGGTGTAACTTCAGTAATAAAAATAATGCCAGTATGTCGATGCATCATCGAACCGGGTCGTTCACCCCGTCTGATTCAGATCTTGCCTCTCCCTCACTCATATCTTATCAGATAGGCTGTCTCGTTTTATTTGGCGACAAAACAACTAATAAAGATTTCGTAGTCTGTTGAGACTATTGATAATTTACTCGCTAAGTTTATTTATGGAACAACGGATATGTTTAGACTAGATATACCTACCTACCTATAAGTTGAGTGGTAGGCATCTTTAATGTAAGTATTTACAAATGGATAGGTGTATAAAAAGTTACGGCTGGTCTAGTCGGGAGAACGGCGTCTGCCGATCCGGAGTCCCCGGGTTCAAACCCCACACTGTCTTTTCGAAGGCATGTGCGTAACGCCGCTAACTTAAAACGGTGAAGGAAAACATCGGGAGGAAACCGACATGTACCTAGAATCTTTCGAAGTCATGTGTCCATCCACCAACCCGCACTGGGCCAGCGTGGTGGATAATGGCCTCAATGGCTCTCTCCTTGCGAGAGAAGGCCCCGAGTCACAGCAGTGGGAACATTTAGTGGGCTATTGATGATGATGAGGTGTATAAAAAGCAAATTTACAAATTTAAAAATCAAAAACGCCGTTGAGAACGCCACAAGAGCGGGAAGGTATCCAGAATGCTGACAATGTTTGACTCTTTACCACTAAAATATACTTTCTAAGGAAATACCAGACCATTCAAAGCGATTCTACCACCAAGCAGTAATGTGCAAACATTACTGTGTTCCGTTTGAAGGGCAATGTTTTCAGAGAAATTACAGAGCATGATATTTTATGTCGATGCCTATGAGTGTCAATCGCAGTGCATTGCTTTGCAATGATTTTTTTGTACTCTGATGTCACATCTGCTGTTATGGGCTGCAGTGTTGCGTACCATCAAGCCCATGTCGTGCTCGTTCCATCACTCTTTGTAATAATAATAAACTAAATAGTAGACTAGCGGCCCGTTCCGGCTTCACTCGGGTATTGTCATATAAAGACGTTAGACACTTTCTTTGGCTCATTCAGAACAAGTTTGCTAAAGATTATCCACATGATCAAATCCATAGTTTACGATTCTGAAAAGGACATACAGACAAACATTCATGTTTATACTCGTAGTTAGCAGTGCTCCTCGGGTTTACGCGCGTATTTCCCATTCCCGTTATTTTCCCGGGATAAAAAGTACCCTATGTGTTCTTCCAGACTATAATCTAACAGTGTTCCAAATTAAAACCAAATACGTTGAGACGTTATTGTGCAACAAACATCCAAAACATTGACATTTGTAATATTAGTAGGTTTTTTTATTTGGTTTGATTTGGAAAAAGACCTATCACTACACAAATCTAACCTACCGATGCTAGAGAGAGCTGAAACATATTTCTGTCTCACCTGTAACAGTTATTTCGAGTTACAATACAGGTGGCCATGAAAATATCTGTATTTTTTCCTCCATGCAAGAGCTCAATACCCCTGTCATTGAGCAGGTCAGTGACGCCTAGATAACGGAAAATTTAAATAAAACCATACTCTAAACCTTACCGTGATACAATAAAGTTCAAGTTTCGACGGCGTTTGATATTTAGTCAGTTTTGCGTAGCGGATAAATAATTTTATTTATAAGCGTCTGGAATTTTGTTGATGGAATTCTGATCGGGATTGTGTCATTTGTAGAGACGAATTTACGTATGATAAATTACGGGCGCGGTCCTAAGAGGGGGGGGGGGGGATTGGGAGGTAGACACAGGGGACATTATTGAGTGTGACATTGACACGCAGCCAATGGAACATTTTAGTAGTGGTAGAATTCTTGGCAGAGTCCGCCTGGGGAAATACCACACCTATACCATTTATTCTACCGCCAAGCAGTAATGTGCCAACATTACTGTGTTCCAGTTTGAAGGGCAATGTTTCCAGAGAAATTACAGGGCTTGGAGATATAACATCTTAGATATCTGGGTGACGAGCGCAGTGCAGTGCTAGGTCATTATTTGGACTCTTCATGTTCCAATAGCTGCGTGTCACTGTGCTGTCATGTGGCAGGCATGTTGCTTACCATCAGGCACATGTCCTGCTCGTCTCGTCACTCTTTATTTAAAAACCCATAATATTTAGTTCAAAACATTTATAAAAAAACTAGCTGACCCCGCAAACGTTGTTTTGCCATATAAATTATTACATGATGTTATAATTTATATGACATATTATTACATGATGACAAAAAAGACGATAATAGATCAGTTATAGAGTGGGATGAAAAATTATTAAATTACTAAATGGCCATAAAAAAATGGGGGTAAAAAAACCCTTTGATCACCAATCAAAGGGTAAAAATGTAGGGTTGTATGTATTTTTTAATGCCACATTATCAAATAAAGTGGCCAAGTGCGAGTTGGACTCGCCCATGAAGGGTTCCGTTGCAGTAAGTAACATAATATACATAGTACACATAGTTCTTGTAGTTCGTTGTAACTTTGATCGAAGTTTTAATAATAGTGTATTTATGACGTACTTAAAAAAAACTACTCATCAGATCGAGTTCAAACCAATTTTCGTTGGTAGTTTACATGGTAGTGTACATCATATATTTTTTTTAGATTTTTCATTCTCTTACTTTAGAAGTTAGAGGGGGGGGACACACATTTTACCACTTTGGAAGTGTCTCTCGCGCAAATTATTCAGTGTAGACGAAAATTATTTTAGAAACCTTAACATAATTTTTGAAGACCTATCGATAGACACCCTACACGTGTAGGTTTGATGAAAAAAACATTTTTGAGTTTCAGTTCTCAGTATGGGGGGCAACCCTAATTTTACTTTTTTTTTAATTTTTTTGTTCAAATCTTAATGCGGTTCACAGAATACATCTACTTACCAAGTTTCAACAGTGTAGTTCTCACAGTTTCGGCAAAAAGTGGCTGTGACATACGGACGGACAGACAGACAGACAGACAGACAGACAGACAGACAGACAGACATGACGAATCTATAAGGGTTCCGTTTCTACGTTTTACGGAACCCTAAAAACTAAAATTAAAAAATGTCCGAAAATAAAAAATAAAATTTTTGGTGTGAACAACCCTTATCACTTAGGGGTATGAAAAATAGCTAGTAGCCGATTCTCAGACCTACTGAATATGCATATAAAATTTGGTAAAAATTAGTAAAGCCGTTTCGGAGGAGTAAGGAAACTAACACTGTGACACGAGAATTTTATAAATAAGATAAGTTTATCGTGGACAAATAGTATGACATAACATAGAAATAATAAGAAATAATTACGTAATCGTCGACTTATTGGTGATTCATTAGAGGCAGTTTTCATGATTGGTTAACTAACTCATAGTGAATGTAGCAAAGTTTCCTTAAGCTATTGCCTAAACTTTAAATCGGGTTCTCAGAAACTTTGAAAACTGGGTCGTAATTTCTTCATCTTTGTGGCTGGAATGATTGCGCTGTGACCTTATTCTGGGTCTCATATGTTGATACGGCAAACTTAAAATCAAAAGTAATTAATCATTTAAATCTAATTATTAATTGTATTATCATATGCCCACTTCATGTTCCTGGGAATTCTGTCTTGAACACGCCTATTTCCTGATCACGTATTCAAATCCAAAGTCACTGTCAAAATCATTAGATTATGCTTCATGGTGCGTATAGTGGCCGGCAAACATGTTGACCCAAAATTGACGTGGAAGGGGAAAGTTCGCGCATGTACACTTCCACCAAAGATACCTTAAAAACGTTTCTGCGTCAGCCATGAACAGCTAACTTCATTGGGTCAACAGCTTAGAACACGCCTATTTCCTGACCACATATTCAAATCCAATGTCAATGTCGAAACCATTTTTGAGATTCTGCTTCATGGTGCGTATAGTGGCCGGCAAACAAGTTGACCCAAAATTGACGTGGAAGGGGAAAGTTCGGGCATGTACACTTCCACCAAAGAGACCTTAAGAACGTTCCTGCGCAGCAATGCGCAGCTAACTTCATTGGGTCAACTTGTTTGCCGGCACCTATACCAGGGCGACATAACTTCATTGGGTCAACTTGTTTGCCGGCACCTATACCAGGGCGACATAACTTCATTGGGTCAACTTGTTTGCCGGCACCTATACCAGGGCGACATAACTTCATTGGGTCAACTTGTTTGCCGGCACCTATTACAGGGCGACATAACTTCATTGGGTCAACTTGTTTGCCGGCACCTATACCAGGGCGACATAACTTCATTGGGTCAACTTGTTTGCCGGCACCTTGAAGCTAGCTAGGGCACCATATCGACTCTCAAGGTGTCGAGCCCGACATGTCCCATGTCCCTGCATGGTCGGCATATGTATATGTATTTACCCCACATAAAAAAACGTAGGATCCCAAAACTCGATCATAACTTAAAAACGAACATACGTACGCTACTTAAATAGCATAAGTACAAAGGTAAGAAACACATGAAAAAGAATCGGGCTGAGATCGAATTATCTCACTCAAATAACTACGTAATGACTTGCAACACCGTGTTTAAGGACATTTTTCCTAACCTAAAGAACCTATTTGTGGTTTTTAGTAAATACGCGTTATTTTGTCGTGCATACCTATAGATAGGTACTCTGTGGTTTCGTTGTGTGTTATGAGGGCGTAATGCACAAGTACTTAATAAATAATAGATAGAGGGAACTTACCATTCGGATAGAGAAAACGTGTTTATTTAATGTGCAAACTAGTTCAGCCACTTCTTTAAATCGCCGGAATAAGCGGCGTATTAGCGTATTTTGTTCAACTTTAATAGGTTTACACCTAACAGCTATCTCGCGACGATGCGGTCTAAAATGGAGCGTGCCTCAAGATTAATTATTATATTATAAATATAATTAATATAAATACAATATAATTTCACACACATCTGAACCCAAACTAGGCAAAGCTTATATTATGGAAGCCAGATAGCTGATATCATCATCATCATCAACAGCCCACTAAACGGTCCCACTGCTGGGACTCGGGGCCTTCTCCCGCAAGGCGAGAGTTAAGGCCATAATCCACCACGCTGGCCCAGTGCGGGTTGGCGGATGACACATGACTTCGAAAGATTCTAGGTACATGTCGGTTTCTTCACGATGTTTTCCTTCACCGTTTTTAAGAT
The DNA here is from genome assembly GCA_963693475.1 of Ectropis crepuscularia. Classification (NCBI taxonomy): domain Eukaryota; kingdom Metazoa; phylum Arthropoda; class Insecta; order Lepidoptera; family Geometridae; genus Ectropis; species Ectropis crepuscularia. The sequence continues at coordinate 5,143,195 of OY856361.1, forward strand.
AGCTGATATAATTGTATATATTTTAAATACATACTTATTATAGGTAGAAAACACCCAGGCACAGTACAAATATATGATTTCTTGACACAAATATTTGATGGAATGATTGATCGTGGATCGAACCCATAACCCACGGTTTCGCAGACAAACTTACTACCAACAAAGCCACTAGGCTCGCTTTATAGGTTTACTTACAGGACAAATATTTGTATTCATCAAACAAATATTTGGATGAGAATAGAACCCACGACCGAACCAGGTCTACCCTCTCAGGTAGATTTACTTCTACCAACTAAGCCATTCTAAATTAATGCACACTTCCAAATTTATCTATATCGGGGGGTTATATATATAGAAAAAAACCAGCATTCTGAGAAATGAGTATGCTCGCTTGCTTAAATTATATTAGCTCAACATTCTGCTTACAAATTACAGCTGGTCTAGTCGGCAATCAGGCAACTGTCCTGCTCGTCCCATGTTTTATGGTACCTATAGAGTGAAACTATAAAAAAAAACTTCAAAGGAAGGGTGGCTGCTTTTTTGAAGTGTGTTAAAATAAAGTAGGGTTTCACTACAGATTGTAAAATTCCAATAGCTGACCAAGTGACTGCATTTCGCGGGGTTCATCGCCCCCTTATCATTTACTCCATTTCGTGTTTTTATCGAAGTAGCTGATAGCACAGCTGGAATATCAGATAATCCGTAATCCAAGCGTTCCTTGCCGTCTGCTCCAATGTCAAAATCTGTTGCTGAATGTCAAAAAACAGACATGAATTTGTGACGTCGCAATCGCAATGTCTGATGTTAAAAAAAGTATTTTAAGAGTACAGGGTTGATTTTAACAGTGTCTATTAAAGCAATTCCGCTAATAAAAATGCAAATAAATAAAAGTTTTACTTAAATGTAGTTATTTACAAAATTATAAAAAAACTAAAAACATACTGTGTATGCTTAAGACTGCACGACAGAGGTTTGAACTAAGATAATAAATAACTATTACATTTTTTTTTTTTTTTTTCACTTACGATGTACGTAAGTGAAAAAACGATGAACTTCATTCACAGCCTACGAACATTTCTTGTGTTTGGTGCGCCAAAAGAAATTTCACTTCTATTAGTTTATATACAGTAGGTATCATTGACTAGAAAATGTTCAATGAAAAGAGAGAGTTTAGGTCACAATCGGGTAGTCCGGTGTCCAGTAAAAGTCCAGTTCAGTAGCAGTCCAGTCCAGTAATAGTCCAGTTCAGTAATAGTAAACGCAGTGCAGGTTGGTTGATGATTCATGATCTCGAAATATTAGGCATAGGCATGTCGGGTTCCTCGTGATGTTTTTCTTCACCGTTTTTAAGCTAGCGGCCTTTTGCACGTAACTTCAAAAAGACAGTGGTATCCGGTGGTATCAAACACTATTCTCCCGACTATACCAGCCGTAACTTTTTTAATGACATGTATGCTAGCAAAATATTCAGAGTTTGAAATCATTACTCAGAACTTATTCGATTTCAGCCAGGAGAAGACTGGACCACTTTTCGTGACCACGACCGTTGTAGCGCTGCCAAAATGTCGAGGTAATTGATCAATAATTTCTTAATAATAATTTAGATTCTGTGTAATGTTTTCAATATGAAGTCAAACAGCGAAAGTTTTAATAAATACGTAGCTATTCACAGGTACATTTGTACTACAAATCCAGTCTGTGTGCCTTTTTGTACCTGTGACAGGCATCCAAAAGTTTCCTTTCGCCACTATATGTTACGTCCTGTAAATAGCGATTAACCTTGTACAAACATCGCCAAATCAAATAAAATTATTAACTAGAATACATAGCGAGTATTCTGTTTGAACCAAATCAATAAAATAACTTTAAATATCGTTTTATTGACCCAGATGTTTTGCGAGTGAACGAACTACTGACTTTTAACAGTATTCGGTCGGTAAGTACCTACGTATTTGATTATAAGGGCATAAACAGCCCACTCTACATAGATGGAGCCGCAATACTTCTTTGTTCCAGTGGCCGTGGAGACCATGGGCAGTTGGGGAGTCGAGACCAAAGATTTAGTCCGCGAGATTAGGCGTCGTTTACGTAACCAAGGTGGTGACTCCCGCTCTGGCTCGTTCCTGAGGCAAAGGATAGCCATCGCCATACAGCGAGGCAACGCAGCCAGTGTCTTGGGCACATTTGCACCAGGAGCGATTCAAGGCGGGTTATTTTAGTGTATGACTCTGTGCGTGACGTGTATTTTTATATGATTTAATTTTATTTGTCTTATTCTTAGATGGCATCTTCTTAGGTTGACTCTACGTAGATAGATAGATAATGATAATTATTTATGGCACTTAACAAATCAAGCTTAAGCAGCCTACTCAATGTTCCCTCTGCTGGGACTTCAGTAGACTCGAGGCCGTCTTTCAAAAGGAGAGAGTTAAGACCGAAACCTGCCACTTTAGCCCAGTTAGGGTTCACATGACCTCGAAAGATTCAATGTAGGTATATGTATGTTTATATGGTTTCCTCGTGATGTTTTCCTTCACCTTTTTTAGGTTAACAGCATTACGCACATGACTTCGAAATTCATTCATTCATTCGAAGACATGATTTTGTAGTGGTAGGACTTTTGGCAGAGTCCGCCTGGGGAAGTACCACACCTTTGCCAGCTATTCTACCGCCAAGCAGTAATGTACAAACATTACTGTGTTCCGGTTTGAACGGCAATGTTTCCAGAAAAATTACAGGGTTTAGAGGTATAACATCTTAGATCTATGGGTGACGAGCGCAGTGCAGTGCAGTGCTAGGTAATGATTTGGACTCTTCATGTTCCAATAGCTGGGTGTCACTATGCTGTCATATGGCAAGCATGTTGCTTACCATCAGGCGGATATCCTGCGAGTGGGATTCGAAACAGAGGCTCCCCATTCTCTCGACTAAACCCGTCGTAAATTACTTAACTCAACAAAATAAAACCATCTTAAAATCGTACCTATCGGCGATCTCTAAAAGCCATCTCTTCCAGGCAACCGTTAGGTGGTACAGGAATTTTACCATATGAAAACGGGAATTATCAAACAAAGATCAGATTACACTGATGGCTATATAAAAATAATAGGGTAGGTAGGTACCTATTATTGTCTAACATTCTCAAATAAAATAAAAAATGGCAGTCATAGGAACTTCCGATAGAAGTGAAAACTTATAACTCAGAATTTGATAGCTTACTTTGGAAACTACACGGGTGTAACCGGAGGGTGTGGCCTGGTCATCATGGTATGACCATCTAGAAATGAGTCAGCATTTCCCATTGGCTGACGCGTTTCTAGATGGCCATGCCATAATGGCCAGGCCACGCCCTTTCAGCATTTCCCATTGGCTGACGCATTTCTAGATGGCCAACCATGGTTCCGAGTTTACCCGAAGATTTCTTATCATACCCGAGCGTGACGCTAGAATTCAATTCACAGTCCTCGAAAAATCTGTCTAGGCGCGCCAAAAAAAGTTATCACTTCAAAAATACATCCTCTTACGTAAATAACCGCATGGGACCCTACCACCTACCAAGTGGACTTGTCTTACAAGGAGAGAGTAAGTATAACATCACAGTCTAATAAATACAGTCGGTCGACGAAGCCGTCTAGACGGGGAAATCGTGAGGGGTGAGACGCGGGAAGCGCGCTCCCGAGCTGCGAACACGAAAACGTTAGCAGTTTGAGAGCGTGGTTCGGGGCTGACATGTTTTTGTTTATAATTAGGAATTGTTAATGGTAATAAATGTGTTTCTGATAATGTCGCAATGTTAATTATAAATGAATAAAAATAATGGTTGTCTGTAAAGTCGGTTTACTGACGATAGTTGAACGTGACAACTTCAACTACGCCTTAGAGCGAGGTAACGCCGCATGACGTCATGCGGCGAGGTAGTATGGCGGCGAGTGTAGGCGTTACGGCGTTAACGGCACATGACGTCATGTTTTGCGGCCGTGCAGCCGGCTTCATCGAATTATAAAACGTTGTCACGTCAAAAAATTAAAACCTATGAATTAACAAGCATTTTATGTTCGTTACAGCATTGTCGGCATTTACCACAAGTTCAAAGGCGTCGTCTTACTGGTTTTTCGTTATGTGACTACGTTGGTAAACTTGCTTTGGTGGATATAACTCGGTCCCCAAATAAAATAGTATTTTAAATTTATTATATTCTTGTTTCAATATCTGTTTTGTAGACTTGTTTGACTTTTTGTTTTCTCTTTATTTTTTGTTTCATTATAACTGTTAAAAAATGTTCAATTTGTATGATGTAGGTACAATTGTGTAATTTTTTTATTTTTTTTAATTTTTTTTTATAACATAGAGTGACGAGACGAGCAGGTCATGTGCCTGATGGTAAGCAACATGCCTGCCACATAACTTCACAGTAACACACAGCTATTGGAACATGATAGTCCAAATCATTACCTAGCACTGCACTGCGCTCGTCACCCAGAGATCTAAGATATTATGTCTCTAAGCCCTGTAATTTCTCTGGAATCATTGCCCTTCAAACCGGAACACAGTAATGTCTGCACATTACTGCTTGGCGGTAGAATATTTGGCAAAGGTGTGGTACTTCCCCAGGCGGACTCTGCTAAGAGTCCTACCACTACAAAAATTTTACGGAAAAAACTTTATTGTTCGAAATTTCGCACTCGAGCTCCAAGATACAAGTCTCGAACTTAGTTTGGAGCCCACTGCTAATAAATCAAATGTTTTGATTTGTTAATTTTTATTGCTAATCTTGTTAAAATGTTTAACCATGTGCTGGAAATAAATTATTCTTATTCTTAATTATTCTTGAATATATAGTGTTCCAAATAACAAAAGCAGAGACAGTACCTGAGTGAGTGAGTTAGACGTACAGATAGTGGAATCCACGAAGACGCGCCCCACTATTCCTCCTAACCGTTTATAGTATATGTGTGCAAGCTTCCGTCAATGTTTGAGTGTTATCGGTACACACTAATTACCCATGAATGCACACGCACACTACAATGACTGGTGAATGGTTCGCGACTGACGATCGGAGCAAACGCGATTGGTGGAGAAAAAAATTGGTGGGGCGCGTCTTCGTGGATTGCACTATCTGTAACATTAAATTTACGTTTGAGTACAGTACGACGAGGAGCCTGGACGTCTACTCTCTTTCTACGAAAAACGTTATTTCGAAATAAACTCGCGACTTTCCTACTCCGGATGGCTGGCTACACACACGCCACACGCAATAATATTAAGAGTGCGCCTAATGCCAGGGAAAAATCAGTTTTCACCCGCGCGACGCGTTTCTTAATGCGATATACATAAAGTCGAGAATAGCATGACACAGTTTGGAGGAAAAATCAATATTAAATCAGGAGTCCATTTTTGACCAAGTTTTATTAAATTACTCAATAATTAAACATAAATTAAAAAAAAAGTTCGGTTACTTTACTAGAACGTACAATTAGGAATTTTATTACCAAAAAATAATGTGGGGTCATCGCTGATAATTTGGAGTACTGGAATTAAAACGGGTTTTTTCGGTGTAATAAAAAAATTAGTAAATTAGTAAATTAATAATGTAATTTTTTTATTGTAAAAAACTCTGATCTATTTTTAAAATTCTATTCGGTTATTGTGCTTCTTCTTGTTGTACCCACACGTCAATATTTTTTTTGTCAAAGTTTTTAGTTTCTTTACTTCAGTGAGCGGCGTCGAAAATGTCCTTTTTTCGTTTTCTGGCACTAGGCGCCCTCTTAACAATACAAAGTGTCACTAGTTTTTATGAATATTTGACCCCGAATATTATTTATTACACCTACTTAAATAAATAAATAAATATTGATGGACAATTCACACACAACACCAAATTAGAGCACATGCTTTTATTGCGGTATTGTTCAACATTTGTTGACACCGCCGTATACATACAATATTATTAACAATACATATTTTATTGACAATATTATTACGTGTTCGGCCCGCCAATATTGATAAAAATTATTGACAATCTGGATATTGTCAATATTATTCCGTGTGTGTGGCCAGCCATACATTGACATTTATAATATTAGTAGGAAAGTAGTAGTAGTAGTTTAGTAGTCGTAGGACTCTTAGCAGAGTCCGCCTGGGGAAGTACCACACCTTTGCCAAATATTCTACCGCCAAGCAGTAATGTGCAAACATTACTGTGTTCCGGTATGAAGGGCAATGATTCCAGGAAAATTACAGGGCTTAGAGACATAATATCTTAGATCTCCGGGTGACGAGCGCAGTGCAGTGCTAGGTAATGATTTGGACTATCATGTTCCAATAGCTGCGTGTTACTGTGCTGTTATGTGGCAGGGATGTTGCTTACCATCAGGCAGATGACCTGCTCGTCTCGTCACTCTATGCTATAAAAAAAAAAAGTAGAATTAGTAGTATTTAAGTATAATTAACTAGCATAGTAACCGACAGTGATAACATACCTACGAGTAAAATTTTAATGGAATTTGTGTTACTAAGATATTTCCTCTGCTAGATCTACTAGACTATATATAAATTTACTAAATATTTCCTCATTTTTTTAATTATCACATGCTTATAATCTGGCACGTGTATTCCTATTCGATAATTATAATTAGTCTAGTCGTTATCGCAGCGGTCTATTTACGATTGAACAAAAACTATACAAAATATCCTTGAAATAACAAATATCCTTAAAATGTACGATTTGCAGACTCGTGTAATTTTACGCCTCGTTCACATTACTTCAGGAGCTTCCATCATTTAGCTAACGATTGGCTCAGAGTTGGTTTTAGCACTACCAGCGCCCTGGGCAAGATTTTTGAAGTGAAAACTTCTTTTAGATGGCCATGCTTATAAGACTTATTTAGACTAGCAGCGCTCGCCGGTGTCACCCGCGTAGTTTCCAAAGTGCACGTTTAAAGATTGTGGATAACATGGCCATGACTAGATGCCCATGGTTAGATGTGTAAATATGTAATGGTTGCAGGCAACCATGGCAACACGCCCGTCCCTAGTACACCCAAACATTTCTTTCGCCCATTCAAAATCTGTAAGTATGCGGTGCGCCAAAATAAGTTTTCACTTCAAAAACTATAAAATTAAAGAATCGACTGTTATGCTCGTACCGCCTAGTTCGCCGGGTTCAGCTAGTTTATGATAAAAAGCATGCATCCGCGTTTTAATATGAACGGGCGGAATTTTTTGGTACTTTGTCCTCCTATTACGCATGTCAAACTGACGTGTTTTCAATTTTAGTGTCGAAAATAAGGAAACTCCAATATTTGCGGGTTTCAGCATGTTGTGAAATAAACAAGCCGCGTTATTCTCTGGATATTGTTGAAATTCATTTGGGCTTTAAACTCTAACTTGATTCAACGACCTAGAATGGGTATTACACACTGATAGTGTGATAGTAAAGTATCCGATTTGATTATGATTATCGGACTCCTACTTTTCGATGTGTATTCGTGCCGGTTATGGACCATCGTTAGCTTTTGGGCGTTACCCTGACATCTACGCTCCACTTTGGCTCATATATCGAGTCCAATGCAAAATTATCGGTTTCTTCTAGGTAAACACGCTCCATCGTAGACGGCATTGTCGCTTTACACCAGGCGAGATGGTGGTCAAGTGTAAACCTATAAAAGTTAATATTTATATTTATATATACCAGCCACCATATCAGTCGTATCTATACTAATATTTAAGAGCTGAAGAGGTTATTCATTTGCACGCGCTAATCTCAGGAACTACTGGACCGATTTAAAAAATCTTCCACAATTGGATATTTACGTAAACCCTGAGTGTTATAGGCTATATTTAAATCATGTACCATAGGCGAAGCCGGGATGGACCGCTATTCAATACAGGGCTCCCGGGCTACAGGGGCAAAATAAGAGGTAAGATTTTTTTAAATGTGATCCACAATCTACCTCATGTGGCTTATTTTTTATATTGTACCACAAACAACATCTACCACACTACTGAACATTTAAATTTGTTATTAATAAAATTCATATGATAATGATAAGGTACAGGAAATCTTGCTACATATAGCGTAGCATTTAGTTATGAATTTTGGTTTGTGGTTTTATTTTTATTGAATTATTACTGAATTGTTTGACTTGTAAATGCTTTTTACCCATAAATTATCTGCATCTGTATACTCTACCCGCTTGAAGTACCGGCGTATAATATATTACCCAAAAAAGTCAGTTAATGATGAAAACTAACAAACTTGACTTTGCGGTCGGGTTTTTGGCGAGATTTTTTTTTCGTATTTTTATTTGGGAAGATTTACCCAAAAAACTGTGTTTAATGGCGTCTACTTGAATCGTTCTTCATTTTGACATAACCCACTTTAAAATTAAAGTTCATTTCCATAGGAAAATCAACATTATTGAAAAATAAAAGTTTATGCTATCGAATGCAGTTTTTTTATTTATTTTTAGGTTGCGTGTTTGTTCTATCGTACACAATAAATTAAAAAAATATAATTACTAGGTATGTCTTCCTTTAGTATTTATTATGTAACAGCTCCTAGACCACTTGAGAACTCGAAAATACATACCTTCATACCTAATAAAGGCTCATCGGCAAAGACACTAATGCGAAAAAGACTTGCAAAGTCGAACGTCCAAGTCTGAACGTCGCCGCATAATTTCTAGCTTAGTTTATCGGATACACTTTGGAGAGTGTGCAACTGATCTGCATGATTCCACCTTGCTCTTTTTTCTATTGGACTGCTTGTAGCTCGGAAAAGCGCTCGGAACCTACCTCTTCTAATCTATTATTCTGCAATGCCGTACAAAAATCATGCGACGAGGAGAAATGATCTATGGTTGTAACCCCCCCTCTTCGACTGTACTCAGATGGACAGCTTACAAGTGACGGCATAGTGCTGAAAATTATTACTTTATACCCTTCTATCATCCTACATAGGTCTCCTGGTTGTTCATTTACTACGTAAATTTTGTTCACGGACCTGTAGTCTATCCGTTAGATGTCTGCACACCATTTTGTACACATTTAGAAGATTCTTCAATTTGACGAATACGATTTTTTTTCAGGTCACTGAACTACTCAAAAAACATTATTTTTTTAACACACATCCGTAAGTCTCATCTCTCTTATCTAAATTTTCGCGTTTAGTATGATTAACAAAAACTTGGCTGCGAATATGGGTACCTCGATAATTTCAGACTTTATCGCTCAATTGACTATTGTTGAATATAAAAGTGGATAGTAGACGTGGTTTAGGGTGGAGTGTTCATTGTAATGTATTTATAAATGCACTGACTTTTTAAAATTAACATTTATTTTATTTGTACATTAATTAACAGAGCTATTTACTGAACTTACAAATAATATTATGATATTTAAGTATTAGCATTTATACTGATTAAGTGGAAATGTACTTCCATAATTTTTTTATGTTAATCAAATATTACGCATGGGCATTATAAAATTATTTTTTTTATTTCTTTAACTTTAACTTAGACATAGATTAAAAAAAAACACCAAGAATCTTCACAAAACTTTTCACCTATTGCGTCATAGACTGACTTGGACAATCTCTTAGGAACTTCATCAATTTTTATGTATTTCCTGTTGCATATAAATTAATTTAAACTAAAAGACTTAATTCAGCAACTCTAACTTTAGTGAGTCGAATTTGGGTATTTTTGTGCGCGCGCATCGTAACAAGTTACTCTGGAGAGTGTTAGCCAAACATTATATCGTTGTGGTATCAATTTAAATCAACGGATTTAAATGGATCTTCCAAACTTCCGAAATCCCAAACTTCTTACGCACGGATATTATTTATCCGTTGGGAAGAGTGAGCTCACTCTTTCCGTTTTAGGAAGCGGGGAACGCCACACGTTTATACTTATCGCTATACGATGACAACAACCAAAATAAGTAGAACCGCAACATACCTCGCCGCTAGTGATTCTACGGGTCAAGGAGATTTGGTAGTGAACCACACACGCTACACACAGAGACGCAGTTTGCTAAAAATTTCAAGGTGCTCAGGGCACATCTTTTGATTTACGTCGATGGTTGTTGGGTGTCCGTACGCACATCGTTACAAATTCATTTTTAATATTTTTTTCAAACCGTATCAAAACCAGTAGGTATTACTGACATAAAAAATATTTTTTTTAATCGGTTCAGGCATCTTCGAGTAGAACAGAACATGTAGGTATGCTTAGTTGTATAAACTGTATTGTTAGGAACTTCACCTAGGCAGAGGGCGGAGCCAAACATGATGTGACGCAACTAAAGAGGTTTCATGAAGATAGCTGCCGCCTACTTGGAACCTAACTTCTTTTCTGGAATCTTGATCTTCTTTTCTTTTTGGAGGGACGCTTGTCTGGGTTGGACGTGCTTAAGATATACAGATTTGTTATTTTAGTAATTACTGTGATTTTGTGTAATAATTTATAATTTGATGATAGAAACTGGTGTGATTTGTTAAATTGTTGTTTTAAAAATATGAAACCACTTCTGGTTCCTAAAAGTATTATATACAATGAGATGTCACAATGTTTAATAGTTCCATTACGAAAATACATACCTGACATATTAGTAGCTTGGTGAACATACCTAAAATAATTCAGAATCTCTTCCTATTTTTCAATCGTTTAAAATGTTTTATGGGATTTCTTGCTAAAACCAAAAAACTATAGATTTATTTTATGCGTTTTGTGATCCAAATATTGTGAAACAATAGGGACAAAAGATTGTGTGTTTGTTATGATTGAATGGCTGGGAATTTGTTTTAATTTTAGTTAAGGAAAACAAATACAGTTAATGGTTAATTAATAATTATTATTTCAATTGGACCCTTCTAATTTAAGCAACTAGGGCAGAGCCCTTACCTCGTTTTTCCTTAATACTACTTATTTATTGTTTCAGTAATCTGAAGCTATTTAAATTATAGAATTTTGTTATATGTGTTGTGTAGTCAGAACCGAAATATTGAAGTTATGATTAATTTCATTACTTCGAACCACAAATTTATAAGATAAGTTATCTGTAAGGTCATTTACAGGAAGGCAAAGAATCTGTGTACCATACCTACATAATAAGATGAAACAACAAACAATTTCAAATATGAATAATACTCATAATGTAAAGGGGCCTCGTGAATTAAAATAAACGCAGCTATATAGGTATACGTAAGTATGATTGAGGGAATGCGTTTGATATCGTTTCATTCTTGCTTGAACCCAGACGCGGTCCCTGCGTCTATTTTTGGAGGGGGTCTCCAGTAAACAGCCTCAGATTTTAGGGGGGGGTCACGAGTAGAGTAGAAATACTATAAATCGAGAAGAAAAGACTACTAGTGGCGCGCCATTTTAATGTAACATTTACGATTGGGGGGGGGGTCATCTCCCCTGTGGGGTCATGTCCGGTCCGAAGGGGGGGGGCTTCGGACCGCGCATGCTTGAACCAAATAAAAATAAAGAGACAATAAGCATAGAACGCGATTAGGGGTTTTACCTTGCAAGGAGAGATGACATCCAAAGACCTTCGAAAGGTTCTTGGATTATGCTAGTTTCCTCACGATATTTTGCTTCCCAATGATAAAATAAGAGGATATTCGGAAAAATCATTTAAAAATGACATATGTGTTGTTTTAGACATTTTTATTTGAACTTTTTAGTGCATCATCTTTGATGAAACATGAAACACGCACGAAGAGGCCCACAAAAGTAGCGATCTTGTATTTCGGTATTATAGTGCTTCAAAATTACTTGCATATTGAGTGATACGGTTTGTGCAATGTGCATGTATTATCTTTATTATACTTTTACGGTTTTGCCTCACTTCTTCCATGGTATTGTTAAATTGTCGTATTTGCACCTAAGTGCACACTGGTTCAACTTCATAATTGTATGATTTCGAATTCGAATCATTTTTATAATAATTCTTTCACTACCTACGTATTTTTGTAATTTGTTTTGAATGTTTTGATCCGGGCATTGACAATGACAACTGTCATGTTCAGTTTTTTTTTTCTTATGGATTCTGTCTCGTTACATCACCGCCATTTTGCCAGTGCGTTCTAATGATAAAGTTCCATTATTTAGCAATTATGATCAATATTATTGTTTTGTTTTTTAAATTTCAATTTCATGTTTAATGTTTAGTTTAATTTTAATTTCATGTTTAAGTTTTAATTATGTTTTCATATATAAAAAGTAATGTGAAGCAATCTCGTTCCCGCACAACCCGACAGGTGATAAAATAAGGTTTTAAAACTTTTTTTTTTTTTTTGCATAATATATATCTATACATATATGTTATTTGTACGTGTACGTTTCTATTTGTCTATTATTATTATTATTATTGTAAATTATTTATTTATTATTTTTTTTTTACTTTTTTTTTATACAATATTTTTATTAGTACTTACTTGTATTATTTTTAAATAGGTATATTGTTTATAGTATCATGATAAATATTTTTAGCGACGATGACGGTAGTAGTGAAGACGAATATTTTTCAGCCTCATCTGGTTCAACGAGCAGCAATGTAAGTTGCATTAGTATTGAACCAATATCTACCTTTCTGGAGAACACCTTTACCGGTGTGCCTAAAAATTTCAACGTCATTCATATTAACGCGCAGAGCATTCCGGCTTCCTATCCTGAAATGTTGGCGTCTCTTGAACATAATAACATCCATGCTATTTTAGTCTCCGAATCCTGGCTTCGACCCTGTCTTCCTTCGATCTCTTATTCTCTCCCCGGTTTCACACTCATAAGAAATGATCGCGTCGGACGTATTGGGGGGGGAGTGGCTATTTACCTTAAGGACAACATTCCTTTTTCAGTTTTGAGCAAATCGCCACAACCACCCCCAGCTTCCGCGGGCGAGCATCTTCTTATTGAAGTTATTCTTTCACATGTTAAAGTTCTTCTCGGAGTCTACTATAGCCCCTCCAAAAACGTCAACTATTTTTCTTCATTTGATAATCTCTTACTTAACCTTCTACCTTCTTATAATCACACCATTATAATGGGTGACTTCAATACTTGCCTTCTTAAAAAAGATCTTCGCTCTTCTTCACTCCAATCTATCGCTAAATCATACAACTTACATATTCTTCCTCTTAACTCTACTCATCATTTCCCAAATAGTATCCCATCTTTACTAGATTTGATATTAGTCTCTTCCCCTAATAATGTTGCTTCACATGGTCAGCACTCTGCTGATGAGTTTTCATACCATGATTTGATATTTATTTCTTACAAAATCCGTCCCCCTAAATCTAAACCGAAAATGGTCTTGCATCGCAACTTTAGTAGTATGGATCATGAATCTCTTCTCAAAGACGCCAAAAATATAGATTGGGGTCTCGTCGTTGACGCTGTTTCGGTGGATGAACAAGTTGCCATCTTTAATAAACTTGTGACACAATTATATGACATACATGCACCTCTACGTAGAATTAAAATAAAACATCTTCCTGCCCCGTGGCTCACCGACGAAATAAAGATTTTAATGCATAAAAAGTCGGCAGCGAAGTCGCGTTATAAATCACGTCCTACAGAGATAAATAAAGATAAATATGTTCAGGCCCGTAATCGCTGCAATAAGGTGTGTAGAGATGCAATGCGCCGACATGTTCATAAATCTGTTCATAACGAAAATCCAGGCAAAGTCTGGAAATTTCTTAAGTCTATGGGAGTCGGCAAATCACGTCCAGATTCCACTTCAAATAAATTAGACTTAGATGCTCTCAATCGACATTTTTCATTTGCTTCCCCCATAACAGAATCTGTAAAACGTTCTACTATAAATCATCTTTCTGCCATCCCAGCTCCTGACTACTCTCCTTTTACTTTCAATTGTTTCACTGAAAGTGACGTTAAGAAAAGTGTTGTGTCGATCTCCTCCAACGCTGTTGGCGGTGATAGTATCAGTAGGAACATGTTATTGCCCATACTTGACGTCATTCTTCCCGTCCTGTGTGCAATTTTCAACAAATCCACCTCCTGTGGCGTTTTTCCAGCTATCTGGAAAGATGCACAATTAATTCCTTTGCCGAAGAAACCAAATCCTACCTCCTTTTCTGAATACCGCCCTATATCTATTCTTCCTTTTCTGTCCAAAGTCCTTGAACGTCTTGTCCACTCACAACTTAATCTATTTCTAAATAGACAAGACCTCCTAAATCCTTTCCAATCCGGTTTCCGTCCAGGGCATAGCACTGTATCCGCCCTTGTTAAGATCACCGACGACATACGCAAAGGTATGGACGACGGCAGGCTTACTGTTCTAGCTCTGCTAGACTTCAGTAATGCCTTTAACGCCGTTGATTTCGATATCTTGCTGGCGACACTACGCTCTATTAACATATCTCCATCGGTAATCAATTGGTTTCATAGTTACTTGTATGGACGCCGACAACGTATTCACCTCGACGATGTATTATCGTCTTGGTGTAGTACAAATGCTGGTGTCCCTCAAGGCGGCGTGCTATCACCTCTTCTTTTTGCTATTTTTATAAACTCAATCTCTCTAAACCTTAAGTCTTCCTACCACCTTTATGCAGACGATCTCCAAATTTATTCTCAAGCCCGGCTCTCAGATCTTAATGTTGCCATTGAAGTAGTGAACGCTGATCTACGACAAATTGTTCACTGGAGTAACTCCTTTGGCTTGAGCGTTAACCCCACAAAAACTCAGGTTATATTAATTGGTAGTCCATATATGATCTCCAGAGTTGACTGGACATCCATTCCACAAGTAGTTTTTAACGGGGTTGTAATACCGTATAGTGAATCGGTCAAAAACCTTGGCGTAATTTTCGATCGTACGTTAAGCTGGGAACATCAACTGAAAACAGTCAGCAGCAAACTATTCGCTTCTGGTGGATCGTTGAGACGACTACGAAACTTTTTACCCACTGCTACTAAAGTTGCACTTGCACAATCTATTCTTCTTCCCATCTTAGATTACGCAGATATCTGTTATCTTGACCTTAATGAAGACCAGCTAAATAAACTTGAGCGTCTCCAAAATTATTGCATAAGATTTATATTTGGCTTGCGCAAATATGATCACGTATCTCAGTTTCGCATCCAGGTCAAGTGGCTCCCCATTCGCCTTCGTCGGAATGCTCATACTTTGTCACTGCTCTATAATATATTATTTAACCCCTCATCACCGCGTTATTTGAAAGATGTTTTTAATTTCTGGAGCGATGCGCACTCTTTGCCTCTCCGATCTAAGAACAATTTGTTACTCCAAATGCCTTCGGCACGCAGCGAAAATTTCTACGGCAAGTCTTTTGCTTTTCGGGCTGCTGAACTGTGGAACACTTTGCCTGTATCCACCAGAGAAGCTCCATCCATTGCCGTTTTTAAAAAAATGGTGAATCAGATTTATTTGTCTATATGATCACTTAGTTGAAGTCGTGTCAAGAAAATCTCCATGAGTAAAACATGATATTGTCTATGTATTAGTATATATTATATTCGTATTTATGTAGTAGCATGTACAATTATTATTTTGTAGGTTTATGTAGTATATTTTAAAAGTATTGTAGGTTATATATTTTATATATAATTAGTATTGGAGTTAACTTTCAAAATTATAGAATCATAAGTATCTTCCACTCATTATTTGTACTTCCCCGTTTTCCTATTATTCAATTCTCCTTTTCCATCCTGCGGTTGCCTGGAAGAGATCGCTCTTAGCGATAAGGCCGCCAATTGTTACTTTGTTTTTTATGTTTTGTATATTTTTGTTTTTTGTGTTCTTATTAAGTGCAATAAAGAGTTTATCTATCTATCTATCTATCTATGAAACTAAATGTTTTAAGACTTCAATGGCTATCATTTAATTTAATTATCTTTCTCAGATCAAATTTCATTTAAACACTAGAAATTAACATTGCTTACTTTGAAATACTGTGTTCGTTTAATTTGATGGTTTTTATATTTTTATGAATAGGTCTACGGGTAGGCGAGATGGAGGCTGAGCCTACAACTCGCCTGATGGAAAACGAAGTACCTAGAATGTAGTTATTCACTCTAGATTTAAAGGGACATCCATCCCCACCCATCCTATTTTGTGTCACAGGAATGTCACCTCCAAATAATTGTTTTAAAATAACTAACTAAATTCACAGTTTTAGAGAAATTAAAAAAAAAATAGTAAAAATAATCCTTGGGTTTAATGGTTAACTTTTCATGGCATGATTCGAACGAAGATGTTTCTCTCTACGAATACTTTGGTTGTAAGAACGCCTAGGCTGTGGAATGCGCTGCCTGAGTGGGGGTTTCCTCATAGTTATAATCTTCATCATCAACAGCCCACTACACGTTCCCACTGCTGGGACTCGGGGCCTTCTCTCGCAAGGAGAGAGTTAAGGCCATAATCCACCACGCTGGCCCAGTGCGGGTTGGCGGATGACACATGACTTCGAAAGATTCTAGGTACATGTCGGTTTCCTCACGATGTTTTCCTTCACCGTTTTAAGTTAGCGGCATTACGCACATGACTTCGAAAAGACAGTGGTGCGAGTGGGGTTTGAACCCGGGGTCTTCGGATCGGCAGCCGCCGTTCTCCCGACTACACCAGCCGTAACTTTATAATCTTAGTGTCTGCAAATAATAAATCGTTTTTTTTTTTTGGTAAGCACGCTCCATCGTAGACCGCTTAGTTGCTTAACATCAGACGGACAACAGATACCTATAAATATACCTACTCATTAAGGCCGTCACAGACGTAGCGATAATATAATAAATAAATATTGATGGACAATTCACACACAACACCACCTGACCCCAAACTAAGCAAAGCTTGTGTGATGGCGGCCAGATAGCTGATATAATACTTATATAGTTTTAAATACATACATACTTATTATACATAGAAACACCAAACAGTGTAAACATTTAAATATATTTTTATAATTTAAATTATGTTTTTTTTAATTTTATAACCCAAAAAGTGTTCGAGGCGCCTAAAAAACATTTCACGTCCAGAATCACGTTTATAAGACAATTAAACTGCGATTAAAGTTCATTATTCAACAGCAATTTTAATAAAAATAATCTGCGGTTGCAGACGTAGGTATAGTAACAGCTGCGCAAACGCAAGCATTGTTCCACGTACGAACGGGACAGGTATACCGATACGACGCGAGAGTGAAAGGGACAACTGTTTATCAGACCATGACCTCGGACAATAAAGTGAGTATGGTCAGTTATATTTGGCGATAAAGCAGAGATAGGGTTATCGCAAAATTCGGGTGTCATCGGGTTGAAATTTTGCAATGTTATTGTGTCCAATTTTACTTATCAGTATGTAAACATTATTTGTAACGATAACAATTGTTTATCTACGAATAACTGCATCTACCGACCGCTGAATTTCGACTTCGAATTTCTACAAATCTTATACCTTTAAATGTTTGTATAAATATATATATTATATTTATGTAGAATCTGAATCTTGGTAACGGCTAGAACTTCATGAAATTATGTATGCAGGGGGTTTCGGGGACGATAAATCGATTTAGCTAGATTGCATTGTTAAAAAATGTAATTTTATGTGCTTTTTCAGGTAATGAAAAACTCTTAGAATATCATTAGAATACAATAGCAAATTTCGCCTCTATAGTCAAAGGCTAAATAGATCAGGAGGTAAAAAGGCGCCCTCGGTTGCAAGGGACCCCGGATCGAATCCTGATGAGTACTTCTCATCTTCTTTTTTGTTCTTTTTTGTACCTATGTATGCTTAGATCTTTAAAACTACGTAACGGATTTTAATGCATTTTTTTAATTGTATCTGCCTAAACATAATTTAAAAAACCGAGCATAGCTCGGTCAACCAGGTACTACTTACTTAACTCTTAAGAGAGGAGTCTTTGCAGTACGCTTAAGGAAGTCCCTATAAAACTTTGCCAGCTTTTCTACTACCATGCAGTAAATGGTTCCAGTTTGGAGGGAAATGTTTCTAGTGAAAAATCAGGGCATAAAGATAAAACATGTTATATCTATGGATGACGAGCGCAGTGCAGTGCTAGGTAATGATTTAGACTCTTCACGTTCGAATAGCTGTGTGTCACTGTGCTGTCATGGGCTTGTTGCTATTGGAAAATGAATAGTACAAATATCAGATGATTTGTCTCTGTTACTTGTAATTTTTCCGGAAACATTGCCCTTCAAATAGGTAGGTACACTGTGATGTTTTCACAATACTGCTTCGCGGTAAAATAACTGGCAAAAAGTGGTACCTACCCTACAACAAAGACTGCTATACTAACACTACACTAGTACTAGGTACCTAGGTAGGTATTAGTAATTAAATTACCTACTTAATTTCAAAGTATCCTCAACTCCAAATTTGGGTTGAAAATAATTAATTATTTATTTATTAATTATCATAATCATAAAATAGCCGAAGGAAATTCATTCATAATAATTTAATAGGTAATTAATTAATAGCATTTTCTGTAAAAAAGAACGAGGTAACCGACTTTAATTATTTATTTTTTATAGAGTGACGAGACGATCAGATCATGTGGCTGATGGTAAGCAACGTGTCTTCTCATAACAACACAGTGTCAACGAAAAGTCTAAATCAAATATAAGGTGATTTATCTCTATTTTCTGTATTTTTTCTGGAAACATTGCCCTTCAAACCCGACCACAGTGATGTTTGCACGATACTGCTTCGCGTGTGAATAACTGGCAAAAGTGTGATACTCTGCAAAGAGTCCTAACACTGAAGTAGTAGGTATTACCTCTAGTAATGAAACTATGTACTCAATTTCAAAGTTTCCTTAACTCCAAAATGGTATGAAGACAATTAATTAAGTATAATTAATTATCTTCATTATGTTTATAAATAATAATTTACTAACATAAGTAAATTAATTATAAAATAGGCAAAGAAAATTCGTTTATTTATAATCAATTATTTAAATAATAAATTAATTACTTTTTTCTAAAAAAAAAAAACGATAACCGATTTACTTAATTTTTTTGATAATATCGAGTGATGATACGAGCAGGACATGTGCCTGATGGTAAGCAACATTCCTGCCACATAACAGCACAGTGACACGCAGCTATTGAAACTGACGAGTCCAAATTGTTACCTAGCATTGCACTGCGCTCGTGCACCACTGACTCCATGTGTGTTGTGTATTTCTCAATGTAATTTACTTTTCTTAATAAAGGTATTAAACCAAAGCAGCCAAGTGCGAGTTGGACGCGCCCACGAAGGGTTCCGAAGCAGCAAGTAACATAATACACAAGTTCTTGTAGTTCGGTGTAACTATGATCGATGTTTTAATAATTCAAACCAATTTAGCATGGTAATGTACATCATATACCTTTTTTAGTTTTATCATTCTCTTATTTTAGAAATTACAGACACATTTTACCACTTTGGAAGTGTCTCTCGCGCAAATTATTCCGTACCTATAGAAAAAAAGAACATATAGGTGTGATAAAAAAAAAATTGAGTTTCAGTTCTAAGTATGGGGCACTCTCAAAATTTAATGTTTTTTTTATTTTTTTTGTAAAAATCTAAATGCCATTCACAGAATACATCTAAATACTTACCAAGTTTCAACAGTGTAGTTCTAATAGTTTCGCCAATAAGTGGCTGTGACATACGGACGGACAGACAGACAGACAGACATGATGAATCAATAAGGGTTCCGTTTTTATGTTTTACGGAACCTTAAAAACAACAAAACACGAGTAGGACAACTTTAGAGTGGAATAAGTTGCCAGGATCACTGTTCCCTGAGAGATGCTCGTACAATCTAGAACTGTTCAAGGTAAGAGTGAACAGGTACTTTCCAGGTCAGCGTGCGTTATCTTCGACCACACCGTCGCTCACCATCAGGCGAGTTGACGGTCAAACGCGGACCTATGCGCGACAAAAAGAGACAGCAAATGACCTACACGATAAATAAATAAAAAAAAATTGGCAGTCATAGGAACTACCGATAGAAGTGAAACTTATAACACAGAATTTGATAGCTCACTTTGGAAATTACGCGAGTGAAACCGGAGGGCGTGGCCATGACTATCATCACTATCTAGAAATGCGTCAACATGCATTCAATGGGAAATGCTAATGCATTTCTAGATGACCATGGTCATGGTCCCGATTTATCCGGCAATTTCTTATAATTTCCTCGCGTAACGCTAGAATTCAATTCACAGCCCACGAAAAATCTGTTTGTAGTGCGCCAAATGTCGTCGCCGTCAGAGAAATTACAGGGCTTAGAGATATAACATCTTAGATCTCTGAGTGACGAGCGCATTGCAGTGCTATGTAATGATTTGGACTCTTCATGTTCCAATAGCTTTGTGTCACTGTGCTCTTATGTGGCAGGCATGTTGCTTACCATCAGGCACACGTCTTGCTCGTCTCGTCACTCTTTATTAAAAAAAAAATGAAGTTTTCACTTCAAAAAAATTGCCTTTATTTCTACTGCAAAAATGATAAATGAGAGTTTAACCCTTAATTAAGATTTTTATTAATTTACTTTTTAATTTGTCATAGTGTACTTACCTACTATGCGAGTAGATTAAACTGCCAGCACCCGCGGTTTTACCCGTGTAGTTCTTGTTCCCTTATTTTTTCGGGATAAAAAGTAGCCTATGTGTTTTTCCAGTCTATAATCTATCTATGTTCTAAATTTCAGCCCGATCCGTTCAGAAATTACGGCGTGATTGAGCAAGAAACATCCATACATTGACATTTATAATATTAGTAGGATTAAATTTGATAAAGCATGTGTAGTAGGTAAATGTAATTAGGCATATATGGTGACTTGCCTTAACAAGTATTCAGTATATTCCCATTGTTTAAAACTGTAGGTAATTTAAATGTTTTGTCACTTGTGTGTTATCTAAACTTGGTAAAACCGGTCAAAGAACGTAGACTAATTATTGTGTTGTTTTTAGAACTTAAGTTTGTTACGGAAATAACTGAGTTTCCTTTTATTGTATCTAACGGGTTTTTTTGTTAATATTTATAGCACTTTAGGTCCCCATAGTTGGGGCTAGTGTTACTAAGTAACTATGTTATTATCTGCGTCTAGTCTACTACCACAGTATAAAGAAATACTAGGTACATAGTAGTTCATCGCCTTCGATCTTGGGAGAAACGCCGATAATGTCTAGAAACGAGTAGGGTTGCCGCAATTTTAAAAACGTGGCACCAAAATAAAATTAAAACATGCGGAAGACGTCAGCCTTGAGCCGTGCTCCTGCAATACTAACATTGTAATGTAGGTAATGCTGGAGCACGTTTCCCGCGTCTCACCCCGCACGCCCGATCGACCCTTCTAGACGGCTTCGTCGAACGACTGTATGACTTAATAGTCTGGGCTACTAGGTACGCTGGGAAAATGCGAGTTGGCTAATGACACTTCACACTTTTCCACGAAATATGTATTTCTTTGGCAGTGATGCTGATGACAAACTAATAGGTAGATGAATCTCCTTTGAATTAATTAATAAAGATTTATAAAAAAACAAGTAGGGACAACTGCAATAGGGTACCGGACTGGGTCAAAAATACACTATCCTAATTAGTCCGTCAGCTAGATCATGGAAAAATATTGGACACGTATTTTTTGTTTTTTCATAATATTAAAAATCGTCAAAGATATAGACCATCAAACTTCGAGAGTGGGGGGTCGCCAGTCGCGACGTCACTCGTGAGTAAAACTCGTACTCACAAGTGATGTCACACGAAACTTCGAAGCGCTGTATCTTCGTCATCTTTTGTTTGTGAAACAAAAGAAAAAATACATGTACAATATTTTTTGGAAATCTAACTAACGGGCTACTTAGTTTTTTTGAGGATTGTACCCTATTGATTAACTTGAATAAGTCCTTCACCGGATATATTTCAGAGAGTCCAGCTGATGTCTATGATCTAATACCACTTGTCCCCCTTTTCTATCGAACTGCTCATAACTCGATAAAGCGACATATTTTCATAGCTCACATTACAAAAAATCGTATCTCTAGATTTGACTACATGAATGGGGATTTTTCTCCAGAAAGAGGAAGCAATTAAAAATTGGCAGTCATTAGGACTGCTGATAGAAGTGAAAACTTATAACTTAAAATTTAAAACTACTCTCTTTGAAAATCGAAAACGCGGGTGAAGCCAGAGGGCGCTGCTAGTCTGGAATAAATTTTCAAAGCATGGTCGTGTACATAGATTAATAACCCCTAGATTGATAGTGTTCAAACAAAGGCTTCATCTTAAGTGAGGCAAATCTTTTTTACAAGCAAAAAACTTTTTTTAAACGTCCTCGGTACGTACCTACTGAAGTTCACCAAACCAAACTTGAATGTCGTGGAGTGTGTGCAGTGAAGGACCAGACAAACCACCTAAATATTTTTATTGTAAGAGGCGCATTCACTATCGCTGAACCTAGACAACTAACGCTAGTTTCGAATGCACTAAGCCAATATGGCTCACTCTGATTTGCCTCACTTTTCCGGCGCTGATCCGGTTTCTAGGCGTTATTATTCTATGGTTGTCTAGATAAGTCTTCTAAGCATGGCCATCTAGAAATGCGTCCCGAGTAGGTCCCAAGTTCACCCGAACGTTTCTTTCATTTACGACCTTGACGATGAGCTTCATTCACAGCCCACGAAAAATATGTATATGGTACGCCAAAACAAGTGTTAACTTAAAAAAAAAAATTTAATAGAATCTCAGACCAACACAATTCTTGTATAGAATTTAGATAAGTTTTGTATTACCGCGATTCTTGGTTCTCAATTCGAAAATCGAATGTGCAGAAAACCTCTTTGCGGGATGTCGAGTGAAAGTGATGCAGCGAATTATTTATTCTTTTTTCGAAACGAGTTCTGCCGAACGATGCATTCGGCCTCGTTCGTGTCATCGACCCTTGTATTCGGGCGTCGCCGACCATTACGTTTGGAAAGGTCAGGTCTGCGGATGTGAGCCGTTTGTCTGTGTGCGTCCGCTTTTACTTTCGACTCGCCTTATTTGTGTGTTTTCATTTGGAAATTCGAAATTGGAAGGGTTATTTGGCGGGAAATGTTTACAAAATAGTAGCCATACTACAACGACATATTTGAAACAGCTGAAGGAGTCAAGGAGTAGTATCCATTGCCAAGAATAAATAACAAAAAAAGACTTATTTGAAGTGTGTATTCAAGGTTTTTTCGATTTAAGTACTTACCTAAATGTTTGAGTAAAGTGTGTTGGTATAACATTTAATTTTTTCCCGGACAAAGCCTTTATTATTAAGAATAAATTACAATTCAATCTACACTACACTAGGTACATACCAACCCAACTACTTGCTATTGCTCTATCATAATTAGTCCATCTAGCACAGTGTTACTTGCCTATTCTTGGATCTAGAAATAATCAAGATGATCAAGCCTATTATCTACTAATGAGATGTTTTTAGAATATAGCCCATTGAAAAGAAATTTTTGGGTTGCTTGCTTCAGAGGACTGAATACGATATAATTTCACTACATATATTTGTAAAACCATGATTTTTTATTACACAAAATACATACTATTTTAAATTACATTAAAAATAAATGTTTAAAAAGCCCTCCACAAACGCTGTTTCTGGTCAAGTGACGCGCGTGACGTCACACGCCAGTAAACAAATCACTGTTCTTAGAGAAACCGTTTACTGTAGATGGAATATTTACAAGCGTGTGACGTCACCAGCACTGCCATCCTTAACAGTGCATTTACGTCGAAGAAAAAAAATCAGTAGGTATTATAAAAAAATTGGCGTATTTTACAAAAAATACACTATAGGTATATTGTAAAATAGAGTGAAATATGTTTATTTAATGTGTTATCTGATAAGATGATCATAATATACGCTATATTTTCAACATTGTCAAATGCCGTATTCTATTTTTGATGTTATAGGTGCTTCTTCTGATGCGTGAAAGAGAAACGATGAGAGTACGTTTTTAGGATGCACCTTCACAGCTTCACGTAAAACTGACGCCCTGAAGTTAGCTAATCAACATTTTGGTACACATTTTGACTAAGTGCAGGTTAATACTTCTTAAGTTGGAGATATTATCTATTCTATGGTTGAAATTAGGCTTCGAAGCACGAGAAATAAATAGAAGAAGTATTAACTCCTTGCCTACGTATATATTTAAGTACCTTCACACATTTTCTAGATTAATGCAAATGTGAGAATAAATCGTACACATTTCAATTTGCTACAAATAATTTCTTCTTAAATGTGGTCTTAAATTTTTTCAGTAAGAGTAAAAAAAGTTTAGGTAAAAAAAATTGGCAGTCATAGGAACTGCCGATAGAAGTAAAAACTTGCTGTTGCTCTGGTACTGGTACCTAGGGGCAAACGCAACTCTTTTATATTTCTGTTCTCCTGGTATCTAGAGATAAACGCTGGGCTGTTGGAGGTAGGTAATCGAAACTCTTTATTGTTTCTGTTGCCTTTGTACCTACCTGGCCGTTTTTACCGAGTTTACCCGAAGATTTCATATCCGATCCGATCCATTATCATATCCAAGCGTGACGATTGATGAATCCATTTCACAGCCCACGAAAATTCTGTCCATAGCGCGCCTAAAGAAGTTTTCACTTCAAAAAATGTACTAGATAAAGGCTGCACCCCATTTTTGGTTCAGGTAAACAAAGTCTACGAGATAAAGGCACTTTACTATTTTTTTAAGATAGCGATTTGGGGACTAGAGAGGAGATCCCCAAACTTGAACGTAAGCTTATAGGTTGTTCACACCAAAAATATTAAATAACTTCCTCTGAAAACCACGTTTGGGCACCGTAGGTTATTTACTGGGCTGTTTATGCTTAAATAGGTACTCTTTTGGGCGTTGGGCACCCAATACGCACCTTTGGGATGGGTCGTCTAAGTATCAGCTGGAGGCTCTAGAATCGATCGAGAGACGTGCCAAAAGGCTAATAGGCAACGACACTCTTGTGCGAAAAAGACTTCAAAGTCTTGAACATCGCCGCAAAATTGCTTTCTTTTCGGGTTTTCATCGGATACACTTCGAATAGTGTGCAACTAATTTGCATGATCGAATACCACCTTGCACTTTTTTCTATCGGACTGATTGTAGCTTGAAAAAGCAACGTCGTTTCATGGGTGATGTTCTAAAGAATGGAACGAAGAGATTTGACTCTACTTTTGCGACATCAACGTCTAGGCTGTGGAATGTGTTACCTGAGTGGGTTTTCCCTGATGGTTACAATATAGGTGTCTTCAAATCGAGAGTGTATCGGGCTCTTCTAGGTAAGCACGCTCGCATGTTAAGCGTAACATCGGGCGAGATGGCGGTCAAGTGTAAACCTATAAAAAGCTAAAAATATATGAATATTTCTAGAGTAATGAATAACCCTGGTAGTTTAAAACAATACCTATAGTTAACCTAATCTCTGTACCGTCTGATTCTACTATAAATACACTTTTGTTTCCAGCTGATGACTAAATAATACAGTATTTGTGTATTTTGAAAACAAAGGAACATCATTACTTGACTATGATTCACGTATAAAATTAAAATTGAAATGCGATATCTATACCAATCAGGCGTTTCTAGGCAAACCAAAAAATGGATTCAAAACATGATAGGTTGTTAGTCATTTTAACTAATAAATATTTCGTCATATTAGATGGTACCCATGTAGTACCCATTATAAAATTTTGATTTTTATTCAAATTTAAGGCCTAGATAGGTAAATGAAAGGTATCATGTTACCTATAAATCTCATTATTATTATTATTCTACTATCATTCTTCCTACTAATACTACTCATGTCATAAATTTCAACGTTTGGATGTTTGTTGTACCTATCGTAACGTTGTAGTGGACTCTTAGCAGAGTCCGCCTGGGGAAGTACCACACCTTTGCCAGTTATTCTACCGCCAAGCAGTAATGTGCAAACATTACTGTGTTTCGGTATGAAGGGCAAAGTTTACAGAGAAATTACAGGGCTTAGAGATATAACAGCTTAGATCTCTGGGTGACGAGCGCAGTGCAGTGCTAGGTAATGATTTGGACTTTTGATGAATAATTTCTTCATGGTCCAATAGCTGTCACTGTGCTGTTATGTGGCAGGCATGTTGCTTACCATCAGGCACATGTCATGCTCGTCTCGTCACTCCTTATTAAAAAAAAACATATGGCATGCCTCTCGAAAAGGCTACTTTGTATGGGTCAACTATTAAAATATTTTGTAATTAGTATTTTACGTGCAAACATCAATAAAGATTTTTGTATTTGCATATGTATTTGTATTTTTGTGCTGAAAAGTATTATTGGCATGCTTTTTTAACTCACCATCTGTAAGTCAATTTCCGCTATAAAATAAATAAAATAAATTTATTTCAATCAACTAGATCTTAACTATACAATCGCGGCATTTTCGCAACGCAAAAAATCGCTTTAATAAAGATAAAAAAAAAAAAAAAACTATAATACAATATTTTCTTACTTCTATAAACAGGTACCTATATTATTTTGTTAGCCTGAACTAGGTAGAACCTGTGTTTCAGGCGAGAGAAATGCCTTTTTACCTAAAGTATATATAATTTAATTATATTAGAGTAGTTATTAGTTAATTAACAAATAAAACATTCCTATGTTTAACAAGAGTAGGGCATTTAATTGATGACTGCACAAGTTTTTAACAAATTCTACGAAATACAGTTTGGACAATCTCTTTGTCCAATTCTTAGAAATCCAAATATTCCTACGATGCACATAATTGGCCTAGAAAATTCAACTTACGCCTAAGATTAGTTATCTATGGAGAGAGTAATCCACCGTTATCGCGTAGTGAATTTTATAAACTAGCTATAGCAAGCAACTTATATCGTAAACGTGACAGTGTGGATGTTTTTTATAATTGGATGTTTGTTGCTCAATCAGTTTATTTAGAACTTTAACTAATAATAAAAATGTTTAATTTAGGATCGAAAATGTATGT
Source organism: Ectropis crepuscularia (assembly GCA_963693475.1). Lineage (NCBI taxonomy): Eukaryota > Metazoa > Arthropoda > Insecta > Lepidoptera > Geometridae > Ectropis > Ectropis crepuscularia. The sequence goes on from OY856361.1 coordinate 5,170,219, forward strand.
GCATTTTTCCTACATTTATTTAACTATTATCCTACTAATACTACAGGTAAATGTCAAAGATTGGATGTTTGTTGATACATCACGTTGGAATTTTTGAACGGATTAGGTGGAAATTTGGAATACAGTTAATTTATTTTAAAATACTATTTATCCCGGAAAAAATACACGGGTACTACACGGGTAAAACCTTGGAGTGCTGGTAATAAACAAAATATCTAATTAATTTGATTACCTAACTAGCTTGTTTTGCTGTGAGTGTAATTTTTCTAAGATCTGTGTTACCCATTAAGAAGTCAATAAAAATTGAGCTATATATAGGTATAACCTACCTATATACCTAACTGAAGAGATTGAAGTGAAATCGTACAATAGATCTTTGATCATGAAAAATAGTCAAAATATGATTCCAGTTTTTACCTTACTAATCCTCATCCTGAATTGCTCCCGGCGCAAAGATGCTCATGAAAAATAATTACAAAATGATAATAAACAACAGTACAAGCTCTACTTGAATAGAGTAGGTATAACTCGAGAAATGTCACTAAAAATAAATATTTTTTAAAGAAATAATGTTACAGCGGCTGTGGAACAGGCCATATTTTCTAATAAATACAATCCTACTAAAATCATAAATGTCAAAGTTAGCTTAATCACGTCAAAACGTCTGAACGGATTGGGTTGACATTTTTATCATAATTAGATACATGATAATCTGAAATAGCACGTATACTACTTTTTGTTACAAGGATATAAAGGAAACGGAAATTACGCGGGTAAAACAGCGAGGTAAGTACTGCTAATGTTCGTATAATTCTTACGCCTATAAAAATACACACAATAAAAGTGAAACTTTAACTAAAACCAATAATAAATAAGGTAACTGATATTTTTCTATATAGGTATAATATATACAAGGTACAATATATAGCATAAAGGCGGCCTTATTGTTTAGATCTATTTCTTAGATGAAACCAGCAAGGCAAGGCAATGTGTAGATCTGTTTATGCCTAGATGTCGGTCAAAAACGAGCACGCTGCTTGTTGAGCCAGTGACCCCGACACGCCCTCCACATCATGATTACTTAAGGTTAAGACAGTTATTTATATAGCATTGAAAGATAATTTTAGATATAATTAAATATTTACGAGTCTATAACAATGGACAATGGTAAACTATTTCCTCTATTGCACGATATTTCAGTAAAAATACTATTGCGTAAGATTTGCCTTTCAAGCGGATTCAAGTAATTTTGTCATTATATAAATTTCAACTATTTGAAATTGGAACACTTACTTATTAGATTACGCAAAGAATCCTTGACCTATTTGATTTTGCAGATAGGTGGCACCGTTTACTATCGGGTGGGGCGTACGCTTGTTTGTCACTCACAAAAAAATATCTTCGGCACAGTGCACTTTGCAGTGCAACCGGAAGACGCAGTGTTGGACGGCCTCCCACTAGAACACTAGATGGACAGATGACCTCACAAAGGTCGCTGGAAACCGCTGGTTGCAGGTTGCGCGGGACCGTTCGTTGTGGAAATCTAGGGGGGAGGCCTATGTTCAGCAGTGGACGTCTTGCGGCTGATGATGATGATGATGACAGTGCACTTTATGATTCCATAGATGGTACTCGGAGCCTTCTTTCACAAGGACAGAGTAAATATAGAGATATAAGACCATATACACGTGTTTCCGTTTGAAGGGCAATGTTTCAAGATCAATTAAAAAGCATAGACATAATGCGTCTTACCACTGGGTGACTTGGTGCTCGGTAATGGTTTGGACTCTGCATCTTCAAATAGCTGCGTGATACAGTGTTATTATAGGCAAGAGTGTTGCTTACCATCCGGCACTTGTCCTTCTCGTCTCATCTCTCTTTATTATCTATATAAAAAACTAATTTATTAGATAAGTGCAAGTTTTAGATTATGGAAAAATATGGGATACGGATTGTTTGTTCTACCAAATTATTAAAAATCGACAGAGAAAAAACAACTAACTGCCGGAATGGTGGGTTGTGTCGTTATGTAGGCATATGTTAACGGAAATGTATGTAATCCGTCATTGTATACAATTCCTAGGAAATGTATGTAATTCCTAAAATCGCACGGAAAAGTGTGAAATAAATTATATTATACACATTTCCTAGGAAATCTATACATTTCCTAAATAGCAATCGGAAATGTAAAACATTTAAGATATTTGTGGGTACGCGGGGACAGCGGGACGAGGGGAGGGTATCGCTTTAGGTTAGGTTAGGTTTTTTTTTAATTTAGGTTGTTCGCTTCGAGTTTTGAAAACTTACAGATTGCTATTGACTCACAACTTATGTTTTGTTTCCCGATTCCATGGTTTCCCAACAGTTCAAACGCTATTTGATACGTTTGATTGTTTTTTTTTTCCCCAGCATTGTACCGGGCTCGTGGACTATCCCTGACGAACAGGATTGTCAGGGGTTCCTACGTTTGGATTGTTGGACCTGGGCTTGTAATTAACAAAATAGGTTAGGTTAGAGTTTTATTACAGAAAGCATTTACTTTATACATTTCATAATACGATATTGAAATTACTAATATACAATACGGTGTTTGACAATGTTTAAAATATAGCATAATTTATGATCATCCTATCAGATAACACATTAAATAAACATATTTCACTCTATTTTGAAATATATAGTGTGTATCTTTTGTATAATACGCCAATGAAAATTGTACAAATACTGAATTATAATCTGCGACGTAAACGCTGTTTCTAGTCACGTGACGCGCGTGACGTCACCTGCCAGTAAATGTTCAATCTACAGCAAACGGTTTCTTTGAGATCACTGCTTTGTTTACAGGCGCGTGACGTCACGCGCGTCACGTGACCAGAAACAGCGTTTTTGGCGGGGTTTTTGAACTTTTCACTTTAAACATTTATTTTTAATGGTAAAACAGTGAATCTTGCAGAAATATTCATGTAGTATGGTATATTGTGTAATCAAAAATCATTTAAACGGTTTTATAAATTTAGTCAAATACCGTATTTCGAGGAAATAGAAATATTTAGAAATGTTTTTTAGAAATATTTTTTATAGAAATATTTTATTTACCAAAAACATTTGTACATATACAGAGAAGCTTATCCAAGCCTTAGGTAACATTATATAAGTAATACTTAGGTTTAAAACGAGAATACAGTTTATGGAAAGTTACTTAAGAATAAAACTATGCTTAAAATATGTATAGTTAAATTTCTCTGTACAGAAAGCTATTTCTCTATGAGCCCCAAACTAGGCAAAGCCTGTATCTTGGGGCTCAAGTGCAAGTTTGCTAAATGAGTTATTTGTTGTTTGGTAAGGCAATTTGCATAATTATAATTACACACAATTTACATAAAAATAGTAATGCATAATATCTGTAGCCGTACCTGTTAAGTACCTACAAGCATTACGCCGCCCTAAACTGTAAATTTGTTTCTCTTTGTTACTCTTCATACACTGTATACATTTCCTGGGATATCTATGAATTAAATAGTTTTTCAAACAATATTTTATACATTTCCTAAATAGTATCGGAATTGTACACATTTCCTAGGATTTGTATACAATTCCTTGATTTCATACATTTCCGGTAACATATATATTAATTATATTATACTAGTAGCGCCCCGTGGTGTTACCCGCGAAGTTCCCGTTTCCGTTGTTACAATTGTTTTTCCGGGATAAAAAGTAATAAAGATATAGAATAAAGATAAAAAGCTTATGTGTTCTTCTAGACTATAATCTATCTGTGTTCCAAATTTCAGCCCGATCTGTTCATACGTTAGGACGTGATTGAGCAACAAACATCCAAACATCCATACATTGACATTTATAACATTAGTAGGATGTCTTACATAAAAATCGTATATGCCTAATCGTATACATACATGTACATAGTAATCGTATGAGACGTCACCCGAAACTTAGAACTCACAAGTAGACGAGAGATATTATATCGAGTAAAAATACTTTACTATTAGCGTCCCACGGTTTTACCCGCTTAGCTGCCGTTGCAGTTGTTTTCCCGCGTTAGAAAATATTGTATGGACTATTAGATATTTTTAATTTTTTGTAGGTTTTTCATTTAACTTATACGATTTTAGGGGGGGTCATGTCCCCTGTGACCGCCCCCCTTCGGCCCGCGCATGCTTGAGTGGATTTTTCCTGATAAATAATATCTGGACGTCTACTCTCTTTCTACGAACGGAATTTAGAAATAAACTCGCGACTTTCCTTCTCCTGTTCTATCGTTTATCGGATCGGTATCGGATCTTTCGTTTACACTAAAAGATCGAGAAAAAATGCTCTTTCCAGCTCTAGCTCTATGTTCGTTCAGTTTAAATCGGCCTTCATTAGAGTAGGCTTAGAACATTTAAACGTCAAAAGAATGTTCGATCGAACAAATCGAAGTAGAAGCGGAGTGGGGAAGTCGCGAGTTTATTTCGAAATTACGTTTTTCGTAGTAAGCGAGTAGTCGTCCTGGGTGTCTTCAAATTTAGAGTGAATCAATATTTTTCAAGATAATTGCGACCACATCGTCCCTGAACACTTACAGCATTACTTTGTAGTTAACCCAAAATTGTGATTTTTAGGGTTCCGTAAAACGTAAAAACGGAACCCTTATAGATTCGTCGTGTCTGTCTGTCCGTCCGTATGTCACAGCCACTTTTTGCCGAAACTATGAAAACTACACTGTTGAAAGTTGGTGAGTAGATGTATTCTGTGAACCAAATTAAGACGCAGTGCTGACGTATGCTGACGCATTTCTAGATGGCCATGCTCATGGCCACGCCCTCCGGTTTCACCCGCGTAGTGTCCAAAGTAAGCTATCAAACTCTGAGTTATAAGTTTTCACTTCTATCGGCAGTTCCTATGACTGGCATTTTTTAATATAGGAATTATAGTAATAATTTATCAGACGGACTAATTTGAATGGTACCTATGTGGGTATAATTATTTTGACGTCATTTTTTTGAGTCATCTCAATTCTTTTGCAGTTTTCCTGGCATAGCTATGCAAGTTAAATCAACTAGACATTTATGAATTGTAAACATTACTGTGGTACAGTTTGAAGGGCAATGTTTACAGCGAACTTACTCAATTCAAGCGTTATTCTACGTGTCGGATTACGCGAGTAGTGTAGTAATATTTTTTGAACTCTACCTAGTTAGAAATTACAGGGCTTAGAGATATAACAACTTAGATCTCTGGGTGACGAGCGCAGTGCAGTGCTAGGTAATGATTTGGACTCTTCATGTTCCAATAGCTACGTGTCACTGTGCTGTTATGTGGCAGGCATGTTGCTTACCATAAGGGACATGTCCTGTTCGTCTCGTGAACCTTTACTTAAAAAAAAATCTGCTCAGATACTAATGGTACCTATCTGATTTACTGCTTGGCCGCACGTAGTTATGAAATTAAAAAAAACTAGATATATCTCCTTAGGTTATTTTTAACTTCTTGTCAATTTTCTTAAGATTTTGAAAAGTAAATTGACTAGATACTAGAGTTTTTTAATCACTTTATTTTTATTTATTTATTTATTCCAGATATTAGCGATAAGATTGCTTATTGACCCAATTCTTTTGTTTTTTAAGTAATACTGTTGTTTTCTGTCTTTTTTTTAGCTTTATATGAAATGGTTTTTGTTGCCACACAAAAATCTTTGTTATATTTTATAAGGTGCGCCATGTTTATCGTTTATCCAATCAAATCTAAATAATATTTAAACTGTAAGTAAGTAGATACATTCAGTAGTTAGGTCACGCTCTTATCATAAAACATAAACAATCATGACGACAAACTTATTACGCGCAGCATTGTCCTTCAGACCAGTCCGTATCAATTGCAAAATTATCTTCAGACACACTCCAGACAATCATAAAAACACACAAAAGATAATTTCTAAATGAATCACCATTACGAAAAATACGCTATTCACGAAAAATAAATTTCTTTATTTGCTTGTTACTATCACTATAACAAATCATAACAAAGAGATATAGATAGATAAGTGAAATGTCACTTCCTTTTGTGACGTAGGTTAGCGATATTACATGTCTCACATGTTACGAAGGAACCATCGGGCAGTTTATTGACGCCGCATTCGTCTGAACTTGGGGTATAAGCCACTGTGAATGCCATCTAGGTAAGGTAACTCAGTGCAATTGCAGTTCTGTTCATGTGAACACGAACTATTCGCCGCGCCTTATCACAAAAAAAAAAGAAAACAAATATAATTATTAAACCGCCAAAACAAATGTCAGTTCAAATTAGAAATTAAAAAGTTCAAATTTAGAAGTGAAAAGCGAGAGCACGTGTGCGAGAGGGACGGATATAGAGCTAACACGCGTCCACTGACGTCGACCGTTGCATAGCGAAATAATGAAAAGTGCCATGTGCCATTTAGTTATTTCGTTGTGTTTACGCGCTGTGCTAGTTTATTTCGTTTAGCTAAGTTTAATTGGAGACTTTCGAGTGTGGCGCCATCTGCGTGTCGCACACGTTGTGGAACTTAACGGAGCTGTCAAAAGTGTCAAAACAATGGTAGCCTCGTGATCGACTCAAGGTGGATCGGTTTTGGAAGACCCGAGGCTTCGGCGAGATGCGTTTTTGGCGCGTTCAAACTGCATCTTGCATCGCGGGAAATTGAACTAGCGGTGTTTTTTTCCAAACTTAAGTAACCTAGGACAATCTTCAGTGCGCGCGAGCGATTCGCACGCGCCTGGCGTCGCCGCGAAAATACACGAAAATCTGCCGAATGAACCCCGACTGTGACACATCCCGCCAATTCCATTCGAATATTTCGAATGCCCCTAAAACGTTCCAATTTTGAATGTAGCGGAATAGAACCGCGCGTTCGATGACCTCATGAAGTGAAACGATTATTTCTTTCATTCTGCTCAATGTGATCAATGTCTATAGAACATAGTGCCTTAAAAACAGGAATTTGTGATGTTTATAGTGCAAAGTAATATAAAAATAGGATATTTATAAGTGATAGTGAACTTTGAAAGAATCGTTACTGAAACAATATATTTTCTATATGGACCAATGCAACATTACCACTAGGTAAGTACAATTTATACGTATGTGATGTTAATTTATTATTGTCAAGTAGAATGCCAATCTTAATCTACTATGAACTTGATTGAATGACTACGAAGTTGGCTGCACTTCGCATGCATTCCTAGTCCGCGACTTCAAAACCACCTAAGTGAAAATGCAACTTCGCTGGACTAGGGTTTGCGCAAGCGAAAATCACCCCTAGAAGTTGGTATAAAATGTGTATTTTTAGATAGAAATCGTGTGTGCTGCTTATTTTTGGGTTGACGAACTTGTGAAAGATATTTTTGTTGGCGAAATGCACATGCGTGGTATTGCAGTAGCCTTGTCGGACCATTGGCCTTCGGGCTATCACGGTATCTAGGTACACTTATATACCTATGTATATATTGTTATATACTTATAGCTACTTAACTGCTGGTTTTAGATTTATATCGTATGCTGTCTAAGATTATTATTGACATTTTAATTATGGGCCATTTTTGCTTTCTTCAATTTATGAGATATTAGCAATTTATGAAGCCCCGCGGCTAAACACGCGTGGTTCCCGTTCCAGTTACTTTTTTGCGATAAAAAGTACCCTATCTGTCACTCCAGACTATAATCTAACAGTGTTCCAAATTTCAACCAGATCCGTTCTGATGTTCCGACGTCGTTGAGCAACTAAACTCGAAACCTCCAAACTGACATATATGATATTAGTAGGATTGAACTGAAAGGAAAATTATTTAATTTAGACATAATAAGCAAATAACCAGCACGTTTATTAAGTTAAAACCTGACTTAAAATTAAGCTAAGCGAATTGAAATTTTAATATCATTAAGTACTTCGCTTATTGTGCCCATTATTTTTATAAGTATGTAATGTGTCGCAGGCAAATAGCTTAATCAGCCGTTCAATCAACAGCCTAGACTCTGTACTAAACAGCGCCGTTTAATTAGTTTCCTGACTGATATTCTGTCACTTACATAATCTAACGGCTAGGCAAATAAGTTGGGTCGTTGACATTTAATTACTTGTCTAGCTTGTTCTTTACATGCCTAGTCTGTTTATTTCAATTTTGTTCCGTTTTACGCCATCTTGTACTGAAACTCTCCAAACTGTCAAAATGGCGTCGCCCAATAAAAACATTTGTTTTTTTAATCTAAAATAACCTAACCTTGCTATATTTAAAAGTATCTACTTAAATGTTAAATAATTTCTTATGCCACATGTTCCATCTTTTTGAAGTGAAAACTTCTATAGGCGCACCACAGACAGATTTTTCGTGGGCTGTGAATTGAATTCTAGCGTCACGCTCGGGAATGATAAGCAGTTTTCGGGTAAACTCGGGACCATGGACATTGGTAATCTGGAAATGCGTCAGCATTTTCCATTAACCATCTAGAAATACGTCAGCATTTCCCATTGGCTATCATTGGCAGATGGCCATAGTTATGCCCACGGCCTCCGGTTCCACCAGCCTAGTTTCCAAAGTGAGCTATCACATTCTGAGTTATAAGTTTTCACTTCTATCGGCAGTTCGCATGACTGCTATATTTTTGAAGTGAAAACTTGTTTAGGCGCACCTAGACAGATTTTTCGTGGGCTGTAAATTGAATTCTACCGTCACGCTCGGATATGATAAGAAATCTTCGGGTAAACTCGGGATCACGGCCATTGGTCATCTAGAAATGCGTCAGGCAATGGGAAATGCTGACGCATTTCTGGATGACCATGCCAAGATGAACAGGCCACACCCTCCGGTTACACCCGTGTAGTTTCCAAAGTAATCGTCATCATCATCGCGTTTAATCCTGGTTACATCCTTAGCTTTCGGTTTGGAGCCCAGGGTCCGCTTTCCTACTTTTATTTCTCCATTTCGCACGATCTTCGGCATCCTTCAGTGTGAGACCATTGGCACGCATATCATCCCCCACGACGTCAAGCCAGCATTTCTTAGGCCTTCCCCTTCTACCGGGTTCCGGCGGAGGTGGGGCATAGCTAGGCATTTATTCCCCACATAACTTGTCGGTTTTCGTAATACGTGGCCATACCAACGCTGGCGACTTTCTTGCATTTTGTCTGCTATGTCACGAACATGAAGGCTTCCGCGGATGCGGGAGTTTCTGACGCAGTCCTTCCGTGTCACTCCACACATCCAGCGCAGCATATTCATCTCCGTGACACGCAGTTCTTGCTTGTGTCGCTCAAGCACTGGCCACGTTTCACTGCCATATAGAGAGACAGACCTAATGATGGATTTATAAACCTGTCCTTTCAGCTTAACCGGCATTTTGGGGTCGCAAATGACACCAGTCGCCTCGCGCCACGTTGCCCACGCTGCTGAGATGCGTGCCTTGACGTCGTGATCGATGTCTCCTGACGCGTGGAGTACAGATCCCAAGTATCTAAACTGGTCCGTGTCCGTGTGTGTAGTCGTGTAGTTTCCAAAATTAATATAATTTTATATTACCGTCGTAGCTGAATTTGCAAACGCTGTTTTTCTACAAATAAAATCTAAAATGTCAAAGTGAAGGATGAGGGTAAGATCACTAAATCACCACTCAAAAAAAAACATTAAAAAATTGGCAGTCATAGGAACTGCCCACAGAAGTGAAAACTCATAAACTCAGAATATGATAGTTTACTTTGGAAACTACGCTGGTGAAACCGGAGGGCGTGGCCATGAGCCATAGATAGTCCCGAGTTCACCCGAAGATTTTATCAATCCCGAACATGCCGCTAGAATTCAATTCACAGCCCACGAAAAAATTAGTCTGCGGCGCTCCAAAGAAGTTTTTACTTCAAAAATCAGTTTAGCAGTTTTGGATCAACCTAATCAACGTAACACGAATTTTTAAACAAACATACTTATAATAATTTCATCCTACTATCAATAGGTAATATAATAATTGTGTTTGACTTTCGCGATTTGAACATACCTAATAGGTATAATCCAAACACTGTACAGGGCTTACATAAGTCCTATGCAATCACTATCCAGTGTTAATATTATAGGTAATATTGGTATATAAAGGCAAAATCTCAACCCACTAATCCCACTATCCCACTAATTTTATAAATGTCAAAGTATGGATATTTGTATATTTGGATGTTTGTTGCTCAATCACGCCGTAACGTATGAACGGATCAGGCTGAAATTTGGAATACAGTTAGATTATAGTCTGGAAGAACACATGGGCTACTTTTTATCCCGGGAAAACAACGGGAACAACGGGAATGGGAACTACGCGGGTAGCACCGTGGGGCGCTGCTAGTAATTAAATAAAGATTTAAAAATATTAGAATTGTGGATTTTCGTTGTTGATTTATCAATCACGGTAGATAATATAACAAATGTCTGGAATAACAACTTACTACTTATTCTGGTACTTTTTATTCTGGTAAAATAACGGGTTCAGGAATTACGCAGCTTTAAACGCGAGGTGTTTCTAGTTGTTAAATAATTTTGTTGTTGTTTTGTTTTTTAAACTTTTACCTATAGGTTTACAAAATGACCGCCATCGCGCCTGATGTTAAGCGACGGTCTACGATGGAGCGCGCTTACCTAGAAGAAACCGATTATCTCGATTTGAAGACACCAATAGACAAGACATCAACCATGAAACGATGTCGCTTTTTCGAGCAACAGATAAAAAAGTTTGGTAGGTAACCTTAGTGACCTCAGAGACCCTCAGAGACCTCAACGTCCTAATATTGGGAATATCAACCATGAAACGATGTCGTCTTATGAAACTATGAGGTTTCGGCAAACCTACACAACTAAGTAGACACTCTTTTTACAACGGCTAGCTAAGGAGCGAAAAAGTGCATAAAAGAGTAGCAGTTAGCGTTTAATTACCGTACGTCAGACACGTACCTAGTCCTAGCGTGAATAATACTCGCTTTCCGTGACAAACCCCCATACCGAAAAAGTGGCACGAAAAAAAAAGAAATGTCACATGCACACTGTTCCAAATTTAAATTACCTACCTTTATAATGATAGCTTAAAATTGCGCATTCCGAATTCAGCGATTTTTTTTTATTTATTGTATTGATCGACCACTGATGTTTTTGCACTTGGTGTAAGATTGATTTTGGGGGTAGGTGTACCTACATAAGGTCAGAATTTGCAAAAATATTCATGAATTTAGTAGATTTGCTGTTTTTTGAACGTTTCAAGAAATGCGTTTTAATCGACATCAAAAAAGACAGTTCACAATTTTTCGATTTTTTTTTGTCGATGACATTATTTGAAAAAATATTTTTCTGTTTAAATTTTTTTCTGAATCGTTTGTGCGGTGTCAGAAGATTCACTAATTTTATCCCGAAAACTCATTGTATTTTTAACAGGGCGTTTAGTTTACCCATTGTCACACCCCGGACACTCGGCCTAAAATCTATACAGACGGTGCAGTTGACATACCTACACTCACACAACTACGCATATGTCGTTCGAACACATTTACGCATGTGTGCGTGTCATCTAGGGTTACTAAATTATTTTATGGAATAGCTATGACCCGTGAGTTCACCTGCCTGTGTTAAGTGTCCTATAATCTTACCTAGTTAGTGTTCGATCTTTAATGTAGGTAAATATAACTTTAATCAACAATCAGTTTGCTTATGCTGAAACCAGTCGGTTGCACCCGAACCGACTCATCCGATAGCGGTCCCGCTACCGAATGGTTCGGAATCTGCGATTCACAACGCCAATCGGATTGGCGTAGGAATGTATTTTGGCCAGACCAAAGACAAGCTATCCCACCTAGTTTTCGAATACAGATACAAATTTGGTAGAAAAGTTAACTCATGGTAGGAATATCCAAATCGTCAAATAACTGTATTTCGGGTTTATTTTGTGGTTTTGAATGACTTTTTTTACATAGAATTTGTATAATAAACGAGTAAATCGAACAATAACCTCTGGAAATTTGCATCTGCAACACAATAAATCATAGTTTACATATTTCGTTTTACCTTCAATTTGTCAATCTGTTGATGTTGTCAAAGTCAACGGAACTATTGTTTGTTTTGTTTGGAAATAACCAAATAACAACAAAAAGTAATAGCTTCATAGTGTTTGTCCATTACAGTTATATATAACATATCTAAAAGTAACCACTAACAAAAGTATCTACACTCCACCGATCATCTGATTCAATAATCCTACATCTTCACTGCACATATGCCAGAAGTCTGTCATCAAACTGAAGACTACCTGAAGTGGATCGGTCATCTGAACCAAGACTCCTACCTACCTGTCATAGTACCTATAACCACACCCCGGACACTCGGCCTAAAATCTATACAGACGGTGCAGTTGACATACCTACACTCACACAACTACGCATATGTCGTTCGAACACATTTACGCATGTGTGCGTGTCATCTAGGGTTACTAAATTATTTTATGGAATAGCTGTGACCCGTGAGTTCACCTGCCTGTATTAAGTGGCCTATAATCTTACCTAGTTAGTGTTCGATCTTTAATGTAGGTACATATAACTTTCATCAACAACCAGGAGAAGATTTAAAACAAAATAGGAGATAATAAAGGTACCATGGACGAATTGATTTTTAGTTAAGTACACTTACCCAAAGAGAAAACTTTATTCTGACAATATATTAATTAATCACATCACATATCGCGTATTTCATTATAGGTAGGTAGGCTAGTCACAGAACATTAGATTAGGTACAACAACGTTCATAAGTTGAAAACACAGTAGAAAAACGATTCAATCCTAGTACATTATAGAAATTCTTATGAAATTAAAAATCTGTTATTCTTGTTTCGTTGAACAGATGAAAAAACTGGTACCTAAATTTAAATAACACAGCAACACAGCGTCATGGTCGTATTCTCATAGAAAATTGTCGTCCGATATAACCCTTCGTTGAGTGCTTCTCGCGTCCTTGCGGGGTAGGAAGCTTGAAACTGGCGGGGGGTGGGGAGTGTCCGTTCTATCTGTATTATCTATTCTATGCTATAACTTTGGGGATTTTGTCCCACATATCTAGCTATATCTAAGTAAGTTTAATGTTTGTTAAATCACATGCCGTACACCGGCAAGGTGCTACTTTTATATACACCTACGGGGTCTGCGTTGTCATTATAGGGATTGGGGACCAATAAGTTCTGGCAGAAGTACATTTAAGTAACCTTTCCTTCATCTATAGATAGAACTAAAGTCGAACAGATAGGTACGAAAATACTGTTTGTTATACAAGGACCAGAGGGGTTCGTGGGTCACCCCTTTTGGGCTGGCACTAAGTAATATTATAGACGCACGCACTTATCACACGGTCTTCTTACTTAGTTAGCTCCGACTATGTTTGTGACCACCACTGACCACTGGGGCCAAAGTTGTTTCCGCTCTTGCTGTTATATCGTTGTTTGACGTGATGTCTCGTATCTCCAATGTTTCTTTGTGGTTTCTTGGCTTTTTGCTCAAACAACAAACATGTTTCATATTTTCATCTCAAAAAATAAAGAATATCAACAAATCAAATGTGGCAATAATCTATTTCTAGCAATTCTTTTGAGCACAAACTGCCAACTTTGAAAATTTCATAACCCAAAATTCCAAAAACTAAACACATATTACACACTAAAGTTAATAAAAATTCGTTTACTGTCCATAATCTTACATAAATATTGAGAAAAACAGAGAAAAATCAAGTAAATACAATAATCTGAAAATCGTATTTAGCTATCCACGACAAAAAAGCTGTCTGAATCCCATCCGATTAGAAAACAGCTGGTAGTCGGTTGCAAACGTCAAAAGTAATCGGAATTGGCGTTGAGAATCGCAAATTGCCCGAACCAGTCGGTAGAGGCCAGTTTCCGTGGATCAGCCCGACCCGAATGGTTTCAGAATCGCTACGCAGAATAGCTTAACACAGTTTATAAAAATGATTCAATCTTTGTAGAAATCCTTATGAAATCAAAAATCTCTTATTCTTAACTTAAAATTGTGAACTTATCAAAACACAGTAGAAAAACGATTCAATCCTAGTATATTATAGAAATTCTTATGAAATTAAAAATCTGTTATTCTTGTTTCGTTGAACAGATGAAAAAATTGGTACCTAAATTTAAATAACACAGCAACACAGCGTCATGGTCGTATTCTCATAGAAAAGTGTCGTCCGATATAACCCTTCGTTGAGTGCTTCTCGCGTCCTTGCGGGGTAGGAAGCTTGAAACTGGCGGGGGGTGGGGAGTGTCCGTTCTATCTGTATTATCTATTCTATGCCATTGTAGTGATTTGTTTACATTTTTAGAGAAGAATTAGATATATTATATGAGAAAATTTATGAAAATCAAGGTAGGACACAGGTTCACTACTTTTATGAATAAACATATTCGTAAGCATATTGTAAACGTGAAAGTTTGTAACTTTATAATAAGTATGGATGAGATGGATGTTTGTTACTCTTTCACGTAAAATTACTGATCGGATCGGGCTGAAATTTGGAACATAGATTATAGTCTGGAAGAATACATAGGCTTCTTTTTATCCCGAAAAAAAGAGAACGACGGGATCGGCAACTACGCGGGCACAACCGCGGGGTACTGCTTGTAATCAATGTTTTGATAACCATGTGTAGTTTTTTTTAATATCTATGTAGTTTTAAGATTAATTTGAAAATTGTGTTTAGAATTTTAGTTGAATCGAAACACCTACAGGTCTATATTATCTATTCTATGCTACAGGTCTACTACGAAGTCCGATAAACGATGTATCGGCCGATCTTATGGACATTTCTTACCACGAAACACAATCAGTCGGTTGATCTGATCGGGCGTTTCGTTCATTCCGAATTCCGACCGACATAAATTTGACAGTTTTTGTGTCGTAAACCTTACTCCGAAAGCATTTAATTACCTTACCGATTAATTGGACAGCTGTCGGTCGGATCCGATTATTCGGAGGTTGTTTTCGTAGTAGACCTGCTTGTTTTGCCTATTTCGTCACCCAACCAAAAAAAATGTTGCCATGGATAAAATAAATATTGTAGATAACTCCAAGGCTACAATATTATTTTTAAAAGTGTGATATAAAAATTATATTGTATTTTAATAGTATCCGTTTCATTCACAAAATGCAACGATGATCTCATTTTCATTACTGTTTTGAGATTTTGCGTATTTTTGTGAATATTACGTAGTTTGTTGTGATTTGAAAGGAAACGGTTTCGTATCCTAGATGAGTCATTCATTCGAATCTTTGTGGCCGAGTTAAATATACTTCCTCTGAAGTAGGTCCGGTTTATTGTTAAACCAACTTCAAAAATGGAGGAATCAATGAGGCATGTAGCTTTTTGAAGTGAAAACTTCTTTTGGCGCGCCTAAACAGATTTTTCGTGGGGTGTGAATTGAATTCTACCGTCACGCTCGGGTATGATAAGAAATCCTTGGGTGAACTCGGGACAATGGCCATTGGCCATCTAGAAATGCGTCAGCCAATGGGAAATGCTGAAAGGGCGTGGCCCGGTCATCATGGCATGGCCATCTAGAAATGCGTGAGCCAATGGGAAATGCTGACGCATTTCTAGATGGCCATGCCACAGAATAAATATTAGTATGCCATGATATCCAGGCCACGCCCTCCGGTTACACCCGTGTAGTTTCCAAAGTAAGCTATCAAAATCTCACTATATGTTTTCACTTCTATCGGCAGTTCCTATGACTGCCAATTTTTTATTAATGTGTGTATTTTTTAATTCGGAATTCCCCCGATTTCCGATTTCGATAATTCTTTTGAAGTGAAAATTTCTTTTGGTGCGCCACATACAGATTTTCCGGGGGCTGTGAATTGAGCTCAACCGTCACGATCGTAAATGAAAGACATCTTCGGGTAAACTCGGATAATCTAATCTAGATGGTTTATCAGAATGAAAAAAAAACAGTCTTTAATTTACAGTAATACCCCGCTTTACGCGAAGGATACGTTCCGAAAAAAGTCGCGTTAACTGAAATTCGCATTTATCGAGGTTTATGATTAAACATAGTCAAAATTTAATACAAAAAATACAAATCATTTTAATCAATCACTTTAATTCTAAGAACACTTTATGCAATACATACTCTTATTTTTTACGGAAATGAACACACGAAACGAACGAAGAAATTCCCATAGAACAAAGTCGAAGGACAGAGAATTCCCAATTCTTCAAAGAGAATATTCAGAGAAAGCGGGGATCCCGCGACGATAGAGAAGGTAATGACTACATTATGTTTATACGCACTCTTTCGCGTCAGCGAGGCATTTGAGCGCAAAATTTGAAATTCGCGCGTAACGGGGTCGCGCTAAGCGGGGTATTACTGTATTTTCTTACAATTAAGCAAAAACCTTTAAACAATAACAAGAATTCAAATATCATCGCTGTATGTTTTTTTGTTGATGTTACAGTAACCGCTCGACAGATTTTGATACAATTTATATTATGGAAGCATTCAAAGACTCCTTTCGAAAAAAAAATTGGCAGTCATAGGAACTGCCGATAGAAGTGAAAACTCATAATTTGATAGCACACTTTGGAAACTACGCGGGTGAAGCCGGAGGGCGTGGCCATCACCATGGCCATCTAGGAATGCTGACGCATTTTAGGTGGCCAATGGGAAGTGTTGACGCATTTCTAGATGGCCAATGGCCATAGTCACGAGTTCACCCGAAAATGTCTTATCATTCCCGTGACGCGTGAGCGTGAGAATTCAATTCACAGCCCACGAAAAATTTCCTGAAAATGCTTTAGGTATGCTTAACCGACTTTCATGAATCTCAGAAACGGCGATTTGTACTTATGAAATTTGAAATATTTATTCGGTTTTTTTACAAACAACATTAGTTGTTCCGTAGATTTTGTTAACAACCATCTGTGTTCCAAGACAAAAAGTCTACTGAACCAATTACAAATACTAATTATTGTCTTCGTTTCTAAACCAATTTCTTTAAATCTCTCATGTAGACTTGAGTAGGTACCTACTTACTACCTATTTAGAAAATGACGAATAATTCTGAATTAGTACCAAATACCAATCCAGAACCGCTGGCAACATAGGCATTTCGTTCGAAATTTAAAATGCTGTTCCTTTGTTTACATTTTTCAATTTGACACTGGCCGAATACACGCCACGAGTACCAGAAACCACCACATGGCATGACTGTCTGCGAACAGCGCCACTGTTTCTAATCTTACGTAACTTGAAACTTTTTTGATTGTTTGTGTAGTTCAGCATTTTTGTCACAGGACGTAAGTAAAGTTGTGGTGCGGACGAACTGTAACATAATCTGTTGCAGTCATGCACTTACATCGATCCGGTACAAAAATGTCCAAACACGCTATTTAATATTTTAGACGCCATTTGGGCCGAATCGATACTAACTAGGCGATTTGAACTGTCATTTGGAAAGGGTTGCTATGTAGAAATTTTAACCCGCCATAGGTGACGCATATGTCTGAGAGACCGGATGATGAGAAAAAATCGAGTTACATTTTTGCGCGTCGTTGATTTGGGTTGGAATTTCGAGTAGCTGCCTCTTTTTAAGTCCCACGCTAATATTACCACTCGCGTCTTCGCCACAGACGTATGTTCTCGAGTTATAGGGCCAACCCGGTCCGTGAGACCGGCGTCACCAAACGTGTACTTCAGTAAAATATTTGCTATTAATTTAGCACAGAATTTTAAAAACATTAGAGTTACATCAAAAGTTTGTACTAGAGTTGCAATTATCGCTATAAGAATTTTATTGTATTTGATTAATGTGATATTTGTATAAATTTAAGGACATATAAAAAAAACATCACAGATTTGATTATCAAATATGAAAACCTCGAAAAAAAAACAGCGTTGCATGTAGGATATTTTGCTAGAAGTGTTATCTGATGAGGAAAGCCCACAATCTTTGGATAGCAAAACTGAGAGCAACGTTGAATATAAAATCTAGCATCACATCGAAATTCGGACAAGGAAGAAAATTAGAGTGACTGAGAATCTTCACGTAAAAACTCTTGTCAGGCAGATGATAGCTAGGTAGCTAATTATATTATCGAAACTCAATACCGCAACGCCGTCATTCTATAGGAAATTAAGGCATGAAAGCTGTTGAATCTTATTTAACCCTTCACGCGTGTGACGAAAACTCGCGGAACGGTCCGTACGTCCCGGCTAGATCATTATCACATATTATTATTATATATTCAGTATAATATACCTACATTTATATATTACCAGAAAGCCCTTGAAATGTAGCTTACTATTATATTAAATTCTAACTATTTACAACATTAATTAATCCTGTCACGAAATGCAAAGTGTACATTTTACGCCCGTTGTAAAAAAGTTTTGGATTTCACAGCATTTCAATGTCATTATGCTTTTTCACTAATAAAAGAACACAACACACAAATAATATTAGCTTTAGCACGTTCGCCATTGTTTTTTTAGTAGATTACAATACAATACAAACCGTTTTCACATTTTCTGGTTTATAAAAAAAAAATCTTTGTCGTGGGGCAAAATGGCGTCGGACAATCGCGACAAAAAAATGGCGGAGTAGAATCCGTATTTTTCATTTTTTTAGGCCAAATGAAGCTTTATTTCTATTGTGTTACCGGTAAATTTTACGGAATTGAAATTCCGAATAGACTAGTACCAACATTATAACGTGTTAAGACGTATACATGTCACAATCCGTCTTCCAATAGAGAGCTTTCCTTACGCAACTATGCGTTGCGTAAAGCACGTGAAGGGTTAAGAGAAATAAGTACACGCAATTTAACTAACAAAGGCTGATGAGAGAAAAATTGACGATTGGTGACAAACCTAATCCTGTCGTATTTTTTACGTATAGGTGGATACCATGAGTGTGGACGGTGGAAAAATAGAAAAACTACCTTTATTTCACTAAAAAGTCGAAAAATATTTGTACCTAAAGCCTAAATACATGTAAAGTCTTGTTGTAGAAGTTGTACGGCCTCTTGAAGTGATTTTTGAGGAGAATTATATTTAAGTATTTTATTGTTAGAAGGATACATATTTTTATTTATTTTCTAGCTGTTTGCAATGAATGGCCTATACCCAATTCAAAAATAGTGATTTAAGTCGAAAAAGTTAAACATACCTTACTAATATTTCTTTGTTACATATGGTAACAAACATAAAACGTGATAAGTATTTTTTAGTATCGGGAACAAAATTGTTTTATAAGTCATATAAACCTGTGAGGAACTTCTTGTGTTTTATTGTCAAAAATATGCTTATTATTAAACTCCAAGTAACTAAAAGTAGAATATCTAGTTAATAGTTGAGCAAATCTTAGGTTGAAAACGCCGGTCTGAAGAGACCGGCGTCACCAATGCTGTAAGAGAAATTGACGTCACCAATGACGGGTTAAGTAGAGCCTTTTATTAAATAGTTTATGGCTAGCCCGGACTCTGTCTAGGATAGATTATCTATGCCGTATGTCTCGAAAAACATTTTTTACCGACTTGTTTATTTTATAGTGAAAAGTTATTTTTAGGCGTGTTGGACATTTTTAGTTTCAATGGAGCAAATAAACATATTAACTTTCGCATTTATAATATTAGTAGGATATAGGTACGTAATAATTTTCCAAGTTTTCAATTCTGTCCGTACTTCCGGAGAGCCACTGTTTTTTAATCGATTTCAAAAAAGGAGTTCTCAATCTGACTTAGGTACCTACTTTTTTGACGTGATAACATCTTATAATTCGATGAAGCCGGCTGCACGCCTGCAAAACATGACGTCATGTGCCGTTACCGCCGTTACCTCGCCGCATGACGTCGCCGCGTTCGGCAGCGTTCGACATCTATTAAACAAATGAAATTAAAATTTTCTTTTGAAAAATGCTACCATTCCATCAGTATTTTCTTAAGACGTTGTCACGTTCAACTATCGTCAGTAAACCGACTTTACAGACAACTATTTTTGAAGTGAAAACTTCTTTAGGCGCGCTCTAGACAGAATTTTCGTGGGCTGTGAAATGGATTCATCAATCGTCACGCTTGGATATGATAATGGATCGGATCGGATATGAAATCTTCGGGTAAACTCGGTAAAAACGGCCAGGTAGGTACCAGGGTAACAGAAACAGTAAAGAGTTTCGATTACCTACCTCCAACAGCCCAGCGTTTATCTCCAGATACCAGGACAACAGAAATATAAAAAAGTTGCGTTTGCCCCTAGGTACCAGTACCAGGGCAATAGAAACAGTAAAGAGTTGCAATATTCTGTATAATTACGTTGATATAAAACTAGATGGCGCAACCATCGATTTAGCTGGCGGTGTTGAAATTATGCGAATGTACATAGACCTACGATGGTTTAACAAATAATTTGTCTCCTAACAAGGTGATGAATAAATTAGACAATTCAATTAAAAATGAAAACATTTGAGTCACAAGTTTTCACTTCTATCGGGAGTTCCTATGACTGCCAATTTTTTTTTGTTCATAAGCGACTTCCCGCATGGTGAATAATACATTTTATCAAAGTCGGTGGAGCTGGTTTTTTAATACTGACCAACAAAAAATAATTAAAAAAATATTGGTGGACAATTCACACAACACTATCTGACTAAGCAAAGCTCGTAATATGGCGGCCAGGTAGGTGATATAATAATACATTGTAAATACATACTTACCTAAGTACAAAGAAAAACCCCGACACAGTACTAATTAATAATATTAGTTTATTATTAACGAATCTAATAAAGTTCTAGAACTAATATACTTATAGTGAACTACAATTATAATAAAATTAGTTTATTATGAAGTAATTCTAATAAAATTCTACAAAAACAAATTCATGCGAGTTTATTTCTTAAACTGAAGTTGGTTTTTTTAAATTTTCAGAAAATAATACATTACACATAGGTACTTAATTATTTTTATAACATATTTGCTCGTAAAGGGTCTCTTATTGGACCAATTTCTGTATCGTAATGTATCTTATTACGCACTAGTGCTGTAATGTGTAATGTAAAACGCACGGTTTCAAAATGCTCCGTCCACAGACTAGGTAGAGAGATATGCTCCGTCTAAAACGAACGGTACCTTTTTAAATCGTACTAAAGAGTTTTTATGTCAGAAAAGTGTGGTCAACATTTTATGAATAAAATTAACTTTGAGAGGTAAAATATAATAAAGAATTATTAAATTCGTTAATTTAATTAATTTAGACCATAAATTACTTTATTTTTTCTGTAACAAAACACAAAAATATTAATTTACTTTATTATTAATGGCATACCGGCTGGTTCTTTGCCGTTGCTTAAAAAAAAAAGGCGCCGATGCGCGCGCATTGCTAATCTGTGATCCATAGTGATTACTTACTCTGTGCTGTGATGTATCTCTCTACCTATTAGTCTGTGGCTGTGATTTGTGATCAAGTAAATATTATTCCGCGCGTTTTTTTTCGCTGTATTGTTTTTATTTGAAAATGTCGTCAGAGTTTTGTTTATTTCCTCGCAAATATGTTATAAAACGTCGTATGACATACGTGCGCTTTGATAATTACAGCCTCTGCTAATTATAGCTCTCGCCTTCGGCTCGAGCTAGCAATAAAGCCTCGGCTGTAATTATCAACGCAGTTATATCATAATGTACTATAACGCACGTATTTATGTCCGCATTTGACAATTTGCTAAATATATGTAGTAGGTAAAAAGTGACAGGACGAGCACGACATGTGCCTGGTGGTGGTACCTAAGCATCACGCCTCTCCATACCTAACAGCTTTTGGAACATGAATAGTCTCAATAATTAAGATTTTAAGAAGTCGTTTTCTGGCTGTCTGTGTGCGCGCGCATCATTAAAATTTAGGTCTGTGCTTACCTACTTTCATAATTTTAGGTGCACCAAATGAAATATAACTTCACAAGTTATGTTGACCTTTATAAGCTGTCAATTTTCTACTAAGTTACTTAGCTTACCTCCCAACTTACTCAGAACTATGTATTTAAAGTTAGACATTTCACATCTAAACCGTCCTCTGCACGTAACACGTACACAAACTTAAATGACCTAGTGACGAGGAGAGAAAACTACAAACATTATTAAATATAAATCTCTGAATACGATTGTAGCGCCACCGCCAGTGAGTCCAATAATTTTGTAGTGTTGTACCATAATTTCATGGCAAGAAAAGTCATCATCTGCAATGCAAGATGGCGGCCGCATTTTTTGTCTATTCGCTAACGGCCGAGCGAATGTTAGAACCAGTTTTATACACTTAACCTTGTCATTAGGAACGCCAAGTCATTTTTGACGTTGGAATTACGAACTACGTCTGTTTTACCGATGATCTAATTTTAACCGTATTGTAACTAGTTAAAGTTGAAAATAAATTGAAAGAAACTATCAGTTGTACTGTTTTGTTATTTCAAACTGTATTTTTCGTCACACGACACTAAGTGTTCCGTCCAATGATAGACAAGAGAGGTAACGTGGAAAGTTAACATTCTACTTTTTCCAATTGAAAAGTTCATTTTAATGAAATTTAATTTAATAAATAGCTACCTATTATTATACATCAAATGATTTACGATTAAATAAGTAAGTAGATAAATATTATGAAATAATTGAATAAAAGTAGGTAATGTTTCAATTCAATATTATAAAATTCAGGTGATTTAAATCATAGATCGTAGAACCCCAGATGGGCCCTCCCAAACTTCAGGGCGCACGCAATCATGTCAACGTTGGGAAGAGTGAGCTCACTCTTTCCGTTCTAGTCGGTTGCAGGACGCGGTGGACGCCGGACGTTTTTACCTATCATTATTCGTTGTCAACAACCAAAATAAGTAGAACCACAGCAAATCGCCGCCAGCGATTATAGGGGTCAAATAGATTGGTTGTTTGTA
Organism: Ectropis crepuscularia; assembly: GCA_963693475.1. NCBI lineage: Eukaryota > Metazoa > Arthropoda > Insecta > Lepidoptera > Geometridae > Ectropis > Ectropis crepuscularia. Next base: position 5,193,191 of record OY856361.1, read on the forward strand.
AACCACTTACGATACACACAGAAACGCAGTTTATTACCAATTTCAAGGTGCTCAGGGCACATCTTTTGATTTATATCGATGATTTAAATGAAATGGAACAAATTTAAGATCTTCATGTCAAGAAGATGGTGAAGAAGAAGAGTTTAATCAGCTTACTACATTTTTTTCAAAAACAAGTTGTTTTGCCAGACATATTGCATGCCCCTCGAAGAGGCAAGTTTGTATGGGTTGACCCAAACTTGCCTCTTTTAAAATGTTAGGTATGTTTCCTGCAAACAGCAATAAACATATTTGTTTATGTCTGAAATTCATTTGTCAAAATTAAATGAATATAAATTTTAGTTCAATAAAATTAATATTTGAAATGAATTTTATAAAATAAGGTTTATAGGTACTAAATTCTAATTTTAAACATTTCGAATCAAATTTAATAAGTGTAGGTACTTACCAAACTAGCTAATTATTATCTATGTATTTAGTTAAAATTTAAAATAAAACTATGAAATATAGATTTTTTTTTTGATAATAAATACCTACCTACCTAAATAAATATGTTTCTCTTTCAAAGTTTTTTTTTCCCTTAAGGTAGTAAAATCGTTAATCATAGTTTAGGCAAGCCACGGGCCATGTCGCGGGGCGGAGCTAGTTTAACACATTTTTTTGCTCATATTTCACCCAAATTTGTTATTTTAAATATGGCTGATGTTTTAAAACTTAATCTAAAGGTTTACACTTGACCGCCATCTCGTCTGATGTTAAGCGACGATGCGGTCTACTACAGAGCGTGCTTACCTAGTAGAAACCGATTCACTCTCGATTTGAAGACACCAAGATTGTAACAATCGGGAAAATCCCACTCAGGCAACGCATTTCACAGCCTAGACGTTCTTATTACAAAAGTAGAGTCAAACTCAGACGTGTTTGGAATGTTAACCATGAAACGATGTCGATTTTTTCTCGATAGAAAAACGGGGCAAGGTGATATTAAATCATGATTTAAAATGCTCAAAACTGTTGTTTTCTAATTTTTATGGATAATCTGTACTATAGTAGATTTTTTTGCAAATTGTTTAACATAATGTTGAATTAAATACCCAGTTTTTAGCATTACAAGGTCCCAACTAACACGCTATCTTCCAAACAAGGTACTCTTATCTCTTTTAATAGCGTTTTAAAACCAATATAACTAGAACTCCGCTTAAATACTTTAAAACGCTTAAATAAGCTAGCTAGCGGGACATTATCTGGTTTTTAATGCATATAAGCAGCCCACTAAATGTTCCCACTGCTGGGACTCGGCACCTTCTCTCACAATGAGAGAGTCAAAACCTTAATCCATCACGCTGGTCCAGTGCGGGTTGGTGGATGACACAAACATGACCTCCAATTAATATTTGCAATTTGTAAAACCTATAGGCTATATGTGAACCAGGGATAAATTATTTAAAAATTGGCAGACATAGTAACTTTCGATAGAAGTGAAAACTTATAACTCGGAATTTGATAGCTTACCTTGGAAACTATACGGGTGTAACCGGAGGGCGTGGCCTCGCCATCATGGCATGGCCATCTAGAAATGCGTTAGCATTTCCCATTGGCTTACGCATTTCTAGATGGTCATGCCATGATGGCGAGGCCACACCCTTTCAGCGTTTCCGATTGGCTGACGCATTTCTAGATGCCCAATCGCCAAGGTCTCGAGTTTACCCGAAGATTTCTTATCATACCCGAGCGTGACGGTAGAATTCAATTCACAGCCCACAAACAATCTGTCTAGACGCGCCTAAAGAAGTTTTCACTTCAAAAAAAAACTTATTTAACACCCTCGTGCGCCGCACGGAGGCAGGTCGCGGGCCGTCTACCAGGCAACCAAGCAGGGATATGATACAGAAAATAAAATTACAGATGAATTGTTATTAATCAATTCGTTACACAATAACCTCCAACACAACTTTAGTTTACATTTTATATTCATTTTATATTTAAATTCTAAAAAAGAAAAATGTCTCTTCCAAATCAATAAGATGGCATTGTTGTAACGGTTTTAGAAATTAACTCACACAGTTTTTCCAGACTATAGGTCTAAATTTGTTCCAAATTCCAGTCAGATTCGTTCAGAAGTTACGATCACGTGATTGTTTAACAAACTTCCAAATATCCAAATATTAGTAGAAATGGCAGGATATCTTAAGGCCAATTTACATCAGACGAGCGAATACTCATTCTATCCCCACTGTATCAAATTCATTTGGTGTAAACAAACGTAGAACATTCTTTCGTTGTTTTGTTTGCGTTCGCAAAGATTCTATGGAATATTTAATTTAGAAAACGCTAAGAACGATCTTTCGTTTACACTAAAAGATCGAGAAAGAATGCTCTTGTTCCAGCTCTAGCTCTATGTTCGTTCAGTTTAAATCTGGCCTTAACAGAAGAGTCCTTCTAAGAGCCTTACGAACCAATCATAGACACGAAGTATCCGGGCTCGAACCACAGAATAAGCAACAGCTGCGTGTATCCGAACGCATCTAATATGGCGTCACGGTTTTGAGGTTAAGGTTTGACATTTCCAACCGTTCTAAACACGTCACAAACTATATTAAGCATTCAAATAACGCTTACAGCAAAGTGATAAGGTTAATTATCGTGCGCTTTGAGCTCATATTGGTGTTGGTTAGTTTGTAAATGGCGGGCTGTCATTTTCTTATGCTCGTACGAATAAAAGGTCTTGATCTTTACATTGAATTTGCGCAGGAGATACTGTGTGTTTGGCGCATGCGTAATTCTCACGGATCAGTTTTTGCTATCATTGCAAGTAATAATACGACCAAGACTGGTTTTAAAGTTTTTTTCGATTTTTTTGAGGTTATAGACCTCAGTGCGTTCATTTGTGGTCTTGCTATTTCATCTCATTAACTTTTCGTTATTGACTCTAGTTAATAAATTTGTTAAAGCTTGCAGGATCCGGTTAATATGTAACTTATACCTTTACGCCTAGTACTCACGGTGCGATCGTAACTAGTCCAGTAAAAAAACAATATTTTTATTGAAATAATAAGTAAGTACCTAAATCAATTGTAAGCCCAAAGGTGGTCTGCCATATTGAGCGGCTCGCGAAATCCTAGATAAAATATGGATTATTGCGAAAGAACTCTACAAATCTATTTTGTTTTTTGGCTTGGAGAAGATAGGGATTATACTGCGCGACTGAACTGAAAAAATGTGAAACTAAAACCGTAAGAAAAATATATGACGGAAGCGATGCGTTAAAACTGCCCGTGACCAGTAGGTAAGTATTGCCGACTTTATTTTTCAGATGACAAAATAGCTACCTAATAATAAATAATAGGCATAATAAATAATAAAATTAAGCTTTTTTTGCAATTTGTTGTTGGTTTAATGTTATTCGAAGGAACTTCATGTCCATGACACCACCTCTTTTTTATAATATTTAATTTAGAAATAGGCGTTTTTGGAATATCAAACCGTTAAAAATAGGACTCAGTAGCGCCATAGATGGCGTTCATGTTTCAATTTGTTAAGCATACGTCGATGGTAAAATCAGAAATCAGAACTCTTTTCGCGCCTAGACAGATTTTTCGTGGGGTGTGAAATGAATTCTACCGTCACGCTCGGATATGATAAGAAATCTTCGGGTAAACTCGGGACCATGGCTATTGGCCATCTAGAAATACGTCAGCCAATGGGAAATGTTGAAAGGGCGTGGACAGGCCATCATGGCATGGCCATCTAGAAACGCATCAGCCAATGGGAAATGCTGACGCATTCTAGATGGCCATGCCAAGATGGCGAGGCCATGCTCTCCTGTTACACCCGTGTAGTTTCCAAAGTAAGCTATTAAATTCTGAGTTTTAAGTTTTCACTTCTATCAGCAGTTCTTATGACTGCCAATTTTTTTTTATTATAATACAGAGTGACCAGACGAGCACGTCAGGCACCTGATGGTAAGCAACATGCCTTGCCCATAACAACACAGTGTCACGTCTATTGAAACTAATTAAGTGTCGAAATAATTACCTAGCACTGCGCTGCGCTCGTCACCTGGTGATATAAGATGTTTTATCTCTCGGTATGCCCTGTAATTTCACTAGAAACATTACCCTTCAAACGTACGTCCGGAACGTAGCGATGTTTGCACATTACTACTTGGCGGTGAAATAATTGGCACAGGTGTGGTACTACTGTAAAGAGTCCTACAACATTTTTACTTTATTAAAACTTTTTCATTACTTTTCTGTCAATAATCGATCATATTCCGATTTCTTATTCGGCTATCGAATTAAATCGAATAGTACCTCCGTACCGATACGTTCGGAAATCCATTCGTCACGATCGAGGAGCTCCGTAAATCGAAACGTATTATAAAACAATGCGTTCTTATCACCGCGGTTATGGTGGCAACACGAAACTGGGCCGCTAAGATGCTGCTTGCATTTCCGAATGTAAGGGGTAATGAACTTCTTTAAAAACTTAGTTTTTTTAAAGTGAAAACTTCTTTTGGCGTGCCTAGACAGATTTTTCGTGGGCTGTTAAATAAATTCTAGCGTCACGCTCGGATATGATAAGAAATCTTCGGGTAAACTCGGGACCATAGCCATTGGCTATCTAGAAATGCGTCATCCAATGGGAAATGCTAAAAGGGCGTGGCCTGCCCATCATGGCATGGCCATCTAGAAATGCGTCAGCCAATGGGAAATGCTGATGCATTTCTAGATGGTCGTGCCATGATGACCAGGCCAAACCCTCCGGTTACACCCGTGTAGTTTTCAAAGTAAGCTATCAAATTCTGCGTTATACGTTTTCACTTCTATCGGCAGCTCCTATGACTGCCAATTTTTTTTATGTGAATAGATAGATAAAATTAAGGAGTGTGCTCTAGCAAAACAATTTTTTTTGTATTGTTTTCAGAGCTATCTACTCATTAGCCAAAACAAATATCAACTGGTAAAAAATACATTAAATTTCTGCAATTTCTTGGGTTCAAAATGGTAGTTCCTTTTTGTTTTGTTAATGGCTGTATCAACGAACCCATAAAAAAAAGAAATAATTGTAAGTATCCTGCGTCTACTTGAAAAGCCGTCTTTATTTAGATTTTATACTTAGACCAACGGGTAGGCCATTTGATTACGAACATTATGTTCGTAATCATATTGCCACCAAACTAAAATCTGATTTTATAAAGAGCTTATTCTAAAATTTGAGCGTAAAACAGAGACACATCCTATTGTTTCTCTCTTGCTCTTTCTTGCGGTGTGTGATGAGATAAGAAATACTCAAGGTCATTTGCTTGGGGTAGGGTCTTAACCCTCTTACGGCCTAGACCTTAGACTATCTCTTTGCGAGAGAAGACCCCGAGGCCCAGATGTGGGAACATTTAGTGGGCTGCTTTTGCTAGATAATAATTAGACAGACAGATAGAAACACTTTACTATTCACAACACAAAAATAAATAAACAAAAAATATCATCATCGTCATCATCAGCCGCAAGACGTCCACAGCTAAAAATATATTTTTTAAATAAGTTAAGCAAATACCTAGCGACCTAATCGCTATGAGCGATCTCTTCCAGGCAAACGGAATAATTAACACTTCTTTTCAGCCGCGTTGAGCACTTTTTATATGAAAGCTTGTGAGTTCGCGTCACCGACATGGTAACGTTGGTTTCATTCACCACATTCCACAGGAAACGTTATAAATATTTTGATCCCAACATTATCTAAAATTATCTTTAAAAAATCTGCATGCAACATTTTAAGTGCCCTTACATTTGTGTTCTCAATTTAAAATCCGTTCAGGGAACACGAAAAGATAACAAAAATTTCCGCGCCTTTCCGGAGAAGGACATTCGAGCTATTGTTTGAATTCAGAACGATTTCGGCGAACCGCTGCCAACTGGCCGACGAAAAATAAGTTTGTAGACTACGAGGTACTGGCCGTTGTATAGTCTTCGATTTTTAAACCAATGTCAGTTTGCAGTTTTAGCCGTCTACTAACAAGAAGGTTGTTATCGGCTGTAAGTTTTGGAATTAATCGGCATTTTTGAAGCTATTCTTATTTTGGCGCGGTAGGGACAAATAATGAGAATACGTTATCACGATGCGCGCGCCCAGCCTCACGAAAAACAGACACCCTGAAGTTAGTGCACCAACAAGCAGTAAACATCCCTTATTTCTACTCTTCAACAAACTTGGGGTATATTCAGTGTTGTACAGAATGCATTTTGGAGAAAGTGCAGCGGATTTACACGACATAATAATTGCTTTCCCCTTTCCACTACAGGACAAGTCGTAAGTCGGCCCACTACCACCCATACACTGTGGATATTCCTAAAATCCGTACAAAACGGTTTGAATCCACGTACGTACGACTTTTCTCGTACGTACAGCTTTAGAGTGGAATATGGCCTCCGTGTTCCCTGAGAGATAAAATCTAGAACTTTTCAAGTTCAGAGTGAATAGGTACTTTCTAGGTCAACGTGCGTCATCTTCGACCACACCGTCGCTTACCATCAGGCGAGGTGGTGGTCAAACGCGGACCTATACGCGATAAAAAAAAAACAATTCCAATAAAGAAGAAAACAATAAAATCGTTAACGAAACTACTGAGTGTCCGCCAAGTGTTCGAATTTCAAGGACCTTAAAACAAAATTAATCTATTCTCAATTTGACTACAAATATTAACAACAAACAAAAGAGTAATTATGCGTATGTGTTGAATACATTTCGTGTTTTTTTATTGATTAGATGTATTTTTATGCATAAAAAAGCATTCTCCACTCCTCTATGTACTTACACTTAAAACATTTCATACTTTTCCGTCCACGCGTTTTTCGTAAAAAGTGGTAGGTATAAAGGTTTCGATTCACATTCTCCTTATGTCTAAACTGATCCAAACATCGAAACTTTAACATTTATTAAGTATGTCAAACATCGAAACTTTAACTTTTTTTTTAAATAAAAAGTGACGAGACGAGCAGGACATGTGCCTGATGGTAAGCAATATGCCTGCCACATAACAGCACAGTGACACGCAGCTATTGGAACATGAAGAGTCCAAATCATTACCTAGCACTGCACTGCGATCGTCACCTAGAGATCTAAGTTGTTATATCTCTAAGCCCTGTAATTTCTCTGGAAACATTTTGTCAAACATCGAAACTTTAACATTTATGTCAAACATCGAAACGTTAACATTTATGTCAAACATCGAAACTTTAACATTTATGTCAAAGTTTCGAAGTTTGGATTTTTCTTGCTCAATCACGTCTTAACGTCTGATCGAATCGGGTTTAAATTTAGAACAAGGATATTACATACCTATTTTATAGTCTTGAATAACAAACAGGCTTTATCACGGCAAAATAACGGAAACGGGAATTACGCGGGTAAAACCGTGGGCCGCTACTAGTAAACAGATAAACTAAAAAAATATTCAACTAAAAAAAAATTGGCAGTCATAGGAACTGCCGATAGAAGTGAAAACTTTTGTATAACTCAGAATTTGATAGCTTACTTTGGAAACTACACGGGTGTAACCGGAGGGCGTGGCCTAGTCTCATGTCATGGCCATCTAGAAATGCGTCAGAATTTCCCATTGGCTCACCCATTTCTAGATGGCCATGCCATGAAGGCCGGCAACGCCTTTTCAGCATTTCCCATTGGCTGACGCATATCTAGATGCCCAATCGCCAAGGTCCCGAGTTTACCCGAAAATTTCTTATCATAGCCGAGCGTGACGGTAGAAATCAATTTACAGCCCACGAAAAATCTGTCTAGGCGCGCCAAAAGAAGTTTTCACTTCAAAAATATAGGTACAACTAAAATTATTAAATTTGTAAGTAGCTAAAGGAAAAAACCTTCGTAATCCATTGAAACTAAAATGACGATTGGTCACATAAAATTGTTGAAATGTATGAAAAATTCTCAATTTATATTAGAATTAATCAATTTGGTACACTCGACACAAATAGCGACATTCGTTTTGTATAAAAACTAATTTATACAAAACTAACCATTAAAATAATATAAACAACACATATTATTAATGTTATGGAATGTTGATATTTAATTATTTACTCTCGATTTTTTATTTTAGCTGTAATATTAACATAAGTTATAAGGAAAATTCTCTAATTTTGATAAAATTTAAATAATAATACTAAAATTGTTAATAATAATTTGATAATAAGAAATACCTACTCAAGCAACACATTTTGTGGTTTTGACTATCTTTGAAATTTGTCATGGTGTAAACGGGCTGTCCATTAATCACGTGATGTTTTTTTTAATATTTTTTAACCACTCCCTCCCCCTTGGGGTGATACGTGGTGAGGTTTAAACTACCCCCCCCCCCCCCCCCCACCAACATGTATTTTTAGTACTTACAAAGAATCTTAAAATTTTGATAACATTATTTTTAAATACCGGTATAAAGTATAATCTAATCCTATTCTAGGCGTAAGTATAAGTTACGGTGGTCTAGTCGGGAGAACGGCGGCTGCCGATCCGGAGACCCCGGGTTCAAACCCCACACGCACCACTGTCTTTTCGAAGTCATGTGCGTAATGCCGCTAACTTAAAACGGTGAAGGAAAACATCGTGAGGAAACCGACATGTACCTAGAATCTTTCGAAGTCATGTGTCATCCGCCAACCCGCACTAAGCCAGCGTGGTGGATTATGGCCTTAACTCTCTCCTTGCGAGAGAAGGCCCCGAGTCCCAGCAGTGGGAACGTTTAGTGGGCTGTTGATGTTGATTCTAGGCGTGCAAGGACTTCGTTCGTTGTCTGGCTGGCAACGGCGAGTCAAGATTTAAAAATCACGAGTTTGACGAAAAAAGAAATACACGTGATATCTTCCTATACCCCTCTCCCCCTTGCGATATTTCGTGATTTTTGCCGAACCCCCCCTCCCCTCCCCCCCTTTGAACGTGATTAATGTACAGCCCCAAAGTACTCTATATACGGGTGAAACTGGAGGACGTGGCCATGACCGTGGCCGTCTAGGAATGCTGACGCATTTCTAGGTAGCCAATGGGAAATGCTGATGCTTTACTAGATGACCAATGGCCCGAGTTCTCACGAAAATGTCTTATCATACCCGAGCGTGACGCTACAATTCAATGCACAGCCCACGAAAAATTTGTCTGAGGTGCGCCAAAAGATGTTTTCGCTTCAAAAACGGAAATTCGCTTCTCATTGAAGGCCTCGATTTATCATTAAAAATAAATATAACTCTATTAATATAAGGTTATAAATATTTTTATTTATCACCCTTCAACCACCGACCCTCCTTTTTTAACAGAGCCGTTAATACTTTAATAATCTTCCTAATTTGTATAAAATTATAGATCTGCTTGTTATATCAGAAAATGCCTTAAAATCATAACAAAAATAAAAAGTACATTATTAATTCATTCAACAAGTACTGTCATCGTCACAATTGCTATTTATTTCACAATAAAATAACGGTTCGGATTGTAAAGGCGTCAACTGACGGGACAGTCGCGAGGAAATTAAAGTTCCGATTTGGCTCAGCGGCGGGCAAGCTGCGGGTGTACAGTGACGTAGCTATAGAGAAAGAGTTGGTTAAAAACCAAGGGCCCCCGCTAGGGGCCCCTAACATGAAGACTCCTTTAATATAGGATATAACTCAACATTTCTAATAAAATTTAAAACAAAACCAGCAGGTCTACTACGCAGTCCGATAAACGATATATCAGCCGAACTTATGGAAGTTTCCTACCACGAAAGACAATCGGTCGGTTGATCGGATCGGCCGTTTCGTTCGATCCGACCCTCATCTGACCTAAGTCTATAACTTCCGACCGAGATGTATCGATCCGAATGTTTATCGTGGTAGGCTACAATCCTATTCAGCTGTCGGTGGGATCCGATCATTCGGAGTTTGTTTTCGTAGTAGACCTGCAGTCCACTAAATGTCTCCAACTCCTGGAATCTTTTCTCTGCAGGGGAGAGTCAAAGCCTCGTCATCTAAGTAGGTAACGCAAATTGGGGGTTCTTTTGAAATGTCACGGTGCCTCATGGAGGTATTTTTTACTTTAAAATAATCAAGAAATTAAAATCTCCCTAGTAAGCAACTAGTAGTAAAGTGTTACGTCTCTTAAGTAACAACGATCACTTGGATGGCACGTAATGTTTACAGAGAGTGAGAGAAAGGGTGTTAAAAATGTAAAGGTACCTTACGAGGTGGGGCGTAATACTTAGAGAAAAATCGTGTAACACCCGAAATGCACACCTTTCGACTCATAAAGCTATGTTTCGATTTGCTAAACTATAAACATTTTACAATTTAGATAAAACAGCTAAAATGCAAAAATTAAAATACTTTTATTGTTATAATATTATTGCAAAGTACAAAACAAATAAACTTTTGTCGTACGAATGTAACACCCGAAACGATGGAATGACCCACTTGAACACTCCCTAAATATAAACAAAGCTTAGTTTTTTTGTTGATATTTCAAAAACCGCCTCATCTATTTGGATAATATTTTTGTAAACTATAAAAACGTATTCAAAATAAAATGGGTGGTCCCATTTTATCCCTCTGAAGTATTCTCTGCTGAACAAAAAATGAATTATCAAAATCGATTCGCGTAAGATTAAGAAAACAATACATAACACTGAATTGCGGACCTCCTTTTTTTGAAGTCGGTTAGAAAAACTCAAACAAACAAAACGACTTCTCGATTGTGAGTCGAAATTTTTAGCCACTCGGGTACCACGGCTTACTTATTCCATAAACTCTTCCTAATTTCATAATAAAGTTTTGAAATCATCAAACAGCTAAACACAAATCTCTTTCTTGTTTACCATTATACGAGTACCAAATAAAAAAAAATACCATTATACCAATTGAAACGGTGCTTGAGAGGGCTTCATGTAGGTATTCAACTCGCCACGGGCCCCAGGTGTTACAGATACACCCCTGGACTTAGTCAAATGCGTGGATTATTTAGCTGCACAAGAGAGCATTACGGAACCGTCCGTTTGTATTCTTTTATTCCGTATCATACATCAATGTAAATGATTGGACATAAATTGCCATGCATGTCTTTTATTCTTAACTGTAATTTTAAACACGCCTCGTTGTATTGGGATATTTATTGACCATTTTAACAGACATGTAAGTTTGTAGGAATAGCATAGGTATACATACGAGGATATTCGACGGAGAACTAAAGTACTACCGACATAGCCTTGAGAATAAGCAAGCTGAAGTGGCAGTGGGTGGGCCACATATGTCGCAAAGACGATGGACGTTGGGGAAGACGGGTTCTGGAGCGGAGACCACGATCAAGACGTCCCGTGAGACGGCCTAGCTCGGTGGACCGACGACCTGAAGAGAGTGGTGGGAAGCGGATGGATACGGAGAGCCGAGGACTGGATTTGGTGGCACAATATTGGAAATGCTTGAGTCCAGCAATGGACGCCCACAGGCTGACGATGATGATGTATAGCATATGAAATAATACATTATGATTGAGCAGATCTCATACCATCTATGACTTGAGTCAACGGCATGGTAATGAGGCAAAGGTATATAAGTACGATAACATTTTTTTTTTCCAAAAACCTACTTCAATTTAAAATATAACTCAACAAATTTCATATTTTTTGTTGCTATGACAACGTAATCCAGATAAAGCTCAGCAAATATTAGTTTTTTGTTCATATTCAATACACTACCGCATTGATTTTATCGAAATTATTAATGCGGTGGTTTTTTAAAATTTTTAAAGGCAAGAGCTCATTTTATTGCGATTTCAGAATCGGCTAAATAAGTAGTTTAGTATAGGGCTAAAAAGTCCACTAGAAGTAGAACGGCATATCATCTAAACATTGTGCGTATAGGTAGTCCTCAACTAAATAAAAGAATTCCTCTTCTTTCCCCACATGTTTTATTTCGAAGTCTGGCTGAATTTCAGCATAATTACGGATACTGCAATTACACGGTCCGTAGCAGGATTTAAACACTCTAGTTTGCCGAAATGGAGGGTTAAAATTGAGGTCTCGAAAAGCTCCGCACTACAATAAAATTCGGCAAATAGTTGCCTCGCTACAACAAAAAAAAAAATTAGTTTCACACTTTTGTGCGGAACAATTTTATAAAGATTCTTTATTTCTGTATTGTTCTTAATAATATGAAACTGAAAGAAGTAAAAAATATAACATACATTAATATAAACAGGCGACTAAATGTTCCCACTGCTGGGACTCAGGGCCTTCTCTCGCAAGGAGAGAGTCAAGGCCGTAATCTACCACGCTGGCCCAGTGCGGGTTGGTGGATGACACATGACTTCGAAAGATTCTAGGTACATGTCGGTTACCTCACGATTTTCTTTCACCGTTTTAAGTTAGCGGCATTATGCACATGGCATCGAAAAGAAAGTGGCGCCCGTGGTTTTGAAACCGGGGTCTCCTGATCTGCAGACGCCGCGCCGTTCTCTCGACTAGACCAGCCGTAACTTAACACATAAAACACATTACCACGTAGCTATGTCAAAATCAGTCCAAATTACTACATATAACCATACTACGCTCGTGAACAAGAGATATGAGATGGTTAATCTCCTTGTCTTGTATTTTATGGAAACAGTGCCCTTGCTTTTACACCTCTCTGCTTGACAGTCTAAAAATCGGCGAAGATGTGATACTTCCACAATCCTGCAAACTGTGTTATCACTACTAGATTTTTGAAGTGAAAAAAAAAACTACTTTACGCGCGTTATGGACTTTTAGGGTGACAATCATTGAACTCGCGTCATCGTCACCGAACGCTATCCATGAGCTATAATATGTAGAGATGCTATGTGATGATAATAATCTTATAGCTATGAAAAAATATAGGACACGTATTTTTTATTTTATCAAATAAACAAAAATCGACAAACATAAAATAGATTGTCAAACTAATTCAAAGTAAAAAGTAATTATTTATTATACTACTGAAGCGATTGGTAGAAGTTACATCTTCGTAAAAATCGTACAAGAAATTGGCGTCACTGGGCACTTCTAAACATTGTATCTTCGCTATTTTTGTCTCTGAAACAAAAGAAAAAATGCGTGTAAAATATAGTTTTATAATTTTTGTCGTCATGTTTATTTACAAGTTACTTAGTTTTCATTTATATCAGCAGTCCCCAAAGACTGTCCCACATGATTATTTTACTAATCCGATTATTCTAATTACTCCCATTTGGTCACAAATAGGATAGGAGTTGTTGTGTAAGTCCATTTCCATGCAAGCGCGTCACTTTGATCTGTTACCCGTTAAGCTCTCAGTAATCGAATCACAAAAATTAGGCTGCATTCAGACGTGCGCGCTGCGCGTCCGTCGGACGTCGGACGCCCGTATCGCGTTCAGTGAGTCGGATGACACGACCAAATCGCACCGCGACGGAAATGCGACAGTCGTGCACAAAACTTGTTTCTAACTAATCTGCATTCGTAACTAATTCCTGCATAATGTGTACAATATGTGTTGAAATCGCAAAGGTTTGTAAAAAAAAATCATAATCATTTATTAATAACAACTGTTACACGTCATATATGATTATATTCAAATTACATTTAATCTAATAAAGAATTGGCAGAGCCTTTATTAACAAAACTAAAATACAATGAGAACTACACTACGCTACATACCTAACAACTACTTACACTAAGCACACCTGAATTATCGATAGACCAATGAAGGTCTACAGATAATAAAAATGTTCAAGCCCACTACCAATCGGAAGCGTACCCAGCATGCTGGCGGCATTACCACGCTGAACGGCAATGCTTAAGCGTTGGGCCAAATAATTACATTAAATATTAAATTAATAATGTACAATTACTTTTTACTGTGTTGTATTTACAGCATGATATTTAGTAATATATAATAATTTAATAGATTTACTTCAAACAATTGATTAAATAAATTACAAAAACCACAATACATTAATTAATAAATATTTGGAATAATTTGTTTTCACTTCTATCAGCTACTAATTTTTTGTTCTAAACACAATTGTACGCGACTGTACATTCGGCATTCGGCGTCGGGATGTCGGGGTAACGTCTAGATTACGCGAATGCAAACCGAAACTTACAGCGAACTGTTGCTTAATCTACAACACTACCGTCGTGTCGCTACAGAATAAGAACAGGTGTTCTGGAATAGTTTAACTTAAAATGAAAACCAAGCACCGGTTTCTCTTGACCCTTGGCGTCGTTACAACTCTTGGCAATTGAAGGTCAATGTATATATTTTATCCTACTAATATTTATCTATAATTATAATCTATTTGTAATCATTTGCAATTCCATAAAAAATATCGCTTTTAGCGATGACACCGCATTGGATCCAAATTTTAAAGTTTTTTTCTCAAGAAGTTCTAATTTTATTTAGTGGTCGGTTTCGTTTAATGGTCTCATAGTATGGTCTTCAAAGTATGGTCGTCTAGAAGTCTAGATAAGTCTTCAGAAGCATGGTCATCTAGATTAGTCTTCTTAGCATGACCATCTTGGCATGACTCAGAATGTCCGAAGTTTTTATATAAAACGGGGCTAGAATAAAATGGGACGCAAAGCATTCATATGAAATATCATACATTCTAATACTAACATCACTTGATAATCACCCTTAGAACGCTGTATAATTACAACGATTTTTAAATCAAGGCTATAGTAAACAGCAGCACTATCGCAAATCCATAAAACCTATCGATACAAAATTCGGTGGCGTTTACTGTGAAAATTCTCACCAAGGGTACAAAAGCTTTGTAAAAAAAAATCAATTTCCCGGAATGTCAACTGACGTCACGCGACGCGACACGACACTTGACAATCTAGGTAACTGTAATAACTGGTTAGCCGAAATACGGACATGGAAACACATAGAGACTTCCTATACTTACATAACTTTTGAAATTAATAAAGTTACTAAAAAGTTGTATAGACTTCGCCTTATTCCTCGAGCTAAGAAGTTAACTTTAAACGTAGAATAGATATCTTCTACGCAAGAAGTACCTGTGTGTTTTTCTATCACTTAACTGTATTTCAAATTGATCCCTTCTGGAGTTACGACGCGATTGAGCAACAAACATCCTAACTTTGACATATGATATGTTAGTACAAACTCATTAAAGTTTAAAAATTCTATTACGGGTCAAAATCACAGTATTTTTAGTTGTTTTTACCGAAACGCAACATGTACACTTAACAAGTGTTGTAGGTAATTCACATCATTGTAAAAATATTATTGTTCTATGTTTTATCATAAGAAAATAGGCAAATTACATGTTTTGTGTCGTGGAGTAGACCAACTTTAGGTGGCAGTTCGACCGCATCCGGGGTCTTTTCATATAACATGACGGCGTCTGCGTTCCGATTTGAACAAGCGACCGGATGTGGTCGAAACTCGATATAATAGTCAAACTTTGCTTTTGAGGGAAAGAAATACCGTTTTTAATATAATATAAATTATTCGTAATCTTTATTTTTACACTTACAGTCTAAAGTTGTCACGTTTTACCAAGCACGAATTCGCTTTTGCGTGGAATATTGTTCGCACCATTGGGATGGATCGGCTAAGTACCAGCTGGAGGACCTGAAATCGATCGAGAAACGTATCAAAAGACTCATAAAAACCTTAAAAAATATTAAGTTAGATAAAAAATTGGATGAACCATTACACTTTTTCAGGGGGTTTCAGGTCTCGCCATTTGGGAGCATCCCGAGAGGTCGGGCGTACTGTAGGATCAAATTTAATAGAATTATAATAATTCAACAGAATTCAATGGAGAAAGGTAGTAAGTTTCAGTGTTAAATGGATGATGTTTAGCCCTACAGCGGGACAGCAATGGTTTGACATAATAATAATATATAATGCTGCTCTATCGCACCTCTGTTCAGGCAGCCCGTTTATTCGTAAATAGCCGTCGAACAAGTGAATTTAGTGGAAAAACAAAAATCCATCAGCCGCGAGCGGCGCGGCCATGATCGCGCGACTCTAGCAAATAAACCGACTATTGCGTCGGGAAGGTAGATTTCTGATGTTTAGATAAAAAAATTAAAAAAAGTGAAATTTTGAGGCCTTGAAACTTCACGTGGAGATAAGAAAATGTTGATAATAACCAACCAATGACCAAATATTCACAAAACTATAAATAAATATTGGTGGATTTTTTTTCATACAATACTCATGTTCATTTTCATTTCATCCTTGCTAAAATAGAAACAAACAATTAAATTGTGATCTTCATTACATTAGTGAACTTTACATTTTCGCTATATTAGTATGCAAGTATAACATGTATCTATTGGCTGATATTAGATATACCTACTTCATAATACATACACACACGTCATATCTATCGCATCATCTTCGATGTCGTCGATGTAATAGATAAAAGCCCAGAGCGCCGAGAAACAGCTTCGACTGCCTGTGTGACACTTTCAAGTATTTTCAGCACAGTAGTATTTATGTGGAAATTCCATCATATTTTTATGGTATAGAGTATATAGATTCTATACCATAAAAATATGATGGAATTTCCATGCACCAAATAAGCACCTGACAGTAATCAACACGTAAACTTATAATAACACCTAATCTACCAGCTATTCGAATTTGATAAATTTGAATCATTGCCTAGCACTCCACTGCACTCGTCGTACAGATTTAAATAACCAACTATTTGCCTTGTAATGTCTCTGAAAACATTGCGCTTCCATCCGAACACAGTAGAATAACTCTGTACATTTCTAGACGGATTTTACATCGCGTCCTTCCACTATATAAAAACCTCTACCGTTATTTGAAACTACTGTATCAATACAATATATCGTTACAGTGTACACCATTACAAAGTTGCAGTTCTCCCGTAGTCCATCCGTCATTGCATTGTGTATTTTAGAATAATCATAATTTTAAATGTCCTTATATGTAAATGTAATTATCATTTCGTCGTCAGTTAAAAAATAACTAATACAATTAATTATTTATTTTATTTAAAATAGTTTTATTTTAATGTTATAATGTTGATTAATATAAAGACAAAAAGTTATTTCATACGTGTTGAGAAAATAAGAATGTAAGAGTTATTTTTCTGCCTGATAGAAATTAAAAAAAAAATTGTGTAATTTTCTAAAACTTCATTAACATAACAGTCTGCCAAGACGACATCCAAAAACAAAATTTGACACCCATCGAAATCTACCCAACAGACAGAGAAACAGTCACAAAATAACTCGAAATATGGGAAATACGGGTAGGGAGAACTGGAAAAAACGGGGTAAAACAAGTAAGAAAACTGGAAAAGGGAAAAAAACAAAGTTGGATTGACGAAAAACGAACACTACCTGGGATCGTGTCACCGCGTTTTTACCGTTTACCCCGAGCTGTCTAACGGAGGCTTGTTTTTTGAAATGAAAACTTATTTTGGCTCATCGCACGCAGATTTTTTCAAAGTTCAGGCTCGAAAGGCTCGATCGGGTGAACTCGGGATCGCCGAGTGTATCCGAACAAGGGTAAGCAAAGATACAGTGAGCTACTCATCACTGCTGTCGCTGTATTTAGGTAGGTACTAAAATTTTTGTAGTGGTAGGACTCTTAGCAGAGTCCGCCTGGGGAAGTACCACACCTTTGCCAAATATTCTACCGCCAAGCAGTAATGTGCAAACATTACTGTGTTCCGGTTTGAAGGGCAATGATTCCAGAGAAATTACAGGGCTTAGATACATAATATCTTAGATCTCTGGGTGACGAGCGCAGTGCAGTGCTAGGTAATGATTTGGACTCTTCATGTTCCAATAGCTGCGTGTCACTGTGCTGTTATGTGGCAGGCATGTTGCTTACCATCAGGCACATGTCCTGCTCGTCTCATCATTCTTTATTTAAAAAAAAAAAAACGAAAAATGACGAAGATACAGCGCTTCGAAGTTTCGTGTGACGTCACTTGTAAGTACGATTTTTACTCACGAGTGACGTCGCGACCCCCCACTCTCGATGTTTGATGGTCTATATCTTTGACGATTTTTAATATTATGAAAAAACAAACCGTGTCCAATATTTTTCCATGATTTAGCTGACGGACGAATTAGGATGGTGTATTTTTGACTCAGTCCGGTACCCTGTTGTTATTATCTGTTAAGCAAAAGTTTTTTCTCATTTTAGTTATCAAAAACCTATTGTATCCTTTGTAGAATACGAAAATAAATGATTTGATTTCAATAGAATTAAAACAAAACCTCTAGTTTCTGACTAGGGTCAAATAATAATAGGGTAGAATGTAAACTGGCACTGGAAAGCATTGTCACTGGATTGATGCTTTCCAGTGCCGGTTTCCATTTTTCCAGTAATCAATCCAGCGCTGGATTCGATCGCTGGACTGGAATAAAATGTATACCGGGTATTATACCCCGTCTACATTATTCCAGTCTAGTGACCGAACCCAGCGCTGGATTGCTTACTGGAATAATGTAAACCGCCACTGGAATGCATTGGCACTGGATTGATGCTTTCCAGTGCCGGTTTCCATTAATCCAGCGCTGCATTCAGTCGCTGGACTGGAATAATGTAAACGGGGTAGTATGGGCGTCCTCTGCTCAGTTTTAACTATTAAAACTAAATTCAACCTAATTAATATCCGTAACCAAAACTAACGGATAATCCGAAATAATTATATATCCGTAACCGTATCCGAAACCGACATAATTTTATTCCTATATCCATATCCGTATTCAGATCCGAAATATCAAATCCATAACATCCCTAATCAAAACACAAAATTAAATTAAATGATATTTTTGATCGTGTTTATCAAGTAAAGTGTTTAAGTTCAAATGTTTTGTATTATAGATGTAAATTTGTCTAGAATCGTAGCCTAGTGCTCTTGTAGGCACCAAAACGCATGCCCTAGTTAAGTCCGACCTTGCGCTCGATAGCCTGGCCATTAGCATTGCGACGCGAAAGGACGTATTATCTAACATTCTGTTACATATTATATTTGTGCTGTTTTTTAAACACGGATTTTATTTAACATAAACAAAAACTAGCCAAGTGCGAGTGGGACTCGCGCACGAAGGGTTCCGTACCATTAGCAAATAAATAAAATAAATATTGGTGGACAATTCACACACAACACCATCTGACCCCAAACTAAGCAAAGCTTGTGTGATGGCGGCCAGATAGCTGATATAATACTTATATATTTTTAAAAGAAATACCCAGAAATAAACGGGACGAATCTCTTTTATCGTATGGGAGCCAGCCTCCTTAACAATTTATTTTATTTTAATTCAATATATCTAAAGAAAACATAAAACTAATGATTAACTAATTCTGTGAATAGTTAAGGCGTCTACCTGTTACCTTTATTAGTATCGAGCAATAAACGGTAAAAAAAAACAAGTTTGTTGTATGGGAGCCCCCCTTAAATATTTATTTTATTTTATTTTTTAGTATTTGTTGTTTTAGCGGTTATAGAAATACATCATTTGTGAAAATGTCAACTGTGGAGCTATCTAGCTATCACTGTTCTTGAGATACAGCCTGGTGACAGACGGACGGACGGACAGCGAAGTCCCAGTAATAGGGTCCCGTTTTTAACTTTTGGGCACGAAACTCTAAAAACGACCCTTTTTATGTTTCTATTTTTTTAGCTAAAAAAAGCAACTAACTCATATTACAACAAATTATTTTCGTAGTGTTGTCGTAGGCGAGTTGGTGGTCAAACGCGGACCTACACGCAATAAAAAAAACACAAAGTGGGCTGTTATGTAGTCATGTAAAAGGCAACTAACTCATATTACAACAAATTATTTTTGTAGTGTTTCTCACGGATTCGCCAAATCATCGTTATTTAATACTCTACATTTTGCAAAGACCAATTCGGAGCTACGAAATATTCTGTGGATAACTAGTCGTTTGCGGTGGTTCTGCCTCGTGATTTTTGACGTGAAAACTTTCTTAGCTACTTTTTAGAAAGAAAAAAAAATGAAAAGAGGTCAAAGTCAAAGCTAAGACAGTTTAAGCTCTCTGGGTGACGAGCGCAGTGCAGTGCTAGGTAATGATTTGGACTATCATATTCCAATAGCTGCGTGTTACTGTGCGGTAATGTGGCAGGCATGTTGCTCACCATCAGGCACATGACCTGCTCGTCTCGTCACTCTATGCTATAAAAAAAAAAAGTTTAAGTTTTAGGCGATCGGTTCACGTAGAAAACATCATTTAACAGAAACTTCACTTAAATTATTGCCCTTCAAACTAACATTCCCTGACATAACAGTGTGATTTCAGAGTATTTAAAAAAAATGTGAATCTTATAATAAACTTTGCAGAGTCCGACTGGAGAAGGACCATAACGTTGTCAGTTATTCTCTCGCAAAACAGTACTGTGCAAACATTACTCTGTTCCAGTTTGAAGGGCAATGTTTCCAGAGACATTACTGGGCTATGAGCTAAATTATCTTAAGCCTCCTCCAGCACAGTGCTATGCAGTGATTTAGACTGTTCAAATCAAAATAACTGTGTTACACTTGATTGGTATCGACAGGCACGTCGCTTACCATCACGCTCATGTCTTGTTCGTCTCGTCACTCTATATGTTTGATGGTTGTCTGTAAAGTCGGTTTACTGACGATAGTTGAACGTGACAACTTCAACTACGCCTTAGAGCGAGGTAACGCCGCATGACGTCATGCGGCGAGGTAACGGCAGTAACGGCGCATGACGTCATGTATTTTCGTGCGTGCAGCCGGCTTCATCGAATTATAAGACGTTGTCACGTCAAAAAAGTAACACGTATGAAATACAACTAAGTCCGGTTAGACGAAAGAAAATATTGGTCGATCGATTAATTTAGTTCTTAGACGTGATTGGGCAAAAAACATCCAAACAGACATTATCATATTAATTGGACTTATCGTTCAGAAATCTGAACATTATTATAAAAAGTTTTATGGTTGTCTGTAAGTCTGGTATATGTAAATATTTGAAATATGACGTTTTGCAGTTTCGTTATAATGAATTCTAAGAAAAATATAGTTTTGAGCTTAGTAACTGCACTTAGTAATTAATCTACGTGACTTGTAAACCTTTGCTAAAACATTTTAGCTGTTACGCATTTTTTAATACTTATGTCAACATCATGACAAGTGCTAAAATGTATTTTATTTTTTATATAAAGAGTAACGGGACGAGCAGGTCATGCGCCTGATGGTAAGCAACATGCCTGCCACATAACAGCACAGTGACACTCAGCTATTGGAACATGAAGAGTCCAAATCATTACCTAGCACTGCACTGCGCTCGCCACCCAGAGACCAGAGATCTAAGTTGTTATATATCTAAGCCCTGTAATTTCTCTGGAAACATTGCCCTTCAAACCGGAACACAGTAATGTTTGCTCATTACTGCATGGCGGTAGAATAACTGGCAAAGGTGTGGTACTTCCCCAGGCGGACTCTGCCAAGAGTCCTACCACTACAAAATAATACATGATACTAAGCAACTCACTAAATGTTCTCACTGCTGGAACTCGGAACCTTTCTCTGTGTTCCGGTTTGAAGGGCAATTTTAATTTTTGTACAGGGCTAGGTTATGATTTGGACTCTTCGTGTTCCAATAGCTGCGTGTCACTGTGCTGTTATGTGCCAGGCTTGTTGCTTATCATCAGGCACATGTATTGCTCGTCTCGTCACTCTTTATTTATAAAATAAAAATAGGTAAAAAAACTTTTTAAGTTAAACGGTTTTATGTTAAACATACATTGCAATGTTTAAGATAAATGTACCAAAAACCAAACAAAATAATAATAAAATAGATACAGTCGTGGGAATTATAAACATATGCATAGACTAGACTAAAATAAAACCGTGGGGCACGTCAATTGTCTACAATCGTTGACATTGCAATGTATAACATTGCAATGTATGTTTAACATAAAACCGTTTAACTTAAAAAGTTTTTTTACCTATTTTTATATTCTAGTTTTTAGTTTTTATTTCGCATTCTGTTTAATTCATTTAGTGCTTCATTATTGCAAGGTTTCTTGCCCGTTAGTTTATTGCAGTCCAACTCCTCTATACGTAGTTCCTGCAAAGATCTTACTCTACTAAGAGCCACGTAGGCTTGACCTTCTTCAAACAGTTTCGCACCTAAGTATACGACTGCGTAATCCACAGTGCTGCCCTGCATTTTATGTATTGCCATGATAGTATTAAAGGCAACATTTTTCTTTCAGCCGTCCCGTAATTGTACTTAGCTGGAAACTGTATGGCTTTCGGGTGTATAAGATGTAAGTACTCCGTCTCTTGCGAAATCAATTCGGACGGAAGGTACATCTGTTGCATACATCTGAGTTCGACGAAATTGAGACCAAACGATTTCGTTGATGTAGCCTATAGCGCCATTTACTAATCCCTTTGAAACGTCAATATTGGACCGTAGCATGACTTTTGCCCCCACAAATATTTCCAGTTCCGCTGGTAAACCCCCAGTTTTGTTGATATCAGCTGTATTCTTCTTGTCAAGCCCTTTTATTTGATACCCATGTTGATGGGATTAATAAAACCTAAGTTATCCGCCATTTTGTAGAGGCCGCCATCTTGGATTTTAATTTTATATAGTACATTGTATTCTACTGGTTGAGCACTTTCATTTAATACCCATATTGATGGGATTGATAAAACCTACGTTATCTGCCATTTTGTAGCGGCCGCCATCTTGGATTTCAATTTTTTATAGTATATTGTATTCTGCTTATTGAGCCCTTTCATTTGATACCCATGCTGATGGGATTGATAAAACCTACGTTATCTGCCATTTTGTAGCGGCCGCCATCTTGGATTTCAATTTTTTATAGTATATTGTATTCTGCTTGTTGAGCCCTTTCATTTGATACCCATATTGATGGGATTAATAAAACATAAATTATCCGCCATTTTGTAGCGGCGGCCATCTTGAATTTATAATGATAATGAATAAACATAATTGTATTGTCACCAAAATCCAAAGTGTATACAAAATTTCAGATTAATCGGTTGATAGGAAGAGGGTGAAATTTGAATTACTAAATTTGACCCAAGAATAAATAATAAATAAAACAAACGGGGTGAGCTAAATAAAACCGTTTAATAAAAAACCGTTTAATAAAAACCGTTTAATAAAACCGTTTAAAAAAGGAGAGAGTTAATGCCAAAATCCACCACGCGGGCTAATCATCCAGTGCGGGTTAGTGAATGACGCATTACGTCAAAAGATTCTTCCTTGGAACGTGTGGGTTTCCACACTATATTTTCCTTCACCGTTTTTAACTTAGTTCCATTACGCTAATGACTTCGAAAATACAGTAGTGCGCCTGGGGTTTGAACTAGGGTCTCCAGATTGGCTGTTACCGTTCTCTTTTTTTTTAAACCTAGGAGGTTTACACTTGACCGCCATCTCGGCTGATGTTAAGCAACGATGCGGTCTACGATGGAGCGTGCTTACCTAGAAGAAACCGATTCACTCTCGATTTGAAGACACCAAGATTGTAACCATAGGGAAAAACCCATTCAGTCACACATTCCACTTCCTATATACGTTCTTATCACAAAAGTAGAGTCAAACGTCTTCGTTCGAGTCTTTGAAACATCAACCATGAAACGATATCGCTTTTTACGGGTAGTCTGAGTATATTTACAGGGTTATTGGTAATCAGCCTGTATCCCTTGGAGGGATGTTAAGTAGGTATCTATATTAAATACGTCAACTTTGGTTCTAAAGTTTATAACTTATAACTCAGAATTTGATAGGTTACTTTGGAAACTACACGGGTGTAACCGGAGGGCGTGGCCATCATGACATGAACATCTAGAAATGCGACAGCATTTCCCATTGGCCGACGCATTTCTAGATGACCATGCCATGATTAGCAGGCCCCTTTAGCATTTCCCATTGGCTGACGCACTTTTAGATGGCCAATGGCTATGGTCCCGAGTTTTCCCAAGATTTCTTATCATACCCGAGCGTGACGCTAGAATTCAATTCACAGCCTACGAAAAATTTGTCTAGGCGCGCCAAAAGCAGTTTTCACTTCAATATATTTTGCTCCATACGAAATAAAATAAAAATGTGTATTCGCTCGGTCTAAAAGCATCCAACACTTCGTAACAATTCGTAACAAAAGCGCGCGCGCTCTTTAACGATCGATAAATGATGTGTCGGAGTGAAAAAACACTAAACAGCTGCTAAACAGTGTTAGAGAGGACAACAAACACTATTTTTTTTATGAGTATTGAGTTTTTTTGCTTGTTTAAATATACAGAAACAGTAACCCTGTACGAAGTGAATTCGACGAAAAACCGATAAGCTAGCAGTTTTGCACCGTTCCAGACTGAAGCAGTGCACCCTCACTCGCTCAAGGTCGCGCGGTTTTAGCCTACCGCTAGACCGTTCCTTCCAGGAAACAAGTGACAGTCGATTGTCGGATTAACCTATGCAAAGTACAACATGTTATTCAATAATTCTTTGAATTCATAACCACAAAAATGAAAATGTATTATTTTACAAGTTTATATCTAACGCATATAATTTGTAATTGAGTTTAATAACACTCAATTTGTTTTTTTTTTTAATATTTACCTAATACAATAGGGTACAATCCTCAAACAAACTAAGTAGCCCGTTAGTTAGATTGCCAAAAAATATTGTACACGTATTTTTTCTTTTGTTACACAAACAAAAAATGACGAAGATACAGCGCTTCGAAGTTTCGTGTGACGTCACTTGTGAGTACGATTTTTACTCACGAGTGACGTCGCAACCCCCCACTCTCGAAGTTTGATGGTCTATATCTTTGACGATTTTTAATATTATGAAAAAACAAAAAATACGTGTCCAATATTTTTCCATGATCTAGCTGACAGACTAATTTGGATGGTGTATTTTTGACCCAGTCCGGTACCTGTATTTACCTGTTTACCTTAGTTACCTGTATTGGTATTACGACAGGGCCAAAAATATAGTCAAAGTCAAAGTTCTTTATTGATAAATGTACAATTTACACGTCAATTAATAAAAAATTAAAGCAAAGGGCATACAAATTGTATACATTTGCGAAGTTTGAAATTAATTAGTATTCTAATTAGTTCGTTAGGTAGATTATGGATAAATATGGGACACGTATTTTTTGTTTTATAAAATTTTCAAAAATTAACCAAAGATATAATAAATAGATCACCGAACTTTCGGAATGGAGAGTTGTGACGTCACACTATTGTAAAAATCGTACTATATCGTGTCGTGACTCGAAACCTCTAAGCACTGTATCATCGTCGTTTTTTTATTGTGAAACATAAGAAAAAATACGTACAAAATATTTTTTAATGATTCACCTAGCTGACGGACTAATTAGTTTTTTTTAGTCGTCTCGCCTATTACTAAAATTACAACAAAAGTCAAACGCAATATACCTATATACGTATGTGTAACGTGTTTTTTTTTTCGTTTGTGCATCAATAGCTCATGTCTCTCTTAATCCAACTAAAATTAGTTAAAAAAATAATTTAAATTAAGTTAGTATAAAATTATAAATGTGAGTTTGAAGGTTTGTTGCTCAATCACGTCAGAATGGCTGACCGGATCGGGTTGAAATTTGGATCACAGATAAATTATAGTCTGAAATAATATATAGACTACCGTTTGTATAGGTAATATTACTATATACCTATTACTGCTAGAATAGATGAATAGGGCCTAACGGAGAAAATGTCATGGGTAAATTACACAATCGTCAGGTCCCAGATTCGAATCCCGGTTGCAACTCTGTTTTTTATTCAACAACAAATGTGCAGTGATAGGACTCTTTGAAGAGTCCGCCTGGGGAAGCACCACACCATTTCCAGATAGTCTGCGCGAAGCAGTAGTGAGCAAACGTTGCTGTGCTCTGTATTGTAGGGCAATGTTTCCAGCGAAATTACTGAGCTAAGATATAAAATTTAGGTCTTTTAGTAGTGGTAGGACTCTTAGCAGAGTCCGCCTGGGGAAGTACCACACCTTTGCCAAATAATCTACCGCCAAGCAGTAATGTGCAAACATTACTGTGTTCCGGTTTGAAGGACAATGATTCCAGAGAAATTACAGGGCTTAGAGACATAATATCTTAGATCTCTAGGTGACGAGCGCAGTGCAGTGCTAGCTAATGATTTGGACTATCATGTTCCAATAGCTGCGTGTTACTGTGCTGTTATGTGGCAGGCATGTTGCTTACCATCAGGCACATGACCTGCTCGTCTCGTCACTCAATACTATAAAATAAAATAAAAAACACCTTACGCGGTTGACGCTTGTATATTTTGTCTACTTGCATGAATATGAATAGGTCAATTCCCAGCAGTTTTTCCCTCTCACGAAAATAACGGGAACTGGAATTACGCGGGAAAAACCACAAAGCACTGCTAGTATAACTTTAGTAGCAGCAGTATAAACAGCCCACTAAATGTTCCCATTTCTGGGACTCGGGGTCTTCTTTCGCAAGGAGAGAGTCAATTCCTTAGTCCACCACGCTACCAAGTGCAGAGCAGTGGACACAATACATGACCTCTAAAGATTTTGTAAACGTATCGTTTTTCTTACGATATTTTCCTTCACCTTCTTAAAGTTTAAAATTATGCTATTTATGGTTATGCGTCGAAACATTATGCTGAGTTATCTTTATGCTATATGTTTAAACATTATGGTAAGTTATCTGTATGCTATATACGGTTATGCTAGTTAACATTATCCGTTTAGTTGTTATGGTAAATTATCATTAGTCTTAAAAACGTTATGCCTACCTAAATTAGTACAAAAAAATGTTGTCTGTAAAGTCGGTTTACTGACGATAATTGAACGTGACAACGTCTTAAGAAAATACTGATGGAATGGTAGCATTTTTCAAAAGAAAATTTTAATTTCATTTGTTTAATAGATTTGTATGTAAAAAGTAATCAGTAGAATTTAGTTATTTTCAATCAAAACAATGCAAAAAACAATGCAAAAAAGCTTTTAGATGCCGGGGATCGAACCCGGGGCATTTCACATGCAAAGCAAACGCTCTACCACTGAGCTACATCCCCGCTTGAACTACTGGTCGAAATAATTAATACAACTGTAACAAACATGCGGCGAGGTAACGACCGACGGTAACGCGGTAACGGTACATGACGTCATGTTTTGTGGGCGTGCAGCCGGCTTCATCGAATTCTAAGACGTTATCACGTCAAAAATGTTATGCTACCCCATATAGACCCAGCGGCATTACGCACATGGCTTTGAAAAGACAGTCGTGCACGTGAGGTTTGAACCCGGGATTCCAGATCTCAGAGTCGCCGTTCTCCCGACTGTCACCAGCCATAACTTCGCAACTAGTATATTACATATTTAATGCCCTGAACAAGTTTCCCTAGACAAAAACCCACGAGAAAAACGGAGAAACGTCTTTAAACAATCAAATGATTTCCAACAATTGCTATTATAGACGTGAAAACACGTTTTTTAACATCATTGAAATATTAAACTACAATGCCATATCCACAACCCATAACATCATTGAACGAAGGTCACAGACAAAAGTATTTGTTTAAATCTAGTCTGTGAGACTAGCCTAGGCTTTGTTTGGCCTAGGCTGCCCTTTAAACTATTATAATAGTGTTTGGAATGTCGTATCCGCTAGTCTGACGGTGATCTCATTACCTATTCTCGGAGATTTAAGGTATGGAAATGAGTTTTATGAAGTTACGCCTGGTCTAATTGGGATGGGTTGACTAAGCATCAGCTGGAGACTCTGGAATCGAGAGATGTGCCCAAAGGCTCATAGGCGACGACGATCTGGTTCGATAAAGACTTCAGTCACAGAATAAATATTAGTACAGAAGCAAATGTATACAATTTGTATGCCCTTTGCTTTAATTTTTTATTAATTGACGTGTAAATTGTACATTTATCAATAAAGAACTTTGACTTTGACTATATTTTTTGCCCTGTCGTAATACCAATACAGGTAACTAAGGTAAACAGGTAAATACAGGTACCGGACTGGGTCAAAAATACACCATCCTAATTAGTCTGTCAGCTAGATCATGGAAAAATATTGGACACGTATTTTTTGTTTTTTCATAATATTAAAAATCGTCAAAGATATAGACCATCAAACTTCGAGAGTGGGGGGTTGCGACGTCACTCGTGAGTAAAAATCGTACTCACAAGTGACGTCACACGAAACTTCGAAGCGCTGTATCTTCGTCATTTTTTGTTTGTGTAACAAAAGAAAAAATACGTGTCCAATATTTTTTGGCAATCTAACTAACGGGCTACTTAGTTTTTTTGAGGATTGTACCCTATTGTATTAGGTAAATATTTAAAAAAAAACAAATTGAGTGTCATTAAACTCAATTACAAATTATATGCGTTAGATATAAACTTGTAAAATAATACATTTTCATTTTTGTGGTTATGAATTCAAAGAATTATTGAATAACATGTTGTACTTTGCATAGGTTAATAGTTACCTATTAAATTAAATATACTAAATATTATGTAAATGTTACAAGTGTATTTCATCATATCGACTGTCCTCGTGGCGTAGTTGGTAGTAACTTAGAAAAATAGTAGAAAAATAGCAGAAAAGGTAGAAAATTAGTTTGAACTCGATATTACATTAATACACTATTATTAAAACTTCGATCAAAGTTACAACGAACTACTAATATGTGTAGGTACTATAGATATGTATTATGTTACTTGCTGCAACGGAACCCTTCATAGGTGAATCCGACTCGCACTTGGCCACTTTATTCATTGTTCTGAAGTCAGCATCGTAGTGTTTTGTTTACACATGACCAATTGCATATACCATACATACATACATACATTTAGGCAGGTTTTTTGTAAATTTCACCTGGTCACATATTATTTAATATTGAGTTTAAGAGTAAACTTAGTACACCGTTACAATGTGCTATGTTCTCTACCTAGCCTGTTTGTTTAGCCATGTAAAATTTTGCTAATTCAAAAAAATAACGGTGTATAGGTGCCATATCTTATATATAAAATTCTCGTGTCACAGTGTTTGTTTCCTTACTCCTCCGAAACGGCTATACTGATTTTAACCAAATTTTATATGCATATTCTGTAGGTATGAGAATCGGCTACTAGCTATTTTTCATACCCCTAAGTGACAAGGGTTGTTCACTAAGGCAAAACAACGTTTGCGGGGTCAGCTAGTCTTATATATAAAATTCTCGTGTCACAGTGTTTGTTTCCTTACTCCTCCGAAACGGCTTTACTGATTTTAACCAAATTTTACTTATATACATATTCTGTAGGTATGAGAATCGGCTACTAGCTATTTTTCATACCCCTAAGTGACAAGGGTTGTTCACTAAGGCAAAACAACGTTTGCGGGGTCAGCTAGTGTACCTATATACCTAGTACTTATAATATGTTGTGTACTACAAGCGAAGCCGCAGCAGACCGCGAGTAGTTTCATAATAAATAGACTTAGTTTAAAACAATATTTGCAAATTTATTAATTTATAGGTAAGTTCATTTATTTTTCATCTGTAGGTAGGATGGGTTTTGTTTTCATGATTTCAATTTGACTCATGTTTAATAGTAACACATTATGTCACACAAAATTAATATAATAAGTATATATTTGCGGTTTTATATAACCACAAACATGACCTATAATCAAATTTGGACTCTTTGAGTTTGTTTGACCAAGTTGACTTTAAAAAAAAATTAGCAGTCATAGGAACTGCCGATAGAAGTGAAAACTTATAACTCAAAATACTTGGAAGGTGTCAAGGGACATTCTGATGGAACGAAGTTGTACAAAATATTGCAACTCTTTACTGTTTCTGTTGCCCTGGTACTGGTACCTAGGGGCAAACGCAACTCTTTTATATTTCTGTTGTCCTGGTATCTGGAGATAAGCGCTGGGCTGTTGGAGGTAGGTAATCGAAACTCTTTACTGTTTCTGTTGCCCTGGTACCTACCTGGCCGTTTTTACCGAGTTTACCCGAAGATTTCTTATCATATCCGAGCGTGACGATTGATGAATCCATTTCACAGCCCACGAAAATTATGTCTATAGCGCGCCTAAAGAAGTTTTCACTTCAAAAACGACATCGTTTCATGGTTGATGTTCCAAACACACGAACGAAGAAGTTTGACTCTACTTTTGTGAAAAGAACATCATGGCTGTGGAATGCGTTGCCTGCGAGGGTTTTTCCCCATGGTTACAAACATGGTGTCTTCAAATCGAGAGTGAATCGGATTCCTCTGGGTAAGCAAGCTCCATTGTAGACCGCATCGTTTGATAAAATTTAGATTGGACCACTTCTGAACCATATGACCTACCGAATAAAAGTAAACAATTGAATTCGATTATTGCGTAGCATACATACAAAACAACATACAGTCGAATTGGGAACCTTCTCTTTTGAACATCGATTAAAAATACGATATTTGAAAGAGATTTAAGTTAAGTACAGATTAAAGAAACAGATTAAAGTGTCTGGAAGTCTACTCTATTTCAACGAAAACGTAATTTGGAAAAAAAAACTAGCGACTTTCCTACTCTCGTTCTATACAAATTTCGAGCTATACAAAATTGTTTGACGTTTAAATGTTCTAAGCATACTATAATTAGAGTAGGCTTAGAACATTTAAACGGGCAAAACGACGGATCGAAGTAGAATCGGAGTTAGAAAGTCGATTTTATTTCGAAATTACGTTTTCGTAGAAAGAGAGTAGACGTCCTGGCTTATCCATCAAACTTTTTATAGTTACAGCGAATTTTTAAAGAGTGATGGCAAAGTTCCTATAAAAATGTAAACAAAAATGTGACATGGGTCAGCACAATTGTAATAATAACATATTATACTCGTATAATGCTTGACAGTTTTTTGTCTTGTAATAATTATTACAACACAGTAAAGTAGTCATTCGAACTTTGAAAATTGTATACAATTTGTATGCTCTTTCTTTTGTTTTTATTTTTTATTAATTGACGTGTAAATTGTACATTTATGAATAAAGTACTTTGACTTTGAGAAGGAATGGTCGAAATTTTCAGATGTTTTCGTGATAGAATATATTGTTCTATAGGTAGGTATTATTGCTCATAGAAAATAGAAAAATCCTCGGAAATGCATGTCACAGTTTGACTTTGGCGTAACCTTGCCAAATGCAGTTTTGTCTAGACGAATAATAACTAGTTGCACCGCCATCCAGACGAATATTTTTAAAATCATTACGATTCGTGGTAACATGTAGTTACCTCTTATAGGAGTCTGCTTGGGAAAGAACCGTTAGATACATAGATTTAGACTACAGATGTGAAACTTCCTCTCCCAAACTTCAACGCGCACGGAATTATCTCATCGTTGGGAAGAGTGAGCTCACTCTTTCCGTTCTAGTTGGTTGCAGGAATTGATGAACGCCGGACGTTTTTACCTATCACTATTCGTTGTCAACAACCAACATAAGTAGACCCACAGCATACCTCGCCGCTAGCGATTCCAGAGGTCAAGTAGATTGGTGGTGTGTAAATCGCTCCGCTACAGAGACAGACGCAGTTTGTTACCACTTAGGATTCTCAGGGAACATCCATAGCTCAAAATAGTTGTTTTAACCTACTTCAGAAAAGAGGAAGTTCTTAATTCAACTGCATGTTTATTGAAGTGAAAACTTCGTTTGGCGAACCACATACCGATTTTTTGTAGACTGTGAATGAGGCTGGTCGTGACGTTCGGAAGTGAAAGATTGGGTCGGGTAAACTCGGGGGCGCCGTTTGTGCCCGTTGCTGTCTATCAGTTGTCACTGTCATGTCGTTGCATATACAAAATAGAACAAAATTATTTCATTTTTCATTTCTGCCGTAGACCCTTTTTTTTGTATTAATGTTAAGGCCGATTTACATCAGACGAGCGAATGCTCATTCTATCCCCATTGTATCAAATTCATTTGGTGTAAACAAACGTAGAGCATAATTTCGTTGTTTTGTTTGCGTTTGCAAAGATTCTATGGAATATATAATATGGAAAACGCTAAGAACGATCTTTCGTTTACACTAAAAGATCGAGAAAGAATGCTCTTGTTCAAGCTCTAGCTCTATGTTCGTTCAGTTTAAATCGGTCTTGACGCGATAGCTCCGCCAATCGATTTTGATGATTTTTTTTGCTAGGTACATAATACCTACATATCAAAGATGGTTCCATATACATACATTTTACCAAAATCGGTGTACCGATTTTTGAGTTACTATATATAACAACCAACATAAATCTAGAATTGGCTTACCTTAATGACGTATTAATCCTACTTTTTATTGGAAACAGTGTGTTTAGTTGAATTTACAATTTAATAGAGTCTCTGAGTTTCATTTTAAATTGAAGTTGAATTCAGTTTATTTGGAGAAAAAATAATTATTGTTACATCTAAATTAGGTACTCGTATTAAAGTAAGTTTCAATTAAGTATTATTAAATAAGTATTGATCCTCAACGACCAACTAGAAAATAAACTGGCATAATAACATAACTGGCAAACTGTTAGTTAGTATTTTCCCCTGGTGAAATCACTAAAGAATTCTATTACCTCATTACCAATAATTTAGAGTGAAACACAAACATTCCCCGTAAACATATAGTTAACTTATCAGAAGGAATATGGGTTACACTGCGAGTAGCGTTCGAGGTACCAGCTTGAATCAACAAGTACCGAGCTGCCTCGGGACTCAGCTATAGTTCGGGTCTACCGCTTAAACAAAATTATCTTGACTTTAATAATAATATTTATGTTAATACATGAAGCTGTATAATATTCGTGTAAATATGTGGAGAACTCACATTATGTTATTTGTATCGACATATCGTATCGTAACCGTATCGCATGCCTTTCAATTAATATGCGATATAATGAGTATATATCGTGCAAACGGTTTTTTAAAAGTAGTTTTACTTTATTATTTTATTTTTTAAAAAGAAACAAATAATTATTATGTATTTAAAATAGTTTTATTCAACAAAAAAAAACACAATTGCTATCGATCATCACTTAAACAACGCAAAAATAATAATTTTGATGAGCGCTGTGGATTTAAGCTATTACAGCTTTCGGAAAGTGTGTGTCCAGCTAAAGAAACAGGCGTTCAGAAGGAACTGAAGTTGCGACAACTGATATATATAACTGACATAGTTTGCTACGATACGGTAATGCGATATTTTTATAAGAATGCGATATATCGAAGCGTATCGTATGGTCAAAATATCGCATCAAATATCGCTATATCGTATAGTGCTGTATCGATATTGCGATATATCGTATCGTAACGGGCATCCCTACAGCCTGGTGACAGACGGACGGACGGACGGACAGCGAAGTCCAGTAATAGGGTCCCGGTCTTTGGGTACGGAACCCTGAAAATGAAAGTTTGTTTCTATGTCTTTTACAGATAAACTATGCATTTGATCATGTGATAATCCTTAGCAAAGTTGCTGTGCATGAGCCAAAGAAGGTTTCTGAGCCAACTCAGAAATTACAAGAAAATAAATTACAAACAGTGTTTCAAGTGAAATTACAAGGAATAGATATAAGACATCTTATCTCTGGGTAACGAGCACAGTGCAGCGCTAGGTAATGATTTGGACTCTTTATGTTCCAATAGCTGAGTGTCACTATGCTGTTATGGGCAGGTATATTGCTTACCAACAAGCATATATGTCCGGCTCGTCTCGACACTCTATACTATACGATTTAAAATAAAAGTGGCCAAGTGCGAGTGGGACTCCCGCACGAAGGGTTCCGTACCATTAGCAAATAAACGGCGGAAACCTCTGGCTTTATTTGAATTCTGTATACACAAACCATCGCAGTTGCCACAGACAGGCTTTCAACCAAAAATTTGTCTAAAATTTTGATTTTTACCTTACGATTTTAACGACGAGGTCGAATGTGCGTTTTAGTGTACTAGTGGCTCCATCTAGTTTATTTGGAACGGACTAATTGAGCAAGAAACAGTAAAAAATCAAGTTTGTTCTATGGGAGCCCCCGTTAAATATTTATTTTATTTTATTTCTTGTATTTGTTGTTATAACGGCAATAGAAATACATTATCTGTGAAAATTTCAACTGTCTAGTTATGTAGCTATAACCGTTCTTGAGATACAGCCTGGTGACAGACGGACGGACGGACAGACAGCCAACTCTCAGTAATATGGTTCCGTTTTTATCCTTTGGATACGGAACCCTAAAAATTAGCAGTCATAGGGACTGCCGACAGAAATGTTTTTTTTTAACTCAGAATTTGATAGCTCACTTTCGAAACTACGCGGATAAAGTAAGATGCGGACCATAAATGCTGAAGGATTGTTAGAGTGCCAATGGCCATGGTCCCGAGTTTACCCGAAGATTTATTTTATTTACTAACGTAACGCTTCATCTCAAGTCACAGCCCACGAAAAATCAGTCAGTGGTGCGCCGAAAGATGTTTTCGCTTCAAAAGTCTCTAGTCCCAGTAGTGGGTGCATAAAATGGGCTGCTTATGTTAATACGTAACCTTTGTACAAACAAACCTACATCCCCATACTATAGCTAAGGCTTTTCGCCCTTGTCTGCAGTCGCGGCACACACACTCACACAAGTCTATTGGATTTTGTTTATACAAAATGGCTTCTCTTTGGCACACACCCTTCCGCAGGGATTAGAAATACACAGATGTTTAACTTCGAAAGATGTGTTGGTTTATTCCGATACTTAAACACAATACATATAATAATAAATAGAATACTCTAAACACATGATATAAAATATTATTGTACAGTTAAATTTAACTTTTTTAACGTAAGGCGATTAACACACGCACACGCTGCATGTTCCATGTCGACTCATCTACGCGCATACTTGCGGGAGTACAGATCTGCATCATCATTCGTGTTTTTTACGAGGAAAAAAATTACGAAAATTGAAAAAAAAACGCGCGTGGGTCCACACACGCGCGTTTTTTTTTTCAATTTTCGCATTTAATATTTTATTTTAATTTTGCAATTGTTGCATTTTGTAGATTTACGGCGGCTCTGACTCATTTGATTCAAACACACGCCAAGCCCTTCCAAAATCATACATGGCACTGCAAGACTCGGGGTGCCATACCTCAGGTTCGAATCATCTTAGTTTTTTTTAAGTGTAGATGGCACTTGAAAAAATAGCATACGAGTAGGTTACGATGTTGATTCCGTGTTGTTGGTATGATGTTGTTTGACGAACTTTTATGAAAATTATTATGATATGGCGTATTCCAAGAAATACATCTATCAAGTATACGTACATGTGTCATCTGCCAACCCACACTCTGCCAGTGTAGTGGATTATGGCCTTCATTATTTCCTTGTGAGAGAAAACCTCGAAACTCAGCAGTGGAAACGTAAAGCTATCCTAAAATCAAAACCCCAAAATCGAAAACTAATCCTAAAATCTCAAAAATAGGTCCGATGTTTCATTTAAAACACGC
Organism: Ectropis crepuscularia; assembly: GCA_963693475.1. Lineage (NCBI taxonomy): Eukaryota > Metazoa > Arthropoda > Insecta > Lepidoptera > Geometridae > Ectropis > Ectropis crepuscularia. Next base: position 5,228,755 of record OY856361.1, read on the forward strand.
TTTAAATTTGACAAAGGTATTTAGTTTCTTTTACTTTATTAACATTTTAGCAGCGCTCCGCAGTTTAACAACAACGATTGAGCAATGAACATCCAAGCCAAAGAGTTTATATGTATTACGTATAGAGTCAGAACAAACGCTTCACACCAAAAGCACGCTCTTGCGCTGTCTGATCGCTCTTGTGGAAGTGTCATACATTTGTCGCGGCACATCACTTTGTTTCCATAGCTAACATCCGCTTCATCTGCTTACGTTTGTACCAATACAAAGGAAATGTGCGGAGAAACCTGATCTACTCACTTATTCTTTATCTAAGATCCAAACATTGATTTTACTAGGTTTGTTATATCAGAAGAAGCGCGCAGTTTTCAGCGCAGTTATCCATCTGTAAGTTCACCTCATCTGTGCAGTCAAAGGTAAGCAGATTTGCTAATTATCGGATTCGTATGGATACGAGATTAGAAGCTTGGCTGCCGCGCTGTTTGCGTCGCCAACGATACACTGTGATTGCGTTTGGACTATAATTTGTGCATTATACTCGTAATGAAGTTAGTCGCTTACCATCAGGCGAGGTGTGGTCAAACGATGACGATATTATTTTTTTCCTCTAAAAAACGTAATAACTGGGATCAATTTAAAAACGGCTACACAGATTTTGATAAAATTTATATGTGACCATTCGGGGAGTAGGTAATTAATTTTTTTGATTTGACAAAAAAAATGCGAAAATCGGTTCGCCCAGTCAAAATGACTGAGGTAAAAACATAAAAAATGCTGTCGAATTGAAAACCTCGAACCTTTTGAAGTCGGTTCAAAAAAGGATATTGCCGTATTCTAGAGACTTTCGTTACTCAAGGCTTACGTGAACTAAAAACCTTAGCTTTTCTGAAGTGAGAACCTTTTTATGGCAAAATATTAATTTATGAATTCACATATACCTACCTACATATATATATAATACGCCTCTATATTACTAGCGGCGTAGCAGAGTGAGATGTGCATGTTACGCAAAAACAATGAACCCTGGTATATGATCTGTGGTTTTACAGATAGATTTAGACTAAAGATGTGCCCTCCCAAACTACAAGGCGCACGGAATTATGTCATCGTTGGGAAGAGTGAGCTTACTCTTTCCGTTCTAGTCAGTTGCAGGAAGCGGTGAACGTCGACGTCCAGACGTTTTTACCTATTCGTTGTCAACAACCAAAATAAGTAGAACCACTGCATATCTCGCCGCTAGCGATTCTAGGTGTTAAGTAGATTGGTAGTAAACCACTTATATGATACACGCAGAGACGCAGCTTATTACCAATTTCAAGGTGCTCAGGGCACATCTGTTGGTTTATATCGTTGGATGTGTAGACGTTTGAATATTTGTTGCTCGATCACGTTGTAACATATTATTATGAACGGATCAGGCTGAAACTTGGAATACAGGTAGATTATAGTCTTGAAGAACAGACAGACTTAGCTTATAACATCCCAGACTGTATGTGTTCATGGTCCGTGTTCCGAAAAAAATTAAAACGTCAAGACGACCCGATTTCGTCATTCTTTGTCTCGTCAGTTTTAAAGGGGGTTGAGTATACGGGAAGTGGGGCGAGGGATCAATAAGGGGTGATTGGGGTGGGGGGTGGCGGGGGCTAAACGAGTGAAACAGATCGCCGGACAAAACGTCTACTGACATCTATAGGTATCTTGTTCTTAGGTATTTGTAAGTGGTTAATGTTTTTAAATTCGCTCAATATATATGCGACCAAAAAATCTGTCAAATTTTTTAGTATTGTTAGTAATTTTATGTTTGTTGATAACACAGTGAAGGAACACACAATTTTTTGTAGTGGTAGGACTCTTAGCAGAGTCCGCCTGGGGAAGTACCACACCTTTGCCAGTTATTCTACCGCCAAGCAGTAATGTGCAAACATTACTTTGTTCCGGTTTGAAGGGCAATGTTTCCAGCAAAATCACAGGGCTAAGAGATATAACATCTTAGATCTCTGGGTGACGAGCGCAGTGCAATGCTAGATAAATTTGGACTCTTCATGTTCCAATAGCTGCGTGTCACTGTGCTGTTACGTGCCAGGCATGTTGCTTATCATCAGGCACATGTCCTGCTCGTCTCGTCACTCTTTATTAAAAAAAAAACCTAAATAAAAAACTAAAACTGACAGGTTTCTAAAATCTTGCTAGGTCATACGTCGTCCAATCCACACTTGACCAGCGTGATGGATTATGCCCTGAATCTCTTCTTGTGAAAGAAGGCCCCAATCCCAGCAGTGGGAACATTTAGTGGGCTTCTGCTTACGTTTGTTATAAACGGAAAGAGACTAAATTAACAAGTAGTCAAGCCCCAAGAGGCCAAATTTGGGCAAAACCGGTTTTGGGACTTTAAAACCTTATTTTTTCCTGATGTACATAATCGATTATTAGTTTATTTTGATGCCTAAGAGATAGGCAATAATATTAATTTGTACATTGTCGTTTACAGACACACAATATTTGGTTTCATTTTTTTGTAATGATTTTTTGTGTGACGTCACGACGCCGGCCGCGTCGCGAGTCGGGTTAATGGACAATTTTCGAAATATTTTTGAGCAAAGTAAATAATAAATAAATATAGTAGCGAGCCGTGGTTTTGACACGCGTATTTTCGGGATAAAAAGTAACCTTCTTTTCCAATCTATATTCCAGACACAGATAAAAACATCCGTACTCATCACACAAATACGGAGACTAATTATTAATATAAATGGAATCGAACCCACGTACTACGGCGCTATAACTGGACTTCCTGTCCACTGCACCACGAGCCATCATTTAGTATCTTCAAGAGACTACTTTCGTCCCTTTTTTAATATTGGTGGACAAATTCACTCACAACACCATCTGACCCCAAACTAAGCAAACCTTTTACTATGGTGGCCAGATAGCTGATTGTACTTATATAATTTTTTAAATACATAACTTATTATACACACATACATATATATATGTAACAAAAGAGAACTTATTATACCTCTACTTACATAGAAACGCTTCATAGGTACCTACGCTTTGTGAAATGCGATGATTCTTGAACCCACAGTATACAGAAAATGTATTAGACTGTTTGAACCTTTGAACTGACAATATACATCCTATTGGGGTAGGTTGGTTTAGGGGTGAACGATCGAGAATTGTGCTTCGAATTCCGCGTCCTACTAACATGATAATCCCAAAAGAAATAAGATACAGAAACTTTTGGGATTGTATAGCTGGATGGTGTTGATGTTTGTTGCTCTTCTATACAAAAACTACTGAATGGATTTAGATTAAATTTGGTACAGAAATTGGGATGAATAGTAAAAAATATGCCATTCTAATTAGTCCGTCAGGTAAATTATGGAAATATGTAACGATGAAAGATACTTTATTGTAATTTTTTTTACACCTTGGGTTGGATTTTACCTAGTAAGAATTTCTGAAAATCTCTAATTTTTTTTTAGTAAAAATTATACCTAGCCTCTATTACTCAGTGATAATGTAGCTTTCTAAAGGGCTCTTCTCACTTAGATTAGTGCGAGTGCGAGTGAGTAATCGCGCTTACAGACTCACACTCGCACTAATCAATCGGTGTCCACACGAGTTTGCTACTAGTCACTAAACACCTGCACTCGCACTAATCAAAATGCAAACAGGCCTTAACGGAAAAGATTTTTTGAAATCGGTCTAGTAGTTTTTAAGTTGATTACACACAAAAATACAAATTATTCAGCTCTCAATTTACAAATCTTTGTAATATTAGTACAGACACAGAATAAACAGAAGCCTCACTTACTGAAAACAATTATATAAATAGCGACTCTTGCTGGGACACAACAAAGTTCAATTCAGCTCGCAATCGCGACAGGTATCTGTCGCGATTTTCAAATAAACATTTGAATTTTTCTAACCCGTAACTCTGTCCCTGTCTAGCGCGGAGGGTTGTCGACATATCTAATAACAATATGCGCGGGAAACGTGTTGCGCGAGCGCTCAGCCGTGCGTCCGACAACCGACTGGCACTTGTTCCGTGGGAGAAACGGTCTAGCTGTAGGCTACAACCGCGCTACCATGAGCGAGTGAGGATGCACTGGTACAGATATGTCTATATTGTCTATGCCGCGAGTACTTATTATGGGCGCTTTTGCGCCAAGTACAGTTAAAGGCGAATTATTTAATTAAGTTGATTGAAAAGTCTTTTAAAATTCCAAATCTTCTGAAATTTGGAGCACACTTGGATTTTTAGTGTGGAATAATACAACGGCTACTTTTTATTGCGAGAAATTTACGGGAACAGTAACAGGTACACGGGTGAAACTGTAGGGCGCCGCTGGTCTTACAAAAGTAGGATTGTCGAATACATTTCAGAGAGTAGGTACCTATTTAAAAAAAAATGACAGTCATAAAAACTGTCAATAGAAGTGAAAACTTAAAACTCAAAATTTAATAGCTCACTTTGGAAACTACGCGGGTGAAACCGGAGGGCGTGGCCATGAGCATGGCCATCTAGAAATGCAATAAATGTCAATGGGAAACGATGACGAATTTCTACAGGCTAATAGCCATGATTCCGAGGTCACACGAAGATTTCTTATCATCAGAGCGTGACACTAGAATTCAATTCACACAGCCCACGAAAAATCTGTCTATGGAAGAAGTTTTACTTCAAAAATGGCAGTTAAGCGTAAACCTATTGTAACAAAACATCGTAAGGAGTGTTTGTATCGGAAGCGCCGCGCCGGCGACAAACGGAGCCCGTCCGAGACGGATCGAACAAAATCGATACAATGCAAGTTTGCGCGTCTGCCGAGAGCAACAGTTAGCGCACCTCCGCTGCACAACATGGACCATCTCTCGAACATGGAGCATGAAGAGTCCAAACAATTATTACAATTGAATTCTAGCGTCACGCTCGGGAATGATAGAAATCTTCGGGTATATATTTGGGACTATGGCCTTTGACCATTTAGAAATACGTCAGTATTACACGCTGGCTACTTAGAAACGCTCGGGAATGATAGAAATCTTCGGGTAAACTCGGGACCATGGCCACCTAGAAATGCGTCAGCATTTCTCATTGGCCATCTAGAAATACTGACGCATTTCTAGACGGCCATGCTTATGGCCACGCCCTCCGGTTTCACCCGGGTATTTTTCAAAGTAAGCTATCAAATTCTGAGTTATTAAGTTTTCACTTCGATCGGCAGTTTGTACGACTGCCAATTTTTTTAATGTGTCATCTAAAAGCTACTCTATAACTGAAACATAGTTGAAATAATTACTTTGTTATCTTAAAAACTTCGCGTGATAGATTTTGAAATCACAATCTTGTACTTTTTTCAAAAACTCTTCATGAAAATATGCTACAAAAGCGTGACGTCACCGTATCGTATTTTCTATGCGTCTCTCGTATCTCTGCGGACTAGGTATCAGTGCTAGGTAATGATTTGGACTCTTCATGTTCTGATAGCTGCGTGACACTGTCCTGTTTTGGACAGGCTTATTGCCATCAGGCATTTTACATGTCCAATAACTCGTATGTTGTAAAAAACCAACAACACAGGACAACTTATTGTGGATTTAGTGATCGCCTTGAAACTGAAACGAACATTGGACTTTCCTTTTAAGTAATACATAATACATTCCTGATGTAACTAGTTAGAAAATGTAAACTGATGAATAACAATTTTAATTAAAACATAAACAACCTAACTAATTAACTACAGGCATTCCCATTTTTTTGAAGTGAAAACTTCTTTTGGCCTAGACAGATTTTTCGTGGGTTGTGAAATGAATTCTAGCGTCACACTCGGATATGATAAGAAATCTTCGGGTAAACTCGGGACCATAGCCACTGGCTATCTAGAAATGCGTCATCCAATGGGAAACGCTAAAAGAGCGTGGCCTGCCCATCAAGGCATGGCCATCTAGAAATGCGTCAGCAAATGGGAAATGATGGTGCATTTCTAGATGGTCATGCCATGATGACCAGGCCTCACCCTTCGGTTACACCCGTGTAGTTTCCAAAGTAAGCAATCAAATTCTGAGTTATAAGTTTTCACTTCTATCGGCAGTTCCTATGACTGCCAATTTTTTTTCTTTCGGACTGATCGTAGTTTGGAAAAGTGACATCGTTTCATGGTTGGTCTTCCAAAGACTCGACCGATGAAGTTTGATTCTACTTTTGTGATAAGAACGTAAATAACGGTTTTCATATTGGTACATACATTTTATAGAAATTGGTGTAGTATTTTTGAAAAATCATCAAAAATCGAATTTACTTACTTCGACGACGTATTCATACTATCTCGCTATCTCTTTGGATTTTTTTTTATTTTAATTTTTTTAATAAAGAGTGACGAGACGAGCATTTGCGTGATGGTAAGCAACATGCCTGGAACATAACAAAACAATGACACGCAGCTATTGAAACATGAAGAGTCCAAATCATTACCTAGCACTGCACTGCGCTCGTCACCCATAGATCTAAGATGTTATATCTCTAAGCCCAGTAATTTCTCTGGAAACATTGCCCTTCAAACCGGAACACAATAATGTTTGCACATTACTGCTTGGCGGAAGAATAACTGGCAAAGGTGTGGTACTTCCCCAGGCGGACTCTGCGTAGAGTCATACCACTACAAAAAGTCAGTTTTTGTTTTTTTTGGATACTTAAAATAATAATAAATACATATAAGCAGTAGTGTGCGTCAACTAATCCTTAACCCTATGCACTACGAAGTCCGCATGAAATTTAATTAGACCTTGTTTCGTACTACTTATTATACAAGCAGTTACCAAGGTCTGTTTGTTTTACGTCGATACAAATGTATTGAGAGATGTGAAGGTAAACATAGATTTACTGATAGTTGTTAAGTTACTGAGAATAAATTTATCATAAACATTATTTTAACATCGAGTAACAACATTTTTTTTAAAGGACAGAACCTTTATCAAAACTAAATTACAATTTGAGAACTACACTACTCTTACGCTACATATCTACCTAATAGACTACAGGCCCGTGAACAAAACTTACGGGTCAAACGAACCACCAGGAGACCTATATAGGATGATAGAAGGGTAAAGAGTAAAGATTCAGCACTATGCACAAAGTAACTATTTTCTGATCTGTGACTATGCCGTCACTTGTAAACTGTCCAACTGAGCGCAGTTGAAGAGGCGGTTGCAATCCTCGATCATTTCTCCTTGTCGCATGATTTTTGTACGGCGTTGCGAAATGGATTAGAAGAGGTATTAAGAGGTAAGAGGACTTAATATCAGACATCTGAATTATTCATAGACCACTGAACTGAAGGTCTAAAAACAAATTGTGTTGCCAAACATTTTGCATGTCTTTCAAAGAGTCCAGTTTGTGTGGGTAAACTTTAATATTAATATTCTGTATCGTATAATCTTACTTTTAAACAGCAATGAAATAAGTATTAAGTATATCACTTCTCTAGCGTCTGGTACCCACTTACTGTTTGGTCCCCAGTCACTGCATATCTTCAACGGATATGTCGACTAACACGATCTCTTAAGGCCTGTTTTCATTTTGATTAGTCCGAGTGCGAGTGAGTAGTGCAGATGTTGAGTGATTAGTAGCAAACACGTGTGGACACCGACTGATTATTGCGAGTGTATAGTAATCAGTCGCGATTACTCACTCGCATTCGCACTCGCACTAATCAAAATGCAAACCGGCCTAAGACGGTTGATAGTAAAAAAATGGTAGTCGAATTGATTTCCTCCTTCTTTTTGGAACTCGATTAAAAAGGTCCGCCTTCGTGGCTGCAATTCCGCCATCTTTTAGCCGCGCCCGACAAGCGCTTTGTCTTTTCAGTCACACTCTGAACCCTCATCTGGAAGGCATAACAAATCTACTTGGCTGATAAGAATATCAGCCTTCTCAAGGCTTCCAGTCCCTTTCCTTTACAATTAGCGGGGAACCTGGATCCCACAACACAGGTAGCCCTAGTCCAGTGCACGCTGGCAAAACATTGCCCACTGGTCCTTGCCGTGACTTGGTACCTATTTAAAAAGTGCTTGGATGGGATCCTGGACCCGGCAATAGCTAGTACCAACTTGGGTCGGGTATCCGGGAATTGGCCCTTGGTTGGTGCTAATCTCCGGATCCTGCTATAATAATAATAATGCTACGAAATTAGTCAGTCAACATTTGTGAACCCAATATTTGTCTGAATAAACGTTTTTTCATTTCATTTTTCATTTCCCTGAAGTTCCAAACTCTCGAAGAGCGAAGAACACGAATAGAAATTTTTTCCCCGGCTGGGATACCTCAAAAAAACTAATTAGGCCGTCAGTTAAATTACTAAAAAATATTGTATACGTATTTTTTCTTTTGTTTCACAAACAAAAAATGACGAAAATACAGTGCTTCGCGTGACGTCACTCGTGGGTTCGTACCCACGAGTGACGTCGCGACCCCCACTCTCGAAGATAGAACCCATCACACAACAAGATTTAATCGAGGCAAGATTTTGTATGATGGCCGGGGTGCACATGGAGGTTCCCGAGCCTCGCACCTCTAAGAAGCCCTCGTAGCAAATCGACATTAAACGATAATACCTAAATACATACAAATACAAAAAGCCTAACCTAATACATAACACAGAAACTAAAACCTTTTTTCATCATCATCATCAACAGCCCACTAAATGTTCCCACTGCTGGGACTCGGGGCCTTCTCTCGCAAGGAGAGAGTTAAGACCATAATCCACCACGCTGGCCCATTGCGGGTTGGTGGATGACACATGACTTCGAAAGATTCTAGGTACATGTCGGTTTCCTCACGATGTTTTCCTTGACCGTTTTAAGTTAGCGGCATTAAGCACATGACTTCGAAAAGACAGCGGTGTGTGTGGTTTGAACCCGGGATCTCCGGATCGGCAGGCGCCGTTCTTCCGACTAGACCAGCCGTAGCTTTAGTTTAGTTTAGTAAAAAAACCTTTTTTACTCGATTTAAAATCAGCCGCTACAATTAGCCATTACAATTTATAATGAAAACAGTATACATTTTAAAATTTGCCACATTATGCAGAACTCAAAGTCACGTTCTAACGAATCCTTGGTAACCTAAAATGTATCGTATATAGAATGAAGGGCCACGCTCCAGATACATGATCTGAGTGAATGAATAAAAAATTACAAATTAACATTTACCTGTTCTTTGACGTAATGATGTTTCTAGATTCTAGATATTACTGTTGCTCGCCGTGTTTCGAAGTGATTATAGGTACCAACTATTCCTTATTCTAAGGTACCAACTAATGTTACATTTATTATACACTAGCAGCGCCCCGCGGTGTTACCCGCGAAGTTCCCGTTCCCGTTGTTCCCGTTGTTTTTTCGGGATAAAAATCGCCTTATGTGTTCTTCGAGACTATAATCTATCTGTGTTCCAAATTTCAGCCAGATCCGTTCATACGTTAGGACGTGATTGAGCAACAAACATGCAAACATACATTGACATTTATAATATTAGTAGGATTTTATCTAATTCAGTATGGCGGTTTTTGAAATATCAAGAAAAATCTAAAGTTTGCTTACATCGATGTTATTTTATATTCGTTTAGGTTAGGTAAAACCTCGCTCTCTCATTACAATAGTTTAATTACGATAGGTAGTTGATTTGCTACAATTTTGAAATTTATTCGAGTCTCTTAGTTTGATTATTATAAATTACTAGCTGTTACCCGCGACTTCGTCCGCGCGAAATAAATACTAAGGTAACTCAGGCAGTAGGTACCTATTTTTATGCCCAGACACATTGCCGGTTACTAAAAACAGCTTATAATAAAACACTTTCATACAATTTCATCAAAATCGGTTCAGTTGTTTAGGTGTGAAAGCGTAAGAGACATTCGTCCTCCATTTCAACTCCAAGTTCAGTTCCCCATACAGTTCGAAATTACAAAATTGCTAGAACAAACATTTATTGGCTTCGTGCCAAGTCCCTGTATAAAGAGTTTTATAGTTTTATCTTCAACGATTGGGAACTTCCATATTGACATTCTACCCCATTTCAACCCCAATTTTATCCCCATACAGTTCGAAATTACAAAATTGCTACAACAAACATTTATTTGCTTCGTGTCGAGTGCCTATATACAGAGTTTCATTGTTTTATCTTCAACGGTTGGGAACTTTCATCCCCCATTTCAATCCCAATTTCATCCCTATACAGTTCGAAATTACAAAATTGCTAGAACAAATATTCGTTTGCTTCGTGTAAAGTGTCTATATTCAGAGTATCATAGTTTTATCTTCAACGGTTGGGAACTTTCATCCCCCATTTCAACCCCAATTTCACCCCCTACAGTTCGAAGTTGCAAAACTGATAGAACAAACATTTCATTGCTTCGTGTCAAGTGTATAAATACAAAATTTGATAACTTTGAAAATCACGAATTTTCATACAACCGTTCATCCCTTGTTTCACCCTCTTAGGGGTTGAATTTCGCAAAACCCCGTCTTAGCGAGCGCCTACGTGCTAAAAGGGACCTCCATGCAAAATTTCAGATTCCTAGCACTTGTAGTTTCTGAGATTCCTTGATGAGTGACCTTTCCCTTTTATATATATAGATAGATTGATGGTGCAATAAAAAAAATATGTGTCATACCTTATCTAATTATTCCACCACCGAGCAGTAAAGCGGAAATCACTGTGTTTCGGTTTGAAGTGCGATATTTCCAAAATAAAAATAAAAAAATAAAAAAAAATTACAGGACACAGATAAATCATCTTTTATTTCAGGGTGACGAGCGCAGTCCAATAACTAAGTTATAAGTTTAGTGACTTGGACTCTTCTTGTTCCAATAACTGCGTAGCACTGTTCTGTTATGAGCAGGCGTGTTAGTTGCTCACCGTCAGGCACATGTTCTGCTCGTCCTATCACTGTATAGGGTACCTACTAAATATAAAAATATAGAAAAAGACCCCGTTAGGTTTCATTGCACAATCTACCAGCCAGTCATAAAACCAAGTCAAATTACCCTTAAATATTTAAACAAACATCAATAGTACAGAGCTGTACAAAAGACAATTCGAAGTCAATTCGAAAAATCGATGGTTTTCATAGCTTCGATAATCATGGGAAAAATTGCAAATGGCGGTGCATTGAGGTATTCAAGCCCCAATTATTCTTTAGCCTTTATTTTTTATTGTATAATTCCCTAATTATGCTTCATTTAAAATTTATTGATTGCTTTGTTCAGTGACAGACTTATCATGCCAATTGAAAGACATTTTGAAACGTTACACAGTAAATAATCGCGATTTAAATTTTGTTTAGTTCTTTTTTGTTGAAAGGTTTTGAGCATAATACATACAAAAATTACACTTAAATTAAATCAGTCCTGCCAATGTTATAAATGTTTGGATATTTGGATGTTAGTTGCTCAATCAAGCCGTAATCTAAACGGATCGGGCTGAAATTTAAGACATAGATAGATGGCAGACACATCATAGGCTTTTTTTATACTTTTATAGGTTTACACTTGAACGCCATCTCGTCTGATGTTAAGCGACGATGCGGTCTACTATGGAGCGTGTTTGCCTAGAAGAAACCGATTCACTCTCGATTTGAAGACACCAAGATTAGGAAATCAGGAAAAACCCACTCCGAAAACTCATTACACATCCTAGACGTTCTTATCACAAAGGTAGAGTCAACTACCTTTTATATCGTGAAAATAACGGGAATGGCAACTACGCGGTTGAAACCGCGGGGCGCGGCTAGTAAAAAAGAAATTATCTTTTTAGAGCCAAAATTGTGAGTTTGATTAACATAACTGGCAAAGGCGTGGATCCCTTTACGCGTTTTTGAAGTGAAAACTTCTTTTGGCGCGCCTAGACAGATGTTTCGTGGGCTGTGAATTGAATTCTAGCGTCACGCTCGGGTATGATAAGAAATCGTCGGGTAAATTCGGGACCATGGCCATTGGTCATCTAGAAATGCGTCAGCCAATGGGAAATACTGAAAGGGCGTGGCCTGGGCATCATGGCATGGCCATCTAGAAATGCGTGAGCCAATGGGTGATGCTGACGCATTTCTAGATGGCCATGCTCATGGCCACGCTCTCCGGTTTCGCCCGCGTAGTTTCCAAAGTGAGCTATCAAATTCTGAGTTATAAGTTTTCACTTCTATCGGCAATTCCTATGACTGCCAATTTTTTAATTAATGTTTTTGAAAAGCTGTATACCATTGGCATGCTGGGTTATATGATTTCACTAGAAATACGTAGGTTCGAATTCCACTTCCACCACTATGTGTTCAATCAGTACTTAGTAGTAGTAGAACTCCTTGCAGAGTCCTCCTGGGGAAATACCACACCTTTACCAGGCAATACACTGCTAAAAAGTATTTTTTTAAAGAAAAAGCGTTATCTCGCTAGGTTATCACCGCAACACACAATACTAACCGTATCTATAGATATGTATACATTTTTTTAGCTATAAAATATTACCACACACATTATGCAACAGAGTTGAGAAAATAGTACTTAATATACCGTTTCGTTTTATACAAACTTATATAATAAGCGAAACGGTAAAGTCAGTCTGTAACTTATCGCTTTCCGCACAGATACTATCTTCAGCCGTATCATAAAAAATAATTATCCCTAGTCAAGTCATTACCATAATTATATTTAAAAAAAAAACAACTTCCAGTTTCACCTGCGCCGTTACCCGAGGTACACCACCTGTGGCTTCGTAAATTTAGTGTATTTTTATCTCTTTCTAACTTAAACAGGACTCTTATATCTCTCTCTTTCTATCCTGTTTTCACAAATAAGTTGGATCCGAAAACAACATAGAAAACCTCTTGAAGATATGGTTTGATTTTGAACTATATGCGATTGAAATAAGGTGTATTGTTGAGTGTTAAACGAATGACTGAAAATTCTTTGTCTGCCGAAGTTTCAGTCTGGTAGGAAATTCACCGGCACGTTGTATTCTCTGATTGTAATATAATGCGATTTAAAATAAATAGTGATGTGCTATTATATCGATAAATACAAGAACTTTATATCACACGTTAATTTTAACCTCATTGCAAATACCTGTGAAGGTCATTTTTTGGACCCGAATTTTGTTTGTAAAATGAGTAAGAATTATTGAAACCAAAGTGTACCACGTTTGTTCAGAAGATATTTATAAACATCACACTTCTTATAAAGAAACCGTATCGATTTAGTTTTAGAGAATGGTGGTATTTTATAATAGAGTATCTACGTAATACGAGTATTATCGGTAGTTGGACATCACTAGTTGTCCGGGTGACCGAAGTTATATCTATTTGTGGTTTCGTTTCGTGGATTTAGAGAAAATGTGTATTTTTTAATTGCATCGATAGTTGGACATCATAAGTTGTAGGGTGTTCGTAGCACCGTATCGAAATAGTTGACAGTGTATGAGGCTAAACCGCAATAAAGGTTCCGAAACAAGAGTTGGAATAGTTTTAGAAAACAGTTTAATTGTTTTAATTGTATCAATAGAGGACATCTCTAGTTGTTCAGGGGTTGTGTGACATTTATTTGTAGCACCGTATCGATGACTTAAAGGCAAAATTGTGAAACCAAACCGCAATAAAACCCAAAAAAAGTTGAAATAATTTTGGCGAATAGTTGAATTGCTTAAATATTATCGATAGTTGGACATCACTAGTTATCCGAGAGTTGTGTGACATTTATTATTATTTGTAGCATCGTATCGAAATGGTTTGAAGACGACATAGTGAAGCTAAACCACAATAAAAGCCAGAAAGAGTTGAAATAATTTTAGAGAATTGTTGAAATAGTATCGATAGTTGGACATCCCTAGTTGTCCGGGTGGCCGGGTGACATTTATTCGTGGCTGCGTAAACTGCACGGTTAATCCGGGAACGTGCAGTTTCGCCACTCCCTCAATTTGGGTGAACAAGGCAAATATTTGCTTAATGTACAGTTTACAAAGTACTGCCTTGTTGCTGATAAAAATATATAATTTATAGACTACAGGCCCGTGAACAAAATTTACGTAGTAAATAAACCATCAGGAGACCTATGTATGTAGGATGATACAAGGGTATCTATAAAGTAATAAGATTCAGTACTATGCCGTCACTTGTAAGCTGTCCAACTGAGTACAATCAAAGAGAAACCAAAACATCATTTTTGAAGACCTATCGATAGACACCCCACACGTATAGGTTTGATGAAAAAAAACTTTTTGACTTTCATTTCTAAGTATCGGCCACTCCCAAAATGTATTGTTTATTATATTTTTTTTGGAAAAATCTTAATGCGGTTCACAGAACACATTTATACTTACCAAGTTTCAAGAGTTTAGTTATTATAGTTTCGCCAAAAAGTGGCTGTGACATACGGACGGACAGACAGAAAGACATGACAAAAAGGGTTCCGTTTTTACGTTTTACGGAACCCTAAAAAGGCATAACATAGGTTACTCTTACTTGAAGAAAATAATTAGGATTCCGTGAAAAAAATAGCAACTCCTTAAAAGGCGGGTGAAACCGCGAGCACAGTTAGTTTTTAACTAAAATAAAAACTGTGCGTATCGGTGTTCCGGTAACACATTTATTCGGGGCCCGCGCTTCTACCGCCTAACTAAATCGGCTATCGCTTTGCTAATGCTGTCTCTATCATTTCAAGCGAAAAGAAAAGAGAGGGAAACATCAAAGCGATGACATTTTTCGTTCGGCGGTAGACTCCCCGGTCGCGCCATGAATCGACCAAACGGCCGGGATTAACGGAACCACCAGATTTACGGACCCTGTACATTGCAAACTGTATCTGTGGTACTGTGTTGTAACTGTACCAATGTTTGCTCTGTCCAATCGATCTCCAAATCACAATATTTGGAGCCCTCAGGCTGAGAACGACAACTTCCGAAAACGACAAGATTTTAAAATGACAACTTCCTAAAACGACAAATAGTTCTATACTTCTATTACGAGAGTTGGCAGCAAATTTTGGGAAGGTATTTGAGCAAGCTGACAACTTGTCACATAGTTCTCCCATTATTCCCCAACACGGAGGTGCAGACCTGGCTGGTGAGTAGCGGGGCGAAATGAATCCCTTAGTTTAGATCACCAGCTGTTAGGTAGGAAGGCCTATCAAAATGATATGTCTTTTTGAAAATCCCTGTTTCTGCATTAAATTTTTTGAATTAAATTTGGCGCACCACAGACTTATTTTTCGTGGGCTGTAAATTGAATTCTAGCGTCACGCTCGGGAATGATAAGAAATTTTCGGATGAACCCGGGACTACGGCCATTGGCCATCTAGAAATGCGTCAGCATTTTCCATTGGCTATCTATAAATGCGTCAGGATTTCTAGATGGTCATGGTCATGACCACGCCAGTTTTTACTTCTATCGACAGTTATTTTTATTTTTTTTATTCAATACCTACATAGGTTTTTAAAATGTGCAATCTTACCAAATGTCATATCGCCTGATATTAAGCGACGATGTTGTTTACGATGGAGCATCCTTAGAAAAAACCGATTCATTCTCGATTTGAAGACACCAAGACCAGAACATTCGGGAAAAATTCAGTCAGACAGCGCATTCCACAACCTAGATTTAGACAAAACACAAATGTAGAGTCAAACTTCTTCGTTCGAGTCTTTGGAACATCAACCAGAAACGATGTCGCTTTTTCAAACTACGCGCAGTCTTATAGAAAAAAGACAAGGTTGTGATCATGCAGATCAGTTGCCAACTCTGCGAAATGTATCCGGTAAAAACCGATAACCTAGGAATTTTGCGACGATGTTCAAAACTTATAATATTAAGTAAATTTTATGCATATTCACCGTAAAATTAACAACATCGTCAGATTATAAACTAATAAATATACCTAATTATAGTTTATAAATATTATATACAAAGTACACATGAACGAAGTGACTTCGCCTTAAATAGAGACAATAATAAAAGTGATTAGGGACACAATCTTACACTTAATATTATTTAGCAAACTAAGTCATAAAAAATACTCATTAGCCTAGACCTTCCGAATTAGGCTAGATTGTAATAAATATATTAGTCAACAAGTTGGTTGGTGAATAATTATTCAATATAAAAAATAAAAATATTCCAGACTATAATCTAACTGGGTTCCAAATTTTAACCCAATCCGTTCAGAAGTTCGACGTGATTGAGCAACAAACATCCAAACATTATTCAAGCCTCTAAACTTCCGCATTTATAATATTATGTTATTATAATATTATGTAGGAAGTGATGGTAATTTATGCATTGAGTCAATGAAGAACCAGTAATACCTCTCCTCTCAATAGATTTCTCAATTTCTCATGACCCCATACCATAACCGAAATCGGGCTTCTTGCCACGCAACAGAAGCGTCCATAGTGTAGATATTTCGATAATGTTGTGTGTTTGTTAGTGTTTTCTGGACAAAACGAAGATTTATATACTATACTAGCGGCCCATTCCGGCTGCGCTCGTATATTGTCATTTAAAGACTATTAATCGAAATAAAAACTATCCTATCTCTCAAGTTGGACCAGACTGCTCACGGTGTGCCAATTTAATTTAAAATCGGTTAAGTAGTTTAGGAATCCATCGCGGACAAACATCATGACAGGAGATTTACACAATTATAATATATATATTAAGAAGATATATCGATACATATCATTAGTGCTGCAAAATTATTTCCTAAACGACTGTATGGCTTAAAAAAATACTAAAAAAATTGGCAGTCATAGGGGCTCTCAACAGAAGTCTCTGGGTGACGAGCGCAGTGCAGTGCTAGGTAATGATTTGGACTCTTCATGTTCGTAGCTGCGTGTCACTGTGCTGTCATGTGGCAGGCATGTTGCTTACCATCAGACACATGACCTGCTCGTTTCGTCACTCTTAATTTTAAAAAGAAACTATTATGAAATGTAGTTTTATTAAGTCTTTTAAATTTAAAATAATAATAAAGGTGAAGCCATGTGACGCAGGCAGTAGTATCATAGTTTACGAATTACGGATGCGCCCGCGCCGGTTTCTGAGGTCACGGGTCAGCTTTCCCTGGCTTGTTTGTCGACCGGGTTTTTGGTTTCGCCGGTTTAGACATTCGAATTCTACTTTATAGTCAATACGACAAATAGTTAGTATTAAATAGTATTTGCTTTACGTAAATCGTCACTCCATCGAGTGTCAGGGCGTCCTACGCAGGCGCGGTGCAGGGGGGGAGGGTTAAAGGAGATATGACCCCTCTCTCTAAAATCGTATACTTACGTAAAATTCAAAATCTAAAAATTTCAAAATATTTAATGGCACCTACACCACGATTTATCCGCGGGGGGGGGGCACGATTTATCCGCGTAGTTGTCGTTCTAGTTGAATGCGCGACTATTTTAGGGAGGGGCGTCAAATCTCCTGTCTGTAACCCTCCCCCCCCTGGACCGCGCCTGCGTAGGACGCCCTGACACTCGATGGAGTGACGATTTACGTATTTATTTTCTCTTAGTAAAGTCTAATTTACTCGTTATCTTGTGTATACTACTGGTGACTTGTGTATATTCCACAGGATTTTGACGTTTTTATCACAAATGTAGAGTCAAATTTCTTTGTTCGAGTCTTTGGGCGTCAACCATGAAACAACGTCGCTTTTTCGAGCTACGAGCAGGTCGATAGACAAAAGGGCAAAATTTAAAATACATTTTTAATTTTGACCCAGATACCTAACAAATACCTGTCATTACTTAAAAAAAAAACATTTAAGTATTTTAGTTTAAAAACATCTAATATTAAAAACTTATCAACCCAATCTACTTTACCTTGGTAAATCCAATATGAGACCACTTCAAAACTTCCATTTACAATTTTTATCAACGCAATTCAGATAGCCCGCTATCGAAAGGGCGATATCTAAATCAAAATGGCTGCCAAAGTGATATCTATCATAGTAACGACCAATGGCCTAGAGAATTCACTAGGAAGAGACGCGTCACTCGCTAGATAATAATAAACGTCTGCGCAGACGACGGATTTTTGTACGCGAGCATTTATGGGAGAACAATGAACAATCCATGTACCTAGTATATTTATACATAGGTACACAGTTCGAGATATTTGAAGTAAAAAGAACTTCTTTTGACGCAAAACACTCAAATTTTTCTTGGGCTGTGAATGAAGCTCATCGTCACGCTTGTAAAAAAAAGAAATGTTCGGATGAACTCGGGTCTTAAGAGTGCGCCTAAAGCCAGGAAAAAATCAGATTTCACCCGCGCGACGCGTTTCTTAATGTGATGTACATAAAGTCGAGAATAGCATGACACAGTTTGGAGGAAAAATGAATATTTAATCAGGAGTCCATTTTTGACCAAGTTTTATTTAATTACTCAATAACTAAACATAAATTTAAAAAAGTGTTAGGTTACTTTACTAGAACGTACAAATAGGAATTTTATTACCAAAAAATAATGTGGGATCATCGCTGATAATTTCGAGTACTCGAATTAAAACGGGTTTTTTCGGTGTCATTTTTATTTTTTTATTGTAAAAAATTCTGATCTATTTTTAAAATTCTATTCGGTTATTGTGCTTTTTCTTGATTGTACCCACACGTCAATATTTTTTTTGTCATAGTTTTTAGTTTCTTAACTTCAGTGAGCGGCGTCGAAAATGTCCTTTTTTCGTTTTCTGGCTTTAGGCGCCCCCTTAACGCATTTCTGGCCATGTCCATGCGTAGAAGACTAATCTAGATGACTATACTTATAATACTAATCTAGATGACCATGCTTAGAAGACTAATCTAGACAACCATTCTTTGAGAATTTATTGCAGACTAGCAGTGCCTTCCGGTTATACGCGAATCTGGTAGCTCACTTTAGAAGCTACGTTCTACAGCGAGCTATCAAATTCTGAGTTATAAGCTTTCAGTTCTACCGGTAGTCCCTATAACTGGATTTTTTTCAAATATTACACAAACATGTAAATCATCTATCTATATATAACATCTATCGATAGTAGGTCCTGTGTAAAATACGAGTATGTCGACCAATATCTAAAGGCTCTGGTCTTTTTTCTTTAGAGAAACTTAGACAGAATATGGGATAGTTAATTTCATGTCAGTTTCTTATTGTGTCGCGAGTGGCCTGCTAATTTGTGTTACCAATGTAATCTTAATCTTAACACGCATGACATAAAGCCCATATTTGAGTGTATTTTATTTGTCGGGTGGTAGCCGAGTCATATAAGTCGGCACAGACTTTAACACAGATGTGTCAGTGAGTCAGTCTTACATAAGTCAAACACAGTAAGCTACTGAGCAAGACATTGGTGATCTAATTCACCTTGGAATAGTTCAAATGAGCTGATTCATCCCCTCACAAGCCCTAGCCACTATTTAGTTCAAATTTAATTCCTTTGAGTGCATTGACCAGAAATTATTTTGCGAATGATTTCATTGAGCACATCAAGGCTTATGTGTACTGATATTATAAATCTAAAGAGTTATTTGTTTGAACGCGTTAGTTTTAGGAACTACTGGACCGATTTCAATTTTTGTTTTCACCGGCAGATATGTACGTACTGGAACCACGGCTAAAACCGGGGCGGTACGTTAGTCAAAAATAATTCCCCATTTAGCAGCTAGCTAATATTACCACAGATAGCAGTAGGTAAACGGAATTTCCTTCCCCAAAGGTTTTTGCAACGATATTATTCAAGGAACATTACGAGCAACAACAAACATTTTCAGGCTGCCAAAATGAAATCAACACCTCTAATGTTGCTGGTAATAATTTACCATAGCTGCTAGACATTAAGTATATTATATGATTTTAACTGCTCTGCTACGTTATTTTACAAGGGTCTTACGAGTAAGTAGAAAAAAAATCGATACATCATAAGCCAATTTTCGTTAAAATGGTAAACGAAAAATGTGTTTTACTACTTACTTTCTTTTTTTTTAACTTTTATTGATGCAGAGATATATCGGTGTCCGGTTACCTGGATGATATTGCTCCAAGCAATAAGACCGCCAATTAAATATCAAATCATGCTTAGTACTTTAATTTCTTTTTAATGTACGTAATATATTTGTTGTATCTTTTAATAAAGAGTTTTTTTTTACATTTTATGTTGTGTCAAAACGCACACACTTACAAGTTCTCAAACTTTCGTCTTTATAATATTACTGTGATATCTATATCCAAATTTCTTGTAGATATTGAAAACGTTTTACGCTGTAATACAAAACTAGACTTTAAAACTAATTTTATTTCTTTGGTTTCGTTTGATATCTCGGCCATTCATAAATAATTTGATTATATAATGTGGTTTAGCAAAAAAAAGTAAAAGTTCTGGGCTTCGCGTAAGCGTAAGATGCGCTTTAGCTGTTGTTTGTCTCGTGATGTGAGCGTTTCGTCTGCGCAGGTTCTAATGCCGTGTTTTGACATTGCGCCCGACCTTGGTAAGGCGGGAAGCGTTGCTATTGGTGGAATTCTAAAATGGCGGACCTCGCCCGCGCAACTCATTGTTTCGTTTAATTAGAAAACCGGTTCTAAAACTATTTTTTATTTAAATTTGTGCTCCGTATATAGAAGTAAATTGCCTAATGCCTCGTCACACCTGCGTTCGAGGAATTTGTAACTGACAAGCTACCAACTAAGTTGCATCGTGGATGGAAAGAACCACAGTCGAAGTTAACGAACATAAGAGTAGGAATTTAAAACAAATTGTAGTTCATTCAAATGACCAACGTAGAACAAACGTACAGGTAAGTTGGTCGCTCTTTGTACATAAATATGAGCGTTAGAACATTGTATTTGTGAGTCATATTTAAGTTTTTCTGTTGTAAATGTTTCTGGAAAGATCGGCACGCGGAAGCACCATGTATTGCTTGACATTTAAACAAAATATGTATGAGGGACATTTTTAGACAAAATTAAAATATATATACTTTTAAATTATAATGGTTTGAACTGGTATTGTAAATACCTATTACATAGGACACATCATCATCATCAACAGCCCACTAAACGTTCCCACTGCTGGGACTCGGGGCCTTCTCTCGCAAGGAGAGAGTTAAGGCCATAATCCACCACGCTGGCCCAGTGCGGGTTGGCGGATGACACATGACACTTCGAAAGATTCTAGGTACATGTCGGTTTCCTCACGATGTTTTCCTTCACCGTTTTAAGTTAGCGGCATTACGCACATGACTTCGAAAAGACAGTGGTGCGTGTGGGGTTTGAACCCGGGGTCTCCGGATCGGCAGCCGCCGTTCTTCCGACTAGACCACCGTAACTTATGCACGTAACATAGGACACAACATTAAATAATTATTTAATTTCCTCGATGTTTTGGCAGCGTAACAATAAAACGATAATTAAAAAACATGAATTTGACGTTTTACATACCTACTTACTTAACTCACAGCTTAACTTGAGCATACCTACTTTGTTCAAATCTTAGTTTCTGTGTCAGTGTAATTTGGCCAATTGACGTAAGTATTTAAACTAACGTGGTTGTTACTGATTTTAAAATTAAATCACGGGAAGCTAATTAGTGCTAGAGTCAGTCCAGTTCGGCTTAAGTTTCAATGCCAAACAAGCAGAACTCACGCGCCTGAAATTTCCTTTAAAAAGTCCGCTGGGCGTGGCAGAAACTTAAGTAGGACTGGAGTGACTGTAGCACACGTGGATGCGTTTGATAACGTAGTTTTAAACGACGCGAAGATGCTAAGCTCAAAAAATAACGGTTTAAGAACCACTTTATTAAAAAGTCAAACTTTAATTATCCTTTTGTGTGTCTACTAATATTTGTTTATTATATAATTGAAAACATCTTATCACTTACTTTTTAAGAAATAAAAACTTAAATTGATTGATTTCTAATACCAATGAAATTTAATACAGTTACAATTGCAGGTGAAATTTATCTGGTTAAGTAGGTGTCGAGCATGGCTGAAATTTGCCAAGTCAGTGCCAAATGCGTTTGAAACTTACGCCAATTCCTAATATGACTGACATTTATACATTTAAGTCAGTGTCGAGTGCGGTTTAAACTTAAACCTATCATTGATGTTATTGCAACTTAAGTTGGTGCCGCATGCGGCTGAAACTGAAGTCAGTGTCAAATGCGGTTGAAACTGAACTCAATTCCTAATACGACCGTAACTTTAGTCAGTGCCGAATGTAGCCGTAAACAGCAGCAACAACGTTGCAACGTAATCTATCTTAAATTCACAAAAACAAACCTGTGGCGAAAAAGTTGATCTATTCTAATATTAAAAAGCTAAAAAGTTTATTTGTTTGAACGCGCTAATCTCGGGAACTACTGGACCGATCCTAAAAATTCTACCTGCGTGATTCCTGAGTGCTATATTATAGTTACAAGGACGAGACGAGCAGGGCATGTGCCTGATGGTAAAAAACATGCCTGCCACATAACAGCACAGTGACATGCAGCTATTGGAACATGCAAAGTCCAAATCATTACCTAACATTGCACTGCGCTCGTCATCCAGAGATCTAAGATATTATATCTTTAAGCCCTGTAATTTCACTGGAAAGATTGCCCTTCAAACCGGATATATTGCTATAAATATGCTATATATGAACCAGGGGCGAAGCCGGGGCGAGCCGCTAGTTATTTGTAATTACGTTAGTTGTCAGTTTGTACGAATTATCCATAAATTATCTCAAGCTGAAGCTTTGAGGGGTCGAGAGCCGTGCTATCTTCCACCGCGCCTATTAGAAGTAACTAGAGTTGATTATGCCGGATGATCTTTTATATCCGGATAAACAGGGTTAGTCAGACTCTTTGTTTTGAAATTGCCGGTTGCCTGGAAGAGGTTACTCTCAACAATAAGGCCGGCATTTGTAGTGCTAGTTCATAAGTATAGTAATATTTAAGTTTGTTTGAGTCACAATAGATAATTTTCTATCTATCTATGTATGTGTACTAGATGCGGTGTACTCATTATGAACCATTTTTGTCATCGGTACGTCCCTAACTTTTTTTTAACTTAACTGTTTGATATTTTTTTGACGTGATAAATTGATGAGAGCCGGCTTCACGCTCGAAAAAGTGTCCGGAGCGTGCAAGCGAGAGCGCAAAACAAGCGATAGAGAGGCACGATTAGCCTAAAAGGCTTAAATTGCTACACTGGGTAACTACATTGCAACATTTGCAACACTGGGGTAAATTAAGTGGCTAAATTCAGAAGCAACCAATCTTCGGTTCTGATTTAGTACCCTAGCTTACTGAATGTTATTACACTTCACTGAATTCAGTAGCGACTAAAATCAGTCTCCGAAATTGAGCTAAATGTAGCATTTTAAAAATTAAAAAAAATATATGTCTTGACACATTTATGTATACATATAGGATATGTGTAAGTCTGTCACACGAACGCCTAATTTATTTATTGGTGCCGCGGTAGAGTAGTAAGAAACCCCATTTGACGTAAACGTAATTATATTTTTTTTGTTGTCAATCAAGTTGGTAAAATAAATCATCTAGTTGAATTTAATAGGGTACCGGACAACTTTTCAAAAAGTGCTTAAAATTAATCTTAATGGCTAAATATAGCCCTACATGTTTTTATTTTAAACAAATATAACTTTTTAAGTACTTAAAATAGTGTGTAAAAAATAATTGTTTTAAATTGCCGCGTAAACGGTATGTCACGTGATCTCAGAGCGTGTGACGTCATACGTGTTTCAATCTGTGTAAATAAACACAGTTATTCAGTGGAAAGTGTTGTTTTTGTTTTCTTTCTTTAATGTTATAATGGATCACATAAGATATCGTTGTTGTGTAGTTCCTCAGTGTAGTAATAACAGTAAACCCACACCAGCTAAATTATTCATTGATGTGCCACGAAAAGCAGATATACGAAAAAAATGGTTGAAACTAGCAAGACGAAATTTCGATGGAATGTCTGTAACTTCACCGATTTACTTCTGCGAGGATCACTTTGATGTAAGTACACAAATTTACATTACGGTAAATAGGTACATAACACTGCGAACACTTCATATTAAAGGCGGTGGAATATTAGATGCTATTCATTATGTAAGTAAGTACTTACTTAATTTGGATTTTTTGTTTTAGCTACCGAATGACATTGAAAATTACATGAGATACCGAATTATGGGTTATGTAAATAAAATTATGATGAAACCAGGATGTCTTCCATCAATATTTCAATGTCAAACTAATAGAAAAAGAAGTTTCCCATCAACTAGTATGCCTCGACCCGCTGCTATGAAAAGGCAAAGATTGGCCCTAATCTAAATTCAGCAGCACAGAAGTCAGAATTTGTGGCAAAGAAATTTCCAACCATGAACATATCCACTCTTGGGAGATTTCGGCAGTCAGCTTTCAAATAACCTGCTTCCATAGTTAAAACGTGTTGTTTTAATTACTGTTCCTCAATTCTAATAGTTTTAAATACTTTAAAAACGGCAAAGAATCGTAAAATTCGCAAATACACAATACACTATACAAAATACTGTTATTTAGACACAGTTGACGTCACGCGCTGTGATTGGCGTTTCGTTTACGGCGGCCAACAGATGAAAAATATTAGAAATATTAAACTTTATTAATTGAATTAAAATTATAAATCAGTATTCCTTCGTGTAAATTTTCATTAAATGGTTATTTCACTTCATAAATGTACTCTCTAACTTAATTTCAGATTTTTTTGTGACTACTGTCCGGTACCCTATTGTCATAGTGTAACAACTGCTTACTGTTGTCGCCAAAGCTTTTATTAACAAGAATAAGTTACCTACAATGAAAACTATAATATACTTACTTAAACATCCTACAACATAAAATGGGCACTTTTGGGCGGGGGTCTGAAGATCGCGGGACAGATCAATAATAAGCAGTATGTTTTCTAATTTATATTCTGATCTTGTGGCTTTTAATTAATAAAATTTTATGTACATACATAAATATCGAACTACCTAAATACCTCTAAAAGCGATATCTTTTAGATAAAATTTTAATTCTGAAGGAATAGTATTTACTTTTAAATTGAAGTAGGTTTTTGTTTTTCCGGAAAAAAATAAATTACGAAACTACCTCATCTCTACTTCTTACCCTTTACCTTTCGCTATTAAAAAGTCTGTGAAGTGAAGAGTATTCCTTTTTCTGACCATTCCCGGGGAGATAAGTTTTTGCGTTTTAGCTCTTACAATATTTCGACGATAAAATTTAATTTAATTTTTTTAGTTACTCACTTTGCATCTTAATCTTTTAGGTGAGAGTTTAAAGGGAAAATTGAAATTCTCAAATGTGTGGAAATCTTATTTCCAAATGAGAGTCTGAAAATGCCGAATTAGTTTTATAGTGGTCGGATTTTTGGAGAATCCGCCTTATCATTTACCTGTGAAGTTGGTCATATGAATGAACTCCAGTTTGTTTCAACATTCTTAGAGCTTTGTTCGTTAACTTTGACAATGACTCCCTCTATTCACGGTGCAGTTTAGTTAGTCGCTTGTCAGTTGTTACAAATTCCTCAAACGCGGAATTGTGACCTTCGTCACAATTCCGCGTGCTATAATATCAAATAAAAATAAATATATAATTAATCGATTTTATATATATTTAATGAAAACATTTACCAATGATTACCATACCTTTGCTAGTTCGAAACTTTAGGACCATGGAGATAGGGTACCAAGGCATTAACAAGGGTATCATTCAACACTGTGTTCCGGTCTGAAGGGCAATGTTTCCAGATAAATTACAAGACATAGAGATAAATCATCTTGTAGGTATATCTGGATGAGGAGCGTAGTGCAGTGCTAGGTACTAATAAATTAATCAAATGTCCTGTTCGTTCTATCACTCTATATCTAAAAAAAATGGTTGTCTGTAAAGTCGGTTTACTGACGATAGTTAAACGTGACAACGTCTTAAGAAATCAGTACGCTGATAGCGCGAGTAGTGATACCGCTCGATTCGGCGGGTGGCGCCCTCAGCGCTCAGCTTCGTCCGCATGGCACTGACGACGAACTAACGGTAACGTTACATGACGTCATGTTTTGCGGGCGTGCAGCCGGCTTCACCGAATTATAAGACGTTATCACGTCAAAAAAGATTTGGTTTTATGCGACATGAACGAAGTCTTAGATTGTTTATGGTACGATCATCCGAAAAACAAACTTGGGAACACTGGTCAGGGTCAGTTTTTACGTGTCACTTCTATTATATATTTTTCTTACCGTTTTAGTTTCACATATCTTTTTTACAGTTCGATCGACATCAAAATCCCTATCTTCTCCAAGCCTGCCTGCCTGTAAGAAACTCTGTTCCAAAAACACCTTTTTTTAAAAAAAAATTGTTATGCAAAAATTAGATTTTTTTCCGAAATAAGTCGTCTCTTTACCACGGCGGTTATAACGCTGCCGAAACGTCGAGGTAACTTAAGGCTTGTTCGCATTAGGCTTGTAATTTAGTCTAGTAGCGAGTAATTTAGCAACTAAACGTGTGTGAACAGTAAAAATTTAGTCGAGTAGTCTAGTGAATAATTTAGTCGAGTCAATCCATTTTGTTCTATTTTCAACGGGCGAGTAGCATCCCCACCACGCGTCTGTGCTCTCTGGTTCATCGGCTAAACGAGTGCGAATCTGTCAAATTAGTCGAGTTCATTAGTTGCCGCATCTCTTTACTGACTAGTAACTAGTCTGTGGTTGCCGCCAAAATGTCGTTTCGCTGGAGTTGGAGTGAAGATACTACATTAAAATTTGTTTTTTTATATGTGGAACATGAATGTTTGTGGAATGTTAAGTCCCTCTATAAAAACAAGCAAATAAAACAAGCGTAATCAGCTTATTTATTTTATTGCGTTGTAGACGCTTCATGTTGCAAAACGCTACTCACTTGTGAACTGTACTAAAGCTGTTAAAAGCACGGTGCGAACGATTTTTGAATAGTAGCGAGTATTTTAGCTACTAAATTACTCTCTACTAGACTATTACACTAGCTTAATGCGAACAAGCCTTTAGGGCCTGTTTGCATTTTGATTAGTGCGAGTGCGATTGCGAGAGCGAGTGAGTAATCACGACTGATTACTATGCACTCGCAATAATCAATCGTTGTCCACACGTGTTTGCTACTAATCCCTCAACACCTGCACTACTCACTCGCACTCGCACTAATCAAAATGAAAACATGCCTTTAATGATAGTTTTAATCGTGATTAACTTCTGTAAAGTGTATAGATTATGTCTTCAAATCACGAAAGTTTAAAAGACAATATTAGAAATCCTCCTTTTAAAATCATCGCATCTGTAGTACATTGAAAATGCGATCGAGAATTGCATAACAGCCCAGCTGTGCATATGTATATCTAAATCAGTGAGAAAGGTATGCCGTGTCTAAACAGCGCAGGCTGCGATCTATTGTCTATACTGTGTCTACGCTGATTCACAGGTTACATTGTAACCACTACAGCACTACACTACACGTCATGAATGAAACGTACAGACAGACCCGACGTTCGTATTCTATATATAGAGATATAGAGTACAGACAACTAGATAGGTTATTTTATAGGTGAAGCATTCCGGTGATAAGCAAGAGTACCTCTATGTATACTAGCAGCTCCCAACGCAGTGGTTCACATTCCAATTATTTTCACGGGATAAAAAGGAGCTTATCACACTAATATTTTAAAGGATTTTTTTTGTAAGAATGTAATGGATGTATAGAGGCGCCTGTTTGTAACTCTTACACGTAAAATACTGAAGGGATTTGGATGAAATTAAGTACATTAATAGATAATGGTCTGGAATAATACATAGGATATTTTTTATCTCGGGAAAGTTACGGGATCGGGGAATACGCGGGTGAAACCGCGAGGCGCTGTTAGTTCTGTACACGATAGGTTATTCTAGAGGTTAAACATTCCGGTGATAAGTAATATATACAGGGTTACTGGTAATCAGCCTGCATCCGTTTAAGGGCATGTTCTGTATATTTAAACAAATAACTTTTGTTCTACAACTTTCGTTAAAACTTAATAGATAACCCAAAAAAAATGTATTTGTTGCCCTTTTTTGTACTGTTTAGCGACTTTTTAGTGTTTATTCACTTCGGTACATCATTTTTTGCGCGTTAAAGAGCGTACGACGCGCTCTCGTTACGAATTGTTACGAAGAGTTCGATACTTTTAGACCGTGCAAATGCACTTTTTATTTATTTTGTAAAAGAAAAAAAAACATATATTATAAAACTGTAGAACAAAAGTTGACGTATAGAATGTACCTAACATCCCCTTAAAAGGATGCAGGCTGATTACCAATAACCCGGTATATTAGCAGCGCCCTGCGATTCTCGTTCCTTTTAATTTTCGTTCCGTTAATTTCACGGGATAAAAATTAGCTTATGTGCTATATTATACAGGTTTTACTCGCGTAGTTCCTGTTCCAAATATTTCCCCGGGATTAAAAATAGCCTATGTGCTGTTCGAGGCTACAATTTAAATACGTTCCAAACGACCCGATCTGTTCAGCTGTTCCGACGCGATAGAACCCGCACTGGGCCAGCGTGGTGGATTATGATCTAGACTTGGGGTCGGCAACGTTTCGGGAGCCATGGGCAACATGGTGAATAAATAGAATAAAGTAGAAACAGTAGTAATAAAATGAATAAAGTAGATAAAAGCGTTTCTACACCCTGCGAATCGAAAAAGCGAATTATTACATAATACATTTATTTAGTTGTATAGGTAGCTATATAGAAAATTATTAATATTTGCAATTTGTTAATATATATGAGCCGGGATTAATTTATAAAAAAAAATCTGATTTAACACCCTCACGGGCCAAATGGAGGCAGGTCACAGGCCGCGCGTTGCCGACCTCTGGGGGTCTACCGCCGAACGAAAAATGTCATCGCTTTGATGTTTCACTCTCTTTTCTTTTCGCTTGAAATGATAGAGACATCATTAGTAAAGCGATAGCCGATTTAGTTAGGCGGTAGTAGCGCTGGTCTAGACATTCTACTTCTGGGAGAAAGATCGAGTCCCAACAGTGGGACTATAAAGTGGGCTAATAGCTTAAGTCGTTTAGTTAAAGTTATTCGTATCAATAAAATGTGTCACCGTACATTTTTGAGAACCGTAACATTATAATCTAACCATCGATACCATGAACCATGTGCCCTAAACCACCTTGAAATTGGTAATAATCTGCGGATGTATCTGTAGCGTAAGTGGTATACACACCACCAATTTACTTGATCCCTAGAATCGCTAGGTAGAGATATGCTGTGGTTCTACTTATTTTTGTTGTTGACAACGTATAGTGATAGATAAAAAACGGATATTGGGTTCAAAACACTTCCTGCAACCGACTAGAATGGAAAGATTGAGCTCACTCTTCTCAACGATGACATAATTCCGTGGGCCTGAAGTTTGGGAGGGCACATCTAGTGGTTTATATCGATGATCTCAGCATCATTTTAATTTCTACAAACAAGGAATCGTTTCAACATTTCCCAAGAAGGAAAATATCAAGGCAAAGGCTATTGCTATCAGGAAATTGCAGCGAACAAATCTAACACCAATTGGTCAATTGGATGATTGGACAAACTCCTCACCTTCCATTGATATTTCGAGGTCGGCCATTTTGAAATTCATTACCGCAATATTACGTAACTAGCAGCACTTCGCGCTTTTAACCGCGTAATTCCCGTTATTTTTTCGGGATAAAAAGTAGCCTATGTGTTAATCCAGGGTGTCAGCTAACTCCATACCAAATTTTACTAAAATCGCTTTAGCCGTTTAGACGTGAAGAAGTAACGTACATCACACTCACAAATTTTCGCCTTTATTATATTAGTAAGATCATCATAAGTCAATTTAAGTTAGCTTGATACACCGAGGTAACTATATTACACCGAATGACGAAAACCAACAAAATTAACTTTACGGTCGAGCTTTTGGCGGTTTTTTTTGGTACCTATTTTTATTTGGGAAGCTATCCTTCCCATTTTGGTTTTAATGGCGTCTGCTTGAACTATTCTGTTCGTCTGTTCGTTATGTTTGAGATAAACCAAGTTAAAATTAAAGTTCGTTTACATAGAAAAATAGTAAAATAGTAAAACAAACTAATTTTTAGCGGGAAAATGGCTCCGAAAAATTGTAAACCCGAGTTACCACCAGAGAAGCAAGCAGTTATATTTCCTTTGGCACGTTAGGGAAAAAAATGGGTAAATAAAGGCTCTGACCGTTTAAAAAAAATTGGCAGTCATAGGAACTGCCGATAGAAGTGAAAACTTGCTGTTGCTCTGGTACTGGTACCTAGGGGCAAACGCAACTCTTTTATATTTCTGTTGTCCTGGTATCTGGAAATAAACGCTGGGCTGTTGGAGGTAGGTAATCGAAAGTCTTTACTGTTTCTGTTGCCCTGGTACCTACCTGGCCGTTTTTACCGAGTTTACCCGAAGATTTCATATCCGATCCGATCCATTATCATATCCAAGCGTGACGATTGATGAATCCATTTCACAGCCCACGAAAATTCTGTCTACAGAGCGCCTAAAGAAGTTTTCACTTCAAAAATCTTCAGGTCAATCTCTTGTGTGAATGGTATTGAAATTCTTTATATGGTTGAAGTTAGACTTCTTAGCTCGAGGAGTTAGAGAAGAATTAAGTAAGTATGTATTTAACTTGCGTGCTTACGTAAATACACTTTTTTTAATGAATACTGTTACGTAAGCGTTCATTAAAACACGAATGAGTTTAGATTCTAACCATTTTCCTGTTTATCGAGTCAGTTCAATTAATAAAGTAATTTACCTATATAACAGGATAATTTTTAAACCGAGGTTTCTAAGAATCCCATTGTTAATACTCTAAAGTTTTTGTGGATTTTGTGTTTTCCTGCCTTAAGTTTTGCAAGAATTTGATAACCCAAAGTTTAATTTGTTTTTTGTCTTAATTGTTATGTTTACCCCGTGACCGCCATCTCGCCTGATGTTAAGCGATGCGGCAGGTCCTGTACGATGGAGCTTGCTTACCTAGAAGAAACCGACTCTCAATTTGAAGACACCCAGATTGTACCCACCGGCCCTTCTACCGTCTAACTAAATCGGCCATGGCTTTGTTATTGCTGTCTCTGTCATTTCAAGCGAAAAGAAAAGAGATAGCAATATTAAAGCTAAGACAGTTTTTGTTAGATAGATAGATAGATATACTCTTTATTGACACACCAAAGAAAAAGAAATACAGAAAATAAAGAACAATACATTTTAAAGTAGTGCGACAGTGGGCGGCCTTATCGCTGAAAGCGATCTCTTCCAGGCAACCTTAGGATGGATAATAATATTTGGACAAGTAGGTATACGGGGTGTGCAAATAAATATAATTGAAAAATGATATTTATTGTGCTTTTTCAGGCAATTAAAAACCCTTATAATATAATTTGAATACGATAGCAAATTTCTGCAGTTAACTCATCGGCTGAATAGATCAAGCGGTAGAGGGCCGCCCTTGGTGGCGGGAGATCACGGTTCGAAGCTTGATGTTACTTTCTCGTTTAATTTTGTCTTTGTCTGGATGACATTGTTGTAAGTAGATTTCACAAAAGTTATGAAATTCGATCCTATCAACGAAATTGTGTAAATGCGTTAATGAAAATTTGTTTTGGACTAAAATAGGTAAAATAAACTCTTTTCATGAAAAAATTAAAACGACTTCAAAACATGGCACGATCAGCTGAAAAATAAAACTGGCAACACTGGTCACCGGCAGTTTTTACGCGTCACTCCCGTTATAGATAGATAGAGAGAAACTCTTTGTCTGAGGTTAAAACCGTCACACAATCTATTATCACACCGTTTTCATATTTAACTTCTATCAAAAGTGTCCAAAACAAATTCGTTTTAGAAGCCACAAACAACACTACCACCAGTTTTGAGCACACAATTTTATTTCCAGACAGAATATGAAAACCGAAAACATCAAAAATCTAATTAACTAGAACCAGTAACAAAGAGTCTTGAAGCATCTTACGTCGACCAAGAAGGAAAGAGAGAACCCGCGAGAAAAATGCATCCCCCATCCCCCACCCCACCGGGTGCAAGGGTGGCTGTATACATTTTTTCTTTTCCTTTTCTTAAGACGAAAATTTGTTACGCTTTTTATACTTATACACGGGGGTGCACCCCCCCGATCGATAGGGGGTTAGGGGAGACACCCTTATCAGAACCACCCCTTATCAATTTTTCGTGCTACCAACTTTTTTCTACGGAACCTGCATTTTAATTATTATAGATGATATGATCAGCCTTTTTTAATGGTGGAATCCTTTGTTCTTTATGTGTGTTTTGTGCACCGTGTTTACATATATTCTGGACGTGTTTATTTCTTGGGTAGGATGGGAGCTATGGCAGTCTTCGTGGTTGAATATATTATTTCTGTTTCAAATCAAAATACTAATCTTCTTAATATATATAAATCTCCTGTCACGATGTTTGTCCGCGATGGATTCCTAAACTACTTAACCGATTTTAAATTAAATTGGCACACCGTGAGCAGTCTGGTCCAACTTGAGAGATAGGATAGTTTTTTTTTCGATTAATAGTCCTTATATGACGAAATCCGAGCGAAGCCGGAACGGACCGCTAGTATCTTATAAAAACTACTGTTACGAATCAAGTATAGTACGAGTATATACTTTTTTTGTATCGGGACCCTTTTTTTTTTTAGCTTCTATAGGTTTACACTTGACCGCCATCTCGCCTGATGTTAAGCGACGATGCGATCTACGATGGAGCGTGTTTACCTAGAAAGAACCGATTCACTCTCGATTTGAAGACACAAGGATTGTAACCATCGGGGAAAACCCACTCTGGCAACGTATTCCACAGCCTAGACGTTCTTATCACAAAAGTAGAGTCAAATCTCTTCGTTCGTCTCTTTGGAACATCAACCATGAAACGATGTCGCTTTTTAGAGCTACGAGCATTCCGGTAGAAAAAAAAAAAGGTGGTATCAGATCATGCAAATCAGTGGCACATTCTCCGAAGTGTAGTCTTCGTGGTTGAATAGATTATTTCTGTTTCAAATCAAAATCAAAATACTAATATCTTACAAACACTACTCTTACAAAAAAAGTATCTATAGTGCGAGTATAATATACTTTTTGTATCGGGACTCTTTGCAGAGGCTGCCTGGGAAGTACCACACCTTTTCCGATCATTCTACAGACAAACAGTAATGCATAAACTTCACTGTGTTCCGGTTTGAAGAGCAATGTTTCCAGAGAAATTACGAGACATGGAAGTAATCATCTTATTTCTTTGGGTGATGATCGCAGTACAGTGCTAGTAAAAATGTAGACTGATCATATTCCAATAGCTGCGTGTCACTGTGCTGTTATAGACATGTTGCTTACCATCATGTATATGTCCTGCTCGTCTCGTCACTCCATATCATAAGAAAAAAAGCTTAAAAACCGGTAAAACGCTCTAAATAACCCAGTTGTAAGTACCAATATCTGCGAAGATTTCGTTGAAGGTCCTCTGATTTGACCCAAATAACTGACCTACGTCACTTGATGTAGGTCAGTTACCTATTCTATTTTGGGATTCAGGAGCGGCCGAATACGTACCTATTTGTTTTTTGAAGTAATACTCCTTTACAGTGCAAATATTTGTGTGATGAATTCAAATGTTTGCACTGTGTCTGGGTGTTTCTATGTATAATAAGTATGTTTTTAAAACTATATGTATGAGTATTATATCAGCTATCTGGCCGCCATCATACAAGCTTTACTTAGTTTGAGATCAGATGGTGTTGTGAGTGTGTTATCCACCAATATTTTGGCGCTTTAAGGAAAAAAATCATGAGAGTATTTTTTTTAAATAAGCGCACATAAAACATCCTGAAGTTAACTAAATAACATTTAAATTATTTTTGGAACTATTAAAAAAGTCTGTTACCAATCGTAGGATTTTAGTTATAAGTTGACTTCAACTGTATTGGACTGAACTGAAGATTGGACTCACCGCGATTTTTTCATAGTGACCTTATGAATGTAAAATAAACTTTTTTTTTTAAATATGAAGTGACGAGACGAGCAGGACATGTGCCTGGCGGTATGCAACATGCCAGCCACATAACAGCACAGTGACACGCAGCTATTGGAACATGAAGAGTCCAAATCCGTACCTAGCACTGCACTGCGCTCGTCACCCAGAGATCTAAGATAGTAAATCTCTAAGCCCAGTAATTTCTCTGGAAACATTGCCCTTCAAACCGGAACACAATAATGTTTGCACATTAGTGCTTGGCGGTAGAATAACTGGCAAAGGTGTGGTACTTCCCCAGGCGGACTCTGTCAAGAGTCCTACCACTACAATCTACCTACCACTATAATCGTTTTTAATAAGAACCATATTGAAGAAAGCGACAGTGTACTTCTAATTACATTATATCATAGTAGCTCAAGTATTTTTGAATAGCGACGAAATGTGAAACTAATGATGATAATAAAATTATAAATCATATTGGAGAATGCGATAGTGTCGCCACCTATACTCACATAATAGCCAGCAGCTTACTTAATGTTCCCACTGCTGGGACACGGGGCCTTCTCTCACCAGGAGACTCAAGACTATATAGCTATACAACGCTGGTCAAGTGCGTGTTGAATGACACATACCGTAAAAGTATGTCTTTCTTAGAACATGCTGATTTCTTTTCAATATTTACCATTACCATTAAAGTTAGTGATGAAAATCGCATTTAGCAGTTTGAAATATATTTAGAGATGCGGACAGGATTTGAACCCACGACCTCACGATTGAAATTATTGGATATACTAACTAATATTATAAAGCTGAAGAGGTTTTTTGTTTGAACCCTCTAATCGCAGGAACTATTAGACCTATTTCGAAAATTCTTTCACTGTTGGATATGCACGTAATTCCTGAGTGATATGAGGATATAGAGGTAATATTATGTACTACGGGTGAAGACGGGTCGCACCGCTAGTCTGATATATTGAGGAGATTTCGTTGTACTGTCGTGTTAGGAACATCTAAGCTGTGGGATGCGTTGTCTGAGTGGTAGTACACAATCTTGTTACTATTTTTATTTTAGAAACCCATCAAAATCGATTAACAATTGGCGCAGCCATCGCGTAACATACATACATACGTATACAAAAAATATACAACCGAATTGAGAACCTCTTCCTTTTTTGAAAGTCTATTTTTCATGTAACCTTTTACCACCCTTAGTAGACATTTTTCGGTGTTTTTTGGCGCACCACACACAGATTTAGAGACAAATTGAGAGTGAATTGGCATCTTTTATATATACTCGTAAGTAGATGTTATGTGTCGTAGTCGTCGCTAGACTACAGACGTGTTGGCGGTCAAACACAAACCTATTAATAAAAGAAAAATAAATAGTCGTTACCTGTTACTTAACATAGTTACACGTAACATGTTATGAGTAATATTTTCTTAGTTTTTTGGTATTTGTTAAGTCATCTTAAAAACTATAAGCTGTCGCATAAAAGTTTTCATTCGGATCGTTTTAAATAAATACATTCGATCACAAATAAATCGTTTAAAGTTAAAAAAAACGAATGGTAACCTCAGAAATCCAATATCCTGACTGTAAGCAAATCTTCCTTGAAATATACTGAAAGAACCACAAAATATTCGCTGAAAAAAAACCGCAAAATTCAATTTACAAACTACCTACATTTCTTGCGAAACAAAATGAGGGGGGTGAAAAAAACTGGGTGTTTTGTACAGAGGAATTAAAGTTGGGGTGAAACTACCCTCTGGGGGGAAGACGCTGGATGCTGGATGATTAATTATTAGTTTGTGTGTGTTCCAAAGATAGTGTTTTGTGGGGGGATTGGGGTGCGATCGGTGGGAGGGGTATATTATAAATTACATGTTATTTGCTTCGTTCGAGATTATCCATATGCTAAGGATTTCCCTAGCACTTTTTTAAAATTTAACTACTATGTTCTAAGCATTTATCAAAGCTTTCGTGGGAAAAGCTCCGTAATTTTTTTGCGTTAAGTCAAATTGGTATAGCTTTTGTTAAGTTGGTTGGTTTTCGTCATTTCGTGCACTATAGTGTACGCGGGTGTATTAACCGTTTAGACTTTCGACGTTTGCGACGTTACGTAAACTCAACGAGATAAAATTGAGATTTATTTTGGTTTTGTACGAAACAGATTTTGTGGATAGAAAACTAATAATATAATAATAAAGAGATAATAAATAATAAAAGATTATTGTGACATAAGTAAACAAATAGAAACCCGTAAACTTTATGCATGAAGCTGCACTGAAATATCGGGGAATAGCTCCACCATATGTAAGCAAATATGCCATCAAGGCTAGATACAATATAGTAGGTAACATGTAGGTACATAAAAAAAACACATTTTGAAACGTCGTCATAGATTTAATATGTACACGATACAAAATTGAAATCGGTTGTTTCCTTTAGTTTAGTATTTATTGTTGTGTTCAGAGAAAAATAACTTTGTGAAATACTTTGATGAAAAAGTTTGATTTACCTACCTTCGAGTAAACCCGCAAAGAGTTTTATTGCTTCTGGGTAGCTTTGCAATTTAAACATTGTTACACACATAATACAATTTTAAGGCTTCATTCTACATTTTTATATTTCTAATATAGACCAGGAGCTGATGGTTGTCCCAACTCAGTCATTGTTAGTAAACGACTTCAAAAGAAGAAGCGGTTCTCAATTCTGTTGGACGTTTTTTTGTGTGATGTCACGCAATAGCTCCGATAATTGTGTATCGATTTTGATGATATTTTTGCTCTTTAGTCCCATTATATATTATAAATGTAAATTATAATAATAAAAAAATAATACGTCACCTGTATAGAATAGATATACTTCTATGTATCTATCCCACGTCCCGCTTCGCTGTTCTGTCGCTGCGCCGCCGCCGCTCCAACGCTACGTTGCCCGCACTCCACTAATTGAGCATGAGGGTGACACGAACCCTACATACCAAAATGTAATCAAAACCAACGATATCAATACAAAGATGTTTATCCCAAACTTCAGGGCGCACGGAATCATGTTATCGTTGCGAAGAGTGAGCTCACTCTTTCCGTTCTAGTCGGTTGCAGGAAGCGGTGGACGCCGGACGTTTTTTTGGAACATGAAGAGTCCAAATCACCACCTAGCACTGCACTGCTCTCGTCACCCAGATATCTAAGAAGTTATATCTCTAAGCCCTGTAATTTCTCTGGATCCGTTATCATAAGAAAACTGTTTAGTTTTCTATTAAAAAAGGAAGCGAAGTATCTAAGTTGGGCAACCCTAGGCTCTTCATATAGGTTTAGTACAAAGCAGGCAGTTGTTGGTTACATTCAGGTTCAGACAACTTGTTGAGCTGATGCCGGCTGTTTACAAATAGAACGGGCTTCGAAACCGTTTATCTTGGAAGTAGTGGTAGGACTCTTGGCAGAGTCCGCCTGGGGAAGTACCACACCTTTGCCAGCTATTCTACCGCCAAGCAGTAATGTGCAAACATTACTGTGTTCCGGATTGAAGGGCAATGTTTCCAATGAAATTATAATGAAAAATGAAAAAAATTAAAATGAAAAATGAAAAATGAAAAATGAAAATGAAAAAACGTTTATTGTGGCAAAAACGAAGGACATTAACAAAAACACAAGAAAAGGTACAAGTGATAAGAAGTACCATGAATGAGTACATATTGTGTTAGTATGCACTGGACCCACACTAGGGCAACCTGTGTTAATAAATATAATAATAGCATAGAGATAAATCCTTTTATAAATCTGGGTGATGAGCGCAATGCAGTGCTAGGTAATGATTTGGACTCTACGTGTTCCAATAGCTGCGTGTCACGTTGCTTACTGGCAGGCACATATTCTGCTCGTCTATCATCATCGGTCATTTCACTGGAAACAGTGGAAATAAATATTTTATCTTAGCTATCGCTGTTAGCTACCACAATCTAGAGTTTCTTACATGAAATTGTTGAGCATCTCATCAAAATTAAGCTATTCACGCAAAAATATCTTGATAGTAATCAATTACAAAAATTGTGTGTACACGTACGGCATGTTATATTATCACTCCGGAATACTACTTGTACGAAATTTTGTTTTTATTTGTAGATTTAATTACTATATTTCCTAAAAATAAATAGTTTTTATTTCCCAAAAAATTGCATCTGACGTAGGAAAAAAGTCGCGAAATCGAGAAATGACAACAATTATCGCAAAAAACTTGCAAAACCCGTAAGTACTTTTTGTAGAATCGCCAACCTAACAAAAAAGAACCGACCCATTTCACCTGAGGCAGCGCAGGCTGGCCAACCGTAATTGTGCCGCGAAAACAAACTAAAACCTCTTTCAGAACCCAACAGAAAAAAAAAACAAAAACTGAATAAAGGCGCGAAATGAGCCATCAGTAGAACAATGGTTAAAAAACTTAAAAAAAGCGATGAAATTGGTTATAATGAGTGTCTTCAGTCCCCCTTTTCTCCCCCCTGGCAGGCACGTTGCTTACCATCAGGCACATATTCTGCTCGTCTATCATCATCGGTCATTTCACTGGAAACAGTGGAAATAAATATTTTATCTTAGCTATCGCTGTTAGCTACCACAATCTAGAGTTTCTTACATGAAATTGTTGAGCATCTCATCAAAATTAAGCTATTCACGCAAAAATATCTTGATAGTAATCAATTACAAAAATTGTGTGTACACGTACGGCATGTTATATTATCACTCCGGAATACTACTTGTACGAAATTTTGTTTTTATTTGTAGATTTAATTACTATATTTCCTAAAAATAAATAGTTTTTATTTCCCAAAAAATTGCATCTGACGTAGGAAAAAAGTCGCGAAATCGAGAAATGACAACAATTATCGCAAAAAACTTGCAAAACCCGTAAGTACTTTTTGTAGAATCGCCAACCTAACAAAAAAGAACCGACCCATTTCACCTGAGGCAGCGCAGGCTGGCCAACCGTAATTGTGCCGCGAAAACAAACTAAAACCTCTTTCAGAACCCAACAGAAAAAAAAAACAAAAACTGAATAAAGGCGCGAAATGAGCCATCAGTAGAACAATGGTTAAAAAACTTAAAAAAAGCGATGAAATTGGTTATAATGAGTGTCTTCAGTCCCCCTTTTCTCCCCCCTTCTGTCGTCTCTTCCCCTTTGGGTCAAGCGGGGAAATAAAATTTTAAATTGAAGCTCAGGAAAAGACAAAAATGTGGAGTTGGATGGATAAGGGTGGTTACACATCGTAGGTATGTCTGGAAATAATAAAAATAATGTATACTTGTATCATTTTCAAAGCCCGTATACATTTATATTAGAAATTAGAACTTTAAAAATTATTGGTATTACTTTGGGAGAGATTGTTGGTGTATCCTGTGTAATTTTCAAATGAATTAATTAATTTAGAAATATGCTCGCCATTGCTTTTGCTAACTATAAGAACGTTTTTTTGTTTGCATTTTTGTGTAGTTAATATAAAATAGCACTCACACCTATCGTATTTCCATATTGCGAACATTTGGAGACTAAAGCGAAGGCACACATACCTAAGTAAGCGTGCTCTATCTTAGACCACATTTTCATCGTCATTTATTCTTTTGTAATCATCGTTTAAAACATAGCTTACGTTAAAAGCTAGTAAACTTTAAAAGAAAAAGAAAAAACGCTTGCCAAAAAGCTATCAAACTTTTAAACAGAGTAGAATTGTATGATTTTTGCTATTTAATTACATATTCTAAATTTGGTATATTCTAATATTTATTTAGGAATAAATAACGTTACGAATAAATTATTAAAATTCTTTTTGCGTCTATCCCTTGATCCAATAATCAAGCGGAAGCTTATATTATTTATCATAAATATTAAGATTGTACGCCAGTGTGTCAATGGCCTAAGAAGAAATGAACTACGCTCGCTAACTCAAGGAGGTTGAAAATTATTCTTAGAATTTTCCAAGAGTATTCAAATTCCT
The DNA here is from genome assembly GCA_963693475.1 of Ectropis crepuscularia. Lineage (NCBI taxonomy): Eukaryota > Metazoa > Arthropoda > Insecta > Lepidoptera > Geometridae > Ectropis > Ectropis crepuscularia. The sequence goes on from OY856361.1 coordinate 5,268,824, forward strand.
GTATCATTCTTTATTCTGTCTAATTGTTTTTAGACGAAAATTTTACTAATTGTTGGTTTGTAATAACCTTCCACCATTGTTAAAGATTTATGTACCTACCTAAGTAATTAGTATATTAGATAGAAATGTTTTAATATCTAAGGTATGATGCACAATGATGACAGTTGACAAACTAACAGGGCGTAGAATGCCTATTACTTACTTATAAGTTACAAAGGAAAATACCTAATAGATTTGATTAAAATAAAACATTGACAGAATTTGAAACCTGGGTTTAAAGTACCAATTTTTTTGTTTTATTGCATAGAGTGACGAGACGAGCAGGTCATATGCCTGATGGTAAGCAAAATGCCTGCCACATAACAGCACAGTAACACGCAGCTATTGGAACATGATAGTCCAAATCATTACATAGCACTGCACTGCGCTCGTCACCCAGAGATCTAAGACATTATGTCTCTAAGCCCTGTAATTTCTCTGGAATCATTGCCCTTCAAACCGGAACACAGTAATGTTTGCAAATTATTGCTTGGCGGTAGAATATTTGGCAAAGGTGTGGTACTTCCCTAAATATACGGAATACGTCTAAAAACTCACACGTACGTAAATTTTAAACGTAAAACTAATTAAAATCCAATCTAAACTTAAACATAAAAACTAATAACATATTTAAACCCGTGGAAAATCACCGAAAAAACCGTTGGGGGTGTGGTGGTGGGGTTGCCACCCTCGACCAATTTAATGTGCACCACTGTATTGATTCCCGGCATTCTTTCACACAGGCGCGCGAGACGCTACCCACCGGGGGGTGGAACCACCCCCTTAGAAACTTGGGATAAACGGGGATAAGAATTTTTCGGTCCGCGTTGATTATGCTATCAATATGGAAAGGGCAAAAGGGAATTTAATGATATAAGGTTACAATTACAAGTAATATGTTTATGGTTTGGTGTCGCAAAAGCTTTTATTTGGTTAGAACGAGTAACCTCAAAAACCACTTTAATTACCAATAAAAAAATTGGCAGTCATAGGTACTGCCGGTAAAAGTGAAATCTTACAAATCAGAATTTGATAGCTTACTTTGGAAACTACGCGGGTGAAACCGGAGGGCGTGATCATGAGCATGGCCATGGTCGCGAGTTTACCCGAAGATTTCTTATTATTGACGATTGAGTGACGCTAGAATTCAATTGCCACGAAAAATCTGTCTGCGGCGTGCCAAAATAAGTTTTCTCTTCATAAAACACCAACAGAATGCTACGTAATCCCTGTAACAGGCTGTATTGTTAATCGATTATACATTATATACCATTTATACCCTAGATGCCCTAGACGTCTTCTTTTTTTTTTAAATAATGAATGACGAGACGAGCAAGTCATTTGTCTGATTGTAAGCAACATGCCTGCCACATAACAGCACAGTGACACGCAGCTATTGGAACATGAAGAGTCCAAATCATTACCTAGCACTGCACTGCGCCCGCCACCCAGAGATCTAATTTGTTATACCTATCTCTAAGCCCTGTAATTTCTCTGGAAACATTGCCCTTCAAACCGGAACACAGTGATGTTTGCACATTTCTGCTTGGCGGTAGAATAACTGACAAAGGTGTGGTACTTCCCCAGACGGACTCTGCTAAGAGTCCTACCACTACACAGACGTTAGCTTTGATAACCCTATTGCCAGTTAATATTACCCACACTAAAAATAAATATAAATACTTGTGAACACATCCTCTCTCTTTCGTACTTCGTATATGTTTGTGGGATTTTTAATTGAATGTAACGTACTTTTTAATTCGATGGATTACGATACGATTTCATGGATTGGTAACGGATTTAGCAAGACTTGCAAGACAAAGACTAATGGAAACCATCACGCGTGCACATAACAGCACAATAACACCACGAGCTATATGAACACGAAGAATCTAAAGGACACAAGTCATTGTCTAGCTCACCAGAGTTGCCAACCCAGAGATATAAAATCTTGCCCTGTTCTTTCACTGGATATATCTATGGAAGTGTGTCTTTTAAATCGAAATCGATACAGTTATGCTGGCACATTACAGCTTCGCAAAACACAGATCTGGTACAGCCAACCCGGATCCTGCAAGGAGTCCGACTACAACAAAAAAGGTGAAACCAATAGTTAAACTTTTATAAGTAGAAAAAGAGGCTGTCCCGTCGTGCTGTCAAGTTTGCTCAGTACAGTTGGAGCAAGTTAAGCACATTACCATGTTCGGAAACCTGTTGCGTGCGACAGACCGACTTATTGTTTATGTGATCTTCACAACTCTACTTCCCAGCCTCTTGGGGTGCGGCCGAATTATTGAAGTGAAAATTTGTTTTGGCGCACCGCATACAGATTTTGTTGTGGACTGTGAATTGAGGTGAAGCTTCACGTTAGTCACGTAGGTACGTGATCCCTGAGTGCTATAGGCTATAATATACACATATTATGTACGACGGGCGAAGACGGGATGGATCGCTAGTATACCGTAAAAACCAGTATACATGTACTAACAGATAGAATTGTCATACTTATTTCATAATTAATTTTATATATCAACGTCCAGGATTGAAAACAACGGTTCTATATTTGATTTATGCTATTTTGCAAAGAGCACAATAAAACAGTATAAAATCGGCGCCTAAATCTCACTCCGTCAACAAAAACAAAAGCGTTCCGCAACAGGTCCGATACAAACACACCGGGGTAATAGTTTGTAGCCGTGATACGGAACAACCCGAATGCGACGCCGGCCTGTTTTTGGCGCGTTCCGTAAACAAACCGAACGAAAGGAGGTTTCGTGAAAATCGAATCAAATCGAATTGAATTGTTTTTATGGCTAGAATTTCTTTTTAACCCCGACCGTAAGACGGGTGTTATAAGTTTGACGTCGATATTAGGTCTGTCTGTCTCTGTGTGTGTTATGTGGCACCGTAGCTCTCAAACGGATGGACCGATTTCGATGCGATGGTTGTTGTATGTTTGGTTAATATCGATTCAAGATGGCCGCCTCCACAAAGCAAAATGTTTCCAAAGGCTTGACTAGTAGAATACAACACATTGTGACAAACTTCAAATCCAAGATGGCTGCGACCACAGAATTGATAATCGCATTTTTTCACTATTCCCTCAATATGGGTATCAAATGAAAGAACTTGACTAGTAGAATATTGTATAAATCCGAGTTAGTCGGGGGTAAATCATTTTTTTTTTACTTTGTTCTTGTTAGATTATAAAACATGCATCGAAGGACTGACGTCACATTACACTTTTTTGTCATAAAAAGTTCATTTTTAGCCGGGTTGAGTGTAATTTTGGGGAATCTTACGAGTTCGTATTAATTTACGGCGACGTTCAAACTCTAACTTTCAGGTTTTCATTTCAATCGGCAATCCATATGACTGCCAATTTTATTTTCACGTTTACTTTATATTGTTTCACTAGTATTTAGAAAAAAGAAATAGAAACATTCCATTTTGTACAATCATTTTTGCTCGTTTGTTAAACTAATATTCAAGACTTGTATTGACCATACATTTGTTAAATTTGACCAAATTCAATTTGGTGTAGACATCGAACAAACTCGATTTACCAATAAACAGGTTTTGTTTTTGGCCGTTAAATTCCGTTATAAACAAAATGTTCCATTTACAAAACCTTTCGAAATTCGAAAGACACGTGTCTGGAACAATGGCGGCCCAGCTTCCCGGCTATACAACATTCGACAAAGCCAACTTTCAGGAAACGGTCGGGTCACAGAACAAGGTAAAACAGAAACAGCTTGAGTCGAAAGCGATGTTTAAGTACCTATTTACGTTAAAAAATAATTAAGGATTTTTTTTATAGTATAGACAATAGAACTATAGAGTGACGAGACGAGAAGGACATGTGCCTGATGGCAACCAACATGTCTGCCACATAACAGCACAGTGACAAGCAGCTATTGGAACATGAAGAGTCCAAATCATTACCTAGCATTGCACTGCGCTCGTCACCCAGAGTTACAGTCACATTACTGCTTGGCGGTAGAGTAACTGGCAAAGGCGTTGTACTTCCCCAGGCGGACTCTGCCAAGAGTCCTATCACTACAGCAAATTATAGGTAGGTAATTGATGTTTTGATTTTTCTTCTTTCTAAATACATAATATATAAACATGAATGTTGTCTGTATGTACTTCATAGAATCGTAAACTATGGTTTTGATCATGTAATGATCTTTAGCAAAGTTGTTGTGCGTGAGCCAATAAGGTTTCTGAGTGGGTACGACCATGTTTCGACAGGTAGCGCAGGGTACAACAAGTAGTCGATAAAATTTCAATGAAAGATGGTGCTTTATAGCCCTTTCGATATTATTATTGTGATATCAAGTGCTGCAATCTAGATAAGTATTAGTTTATTAGTCATCAATATTATTAGGTACTCTGAAATTTGCAATGAATTATTGAATTGCATTCCATAAGATTTTTTTCAGAACTGTTGACTTGTAGCTATATGTAATCATATCATTCAAAACTATGAATCATACAGACATTTTCATCATAGGACAAAAATACATTTTCTTCTATCTTAAGAAATATTTTCTTCTTTGAAGAATAGGCATATTTTCTTCTACTTATGTGAAATCTACACATTACCTTCTCATCTACTATATAATTTCTGGATATCCCAGTTTAAATAATAACCACTGCAGGTAACCGGGCCGTTTTAACACAACTTTGACGAAAATGAAGCCAACTGGTATTCAATTAAAGTTCGCCGTGGATTTGCGCCTTCGCTATTAGGTAGCTGGGTTTTACATTTATTTCTGTTTGCCGGAATAATAATGTTAGTAATTACAAATGTTCAAGTTTGGATGATTGTTGCTCAGTCACGTCGTGACGTTTGAACGGACCGAATCGACATATAGGTAGGCAAGGGATCCAGCTTTTAAGTTATGACTGGTCTAGTCGGGAGAACGGCGACTGCCGATCAGGCGCCCTGGGTTCAAATCCCACCACGCTCACCACTAATTTTGAATTAATGTGCGTAAAGCCGTTAAATTAAAAAAAATTCGTTGTCTGTAAAGTCGGTTGGTTTACTTACGGACGATAGTTTGACGCGACAACATCATAACATAACATTACATAACTGCATTACATGAACATTACTGTGTTCCGGTTTGAAGGGCAATGATTCCAGAGAAATTACAGGGCTTAGAGACATAATATCTTAGATATCTGGGTGACGAGCGCAGTGCAGTGCTAGGTAATGATTTGGACTATCATGTTACTGTGCTGTTATGTGGCAGGCATGTTGCTTACCATCAGGCACATGACCTGCTCGTCTCGTCACTCTATGCTATATAAAAAAAAAACATTGATAGATGCGGCGCAAGCGCACAATGAGCGTAACAGGACACAACGGGACACTTTTCGTGCACGCAGCCGGCGTACATCAATTTATTAGACGTTGTCACATCAAAAACAGTAAAGGATATCATCATGAGGAAGGCGACATGTAGGTAGGTACCTAGAATCTTTCGAGGTCATGTGTCATCCACCAAACCGCACTTGGCCAGTGTGGTGGATCATGCTGCCGTCCGCAAACTACAATGCCGTTAAGTACCAAAATGTAGTTTCGAGATATCGCGGAAAAACTGTTTGTAAATTTTAAAATTATGCCATTTGATAAGTGAAATACCTATTTCCATAATTTTGATACCTTTATATAGAGCTGCAAAAACACTTTGAAATCATAGTATTTTCAAGATATTAAGGTGTGCAAAATAAGAGTTATAAGCGTTTTTGCATTCTAGTCTTGTAATTTTGTCTTAAAATCTTTTCAAAATCACCACTAAAATGCCGTTATGTATAGTTTAACGGCATTTTAGCTTGATATTTTCTTTAATTTCATTGGATGGTACTTGACTACAGAATTTGAAATCATTCCAAAACTAAAATGCCGTTATATCATGAAACATCCAAGATTACAATGCGGTTAAAGTCATTTAACCGCATTTAAAACTAGTAAACTTCATAAATTTGTTTTAATCGGTTATTTCAGAGCATTTTACAACACTAAAATGCGATTAAATGCAAAACCTTTACCTTTAACTGCAATTAAGCTAAGCATGACTCACAAGATATTTAAGAAAATACAATAAAAGTGATGATTTATGTGAAATAAGTAAACAAAAAATGACTTTAAAAACTAGATTTTTATTGGCATTAAAAAATAACAAACAGCATTTTTTGTTAATCTTTTTCGAATACAAGCCTAAGTATCTAAATATACAATTTCTCAGGAGTTAAAATTTAAAATAACAAGGCAAAATTACAAAATTTTACATTTAAAATTAAAATACTACTTTTATTACTTACAACAGATTTTCAAAAATCTACAATAGAGATCAATTGTTTTTGTTTTATTTTTGTCACAATCACTTAAACTTTTGGATAAATATTCCTACAAAATAATTAATAATACCTAAGACTCAAATATTTTTCTTGAGTCTAAATATTGCTTTACTAGCATTATCATTCTTTGTCGTCGGTCGACAAGTTTTTCCAAAACAATAGCTTATGTGTTGGCGCTATGTTGCTCTATGAATTGAACTAAATTAATCTTCCGCTTAGTATTTCTGCATTTTGCTTTTGATTTGAAACGAAGTTTTATAATTTCTGGTATTTTAAGTATTTGCCATTGAAGAAAGCAAAATAATATAAATAATCTTTCTGGCAATAATTTTTGTACCTACAAGCTATCACAATAAAACTCAAAATCAGAGTAAAACCACATGTGCGATATATTTTTGAGATTAACTCAGGGGCTTAATTTGAATTCTTCTTTCTGAAGCGTTATTTGGTACAATGACGAAATTGTTTGGTGCTATAAACTTCATATTTACTTTTGAGTTGCTAACTCATACTGTCTCATCAAAATGGTCAAAATCATATAACTTACCTTTATTGCATTTCTTACTTTACTTTATGATCTTCTTGTTCGCAACTCATGAAACTGTGTTCAGATTTGAAATAATAAAGCGTAATTTGTTATATGCAGATGATTTTGCTTTAGTAAATAAATACATTTAGTAAATAAATAACACTGAGAAGAAGTGAACATAATAGTCAATTTTATTTTGTGCACTGCAACTGCATTGCACTGTTAACAACCCAATTGTATACATCAGATCTTTTTCTTCAATTCAGTCATAATTTTTATTTGCCAAACTGTCAACTGCTTTGTGGTCGTTGCATAAACATTAAAGTAGATAGGTTCTGATATTCAGCAATTTCTATCATGTGTCTCCGCGTTTGACAGAGAGATGGAAATACTGACAGTTTTTTGAGGTTCATTAATTGAGCTTCTACGCTTTTCCAACCAGCCTTCGGTTAGTTTTTCTGTATTCTGTATAACGGCATTGACAATGTTTTTAATACAACGTTAAATGGTACCGTTTTTAAGCTAGTTTTCTGTAGGTATTTATTAATGATGTTGTGGTTCTTAAAGTCAGACTTATGGTTACGTTTAAACTTATGCTTAATGGATTTCTTGAAAATAGTTACTAAAGTTTTCACTTGAATCAGCTATCTTAAAATCATTATAACGTGCAGGTCATCTGAATTGAAATCACACTGTAAACTTGATTGTGGAGTTTAAAACTTCAACAGATACGGTATGGTGCTATCATCATCTGGCTGTAAAATTTTATGTTAACTCTTTAAACTGAATGTTTGTTTTGATGATTTTGTAGAGAATTACTCTACTTTCCTTGTAAGTCTATTAAAACCTGATAAAGTTTCATTAGATAGATTTGTGATTTCATTAAAATCTAAAGAAAGACGAGTACTGTAACATAATTTATACGTCCCAAAATGTATCAATGACACTGGAAGAGTCGGAACAAGATGTAACATAAGGATCATTTCCGATTTTTTCTATACAAGATCTAGTTTGACTCATCTAAATGTGTTTTAAGCCATCGTAACAAGTTGGAGGGAACGAAAGCATCTTTTTCATCTGCACTTGATTTCCTTCACATACTATCGTACTGCATACGCAAGAACTTGTAACGGCATTTTAGTTAAGTAATGTGGCATAGCCGCATTTTAGTCTAGTATTGTAAAAAATAAATAATTTATATCACATAGTTAAGGTAGCTTTGTGATATTTTCTGTTTTAAGTTTACAAAATTGCATACGTATTAACTAGTCTAAAAAGCCGTTAAGTATGTTTAACTGCATTTTTGTGTTGTATTCAAGCATAACGGCTTTATAGCGTTGGACAAATACAATATAAATTATAAATGAAACTTTGTTTAAAAACATTTAAGTGCTTTAACGGCACTATAGCGTACAAAAGTCAGTTAACGGCAATTAAGTAATGGAAAATCAAAGAAAATTTCAGCCAAAGGTAACGTTAAAATACCTTAGCGGCTTTTTAGGTAAGTATTGTTATTTAACTGCGTTTTAGCGTTGGAACCATACAAAATAAAATGACTTAACGGCATTTTTAGTTTTGGTATCTTAAAAACTAACATACCTAGAGAAACACGGGTTACACAGATCGATAGATAATTTTTTTCTGATTGTAGTGCCATTTCAAAGTCCAAATCGACCCGATGTTAGATAACGGCATTTAAGCTTGCGGACGGCAGCATGGCCTTGACGCTCTCCTTGCGAGAGAAGGCACCGAGTCCCAGCAGTGGGAACATTTAGTGCAACATAGCTGTGGAACATAACTGCTTATGCTGGATCCAGCTTATATACAAGGGGGGGGGGGGGTATATAACTGTTGACGTCACAAGACCGTGCGTCAAGTGCGTGTGTTTTAATTAATGGACCAACTAAACTCTGGACCTAGCCCAGGGAGGGTCCTAACTAGCCCCCATGACAGTTCCCCAGACATCGAGTCCCGACACCCTGGTCCCTGGTGATCTTTGACTTTTTTCAGTTATATAAATATATCTACAACATTACTACCGGCTTTAGCGGCGAAAGAAAACATCGAAAAGAAACCGATATGTATCCACTAATATGTAGGTAATATCGGCCAATCCGCACCTGCTTATTGTAATTATGTCCTTGACTGCCTTGGCCCTCTGAAAATATATTATATTTAAATGTTACATACTGAATGTTAATGTTACTTACTGAGATCATCTAATTACTTAAATAGGTTCGAATAATACCGTCAATAAAATAACCCAGTCCTAACAATCTTACATCGAATGGAAAGTAAGTAATATTCAGGAATCACAACACATTGCACTAACAAATGAAGCTACTGCAAAAAAAAACAATTATCTTTATTAATTTAATAAATAATAATAAAAACTTGATACTGGCCACCAACGAAAACCGTTGCAAACTAATTAAAAACATCAATTCCGCGCGCACCACGGGGGAATATTTCAAACGCACGCACACACACGCACGCCACCCCCACACACACATGGCCAGCACGCACACAACAGTTAAAAATAAGTCTCGAGCTACATCGTAGAGAATGGTCTACTGGGGTAGCGTGGAACGGGGTATCGGTCAAACTGGACACTGGCCACATAGAATTAAATAAAAAAACAACAGAATAAAACGTAACTGTCAATTTTAAATTTATAATTAATTGTTCATTTGTTATTTTAAGTGGTGATATATTTGTTGATTATCTAAAATTTAATACCTATAGAACATGACTATAGAGCGTTATTTTTTGGATTTTATTCAGAAAAAAAAAACTTTATAAGTTTTTAGTAAAATTAACATTTTTAAAGTTGAGATGTTATACTAAGTCAAGGAAAAAATGTATTTCAGTGGGCAATTATAAAGCCTTAGTCATTATTATTAGATCAGCTAGCTATTGTAATTTGGAGGACAGGAAGTCCAAACAACAAAGCAAAAAAAAAATCGCATTGATGTGCGTGCATCCGGAAAACAAATGGCATTAATTAAAAACGTCAAATAATGCTATATGTTTGTTTTCCGACTTCGGCTCATATCAGTTTTATTTTTATGTAAAACCGTACCTAATATAGTTTCAGTTTGGTACGTAAATGTTCCTATTAACCAACCATATTAAAAATTAAAGTCTACGTTACTGTATAACTAAACATAAAATTGGTCACAAAATTTTCAATAAAAAACATAGTCAAGTGAAATCATTATAGTTCGTTGTAAAAATTGTACTATTTTTGATTCCAGAGTACCATTGTGATAAGTTAATTGTGTCATAATGGAATATCTGTTTCAAAATACATAAATACAAAATACATATCTATCACACAACGCTAACAAACCCCTAATTACGAAAAGATCGTAGGTATTATTCGAGCCAAACTACTGGTAGTACCTATGTAAATGTTAATATTAAATGTTTTGTGAAAAAAATAAAATGTTAATTTCCTCCGACCAAAGAACAGATATCCGGTTTTAATAATGAACAGCACCGATCTAAAACTTAACCTAGAGACGGATATAGTAAAACGTCTTAAGATGGAACGAGACAGAGAAGCTACCGAGTTATCGTAAATTGATCTGGGCTAGGGGGTGGCGGGCGCGACGCGGTTCCAAATTTGACAGCGATGGAAATTGGCGGGAAAGATTATTGGTTGCTTTTTGTATCTTTACCGTCGATAGACGCATTTTGAAATTCGAATTTTCACTCATTCCGAATTCAATTTGTCTCTGGCACTCTGGCGGGCTTGACGGTGTTTTGTTTTGACGCCATTCAAATGTTTTGAATTTATCTGCTAAATTAGCAAAATTATATCGTTGTAGATATTTTTCACGTTTTTTGTCGTCTATTACACAAGATTGAGCTTAATTTAAACAATATGTAATAATACGGCTTAATAGCATTGTGTTTCGGGTGAAGTAATTGTTTTGTAATACTTACTCAAATAATGTACAAACATCAAGTCGAACTTTGAAAGCGACAATTCGACTGACAAAACAGGAATTGTGAAAGTAAAGGCATTGTTTTACCTAAATTCAGAATTACAATGTCGGAGCGGCATAAAGCGCCGAAAGTGGGTCACGTAGCGTAGGTCAGGGATGCCGAACGGAGATGTTTTTGCCACGATATTAGAAATTTAATTACGAGTTATACAGCTTTATTAAACTTCACATCTTAGATACTCTTTCGGAGAACTCCTTTGTTATCCCAGATTCGTTTCGCTCCTTCAAGTCTTCATAAAGCTCACACTAACATCTTAATAACAGAATCCGAACGCTTCGAGCGATTTTAAAATAAGAATATCATAACTGGCCACTGGGAGGGGAGGCGGATTTCGGAAGAACGTTCGCACCCCCCGTTTCAAGTTTTTAAAATAAGAAAATTTCGGTGGAGCGTGATATTTTTAAAATAAGAACCTCTTTCGTGGCATATTCCGTAGAGAGAGATTTTAAAATAAGAATAGTTTCGCGATACCCCCCTTGGCCCCCGTCTGGAGTTTGAAATAAGAATTTGGGGGCCAGATTTGGGTGGTTCGGGCATTTTCGTTGGGTGTCGGGGTGTTCCTTGATGAGAAAGGAGGTTTTTCGTCGAATTTCGTTAGCTCCTTTTTGCCGGGGCATTGACCGTCTTTGAGTCGATGCTTCGATGAATTCTATAGTAATTGGAAATACTTGACTTGCGATCGTAAACATGGAAAAGGTATCAGAGAGGGATGAATTCGAGTTTCATTGTAGATTTCCAGCAATTTACTGGTGCTAATGATCTTGTTATACCTTATTGTTTACTATCAGCGCCCCGCGGTTTCTCCCGCGTAGATTGCGATCCCGTTATTTTCCTGGGATAAAAAGTAGCCTATATGTTGTTCCGGACTATTATCCATCTATGTACCAAATTTTATCCAAATCCCATTTGTAGTTTTTACGTGAATGAGTAACAAACATTCTAACAAACTTTCGCGTTATCCTCTTATGAAATTTAGTGTCTGAATTTCAAATCGAGAATGAATTGGTTTCTTCTAGGTAAATACGCTCCACCGTAGACCGCATCGTCGCTTAACATCGGGCGAGATGGCGGTCAAGTGTAAACCTATTAAAGTTAAAAAAAAAAGTCGAATTTGTTTTTTTTTTCGAAAAAAACAAAGTATTAACTAATAGGTAAAATACTACAGGCTGGTGAACAAAACGTATGGGTCAAATGAACCACCAGGAGACCTATGTAGGATAATAGAAGGGTATAAAGTAATAAGATTCAGCACTATGCCGGCATTCGTAAGATGTCCAATTGAGTGCAGGTGAAGGTGCAGGGGTTGCAAGTTGCAACCCTCGATCATTTCTCCTTATCGCATGATTTTTGTACAGCATTGCGAAATAATGGATTAGGAGACGTATTGAAACTGTATGGAACCAATACCGTACATAATCAAATTACCAAACTAAAAATTAAAAAAACTATATAGTTTCAATACCTCTTCCAATGTTCTAATATATTATTCCGCAACGCCGGACAAAATCATGCGACAAGGAGAAATGATCGAAGGTTGCAACCTACAACTGCGCTCAGTTGGACACCCTACAAGTGACGGCATAGTGCTGAATCTTATTACTTTAAAATACCCTTCTGTCATCCTACATAGGTCTCCTACCTAGGTGGTTCATTTGACCCATGAATTTTGATCATGAGCCTGCAGTTTATAAGTGCAAAGTGAACGATAGTAACCTGACATGCCTTCAGAAAACGGGGGGTAATTAAATTTCAGTTTGGCACGTGCTTCTTACAAAGGACGTAGGTAAGTGAAACAAGGTTTGAAATCAGACCTTCGGAACTCACAAGCGGTTGCAACCCTAAACACGTTGTGTTACAAACTAGTTTCGCGTAAAAGGACATGTGAATTTTTCGTTAGTTGAAATCGAATTATAACGACTTTGTTAACTTCCAGTTACGCTAGGTAATAGGTATATGACAAATTTATCCTACTAATGTTATTTATGTGAAAGTTTGAATGTTTGTAACTCAATCACATCGGTAAGACTCAACGGATCAGGTTTAAAGAACAATGGCAAAATAATAGATAGCTTCATGGTAGCGTCTAGAAATAACGTTTATACGAAATGTATTGCTTATTTTAAAAATGTTCATATACATATATGTGGTAAGAGAAGCCAAAAAAAATATTATAATATATTGGCTTTTCAAATAATTAAAATAACTTAGTAGGTACTCAGTTTATACCCAATATGACCATTTACTATAATCATGCTATTTTTTAAGTAATTATAAAACAATAATGACGGCAAAAAAAACATTTATTTAGAGTTGGTTATCATTAGTCTATATACTAATATTATAAAGAGGAAAGATTTGTTTGTTTGTTTGTTTGTTTGTAATGAATAGGCTCCGAAACTACTGGACCGATTTCAAAAATTCTTTCACCTTTAGAAGCTACATTATTCCCGAGTAACATAGGCTATATTATATTTTTAAAAAAATTAGAGATCCTTACTAAAACTCCAATAATGTAACATAAGGTGTAAAAAAATGACCTGAAAAATTCCTTACGTCGCGTGCGCTGCGAAAACTATTGATGATAGAACAAAATCATTTACTACGACTTTGCAGAACTCATTATTATCTACAAAAAGTGTCGCGACAGCATATGTCTAAATATTATAGTTATGTCACAGTAAGCAGTTTTTTATTCTAAAATATTAATTTATACTAGCTGACCCCGCAAACGTTGTTTTGCCTTAGTGAACAACCCTTGTCACTTAGGGGTATGAAAAATAGCTAGTAGCCGATTCTCATACCTACAGAATATGCATATCAAATTTGGTTAAAATCAGTAAAGCCGTTTCGGAGGAGTAAGGAAACAAACACTGTGACACGAGAATTTTATATATAAGAGATATGCCGCCTCTTGAAAAGGCTCTTCATTTGTACCTTGGTATTAATCCTCATCAAAATAATCTTAATATATATAAATCTCCTGTCACGATGTTTGTCCGCGATGGATTCCTAAACTACTTAACCGATTTTAAATTAAATTGGCACACCGTGAACAGTCTGGTCCAACTTGAGAGATAGGATAGTTTTTATTTCGATTAATAGTATTTAAATGATAATATCCGGGCGCAGCCGGAATGGGCCGCTAGTACTTAGATAAAATATCAGTAAGTAGTTATAAAAAACAAAAGATAAGTTTCATTAAAACGTATTTCCGCAATATTAATTATCATAATGTTAAAATTATAAGTATTAATTATATTTTAATGTTATGGCAACTTGGCAACATCAGAAATTCTCCTATGTCACTGCGGCTGAAGAAATAGTATCCAAAGCAAAAAAAAAAACTAAATATGTCACTGGCAAGTCAATGTCAGTCACTTATACTCAGTCCTGTGACTTTCGTATCGGTTGTGTTCGAATTGAAAAAGTTTCATTTCCACTAACTAAACTACAAGAAGTCAACCGAACAAAGGCCTACCAGCATAGCACTGCAAATACACCGATCAACCCTGAGAACAGTGGCCCACCAACGACACACAAGACACTGGCGAAGTTGTGGTCATGCCGCATACAGAAGCCAAACACAAAAGAAGTTGAAGAAAGTTTCATTTTTTCTAGGCCTTTTGAAGACGAAATTTTTTCCATATCTTACGTTCAACATTTTAAGATATTTTTATGTATAGACGGTATCATTTCGTCGTGTCAGCTATTTTAAAGTATGATAGTCTGCCATTGTTATTTAACATGTGAAGCTAATAAAAGCGTGTTAAGAACAGGTACGCTTGATCGAGCTGAAATTTGGAACATACATAGATTAGAGTCTGCAAAAAACATCTTAGGTAACATATAACTACTTATTATCCCGAAAAAGTAACTGGAACTACAGGGGTAAAACACGGGGCACTGCTGTGCTAGTACGTACATAAATCTCAAAATGACTCAGTTTGTCCGACATTCACCTAATTACATCACCTACTTATTAGATATAGTATTGGAGTGATCTCATAATAGTCATGTCACTCAATAATGCTATGAAGGTAATGGAAAATCAATCAGTAATAGTACCCTAAGGTGATTTATGGATATATTTCATCACCATTGTAGTCTACATTAACCCAAAGCTGCAAGTGTTTAGTGGCTACAAGATTAGAGAATGTGGTTCGATTCGCGTTCGCGAAGTCTCTCGTGGGTACAATGACGTCACGCGAAACTTCTAAATACTTTAAAGGCTGTACAGACGAACCCTTTTATCAGAGGAACTGACGTAGAGATGACGTAGAAAGTGGGTGGAATTGATGCAATTTATCGGGCCCAACCCACTTTTACGTCACTTCCTCTGATAAAAGGGTTCGTCTGTAGAGCCTTTTATCTTCGTAATTTTTTGTTGATGAAACAAAAGAAAAAATACGTGTACAATATTTTTTTGCAATGTAACTGAGGGACTAATTAGTTTTTTTGAGGATTGTAGCCTAATGTATATTATCTAAGCTGATATGTTGGCAAATGTCGTTTACGTTGATTCCCTGAAAGATATTACTCTCAGCAATAAGCTCTCTCCGCGGTCGACCGTCACGCAACATGCAATAGATGGACGAAAAAGTTTGAGCCGATAATATAAAAGTTTCACTTTTATGGCGGCGGAAGTGTTAATGGAAAGTTTTCTTTGTTTCAGGGTGTATTGAATGCAATGGCGGAGTGCTCTTTCTCGAGGTGTCAACAAGAACGTCGCGCCATTCGCAAAGAGCTGCAGAGGTGGACCAAGAACATGGTCTACATTCTGGGTAAGTCACTACTCTACCTGAAGGAACGTACCTTAATCACATATTTAACGGCTTTCGGCCGCGTCCGGCACCCTTTTTTAAGGAAAGTGCCCGCGCGATGGCTTCCCCTTTTGGCACTCACACAGTTTCGGTCGCCAGACGCGGCCGAAACTCGAGTCGGATCGACCGACCATATTACACCTGAGTTACCCGTTTACGCAATAAATATGTGTAACAACCACGTTAATTTTAATACCTATATCACGTAACCTATTTTTTAAGTTTGTTCTACTTCCTCTTCTCCCAGTTGCTACGTATAATAAATAAAGCAATTTAAGAGTAAATCACGTTTAGATATAAACTCCGCGCCATATCAAAAAAGGCTTGATGCTCAATCATGTGTGTTTTTGTAGTTTATTTTAAACTACAAAAAACACACTTATCATACTTTTATGAAAATTGATGAATAATATTTTTTAATATTCCATGAATTAATTAACAAAGAAGACTCATACATATACGGGCAAGTAAACGTGGTTATACAAAAAATTGAGACTTGGTTTGATGAAAACTGTTTTCAAAAATGTTTTTGTTTGTCCATCCGGCCTTATTGCACCTCGAGTTTTAGGGATGCGTGGATATCTAAACTTTTGAATGAAGGAAAAGATAGTCGAGGAGATATTACAATTTGTATCTAAGGTTCACAATCATATTATTTCTCCTATTTCAATTTACTATTTGTAAACATAAATATTTTTGACATTGGCAAATAATTTGATTAGTTTATTTTGTTAACATTTGATGTATCGTGAATCATTACTAACCTACTAGATAATCATACCTATTATATTATTAATATTACTTTCTAATTAGTATGTTATATTGTCATTCATTATTCACTGCAGAATTGACGTGTAGTAATAAATTATTCGAAAACATATATTGTACACATATCCATACATAAATAGTACCTACAGTACCTATTGAAGTGCCTCATAGTTTAATGGGTAGTAATAATAGTAGTAACAGTAGTGGTAGGACTTTTAGCAGAGTCCGCCTGGGGAAGTACCACACTTTTGCTAGTTATTCTACCGCCAAGCAGTAATATGCAAACATTACCTACTGTGTTCCCTTATGAAGGGCAATGTTTCCAGAGAAATTACAGGGCTTAGAGATATGACATCTTAGATCTCTGGGTGATATGTCTGGCTGGTAATGATTTTGCTCTTCATGTTCCAATAGCTGCGTGTCACTGTGCTGTTATGTGGCAGGCATGTAGCTTACCATCAGGCACAGCTCCTGCTCGTCTCGTCACTGTTTGTTTAAAAAAAAAAAAGATGTTCACTACGCTAAAGGATTATTCCCATAAAAAGGACAAAGGACTATTGATAATAAATATATTTGATAATAGTAATAGGTACATTTAATTAATTAACGTAACATTTTATTCTATTAAAACCTATACATTATATAAATGATTTGTTGGTAAACCTAATATCCGATATTATTAAGTTTCTGCATCGTAAATGCAATGGGAAAATAAATGCAATCAATTTTGTCTTGTCAAAACATGCATATGTTTGGTATGCACCCTCATCCCAAGGGAACATTTTAAACTAATGCTAACTCACCCTTACGCTTGTTTGGGGTGGTGACATCTCATGTGCTTTGGTGTTTCACACTTTGTCAACATATAAAGAGATAAGTAACTAATCAATTTAAAAATATTAGTTGAAAAAATGTATTTCATCAATGACATTTTACGTATTACCGCTATTATCTTACATGATATTATTCATGCAACGATTGAATTTACGATGTAACTCGCTTCTCTAAAAAAATTATCCGCAGTATAGTGTAGAGTCCGCAGTCTGGTCCGTCCGTCTGGGGAAGTACCACACTTTTTCCAGTTATTCTACCGCCAAGCTGTAACGTGCAAATTATTGCTATACCGGTTTGAAGGACAAGTTTCCAGTGAAATTACAGGGCATAGAAATAAACATCTTTTATCTCTGGATGTCGAGTGCAGTGCAGTGCTAGGTTGTAATTTGGACTTTTCATGTTCCGATAGCTGCGTGTCACTGTGTTTTTATGGACAGGTATGTTGCCTATTACCAGACACAAGTCCTGCTCGTCTCGTCACTCTATATCATATTTTATAATCACCATTTCACCATTTTCGTATTAGGTATTTAGTGATGCCTTCATAATAGGCATGTGATTTCTCCAATAGTATACTCTTATATCCGTATCCATATTTTTCTGTCTTCTATTTACCTTATTCAGTGATTTTTTAGACGAAACCGATTAATCAATTCTCTTACATTTATTTTGTGTTATTAAGTAATGCTGCCTTTATAGATGTATGACTCCACTAATAGTTTTGTAGTCTGTCTGTTTCCTAATTTACCTTGTCCAGCTATGTTTTTGGCGAAAATATTTAAAGTATACTGTTATATTCGTCATTTTGTCTCCATGTTTCTTAATGATTCGTGCTTACCTATTGCAGTAACTATTTTAATATGACCGTCCCGCTTATGTCAAATTGTTTTAAAATCGTGAAAGTCTAAATATTATGCACAACTATTATTTCACCACAAAATACACCTCTCCCAATAAGTGCGCTACCTCCGCAACTAACCTTTTTGAGAAGTTTTATGCGATTTCAAGCATCACAACCAGTACAATTTAGAACTGTATCAGTCACAGTTTAGAGCTTACTATTGCTTGTGACAATTTGTGCATACGGTTTGCTCTTTTTTCGCTATTTTAGTTATTGTTAACATTTTGGAGTGGGAACTTTTTGTTTGGAGCGAAACTCGTATCAGTTAGTTTTAGTGGTATAACTAAAATATTAGTATTTTCCAGTTTATATTTTTCTAGTTGCAGTTGGTTTTTGATTGTCTTTTTTCATGGACGTATAAAAAAAGTCGGACGTAGTATCGCTAAAACAAAAACTGTGTCCATCGAGTCGGCCATATAATATGCAGGTGTGCGCTGTCACATACAGGTTGACACGCACACATCAGTGGGTCATTACACGCGCTACTTGTGTATATGTGTGCGTGTCAGCCTATCAGTGACAACCTGACAACGCACACGTGCAAATGTGGCCGACTCTTAGTGACACAGTTTTTGTTTTAGCGAGACTACGTCCGACTTTTTTTATACGTCCATGGTCTTTTTTAAGTGAAATTTTATTTGGCTGCGTAGAAAAGCTAGCCAAGCATCATCATAATCTAGGTAGACACGCGGCGGCGTGTCAAGCCAAGTTCAAGCAAATAAACGTGCTTGGCGGTAGAATAGCTAGCTAAGATAGATAGATATATAGAAAACTCTTTATTGTGATACAACAAATCTAAATAGTTACAGTGACAAACTTAAGAACTAGCACATAAGTGGCGGCCTTATTGCTAAGGTGTGGTACTTCCCCAGGCGGACTCGACAAGACCCCCACCACTACTTTATTACCCTACCTATGTAGGTACCTATATTTATCTAAGTATCTGAACTATTTATGATAGGTATGAAGACAAGAAAACTAATTAGTCCGTCAGTTAGATTATCCAAAAATATTGTAAACTTTTTTTTACTTTTTCTTTCGTTTCACAAATAAAAAAATACAAGAGCTTAGAAGTGACGTCACTTCGTTGTACGATTTTTACGAAGACGTGACGTCACCACCAGAAGAGTCCACCCAGGCCAGAAGTTTTATGATCAAACAGCTGGATGGATTTTGACAATTATGATATATATCATTAGGTTCGTCTCAATCACCCAAGGGTCCTTAGGTAGTATATTGTATTACATACTTAATGCTTTTTAACATTTTTTAGGTGTTGGTTTTTTTGCTGTCAGGTTTTTTAAATTAAAGTTATTGCATAATCTAACTGACTAATTAGAATGGTATATTTCAAATCTAATCCTCATCTTAGAGGACAAGGCAGGCGAAGTAAGTTGTATCAGGTGCCCGTTATCAAATGCCTGGCATTCGGGTCTAACAGCCAGATAAGACGGAGGCGGCATCGATCCCGCACTGCTTAGTACACTGTCATACACTGTGTCGCGTAGGTGAATACTCTGGATTGTTCTACATAGATATAACACAAGATTATCCGTTTTCTTTCGAGCTGGATAGGCTAGGTTTTAGTTTTATGGTTGATGTACTGGCTTAAACAAATATATTAGTGGTAGGACTCAGGCGCGGTCCCAGCGTCGAATTTTGGAGGGGGTCACCAGTACAGAGCTTCAGATTTTGGGGGGGGGGGGGGGTCACGAGTAGAAATACAATAAATTGAGTAAAAAAGACTACTAGTAGCGCCCCATTTTAAGATAACGTATACGATTTTGGGGGGGGGGTCATGTCCCCTGTGACCCACCCCCTTCGGACCGCGCTTGGTAGGACTCTTTGCGTAGTCTACCTAAGACTGAAACAAAGATATTGGTGGTAGGACTCTTTGCGTAGTCCACCTAACACTCAAACAAAGATATTGGTGGTAGGACTCTTTGCGTAGTCAGCCTAACAATCAAACAACGGCATTGGTGGTAGGACTCTTTGGGTAGTAAGCCTAACAATCAAACAACGGCATTGGTGGTAGGACTCTTTGGGTAGTCCACTTAAGACTGAAACAAAGACATTATTGGTAGGACTCTTTGCGTAGTCCACCTAAGACTGAAACAAATACATTATTGGTAGGAACCTTTGCGTAGTCCACCTGGGGAAGTATCACATTTTGTAGTAGCTATTCTACTGCTAATCAGTAATGTGCAAACATCACTGTGGTTCGATTTGAAACGAAATCTTTCCATAGAACTCACAGGTTTTAACTAAATCATCTATGTCTAGGTGACGAGCGCGGTGCAGTGGTAGATAATGATTTGGTCTCTTCATGTTCCAATAGCTGAATGACACTATGTTGCTTTGAACAGAAGTGTTGTTTACCATCAGGCACATGTCTGCACTGCACACATTAAAAACTATTTATATGAAAAACGTTTAAATAATTTACCGTTGTTTATTGATGTGAAGTCAATTAGGATAACATGCAGCTATTGGAACATGTAGAGATTGTAGCGTATACGGTTGCTCTACCTACTCATCAGATTAAACTCGCTAAAAACTCGTAAAATTATGTACCTAAATCCTACTAATATTATACCAACAAAAGTTTTAATGTGGAATGACATGATATTCTGAAATAAATGATTTTATTGATTGATTTAATATGATGAACATTAGTTACTCTTCCACGCAAAAAAATACTGAAGGGATTTGAATGAAATTTGGTACATAAGTTTATAATTTTGTGGGATTACACAAAGTCTATTTTTTATCCCAGAAAAATAACGGATTTGATAACTAAGCGGGTAAAACTGCATGGATCTGCTAGTTATAAATATTTTAGATTGTATGTCATGAAATCCGAATCAATAAATACTTTATCAAATTGCTTTTAACCGGAAGTGCAATTTATCCTGATTCCGTGCTAATACTCCTCCCTAACTGATAGCAATTCGGGCAAAAGATAAGGAAACGTCTACCTATAGGAACCTAGACAGGCTAGGAACAGTGCGAGCGACACAGTGGGGCGGGTTCCAGTAGACAAAGACAAATCAATAATTTACGTAGCTCTTATTTAATTGGGTAAACGGTTAATTCACAGTAATATGGTCGGTCAGTGTGCCAAACGGGTAGCCATCACGCGCGTACACTCACCTTGAAAAAGGCCGCCGGACGCGGCCGAAACTCGAGTCGAATTGACCGGTTTTATTAAACGTGAGTTACCCAATTGAATATGTGTAACAACCACGTTAATTTTATTACGGAGCCCTAAAAGCCGATTATTATCACTGCTGGGATTCGAGGCCTTCTCTCCTTAGAAGATAGTCAAGGCCAGTATCGCTTGAGAAATTGCGCCCTGCCGCTGCGTCGGAGAGCTCGAGGAATCTTCAGATAGATAGTGATTAATTAGTTAACTCTAGGTAAGCACGCTCCATCGTAAAGCACATCGCAGCCCAACATCAGGAAAAAAAGCAGGCAATTCTAAATCTTTAAACAGTATAAAAAAATTACATACGTAGATATTTATTCACCAATTTGTCATCCTCAAAATACTTAATTAGACAAACACAAGACATTCAATGAATCCATCGACCTATATTACAGCCGAAAACAAAATGACATTAAATCGTTATCAGATAAGTCTTTCTATTCCATAGCCGTTACTGTGGCAGGCTGCATCGGTAGCACCGCGCATGCGCGCTCAGGCCGCACAGCCAAACAACCTGTTGCAACCAAACGGAACGTGCAACGCTGCACCTTGCTCCGTAAAAATCACCAAATAATCCACCAAAAAACAACACTAGAAGCCAAAAATATTTAAAAAAACAACCGGAAAAAAGTTAACTGTCAAGTGAACGTACTGTCGAACCGTAAAAGAACACACGAAAATTTAAATTTTCGATTTTCGAACGCGCGTCGCCCGGTTTCTTGTAAAAGCGTTGTCTTGAGACTTGACGCTTAGTGAGTGCAGTGTACGGAAATTGGTGCTGAAAAACTCTATCGGTATTTCTGTAAAATAATATCGCTTATTGTAAATTGCATAAAGTTTAGATTAAAGTTCCTGTAACATTAAGGTGCTTGGCTTCGCGTAGTAAAAATAAAGATTGTGTAAAAAAGTTAGTTGTAAATTCGGTAAAATTCTAATATCGGTTAAAGTGCCGGTATTAATTTGTCGAGTGGTTAGCAGAAGTTTAGGCGACGTGGAAGCGAAGTTGGAAGTTGAAAGCAACAAGTGTTCGTCGGATGCCTTCCCGGGTAAATGCGACGTTTATTCGACTTTGCATGCCCGCTTGTAGGGATTATGTTGCGTTTTGTACGTGAGTCCCGACCTAGTCGAATTCGGGATTTCGTTCCGTTGCTTGTTGATTTGCAAACCCAACGCTTTATGTCTAACTGCACCTCGGCAGCCGCTTTTAAATTCAACCTTTTTTCAAGTTTTAAAATTGTCTTTTGTTTTTTTTTTGTGCCAGTGGGTGGGGCGAACGTCTTTTGTTTTAGACTTCGGACGTCACGCGCCATCTTAGATCGGCGACAAAAAAGTGTCATGGCGTCCCTAATAGGAAGTTTTGTTCTAGTTTTGTGGCTGAATTATTTTTTTCGGTTACGTAATCTTAAAATTTTGATAACAACCTTACAATACAGTTTTACTATTGTAATTGCATTGCAGTGGGAAAAAGACAACAGCTGTTATTGTGGTAGGTATAGGTGACATACTTATGCCAATTTTTCAGGACTTACAAGAAAATACTTTTTGGTGTCTGAAAATTTTTCGAGTGAACTTAATATAGTATAGACATTACAGTAGGTGTAGATATTTATGTTCGATGTTTGTGACGTCACACTAATTCAAATGGACAAAAAGGGTCATAACAAAAGAAGATTGCATAAGCATAAAAGGATACAAAGAGAGTACCTACTTCAGTATCTAGATAATATTTACAAAACCGGTCTTAAAATTTGCTTTTTAATGTTTTCTTTGTCTTTCATTTAAAATTAAACCGCTTTTGATTATGTAGCGGAATTCTTACACGAAGCGCAAAATTATAAATGTAAACAGGTCTCTGGACTACCAAGTAAATATATACGAGTAAAGATATAATTAATAGGTTAATCCTAGTTTGGGATCCACGAATCTAACTAGTGCAATTTGATAATACTTATGTAGGTACTCAAAAAAAATGTTACATTAAGCGTAATGCTTACTCAAAAACAATTGTGTAACATGAATGTGTAATACTTACTCAAAAAAGAAAAGTAACACGAATGATATTTATAATGCTCAAAAGATATTCGTGAAACATTTACAATAAATTATAGCTGTACTAATTATAAGTTAGGTTTGCATCTGACCGCTATTTCGTCTGTTGCTAAACGACGATGCGGTTCATGATGGAGTGACTGAACCTAGGAGAAATTTTCTCAAGATTTAAATAAACTTAATTTTATAATTATATTTTGTAACAAATCAACACGTCGCTCCAAATTTTAGAAATTTTAACATGAAAGTGGTGATAAACCTCTTTGTTCAAGTCGTTGGCATATCAATCGTGAAACGATGTCATTTTTTGGAGCTGCAAACAGTCCCATAGATTAAAAGACAATATATTGGAAAATTTACTACCAATTGGAGGTATTTTTTGAATTTAAAGCTAGCTAAATGTACAATACTGATTATGACTTGTAAAAGCTACAATTAAAAGTTTCTTTAAGACCTAGTTTTAAGTATTCTAGAAGAATACTCTAATTTGAAGCATACATATAATTATCACCTGAAAACGTTAAATTAATTTAATAGTCCGCTTCGTACAATGGTATTCATCAATTCAAATTTCCTTGTGCAAAAATAACTAACCAAAGGAGGCAAATACACCAAAATTGATTTTGGCTCATTACCTATATACAGACAGACACACGGATGATGTCACTTTGGCTAAGTAAATACCCGGTATCATCCATTTTAACATTAATTTTATTAAAGTATGTGTATGTTGTTTTGTTGCAAATTTTGTCTCGGATACATTTCGAAGTGTTTGCAACTGATCTGCATAATTTAATACCATCGCGCTCCTTTTTCTATCGGACTGCTCGGAACTCAAAAAAGTGACACCGTTTCATGGTTGACGTTCCTAAGACTCGAATAACGACGTTTGACGTCAGTTTCTTTATTCGAATAGCTAGATTGTAGAACAAATTACTGAGTGGGTTTTCCCCATTGGATTCAATCTCGGTGTTTGCAAGTTGAAAATGAAATTGGCTTGTTTAGACTAGGTACATGATTGAGTAAGTAAGTTCTTATAGATTGAAAATGTTACCTACTTCCCCCCTATTACATTTACTTTACTTACATTTCTCGTAATTTATTTATTTTTAAATAAAGAAAAACGAGACGAGCAGGACATGTGCCTGATGGTAAGCAACATGCCTGCCACATAACAGCACAGTGACACGCAGCTATTGGAACATGAAGAGTCCAAATCATTATCTAGCACTGCACTGCGCTCGTCACCAAGAGATCTAAGTTGTTATAAGCCCTGTAATTTACCTATCTGGAAACATTGCCCTTCAAACCGGTAACACAGTAATGTTTGCACATTACTGCTTGGCGGTAGAATAACTGGTAAAGATATGGCCCTTCCCCAGGCGGACTCTGCCAAGAGTCCTACCACTACTAAAATTATAATTCATCCTAATTCAAGATATTTATATGATGCAAAAAAGGAACTCAAACGTTCGAATGGGACAATGACAGACTCCGGATTCCGTAGAGTTGCAAAATTAAAAAAAAAGATCGCTTAAAATCAGGAACATCAGGCGAGATGGTGGTCCAGCTTAAGGCTATAAATTAAAAAAAGCGTGGTACGTCCTAGGCCAAAATGTTTCATAACATTAGGTAATTTGCGGTCACACGCATATATGTATCTTAAAAAAAAACATTTTTGTTATCGTTTATGGTCTATAGTTTTTACCGGTTGATAATTAAATACTGATAAATCATTTTAGCTTGCGGCGAATGCGGGGGAGACCCGTTTACAGACTTCAATAATACTTATGTGAAAAACATTGTACGTGCCTTTGAAATTTGAGTCACTATTAGATCCTGACTTGGTGCTCATTTTAGATAAATAATAAATAAGTAGATCAGGCTATTCCGCACGGTTCCTTTGTGTCAATTGTAAGCAGATGAGGCGTATGTTAGCTGTGGAAACGAAGTGATGTGCCGCGACAAAAGTATGACACTTCCACGAGAGCGACGAAGCAAGAGCGATCAGACCCGTGCTTTCGGTGTAAAGCGTAGGTTCTAACTCTATACGTAGTATTTGAAACTCTTTGGTTAAACCCCTTTTGGTTGGGTGAAATCTTTTGACTTCGGATCACCCAAATGCGTAATATTACATAGGTACGTATAGAGTTTACATACGTATAGAGTATGTAAACTGTTTGGTGCTCATGGACCACCTAGAAAACTTAAAAAAAAAACTATAATCTTTCTTTCAATTGACGTGTAATTTTAACAATTTGCCAAAAATCTGCCATATCTGAGATGTTGACGTCGTTTTCCTTACCCAAGTAATTGCATAATGATATAATTCGTGAGCTTTTCTTTATAGAAGTTCGCTGAAAAAAACCTTTGGATGAAGGGAATTTCAGAACCTGAAAGTCCTTGGTAGATTTGATTTAGAGAACTTTACATTTTCAGTATGGTAGGATGCACTTGAGGGATACACTCTTTTTTGGTGTCTCTGCGGGTAGCCGTCTGTCTTGTCTGTAGCTGTCTGATCGCTTTGCCGTAGCAAATTCCTAAATTTATGCAAAAACAAAAAATGTGGGAAAAACGAAACCACCAACTTCGATTTCAAAATTAAACTCACAGTTCAGTAATTTTAACATAATTTATTTGTATGTTTATTTTTGTTGACACTACGAAAACAAATCCACAAATTTCGGTAAAAGTTATAGGGTGTTATTTCGGAGAACATAGGACAATTAATTTCGAATAGATACATATAGGTATAGGTACTACTGCGATCAAACTCAGGTAAAAAAATACACGAAAATAAAACGTAAAAAAATAGGTCAAATCCGTACGTTCAGTGTAACATTGGCGTCAACCCGAGTTTTTTGTGCGGAAAATTTCGTGTGACAGCCCTCGATTGCGTTTGACAGTGACATTTGCAAGGCGTAGCCGAAATACGTGGGCTTAACGCGGGCTCCTGTGCCTGACAGGCTGAAAAAAAAATGGTTACTCAATTGTTTTTCTTTTTGCAACTACGCAAAAAAATTGGTTGCTAAGCTAACGATTTTACGTAGTAAGTAACATTTGTGAAGGTAAAAGCTGTAAATCTTTTTCTTTCAATAGTCTTCCCACTGTATTTATTTAATATATTATTTTAAGTATATTTGTTTAACTACAGTAATCATTTCTTACTACATATATGATGTATAGTGATGTGTAGTTGCCACTATTATTAAATTTTCTTAACATTACCTTACCAAAAGGAAATAAGTATTTTTTTAAAATCATATTTTTGTCATCGGTAAAATATCTACACAAGAACATATCAAATAAAAATAATAATTTAAATAATAATTGTAAGTTAGTAATTTAAGCCACGTACAATGTTTGCAAGTACCTACTTACCCATTATACATCTATGATTCCTACTGCAGCTAAAAAAGAGTGTATAACTTTGAAACGGCTGAACCGATGTTGATAAAACATATCTTAAAACAATCCCGACTAATTAATCTTTTAAAAGAAAATCTATGAATGACGAGCGTATTGTAGTGCTATTTGGACTCTACATGTCCCAAGAGATGTGTGACACTATCGTTATGAGCATCCGTATTGCTTACCATCAGGTACATGGTTTGCTCGTCCCGTCACACTTCCCTTTAAAGGACCCTTTTCTCCCCTTTCCCTTTTTTACCGCCAAGCAGTAATGTGCAAACATTACTGTGTTCCGGTTTGAAGGGCAATGTTTCCAGAGAAATTACAGGGCTTAGAGATATAACAACTTAGATCTCTGGGTGACGAGCGCAGTGCAGTGCTTTGTAATGATTTGGACTCTTCATGTTCCAATAGCTGCGTGTCACTGTGCTGTTATGTGGCAGGCATGTTGCTTACCATCAGGCACATGTCCTGCTCGTCTCGTCAATCTTTATTTAAAAAAAAAAAAAAAGGAAAATAAAATCATACTTTTTTTTCAAATCATATTTTTTTCTGTCTGTAAAGTACAAAATGAAATAGTCGTAGATAATTACGTACAAGTACTTATTTAAACTTGTCTTTCGAGTATCCAATTACCGACTGTTGGAAGACTTGCAACTGAAGTTGTATTGATTGATTTTATATTTAGAAGTTACGGCTGGTTTAGCCGGGAGAACGGCGACTGTCGATTCGGGTTCAAGCCCCACACGCACCACTGTCTTTTCGAAGTCACGTACGAAATGCTGCATACTTAAAAACGGTGAAGATAAACATAGTGAGGAGTCCGACACGTACCTAGAATATTTCGAGGTCATGTGTCATCCATCAACCCGCACTTGGCCAGCGTGGTGGATTAAGCCCTTAACTCTTTTCTTGCGGTAGAAGGCCCCGTGTTCCAGCAGTAGGTAGTGGTAGGAGTCTTGGCAGAGTCCGCCTGGGGAAAGACCACACCTTTGCCAGTTATTCTACCGCCAATGGGCAAACATTACTGTGTTCCGGTTTGAAGGGCAATGTTTCCAGAGAAATTACAGGGCTTAGAGATATAACAACTTAGATCTCTGGGTGACGAGCGCAGTGCAGTGCTAGGTAATGGTTTGGACTCTTCTTGTTCCAATAGCGTGTCACTGTGCTGTTATGTGGCAGGCATGTTGCTTACCATCAGGCACATGTCCTGCTCGTCTCGTCACTCTTTAATTATAAAAAAAAAAGAAACACTTAGTGGGCTGTTTATGTAAGTATGTATTTAGTTAAACTTGTGTTTCAAGTAACCAATTACGGACTTTGAAGACTTCCAACTCAAGTTGTATTGATTCGTTTTATATTTAGAAGTAAAGCCGTACGTTCGTCTGATCGTCTGATGTGACAATGGGAAGGAGTTTGCTCCCTCGTAGGGGTTTGACGTGAAAATGTATTTGGCCGCGTTGAGTGTTGTTTGAAAGAGGAAAGTGAAAGTGCGGTGCTAGGTAATGATTTTGGCTCTTCATGTTCCAATAGCTGCGTGTCACTGTGCTGTTATGTGGCAGGCATGTTGCTTACCATCAGGCACATGTCCTGCTCGTCTCGTCACTCTTTATTAAAATAAAATAAAAAGTGTTATGGGCTCGCGTCATGTTGCCATGCTGATTCGGGTGGTGGCATAATGGCAGAGCAGCGGAGTGAGACCTACATAAAATCCTTTTTGCATGGGTGAAATTGAGAGCATTTTTTTTTTGTAGAACAGATTGACGAGACGAGCACGCCGTGGGCCTGATGGTAAGCAACATGCCTGCCCATAGCAGCACAGTGATACGCAGCTATTGGATCATGAAGACTCCAAATAATGATCTTGCAATGCGCTCGTCACCCAAAAATGTTAACATGTTTTATGCCTATGCCCTTTGATTTCTCTAAAAACATTGTCCTTCAAACCGGAACACAGTGATGTTTTCAGATTACTGCTTGGATGTAGAATACAGGTCTGTGTACAAAATTAATGGGTCATTTGAACCACCAGGAGACCTATGTGGAAAGATAGAAAGGGTACAAAATAATAAGATTGTAAGCTGTCCACATGAGCGTAGGTGAAGCGAGGGGGGGGGGGGTAGCAACACTCGATCTTTTCCCCTTGTCGCACGTTTTTGTGCGGCGTTGCAGAATAATGGATTAGAAGAGATTTTGAAACTTTAAAAATTTTTTTTTTTTTATTTATTTTTACTGTCGGATAAATGCTTTAATTTTCCGGCGATGTTCGATTAAATTTGGTCATTTGATTATGTACGGCAGGGGTCGGCAACGTTTCGGGAGCCATGGTAAAAAAATCTATTCCCCCCTGCGTAAATGTGAGCCGGGAATTAATTATTTAAAAAAAATAATCTTATTTAACACCCTCGCGGGCCACGCGCGTTGCCGACCCCTGATGTACGGCATTGGTTCCATACCGTTTCAATACCTCTTCTAATATATTATTCCGCAACGCCGTACAAAAATCATGCGACAAGGAGAAAAGATCGAGGGTTGCAACTCCCTCTCCTCACCTGCACTCAGTTGGAGCCTTGGAGCTTACAAATTTAATGACGGCATAGTGAATCTTATTATTGTATATCCTTTTATCTTTCTACATAGGGCTCATGGTGGTCCAAATGACCCATCGATTATGTACATTGTACACCCGTGATATCGGGTGCTCCTAAATGGTATGAACAAAAGGTTTGTCATATAAATATAATTTCAAAATAGACTTTGAATGTATTGTATCATTGCTGATGCACTCGGTAATTCCGGCCCGATTGTGCATAATTGCAGTATTGTCTGAGGTTACGTTATAATAATTTAATTTTTCATAAATTGATTTGATAATAATAGATGTAATATCAAATAATGGTGTTTGATTTGTAATTTATTTTGTTGTATTATAATTTTTGTTTTAGTTGTGTGCTTTGGTTTATAGTGTAGGCACAGAACCACAGAAGGCAATTTATTTTTTATAAAGAAACTAGTGGCCCGTTCCGGCTTCGCTCGGATAATAACCTAGATACCAACTGCAGCGCCATCTGCCGAGCTGGTTTGTGAATATAAACTATCCTTGACAAACCTAAACTTTAATAATAAAAATAAATGTTTATTTTTAAAAAACAGTTTTAGATTTGCCATAAGCTCCGGGAAATTTAAATCGAAATAGAGTGAAAAACATTTACAAAAAAGACGATAATTGATCAGTTATCGAGCGGGTTGAAAAATGATTAAATTACTAAAATGCTATTATAAAATAGAGGTTGGTGATAAAAGGGTAAAAATTTAGGGTTGTATGTATCTTTAATGCCACATTATAAAAAAATAAAATCAAACAAATTTTGTCCAAAACAAAAAAGAAATTAGGGGTGAACAACCCTTATCACTTGAAAAATAGATAGTAGCCGATTCTCAGACCTACTGAATATGCATATAAAATTTGGTAAAATCAGTAAAGCCGTTTCGGAGGAGTAAGGTAACTAACACTGTGACACGAGAATTATATATTGATTTATTTTTACTCATAGTTTTTAAACTTTTAAATTAATACACGGGTGACTCATGAGTGTTATATTCAGTCCAGCCCGACCTTGTACTGGACTGAACTGCTCGAAGCCCGAAAAAGCGACTACGTTTCATGGTTGACGTCCCAAAAAAATTAACGAAGAGGTAGAAGACTCTACATTTGTGATAAGAACGTCCAAGCTGTGGAATGCGTTGTCTGTGTGGGTATTTTTTTGATGGTTACAATCTTGGTATCTTTAAATCTAGAAATCGATTTCTTTGAGGTAATCACGCTCCATCGTAGACCGCGTCGTCGCTTAACATCAGGCGAGATGGCGGTCAAGTTAAAACCTATAAGTACTATATAGTCTTAAAATCAAGCTTAATTGATATTTGAAGAGACTGCTTGAGATAATATCATTTTTTTTTATTAATTTCTAAAGTGAATCCAAAAAATAATTAGGCTTTAATAGTTCCATCATTGGGATAGAATTCCTTTTTTAGATCTAAAATATTCCTACTGCCTTCTCTCTCAAGGAGAGAATCAAGGCCATGATCAACCACGCTGGCCCAGTGCGGGTTGATGCATGACACATGACCTCGAAAGTATCACATACATGTCAGTTTCCTCACGATGTTCTCCTTCCATCCTCGCATCATACAAGAGATTGTATAATAAGTCATCATCATCATCATCAACTACACCCCCACTAAATGTTCCCACTGCTGGAACTCGAGGCCTTCTCTCGCAAGGTGAGAGTTAAGACTATAATCCACCACGCTGGCCCAGTGTGGGTTGGTGGATGCCACATGACTTCGTAGATTCTAGGTACATGTCGGTTTCCTCACGATCTTTTCCTTCGCCGTTTTAAGTTAGCAGCATTACGCACATGACTTCTAAAAGACATTGGTGTGTGTGGGGTTTGAACCCGAGGTCTCCGGATCGGCAGGCGCCGTTCTCCCGACTAGACCAGCCGTAACTATAATAAGTACTACCCAGTAAACAAAGACGCAGTTTTACCTACCACTATTAATTCTTTTGGCAGATTTTAACACTTCCAACCTTGAAGTCAGCAAACTCAGTCTCATCAAGTATTCTTAGTTGGCAGTTTTCGCCCACTTAAGAGCCCGATGCCTACGCGTGAAAATTTAGCTTTCACATTCAAATATTCAAGAATTTATAAACAAGTTTTCCAAATATAAAATTTTGTAAACGTTCGCGAAATTAACTAACTAGCCCTCGATGTTTTACCCACATAGTTACTGTTCCTGTTGTTTCCCGTGATAAAAAGTAGCCTATGGTGCTATTCCAGACTGTAATCTGTGGTCCAAATTGCAACCGTTCCGTTCAGGTGTTCTGACGTAATTGATCAACAAACATCCAAAGTTTGTCGTTTTTTTACAAATGTGTTTACTTTGAAAACTCGCTGTCTCATTGTCTGAATTTGATTTTAAATTGTAGTCGGTTTGTTTTTTCCAGAGAAAAGTAAATGTTTATTTTCAATTTATTGTCACTTTTAGACTACAGGCCCGTGAACAAAATTTACGGGTCAAATTAACCAGCAGGAGACCTAAATTTTAGGGACATAAATTTTTCCGACAAACTAATCATTAAAAAGTTAAAATTTATAATTTTTATAGTTTCAATACCTCTTCTAATCTATTATTCCGCAACGCGGTACAAAAATAATGCGACAAAGAGAAATGATCGAGGATTGCAACCCCCCCTCTTTAATTGCACTCAGTTGGACAGCTTACAAGTGACGGCATAGTGCTGAATCTTATTACTTTATACCCTTCTATCATCCTACATAGGTCTCCTGGTGGTTCATTGGACCCGTAAATTTTGTTCACGGGCCTGTAATCTATTTGTGAATATATAAATGTATAAATTCACAAAGTTTCTATTCTTCTATTCTATACCTTAATCGTTTGATTGACTATGAAAGTCAATTGTCCACGCGCAAACATCGGGTCCATTAACCCCCTTGAACTAACGTTGGATACAGATTCGCTAGAGCCAAATTAGGCCTTGGGATCTTTGTGCTAGATATGTGAAAATTTTAAAACTCAAAGTTGCGCAATAATTGTCTTTGTTAGCATTGACAATATTTTGTGACACGAATTTCATTTTTAACATAATCAGCTCGCCCCTACCGACTAAAACCCCCACAACTTTCTCCAGCAGTATCTTGACGGCAAAGTCGCATTTGAAAGCGACCCTGCTACTTCCACCGCTCTTGCCAGCCCGAGTAACGTGATGATGGAAGGACGCGTCGGAAACCAGCGATACATCACCTCCTTAACCACGCAAGCCAACCACGCAAGGGCCCAACCACGCAAGGGCCTAGGTGGGGTGCTGGACGGCCCTTAACGTGCCAAAAGGCTCATAGGCTCATACTCTTGTGCGAAAAAGACTTCAAAGTCTTGAACATCGCCTCAAAATTGCTAGCCTATCGGTTTTTTATCGGATACATTTCGGAGAGTGCGCGACTGATCTGCATAACTTAATACCACCTTGTCCCTTTTTCTATCAGACTACTCGTAGCTCGAGAAGGCGACATCGTTTCATGGTTGATATTCCAAAGACACGAATAAAGAGGTTTGACTCTACTTTTGTGATAAGAACGTCTAGGCTGTGGAATGAGCTACCAGAGTCGATTTTCCGCGATGGTTATAAACTTGATATCTCCAAGTCGAGAGTGAATCGGTTTCTTCTAGGTAAGCACGCTTTATCGTAGGCCGCATCGTCGCTTAACATCAGGCGAGATGGCGGTCAATTGTAAACCTATTCAAGTTAAAAAAAACCTCCTATGCCCCAGCACCTCCAGTGGAGACGGGATGGAGCCAGAGTACCACCCAGGCACCCAGGGCGACTCTCTGCGTGTCTCTCTTCTTCTGTGCCCGCTTCCTTTGTCATATTTTTTAGGGTTCCGTAAAACGTAAAAACGGAACCCTTATAGATTCGTCATGTCTGTCTGTCTGTCTGTCTGTCTGTCTGTCTGTCTGTCTGTCTGTCCGTCCGTATGTCACAGCCACTTTTTGCCGAAACTATGAGAACTACAGTGTGGAAACTTGGTGAGTAGATGTATTCTGTGAACCGCATTAAGATTTTTACAAAAGAAATTAAAAAAAATAAAAATTAGGGTTGCCCCTCATACTGAGAACTGAAACTCAAAAATTTTTTTTTCGTCTATCCTACACGTGTGGGGTGTCTATCGATAGGTCTTCAAAAATGATGTTGAGGTTTCTAATATAGTTTTTGTCTACACTGAATAGTTTGCGCGAGAGACACTTCCAAAGTGGTAAAATTTGTGTCCCCCCCCCTCTAACTTCTAAAGTAAGAAAATGAAAAATCTAAAAAAAATATATGATGTACATTACCATGAAAACTACCAACGAAAATTAGTTTGAACTCGATCTGATGAGTATTTTTTTTTAGTACGTCATAAATACACTACTATTAAAACTTCGATCAAAGTTACAACGAACTACAAGAACTATGTGTACCTACTATGTATATTATGTTACTTGCTGCAACGGAACCCTTCATGGGCGAGTTCAACTCGCACTTGGCTACTTTATTTAATAAAGAGTGAAGGGACGAGTAGTTCATGTGCCTGATGGTAAACAACATGCCTGCCCCATAACAGCTCAGTGACACGCAGCTATTGGAGCATGAAGAGTCCAAATCATATTACCTTGCACTGCACTGTGCTCGTCACCCTGAGATCTAAGTTGTTATATCTCTAAGCGCTGTAATTGCTCTGGAAACATTGCCCTTCAGACCGGAACACGGTAATGTTTGCACATTACTGCTTGGCGGTAGAATAATTGACAAAAGTGTAGTCCTTCCCCAGGCGGACTCTGCCAAGAGTCCTACCAATTTCAATTCTCTTTTTTTACATATTTCTTGGATTAGCAGAAGAAGAGGAAAATAGGGGGGAGTTGGGAACATTTTAGAGCACTGCTTGCACTTTCTTAAGGCCGATTTACATCAGACGAGCGAATGCTCATTCTATCCCCACTGTATCAAATTCATTTGGTGTAAACAAACGTAGAGCATTATTTAGTTGTTTTGTTTGCGTTCGCAAAGATCCTATGGAATTTATAATGTGGAAAACGCTAAGAACGATCTTTCGTTTACACTAAAAGATCGAGAAAGAATGCTCTTGTTCCAGCTCTAGCTCTATGTTCGTTCAGTTTAAATCGGCTTTTATATAAACCACATACTAATGATATAAATATAGAAACACTTCTTATTCATGTTAAATGACTACACCGTGTTACTGAATGTCTGTTCAATACTAGGCCCGTCATCTAGGAGTTGATGACGTCTCTGCTACTACGTCTTATTCTGTGTCTGCGTATTTTTAGTACAAGTGACCTTTAAACTGAAATACGGTAGATCAGAAAAATTTATGCTCTAACTGCCTTATTCCGACCATTTGCTCAAGGCTTTTTTAACGCGCATAGGTCCGCGTTTGACCACCAATTCGTCTGATGGTAAACGACTATGTGGTCATCAAGTTACGGCTGGTCTAGTCGGGAGAACGGCGCCTGCCGATCCGGAAACCCCGGGTTCAAACCCCACACGCACCACTGTCTTTTAGAAGTCATGTGCGTAATGCCGCTAACATAAAACGGTGAAGAAAAACATCGTGAGGAAACCGACATGTACCTAGAATCTTTCGAAGTCATGTGTCATCCGCCAACCCGCACTGGGCCAGCGTGGTGGGTTATGGACTTAACTCTCTCCTTGCTAGAGAAGGCCCCGAGTCCCAGCAGTGGGAACGTTTAGTAGGCTGTTGATGACTATGTGGTCAATGATCTAGAAAGACCTAGAAAGTAGCTTAGGTATAGGTACAAACAGTAAGCCCAATTACGGACGTGCAATATGTGTCACATAGTAGATAGATAGATAGATAAACTCTTTATTGGACTAAATTAAAAACAAAACTTAAACATAAACAGAAAACATAACCTAAAAATTTAGAAACAATTGGCGACCTTATCGCTAAAAGCGATCTCTTCCAGGCAACCGTGGTATGGAAAGGGATTAAAAAATAAAGGAAGGCGGGAGTTCACAAACAAAGAGTACACTTTGTGTAATACCAATTAATACTATTCGTTGACAACCATAATGATAAACATACATTCTAATAATGATACATTCTAATTCATAAATAACATTATATGATATACTAACTTAATAGAGATGAAGACGAACTTCTTAGCATTCCATGGATTCACCGTGCGGGTGCCGGATCCATCGTGTGGCAGAGAGAGAAATCCCGAGTAGACCCCAAGACTTGTGACTCGGGCGTAAGTTTAAGGGCCCCTTTTGACGTACGTCAACACTCACCTTGACTACTCGTATTTCTCTCCCTGCCCAGCCAAATCCGATATGATCCTACTAGTGCAGCTTTAGATACTCGTTCTAGTATAGAACTTACTGCACTTCTGGACAAGCCAAGTAGGTCTTTCAGCAGGTTATAGAGAGATTTTGCTGGTACACCTCTCGCTCCTATTTTTACATTTATTCTATAATTATCATGTCAAATACATAAGTTAAGCTTACCCACAAATTATATTTCAAAAATGGAGCTTTACTATAACTTTTGTTCCATATTTGCAAATATGGAAAAACGCTCAAATAATAAAGTATACCTCTGGATAGTAACATAATAACATAATACTGAAATTGAACAAAAAAAACATACAGAAACAATATTTTGAACGAACAAAAAAAATCTAAAATAATGTTATTCTAAAATTTAGCTATTCACTTTCAAAAGTTCTAGATTGTGTCTTTCAGGGAACACTGAGGCCGGCAACTCATTCCTCTCTAAAGCTGAATGAGGAAAGTGGACTCACATTGTTTGGTACGAATTTTGGGAATATCCAGAATGTAGTCCATCGATTTACGACTTTTCCTGTTGTGTAAAGGGGAAGGCAAGGTCATGCAAGCCCCCTGCATACTCTCCGAAATGTAGTCTAGTAAAAAACTGACAGAATAGCCACTTTTTAACGATGTCTTAAGCCTTAAGAGTCAAATATACTACAAAACATGAGAATAGGTAAAGACTAATTCTTCGTATCGATGATGTTCACTTACTAAATATGATATTATAACTATACCTACACTGTAAAACCTTTTTAAATCGTTTTTTTTTTACTCTCAGTTTTTTGTTTTTTTTTTATTAATAGAGTAAAGTCGAATTGAAATTTTAGTTTTCTACGTTTATGAGGTTTATGACGTTAAAAAACCATATGCATAAGCAGTCTGGTTTTAGCTCCAGTGCTGGGACTCGGGGCGTTCTCTTACAACGAAAGAGTCAAAGCCATAACCCACCACGCTGCCCAAGTTCCGATTGGCGGATTAGACATATCTTCGACAAGATTCTTCCAAAATTTGGGATTATACCAAATTATACCAAAGGTCATCAATAACAATATCATCATCATCATCATCATGATGATGATGATGATATTGTATCAATACCAATATAATATGCCGTAAAAAGAGTTTATTAGTAGTACGGTTTTACCCGCTCTGTAGTCGTTTTCTCACTGTAAAAAAACGGGGGGGGGGATAGTAACTTGTGACAAAGGGGGGGGGGGGCTTCGGACCGCGCCTGAATAGGTGCATCTTTCTTGAACACACACTGTCAATGCTAGTGATGAAAGTCCGGGAAAATTGTAAGAGGGTGCAATCGGGTTCGAACCCACGACCTGGACAGTGAAATTGAACGATCCAGCCACTACGCGACCACCACTATAATAGTATATTCACTTATTCCTCTTTTACACCCTGTGTAAAATGGAAAAGATATTGTTTTGCACTAGTATTCCACTCACGTAGTTTTCGATCTCATTATTTTACATAAATAAAAAGTAGTGTACAGATTTCACTATAATCTATCGAAATGCCAAATTTCATCAAGATCCCAGTAGTTTTAGCTTAAAAGAATAATAAAAATCCCAAACATACATGTAAACTTTCTCATTTATAAAATTAGGAAGAATTTAGAAGTTCGTAGACTGTATCCACATTGTCCATCCCTAAAGGTTTGACAATAAAATTAATTTCGCCAGAAGGTTGTGTTACAAACACAGGCCAATTATGAAGAACAAAAAAGTCTGACATTCCTAATTTTAAAGTGCTACGACAAAAGTACGCTATTCTCATCCTTATTTCAATGGCATAGTACCTGAAATACCACGGTTTTAGCGTAACTAATTTTTGATGGTACCAAGTCATAGGAACACAACGCTTCGCGCGCCATCTCTACGGATTCCTACAAAATTTTTCACTGAACCATTTTCTTATAAGAACTCTCACACAATCACAAAACGTATGCAGTTACACTCACACAGACGGAACGCAGTCTACACAATCGAACGCACCCACACTCCGAGAAAAAAACGATAAAAAAGTGCACACAAACACAATTTTTCCTATGCGCGATAGAAAGAGATGGAGCCGTTCTATTTTTTAAATTAGAAATTTGTCGTTTTCTAGTTTAAATATCGAATTTTCCTTATAATTTTGTATTTTTTTATATTTATTTTGATGTTGTCAGATAACGTACGGATTAAATACAAGGGCTAAGTCAGATAAGTCAAGTTGATCCGAAATGCAAGGTTCATACAAGCGCTGCACTCACACAGGCACAACCACCGTGTATACGTCGCTGCACTTTTTCTTTGTAGTAGTAGGTAGCGCGACCAGCACAATTGATACTTTGGAAACTACTTTCGATTAAAGCAACGTGAAATATTTCTTTAAATCTATTTATTTTTTATATTTCAGTAAATGTTTGTTAGTAGAAAACTGTGTACACTATGTGTGAAGGCAACGCACTCCACAATGGAGCTGTTTTTATTCCAAAAGTTTGATCAAACTTATTTGGTAAACTAGGTTGATCCTTGTTAAATCTGAACATATCTGCTAATTAATTTATTATGAACCTAAATTGGAAATACACTTGTCCAATAAAGAATCATTAATATTATTTTAGCTATCTTTCAGTTTGGAACCGAATTAGATTCAGTTTTCCTCATTTGTAGCTCACATAAGGAAAACCAATAAAACAATGCCACAATGAGGCCGTGTTTTATTTGGATTACACGTCTCAACATAATTCCGATAAATATTTTAGTGTATTTCAAATTTCGTCGGTGAAGCTTTTGTTTTTATTTTATTTTGTGTAAAAATGTGGACATTTCATATTTTTCATTTAATTTATGGGTGCCGATTGGTATTTTTTGCCTTCTAAGATCAATAAATAAGTGAAAGAATGTCGTAAAAAAAGTTGATATTACAACAGTGTTTATTGTATTCTAGTGAAACCAATGTATTGTGAAATCTAAAGTGATGTGAAACGAAAAATAAAAAAATTGAAGGTTATTGAGTTCTACTTTCCAGTAAAAATGAGATAGTAAGTAAAATATACATATTTTATACTTTTTACACTAAAGGTATATTTCCGTTGTAAAAACAGTGACCTAACATCGAACTAATAATTCCTTTTAAACAGAATGAGTTGAAAATTAAAATGCAAATAGATTATACTCGTACATAGTCTAGAAAAGCATTATAGACATATTAACCTACAAAATATTACTTCCACTTGAGGTACCAAACAATCCTTTTTCGAATGCTTTAAATTCTACACCAAAACAAATGTCAAAATATGCAGAATTCTTTAGGTAACAAACAGGCCTTTTCTAAACCAAATTATACCTCAAAACCATTTTCGATGAATGTATAAACCTTTTGGTGACAGACACTTATTTTTCGAACTTAAATTCCACATCAAAACAATCTATGAAAACAAATCTACTTCAGTGTGTAAGTATCAAGAAGTGTCAGTCGCGGTACTCGGTCGCAGTAAATACAAGGTAATGGCTAAGTACGCACGCGGTCTAGTACGCTCTGCGCTCGCCTTGCAGTCCCGCCTATGCACAATCGGTAGAGAGTCGCATTCCCTTCGCCGCTGGCAACCCTGGCCATAACACGCGACGTAACCGCTCAAAAACAAAAAAAAACACACAGGACAAAAAAAAACTATTTTTACAAAAAAAAATATTCATATCATTCGCGCGTAAAAAATAAAACATACGTATTTTTCGGAAAATAGTGTTTTTTGCAAATTTTATAATGCGAACATATCACATGGAAACTTAGGACCCGGTATTTTTAAGTCAGATTAATATTTTTGTGTGATGAGTGTATTTTGTGACAGTGCCGCCGTGATTGGAGAGTGTTAATGAGGTGCCGGATTTTGTGATTGGGGATACTTTTTTGTTTACAAAATTTCTACCGAAGTGTCAAACTGGACAGACGGGGACTCAGCTACCCCTGACGCATGTGAGTATACATCTCGAAACTTCAAACATAGCTTACAAAAAAACGAAAACATGTCAAATATTTTAGTAAAGTCAACATTTTCGACGACTTTGTCGTCAAACAAACTCGAAGTCACAATTGACCTTAAGTATTTCTTTTTTGATACGTCAGTACGTAGGTACTTATATCTTTCGACGCGTTAGTGTGCGTAAAGTGATACGCGTAACGGTGTTTGTGTGAGGGGTTCACGCACATTTTTTTGTGTTTTCTTAATATCCCCTCCACCTCTCCCCCCACCGATCGCTGTTATCGTTATCCCACTCTTTTTCTATGAGCTGCTTGGTTGCGTCAGTGTGCGTGCCTCGCACGTGTGTGAGTTAAATGCAACCTATATTTTGATCGAAGGCCAATGACGGCATTGGACGCTATTAATTCTAATTAACATCTAACACTTCAATAACAGTAATTAGTTTAAACAATCCTGAAACATATTTCGAGAATTAACCTTGAGACATAAAAATATTTGAGTTACATTAAAAAATAAAAATGTTATTCTAATTAATAACTTTAATTTACTTAGGTCTCCAAAAAGTTATAAACAGTTTATTTTTGTATTAGTTACTAAAGTTTTTAATGTTTTTAGTTATGTAAATTCGTTTTGTTTTCGCTACGAAGATCTACGCGCGATCGTAGGCTAAAACTGAGCCGTCGGAAAAAACCCCGCGCTTTTTGACAAACACAAAAAATTGAATTAAGTTATTTTTCATTATTTTTTTAAATGAAACTAGATCACTTTGCATTAATTTATTTTGCTTAAAATGTTATGAGTTTCATAGCATTGAATAACCTAATAATATGAATACTATTAAGATTTTGTTTAGTTACAATAACGATTTCTACTAATTATTATTTCTTATTCGTGGCAATTTGTGCGTTATCATTCAGCTATTTTTTTTTTGTTTAATTCATACGATTGCTTTAGTTAAACAAAGTTTTCTAGAATCCATAAAGTACGGAAATTTTAAAAAATGTTACGAACTTGTAAAAGAGTTGTCTGAGTCAACTCCTTACAATCAATTTTTTTATGCGTATTGAATACCAAAATACAAAAGAAATCGTTTTTTTTCGGCTAGAAACCAAAATCCAAACAACCGAGAATACACTTAACTATAGGTATGATAAAATGTTTAACTATATGAAAAAAAATTAAATGGGGCTATTCAGTTTTTTTAAACCTAAGAGTATAGACTCTACACCTACATCAGATACAATACCTACACGAAAATATTTCGCCAAATTAGAATTTTTAGACGACACACAATTAAACTATAATTTTATTTTCGTCACAGAAATATAATCCTTATTGTGCTTACACCAAGTCAACATTTCCGTTAAAGGAAAATCTTTCAGAAAAGTCTAAAATTTAAGTATTAAAAGATGCATTTTTTTACCAGAAACAACGTGATTTTAGCCGCTATAAGTACAATAAAAGAGTTAGTGATATTTCTTGAAATAAAAATCAATCTCTGTTATTTTTGGGTAAAATGTATTACGTATTATATTAGCTTTGCTCAGTTTGGGAGCTAGATACCTATCTAGTGTTTTGTAAAAAATATCAATATTTAAATTATGTAGGCTATAAGCCTTGCATTCAAATACATTTAAATATATTTGCCACTCAATGTTCTCATATGAATGAACATATAAATTGTGTGATAGATAGGTCCACGTTATAGACGTACCAAAAGAAAAGAATACACAGAAAAAAATCAATAAAAAAAAATATAAAAGCAAGCCGACAGTCTATTGATCTACAACAAAAAGTCCCACCACTGCTAATACTTATTTTGGTCTATTATCAACTAATATTCCTACTAATAAGTAATTGTTATTTAGTCCATTTACATCACATATTCCTAGTACGACAAATATTTATAATAATAATTTTGGCTGCTTACAATAAATATAATAATAATAGATACAAAAAAAGTACTTGTTTAGTGTATTTAAAGTCAAAGTTCTTTATTCATAAATGTACAATTTACACGTCTATTTAAAAAAAAAAAAAAAAAAGGAGCATACAAAGTTTAAATTTAAATATAAAGTTTAAGTTTAATTTTATTTTTAAAGTTTAAATTTAACATTTTACGTACAAATAAGTGTCAACCATTAAAGTATAATATGTATTTATTACAATTGTAATGAACAATGTATTTTTTTTTTACAATTTTATTGTGGTTTACAATCACTCTTTAAAAAATCGTAACTATAAAAAGGTTGATCGATAAGCCAGTTTTTTAATCGGTTTTACAACAAATAGTCGTGCCATTAGGCCATTACCACTACTAATACTTATTTTTAGTCAAATAATAACAAATATTCTTAATAAGTACTACAAATACTTGTATTTATCTATAATTTACAATAATACAAACATAGGACGGATAAAAAAAGTTTTACGTCCATGAATATCTTATATATAAAATTCTCGTGTCACAGTGTTTGTTTCCTTACTCCTCCGAAACGGCTTTACTGATTTTAACCAAATTTTATATGCATATTCAGTAGGTCTGAGAATCGGCTACTAGCTATTTTTCATACCTTTATTTATATGGCAAAACAACGTTTGCGGGATCAGCTAGTAAATATTTATATAAATTTATAAACTGAACGCATCATCGAAATCGACACAGCTTCGCAACACAGAACGAAAGCATCACTCTATCTATTCAAGAAATAACGGGAAATACTAAATCTCCAAGTAACGAACACAGTGCAGTGCCAGAAAGTGTTGCGTTATCTTCATGGTTAGTAGTGGTAGGACTCTTTGCAGAGTCCGCCTGGGGAAGTACCACACCTTTGCCAGTTATTCTACCGCCAAGCAGTAGTTTGAAAACATCATTATTTTCCGGTTTGAAGGGTAATGTTTTCAGTGAAATTACAGGGCATAAAGATAAAATCATGAATCGCTGGGCGAGCAGTGCTAGGTAATGATTTGGACTCTTCATGTTCCAATAGCTGCGTCTCACTGCGCTGTTACTATCTCTAAACTATATCTCCTCACGTCACTTTACCTCGTCCCACTAATATCAAATGGACGAAAGTTTGTATGTTTAAGTAAGTAAATACGAATGCTTGTTCCCACGTTATCGGCTGAACAGATTTTAATAAAATTGAAAACATGCTAAGTTAATCATCTAAATGTTAATGATGAAATAATAATAAATAATAAATATTCGTGGACAATTCACACACAACACCATTTGACCCCAAACTAAGCAAAGCTTGTGTGATGGCGGCCAGATAGCTGATATAATATTTATATATGTAGTTTTAAATACAGACTTATTATACATAGAAACACCCAGACACAGTGCAAACATTTGACTTCCATGTGTTAACGTCTACTGCTTTTTATCCCGTCAAATTTAGTTGCTAAGCCACGCGCCACACCGTGGACCGTGGGTTATAATAAAATTAGTTTAAAATAAAATACAAAAATTAAATAATATATCAACAGTAACAAATGCTTTAAAAATATTAAATTTCATCAGTATTGATAACAGTTATTTTTAAAATGTCGAAAAGCGGTCAAATCGTTATCATTCACTTAACAATGTCAAAAATATCAAATGACGAACAAAAGTGTCATTGTGTTTCATATTGGTCGATTCTCATGAAATCAGGATGTTGATTATCAATTTAGGTAGGTACTTTTACATTTGAACATGACCTATTACCGCTAATATTACGAGTATATTTAGCTAGCTGACCCGGCAAACGTTGTTTTGCTATATATAAATTATTTCTAAGTAATTTCTAGTGATAAACGATAATTGATCAGTTATCGAGCGGGAGGAAAAATGATTAAATTACTAAAATGGCTATTCAAAAATAGGGGTTGGTGATAAAAGGATAAAAATTTAGGGTTATGTGTATTTTTAATGCCACATTATAAAAAAAAAATGTAGTAAAAAAAAATGTAGGGGTGAACAACCCTTTTCACTTAGGGGTATGAAAAATAGCTAGTAGCCGATTCTCAGACCTACTAAATATGCACATAAAATTTGGTAAAATTCAGTAAAGCCGTTTCAGAGGAGTAAGGTAACTAACACTAACACTGACACGAGAATTTTATATACAAGATTTATGAAAAACTACCAACGTCTTCCGGTTTTGCTTGTGTTTTTCCCTTTCCCGTTATTCTCGGAATAAAA
The DNA here is from genome assembly GCA_963693475.1 of Ectropis crepuscularia. Lineage (NCBI taxonomy): Eukaryota > Metazoa > Arthropoda > Insecta > Lepidoptera > Geometridae > Ectropis > Ectropis crepuscularia. The sequence goes on from OY856361.1 coordinate 5,312,869, forward strand.
AGTACCCTATCTGCTATTCCAAGCTATTCCAACTACGAGTATCTTTCAAAATTCCACCCATTCTGTTCAGCGTTCGACGTGATTGGGCAACACACATCTAAATAGCCAAACTTTCGCATTTATAATATTAGTAGGATTGAAAGAGGTTTGACTCTACATTGGTGACAATAACGTCTATGATTTGGAATACGTTGCCTGAGTGGGTTTTCTCTGATGGTCACAATGTTGGTGTTCTTCAAATCAAAAGTAAATCGGTTTCTTGAAGCTCGCTCTATCGTAGACCGCATCGTCAATTAACATCAGGCGAGATGGCGGTCAAGTGTAAACCCATAAAAGTTTAAATATTTATGAAAAATGTATTTCATTACTGGTTAAAGTTGAATCTTGACTCAATTTCGGAGCTATAATTCAGTTGTTTAACGACTTTGACTTCTTATTTGGGTACAAGAAAAGGTTGAAGCTTTTATTTGACCGGAAGTCAGTGCGGGGTATTTATCGTAAAAATAACGTAATTATTTGGGTCTTTTTATTTTATTTATGGAGGGAAAAGCAAGCCATGCGTCTGATGGTTAGCTACATGCTTGACACTGACAGGATAGTGCTAAACTGCTCTTTTAACGTGAAACATTAAAATGAATGCCGAGCACCTCGAGACAAAATATAATTATATTGCTTTATATAATTTAAATATTATTTAATGTAATTTCTCTGGAACCGTTACCTTTCAAACCGGAATACACCAAAGTTTGCACACTACTAGTACTACATGCACTATAGTCACCCAGAGATAAAATATAGATTTTTCTCCTTTCCCATAATTTTCTTGAAAACATTAATATCTTTCAAACCGGAATCGTTTGCAAATAGTTGGTGAAATAATTGTCAAAGGTATGAATTCTGATAAGATTTAGGGAGTATTTTTATGTCGCTATATTTTATTATAACCTTAATTTCGTATGACAACAGCTGTTATTATCTGTGTATTATAATATAAACATGTAGAGGTATTATTAAATAATTAAGTAGGTATTTCAGTATTATATTACCCGTCTGGTTTTCATACTTAGTAGAAGATTTGCTTGGTTTAAAACTAGTTAGTATTGTGTGAAGAAAAATATATATTATTTATTTATTTTTAACCCCAAAAGTAGAGTTTTAATGACTAAAGTAAAATTGCACCATCTATGCTTTAAGGCATACCTATGTACCTACATTTCACATAATTTCGCAGACCATCAAAGTTTTTTTTAAAATTATGTTTTTATATTGTTTTTTTTTTGTTTTCATAATATTTTATGAAATGTTAACTGATTTACTATCTTTAACTGAATTTTAAGTGCAATTGTCATTGTATCTGTACTTATTATCAGACAATAAATAAATTATGTTATTACTAACATCACCCCGCAATTTTACCCGCGTAGTTATATTCCCGTTATTTTCCTGAGAAAAAAAATAGTTTATGTGTTCGTCCAGACCATAATCTAACCGTTCCATTAATATGTTTTGACGTAATTGAGCAACAAACCAATCATTGACATGTATAATGTGAATAGGATCTAGGATAATGGGAATTAAAAATCAACAAATCTTAATTTAAATTATGCTATAAACACAGATTACAGAAATAAACACAGATGGAACCTTCGTGAACAACACTGTGAGGCCCGTAATTAGTCATGTTGACGTAAAATTGTCAAATCAACGTTCCAAATTACTTGTATAATGTTGTCAGTCTTAAGAAAAAAGTCCCACTATTGATGTCTTAGCTTGGGAAATCTTCACGTATAATAAACACATCAATTGATATTTTAAAATATTAAAATTATTACACCGATTATGCAAGGATTTCTTGTTACTACTATTTCCATTCTGGGTCATTCCATCGTTTCGGGTGTTACATTCGTACAACAAAAGTATATTTTTTTTGTACTTAGCAATAATATTTTAACAAAAAAAGTGTTTTAATCTATGCGTTTTTAGTTGTTATATCTAAATTGTAAAATGATTATAGTTTAGCACATCGAAACATGGCTTTTTAAGTCGAAAAGTGTGCGTTTCGGGTGTTACACAATTGTTCTCTATGTTCTGAGTATTTTTACATTTGTTAAAAAATCTACGAATTTTCTTAGGGAACTATTCCTAAAACTTTCAGGCCTGCAAAAGTATAATATTTACTAACCATATATGACATAATCATTTTCACAAACAACGTTTTACTATAATTTTTTTATATTATTATTTGTTTCGGGTGTTACCGCGTTTCGTTTCGGGTGTTACGAGTACGAAAATTAATATTTTATGGGGTGTTTTTTAAGCTTCTAGGTACTACAAATTAAAAAAAAATACAATTAGAGATAATTACAATGAATTCTTAGTTATCAAAACTTAAAAAGTTTCTTAAAAAGAGACGAGGGACAAATAAACGTAACTACTAAAAGTCTTCTGTAATATAACTGCTAAATCACAAACTTCTTTAAAAAAATGTAGTAATAATCCAAAAAAATAAAATAAAATCTTTTTATACATTTCTACTCATACATATAATATACTCTGTTTCAGTACGTTATAATTTGGAATGTTTTCTTTCAAATTTCATCAAATTTAATGTAAAAAGAAGATATTCATTTTTTCACCTTGAGTAGCGTTTCTCATGGAATGACCCTTCTATGAAGAAAAGAATTTTGATTTTGCATGTAACTAGAAATTAACTTGAATCGCAAATAATAAAATTAGTGTAATTTACTCGCTTAGATAGGTTAAACAAAAATTAAAACAACCATATTTACCACCAAGCTATTTTTGATAAAATGCATATAGGCTACTTGTATGTTATAGGTCCAAACGACAAAAAAAAAAAAACTAACAAAATAATCATTTAACAGTTTACTTATTACTCACCTTTTTTTTTGACAAAACAATACTTTAAAATCAAGTAACCGTATAATATTAAAAAACTTTACAGTTTAAAAATATTTCATTTTACAAACAACGTTATGCATAATATTAACTTCAAAAATATCTTCCTTCAACAAATGTTTTATTTTATAAACCATCATTTTATAACCAACTAGCGGCCCATTCCGGCTGCGCTCGGATATTGTCATTTAAAGACTATTTATCGAAATAAAAACTATCCTATCTCTCAAGTTGGACCAGACTGCTCACGGTGTGCCAATTTAATTTAAATCGGTTAAGTAGTTTAGGAATCCATCGCGGACAAACACCGTGACAGGAGATTTATATATATTAAGAAGATTATATAGCCACCGTTTCACTTAGATAATATACCTATCGAATGACATTACAATATAATACAAAACACTTTATTGGCACCATAAACAAAGTTGACAAGAAGTAACACATATAATAACTAAACAAAATGGGCACAAAAGGCGATCTTGTCGCTAAAAGCGATCTCTTCCATATAACCTTTTGATTCATGAGGAAACAAAATTTGTAATATTTTGGGCAGTGGTACAACTAACGAAATAAATAAATCCACAAACAAATTTTATGATGTATTAATGATTTTTTTGTACATTTTTATGTCATAAATTACTCATTTTACAAATTTAACATTTACCAAAATTAAATTTGAAATTAAATTAAATTGAATAATACAATGCCCATCAATAATTTGGTGTAGGAGTATTTAAAAAATATATAACCTATATTTTACCCTAAATTCAGGGAAAATAATTTCCATTTAGTATCGCCACACTAACCTATTTTCGTTGAGGTGTTGTGTTCCATTCATCACCAAAATGAAATCGCCTAAATTATATAAATAACAGTAAAAATATTAAATTTTTCCTATGAAATTATATTCCTCTTTCCTTTTTTTGTTTTTGGGAATATTGTTTGCAATGTTTGAAGACACAAGACGGCATATTTTAAAACAAAACTTAAAATCACACGGGACGCCCGTACAACACGGAAGTCCGTTTCATACTGACTGGAGGTTGTATTTGCTTCGGCGTTTGTATTTCCTTTGTCTGCTTCAGTAGCTCTGTTCTGCGCGCTCCATCTGGTTTTATTTCTGTAATCTGTGGCTATAAATTCAAAAATCGAATTTCAAGTTCGCGCCCTCGAATGCGCGCGTAATGGCAGCCCGCGCCTGCGCAGCGCGGGCCAAGGCGAGCGTACTCGACTCCGGCGACTGTCAATGTTACTACATAACCTACAAAGCTTAGACGCGCCGCCATCTTGGATTCAGAGTCGGCCGTTTGAAGGCTGCACGCATGGTTGATAGCTTGTTTATTTATTGCAAACGTGGCTTGGCAATAATTAGCTGTTAATTTCTAAGTTTGGATATACTAGTACATGTCATTACTATTACTAGCCTATATTGTCCAATGGCTGGGTAAAGGCCACTCTTTTGTTCTGCTATTACTGTTATAAACCAATAGTGACTTTTCCCGTGTAGTTCCTTTTCCCGTAATATTTTCGCGGTAAAAAGTAGCCTTTGCGCTATTTTCTAGACTATCATTGTATTGTAGTGGTAGGACTCTTAGCAGAGTTCGCCTGGGGAAGTACCACACCTTTGCCAATTATTCTACCGCCAAGCAGTAATGTGCAAACATTACTGTGTTCCGGTTTGAAGGGCCGGTTTGAAGGGCAATGTTTCCAGTGAAATTACAGGGCTTAGAGATATAACATCTTAGATCTCTGGGTGACGAGCGCAGTGCAGTGCTAGATAAAGATTTGAACTTCATTGTTCCAATAGCTGCGTGTCACTGTGCTGTTATGTGGCAGGCATGTTGCTTACCATCAGGCAAATGTCCTGCTCGTGTCGTCATTCTTAATATAAAAAAAAAAACATCTACATTTATGTTCCAAATTTCAACTCGATCCTCAGTCAGGATCGTGTAGAAATATGAGATGAACTTAAGATTTCAAAAATATTTAATGATATATAGATATCTTAATCATCTCATCATCAATGATTTGTCTGGAAACAAACTTCAAAGTGGAATACAGTAACATTTGTATAATTGTTTGATGGTAGAATAACTGACAAAACTGTGACTACTGCCCCAGGAAGATTCTGCAAAGACGGACTATCGACGGACTTCTAGGTTATTGACTTTTTTTGACATAAACATTTGTTTGACATGCCTTTTTTGACATGTTTTTTTTCAAGCCAAGCTCTATTTCCTAAAATCTGTTGTGCCTTTACGCTAGTCATCGATTTAATACTCGAATACGGTAAGATTAGGATACTACCTCCATCCAGGGGGGCATCCATAAATTACGTGACACGTAAAGGGGCAGGGAGGGGGTCGATGAAGTGTGACATTGTGTGACAAGGGTCGGGGAGGGCACTCAAATTTTGTGACGTCACATTTTTTAAAATAAGAAGTTTATTACAGAGTAGCCGTAGGATTTTAGAAGCTGAGAGTTACAGATTGTCTGAAGTCGCTACATGAAATTTTTGAGCTTGGAATATCCGAACTAAGCCTAAGCTTGTGCTTCAGAATATCACTACTCACTGGTTTGTTGGTTTACAAACATATTTAAATATTTGTCAATTCGAAAATAATACAAATCAAATAAAATGAAACAATACAATTAAAAATTAAAATTGATTAATTAACTAGTTAGCATATCGTATTTCATATCTAAATATTTACAACACTAGATTTAAACGAAAACCACAAAATATGTGACGTTACACTAGGTAGGGGTCTCAAAAATGTGACTAACTGTGACAAGGACAGGAGTACAAAAATAATGAAATTCCTGTGACGTAATCTATGGATGGCCTCTAAGACCTTACACCTCCGATAGCCCAACGTTCGGTAGCCAGGAGAGGCCTTATGAGACTAAATGCTATCAGGCATTTATAAAAATGTGAGTTAGATACTAATATCTGCCAGCGACTTAGTCTACCCAGAATTTAGAAAGTAGTTACTTTAAGAACTCTACATTTCATTCAGAATGACAAGAAGCCGATGGTGTTCCTAGGGTTCCGTAAAACGTAAAAACGGAACCCTTATAGATTCGTCGTGTCTGTCTGTCCGTCCGTCCGTATATCACAGCCACTTTTTGCCGAAACTATGAGAACTACACTGATAAAACTTGGTAAGTAGATTTATTCTGTGAACCGCATTAAGATTTTTACAAAAAAAATAAATATTTTAGGGATGCCCCCATACTTAGAAGTGAAACTCAAATTTTTTTTTCATCAAACCTATACGTGTTTGCTGTCTATCGATAGGTCTTTAAAAATTATGTTGAGGTTTCTAATATCATTTTTGCCTACACTGAATATCTAGTTTGCGCGTGAGACACTTCCAAAGTGTTAAAATATGTGTGGGGGACACATAACTTCTAACCCTCTAACTTCTAAAATAAGAGAATGATAAATTAAAAAAAAAAAGATGTACATTAACTACATTACATTACTATGTAAACTACCAACGAAAATTAGTTTGAACTCGATCTGATGAGTAGTTATTTTTGGTATATAATATTTAGTAGAAAGTGGAATTTAGGTAGTCAGAATACTACCAATTTTCTAGAGCGTTTTAAAATTAGTTCAACCTATTCGAATTTTAGATTTTTTAAATTAGAAATGTATGTACATGCTTGTCCCATCATTATCAGTAATAAAAAAGTAATTACTAGAGACTACTTATAGAAGTAAAATAAGGATCAGAAGACAGTAAGCAAAATACAATTACTGTTGCTGTTCAATTAAAAAAAACATCACTAATTAATTCCTAAACTTAATTTAAATTTTATCATTAGGTACCCACTTAAAATAAATATAAGTACAAAATGCACATGCACTGGTCGTGCCATATTTCACAAAAAAAGCGAACTGTCACAAAACAAAGCACTCCCGCCAAAAAAATGAGGTCACTCAATTTCGGCAGCAGACAGCGAAAACGGCGGACGTCTTTTTTTTGTTCATTTCATTACTTTCGTCTGGAGGCCAGTCTTTGTTTTTTTTTTAAAGTATTTTGGCTCGTCTGAGCAGATGTTTCGTGGTTCGGAAATGGTTTTAATTTTAAGATGCACTTTCGGTTTATGAAGACCAATATTATGAAGAATACTGGGAGCGTTGACATTTAATAATTTAAAGATTATTATTAATAATTATGTTATAAAGTATATTTTAATTAATTCATGAGTTTACCCATAAAATATTTTTTTTAAACTGTCACAGAGAGTTCTAAATTTTGATAAAGATGGCGTAAATGTTTTGTTTTAACGACCTTCATTCATTTAATGATCTAGTCAAAATCAAATTCGATATATTTTTTAAGCTGGTAATTATTTGACATGCATGTCTAGAGATTTGTCACTCAAACGTGTTGTTCTTAAAACGCATACCTACTTTAAAGTAAACCATATGATGTATATTAGTAGAGCAGACCCATACATTTATTTGGTTCGTTCACAGTATTTTTGTATAACAGAAAGAAAGGTACCATTGCTTTAACCCCCAAAAACATAAAGTAAAACAAACTTCTTGAAGGTTTTAGGTATTCATACTTGATAGACAATTAAACAATATATTTTGGGCTTAAAAATGATAATGACGATGACGAGTAGTTTAATATTAATAGTATTTGTAATAGTCGGCTCTGGAGATTTCGCATTTTATGGGTTGGTTTTAGCAGGATTATTTTTTACTACAGTCGATATACAAATATATATGGTTGTACTAGCTTTCGCCTTTTTTAGTTTTAAATATCGAATGGCAAGCATTTTTCATAATATAACTGGGACTGAATTTGTGTTTAAATATGTAGGTTGGTAATAAACCAGCCTGCGAAACCAGAGGTCATGGGTTCAATTCTTCAATTCTCATTCAATATTTTTTTGTAAATAATACAAAACATTTGTTCTGTGGTTGAAGTTTCTGTATACCTATCATAAATAGCTCCGTATTTACGATTAAGTTATTATTATATCAGCTATCTAGCTCCCACACTACAAGGTCTGCTTAGTTTCGGTCTAGTTAGTGTTGTAAGGAATTTCCATTAATAGTCATTTCAAAAACGCCACACTCTCGAAGGTTATATCTCACGTATTTAACATCACACAAAACCGCAGAACACAACTAACTAACTCTATAAAATATTTAACGACCTTATACTAGTAATATTTATGAATGAAAGTCCCAAAGCGCCACCTACATCCGGCGACAAACGAACGAAGCTGCCATTGAATCGCGTCAGCGGCCACAGATTAGGTAACAGCGGCTGCGCCTGCGCAACTTTCGCCTAGCCGTGATATTGTACGTTGTGCGCTGCTTACATAATCTAGATTGTAGAACGAAGGCTTAGGATAGATACACGCAACGATACTAATGGTGGATTCAGATCAACAGGGCGAGTAAACAACAACTCATTATTGTATAACGAATATATGAGTGGTGAATACGGGTGTTCATTTTGTCTGAGTGTATCATAAGTGCGTATTTAAGATTGCATAACTACCTATAACATCAACTATTTCATTATTATCACAGTAATAATACAGGGTTACTGGTAATCAGCCTGCATCCATTTAAGGGCATGTTCTGTATATTTAAACAAACTACTTTTGTTCTACAACTTTCATTAAAACTTTATAGATAACCCAAAAAAAATTGTATTTGTTGGCCTTTTTTGTACTGTTTAGCGACTTTTTAGTGTTTATTTACTTCGGTACATCATTTTTTGCGCGTTAAAGAGCGTACGCGCTCTCGTTACGAATTGTTACGATGAGTTCGATACTTTTAGACCGTGCAAATGCACTTTTTATTTATTTTGTAAAAGAAAAATAAACATTTTTTTTTTAAACTGTAGAACAAAAATTGACGTATTGAATGTACCTAACATCCCCTTAAAAGGATGCCGGCTGATTACCAATAACCCTGTATAGTCCATAGTCCTGTTTTGGTTCATTTGGAGTTAGACAGTGTTTCGAGGAGAAATGTTTACCAATATTTATTTATTACTAAGTACCTCTACAATCTACAATCAATCTAGAATTTCTACAATCGGACATAGAGTATAGGTATACTCTATGTCCGATTGTAGAGTTAATAAATGGACTATAGCCTGAGAAACTCTTGAGGTTTTCGGGATAAAAATTAGGTAGGTTATGTGCTATTCCAGGCCGTAATCCGTAATGTGATTAAGAAAAGAATATTTTCTTTGGATATTTCATTTTAAATGTTTAAAATTGAAGCTTTCCTGTGCCGGTTTACATTTTTCCAGTAAGCAATCCCGCGCTGGATTCGATCGCTGGACTGGAATAATGTAAACCGGGTATAATTAGCAATCCCTATGGCCGCCATTTTTTTCACTATAGTTAATTAACACTGTTAACACCTGCCTGTACATGTCTCTCGCTGTAGTTTATTCTCTGTAGCGGGTCTAGATGGCCTAGCTACTGTTTATTAGCTAGATAGACCTAGATATCTCATTCTACAGTTGTAAAATGGAAAGTTCACGCAATTTGAGTATTAGAATGTTGGAAGGCCGCTAATAAATGGTAACCTCTTTATTAATTCTGCAAAAGTCCTACCGCCACAAAATATACATGCTCTGACACACCTAACAGAAGAATTTGTTGTTTTTGTTTGGTTGCGATAATCTTTGCTAATTTTTTTTTTATCGCGGGTAGGTTCGCGTTTGATCACCAACGGCAATAAAAAAGTACATCTAACAGCTAGATTTTCGGGAAGTAACAAAAAGCTTGTAACATAAATTTGTTTATAACAAAAAGCGTAAGATTAGGAGGTTACTACGGAGCGGAGGTAGGTTCAAAACTGATGATTACAAATAATTACAATTTTACGATGACATATAGGTACAATTAGGTATTACGAAGACGTGACGTCACAACCTTTTACTCCGGAAGTTTGATTATCTTTGTTGATTTTTAATAATTTGATAAATAAAAATGTCCAGTATATTCCCATAATCTAGCTAACGAACTAATTAGAATAAATAAGTTTATAACACTCTTACCAAAATAATTATATCGGCTCCAAGTTTCGGCAGCTTCAAAAACAGATTAAAGTGCTGGCTTATCGATCAAACATTTTATAGTTACAGCGAATTTTTAGAGAGTGATGGTAAAGTTCCTATAAAAATTTGAAAAAATTGACATTCATCAGTACAATTGTATTTGAAACATATTTATTATTATACTCGTATAATGCCTGACAGTTTTCTGTACGATAATTAATAATTGTTATTATAATACAGTGAAGTGATAATTTCAAACTTTCAAAATGTATACAATTTGTATGCCCTTTCTTTTGTTTAATTTTTTTATTAATTGACGTGTAAGTTGTACATTTTATCAATAAAGAACTTTGACTTTGAATGGTATACTTTTGTCATCTCAATTGTACGGTAACAAAATAAATTATATTTAGTTTAAAATTGATGTAATTGTGGGGCGCACAGTTTGCACTATAAATGTGAAAGTACCTGAGAGTAGTATTCCGTCACTTTCTATCTTACCGTTTGACGGATCGAAATTAAATGTGAAATGGACTTGATGTCCAAAATAATACAATTTAAATTCTGAAATACGATAGCTAACCAAACTAAAGCGTAAGCATACGCTCCCCTGTCTTAAAACTAAACTTTATTGAATACACTAGCAGCGCCCCGCGGTGTTACCCGCGAAGTTCCCGTTCCCGTTGTGTTTTCGGGATAAAAAGCCTACGTGTTCTTCCAGACTATAATCTCTCTGTGTTCCAAATTTCAGCGCGATCCGTTCATACGTTAGGACGTGATTGAGCAACAAACATCCAAATATCCAAACATCCATAAATTGACATTTATAAAATAGGAAGTAGGATTAAGTACTTGCAATTAATTGTCTCGATGATTTTGTTTAATCACAAAAGTTTAAAAAATCTGTATCGATTTGACTATAGTACTTATTAACAACTTGACATATGTTTTGCTTACGTGTAAGCCTAGAATAAAAGGTTTAGAAAACGAGGGCCAAACTGCACAACCAACATAAGAGTATTTTTTTTATTAATAATGTCTGGTGTCCTATGAAAATATTATAAACCTAAGTATAAAAAAAAATACCATCTAAAAGTTTTCATAAAAATTAGAAAGCTATTTAATTTAGGTAATCTGTTAAAAAACTCTCATTTTTCTGCTAAATGCTCTATTTTCATAGTTTTGGTAGATCCTACTAAAATTTTAGTATTGTTTGAGGCAAACTCTGTGGATTGTTTGTCCACATTTAAACATTTCGGCTGTGTTACCTTGATACCAACACTTTGGTGTAAAACTTTGAAGTAGGTAATTATTAAAAAAGATCGCGGCTTCGTCCTTTATAATGCTGTCAATGTCAATCTGTCAAATGTTTTCACTCAATCAACGTCATCGAGCTATTACATAAATAAAAATCAACTCCCAATATTACATCACAGAAACTGGTTTTAAGTTCAAATACACAGCAGAACCTATCAGATCAGCGCCATCACATTATTTAAATGAGAAAATCCAAGACTAAATAAAGAAAAGAACAAAAACTGAGGCCGAGAACCCCAAGCTATAATCTCAAGTAGCAAACTAAATTCAAAACAAAATGGCCGCCAAGATCAGGTTATCTTCGTAGCGAGCGGCAAAATTCCGAGTAAAAAATGATGGACAGAGTTGCCAGATATAAAATGTTAGCTTATTTTTTACAGTCTTCCCTAGAAGTAAGATCATTTTTCTTAATCTAAACTTAGATATTATGGATATTATCTGTGCTGCCTATTATTGTGTTGAATATCAGGCTGTGTTTTTGTCCTAAATTGCAATAACTAATGAGTCAATAACCTGTATGTATGTAATTAGGTATAAACTTTAGTTTCCCCGTCGAATTCCAAATATATTACCGAGTAGTGGAATTATTACAGAGTTCACCTGGGGAAGTACTACGACTTTGCCCGCTATTTTACCGCTAATGGACCGCAGTACCGCAGTAATGTGCAAACGTCACTGTTCCGGTTTAAAGGCATGTTTTCAGAAAATTTCAAGACATTGTAATACATTATCTTATAATTCTGGGTGACATGCGCAGAGTAGTGCTAGGTAATGATTTGGACTCTTCATGTTCCCGTAGCTGCGTGATACTGAGATGTGTTACTTACCATCAGGCATATGCCCTGCTCGTCCCGTAACTCTATAGGTATTGTAAAAAATGCTTAAAGATTATGCGCGCCAAAATGCTGTCAAATTTATCTAGGTCGGTATTAAAATCAGTGTAGAAATTGGCGATAATTGTCGACAGACGTCAATAAACTCAAAGTGACCTGGTTAAGTATTACCCTAGCTTTGTTATACGACTGTATAAGTAACTATATTTCATCCAAAAAGTTTTGGTAGAGTTTCAAGAGCCACAAAAAATTTGAGACTTTGCGTGACATCTCATTGAGAATTAGGAAGCTTATAATATAATAGAGAGAATCCCGCAAAAGCCATGTATTGTTTTCAACGTTAACTAAAAATTAATTTCTTTGACAAACTTTACATCCTACTAATATTATTAATGTCAAAGTGTGGATTTTTTCCGTTTGTGGTGGTGGTCAGTTTGACCTGCATAGTTCCCTTTTCTGTTATTTTCGACGGATATAACGCCTATACGCTATTCCAGACTATAGTAATATAAAATATCTGTTACAAATTTCAATACGATCCAATTAAAAGTTCTGATGTGATTGACCAAAAAACATCCAAATATCCAAACATTGACATTTATATTGTTAGAAGAAGGTAGGATATAGTAGGAAAAGTAGAATATATCTAGTTGTTGCAGCAGTGGCCAGTCCAGTCTACCACGTCTCAGGGTATAAGCTAAATAAATTATTTCGTGCAAAAACCGATGGTGCTCATCCGTCTCAAGTTTAGAACACGAGAAACAAGATCTGTAAAAACGTTCGTCGCGTTTTCCCGCGCATTCTAAGACAGACACATATTACCGCCATTTTTGTTTTGTCTATGGTACATGGAAAATAAAATAACAAAGGCCACATTTGTAGAATGAATATTATGTAACACGACCATAAACATTGTATAGTGGAGTTTAAAAGACTTATTTTCGTTATAAAAGTAAAAAAAATTAAGTTAAGTTAAATTAACGTTAACACGTTGACAACTGTTAGTTTTTTTTCGTTTGACGTTGGACAAAAATGTATAACATGATTATTTTTTTAGTAAGTATTTTTTCCTACTAACATTATAAATGCTAATTATAAATGCTAAAGTTTCGATGCTAATTGCCCAATCATGTTGGAACGGCTTAACGGATACATAGTACATAAGCTACTTTTTATCGGAAAAAAAAACAAGGAAATAGGAACTATACAGGTGCCACTAGTTATTGATGTCAATTAAATTCAATTTATAATCTCACGGTAGTTTAGGTAAGGTTGGTTTGTTATCTGACGTCAATAGATTATAATTTGACGGTTTTTACAAACAATTTTACGGTGACCATCAAACTTTATCCATCAAACTGAAATAATGATTAAAAGTGGCGGTGCTACTTTTATTTGCTAAGTTGTGTTTTAATATTTATAACGTTATTGTTTTAAAATTTTACAATAATACTTCTAAATTACTAAGTTTAGCTAGGCCATAGCTTAAATCTTTGAAAAAGATTACAGTTGTAAATTGTAAAATTTAGACCATAGAAAAGCGTTTCACTACAGTGAATTTTAATAATAATTATTTTATTTTTATTTTTTTCAATTTTTTTTGTATATCAATTGTGTTAACAGCCTTCAAATTCCGACATACCTACTTTACAAAATGTAGAGCAAGATAATTCTAAGTCAACCTGCAAAATACGTGACACAAATTAAAACAAAATTATAAAATGAGACTTGATAAATTAAACTCAACAACCTAACAGATACACAGGTTCGACAAATAATACGTTTGAACACGTATCGCCAACGTTATCTTAAAGCAAGCCTAGTAAATGCAAAGAAATAACTTTTGTCTTAACATTGGCTTATTCAGAGAGTTGGTATCAAATTTTGGGTAGCTATTTGAGGATGTATTTTGATATTTGGATATAACTTGACACATAGCTCTTCTATTATACCGCTAAACAGAGCTGAAGACCTGATTGACGAGTAGCGGACCTACCTACCAAAAATTTGTTACCAGCTCTAGGAATATTCATTGAAACTTATATACTCTTTTGTATATTACGACTATTAATTTCGGTCAAATTGAGAATAGATTAATATTTACGTCCGTAGGCCGTATTCGACCACTTTTTATTTATATTTGTTATGTAGGTGTAATAAAGAATTTTTATTATTATTATTATTCACTCATTTAATAATCTGCTTAATCTCTAAGTTTTTTACAACAAAAATATAAAAAAAATATAAACATTATAAAAAACTTATTATTATTATTATTATAGTAAATAAATGCACTAAAATTATTTGGTGGTCCGACCGTTGTAATTGTATATCAATAATTTCTGACAGTACCAATTTCTCGAGCTCCATCGTATGTAATAAAACTCATCAAAAGAAATAAATTCTTGCCATTAAAAGTTTAATCGGTCCTGATTCTAGCTTAGGCCCAAAGCTACCGGACACGTTTCTTTATTCCTAGGGCTGCCATTTCTATTCTCAGTATCGAACTATTCATAGACAATAATAAGGCTTTAGTATTTTGCTTGGGCCTGCTTTTGTTTTTAACTATTATGAATTTGTCTCTGGATATCACTATATTTTATCTGCGAGCTTTAATTAGGACGATTTTGACGCTCAACGTCAATATTTTATTAACACGAGTATTTTCTTAGCCGTTTTTTTTTTCAAAAATATGACTACTTTCATGACTCACGTAAACCTTGAGATAGGTTAGTTTATATGTTTGGGATTTGGCAGCATATGGCATATAGGGTGTTTTCTGTGATCTGTCTGTTTTAGCTAGTTTATTTTTAAAAACTAAAAGTTATTTGGCCCTCTGAACTGTTTTGGAAGGGGAAAATCTTGTGGTTTCGAGTCACTGTCGTCAGCAGCGTAGTGTCGGAACAGAGATGGAGTAACGGAAAGGGAATTAATTGATCATCCGACGTTTTTCGGATGAATTAAATCATGTGAGTTTGGGTAATCAACATGCGCAATAGTAGTATATCTATACAGGCTTCGATCGGAGGTCCTCCTTATTATGACTGCCAATTTTTTGCCAATGCCATGGCCTCGTTCGACAGGTAAAGTTTAGTCAAAGGACTTGAGAAAAAGTACCTATATTATTAATTATTATTTTGTCTAAGTTATACTGGTTATAACGACATCATAATTTACATATAAATATGATGTCGTTCATCATACTATCCCACGGCTCGGGCTTAGAGCTCTCTAAGGACAGAATCAAAACACTAACATAAATAGTTGACTGTATGTTCCTACTGCTGAGACTTACAGTGTGAGAGTCAAGTTAATCCATCTAGCTGGCAAGAGCGAGGTGGCGAATGCTTTTTTTTTTAAATTGATCTAGGTATAATAGCTGGGTGTCTGAGCTAAATACGGTGACAGCTGGTGGTAGTTGGAATCGTAAGATCGATAATCGGGCTGACTGGAGTGGAGAGGCCTATGTCCAGCAGTGGACGAACACAGGCTGATGATGATGAGCTACACCTCCACTACCAATCTAACTGTCGTTACCGCTGAAGGCGCAGGACCTACAAGAACCTAACCCTGACATACGTAGGCTAATTATAATGCCTACATCTCACTCATAGATATTGACTGATGAATAGAGCCACAAAAATCCGGCTAGTTCGGGCACTTGTATTCCGCATATTTTTGTACGCCGCAGAAACGTGGACCCTGTGGGAAACGGAGAAAAAGAAGATAGACGCCCTAGAGATGTGGTCCCTGGAGGAAAATGCTCGGAGTCTCGTGGACTGAATTCCGTACCAATGAGTCTATAATTCGAGAACTCGGCATCAAGTAGCGTTTGGCCTCGTATCATCACTGCAAATGGTGCAATCTCGTATCCACCTTTTTTGGGCACGTGTGCCGCCGAGGAGAGGTGGTTATTGAGCGAGCGATTTGTAGTCCAGGGAAAGATTGAGGGTACCAGGCCACGAAGAAGATCGCCTATGAGGTGGACTGACCAGATAAAAGCGGTGGTAAATGGTTAATCATCAGTACATTAATGCACAAGAAAGGCGGCCATCAGAGAGGAGTGGCGACGTGTTGTGAAGCTTGCCACTAACACCTGAAGTGATGACCACGACCACCCTGTCAAGAGTGATACCGACAAAGAAGAAGACATCTCGCTGGTATCTGCAAAAAACGATCTAGCAAAGAAAAAACTATCGAACTCATACATAGATATCATTCTGAGATCTGGCAGCAAATTTTGGGCAGGTATTTGAGGTAAGCTGTCTGCCTCTCGGCTCGGTCGGTTCAATAGGTCCTATGTGCATAAAAAAGTTATGGGAAGATCCACTTTCGCCCGAACAAAATAAGGTTCAAAAGCAGCAAAGGTGAACGTGTGACATGTGTCACTAGCCGATGTTGAAGGGCCGTAGTCGAATGACCAATGACCGAGCCGAGAGGCAGATAGGCAGACGTTACGGTGGTCGTCCAGTCTTCCATCCCTCTTTCTTGTGAACACAAGAAAGAGATGCACCATGCTCTACGATGTCTGAAAATTCGGTCTCCAGGCTTGCGATAAAAGCTATGCAATAGCTTAAAAACTATCGAACTCATACATAGATATCATTCTGAGATCTGGCAGCAAATTTTGGGCAGGTATTTGAGGTAAGCTGATATGTAACTTGTTACATAGCTCTCCTATTAAAACCCAATATGGAGCTGCAGACCAGAGACTCTACCACCTAACTAAATCTGTTTTGGCTTTCATATTGCTCTATCTTTCCTTTTCGCTTGAAATGAAAGAGACGGTAATAGCACAACCAAAGCAGATTTAGTTATGCGGGAGACCCACTGGCTGGAGAGTAGCGCGGCAAAATGACATGGCCAGCCCTAATCGAGAATCCTGTTGTGAACGAGTTCGCAACGTCAGATCTCGAGTTATTCTTTATATTTATATCAACGCAGTTATTGCTGCGTATACACGTGCGGTAAAGGCGTATTCACATTGCAGCGATTTGATAGGACGCATGTTTTGCCTTGCGACTTTTCAATGAGATAAGAAAAGTCTTGATTAAAAACCATACAAAGGTGCAAAATTACAAAAGGAAACTTAACTTAAAAGATATACAAGCTAAATTGCAAAAAAAAATTGGCACTCATAGGAACTGGCGATAGAAGTGAAAACTTATAACTCTTATAACTTATAACTTAGAATTTGATAGCTCATTATAAAAACTACGTGAGTGAAACCGGAGGGCGCTTCTAGTCTGGAATAAATCTTCAAAACATTGTCGTCTAAACAAGTCTTCTAAGCATGGCCATCTAGACTAGATAGGTTAGATGTGTAAATGTGTAATGGTAAACATACGCAGCACGCCATAGCCATTTAGAAATCCCAAGTTCACCCGAAGATTTGTTTCATTGACGACTGTGACATTTGACCGCAATACATAGCCCACGAAAAATCGGGTGTGGTGCGTCGAAAAAAATTTCATTTTTTTTTTTTCGAGTCGTGATAGCTGGCGAGTTTAGTGTGACTGTGGCTTTACTAGTGACGCGCATATACGTTTAGTTTGTATGCGGGCAAAAAACGAAATAAATGGTCGGTGAATGACCGCTGCGTTCGCGGTTGGGGCAGGGCAGGTTTCTGATGATGCACAGCTCAGTACGAAAGATCTCATTATTTTGATATATATACGTAGTTGCTATTGGTATTTATTACAAAAGGTTTTTTTTTGAAGTGAAAAGTTCTTTTGGTGCACTACACAGGTTTTCGTAGGCTGTGAATGAAGCTGATCTTCACTTACGGAAGTGAAAGAAATGTTCGGGTGAACTCGGGACTGCCGAGTATGCCAGAGCGAGATAGACAGCCAGTTCCTGCTATCCTCTGTCACTGTCGTGGCATGTGTTTACTACATAGATGAAGAATTTTTTTTGTTACGCAAAAAGATCAACAAAGCGAGTGAGCGAGAAATCATTTTCAAGTGGAAATCGCTCAAGAGAAGAAGAGAAAGTGAATGAAGTAACGTCATTACAATATTTTAGTATACCCGAACGTAACAGTCTGATTTCGTCGCGGTGAAAATCGTGTATTTTTTAATTAATCCTTGTATTGCAGACGATTTTATTAAATTATTTATATTATGGCATGTTCTGTGCATGAATGTGATACAAGACGATATTATAATCCGAATCATTACACTAGTCACCAACACATGTAAATATGATTTTTTATCAGGTCTCCGAGCAGCCTTTGTGTGTCTTTTACATTTGACGTCTTTGGTTTACTATACTATATTCAATTTGTGTGTAATCGTTTTAACTTTCAATTGTTTAAATTATTAGATAGTTTTAAATACTTAATTTCTTATTCTAGTTTTCACTTCTGATGTGCGGTCTTAAGTACAGTTATTCTTTAATAGGTACATTTCTGTTTTCTGGTTTAAAAAAATGTTTAAAAAAAGGTTAATTTAAAAACTGGGCAGCTTAAACAAATAGGTTTTAAAAGATTCTGTCTTTATTCAATTGGTTACTTATGTTAAGTGACGAAGCGGTAAAATGCTGTTACTTGGAACATACTGATTCACTGTTGATTGGAAGTCACCCAGATTAAATATACGAGGAAATAAACAACACATTTCAAAGTGAAGATGTTTATATTACGAAAGTAAACAATAATAATAAATAAATATTGGTTGACATTTCACACACAACACAATGTTGCCCAAAAACTAAATAAGACCTGTACTATGGGAGCCAGATAGCTGATATAATGCTTAGTACCAGGGTGACCGAGCTTTGCTCGGTTTAAATACTAAAAATACTTAGATTCCTACAGATATAAGGCTCCAAGTAATAGATTTCCTTAAAAAAAAAAGAAAACTTGAAAAAAAAGAGAGGCCGTCTGGATTCGAACCCGGAGCTACTATTATGTTGTCGCGTCACGCGGCGAAATTTGCCTTCGCATTTTACTGTATACTGTGACACTTTTTCATTGTCTAAAAACGCACATATTATATGCGTTTTTTAAAAATGAAACCTAGTTAGATCAATTTATCGTCCCCGAAACGCAGGGGGTTACATAATTTCATCAAAATCGTTCGAGCCTTTTCCGAGATTCAGATAGGTATATCTATACAAGAATTGCTCGTTTAAAGGTATAAGATACTGTTGTAGGTATATACTTACTTATCATACATAGACACTAAATTCAACTTAAATTTGCGTTTCTTTTGACGTGCACGACCGTCGAAGATTTCCGAACCGATTTGTCTTTCAAAGATTTGACAGGTTTTTCTCTCGCGTACCTACTTAAGCCTGGAATACATTTTATAATGCTATCATTATTTAGAAACCGCCATATTTTAACTACACTAGTGTGCGTAACTCGATTCGTACAGAAATTAGTCACTGTCGCTCAC
Source organism: Ectropis crepuscularia (assembly GCA_963693475.1). Lineage (NCBI taxonomy): Eukaryota > Metazoa > Arthropoda > Insecta > Lepidoptera > Geometridae > Ectropis > Ectropis crepuscularia. The sequence goes on from OY856361.1 coordinate 5,332,396, forward strand.
ATGAACTGCGCGAAGGCAGTTTGACAGCTTTTGAGGCGCATTCGCTTTTTGAATTGTGGGCGTCAGTTTTTCTTTTTTCGTAATTCGATTTGGCTGCCAGTTGTGTCTTTTTTTTTTGGCTTCGCAGAACTTGTGTATTATGCTATACGCGGGAATGCTAGTCTGCTAGTCATGCCCGCTTCGCTTGACGTCGCGTATAAGGTAGATCGATGGCATCGATTTAAATCTCTGTTGTCTTGATTAGTCATTCCCTTAGGGTTGATGCTTTGGACTCGTCTCTTTAACTTTTTTATTGTGATGGGTTATCTGGAGTTTGTAGATTGTACTGGAGAATGTTATGTTTTATTATTTGTCTTGGTATGATTGTATAATATTGTATAACCAACAATACGATTCGTTAATATCATTTTACCTATAGCTGTTGCTTACTATTTCACGCAAAAACTATCGAAAGAATATAAATAAAATTAAGATCAGAATAAGATGAACGGAGATAGATAGAATTAACACATAGGCTAATTTTAATTTCGAAAAAATAATGAGATCGGAAACTAAGCGACTGAAACCGAAACTGAAACTAAAAGGGGTCCGCCCCTGTTAGTTTATAAAATAATAAGATTTTAGAACTAGCAACGCATCGCGGTTTTACTCGCGTAGTTCACGTTCTCCTTGTTTTCTCAGGATAAAAAGAGTACCTAGGTATATGTGTTACTTCAGACCATAGGTAATATATGTAACTGCATCCCAAATTGCCCGATCCGTTTCAAAGTTCCGACGCGACTGCCGGCGCGAGAGCCCAGATCAATCAAATTTACATCCAAATTTTGATATTATGTATCAGCAGAATTTTCTAGAAATTAGCAGGTATCGCAACACAAACACCAATAAACAAGTAGCAACAACCGTATTGCTATCGTCATAAGGTCACAGTTATAGCTCATTATCGAGCAACACTCTATAATGACTCACGACCATTTAAATGTACATTGCACTTGTCTGTTGGTAGCTAGCTACAATGTTATATTACAATAAAACTTCAATTGTTTACAGATTAACCTTTTAAAGTTATTTTTTAGAATACAAATACCTAGCAGTGGTTTTACCTTCATAGTTCCTATTTCCATTGTTTTCCTGAGATTAAAAGTATCGTATGTGGTATTCCAGACTATAATTCAACTGTGGTCTAAGTTTGAACCAGATCTGTTCAGTCGTTAATTAAAAAAAAATTGGCAGTCATAGGCCCTGGTATCTGTTGCCCTGGTACTGGCACCTAGGGGCAAACGCAACTCTTTTATATTTCTGTTGTCCTGGTATCTGGAGATAAACGCTGGGCTGTTGGAGGTAGGTAATCGAAACTCTTTACTGTTTCTGTTGCCCTGGTACCTACCTGGCCGTTTTTACCGAGTTTACACGAAGATTTCATATCCGATCCGATCCATTATCATATCCAAGCGTGACGATTGATGAATCCATTTCACAGCCCACGAAAATTCTGTCTATAGCGCGCCTAAAGAAGTTTTCACTTCAATAAATGTTATTGTCAGCTTGTGGTGTCCTAACATTTTGCAATGGCCCATTTTTCCTCCTTACACTAGTCTATGATGTCTATTGTTCGCCATTTTGTTCAGTGCTATAATAGCATGGGGCGCAGGTTGCTTATCATTAGGTGGATAGTTTGCTTGTCACTCTGTACTGTGAAAGAAATTGGCAGTCATAGGAACTGCCGATAGAGGTGAAAACTTGTAACTCAGAATTTGATAGCTTTGGAAACTAAGCGGGTGAAACGAAGGGCGTGGCCAATGGCAACGGTCCCGGGTTCACCCGAAAATTTCTTATCATTGTCGAGCGTGACGCTAGAATTCAATTCACAGCCCACTAAAAATCTGTCTGTGGCGTGCCAAAAGAATTTTTCACTTCAAAAATTGGCAGTTCTAACTGCCGACAGAAGCGAAAAATTGAAACTTTTAATTTTAGTAAACAGCAGTAATGTTCTTTTCTATTTTTTTTAATAAAAATGTTACACAACGTCACTTGTATAGCTACAGACTCACTGCCATTACGTATGTCGGTAACGTAAGTTCACAAGAGACATCCAAGAGGCGTCTAACACCCACTTCCCGCTACGCTCCAACGCTACGCCGCTACGTTAACCCATAGAATTATCCTCTTAAAAAGCGGTCGGTAGTAACTCCGCTAATGAATTAAACTTCAAATTTTTGTAGGTGTTTAATTGACTGGCCTCGTGGCTTAGTGGGTAGTAACTTTGCCTGACAAGCCGAGGGTTCGATTCCCAGTGCAAATATTTGTGTGATGAATTCAAATATTTGTACTGTGTCTGGGTGTTTCTATGTACTAACGTACAGCTATATTATGTATTATATCAGCTATCTGGCCGCCATAGTACAAGCTTTGCTTAGTTTGGGGTCAGATGGAGCTGTGTGTGAATTGTCCACTATTATTTATTTATATCTATCCATCTGTTTATTTCATCGTTCTTGGCTGCTCTGGCAGCCTTTAACCTTATCAATCACACAAGTAAATCCAAGAAAGGTCGACATTCAAAATCGTCGGCTTCCTCAGACATTTCTCTCCAAAAGGCACTCACTGGCCTTCAGAGAGTCCAATTTCTGAGATCACTGACCGTCAGACGAGTTTGCTTACTGATACATTTACATATATCTCATTTCATTTAATAATATCTGCAATATTGTAATTAACTGTTTTACCTGTTTAACTGTATTTTTTTATTTTAACCTATCATACGATACATTAATTTTCTGATTAATCCACAATTCCACATATTATTTACCTTTAGAAATTATCTTCATTTAAGTATTTATTTTCCTGTGGAAATTATCTGAAATAATCCACACAATACTATCCTCTGTAAATAATCTGAACTGATCCGAACATAATTATCCTGTGTAGATTATTAGAAATTATCATTTCTCTCTGGAAATTATTAGATCAATTTTTTTTAAAGTGAAAACTTCTTTAGGCGCGCCTAGACAGATATTTTGTGGGCTGTGAATTGGATTCTAGCGTACGCTCGGGTATGATAAGATATCTTCGGGTAAACTCGGGACCATGGCTATTGGCCATTTAGAAATGCGTCAGCCAATGGGAAATGCTGAAAGGGCGTGGCCTTGGCATCATACCATGGCCATCTAGAAATGCATCAGCCAATAAGAAATGCTGACGCATTTCTAGATGGCCAGGCCATGATGCCCAGGCCACGCCCTCCGGTTACACACGTGTAGTTTCCAAGGTAATCTTTTTTTTTTTTTTTTTTTTTTTTTACCTATGATAGGTTCGCACTTGACCACCATCTCGCCTGATGTTAAGCGACGATGCGATCTACGATAGAACGTGCTTACCTAGAAGAAACCGATTCACTCTCGATTTGAAGACACCCAGATTGTAACCATCGGGAAAAACCCACTCAGGCAACGCATTCCACAACCTAGACGTTCTTATCACAAACGTGGAGTCAAATCTCTTCGTTCGTGTTTTTGGAACATCAACCATGAAACGATGTCGCTTTTTTGAGATACGCGAATTCCGATAGAAGAAAGGGCAAGGTGGTATTAAATCATATAGATCAGTTGCACACTCTCCGAAGTGTATCCGATAAAAAACCGATAAGCTAGCAATCTTGCGGCGATGATCGAGACTTTGAAGTCTTTTACGCACAAGAGTGTCATTGCCTATGAGCCTTTTGGCACGTCTCTCAATCAATTCCAGAGTCTCCAGCTGATACTTAGCCGATCCATCCCAAAGGTGCGAACAGTACTCCATACAGGATCTAATCTGTGCTTTGTACAACGTGAGCAACTGCTCAGAGTTGAAGTATCTTCGCACCTTTGAGAGGACACCCAGTTTTTTGGCGGCTAATTTAGCCTTAGACTCAATATACGTGCCAAAGTTGAGCGTCGATGACAAAGAAACGCCCAAAAGCTCGAGATGGTCAGTAACCGGCACGGATACGCCTCGAAAAGTAGGAGCCAGTTCGAATGGACTCCTTTTAGCGGAGAATAAACATGCCTGTGTTTTTCCTTCGTTAAACTTGGCCAAATTGGCATCGCCCCATGTAGAGACTGCCTCAAGGGCCAAGTTCAAACGCTCGACCATACCTTCTCTCAGTAGCTGAGTTTGTTGTCCACTAGCTCTTGCGCTGGATATATAACTCTCTACTACGGTGCTATCATCTGCGTACCCAACGATACCGGGCTTCAACAGATCATTGATATGTAGTAGGAAGAGCGTCGCAGAGAGTACCGACCCCTGAGGAACTCCGGCATTGATAGCCATTTGATCCGACGAGCAGCCATCAATGACGACTCGTATGGATCGATCCCTCAAGAAGTCCGATATCCACGCAATAAACCCAGGTGACAAACCATAGCCCGAAAGCTTGCTTATAAGGCCATCATGCCAAACCCTGTCGAAAGCCTTCGAGATATCCAGGGAGACTGCAAGTGCTTCCCCGTGTTTCTCGATAGCTTCACTCCAGATGTGGATGACATACGCTAGAATGTCTCCGGTGGACCGGTTCCGGCGAAACCCGTATTGCCGGTCACTGAGGAGGTCGTTCGATTCTAGGTATGCCAGGAGCCTGTGGTTTAAGACACGTTCCATAGTCTTACAGAGTATGGACGTGACTGAGATGGGCCTGTAGTTGACAGGGTCAGTACGACTGCCTTTTTTGGGCACAGGTTGCACGTTAGCAAGCTTCCACGACTTCGGCACTTGCCCAGTTTGGAGAGAAAGTCTAAACAGGCGTGTTAGTACTGGAGACAACTCGGGTGCACAAACCCTCAGTACTATGGCTGGAATTCCATCCGGGCCACTGGCTTTATTCACATCTAGATTGCGTAGCACTTTACGAACCTCCTTCTGGCGAATATGTATATCAGACATTACAGTCGGACTGCCAGGTGGAGTTGGGGGTATCGCACTACCAGCATCTAGATGTGAAGATTCCGCAAACTGAGACGCAAACAAGTTTGCCTTCTCTATAGCGGTGTGAGCCAGCGTCCCATCAGGTTTACGCATTGGAGGTAGTGAGGGGCGGCAGAAGTTCGATTCGACTGATTTAGCTAGGGACCAAAACGCTTTGCTGCCCGTAGGGTATGAAGCTAGTTTGTTCCCTATTCGACTAATATGGTCAAATCGAGCCCTCTGTAGAACCTTTTTGCATGCCTTAGCAGCCTTGTTAAACGCTTTCTTCTTCTGGTGTGTGTCCTTTGCCTTACGTTGTCGAGCATCAACCCAAGCTAGGTAAGCCTCATGCTTAAATGCTTCAGCATTTTTACACTGAGGACCAAACCAAGGGCGAGCTTTGCTGGATACTGGAACGTCAGAGTATGGTATAAAATATTCCATAGCCGTTTGGATCACTTCAGTCACAGCATCCGCGCAAGTTGAAGGATCACCAGAAGAAAAGCACAATGACTGCCATGGGTAAGACGCAAAAAAAGAACGCATCTCATCCCAATCTGCTAACTTGTATCGCCACAACCGCCGGTTGCCTCTAGGGCTTGGATCGGGTGGATGGTACATTGATACTGACTTCACCAGACAGTGGTCGGAGCTGCCTAACGGAGAAGATACCGCCACGGAATATCGATCTGGATCAGTTGTCAGCAGAAGGTCTAAACAATAAGGAGTATGCGACTCAACGTCAGGTACCCGAGTGGCCCCTTGGACCAGCTGGGTCAGGTCTAACGACAAAGCTAGCTTTCTCGTTTCCTGTCCAGCGTGGTTAGTGTCCCGGTATGGGAACAGCCAATCTTTGTGATGGCCGTTAAAATCCCCCAGCAACACTAGTTGGGCTGATGGGTACTTTTGCTGAGCCGCATCCGCCGCCTCACTCAAATATTCCATGAGCCTAGTTGTCTCCAGATCCCCACTGTGCGACCGATAGACACAGGCATACACAATTTTGTCTATGCCTGTGTCTATCAGCGCCCAAAGAACAGAGAATCTGGTGTCCTCAAGGTTACGGAGACGCCGACAGCAAATATCGTCACGGGCGTACAGGCACACTCCAGCACGTGGCTTAAAGTTGTGCTCCAGCGTGTACCCAGGATATGTTAGGTATGCCACGTCCGACGGACGCCCTATCTGCGTCTCCGTAAGAAAAAACAGTGATGGCTGCTCAGTCTCCAGATGGTGGTGGACTGCTGTGATATTTGAGTGCAGGCCTCGGATGTTCTCGAGGTGCACTTTAAGAATCAAGGAGTGCAGCCGCATATGAACTCTATTTCTGTTTTTAACTTTTTCCATTGTTGTTTGAGGGTGAATTACGGTGGGAAAACGGAAGTAGAACGAGGCTACATACTGCTGACCAACGGCCACAACACACAACACGAATACATCTATGGGAAACTAGCCTGGAGACTGCGGGGACGCCCGAGCCCCCCCGAGGATGTCTATCTGGCCTTGATATCCGGTCGCCAACCGGCAGGATAGCGCATCCCGGGATTTTTCGCTAGATGGCGGGGCAGCCTTTCATGAGGGGCTAGCTCACTACTTGGGCCCCCTACTGTCTGCGGTCGGTCGCGGTAACCGTGCCTCGGATCCCGCTACCCTCCACGACTAGCTTTCCGACGCAAAGTATTGTTGTGTGGCATCCGGTCTTGCAGTTATGCAGCAACTGTTCTGACCCGTCTTCCCAAATGGCGTCATCAGACAACATGGCCGGAACACGACTAGGTCGCTTGGCGGCATGACTTAAGTCTGATGGGTGGTCACCAACCACGGCCGAGGCCTACCACCGGTATTTTTGTCAGCTGTTTAGCACCACCCAGGGACCACGTGTGAGGTTTCTATTTACAGGTGCTTTCTCACGGACGAAGCTGACACAGTCCCCAAAAAAAAGTCCCCAAAAGAAATCTATCAAATTCTGAGTTTTAAATTTTCACTTCTATCGGCAGTTCCTATGACTGGCAATTTTTTTTTATAGTATAGAGTGACAAGACGAGCAGGATGGAAAGCAACATGCCTGCCCATACCAGCACAGTGACACGCAGCTATTGGAACAGGTAGAGTCCAAATCATTACCTAGCACTACGGTCGTCACCCTGAGATATAAGGACGACTACGCTATTTCTACGAAAACGTTATTTCGAAAAAAAGCTCGCGACTTTCCCGCTCTTGATGTCCTTCGTTTCGTCCGATACAACATTGTTTGACGTTTAAATGTTCTAAGCATACTCTACGGACAAAACGACGGATCGAAGTAGAATCGAAGTTGGAAAATCGCGCGTTTATATCGAAATTACGTTTTCGTAGAAAGAGAGTAGACGTCAAGGTATTTTATCTCTTAGCCCAGTACTTTGCCAGTTATTCTACTACCAAGCAGTAGTGTAAACATTACCATAATATCATATTATTTTCCTGTGGATATTATCTGAACTGATCGACACATTATTTTTCTAAAGCGGTCTCTGGAAGATATAATTTACGCGCTGTGGATAATTGTCTCGATTCTCTCATTAAAAAAAAAAATATTGGTGGACAATTCACACACAACACCACCTGACCCCAAACTAAGCAAAGCTTATATGATGGCGGCCAGATGGCTGATATTATACTTATATAATTTTAAATACATACTTATTATACATAGAAACACCCAACACCTTTCAACATCCTTGTCAGGGCTTTGTAAATTGTTTGATTGTATGTACATATTTTTCTGGTTCATAATAAAGTGTTTCTGTCTGTCTGTCTGTCATACAAAATCCCGAGTCCCAGCCGCGGGAACGCAATGTTTATCTTTTGAATTTAAATGTTTGCACTGTGTCTGGGTGTTTCCATGTATAATAAGTATGTATTTAAAACTATATAAGTATTGTATCAGCTATCTGGCCGCCATCACACAAGCTTTGCTTAGTTTGGGGTCAGATGGTGTTGTGTGTGAATTGTCCACCAATATTTATTTATTTTTAAATTTTTACGTAGATTTCCAGCTAAATATTAACAAGCAAAATATCTGAAAACTTCAGTATAAATTTGTCTAGCCAGTTTAAATGTCATGTCTGGACACAAAATAAAACTGTCCCTTTTCTGTTACTATAGAACGTAATTGGATTAAGGATTTAAAAGTTAGAAAGTGTCTAGTTTCATAAGCTTGTAAAATTAAGGTTTTATGTACGTTTCAATGTTACTGGATAGGCGATGATTTAGGAAACATCGTGATTACGTTGGTCAACACATTTTATAAATAAATATTGGTGGACAATTCACACACAACACCATCTGACCCCAAACTAAGCACAGCTTGTACTATGGCGGCCATATAGCTGATATAATACTTATATAGTTTTAAATACATACTTATTAATACATAGAAACACCCATGTTATGTTATGTTGACTAATTCGATATACTTTTTTGAAATTATAGACTAACTAGCAGCGCCCCGGGGTTTCACCCGCGTAGTTCCCGATCCTGTTATTTTCCCGGGATAAAAAGTAGTCTATGTGTTATTCCAGACCATTATCTATATATCTACCAAAATTCATCCAAATCCCTTCAGTAGTTTTGACTTGATAGAGAAACGTGGATGAAACATCCATACTTACAAATGTTCGTTTGTTCATTCGTTTATAATAGGGTACAATCCTCAAAAAAACTAAGTAGCCCGTTAGTTAGATTGCCAAAAAATATTGTACACGTATTTTTTCTTTTGTTTCACAAAAAAAAAATTTCGAAGATACAGCGCTTCGAAGTTTCGTGTGACGTCACTTGTAAGCACGATTTTTACTCACGAGTGACGTCGCGACCCCCCACTCTCGAAGTTTGATGGTCTATATCCTTGACGATTTTTAATATTATGAAAAAACAAAAAATACGTGTCCAATATTTTTCCATGATCTAGCTGATGGACTAATTAGGATAGTGTATTTTTGACCCCGTCCGGTACCCTATTATAAATAAATATTGGTGGAATAAGTAAATAAATAGTGGTGGTATAATATTAGTAGGATATGCAAAAATGACAAAACATTAGAGTTTCGGTCAGATGATAATTGTAATTGGGTACCTACCTGTTTAAAAAAGAAATTAAAAACAAGCAATTTCTAAATTTCTACTAATATAAAGAACTAGCAGCTCAGCGCGGTTTTACCCGCGTAATTCTTGTTCCCGTTATTTTTTCGAGATAAAAAGTAGCCTATTTGTTCTTCCAGACTATAATCTAACTGTTTTTCAAATATCAACCCGAACCGTTTAAACGTTACGACGTTATAGAGCAACAAACATCTAAATTTTCCCAATTATATTTTTAGTAGGATTGGACATCATGAATCGTATACTAGTGACTCCTCAATACTAATTCAATAGTAATTTCACCAACAATATAAACATAATTAGTAACATTGGGTATGTTTTCGCGAATACGAGTTCCGTGTTTACGTGTTGGTTTGTTTGTTTAAAAATTGTTTGGTTATTTTTAATTGAGATATTTAAAACAGGAATCGATTTCATTTGTTGTGGCTATGAGACACGGATGTGATGAATTTTCAGAGTTTTTTCAGATACTATTACGAAAATAAAATTAATCATAATAGTGGATAAATACACATTGATTCTAAGTGGGTGAAGTTGAGAAGAAGGTGAGGAAGAGATCGCTTTGACCAATAACGCCGCTCTTTGGTCTCCTAATCACTTAATCCTTTGAAATGAGAATAGTTGGTCTGAGATCATGGACGTAAAAAAAAAGTCGGACGTAGTCTGTGTCAAAAACTGTGTCTATAAAGTCGGCCACATATGCACGTGTGTGTTGTCACTGATAGGCTGACAAGCACACATACACACAAGTTTGCGCGTGTAATGACCCACTGATGTGTGTATGTGTGCGTATCAGCCTGTAAGTGACATCGCACACGTGCATATTATGCGGCCGACTCGATAGCCACAGTTTTTGTTTTAGCGAGACTACGTCCGACTTTTTTTAGACGTCCATGTCTGAGATTGAATCACAAGTTGTATTTGTTACTGTTTTGTAAATAATCAATTTGCTCCAAAAAAAAACTAAATCGGACTTCAATTCACATTCGACCAAATTTCGTAAGAATCTATCACTATATCGTTTAAATACATGAAAGAAAACTTTCGTTTTCTGTTCATATCTCAAAAACCGCTCCACCGATTTCGATAAAATTTATATGTGATCACCTTTGAGTTATGATCAACCAAACAAAAAAGAACTATTAAAATTGATTCACAATTGGCAGCGTAATCGCATACATACAAAAAAAATTACAGTCATACGAATAGCTTACTTTGGAAACTACGCGGGTGTAACCGGAGGGTGTGGCTTGGTCATCATGGCATGACCATCTAGAAATGCACCAGCATTTTCCATTGGCTGACGCATTTCTAGATGGCCATGCCATGATGGGCAGGCCACGCCCTTTTGGCATTTCCTATTGGCTGACGCATTTCTAAATGGCCAATGGCTATGGTCCCGAGTTTACCCGAAGATTTCTTATCATACCCGAGCGTGACGCTAGAATTCAATTTACAGCCCACGAAAAATCGGTCTAGGCGCGCCAAAAGAAGTTTTCACTTCAAAACATACAACCGATAACCTCCAACCTCCAACTTTTTTGAAGTTGGTTAAAAAAAATTACTTGGTGGTATTAGATTATGAATATCAGATGCATACTCTCCGAAATGTATCCCATAAAACATCGTCTGCGACATGACGATGTTCGATAAGTAAATGTCATTTTTTACAAACCGGGTAAGAGTGATTCTCAATCTTATACCGAGGGTTCTGTACCGTCCCAAGTTGTCTGTCTATACAATCTATGATAATACTTGTAGTTAGATAGTTATGTATGTGCCGTATTCAACTGTCTACGTTGAATGGATAGTCGGTGCCGAATTTGGGTTCAATGCTCTCTCCAATGTGTTACTCTAATCTCAGGTTAGGGACAAAGGAGATAGGAGGGGAGGGAATTGATTAAAACGTAGGTGTGCTTAGAGTAGAGGAGTATTGAAATCTAATATATCAAAGATCGAAGATTTACTCAATTGGGTGTAGTTTCTAAATTGCAGGTAATAGGCGAGACGACTATATACCTTAATATATATAAATCTCCTGTCACGATGTTTGTCCGCGATGGATTCCTAAACTACTTGACCGATTTTAAATTAAATTGGCACACCGTGAGCAGTCTGGTCCAACTTGAGAGGTAGGATAGTTTTTATTTCGATTAATAGTCTTTAAATAACAATATCCGAGCGCAGCCGGAATGGGCCGCTAGTATACTATATATAATATCTGTCAGTTCCATTATTGTACACGTATTTTTCTTTTGTTTCATTAACAGTATAGTAGTGATAGGACTCTTAGCAGAGTCCACCTGGGGAAGTACCACACCTTTGCCAGTTATTCTACCGCCAAGCAGTAATGTGCCAACATTATTGTGTTCCGGTGTGAAGGGCAATGTTTCCAGAGAAATTACAGGGCTTAGAGATATAACACATTAGATATCAGGGTGGCGAGCGCAGTGCAGTGCTAGATAATGATTTGGACTCTTCACGTTCCAATAGCTGCATGTCACTGTGCTGTTATGTGGCAGACAAGTTGTGTCATCCAGGCACATGTCCTGATCGTCTTGTTACTCGTTATTTAAAAAAGTTAGTCCTTAAAAGTTTCGTGTGACGTCACATCATGGTACGATTTTTACGATAAAGTGATGTCACAAGCCCCACTTCCGAAATTTGATGATCAACACCTTTGTCGATGTTTAATACATCAATTTAATAAAAAATAAACATGTCGCATCTTTTTCCATAGTTTACCTGACGGACTAACTAGATTGGTATTTTTAGCCAGTCGTCATCCCAGTGGCATTAATAAGATTAGTAGGTACTTTTGTATTATATACTTTAATCAATCTCAAGAAGATTGATTACAATACAATTTCCCTTCTTATTCGTAGCAAGAAAGAGTATCTAATACGTTAACACCGTTAATTTTAAGCCAGAGTTTTATAAATATCTTGTTTTCCCCGCTGTTCCATAGAATTCCTTATAATCTCGAGTTGTGAGAAAGAATCTAACCAGATATAACAAAGACGGGTCGATACTCAGTTTCGACCTATAAAACTACAAGACGAGGGTGGTCAGTGGGGGGGATCAAAGAAAAATTTCGATGTGGCATTTTTGCCAAACTCTCAGTTTCGCTTGATCAACATTTGTTTGATGAATTGGGAATATTGATCTTTATCTAGGTGTTTGTATGTTATGATATATATGAAAAAACAACACGCATTTAAAATTGTATTATATAAAGTGTGGTGGTATAGTAGCTGGAACGGCCACCATAGAATCGTGAGGTCGTTGGATCAAATGCCACCTGCACCACTGAGTATTGTAGCTGAATTTAGCAGATATAGTTTGTTTGTAGCACTGGCTTTAACGGTTGAGGAAAATATCATGTACCGAATGGTTTTTAAGAACAACAATTTCCAAGGATTTGTGTCATGTGCCACCCGTACTTGGCCAGCGTGGTCGGCCGTGGGATCAATTAGCATGTGTATTTTTAATTAATCGGTTGTATATTGGAATATATGAAGTTGGTCCTACATAATTCAGTTTCTTAAAAACGATAAAGTTAAAAAAAACAGTTTGTATAAGACATAATGTTCCAAGAATTGGTTAAAAGCTATGAATTGGCATGTAGTCAGAAGTCAAATAAAGTCAATTACCTACATATCTTATCTATAATAAAATAATCTGTCTCATCCAAGGCAGATAAAGGCAAAATTATAAATTACTGTTTGTGTGCTCCTTTTTTATAATGTTTATTTTACATCTATAGTAAAAAACTTAGAGATAACGAAGAAAAATAAAATACAGAAAAAAGCTAAGTTTGACGAGTTCATAGTACCTATGTAGATTCAAAACAAATGGAACTAATTTTATTCGTTTTTTTCAATGATTCTTATTCGATTCCAAAATAATAATCGTGTTGGTTTTCAATCAAATCTATTTATATAAGGGGTTGTTGAAACTTAAACTTTGGGCAAAGTTTTAACTTTGCTCAAAATACCACATCTATCCCAAGATGATTTCTGCACTGAAGGTTGATCTAGACGGTCAAAGATCCCTACGGAAATGTGTTTCGCAATTTTTAGGGTTCGAGAACGGACTAGCACTTTATTAGCTGTTTATCGAGATATGAACTCTAGTGTCATAGAAACAGGTACTATAGTTCTATAATTATATTAATTATGTATACCATGCTTTTCAAAGAATCATTAGCTTTTATTCTGTTGTCTACTATCGTATCCTATCCTACTTCCTACTATATCCTACAAATATTATAAATGTCAATGTTTGGATATTTGGATGTTTGTTGCTCAATCACGTCCTAACGTATGAACGGATCGGGCTGAAATTTGGAACACAAAGAGATTATAGTCTGGAAGAACACATAGGCTACTTTTTGTCCCGAAAAAAAAAACAACGGGAACAACGGAAACGGGAACTTCGCGGGTAACACCGCGGTGCTATGCTAGTATTTTATATTTGTAAAAACAAGGCTTAGGTTGCGAGTAATGGCGATAACATTTCACGAGTGACGAGTCGTATTTGTGTTTTGTTTCACAAACAAAAAATGACGAAACTTCAGTGCTTAGAACTTTCAAGTGACGTCACTTCATTGTATGATATTTACGAAAAAATTACGTCACAATCCTCCGTTGTGGAAGTTTAATGCATTAATGTACCATGTATTAATTCTAGTAGTGGTAGGACTCTTGGCAGAGTCCGCCTGTGGAAGTACCACACCTTTGCCAGTTATTCTACCGCCAAGCAGTAATGTGCAAACATTACTGTGTTCCGGTTTGAAGGGCAATGTTTTCAGAGAACTCACAAGGCTTAGAGATATAACACCTTAGATCTCTGGGTGACGAGCGCAGTGCAGTGCTAGGTAATGATTTGGATTCTTCATAAATTCATTCATGTTCCAATAGCTGCGTGTCATTGTTCTGTTATGTGGCAGGCATGTTGCTTACCATCAGGCACATGACATGCTCGTCTCGTCACTCATTATTAAAAAATAAATGAAAAATAAAGGTACCATGGTACCTTGATCTGGAATCGACTAAGGTAGAGTCGATTTTTGTAATATGATTAGAAATTTGAAAATGTAGCATTTGTGTGATTCCAGACTATATCTATGAACTATATTTCTTCCAGATCCCTTCAATAGATAGTTATTGCTTCAAAGAGTCACACACACACATAGGTACAAACTTTCGTATGTTTATTCTATACTATAATCTATCTGTGTTCCAAATTTCACAACAATCCGTTCAGACGTGACTGAGCACTCAAACATCCAAACATCCAAAGTTTCGCATTCATAATATGATTAGGATTCTGTACTCTCTCCAGATTCACTCTCGTTGCCGCCCCCGGCTGCGCTTGGCGCGGTGCCAGCTCTAATTTGTGACTATTAGCGACTTGTTCGTCTGTTTGTTGCGATGTTGCGAACTGCCACTATGTAGACGTTTGTTCTGTAAATACCACTTTCGTTTATTACGCTAGTGTCATGAGCTGTAATGACTTGGTGGAAGATAGTTTGTCTTCCAAACGAAAGGAGTTGGTGTCTAGTAGGTACCTTTGTAAGTAGGTACCACACTTTTGCCAGTTATTCTGCCGCCAAGCAGTAATGTGCAAACATTACTGTGTTCCGGTTTGAAGGGCAGTGTTTCCAGAGAAATTACAGGGCTTAGATATATAACGACTTAGATCTCTGGGTGACGAGCGCAGTGCAGTGCTAGGCAATGATTATTGAGTCCAAATTTTGGACTCTTCATGTTCCAATAGCTTCGTGTCACTGTGCTGTTATGTGGCAAGCATCAGGCTTGCCAGGCAAGGTGTTGCTTACCATCAGACACATGTCCTGCTCGTCTCGTCACTTTTTTATTTAAAAAAGAAAGTAATGTGTAATATACTTTAAACTAGCAACACCTCGTGGTGTTACCCGAGTAGCTCCCGTTTCCGTTACTTTTCAGTGATAAAAAGTAACCTATTCATACCATATACCCTTTGTCTACACCATCGTTATTGTGGAATATTTCTGAACTGTTATTTGTATCATACAGCTAGCCACTTTTGAAATTATCTACTCTGTGGAAACTCCATGGAACTCCTTGCTCTATCCTCCATAGTGTCAACGTTTGTGAAATGTTACTTCTGCATAGGATTTAGCGAAAATGAGTTAGTTAGTTTAGCGAGGTCTTTTCCGCACCTAGCCTGTCTATTGTGCCATTGTGCGTGATACTTCCCTTTACTCCAACCAGCCCAGGCCGTCCCAGAAGGCAAGCATCCTGTTAAGGTTGCGTCAAGAATCCGGAACAGACGACGGTGATTGGAGGAATTCTGCCCGTTGATCTGCTACTACACTGCTGCACTCCACAAGTACATGCTGTGGCGTTTCTTCTTCCTCCATGCGAAAATGAGTTACCATGACAAGCTGCTATGCCGAGGGTTACTCCGCGGGGCAAGTAGGTACACAAAAAGGGGATTTAGTAAGATCACAGTATAATTATCAGTAATAGTAGTAAAGTCCCGTGATTGGTCAAGCCCGTATCACAAACACGCAATGCTAAGTAGATATCGGTAGATTATTCCCATATCGATTAGATAATGTTGGGTAGTTGAAGTGGAAATTATTACTACAGGACTAAGCTGTAGGTACGCGTATATTTTATACAAGGCCGTAGTTTTTGTTATAAAAGTCCAATGAAAGTTAGAAATAAAATCTAACAAAATGGGTAACTGGTTTCGAAATTCTATCTATGAAATTATAAGTAGTACGACTGTTATACCACCCGTTATGTTATCCATATTATTACAAGCATTTACTTACTACATATTACTATTGTAAGTAAATGTTTAATTGGCTACTTATAATAATTCTTGAGAAGCTGAGTCGAGCTTACTATTAGTTGAGATCTTCGACTGTTAATCTTTGTTAGATTAACGCTGATTTTTCAATTTTAAAGTTGTAGAGTATAGTTACAAGAAATATTGAGGTGTCTAAAGTTTATAAGTAATTTAATTAACAAAAAAATACAATTTTAAATTTAAATTAGGGCCGCTCTTTACTAAAGTTCTTGCTAAATTATACATTCTGAATTCTAATTGAGTAACACATTTGACCTTTTTCGATTACAACGAATGTAGCGTTCTATAAACAAATAGCCCCGCCATTTTGGTCCGTGAAAAAACATTTGAAGGCGGAACTAGGTTGGGTTTTTGTTCAAATTTCGAACTGCGGCCCTCCAATAGCAAGCGCGGGCGGAGCCTGTCAATTCCGCTGACTTGATGTGGACAATGACCTTTTTTGTTAGTGATGATTTTTTACTTTTTTTTTTCGGGATGAGTTTCGTAGTTGCCAGTTTTTGTCTGTTTTTCGTATTGTAGTTTACGTTTCGTTTGATGATTTTTAAATTCGTATTCGGTGCGTTGGCGTTTTGTTCAACTTTTTTAGGTTGTTTTTAGACAATGTGTATTGTATTGTGTTTCAGTTTGTTTGTGCTGTAGGGAAAGTTACCTTTAATGTTACGTGTAAGCTAACATATGTGTGGAAGGTTAAACAATATGGACCACATTTTTCATATATTTCATAGCGTTTTAGCGATAATAATGGAGACGATAGTACCTACTTACATATATGTACAAAGGCATTATTTGTTCTTTGCTTAATGATACTTTTATCTGTACAGCCAGTAACTACACAAAAAATATAACTTCAATAGAATAAAATTAATTAATTTATGTCCCAGAAAATTCAAAATAAGGCGGTATTTTGAATTTTCTACTTAATAACATTGTTCAAAAGATATTTTTAAAAAATAGGTAACAATTCCTATTAAAACAATAATGAAACCCCAATTAATTTGTGATGGACGAGCAACAAAAACGGATGTCTATAAATATTATTCAGTATCGAAAATTATAACGGACGAAAAATAGAACGAAAACGATGAAGATAAAAATTTTATTCTTTAAAATATTTTAGCAAAAAACTGACCAGCAGAAAACCATCCCGGCCAAAGCGAGTCTGGTAACATAAAACTGGTAAAACAAACTTAACGAAACTCATAAAAATCGTTCTAAAAATCCGACCGACCAATCTAATCAGACTAACTTCTATAATAGGGGCCATAAAGGTCGCTCCACACCCCGGGACACGCCAACGCACGATAGCGTAAAGCTGGGGTCACACTTGGCGGTGCCTCTTACCTTGATTAGATCGGGAATTTGTGGCGGGGGTAAGGGTGCGGCCAATGTTACCTGGTCACACTCTTACACTCTTTTCTTACAAAAATTAAAAAAGCTAGTTTCGATATAAAAATAATTAAATAAAAATTGGCAGTCATAGGAACTGCCGATAGAAGTGCAAACTTATAACTTAGAATTTGATAACTTACTTTGGAAACTAGCTAGTGGCCTAGCCATCATGGCATGGCCATCTAGAAATGCGTCAGCATTTCCCATTGGCTGACGCATTTCTAGATGGCCATGCCATGATGGCTAGGCCACGCCCTTTCAGCATTTCCCATTAGCTGACATATTTTTAGATGGCCAATGGTCATGGTCCCGAGTTTACCCGAAGATTTCTTATCATACCCGACCGTGACGCTAGAATTCAATTCACACCCCACGAAATATCTGTCTAGGCGCGCCTAAAGAAGTTTTCACTTCAAAAATTAGACACATCCACTTTTTGTTCGGAGATAAAATCTTTCAGGCTCGAGGCACTGACATGTTTATATGGCGACGTAGCGTCCGAATGTCGATGGCATGCACGATGGCGTGACGTTTTTTGGGTTCCGTAGCCAAATGGCAAAAAACGGAAGCCTTAAGATTTGTCTTGTCTATCTGTCTGACTTCCTGTCCGTCCTTATGTCACAGCCATTTTTCTCCGATACTATAAGAACTATACTTTTGAAACTTGGTAAGTAGATGTATTCTGTGAATCGCATGAAGATTTTCATACAAATTAAAAAAAAACAATAAATTATGTACTTATTGGCCACATCAGGCTTGGTGATAAAAAGTGGACCCATCCGGGCTTAGTGGTAGGTATTTAGTGGTTCTCTCGTCTGAAGTACCTTGTGCTGTCGCTATTGACTCTTCGCCTTCATTCTGTACAACCAGGATTGATCCACGACCCCACTCAATACATAACTTATCCTCCTCTCATTATGTCGACAGATATGTCCTCAACGCATTTACCATAAAATAAATTGACTCCATATTTAACATAAAAATGATGTCCAATTGTTTTCCGTTAACAACATTTATCAGTTGATAAGGACAAAAATAGATTTTAATCTTGTTTTTGCGAATTACCCAAAATATTATTAACGCCATTGTATTTTAATTAAAGTTATTAGGTAGTGTGTTTCGGCGATACCTTTCGACGCGACTTTCCTGTAACCTATGTACTCGGAACGGCTCTAATGCGTTTTTAAATGCACGAAGTTAAATTTAAGTTACAGGTATTGTTATGTATTAGGTAGATTACTATCACTTATAGTATCAGTCTTAAATAAAATAAAAATTAACTAGTAGCTCGGTTCGTCTTCTCTCGGTTATTGTCATTTGTCATATATATATAGACTAGTAACTGAGAGCTTTGCTCGGCTTGAATATTAAATATACTTAGATAGATAAAAGACTCCAAGAAATAGAATTTCTTAGAAAAAAAAAGAAAACGTGAAAAAAAAGAAAAGCCGTCTGGATTCGAACCCCGAGCTACTAATTCGTGACCGCTATGACCGCCCGACTTCCCATCTGAGCTGTCGCGTCACGCGACGAAATTCACCTTCGCCTTCTAATGTCTAATGTGACAGTTTTTCATTGTCTAAAAATGCGTATAATATGCGTTTTTTTTAAATGAAACTTAGTTAGATCGGTTTATCGTCCCCGAAACCCCCTGCATACATAATTTCATGAAAATCGTTCGAGCCCTTTCCGAGATTCAGAATCTATATATATATACAAGAATTGCTCGTTTAAAGGTATAAGATTAATCGAAATAAAATCTATCCCATCTTTCAAGTTGAATCAAACTGTGTGCAGTTTGAGTTAAATCGTTAAGAGGTGTGTGTGAGAGGTGTTAAGAGGAGCACATTGCAGACACACAACGGGATGTCGGCATGCATAATTTTTATATTAAGATTAATTAATACTCTACAAATAAACATAAACCGAATTCAATTTAAAATTAAATTCAGACACTCGAACAAATTTCATAAGAAGTTGTTTATGGATAAGAAGTCGTCCAGTTAAATGAAATTAAATTTTAGTTTCATGTTGATACTTAAAAATCTCGTTTTCGATAAAATTTACTTCTAAAAACATCTGAATTATGATCTACCAAACAAAAAAGCTACGGCTAGTTACGGCTGGTCTAGTCAGGAGAACGGCGCCTGCCGATCCGGAGACCCCGGGTTCAAACCCCACACGCACCACTGTCTTTTCGAAGTCATGTGCGTAATGCCGCCAACTTAAAACGGTGAAGGAAAACATCGTGAGGAAACCGACATGTACCTAGAACCTTTCGAAGTCATGTGTCATCCACCAACCCGCACTGGGCCAGCGTGGTGGATTATGGCCTTAACTCTCTCCTTGCGAGAGAAGGCCCCGAGTCCCAGCAGTGGGAACGTTTAGTGGGCTGTTGATGTTGATGTTGAAACAAAAAAAAAACATCAAAATCGTTTTACAATTGGTGGAGGTATCGCGTAACATACTAGTACCTACATACAAAAAAACAAAAAGCCGAATTCAGAAACAAAATTTAAACGAGAGAAATTTTTTTTTTTGTCTCTTAGTAGAGTCCGCCTGGGGAAGTACCACACCTATGCCAGTTATTCTACCGCCAAGCAGTAATTTGCAAACATTACTGTGTTCCGGTTTGAAGGGCAATGTTTCCAGAGAAATTACAGGGCTTAGAGATATAACAACTTAGATCTCTGGGTGACGAACGCAGTGCAGTGCTAGGTAATGATTTGGACTCTTCATGTTCCAATAGCTGCGTGTCACTGTGCTGTTATGTGGCAGGCATGTTGCTTACCATCAGGCACATTTCCTGCTCGTCTTGTCACTCTTTATTAATATATATATATATATATATATATATATGTGTTGTGTCTAGATGTTTGTAGTTCAATTACGCATTGATAACGAAATAAGACTGACTTAAATTTAGAATTCTACCAGAATTTACACAGAAAAATATGTAGTGTTTCTTAAGAGTAGTATTTTCTCAATTCTACACAGACTAGATCGCGTGCAGACACTAGTACATTAAATATTTAGCGACGTGTTTACTTAACATAGGTACGTTTGGTAGGAAAATACATTGAATTTATTTCTGACGTAATTAAGCAGAAATTTGGATTAATTTTATAAATATTTTACCTCCCTCAATTGCATTATTGACTTTATCCTTACTTTATGGATAGTACCTTAATGGTAGTAATGCAGTTTTACAGAGTTCAATGACATTTAAACAATGCAACTTTGACTTATTGAAGTGAAAACTTCTTTAGGCGCGCCTAGACAAATTTTTCGTGGGGTGTGAATTGAATTCTATCGTCATGCATGTCATCGTCATTCATCGGGTATGATAAGAAATCTTCGGGTAAACTCGGGACCTTGGCCATTAGACATCTAGAAATGCATCAGCCAATGGAAAATGCTGAAAGAGCCTGGGCATCGTGGCATGGCCATCTAGAAATGCGTGAGCCAATGGGAAATGCTGACGCATTTCTTCCATGCCATGATGCCCAGGCCACTCCCTCCGGTTACACCCGTGTAGTTTCCAAAGTAAGCTATCAAATTATGTGTTATAAGTTTTCACTTCTATCGGCAGTTCCCATGACTGCCATTTTTTTTAACCGACTTAAAAAAAAAAAAAATATATATATATATACGGTCGAATTGAGAAACCTACTTTTTTTTTTAAAGTCGGTTAAAAATGAGGAGGTTCAACAATTCAGTTGAATGATTTATGTTTGTTACGCGATAGTGAATCGATTTTGATGGTATTTTTTTTGTTTGATAGATCATAGTAGAGAGTTGACCCCACATTTTATCGAAATCGGTGCAGTAGTGAATTACGAAAAAAAAAATTGATTCATGTATTGAGACAAGTTGGATTAAATTTTTTCAAAAAAAAAATTGATTCATGTATTGAGACAAGTTGAATAATTTTTTTTCGAAAAAAATAGTATCGTCTGTTTGAGTTTTGCATCACAGATGTAAATTTTTATACCGATTTAAGGTTACTCAAAAACCTGTCAGTTTTTTGGGTAGCTTAAGCTTAAGTAAGCTAGTACCTAAGGTAATCCTAAAAATGTTTGTTGCTCAATCACGTTGGAATGGCTGAATGGATCGGATAGAAACAGTTTAGGTTATAGTCTGGAATTCCATATAGGGTACTTTTTATCACTGGAAAATAAATAGAACGAGAACTACAAAAATCAATCAAACATAAATCATAATTCATATAATTTTTCATTTGAAACGCTGAAGACAAAAATATTCCATAACATTACAAATGCGTCATTGAAATTACCTTAAGTTTTGTAATAGGTACAGTAGCGAATGTATTGAGTATGAGGTATGAGTATTAAGAACGTTCTTAACGTATAAGTTCGCCTCAGTGTTGTGATTCAATCGCGTCTGACCTACAAAACGCGTGAACATACGCCCACACCCACGTCATAACGCTGAACTGTCGTTTAACCTGTGCCTATTATTGCCCACGATACTACAGGGTGTAAGAAATAAAACATTTTTAAAAAAAAAATATGCAAAGTGTAACGGAAAACAGCGGAGTACTTCACTAAATAAATATTTCGTATACGTTAGAAACAACAATTTTGATATTTAAAAAAAAACTGAAATCGTTTTGTTTTTTTTTTGCCTTGAATACTTATGTGCTTATCGGTGTCTACGGTGTTAGTATAACGAATAAAATAACATTGAGACTTTTTTTATTAATATTAAACATTATGCAGTTTGAAAGGCAAAATTTCAACAAAAAAAAACGGGACATATAGATAATCTCTATGTGATGAGTGCAGTACAACAGTGCGCTCTTTGATGACTCTTTATGTTGCAATAGCTGTGTGACACTGTGCTGTTTTGAATAAGCATGTTGCTTACCATCAGACACATGCCCTATTCGTCTCGTCACTCTAAACCACACACAGGCACACACTTACATAGGTAATAAGCTCCAAACACGTCAAATTTCAAACATCTACATAGTCGTTTTGTGCATCCATTGTGCTAAGAATTAATTTAAGAATTAAATTAATTGCAATTAGTAAACCATTTCGAAAAACACTATGACACAGATGTTTTATGTACTACTATTAATTATGTACCTAATTATACATTAAAAAAATAACCTTTCGCTACAACGTAGTTTGCATTATGATTATAAAAACTACTTAGTCCGTCAGTTAGATTATTAAAAAATATTGTACCCCTACATTTATTTTTTGACAAAAACAACGAAGATACAGGGCTTGGAGTTTTCGAATGACGTCACTTCATTGTACGATTTTTGACGATGTGACGTCACAAATCCGGAGTCGGGATGTTTGATAACCTATATCTTTGTCGTTTATTAATAATTTGATAAATAAAAACATGTGTCTCGTATTTTTCCATAATCTATCTACAAATAGGAAAGCTGTATTTTTGATCCCAATTCTAAAATTACTTTTGCAATGGGGTTACTAGTATCGTGTATTTCAAATACGTAGGCTTATGACACACCTTGTATACCTTTGCCCACGGTTCTATCGTATGTTCACGCCTTTATTTGCCCACGCTGTTTGCTCGGTGTGCACGCGGCTTTACCTTAATTGACGCGTTTTAGCTAAATTGGAACGAGAACTTTTTTGTTGACTCGACGATTCTTTGAAAAGAAGTTACTATTTTTTATTTAAAATAAAACATTTATTTTTCAAATCTACAGATTTTATAATTAACGATTGTTACAGAATCCGATCTCGGTTAGGCCGGTTAAATGTTACCTAAGAAGAAATTAGTAAGCTTAATATTTTCTGCAAAAAAAAATTTTTTTTTTCATTAACTCGCTTGATTGTTTGGTTCTCTTTATTTTTAACCGACTTAAAAAAAACCTACGGTTTACGGTTCGGTTGTATGTTTTTTTGTGTGTGTTATATGATAGCTCCTTGAGTTGTGAATCAATTTTATTGTTTTTTTTTTGTTTTGGTAGGTCATAGTTCAGAGGTGAACCCTTATTACATTTTTTTTATCATAAATCAATGTGGTGGTTTTTGAAATATGGTCAAGAAACTAAAATGTACTTTCGTTTATCTGGATGACTTAGTAATAGTATCGTATGAAATTTGGTCAATTGAAGTCGGTTTTTGTCATTTCGGAAAAAAAAATTACATTTAACTTTACTTTTATCAACATTTGTTTTTACTTCAGTTACTTCATTTAACAAGAAAACAAAAATATACAAAAAACATTTAGCAAAATTTTTGTGTGATAAAGAGTAGTAGGTCGAGCAAGTCCTGCGCCTGATGGTAAGTAGCACGCCTACCCGCTACTTATAGCACTCATCACGCAGCTTCTAAAATATGAAGTACTAGCTGAATCGTGCGCGCGTTGCTACGCCATCTATCGAAAATTGGTCGTAGGTACCAATTCAAATCTAGAACAAATTTGGTAACCTAATACTCTAATGACGCAACCTTTTAAAAGACACGTGCTGTCACGCAAGGAAAGCTCGCAAAAAGCAATTTTTTCCCCGTTTTTGTTACATTTTTCATTCATGCTCCGCTCCTGTTGATAGTAACGTAATGTCAAATAGCCTAAGGCCTTCCTCAATAAATGAACTATCCAACAGAAAAATAATCTTTCATATCGGTCCAGTAGTTCTCGAGATCCTAGCGTTCAAACAAACAAACAAACAAACTCTTCAGCTTTATAATATTAGTATAGATGTAGGTATTCCGCTTGGATGGAATAAGCTTGGACCCAGCAATAACTGGAACCTACTTAGGACGGATATCTAAGAATAGATTCTCAGTAAATGCTCTAGATTCTACGAAAATAATGTTTAATTATTTTGTCAGTTAACCTTAGTGAACTATTTATTTGTCTAAATAAATGTTTTATTTTTCAGTTATAATGTTGCCTCACTCAAACATTTAACGTGATTTATCTCTGCTCTGTATCTTTTTCTGGAGACATTCCCCTTGAAACTGGAACACAGTACTGCTTGGAGTTGAATAAGTGGCACACAGTAAATATTTTTTTAGGGTAATACCTACGTTCTGAACGTCATAAGAACGTAAGTCGTAAAACCAATCAAAAACCTAAAAACAAGTCAAAACTATTATTATTATAATTATATATTACTTTAAGGGTCCAGTTTTATACGGAATAAGTGATCTATTTCATATGTAGGTATATTTTTATTTGAATATAATCAAGTGAATTTGTTCAACCGACTTTATGACAAAAAAATAGGTATAAGTACAAAAAGCTGAAAATTAATTAAACCTTTTGTTTTGTCGAATTCGTTCCAAAATGATTTTAAATACATATTTATAATGAGAGTAATTTTAAAACAAAATTAAGGAGTTTTTTTTATTGTAGTATAGAGTGACGGGACGAGCACGACATGTGCCTGATAGTAAGCAACACATCTGCCCATAATAGCACAGTGTCCACGCAGCTATTGAGACATCACGAGTCCAACTTATTACCTAGGACTGCGATCGTCAACCAAAGATCTTTGATGATTTATCTCTAAGCCCTGTAATTTTTCGGGAAACATTGCCCTTCAAAAACCGGAACACATTGTTTATAATTATTTTTATGTAAAGTCGGTTGAACATATTCACTGTAATTTTTTTTCACTTGACAATTTTAACATATTCACTGCGATTTTTTTTCACTTGACAATAAAAACCAAAGCAATCAAAAACAACACCAATTTCGTCCATAATGATATCTAAAGGAAAAGCATCGGCCGCACGCACTCACTCACACAGACGCAGCGACGCACGCGTGTTTACACGACGACATCCGACACGCACACTAAGACGAATTGTTAAAAACGCACTTACGCACACCAACGTGCGTTCGAAGGACACGATGGGGAGTTCGACGACCTCGGTTTTTTGCGAGGAACAGTCGCACCGTATACTGGGGACGGCGAGCATTGGCTGTTGCGACTTTTTTTTAACGTTTTTTTTTTACAAATGCCAAAAGATCGTTCACTTATACTCTCGTATGTGAACTCTGACGATAGGGATGATATCAGGTTCTTATGCGATAAAATAAATTCAGTTTCTCTGTTTTTTTTATAAGCTGAATGGACTGGCTTGGGACTGTTTCTTACTAAGTAATGTAGGATATAGACTAGGTCTGAGGTGTAATATGCTTGATTTTGTCTCAGTGAAATTTATACGTGCGTTTGTGTTTTGTTTATGTACACGTGCAGACAGAGCAATGAATGTAATTGTGGATTTATTTCGTTTTTAATTTACGTGGTTGATTATTCTAAATGATTTTCATTGATCAAAGTCATGTCCTAATTTTGTCCACCTTTATAGCCGAACTAAAATTGTTAAGGCCTTGCTAAGGCTATATTATTTTGAGCGTTATAGAGAAGACAGTAGCCAATTCATAAATATTTTAAATAGGATGTAGATACGCATCGAGTTAAATTAAAAACCAACACGTTTTTTCAACTGTACCTGCGAATATCGTCACAAATTTATATTATTTATCTGTCTGGTCAAGTTTACAATAATTCAGTTTATGTAACCACTTCGAAAACAGCATGTTTAAAAGTGGTGACACATTAAAATAAATGTTATCTTGCACAAGTAACCAAAATTTGTTACATCAGCATTCTCTCTTTGTTGTTTTAAAACATAGAATCTCTATAAAGTGATAGAAATGGAGAATTGATTATGGTCAAACATAGTCTGTATTTTAATAATTTTAGAGAGTTTATAATTTTGTAGATAGTGTGTTCATGTTGCTTTGGCCCGTTCACTTTGATCAGGTCTTTAATTATGTTTAAGTCGAATGTTCCTTTATCGATTAATTACGATTCGTACCCATAATTTATATTCCCATTTCGATAGCAAAACCGATTACTTATAGTCTTATGCGTTTTATTTCTCGTTTGTATTTAACTTTTAAATGTGCGTTATCACGCGTTAACGTCGACGAATGTTTAATGGTCCGGTACGTAGTAACTAGTGTTTGTTCTGTGGTCCGATTTTGTTCCGGTTATACCGGGTAGAACCGGTAACGGGCGGTTTTTTGCCCGATGCCGTTAACTTCTATCAATGTAACGCGTTCGACATCTGAATACGAAATAAGAATGCAATCGTCGGGTAACTGAACTCGGGAATGGCACTATCGGGTAATAACATCTTAGTTTACACTTTATCTTGTCTTATTCTTTTTGTTCGTAAATGGAACGTTTGTTTGAAATGTATTTAAAAGACTGTAGATCGAAATAGTTGCTTTGATCTTATTTTGTGCACAAAGCTGGCTTCAGTTGCGACAAGTTTATGTATGAACTTACTTATACTAAAACACATGTTTTATACCTTGCTTTTTCATGGCTTCAACTATCTACCGCATTAGAAACACAAATGTAGCAGGTGGATATTTTTTTATATCATAATTTTTATAAAACTACTAGATAAGCCCCTAAGGTATGTCGTTAGTGTTTTAGTCTTCAAATTTCTGCATTTTTACGATACTTTTACCATCTTAATTAGTAGTAATGTATGTTAATTATTCCATATGTTGTTTTAATGATGATTGCTTAATTTTATATCCATCTTGTGCCTCATTAAAGTTTTTTCTTAAAACAGCATATGCAAAAAAATTAAGCAGCTTAACGAACTCTTTATCAGTAGAAATTAATTCATTGGGAACGGACGCTGTAACAATTATTGTTGTATACTTCTTACTAAAAAGTTATACAACATGATTCTTTGACATTTTCTCAGGCAAAGACATAAAATAGAAAAATCGCTGAAAATACTTAGTTTTCTAAAACACGATTTTCATAAAATGCGGATCATTTAAAGTGGACATTGATATGCATCATACGTAAGAAAAAAAAATGTCTTACAAAAAATATCTAATTAAACCAAAGTCCACTTCTCACAGCCCCGACTGTATTATTCCCCAACCTATCCCAACATTTGGCGGCCCTCCCCAATTCGTGCGCTAACCTACCCCAACGCACACCATGGCTGTGTGTGTATATCTGTACATAGTTACACCGTGTTACAGCGCACACTACAGCATTACATGTGTGCGTCTTAAGACGCTGATTCTTACTTTTTTTTTCGAAGGATTAAAATAGCCGCGATTTTGTAAAGTTATGTTCATAGTTTTGTGTAACACGATTTACCCCTGTGTTCCAGTTAATAAGCATATTTTTAGGGTTCCGTACGCAAAAGGTAAAATGGGAATCTATTGCTAAGACGCGATTACGAGAGACTGTATCTCGTGAATCTAGATATAATCAGTGGACATTTTCACAGATAATGTATTTCTGTTGCCGCCATAACAACATAACCCTAGTAAAAACGTATAAATATATAAAATATGTATATAGTTAAAGGGCTCTCCACACAACAAACGTTTTTTTTTTGCTCTTGTTTGCTCAATCTTGGTATTAACACTATTAACGACAATAGGTAAGTAGACGGCGAAAATATCTACAGTACATTTACTTACTTACTTATGCACTTTGAAAATCTATGTATATTACATATATCTATAAAATTAAATTAAATAAATCAAAAATTTCAGTGGGGCTCCCATACAATACATAAACATATTTTGCCGTTTTTATGGATACTCGTCCGGAACCATTCGTGCGCCAGACTGGTACGCATTTGGCCGATTTTTTATCATTCCATCCGGTTCCAAACATATTTTATCAAACCAAAACACTGTCAAATTATTATTGTAAGTTGTTTTAACATTACAGTGACTTAAATTACGTAAAAATCTAATAGGTACTTAATATTATTTCAAATGTACAGTTAGATAACATCTATATTTTTATTTATACCATAATTTTATAAAGCTAAAGAGTTTAATTGTTTGGACGCGGTAATCTCAGGAACTACTGACCACTGATTAAAAAAAAATTGGCAGTCATAGGAACTGCCGATAGAAGTGAAAACTTGCTGTTGCCCTGGTACTGGTACCTAGTGCCTAGGGGCAAACGCAACTCTTTTATATTTCTGTTGTCCTGGTATCTGGAGATAAACGCTGGGCTGTTGGAGGTAGGTAATCGAAACTCTTTACTGTTTCTGTTGCCCTGGTAACCTACCTGGCCGTTTTTACCGAGTTTACCCGAAGATTTCATATCCGATCCGATCCATTATCATATTCAAGCGTGACGATTGATGAATCCATTTCACAGCCCACGAAAATTCTGTCTATAGCGCGCCTAAAGAAGTTTTCACTTCAAAAATATTTCACCTTTGGATATTTTATGTACGTGATCACTATAGGCTTTATTTTATAATTATAATTTCGTGGAATTTCTTTGGTGATAGATTAAAATGTCAAATATTTTATGGTTTCTGCTTGTTACATTTGCGTCAATTCATGTTTTCCTACATGTAATATTGTGTGTATCATTTAGGTTAGTAGGGATGTACTGGTTTTGTAAACGTACCTATGCCAATAATGTCATATTTTAATATGCGCACAACAGATGAAATCTGCTGATTCTATAATACAATACAATACAAAACACTTTATTGGCACCACAAAATTGACAACAAGTAACACATTAAATAACAAACAAAATGGGCACAAAAGGCGATCTTTTCGCTAAAAGCGATCTCTTCCAGATAATCCTTTGGATCATAAGGAAACTAAATTTGTACATAATATTTTGGGCAGTGGTGCAACTAACGAAATAAATAAATACACATACTAATTTTATGCTATATGTATACATGATTTAGATTACATAATGAATATACAATATAAATAAGTATAAATTTATATGTATAATATATACATAAGAATATAAATATACATATATAACAATATATATAATACGAAACACAAAATGCCGAGAAGATAAATCAGTGAACAACTTTTGTCAGAAAATGCTGTCGAATCAGAGTCCTGAACGAAACTGCGCACGTCTAATGACCGCAGGAAGAGTATGAAATAATAGGTATTATCTTCGACCAATTATACCATAAATATATTGATCGAAGGGTAATTATATACAAATATCAATGCTGTGATGGTTCGACATCCAAACATCCCAACACTGACAGGTAGATATTTGTTTCTCAATCACGTAGTAACGTATAAACAATGAATGGATCGGGCTGGAATTCGGACAACAGTTAGATTATAGTCTGGAAGACCACATAGGCACGATATTTTCTCAGGATAAAAAGTGAGAAAAAAAAGTGTTCTTTCAGACTATAATCTAACTGTGTTCCAAATTTCAGCCCGATCTGTTCATACGTTTGACGTGATTGAGCAACAAACATCTAAACATTGACATTTATAAAATATTAATACAATTAATTATACCTATGACTCGCACTTACTGTACTCAACCAGTAGTTACTACATCACATACGACGAGTACTTGTCCAAGGATTCTCTTTATTATATTATTAGTATAGATAACATTCATTTATTAAAAACAACAGTGCGTTCCCTTCGACGGCCCATGTGCACTTCTTTGTGTTTGTGTGTCGACCCATAAACTGTGCGCGTGTGTGAGTGACCCACATAAATACGTATTATCCGACGCAAAAGCGTAAGTGTGCGTTAGTATTAACTTAAGTTGAACAAATTTTCGGCTCAATATATGTATTATAATAATATTTTTATATATAGAAAACAAATTTTAATAATAACATCCGATATATGGGTAAAAAAATAATTTGTAATGCAAAACCAAGAAGTTGGTATACAATTTTGTACACGCCCAATTCTTTCGCAGTGTGCGTGGTTCGTGTGTGTGAGTGACGTCTTCGCTCGGAATTTCAAGTTTGAAATTGGAATGAATGACGGTTAGGTTACTGACCTACGCCAATGATGGCGGTTTCTTATTTCGAACTTCGAATTCTGTTTTTCTTTAACTTTTCGTTTGTTCTGAAAATAGGTTTGGGTTTTGTGTAACTTGTGGGGCTTTTTGCGTAAATCGGAATGCGTCATTTCTTTTTTTGTAACAAAAACGTAATAAAATTATAAATGAAATAATTTCTTTAAAAGGATTGCTGTTTAGCGTAAACCTATAAATGATTATAAAATAAACTGGATAATCATTTGTGTAGCGAAAATAACTGCTCGTTCCATATATGGTTGTTTATGTCTGTCATACCTACATAGGTATGTACTGACATTAAATAACAATTATATCAGCTATGTATATAATATGGCTTCCATATTTGGCGATACAGCCGACATCACAATGAGTTTCATTTATCAATAGCATTTGGAAACCATGGACGTATAAAAAAAGTCGGACGTAGTCTCGCTAAAACAAATACTGTGTCCATCGAGTCGGCCACATAATATGCACGTGTGCGCTGTCACATACAGGCTGACACGCACACAACAGTGGGTCATTACACGCGCTACTTGTGTATATGTGTGCGTGTCAGCCTATCAGTGACAACCTGACAACGCACACGTGCAATTGTGGCCGACTCTAGCGACACAGTTTTTGTTTTGGCGAGACTACGTCCGACTTTTTATACGTCCATGTTGGAAACTAACAAAAACTCTATATTTTATGGTATGGTGAAATGCCAGTCGTCAGTTTAACTGTATTTTATTTGTAAGCGAACTGATTTTGATAATTTTTGAAGTGAAAACTTTTTTTGGCGTATACCTACCTACAGACAGATTTTTCGTGGGCTGTGAATTGAATTCTAGCGTCACGCTCGGGAATGGTAAGAAATCTTCGGATAAACTCGGGAAAATGGTCGTTGGCTGTCTAGAATTGTTTATTTTTTATTTCCTGTTTCTTATTTTTTTTTTTAACTTTCCATAATTATTTTGAAAATTCCACTCACACGCATTTGTTCGGCCTATTTGTTATATCGCGAATGAAGCCAAACTCTCGAGTCTCTTTAACGATTATTTAGTTAAATAGTTCCAGTTTTCGTAAATGAAAAAAAGAAAGGTATATTGTCATCTTCTTAATATATATAAATCTCCCGTCACGATGTTTGTCCGCGATGGATTCCTAAACGACTTAACCGATTTTAAATTAAATTGGCACACCGTGAGCAGTCTGGTCCAACTTGAGAGATAGGATAGTTTTTATTTCGATTAATAGTATTTAAATGACAATATCCGAGCGCAGCCGGAATGGGCCGCTAGTAATCTATGTAAATATCCATCTCTGTATAAAATTTAATTAAATCCATTCAGTTTTAGCGCGAAAGAATTTCTGATGCGCAATTATTTTTTATCAAGGGGTTTGAAAAATTATTTACTTATTTATTCCTTTGTCGTATTTTTTTTAACAGGCACTTCATTCAACCCTCCGTACTAAAAACACTTTTTGAAACTAGAAAAAAATACACAAATAAATACCGAAATACGTAGCTTCCGGTGGAAAAATTAAAAAGTTTTCCTTGACAAGGTTCCGTAGGGCCCTACTCGTAGAGAGAGATAAAAGATGCGCTCACCTTTGTGTCGGAAAGAGAGGGCAAGAGGGCGACGACCTTTAAAACAAATCGCGGGTAGAAAGGGTTCGGTTCTTGTACAGATAGCAAATTACTTGTTTACCCTAATTAGCTGTTTTTGAAAATATTAAATAAATATGCTCTTTATTGCGTCTAATTACTAATCAAATTCGTGTAACAAGTTTTAAAAACAAAAGACGAGAAAATAAAATCATACCTTTTTCAAGACAAATTTATATTTATGTTAAGCATTCAGCATTGTTAAAATAACAACTTAAGGGGGCGTCTAAAGCCAGAAAACGTAAAAAGGTCATTTTCGACGCCGCTCACTGAAGTTAAGAAACTAAAAACTATGACAAAAAAAAATATTGACGTGTGGGTACAATCAAGAAGAAGCACAATAACCGTATAGAATTTAAAAAATATATCAGAGTTTTTTACAATAAAAAATAAAAATGACACCGAAAAAACCCGTTTTAATTCGAGTACTCGAAATTATCAGCGATGACCCCACATTATTGTTTGGTAATAAAATTCCTATTTGTACGTTCTAGTAAAGTAACCGAACACTTCTTTAAATTTATGTTTAGTTATTGAGTAATTAAATAAAACTTGGTCAAAAATGGACTCCTGATTAAATATTGATTTTTCCTCCAAACTGTGTCATGCTATTCTCGACTTTATGTACATCACATTAAGAAACGCGTCGCGCGGGTGAAATCTGTTTTATTCCTGGCTTTAGGTGCACTCTTAACTACGTCTGACATTGTTTGGTTTGACGATTGTCTATTATAGTTGACAATATCGCCGATCTATATTTTTCTACAATTGAGTAAAACGAGCAAGACAATGCACCCGATAGTAAGCGACAATCCGGCAAATACAGCGAAAGTGCAGCGCAGTCATTTGGCAATGAAAAAATCAAACTACTTCCCAACATTGCACTGTGCTCATCGATCACTCAGACATTTAAAATCTTCGAACCTATAATTTTTTTAACAAAATTTGTCTTCCAACCAGTATTTATTTATTTTAGCTATTTTTATATTTTACTGTTTTGGCGTTAGAATAGTAGATAGAGTAGGTACGACACGGGGGAGTACTCCGTATACACTACAAAGAGTCTTATCAATATCGCCCAATAGGCATGATGACTAAATACAACTAATAAATAAATAATTAGTCAATCAGTTTTTTTTTAATACTATAATACTACATGTATTTTTTTAAGATATGTATCTATCTTTAAAAAATCAATAAACTAGCTAGCTTAGTAATTTCGAGTGACGTCACTTCATTGTACGAATTTTACGAAGACAAGACGTCATAACCTCTCATTCCGCAAGGCTGGTGATCTATAGTGGCGCAGGGCTCTACTAGTAGTTTGTAGTTTTATAGTGGTAGGACTCTTGGCAGAGTCCGCATGGGGAAGTACCACACCTTTGAAAGTTATTCTAGCGCCAAGCAGTAATGTGCAAACATTACTGTGTTCCGGTTTGAAGGGCAATGTTTCCAGAGAAATTACTGGGCTTGGAGATATAATATCTTAGATCTCTGGGTCACGAGCGCAGTGCAGTGCTAGGTAATGACTTGGACTCTTCATGTTCCAATAGCTGCGTGTCACTGTGCTGTCTAGTGGCAGGCATGTTGCTTACCGTCAGGCACATGTCCTGCTCGTCTTGTCACTCTTTATTTATAAAAAAACGTACCTAAGTTGTACGAATACTAATATTAAAATTGCGCCCTAATATTGTTTTTGCCATCAGTACCGTTATCTAGGCGCACCCTATTTCCAGTGTTCGTTACGAACCTAGACAGGGACCTAGGCGAAAAATTACTAGGGTGCACGCACACTAACATACGCCGTCGATGTGTGCGGCCCTTTACATGTGTGCACTCAGGGGTCATTCCGTTAATTAGAGAGGTATTTGTGGATATTCGTTTATTGATTTTTGTATAACTTTAAATGCGATTTGGATTTTTTTTTGAAAAATATTAGACAGGGTTTAATCTTGAGTGCCTTTGTGCCACGGATGATGTAACGTGGCCAAAACTTTGGCAGGTAATTTAATTTTGACTTGACAAATTTTGTCAAATCAACTAAAACACCATGAAACAAATTTTTGATTTTTTTCATAATTCAAAAACCGCTAAATAGATTTTGATAAAATTTCTATGGGACCATTCTATGAAGTATGTGAAAAATGATGTGGTGGTTTTTGAAATATTGACATAGATTGATTTTTTTACCTGGGCGACGTCATCGTAGATTTTACAACAATTATGAAATTTGGTCGAGTTTATTTTAGTATTTAGTAGTATTATTGTGAACTTGATATTCAAGGGTTAGCTTCCCGTATTCAAATAAGTATTGGTTTTTTATTTGTACAGTGTATGGTACAGGCTATTTTACTGACTATCAGATGCCAAATTTGCTCCATCACCCGAAACAAACAGATGTACAGAACCTATCACTGGTTCGTGTTTAATCGAATTAACTGAGCGTTAAGAACAAGGCACAAAAACTGCTTCCGCACCGATCTACTGCAGATCCCACCACAAAATTAAATCACGTCCACGGCAAAATCGTTGAACAACGTCAGTTTCATACAACGTCTCACGTTTGTTGTTGTAGAATGTGATAGTACTGCCGTTGATGAATGGTTATGAGTCGTGGTACGGTGTCTACCTATATATTATCGGCTATGTTTAGTGTAAGAGATACAGCACGCATGTTTGCGTCATTATGTACTTAATTTAACAATTTATTGGTGTTTAAAGTCGTAGTGGCTTAGTGGTTAAAGTGTCCGAGTTTTCAAGCGTTCGGTCGTTGGCTCCAACCCCGACAGAGTATTAAAGGTTTTTCGTCGCATTGAGTCGAAAGAGAGGGATAGGTATATAGATCACCTTTTCGTTGGTGAAAAATTGTAGTGGTAGGAATTTTTGCAGAGTTCGCTTGGTGAAGAACCCCACACCTTAGGCGAGTTTTTGTACCGCCATGCTGTAATGTGCAAGAAGGGCAATGTTTCCAGAGAAGTTACTTAGTGATGTAATATCTTAGATCTCTGGGTGACGAGCGCAGTGCAGTGCTAGGTTATGATGATATGGGTTCTTCATGGTCCAAAAGCTGCGTGTCAGTGTGCTCCTATGTGGCAGGCATGTTGCTTACTATCAGACACATGACCTCGTCACTCCTACCAACCTCTACAGCTACTATAAAAAAAAAGATTTCTTTCATTTAGGAGCGTGACGCTTGATTTCAATTCACAGCCCACGAAAAATCTGTGTGTGGTGTGCTAAAAGTAGTTCACTTCAAAAAGTGGTATTTTTAAGCGTATGTTAAAACAATTTGGTCAGTTACAGTTTTACAGAACGTGCCATATCATTCGCGGTCAGGATTACTGACGTCATTCTGTATCAGTTCTGTTGGTAGTTTGGCCCTCTGACTAATTCCAATTGTTATAGTTTTCGTGGATTACTAATTATAGAGTTCGGTTAGTTAACGCGGTTTGTCGTAATTGGAAGAAAAAAAATAGGTTTTCATTTATTTGAATTTTGGTAACCAACTGTGCAGAAAGGGAGCCTCTCAATTCGACTGCTTCTTTATGTTTGTTACCGCATGGCTTTTGACTGGGTAAACCAATCTTGAAGTCTTCACGAATAAATTGTATGGAAATCGGTGGAGCAGTTTTTATGATGGGAGTCCGGAGCCTTCTCTCATAAGTAGGTAATTATTGATCTCTACAAATGTCTGTTTCAGAACATGCCGGTTTCTTTATGATGCTTTTCTTGGCCTTTAAGGCCAGTGACAAAATTGTATATCTACACTTGAAACAAATTCAAAATAGATTCATTTATTCGAGAGCTATGATGCCGCAGAACACACACATAAAAAGAGACATGTCAAAACTTTTAACACCCCGTCGTTTTAAATTGGTTAGGGTTAAAACTTGGAGGTTTAAGCGAAATTTGAACCTAGTAGGTACTTTACAAATGTGAAACCTGAAGTTTTCGCTACTAGGGCGTCATAGCTTCAGAGAGTTCCATACGTCCATATTCCGATGAGAATAACCTATTTCTTTTCTGTACATTTCCAATTACCAATTCTATGGGCTTAATGGACAATGCATTATGAGGTCGCACAAGGAATCTCTAGAGATGGTATGAGATCTTTATTTTGGGCAACAAATTTTAAATTGGTTAGTACCAAGAAATTTGAAAGGCACTGCCTCTGCATTTGTGGCAACTCTTTGGCCACTTATGGAGAGTCCCGGATCGTAAGAAGTATATTTGGTATCTCGTCTACCCAGACATAAATAATGACATTTACTTGGTTTTGTCCTCATTCCCTCCGTCCATGTACAGAACTCATCAACATCATTCAACAATTCTTGACACTGTTTGGGATTGCGTGTAAGTATTGCAAGGTCGTCCGCAAAGGCTAAGATAGACTCAGTGTACCTACTTATTGTTGATTTTAAACCGGTAGCTCCATTTCTTCTCACGGGATATTAATTTGTCTACTAGAATATTTATAACTATATTAAATACTATTGGTGATAAGCAGCACCCTTGGAATAGTCCTACATTATATTGAAGCGGTTTTGAGTATTCCTTGTTTACTGCTATAACGAATTTTAAGTGATTATAATATGAATTAATTATGTCAATAATTACAGCAGGAAAGTTATACCATTTTAGGGCAAATAACATAAGTTTTGTGACAGAATCTTATAAATTAAATCACGAAATTCGTAATAAACTATGATTACGTCGTCCAGGTAAATGTAAGCAGTGGTTTTTTGTTCATATTCAAAAAACGACACACCAGTTTCAAAAAAATTTATACGGGACAATCTTTGAAGTATTTTCTACCAAACAACATCCATCCAAAAAAAAAACATACCAACCTCCAATCAATTGACATTGAGTACTTCCTCCTCTTTCGAAGTCGGTTAAAAAATGTATAGTTCCCTTTCACTGAACAGCCAAAAGCGTGACATCGATTAGTTTCATCGTTCCACAGGGAAAAAGGTTTACTTAGAAATACATTTCACCGCAACGGCAGCTCCATTGCATGCTCTGTTTCAACTCAGTTCACTAAATTGGCATTTGCTAATTAGATCAGAACGGTTTAATAATTGGACTTGTGTGAAAGAGACAGGACATCGACTTCATAGGAGAGAAAGAGACAGAATTCGAAAGAATGGAAATATAAAGCGCTTTATGCGTTTCTTTGAAGATATGTTAAAATTATGAAAATACTGCCCAAGTATTTTATCTATATAGATAAATAAAATTGAATTGTATGTTTAATATCAAATTAACAGCTTTTTACTAAGTTCAAATGAAAATATATGCGGTACCTATATCAAATTTTTTTTTGTATGTATCTCTGTTTGTTCCGGCTTAATCTCCGAACCACCAACCAACCAAACAAACCCGTCTGCACCTCTTAGTATTTTACCAAGTGTAGACGTACGGGCTTTTTATCAAGGATAACATCGTGAGAAAACCGGCGTTTTCAAGAAAGACATCTGTCGAGGACAAGTGTCATCCGCCTAAATGTCTAATGCCAAAGTCTAAATTTCAAAGTTTGGAAATTTGGATGTCTGTTACACAATCACGTCGATATGGCTGAACGGATCAGATTGGAACACATACAGATTAATGTCTGGGATAACACATAGGCTACTTTTTATCGCGAAAAAAATGACGGAAACTGTGTGAAAAACCGTGGGGGGATTCTAGTTTGGAAATAAATGAATGGGTGCAGACAGAGTACAAATCAAGGACCTTACGCTTAGAAACTAGACGTCTTCACCATTGTGCTACCACGTTCTGTCTCGACTGCAAATACTGTACTTATTTGCAAGGTTCTAGACTAAAACTGAACTCCAGATTGCTTTACACAAGTTGCATCAGAATCACCTTATTTTAAATATTGTTAGATAGCACGATACAAGATCGAATTAGCATAAGTTCACTTTTTAAATTGGAAATTTCGTTCTAAAGTCTGTCTTATTAAGAAACTGTTCACTGTTTTAGCTGGTATTAAAAAGTGTTTAGAGGTAGAAGCTGGGATTTTGTAGTGGACTCTTCGCAGAGTCCGCCTGGGGAAGTACCACACCTTTGCCAGTTATTCTACCGCAAAGCAGGAATAATACTTCAATAAAATAATAAATATTGGTGGACAATTCACACACAACACCATCTGACCCCAAACTAAGCAAAGCTTGTATGATGGCGGCCAGATAGCTGATATAATACGTATATAGTTTTAAATACATACTTATTATACATAGAAACACCCAGACACAGTGCAAACATTTGAATTCATCAAACAAATATTTACACTGTGTGGGAATCGAACCCACGACCTTCGGCTTTGCAGGCAGAGCTACTACCAACTAAGCCACGAGGCCAGTCAATGCGAAAACATCACTGTTCCTGTTTGAAAAGCAATGTTTCCAGGATCAGGTTTATGTTGAGAGAACACCTGAAGTTACGGCTGGTCTAGTCGGGAGAACGGCGACTGCCGATCCGGAGACCCCGGGTTCAAACCACACACGCACCACTGTCTTTTCCAAGTCATGTGCGTAATGCCACTAACTTAAAATGGCCAACGTGGTGGATTATGGCCTTAACTCTCTCCTTGCGAGAGAAGGCCCTGAGTCCCAGCAGTGGGAACGTTTAGTGGGCTGTTGATGATGGTCAATAGGTTAAACCAAATTGGGCTGTGTCGAAATAAATTTATTTCATATTCATTTTACTACTACCATAACTTTGGTATGCTAAAACTACGCTTCATTTGCCCCACAATAGCACAATCAGTGCACCAGTCCATCTCGTTCCTATCGATTGGACAAGGAGCGCTTTGCAAAACAAAAGAGTAGTCAGGACTGCAAAGAAAAGAGTGCGGTCCAAAGAACGGAGTCGAGAAAAAGTCCCAATTATGTTTTCTAGTGCACCCCCCTTTCGCGGGGTGGCTCGTGACGGTCGGGCCATAAGTCTCGCGATTTGTAAGCTCATTTTTAGTTAACAAATTTAAACACATTTCAAATAAACACACATACCTGTGTGCTCACGTTTGATATAATCAGCCCAGTCCGACTCAAGTTTACTATCAAACGTCAAGTAGTGGTAGGACTCTTGGCAGAGTCCACCTGGGGAAGTACCACACCTTTGCCCGTTATTCTACCGCCAAGCAGTAAATGTGCAAACGTTACTGTGTTCCGATTTGAAGGGCAATGTTTCCAGAGAATTTACAGGGCTTAGAGATATAACATCTTAGATATCTGGGTGACGAGCGCAATGCCGTGCTAGGCAATCATATGGACTCTTCATGTTCCAATAGCTGCGTGTCACTGTGCTGTTATGTGGCAGGCATGTTGCTTACCATCAGGCACATGGACTGCTCGTCTCGTCACTCTTTATTTAAAAAAAAAAGTTTACTGTTTACATCAAGCGTGAGTTACCCGTGTATTTATTTAAAATGTGTCATAACTACGTTAGTTTTAATACTAAATTTAAAAACCTAAAGAATACAGGAAAATTACCTTTAATACTATAATTTACATTTTATTTACTAGAATGTTTTTGATAATGTTTACTGTTATTTTATTGTATTGTTTGTTTTGTAATGACAACGATGACATAGGTAATTTATATCATCCAGGTCATTACTTGTAAACAATCAAGCTAATACCAAGAAAGATAATATGTGAAAGTCGTCTCTTTAATTTTCAGTCAAAATTAAATAGGCCCCTATATCCAACACCATAGGGTTTGGCATGATGGCCTTATTAGCAAGCTTTCTAGTTATGGTTTGTCTTCTGGGTTTATTGCATGGATATCGGACTTCTTGAGGGATCGATCCATACGAGTTGTCATTGATGGCTGCTCGTCGGATCAAATGGCAATCAATGCCGGAGTCCCTCAAGGGTCGGTACTCTCTGCGACGCTTTTTCTGCTACATATAAACGATCTGTTGAAGCCCGGTATCTTTGGGTACGCGGATGATAGCACTGTTGTAGAGAGTTACATATCGAGCGCGAGAGCCAGTGGACAGCAAACTAAGGTTTTGAGAGAGAGTATGATCGATCGTTTGAACTTGGCCCTTGAGGAAGTCTCTGAATGGGGCGAAACCAATCTGGCCAAGTTTAACGAGGGAAAGACGCAGGCGTGTCTGTTCTCGGCAAAACGGAGTCCATTTCAACATACTCCTACTTTTCGAGGTGTGTCCGTACCGGTTACTGATCATCTTGAGCTTTTGGGCGTTACCTTGACCTCTACGCTCAACTTTGGCACGTATATCGAGTCTAAGGCAAAATTAGCTGGCAAAAAACTAGGTGTCCTCTCAAAGGTGCTTGGTGTCTTCAAATCGAGAGTGAATCGGTTTCTTCTAGGTAAACACGCTCCATCGTAGACCGCATCGTCGCTTAACATCAGGTGAGATGGCGGTCAAGTGTAAACCTATAAAAGTTAAAAAAAAAAAAAAAAAAAAAAACAGTAGATCCATAATATGGCCTAACACTCAACATTGTCAATTTCCTATTAGCTACACTTGACTTCCATAGTCATAGTCTTAAATATTCATTTCGTGAAGGATTCAATCCGAAACACTTGGATAAGTCCAAACAATTGTAATCTATACTATTATTATCAAGCTGAAGAGGTATTTTGTTTGAACACGCTAATTTCAAGAACCATTGAAACTTTAAAAAAAATCAAACCCTGAACTGCAACTAGCTAAATATATGAATTGGAAATGATTACCTTTAAAACTTTGTCGGGAAAATTGAGCTCAGCAGCGTACGCAGTTAGAAAGATCCGAGATTGCACCGATGTTAATACAGCCAAAATTGTTTATTTTAGCTATTTTCACTCCATTATGAGTTACGGCATTCTCTTATGGGGAAACTCAGCTGAGGCGAAGTCAATATTTGTTCTTCAAAAAAGAGCCATTAGAGCGATTTACAGGTTAAGTTCTAGGAGGTCGTTGCGGGAGTTTTTTAAAACCATCGGTATATTAACCATGCCATGCCAATATATATACGCATGCTTATTATATGCAAGAAAAAATCTACAAAAGTATGTCACACACGGGGCGAGCCATAACTATAATACTCGAGGAAGGAACAAATTTATTGTACCATGGACTAGATTGGCAAAGATAAGTAAATCTTTTGTCACAAATGGCATCAGGTTTTACAACATTCTACCTAAGTCCATAACGGATCTCAATGATAATAGTTTTAAGACTACAGTTAAATCAATTTTAATCCAAAAAGCATATTATGATTTGGACAATTTTATGAAAGACAAATTGGCTTGGCGTCACTTTGTTATTGGCTAGGATACTTGAAATTCTCGTTACGTTGATACTTGAAATGCATTGTTATTTATATTTATTTTTTTGACGTCATATTGTGTAGGTGTGTTTTTGTGTAATTGAAATTGATTTTTGATGTCAACTATTGTTGTGAAATGTGTATTGAAATCGTTTGGACGACTTTTAATTAAAAATGTATTTATTTATTGAAATTTAGAATTAGGACATAATTAAGTGATATCTATTTTGACTTATTATTATTATTGTTTTGACATTGGCTATCAAATACTGATATTATTTTAGCAGAAGCTTAATTGACATTTGATAATGTCTAAAATTTGTGAAATTTACATGTTAAGTTGTATTTTTTTTCTGCTCTTGACTATTCATAAGTGTATATTGTGTATACCTAAATGAAAAATAAATTGAATTGAATTGAATTGAACTAAAAAAAAAAAAAAACGAGTCGCCAGTTGCGTGGCCCCACCATTCCCCCAAAGAGTTTTATTGCAGTGTCCGAGGAAGTAATTTCGTAGGTCCGACTTTTAGTTTTTAAGAAAGTTCATTTTCTTTTCCAGACATTGGCGCTATATTCAGGCACTAAGGGGGATGAATCTTTGATTTGGTTTTGTATTGTACTCTTGTTGTTTTATTATGTTTATGTTGTTAGTTTTTTCGAATCGGCTTCATATAATCTCACTCTTGGCAGAGTCCGTCTTGGATAGTACCACACTTTTGCCAGTTATTATATCTCCAAGCTGTAATGTGCAAACATTACTGTGTTCCGGTTTGAAGGGCAACGTTTCCAGATAATTTACAGGGCTCATAGATATATCTTAGATCTCTGGGTGACAAGCGCAGTGCAGTGGTAGGTAATGATTTGGACTCTTCGTGTTCCAATAGCTGCGTTATGGGGCACTGTGCTGTTACGTGGCAGGCATGTTGCATGTTGCTTACCATCAGGCACATTTCCTGCTCATCTTGTCACTCTATGGCAAAAAAAAGTATATGTAGTCGTATGTTTGTTAATAACCACTTTTTATTAGCATATCTTCTTATTCAATCCAACTCTATACACTATACAGTAAAAATAGTACACAGTCAGGGTCATAATCCATAACGCTGGAAAACCCCAAGTAGTGCTGATGATCCTTAAAAGGTGTCTTTCTTAGAACACGCCCGTATTCTCACGATGTTTTCGTTCACCGCCTACAATTTACCCCTACAAAAAGGTGTCCAGCGTGGCTAAAAAACTTTTAACTTTAAAAAATCTATCCTATATAATCCTCGGACCATACTTCCCAATCTCCAAGTTTCACGCAAACTTCAAAATAGGTTTTACACGAAAAACTGCATTTCGCGAGTTTTAAAACCAATTTCAAAGTTCAAACCGAGTTCCGAGACAATGGGAGCTGCACACGAAACTCCATTCTGTTTAGGAAACCTCTAATTTTTATTATTCTCAAATATTTTTATTACGTTTGAGTGTATCTTAAAAATGTTACTTTATGATGGTTCACGGTTGAAATTCGTGATATTTGGTGGTTAAAGTTTTTGATGTCGATAAAATTTGTAGTTTCTTTTATATTTTGTCTAAGTTCTTTTATATTTTGTCTGATAATAATTTATGTTTGTCTGTATCCATATATTTACGGTATCTAGCTCAAAGAAAAATATAGTAAAACTTGGATAAGTAAGAGTTAAATTGACAGTGGTTAGATATTTAACTTTTGACGAAAAAATGATTTTAACTAACTTGTTTTAAGATTGATGGTTCTTTATGCGTGAGTGTATGT
Organism: Ectropis crepuscularia; assembly: GCA_963693475.1. Taxonomy (NCBI): domain Eukaryota; kingdom Metazoa; phylum Arthropoda; class Insecta; order Lepidoptera; family Geometridae; genus Ectropis; species Ectropis crepuscularia. Next base: position 5,375,304 of record OY856361.1, read on the forward strand.
GTCTGCGGCATCGTAACTCCCGAAAAATAAACCAATTTTGATTTTGTTTCTTTCGTTTAATAGGTAAAGCAGCTGGAAGTTTTCTTAGCTATTTATCAGTTTCAATTTTATCAAAAGCGGTTTAGAAGTTTCAAAGTTATTAGGTTTTGTTGTTATCTGCAGTAGGAATCTTAAACCAATAATGATTATTCCCTTTACTTGAAATTATACTTGTAACCTCGTAAAAGGTTTGAAACAATTCCGTAGATTTTTTAATATGATTAATTTTATTACTTGTATTATGCACACTATTTTTACTTTTTACGTGTGTTTCACACGAGTAAACTTAATTTTTATTTTTTCTAATTATTTTTATTTTATTAATATTAGGTTTGCACTAAATTATAAATTTTTGATGATGATGTTGTTCAACAATTTCTAAACTTTTGTTTTCTTTTATAAAATAATGTCCGAACTACTTAAAAATGGTAAGATGGCGGCCAAGTCCTATCATAGATAAAAAAAAATTGGCAGTCATAGGAACTGCCGATAGAAGTGAAAACTTATAACTCAGAATTTGGTAGCTTACTTTGGAAACTACACGTGTGTAACCGGAGGGCGTGGCCTGGGCATCATGGCATAGCCATCTCGAAATGCGTCAGCATTTCCTATTGGCTGATGCATTTCTAGATGGCCATGTCATGATGCCGATGCCACGCCCTTACAGCATTTCCCATTGGCTGACGCATTTCTAAATGGCCAATAGCCATGGCACAGTAAAGAATTCACAGCCCACGAAATAGCTGTCTAGGCGCGCCTAAAGAAGTTTTCACTTAAAAAATATATCAGGATCAGTACCTAATGTCATTTATACCCGTCATTCTACAGCCCCATGCTCGTGTGCAAAAGCCAACTAAATATAACATCGAGGTGTAAAACCGTGGTATTTATAAAACTAAAAATAAAGTGGCCTTAACCTACATGACACACTTATTGTTTTTTTCGAATAAATATAATTTGAAATTCAAATGTATTGCGAAATTCAAACGAACTGCCATTGGAAATGGTGCAATGCATTCATTGGTTAAATTTAAATAATTTTGAAATTCGAATCTTTGACATAATAAAGAAACTGTTTTCAGACTGTTTTTGTTTTCATAATGTCTTTAGTAGATAAATAAAGTTGTAATAATAAAATCGTTTTTTTTTTATTGATTTTTGGCTCACGTAAGCCATTAGATGTAATGTTTCTGGCTCACGTAAGCCTCTGAAAATGTTTGGAAAATGATGGGGTAAAACTATGCTTACTATTCGGATATGAATAGATAAATAAAGTTGTAATAATAAAATCGTTTTTTTTTAATTGTTTTTTGGCTCACGTAAGCCATTAGAAGTAATGTTTCTGGCTCACGTAAGCCTCTGAAAATGTTTGGAAAATGACGGGGTAAAATTATGCTTACCATTCGGATTCGAATAGATAAATAAAGTTGTAATAATAAAATCGTTTTTTTTTAATTGATTTTTGGCTCACGTAAGCCATTAGAAGTAATGTTTCTGGCTCACGTAAGCCTTTGAAAATGTTTGGAAAATGACGGGGTAAAATTATGCTTACTATTCGGATTCGAATAGATAAATAAATTTGTAATAATAAAATCGTTTTTTTTAAATTGATTTTTGGCTCACGTAAGCCATTAGAAGTAATGTTTCTGGCTCACGTAAGCCTTTGAAAATGTTTGGAAAATGACATGACGGGGTAAAACTATGCTTCCTATTGGCTACGAACAAAATATTAACAAAATATTACGAAAAATAACTACCTAATGTTTTCTATCTATACTCGAACTAAATCTTTCTTTTGCGCGTTTTTTATTGTTTTGTAGAGGTAGGACTCTTTACGTAGTCCGCCTGGGGTACTATCATACCCTTTCAAGTGATTAAACAGCGACGTGCAAATATTACTGTGTTCCGGTTTGGAGGGCAATGTTTCCAGGTAATTTACAGAACCAATAAAAATACCAAACTTTTTGAACAAAAATTTTTATGTTAAGCGCAAAAAATATAGTACAGTGATTTGGACTATTTCTATTAAAAAATATCTACACGAAACAGTGCTTTAATACAGAAGCAGTGCTTTTTTAACGCCCTCCTACGTTTTGGCTGCGATACAACGGCCGTCAGACTGATTAAAATAGGTGAAACGACTAAAACAAAGTAATAAGTCCGTCAGTTAGATTATTAAAAATTACTGTACAAGTATTACTTTTTTTGTTTCACAAACATACAAAAAGACGAAGAAACAGTACTTAGAAGTAACGAGTGACGTCACTGTCTGGTACGATTTGGACGATAAAGTGACGTCACTATACTACAACACCGTCACTACGACACCGGAAGTTCGATGGTCTATGTCTTTGTGTTTTGATAATTTAAATTTAAAACACGTGGCACTTATTTGTCCATAACCTAACTGACGGCATTAGAATGGTACCTATATTATTGACCCAGTCCTTATTTTCAATATGAATTTAAATCGTAAACGTTGAAAATTTAATGCAGAACAGAAAACAAAAGCTAGTATAATCTTATTCCTAAAAAAACAGGTTGAATTGCAAAGTGAATTTTGATCAAATAAACGCAAAAAAAAACGCATACATTGGAGCACATTATGATAATCTGAATGCAACAAACGTTATACCCGACTCTCGGTGACCTACATATTTAAATTTATCTGTATTTTTTTCGTCGTTCCTGCTTATTCTAGTTCTGTTGAAATAATTCAATCCCAATTTAATTTACTTTATGGTTCTCTGGGGCTACGAATTTTTACCCTAAAATAATGGGGTTAAGAATTATTTTTGAAATGAGAGCTTATTTAGCTGTGTGAAATACTTTTTGGTAGGCGAAAATTCGCATCATTGACATGAAAATGTCGGTTGGCGATGTAGCGTTGGAGTAGCGGTGGAGCAGCAGAACCTTTGGGATGGATCAGCTAAGTATCAGCTTGAGGCTAGGTATGGAATCGATCGAGAGGCGTGCCAAAAGACTCATAGGCAAAAGGCACTCCAGTGCGAAAAAGACTTTAAAGTCTTGAACATCGCCAAAAAATCGCTAGCCTATCGGTTTTTTATCGGATACATTTCGGAGAGTGTGCAACTGATCTGCATGATCTAACACCACCTTGCCCTTTTTTCTATCGGACTTCTCGTAACTCGAAGAACCAGCACCGTTTCATGGCTGATGTTCCAAAGACACGGACGAAGAGGTTGGACTCTACTTATGTGATAAGAACGTCTAGGCTGTGGAATGAGTTGCCTGAGTGGGTTTTCCCTGATAGCTATAATCTTGGTTTCTTCAAATCGAGAGTGAATCGGTTTCTTCTAGGTAAACACGTTCCATCGTAGACCGCATCGTCGCTTAACATCAGGTGAGATAGCGGTCAAATGTAAACCTATAAAAGTTAATAAAAAGGATTGTGTGCGTTAGACCCTTATATAAAGAATAAGTAAATAGATCAGGGTTTTCCGCACGGTTTCTTTGTACCTATCGTAAGCAGATGAGATGTATGATAGCTATGGCGTCATAGTGATGTGCCGAGACAAAAGTATGACACTTCCACGAGAGCGACCAGACCCGTGCTTTCAATGTAAAGCGTTTGTTCTAACTCTATACGTAGTACATGTGGACTCTTTGGTTAGACACCTTTTGGTTGGGTGAAATCTTTTGAACTCGGATCACCCAAATGCGTAATAACAGTATTTATTTGTAGCTGTAGGTACAGGTGACGTATATTGTGCCACGTTACTGCTGTTTAAAACTAAAATTCTAAGTTACGAGTATAAATTTTCGTTTCTGTCGACAGTCATTAATTATGTATCATGAAATAGTCAATATTATTCTTATGATGCATAAAATAATATTTTATTGGTGTGTTTTAAATTCTGTTGAATCCAAATTTTATTAATATAAGCTGTACCGCTATATACAAGAACTCATATAGCTACTTATTTAAAAATGATTTTGATTTGTGCATTCATAAAAATCTCAAAAAGTTCTGCAGCAGTATATCTCAAATTTTGATTAGGTTTCCTTTTGCGATAATATCAAATTAATTTAAACATATTTACACCAAAGTTTTTGTTAATCGTTATTTGTGATGGAAGAAAAGTGTTTTTGTATTGTAGATGAAATATAATAAATTTTCACATTGCTACGCGCCGTAGCTTCGTTACTACAGTAACCGTAGAGGAAGCGTAGCACCAAATAAATTGATAAAAAAAAACCAGTGATACGAAGGTGTAATAACCTTAGACCACAAATATCAACTTGAGGCTTATCGCATGCGACCGCTCACCCACACAGTTGCACAGTGCGAGTGTGTGGTGTGTGTGGAGATAACATGTTATTAATATAGATAAGTGTTATCAGAGCCAAGTGCACAACGCCGAAATTGCATGCACCCACACATGTGAAGGGTGCAGTTGCAATGACACTCGGGTGACTGTGATTTGAGGATGTCGTGGATAAAGTTTATAACGGCTTTTTTCAGTGACGTAGTAATCTAAACAGCTTACATTTAAAAAATGTTTTTTCACTTCAAAAATATTTTTCTTGGGCTGTGAATTGAATTCTAGCGTCACGCTTCGGAATGATAAGAAATCTTCGGGTAAACTCGGTACCATAAGCCATCGGCCATTTAAAAATGCGTCAGCATTTCCCATTGGCTATCTAGAAATATGTCATTATTTCTATATGATCATGGTCATGGCCACTACCTCCGGTTTCACCCGCGTAGTTTCGAAAGTAAGCTATCTAATTCTGAGTTATACGTTTTCACTTCTATCGGCAGTTCCTATGACTGCCAATTTATTGTTTTTTGATGGTTGTATTGAATCAAATTTCCTTTAAGCTATATTTTATTCTACTATTGGAATTAAATTTAACTTTTAATCTTTCGTACTAATCGTATATCTGTTATAAACATATTAGTTAAACATGTATTTAAACATATGGCAACCTTATAGTTAATAGTGATTTCTTCCAGGCAACAGAAGGATAAATAAAAATATTACAGACATATATCAAAACTATGTCATCCGCTAACCCACTTAGCGACCGTGACGATTTATAGCCATAACTCACTCTCACACATCTGGTCTCTACCGAACCTTATTGCATCCAATGTGTCCTGCAAAAGCCGTCCAATATTGTCACCCTGCAGATAACATTTAAACCTACTTGTGTGATAAGACGAAGGTCTGTCCACTTCAGTGACAGCTCTGACTAAACAGTCATATCCGGATGATGAAAACCGCTGGCTTTTGAGATGTTTACTGTTAGATATAACCTTATTACACTAATTTATCAACATACGGCTATGAACATTTGCTTACGTAATGTTATACAGATGGAACATTTAATTTATTATCGAAAAGGAATTGCAAATACTTTTTTAAAGGTTCATACTTGAACGTGTTCCTAAGTCCACAAGAAAGGAAGTGTGAAAGTAGCACCCTTGACAGAAAAGTTGACAAGCATTAGGTTATCGTGGTTTGGGCATGTTATGCGTTGTGATGAAGACCACATAACCAAACGAGTTTTGAATATGAATGTAGATGGATGCCATGGGAGAGGACGATCAAAAAAGTGTGGATGGATTGTGTGAAAGGCGATATGAGTAGAAAAAGAGTGAGCTTAGATCTGACGATCTTAGATAAATGGAGGAAACGTACATGTTGTACCGACCCAATCTAAAGTGGGAAAAGGGTAGGCGAATATATACTTGAACGTGTTCTTGAGTGGAGACCGTGAATCGGCAAACATAGTATAGGACACTTTGAGAGGCCAGTTAGAGTGACGATCTACGGAAGACAGTAGGCAGTGGATAGAGATGTAAAGCTGAAGATAGGACAGAGTGGCGAGCCATGAGAGAGGCTTATATCCAGCAGTGGATTAAGATGGATTAAGTGGAAGTGGATTAAGTCTAATAACGATGATTTACGATGAAGCGACGATACGGTCTACGGTTGCGTGCTTACATAGAAGAAACTGATTCACCCTTGAATTTTTATTCTGGTAGGACTCTTAGGAGTCCGCTCGGGAAGTACCACACCTTTGCCAGATATTCTACCGCCAAGCAGTAATGTGCAAACATTACTGTGTTCCGGTTTGAAGGGGAATGTTTCCAGAGAAATTACAGAGCTTAGAGATATAACATCTATCTATCTCGGGGTGATGAGCGCAGTGCAGTGCCAGGTAATTATTTAGACTCTTCATGTTCCAATAGCTACGTGTCACTGTGCTGTTATGTGGCAGGCATGTTTCTTACCCTCAGGCACATGTACTGCCTGTCTCGTCACTCTTTATTAAAAAAAAAAAAAATTGAAATACTAAGATTGTAACCATCGGGAAAAGGTACTCAGGCAACACATTTCACAGTCTAGACATTTTTATCACAAAAGGAGATTCAAACCTCTTCGTTCGTGTTGGATAGGGGCTAGCATATTTTAAGATGATTTAAAATTAAAAACAATTTCTGAATAGTTACTTACTATCTTTCACATAACCTATTTTGATTAGTTACTCGACAGTAAAAGTGATTTTCGAAATAAATTGGGTGTATTAAATTGTTCTATCTAGATTTTAAATTGAAAACCGCGAAACCATGAACTAGTTTTGGTTCATCTATGAAACCCACATCCTGTGATCTGGCGTCCGGCCGCTTTACCACCGAGCTATCATTCAGTTTAGAAAAATTAACAATTGTTTAATAATTATATTTTTCTTGTACTTAATAACAATGATTGTAATAAAAAGTTTACACGTAATAATATATCAACCTAAATTTTACTCAAGCTTTTCTCTTACTAAAAACGATGCAGGAAAACATCTAGAGGAAATCGGGGTGTTTCAAGAATCTTTTGAGGTCATGGGTTATCCACCAACTTTACTGCACTGAACCGTTTTATTATGACCTTGTCTCTCTCCTTGCGAGAGAAGGCACCAAGTGCCGGAACTGGGATACTTCAGTGAGCAGCCTTTGCTCAATGCTCAATCCTTATGTAATTCAAAAAACAGTCAAAATTTTTAGTGTTAGTCAAATCATTATAGAATATTTTAAAACAAATACACGGGTAACTCACGTATAAAATAGTCAGAACAGTCCGACTCGACCGATCCGTGCGATCCGTGCTAATCGAGCTGCGAACATGCGCGCGCATTCGCCTTGAAGAAGATCGCCGGACGCGATCGAAACTCGAGTCGGACTGTTCTGACTATTTTATACGTGAGTTACCCATGTATTTGTTTTAAAATGTGTAATAACCACGTCAGTTTTCATATTATAGAATATATCGTCATTTTGACGTCAAGCGAACTTAAGAAATAGGAAAATGTGTGTTAAGTAAAATTTCTGAAAATGGCGTTTGTTGTTTGATTACTATAATTATTTTGAGATGTAAAAGAAACAACTTTTTGTAATGTGTTTAATACATAACGTTACAAAAAATACAAATTAAACAAATAATAACAAAATATGAAAACTAACGTGGTTATTACTTACACATTTTAAAATGTGAATACACGGGTAACTGACCGGACGCGATCGAAACTTCAGTCGATCGAAATTTTAAAATAAGAAAAATAAATAAACTTCATCATGATAAATTAATATTTCTTAAAAATTAAGGTACCTCATACATACGTTCGTTGATAATTAGGTACTACACAGTTTTTTTTATAGTAAAGTATGTTTGGACGACCAGGACATGTGCCTCTCCTTATAGGTATATATTCATGTTTGTTCTTCAGTTAGTCTTTTTATCTGTTTATCTAGTATTACTTATGTTAGACGTAGGAATACATTAGTTTTATAGCTCTGATAACAATTCGCAAACAGTGTAAATTTAATTAGGATAATTATCATAAATTATCAGTTACTTGAGATTCTAGTTTGTTTAAGGTCACCGTTTTATCAGCGTAGGTGTTTCTTATCGTTTTTAAGGTTCCGTAGTTGTATTAGCATAAGCCCACTAAATGATCCCACGGCTGGGACTCGGGGCCTTCTCTCGCAAGGAGAGAGTTAAAGCCATGATTCACCGCGCTGACTTGTGCGGGTTGGTGAATGACACATGACTTCGAAGGATCCTAGGTACATATAGGTTGCCTTACCATGTTTTACTTCACCTTTCTAAGTGAGCGGCATTATGAACATGACTTTGAAAATATAGTGGTGGTGGTAAAAAGGTATTTATCTATATTCCCTGTGATTTCTCTGGAAACATTGTCGTTTAAACCACAGTGATGTTTGCACAATATTGCTTGGCGGTAGAATAACTGGCAAAAGTGGTACTTCACTTGGCAAACTCTGCCAACAGTTAAACCACTACTAAGATTTATTTTGTAATAATAACTGTAGTAGTGGTAGGACTCTTAGCAGAGTCCGCCTGGGGAAGTACTACTACACCTTTGCCAGTAATTCTTCCACCAAGCAGTAAGGTGCGAACATTACTGTGTTCCGTTTTGAAGGGCAATGTTTCCAGAGAAATTACAGGGTTTAGAGATGTAATATCTTGAGATCTCTGGGTGACGAGCGCAGTGCAGTGCTAAGTAATTATTTGGACTCTTCATGTTCCAATAGCTGCATGTCACTGTGCTGTTATGAGGCAGGTATGTTGCTTACCATCAGGCACATGTCCTGCTCGTCTCGTCACTCTATACAACAAAAAAAAAGGAACGTTTAGAATGTGGAATGCGTTGCCTAAATGGGTTTGTCATTCACAATCTTGGTGCCTTCAAACCGAAAGTGGATCGGTTTGTTCTAGCTAACCACCATTCATTGTAGACCGCATCATCACTTAAAATCAAGCGAGATGGCATTCAAGCGCAAACCTATAATTGTTTAAAATAGTACCTACATAATTCTATAACTCACAAGTCACAAGGTTGCATTCTAAGAGTTCCTTAGAAGATTTCGCCCACACGCACCGTGTGCGATTCCATGCTTCAGTGCAAGGTTGGGCCTCGTTTACACGGAATAGTAACTCGCCAGTCTTGCGCTAGCAAGCTTAGCAAACAGTACTGAACCATCAATAGCGTTGCAGAACTTTTACCCCCACCAGCAATAACAGAAACACGTGTAACTCCAAATCTAACGTAACAGTAATTCAAATTATACCAGCATGTGTTTGTGTTTTGCTGAGATATTGGTCAAGACGATTACGCCGCCGTTTTTGAAGTGAAAACTTCTTTAGGCACGCCTATACAGATTTTTCGTGGGCTGTGAATTGAATTCATTCGTCACGCTCGGGTATGATAAGAAAGCTTCGGGTAAACCCGGGACCATGGCTATTGACCGTCTAGAAATACGTCAGCCAATGGGAAATGCTGAAAGGGCGTGGACAGGCCATCATGGCATGGCCATCTAGAAACGCATCAGCTAATAGGAAATGCTGACGCATTTCTAGATGGCCATGGCAAGACGGCGAGGCCACGCCCTCCGGTAACACCCGTGTAGTTTCCAAGGTAAGCTATCAAATTCTGAGTTATAAGTTTTCACTTCTATCGGCAGTTCCTATGACTGCCAATATTTTTTGTTTATTTTATTTTACCAAAGGTACTAACTACTTTACAATGAATAAAATGAACCAAGTATAGTGTTAAAGATAGTAAAATTCACGTTTTATAACCTATCATATTATTAACACCCCAAAAAATTAATATATTTTTTTTGAAACAGTTTTTGCAATTCATTGATTACTACTTTATTTTAAGTTATATCCTAGGGTCTATAATAATATGTAGTTCAAAAATATATTTTCGCTTGGGAGTTTCTGGTACAATTTTATTATAGCTAAGACCCCTTTTGAGTACGCCATCTTTGAATCAAAATAAGAAAAAAAAACATCTAAATCGGATAATTACAAGTTACAATGCCACAAACTACTTAGTTCAAATAAAAGCACCAACGCTATCAGACTAAACAAAAACTAAGAACTCGAAACAGCGACACTGTTTCATAGTTGACTTTCCTAAGATCCAAAACTTGGGTTTAGGTAGATCTTGGATTGCGTGGTCTGAATGGTTTTTTTTTCGATAGATACCACCTTTGTGTCCTCCAGTCTTTTATTATGGGAGAAACCATTAGGCATCGAGCTATAGTGCTTGTGGTAGTTGAAACCTAAAACATTCAAAATGTATTTTGTAAACACTTTTATGACAAATTTTCATTTGTAAATTTAATTTGTATATAATTTCTAATTATAAGTTTTATATTAAATAAAAAAGGATGTACTTATGAGAACACTAAACTTCAGTAGGGCTCTGTATAAATTATACTCACTCCAGTAACTGTTCTTTGAAAGCTAGAAATGCATCAAATAGATGCACTTGCAAAATAACTATCCTGACTACACAAGAGCAGATAAGTAAACTGGTCTGAGCGAAGGTCAGGGCGCGTACACACGTTCCAGTGACTGGAGAGAGCACTCGTCAAATTACTTGAATTCATAGTTCAGGAGAACGAATTGGCACAATTGAGATAGAAGTATTTTAGAAAATATTTTGGCTGGAGAGATACTTATACATAAATAGCTTTAAGTAGAGACTCTTTATTGTTCACACCTACATACATGAAAACAATTATAATAGGTATAGACAAATTAGTTAAAAAAAATTGGCAGGAACTGCCGATAGAAATAAAAACTTGCTGTTGCCTTGGTACTGGTATCGATATGTTCCCAGTCGCCCCCGCGGCACTAGGGGCAAACGCAACTCTTTTATATTTCTGTTGTCCTGGTATCTAGAGATAAACGCTGGGCTGTTGGAGGTAGGTAATCGAAACTCTTTACTGTTTCTGTTGCCCTGGTTACTACCTGGCCGTTTCTGTTACCTACCTGGCCGTTTTTACCGAGTTTACCCGAAGATTTCTTATCATATCCGACCGTGACGATTGATGAATCCATTTCACAGCCCACGAAAATTCTGTCTATAGCGCGCCTAAAGAAGTTTTCACTTCAAAAATGGCAGCTCACTTTGGAAACTACGCGGGTGAAACCGGAGGACGTGGCCATGAGCATGGCTACGTTTCCAGCTTTCTGTGGCCACCAGGCTTCGTTCGAATATTGTACCATGTAATCATTAATCGAAATAAAATTATCCTATCTCTCAAGTAGGAAGAAAATCTTACTTAAATCTTAAGTAGGCAAAGTCCGCCTGGGGAAGTACCACACCCTCGCCATTTATTCTACCGCCAAGCAAGAATGTACAAACATTACTGTGTTCCGGTTTGAAGGGCAATGTTTCCAGTGAAATTACGGGGCTTAGAGATATAATATCTTAGATCTCTGGTCGACGAGCGCAGTGCAGTGCTAGACAACGATTTGGATTTTCATGTTCCAATAGCTGCGTGTTACTGTGCTGCTATGTGGCAGGCATGTTGCTTGCCATCAGGCACATGTCCTGCTCGTCTCGTCACTCTATGCTATAAAACAAATTTACACTTAATATTATAAAGCTAAAGAGCTTGTTTGTTTGAACGCGATAATGTCAGAAAGTAATGAACTGATTTAAAAAAATCTTTCACCGTTGGCTTTATACGTGATTCCTGAATAACAGGCTATCCATATACCTACTACGAGCGAAGCTGGGGCGGATCGCTAGTTCCACAAATGTAAATGTCAACTTTCATGAAAATCGGTTGACTTCGTAAAGAGTTCACTGAGAACAATCATGACACTGGATTTTTATAAATTATATGTTTTATAAATTATGATATTTATTTACAAATTAATAAATAAATTGATAACATTACAATATTTACAAATAATAAATAAAATAAAAAAAACACTCCCTACAAATCAAACACGCCGTCGAGTTCGCTGCCGCGCGGCAGGGTTCTCAGAACGCTGGCAGCGTTGTCCCGTTGGATGGCGATTATATATAAAGGGACGTCAGAAGGGCCCTTGTTATCAGAAGTCTCCATGTTGGCCTGCCGGCGGACGTGGGTATTCGGGCGAGGAAGATAAAATACAACGTTAGAATATTGGTTATGCTTTCAGTATAATTGGAAACACAAAATAAATCGACTACTGTTAAATAATTGGTAATTAATAATCATAAGACACTCCACCAAACACGTGACATAATTCTGTGATGTCGTCCGAATGCATCTAGCCATGTAATGGCCGCCTCCGGCTTATTTTCTGTTGCCAGCGCTTGGTGTTGCGTCAGAGTAAACAATCATGACATAATATCAGTCTCGTTGTCAGGTCGACAACGAAGAAGGTGATATTGCCGTTTACTCTCAATAATCAACGCGCCGTCACGGCCAGACTGACATGCGCACGTCCTCGTGCGCCTCTCGCCTCTCCTTTGACTCATGTTAAATTAATCTGTAAAGAAAGAAATAAAACCACTAGGATCACCACATTTACTATGCTCGTCCTATCCTGACATACAAGACCTAATTTTACACATGTACGCGTACGCCAATACAACATCCCTCATTTGACCTCATGCAAATGAAACCAGCTAGAGGTGTCCCTTCGACCAAGACTCGTCATCTCTTATGACGACATGGACCGGACGACCTCGCAGCTTCCCCTGATACAAACGTACACTGTGTGTGCTATTTGACCTCATGCAAATAACACTCGACCGAGGTGTCCCTTCGACCAAATCATCATCTCATATGATGACTTGGACCGGACGGCCTCGGGCTCGACTAGATAATCATCTCATATGAAATACTCTACCGAGGTGTCCCTTCGACCAAATCATCATCTCATATGATGACTTGGACCGGACGGCCTCGGGCTCGACTAGATAATCATCTCATATGAAATACACGAACGAGGTGTCCCTTCGACCAAATCATCATCTCATATGATGACTTGGACCGGACGGCCTCGGGCTCCACTAGATAACCATCTCATATGGTAACTGCGAAGGTAGTCAAAAACCAGTGTAACATAGCCATCTATAATTTGATATGCATCATGACTTAGGTACCTACTTACATTTAGGAAATCTTCACAATCTGACGCTGAAAGGGTAGCAGAGCTGGCGGTCGCAGTGTCTGAACAACAGACTGGTATGGTATCACAATCATCATCTGATAATTCCGCTCTATCCGTCTGACCTTGACCCGCCGTCTCGGCCACCTCTTCGTTATCATTTGCTACTGTAGTAGATACTTCTTTTAAACCGTCAGGACCTCTGGGCACTATACGCAAATTATCGTGTGCGAATTTGTAGGTTCTATTAGATCCGTCAACGTTTTTGAAGTAAAACCTCTTTTTTGGCGAGCGTAGACAAGATTTTTTTTAGTTCGTACCTATAATTTTCTATCACTTTGGTAATAATTAAAGGACCTTTAAATTTTTAGTCTGGTTGCGCTCATTGTTTTTTTTATAAAGACATACTGTCCTTTTTAGAATGGCTTTACTAGACTTTATTATTAGATTGGCTTTATTAGACTTTACTTTGTCTTTATTGAACCGTTTCACTTCAGCTAGTGCTGCTTTAGCTATGTTATCAGCGGCATCTTGTCTAATTGTGTTTAGATCGGAACGAGGAACAGATTCTGATCTAAGGGCTATTTTGGTCACACCTAAAGATTGAGCCCTTAACCCGAACATGAGTTCCGTGGATGTGGTCCCCGTGACTCGGGACCTTGTACTGTTCAAAGCTAGCTGTACATACATCATAGAGTTCGTCACTCCATACTCTGTTAGAGTCATTCTCAACAGTAATGAGTAAACTTTTAAGGGTGTGCATGACCCGTTCGACTTGGCCGTTCGCCCTACTAGAGCCGGTGGCAATGAGATGAAGGTCTATAGAACACTGACTACAAAATTCTCTGAATTCGGCACTTACATAGCATCTACCTTGATCATCTATGACGCGCTTCGGGGCACCAAAAATACACACAACCTTTTTCGGAGCTTTGACTGCGCTTGCTGAGTCTAGGGAAGAAGTAAACTCAAGGAGTGTATACTTATTGAAAGAATCAATGATTACCGACGCATTCTTATTCTAACCTGAGTAGCACCGGATGGGCCTTTGGACGCTTTACATACAATACAGGAATCCACAAATTTGCGAACTACTTTTGAGATCTAAGGAAACTAGTACTGTTCGTAGAGCTTATTTAGGGGTTTCTCAGCGCCTAAATGCTTTATCTCTGTGTGAACATGATTGACAGTACTCGTAATGTTGTTGATAAATGAATTCAAATGTATTTGCTAAGGGCCATGCTCCTATCTTTTGTATGTAATCCATGCACGGTTGCCTGGAAGAGATCGCTATAAGCGATAAGGCCGCCAATTGAATTGTCATTTTTTTGTTTTTAGTTAGTTTATTGTCTTTCTTTTGCTTTATGGCTTTTAATAAAGAGTTTTCTTATCTTATCTTATTGATCAGAATCCACGCGAGAGAACGTGGTATAACGGAGAGCTAGTAACTGCTCTTGTTTGTGAATGAAATCGAAATCGTAGGCCTGTAGTTGCCCAGACAGATAGTGCCTGAAGTGTTCGACAAGCTAGGGTTTCTAGCTCATATGAGTGGTAGCGAGATTCGGCATCTGTCGCTCGGCGGCTGAAGAAAGATATCATCATCATCATCATCATCAACAGCCCACTAAACGTTCCCACTGCTGGGACTCGGGGCCTTCTCTCGCAAGGAGAGAGTTAAGGCCATAATCCACCACGCTGGCCCAGTGCGGGTTGGCGGATGACACATGACTTCGAAAGATTCTAGGTACATGTCGGTTTCCTCACGATGTTTTCCTTCACCGTTTTAAGTTAGCGGCATTACGCACATGACTTCGAAAAGACAGTGGTGCGTGTGGGGTTTGAACCCGGGGTCTCCGGATCGGCAGGCGCCGTTCTCCCGACTAGACCACCGTAACTTATCATTAAGAAAGATATCACGTAGGATGAATCGCGGCGCCACTGTATTAGTATTGTGCCATAAACTTCTGAGCTCGCGTCGATATGAAGCTCCACCGGTAGTTTTGGGTCGAAAATTGCTAGTACCGGTTCTGCAGTTAGTATACCAATTATCCTCTTGTAAATGGCGTCATGCCCGCTTGTCCACGTTATCACCCCTTTTAGTTTTGTCTTATCCCTGTGAGGTACACAGAGTCATTGCGCATAGTGCCTTTCAGTCTATCGGCTATACTACGAGTGACCAGCCAGCAGGCGGAACCACTGTCAAAAAGAAAAGAAACGGGCTCACCGGATAATGTTAAGGTGCCAGTTGCTGGTCTCCTCTCGCACAGATGGACTTCTTTGACCGTCGACGCTGGTCGCTCGTTCGATCCTTTGCGATCTGGGCACGTCGACACCACATGGCCCTGGCGACCACACACGAAGCAGGTGGGGGGCCGCGAGAATATCTGCGACTTTTGAGGATGCTCAGTTGTTTTCATAGAAGCCCTGTCATTGTTGTCTTCACGACGTCTGCGGCAGTCTGTTTGTCTATGACCTTGCAGACCGCACCGATGACACACTCCCATGAACCGTGGCTCGTTGAATCGGCTTTTCTTCGCTTCGTTGTCATTACTGCCTTGTCCTTCTAGTTTCCGTTTCGAAAAGATGCCCCTTAATACCCGGAACAGTTGGCTTCTAGTAGTCACATTGCAGGAGTGTAGTTCACGACGCATAACGCCGTCTTTCTGACATAAAACGGAACACACAAACCATGTGATGACATCTTCTGGCATTTCGGTGCGGGGAATCTGTTCTACCATAGTCCAAAGACGTGTTGTAGCTTCACAGGCTGTTTCTTTCGGACTAACTTGGAATCTTAGTATCTCGTCGAAGTAGTCTTGGGGTAGAATCGGTTTCTCAAATTTTGCTAGAAGTACTTCTTTTATCTGATCCCATGTTAATTGAGAAGTTTGCAGCTTGGTTAAACATGTAGCTGCACGGCCTCGAAGAGCGTGCGTTAGTGCCAACAAAAGTTTCGCACCATCTAGTTTTTCATTCTTCACGATTATCTCTGTCACTCTGCACCAACTTTCTATATCCGCGTCATTTTCATCCGGGTCGAAGCAAATTAGTTTTGCAGCGGTAGTGTTTGGAGGAGGCTGGGTCGTCTTCAAAAGTCGGGACAGCAAAGCTTCCATAGTATGTAAGAAGCCGTGCGATACCTGTTCCCGGTCGTCGTTCGATTCACCTGGGGGTTGCCCTTCGAATCCCACTTCTGATAAAGGGACGTCAGAAGGGCCCTTGTTATCAGAAGTCTCCATGTTGGCCTGCCGGCGGACGTGGGTATTCGGGCGAGGAAGATAAAATACAACGTTAGAATATTGGTTATGCTTTCAGTATAATTGGAAACACAAAATAAATCGACTACTGTTAAATAATTGGTAATTAATAATCATAAGACACTCCACCAAACACGTGACATAATTCTGTGATGTCGTCCGAATGCATCTAGCCATGTAATGGCCGCCTCCGGCTTATTTTCTGTTGCCAGCGCTTGGTGTTGCGTCAGAGTAAACAATCATGACATAATATCAGTCTCGTTGTCAGGTCGACAACGAAGAAGGTGATATTGCCGTTTACTCTCAATAATCAACGCGCCGTCATATATATTAAATATTTTTATATATATCTGTACGTCACTTGTTGAAAATTGGTGTCGTATTGATTCAGAAACCTTCTTTGGCTCATACATACAAACTTTGCAAAATCAAATATACCTATAAAACTCAAATGCATAGTTTACGATTATGTAAAGGATATACAGACAAACATTGTTTTTTAACTTCTATAGGTTTATACTTGACCCGTCATCTCGCCAGATGTTAAGTGACGATGCGGTCTATGATGGAGCGTGTTTATTTAGAAAAAAAAAACGATTAACGCTCGATTTGAAGCCACCAAGATTGTAACCATAGGGAATACCCCATTCCGGCAACGCATTCCACAGCCTAGATGTTCTTATCACAAAAGTAGAGTCAAACCTCTTTGGAACGTCAACCATGATACTATGTCGCTTTTTTCGAGCTACGAGCATCGATAGAAAAAAAAACATCCAAATCGGTTCATAAACAACGAAGTTATCCGCGAACACACATAAAATATATATATATATATCTATACTAATATTATAAAGCTGAAGAGTTTGTTTGTTTGTTTGAACGCAAGGATCTCTGGAACTACTGGTCCGAATCTAAAGATTCTTTCTTTGTAGGATAGTCCATTTATCGAGGAAGGCTATAGGCTATTTAACATTACGCTACCATCAACAGGAGCCGAGCATGAATGAAAAATGTAACAAAAACGGGAAAAAATATTGCTTTTGAGAGCTTTCGTTGCGTGACAGCATGTGTCATATTTTAAAGGTTGCGTCATTAGAACCCAAAGTAACCGAATTTGTTCAAAATTTGAATTGGTACGACCAATTTTCGATAGATGGCGTAGTAACGCGCGCGCGTTCAGCTAGTATATATATATACGGTCGAATTGAGAAACCTACTTTTTTTTTAAAGTCGGTTAGAAAAGGCAAGGTTTTTATATAGGTATATATATATAGAACATTCACTAAAACACATAACCAAGTTAAACACAGCTAAACTTCAACTCGTCTAGCTAGCTCGCGTGAAGGTCGAGGCGCGTTCACGACGTTCCAGCGACTGTGCCGAGCGCTCGCCTACTAAACTTGAATTTGTGGGTCATTGCGAACGACTTGCTACGACGATAGGCAGTTTACAAGGACACTACGATATTTCTAGACTAAAGATACTAGAATTTAGATTTGAGGGGAACTAAGTTACGTTGTTAAGACGTAACAGTGGGTGCTACTAAATTCTGTGGCCTGAAATTTTAGGAGATTTTTTTTTTATTATTGAATTTATACTATTTGGCTGGCCTGGTGGCTTAGTCGGTAGTAGCTCTACCTGCGAAGCAGAGGGTCGTGGGTTCAATTCCCACCCAGTGCAAATATTTGTGTGATGGATTCAAATATTTGTACTGTGTCTGGGTGTTTCTACATATGTATAATAAGTATGTATTTATTTATATAAATACATACTTATTATACTTGATATAATATTTGATATAATACTTATGTATTATAGCAAGTATGTATTTATATAAGTATCATAGAAATTTAGAACACAGATAGATCATAGTCTGGAAGAACACATAGGCTATCCCGGAAAACAACGGGAACAACGGGAACGGGAACTTCTCGGGTAACATCGCGGGGCGCTGCTAGTAATGTAAATAAGTACAAATATTAAGATTAAGATACTTACTAATGTTTTTTCTCCTTTTTTCAGGTACGTGAAACTATATAGCTACAATATGGCTTGCTCTGGTGATATGGGGTCGTATTAGTTTTGGTTTCAAACCATGTCTTGTAAGTAAGCATTTTATATTATTTATAAGTACCTATACCTTCATGATGTTTTACGGGTTCATTTATTTTTCCACATATTTAGACAAAAAAATAAAGACCCAAAATTTTCAATTTAGCACCGTATTACGAGTACAAACGATCTGAAGTTCTTTTTTGTTTGTTTAACTTCATAAACTGACGAAAATGTATGTTCAATTTGATTTCACTTAAAACAATTTAAAGCTTTAAATCACTTAAAATTTTTAGCTCGCGTGAGTTTTGATTAGATGTTTTAAAGGCGATTAAAATCTAAAGATTGAATTAAATGTTTCTATACCAACAAAAATTAACAAAACATTTATTGTTCTTTCTTCGATGATGTATTCGTCTTACCTCGTTGTCTCATTGAAATAATAATATGTTTACTTAGTTGAATTCAGAAAAAAATATTACATTTTGTTGAGCGTCTGAGTTGAATTTTAAATTGAAATCGGCTTTTGTTTTTTTTTTTCGAAGAAAACTAAATTATTGGTCAGGTTTGGTATATCAGGTTATCAAAATTAATCTAGAACGCCTTACTGTATTGATTTCTCCAAATGAGGGCTTAAAAAATAATAATTTAATTATTAGTATTCTCTAAGTAAGTATTCACGAACCGGAAGACGCAGTGTTGGACGGCCTCCCACTAGATGGACAGATGACCTCACAAAGGTCGCTGGAAACCGCTGGATGCAGGTTGCGCGGGACCGTTCGTTGTGGAAATCTAGGGGGGAGGCCTATGTTCAACAGTGGACGTCTTGCGGCTGATGATGATGATGATGATTATCTAAGTAGACTTTGATATTATTTTTATTCGTCTGTGAAACTAGGTAATTACAAAAGCGTGTTGTTGTGTCAGTAACTAGATAATCATTTGGTAGTTTCTATCACGTTTTTTTTTATAGTGTAGGGTGACGAGACGTGCAGGACATGGTGTGCTTGATGACAAGCAACAGGCCTGCCACATAACAGCACAGTGACACGCAGCTATTGAAACATGAAGAGCCCAAATCATTACCTAGCAGGACTGCATTGCACTCGTCACCAATAGTAATAGGATGGTTTATCTCTATGCCCTGTAGTTTCACTGGAAACATTTCCCTTCAAACTGGAACACAGTAATATTTGCACATTACCGCTTGGAGGTAGAATAATTGGCGAAGGTGTGGTACTTTCCCAGAGGGAGACTGCAAAGAGTCCTATCACTACACAAATACACAGTTTGGTAAAGAAAATGTATGTGCTATGGCTCTAGGTCTAGGTTTAATTATTGTTGTAAGTACATTGTACTATCAACCACTCCTTTTTGTACTTCTCCACCTCCTTTTCTCAAATCTCTCATTCCGCCCTACCGTTGGCTGGAAGAGATCGCTTTTAGTGATTGTAATAAGTGATGAGTTATAGTGATTTGTTATAAATAACGTTTGTTTATTTTTTTAAATTAGGTAAGTGCAATAAAGAGTTTATATCAATCTACAAAGAGTCTTACAACTTTAAAGCTATAATTTTCATTCAAGAAAATTCGAAAAATTATTAGTTTGCCTAAAGTAGCTTGTCTCCAAAAGTCATGCTAGCTATGCGGAAAACGGTAAGCAAAATCGTTCCGTTATCTAACCGTGAAAAAACCGCCCACCAACTCTCGCTAACGGGATTTCGATCGAGCGAAAGAGACCGGTACCCGGAAAACGTTCGCGACAAACAGAGACGGATATAGTTTTGTACACGCGCCGTCAAACAGTTTATTTGGCCTAAATGAAGGTTTTATCAAATTAATTGCTTTTAGTTGCAGTTTTGTTTGATGCGTAGTTTTAGAATTTGCCTTCGTGGATTCTCTTTCTTGACGATTGATAATTATAGCAATTTAAATGGTTTTTTTACTAGTTAACGCTCGCGAGTCCGTTTACAATTAAAAAAAAGAACAACATCATCAAAAAAGCAACTCTACATTTTTGACGTAATACCTTTTTTTGGATTAGGATTTGTTGAGATGGAAAAAAAACCAACACCTCTGTTTATCAGTAGGTAGGTAGTTATGTACATACCTACTACCTGCTCAAGAAAATGTAGAGTTGCTGAAATGTATAAAAGGTATTTAAAAAAAACTACGTACACGCAATAAATGACGAAATTTCTACAGAACCTTTCATTCCATTTTCAATTCTTTACTACTTTTTTTTCGCATTAAAAAATAGCCTATTATATCATTTGCAGGCTATAGAGTAAGTATCTCTATGCCAAATTTCATTTAAATTGATTTAGTAGTTTAGGCATGAAAGCGTGACAGACAGAACTACTTTCACATTTATAATATTAGTAGGGATTGTAAGACGGACTAATTAAAGCTAAAAGCTATAGTTTGCATTCTGATTACTTATTATTATCAAGGCTTTTACGCGAGGGATGTTTTTTCCCCTACCGATGTCGAGTTATTCTTTGTTGGCCCATTTTTAGTTTAATTTTAAACCTTTATAACAATAGTTGGATCACAGTTTTAACTTTTGTCATTATATTTAGTCGAGTTCAATCCGGTTGTATGTTTTTTTTTGTATGTATGTTACGCCACAGCGCTGCCATTTGCTTTTTTTTAATATAGAGTGACGAGACAAGCAGGACATGCGCCTGATGGTAAGCAGCATGCCTGCCACATAACAGCACAGTGACACGCAGCTATCGGAACATGAAGAGTCCAAATCATTACCTAGCACTACACTGCGCTCTTCACCCAGAGATCTAAGATGTTATATATCTAAGCTCTGTAATATCACTGGAAACATTGCCCTTCAACCCGGAACACAGTAATGTTTGTACATTACTGCTTGGCGGTAGAATAACTGGCAAAGGTGGTACGTCCCCAGGCGGCCTCTGCCAAGAGTCCTACTACTACAAAACTGCTTTCGTGTCTTTAGACAACATAGAGATTGATTTTATGAAATTTGGCCGAGTATCCGAATTTATTTTAAATTGAAGTTGTTTTTTTTTTTTTAAAAAATAACTTGTTTTGTTTGAATCGCTATCCACCACTTGCATGGGGGTAAGTGGTAATTGTCAGATTTGTTTTAAACGGGCAGAGCTTTTATTAAGATAACTAAATTAGGACCTTACATTTAGAACTACTCTAAGCATATTTGAAGTACCTACTTGTGCATAGAAGGTCTAAAGATAATCAAGATGATCTAACCCACTACTAGCCGGAAGCGTCAGCATGCTGACGGCATAACCACGCTGAAAGGCAATGCTTTTACGTTATAATAAAGGCCGGTATTTTGGGCATGCGTTGCGACCAAGCGAAAGATGATGTGCTCTTGGCCCCAACGGACCCAATGTTTCAACATTTAAGCGCGCCTTTTGCGACGCTCCGCTAAATTACCTGCTGTCAGAATTGACATTTGTATATGAACGTCATTTTTGACATATGCCATCGGAACAAGTGAACTTTCACATAAAATTATATGGGTACATTAAACAGGGGTATACGGTTAGCAAGGTGGCATACCATCATACCAAGCTTCAACATTGAGTTTCTAATATCTAGCAATTATAAATAATGATTACTTATTTCTGCCATTAAAATACTCAGTTAAAATTAGTATTTCCCGTTCGGCGGCCATTTTGAAATTTTAAATACCGAACAACTCCTGGTTGGTTTAAGTTTTATAGCCAGCTGTAATGATTGGTTAATTTAAAGTATAAAATAAATAATTGTGAACACTATTTTTTAAATTAAACTAATCTTTACGTATAATGAGAGTAGCTACTTTCCTGTTGGTCTACTGATAAGTAGGTAGGTAGATCTAGGAAAAAGGATGCAGGGCTAAGTTTTGTACCTACTATTTTATCTTAAATATATTTTTTTGTACTAAACCGAGTAAGTAAATATTGATAGTAAAATTAGTGCTTGTACTAAGAATATTGGTTTACACTTATACTCAATCATAAGAGCCGCACAGGTTTTTCAAACGAAGCACGTATTTATGTCATTAGTCTGAAGACATCCTATCTATAAGAAGTACTTGCTAAATTCATGTAATATTCCCTTGTTCCATGAAGGACTTTAGATCACAGACTTAGTAGAGAGATACTCTCTTTCGATATTTTAATACTATGTAAATTTGGAAAGAGGCAGAAAAGGTTTTAATCCGGCCTCGGCCGTGGGAATATTTCTTCTAGTAATGTAAAATATATGTATTTTATTAACTAAATCTTAATTATAAAGCATTTATGAAACACACGATAAATAACAATGATCAACATTAGTAATCAGCTTATTGTTGTTTACCAATTACTCTTACAAAACACAAATTTGAAGTCAAATTCTATTCATTCATTTCACTAGTTTATAGTTTTTTTTATTGCCGCGAACATTTTTTAGTTGATAAACCTTAATTTATGATTTGTTTTCTCAAAAGTAACCTTAGGGTAGATTCAATATTTTTGACGTGACAACGTCTTATAATTCGATGAAGCCGGATGCACGAACGAAAAAACATGACGTCATGCGGCGTTACCTCGCTCTGAGGCGTTCCATTTAAGGCTTGTAGTTGAAGTTGTCACGTTCAACTATCGTCAGTAACTTTACAGACAGCCGATTTTTTTTTCACATGTTGAGTCATATCTGGCACCGAACCGATATGGGTTCCGCGCCACATTACAGGTCAAATTGTCCTATCTCTCAAGTTGTACCAAATTACACATAAATACCAAGTTTCGTGAATATCGGTTGACTTGGTGAAGAGTCCACTGGAACAAACATACTAACCCTAGATTTCTATATATTTATATACTAGTAGTAACCCGCTGCCTTACCGGCGCAGTTGTTCCCGTTATTTTCATGTGCTAAAAATGCCTAGGTATCTGTCAAAGTCAAAGTCAAAGCAACAATCATCCAAAATGTGACACATATAATATTAGTGAGATAGTTATCTAAAAATAAAATAATCGTTTTGACATTTGCGAATCTCTGAAAAAAATGTACCTAGTTGAATCGATCCACATGTAACTCACGAATGATGTACATATAGTCAGTCCAGACCGACTTAAGTTTTAGTGCCACACGAGCAGAGGTTACGCATGTGCGTCCTTGAAAATCAAATCATTTCAAATCATTTAATCACTAAAAAATTTTGTACATTCATGGTGTCATACCACATGAAAACACATGAAAAAAAAAACAACTTAAAAAACTGTGAATCAATTTAAAATGTGTAACAACTACGTTAGTTTTCATACTAAAATTGTGAACAAATACATAATTAATTGAAAATGTAGTAATTTCTACGCATTCCCGTATATCCAACCTAAACGCACGAGTGTCACCGGATCCCGACGGCAAGGCCGCGCCCTTGTCGCGCCACTCCAATACCTTCAAATGTATGTAATTACATATTTAATGCTCGAGTACTGTAATTGATAAGTTTTGTTTGCGTTTCGGAGTCAAGGTTTAATTACTTGTTATATCTATCTGCGCGTTATTTCTCTCGCATCTTCCTAGAGGTATATTTACATCTCATTTTTCAATCCTGCGGTTTTTTGAAATGAAATCTGTTTTACCCGTGCTGAGCAGTTTTAAGCAAAGATTATTTTGTGTAGCATAGGTACCTACATAAATAGATGAAATACTTACGAAATGTAGTTCACATTAAATTGATTTTCGGCACTCAAAACATACAATAAAAATTAGTAAATTCATTAACGAGATACATTATACAGTCAACAAAATTAGTCAATTATATGAGTGTTAAAAATGCAGTAACAACTGAATAAGGCCAATTATATGGTGAAACCTATCGTCAAAATGTCAATTACAATATGAGTTTTGAGAATACATAAAAAATAATCATTACAATATAACGTTATTCTCAAAAACGGCAACAATGTCACATAACTGTTTGCTAACTTAAATGACTCCATCTATCTTTCTATGTCAAACTTATCGGTCACCGAGAGTCTTACCAAAATGGCCTTACTGAAATGGCCTTGACTTTACATTAGCTATATTGCTATCTCTTTCTAATTTACAGCGATAATAAAGAAAGAGAGCAAAATCAAAATAAAAACCTTACTTACTTTAGGCGGCGATGGCGGAAGACCGGCCGCCCAATTGAAATGGTCCAAAGACATGCGCTCTTAGAAGTTGTGTTAATAAGACTCTTGGAAAAATAAGAGCACGTTAATCAATATTCTATTCAAGTACAAGGTTAATTTGTGATCAGAATATGCACAGTTTCCTGTTTTCAAGCATATTTAGTGCTTTCAGACAATGCTTTTAAATTGCGCTGGCTGGTTGACACGGAAGCATTTGCCTAGAAATCTAGTATTCTGTGCGTTCTGTGTTAGTCATTTATATGTATACTATCTGTGTAGAATTATATGATGGATGTAAGTGAGTCATGTTGGATGTTCGTATTATCGAGTAAAATATGTTTTAAAACCATAAGGCTTTAACCATTGTTTGGCTAATACTGAAATATCACTGGCCAAAAATCTTACCAGTATTATGAATGCGAAAATTTTGATGTATTTTTTTTTTCAATTACGTTGTAATGACGAATTCATAGTTCGATGCCAAAAGATTCGTCTGGAACAGAGTACATAGTTTTTTATTCTGAAAATATGTAGAGCTCGTCAGCGAATAGCTAGTTTTCTAATTTCTATGCAGGCAAAGTCACGAGCAAATGCTAGTCCTAGTTTATTATAAATTCGAGACTTTGGGTGTTTGTTGCTCAATTACATCGGGACCACTGAACAGATTGGGTGGAAATTTAAACCGCAGTTGGAATATAGTGTGGTATAGGGTATAGGCTACTTTTATCTCGGGAAAATAAAGGAAATGGGAACTGCGCAGGTAAAACCGCGGGGTGCTGCTTGTGTTAAAAAGTTTACGTCGTTAAAGGTTTTAAACGCCGCCGTTTTTTGAAAGGTTTTTGAAAATGCAATGAGCTCCCGGCCCCCACGGGTCCAATGTCTTTACAGCGAACGGTTCAAATATGTAACACATAGATTGAAACGAAACCGTCAACACCAACCAGGCCACATCTGTGCCAAGGTGAGTGTCGCGAACACGACATCTAAATTGTGGCGTGATAATGTTGACAGTATTGGTAGTTTTGTTCGTTTTTTTGAAGTGAAAATGGCTTTTCGCGCACCACACAGAATTTTTCGTAGGCTTTGAATGAAGCTCATCGTCACTTTCGTAAGTGCAAGGTAGTTGGGGTGAACTCGGAATCGCCGGGTGTGCCTGAAAGAGAACGATATAGACTACAGGCCCGTGAACAAAACTTACCAAATGGTCAAATGAACCACCAGGAGACCTATGTAGGATGATAGAAGGGTGTAAAGTATTAAGATTCAGCACTATGCCGTCACTTGTAAGCTGTCCAACTGAGTGTAATTCAAGAGGGGGGAGGGGGTTGCAACCCTCTACCATTTCTCCTTGTCGCATGATTTTTGTACGGCATTGCGAAATAATGGATTAGAAGAGGTATTGAAACTGTATGGAACTACTTACCTAATCAAATGACCAAATTTGCTGTGTAAATGACTCTTACTCTGTAAATTTTTCCGACAAACTAATAATTAAAAAGTTAAAAATTATAATTTTTATAGTTTCAATACCTCTTTTAATCCATTATTCCGCAACACCGTACAAAAATAATGCGACAAGGAGAAATGATCGAGGATTGCAACCCCCCCTCTTCAATTGCACTCAGTTGGACAGCTTACAAGTGACGGCATAGTGCTGAATCTTATTACTTTATACCCTTCTATCATCCTACATAGGTCTCCTGGTGGTTCATTTGATCCGTAAATTTTGTTCACGGGCCTGTAGTCTAATAAGCAAAGATGTCGAATGTAAAAAAAAACTAAATTTTTGACGATAATCGTCAAAAATTTCGAGTTAGTCAGCTGCTCCTGTCTGTCAGTTGTCATTGTGGTGTTTATTAGGTATATTCATTTAACATAATCGTTTTTATTTTGAATTATTAAAATTATTCAATAGTTTTTAATAGTTATGTATTTTTTAATGTAGTTTTCACTTCTGCTCTGTGGTCTTAAGCACTCGAATTGTGTTTCAGATGTTACACACATAGTATCGTCTGGAATAGCGCATCCCGTAGTTACAATTTTGGTGTCTTCAAAACGAAAGTCTGAAAAAAAAATGAAAAAAAGTCTGAAACTGAGTCACAGTTTTTTTTTCGCATTTATAATATTAGGGACTACTATTTGAAGGGCCGTAAACCAGTGATTTAAAATCGAATTCGACCTCAATCGGCGACAATGCATTTTTCAGCGACGATTAGCGATCGTTAATCACAGTGACAGGTTGAGGCTCGTTAGAACGTTTTGTCTGCGTTCATACTTCAACGTCAGCTGTTAACGAGGTAGTCACTGCTAGAAGTGACTGATTTCTGTATTCGACCGGTGACCTTTTTAAAGCGTTTCTGAACCTTTGTTATAGGAACGTATTTGTGTTCTAGTAACGAATGTTTGCTTTTGGAACGTATTTTTTGAAGTGGAAGCTTTTTTATTTGTTGTGATAGAAAAAATATTTGATTTCGCGACATTTTTACCGTATTTTTTCCGAATTTAAGTGTGAAGATTGTGATAACATTTTATAATTTTCGCTTACTGTGTTCGCACGCATCGTAATTTTCCTCCGCGCGCCATTATAAGTACATATTATAACTTCAAAAACAAGGTTTTTTTTACTGTATAGAGTGACAAGACGAGCAGAACATATGGCTGATGGTAAGCAACATGCCTGCTCATAACAGCACGCTGTGTAGCTATTGGGACATTAAGAGTCCAAATCATTACACTAGCACCGTACTGCGCTCTTAACTCGGGTTTTATCTCTTAACCCCAAAAAAATCTCTAGAAACATTGCCCTTCAAACCTGAACACAGTAATGCTTGCACACTACTGCTTGGCGGCAGAATAACTGGCAAAGGTACTTCACAAAGACTGCAAAGAGCCCTACCATTACAAGACAACTGATAGACCACAAGAATACAACTGATAATCGTTCCGTATTAAGAGTAAACGTAATATCGCGTTTTCTCGCGACATTGCGCAGATCGCACAACAGCACGACATTGCGCCGGCGCACGGCTGCGTAGTCAAATAAATAAAGTGAATCGCTGCGTCTAGGCCGCGGCGGCGACTTGCTGCAAGGTCGCTGGTAACACCAACTCACAACAAAACTACGGACTTTTTTCATAGAATTTGACATTTAATAAAAATATAGAACACGTATTTTGCGTTTTATAAAATTTAAAAAAAACGACAAGGAAATAGATCCTCAAACTTTCGAAGTGAAGTGACGTCACTGACAACATAGGCATGTTGACTAAATAAACTAAGTAGTCCGTTAATTAGATTATTAAAAAACATTGTAGACATATTTTTTCAACAAAAACTGACAAACTGAACAAAAAATGACGAAAATACGGTGCTTACCTCGAGTGACATTTTTTTTTTTTTTTTTTTTAACTTCTATAGGTTTACACTTGACCGCCATCTCGCCTGATGTTAAGCGACGATGCGGTCTACGATGGAACGTGTTTACCTAGAAATAACCGATTCACTCTCGATTTGAAGACACAAAGATTGTAACCATCAGGGAAAACCCACTCAGGCAACGTATTCCACAGCCTAGACGTTCTTATCACAAAAGTAGAGTCAAATCTCTTCGTTCGTGTCTTTGGAACATCAACCATGAAACGATGTCGCTTTTTCGAGCTACGAGCATTCCGATAGAAAAAAGGACAAGGTGGTATCAGATCATGCAAATCAGTCGCACACTCTCCGAAGTGTATCCGATAAAAAACCGATAGGCTAGCAATTTTTCGGCGATGTTCAAGACTTTGAAGTCTTTTTCGCACAAGAGTGTCGTTGCCTATGAGCCTTTTGGCACGTCTTTCGATCGATTCCAGAGCCTCCAGCTGATACTTAGCCGATCCATCCCAAAGGTGCGAACAGTACTCCATACAGGAGCGAATCTGTGCTTGATATAATGTAAGCAACTGTTCAGACTTGAAGTACCTTCGCACCTTTGAGAGGACACCTAGTTTTTTGGCAGCAAGTTTGGCCTTGGACTCGATATACGAGCCAAAGTTGAGCGTAGAGGTCAAAGTAACGCCCAAAAGCTCAAGACGGTCAGAAACCGGCACGGATACACCTCTAAAAGTTGGAGTCAGTTGGAATGGACTCCTTTTAGCGGAGAATAGACACGCCTGTGTCTTAGTCTCGTTGAACTTGACCAGATTGGCATTGCCCCATTTAGACACCGCCTCAAGGGTCAAGCTCAAACGTTCGATCAGACTCTCTCTCTGTACCAGAGTTTGCGGCCCAGTGGCTCTCGCGCTAGACATGTAACTCTCTACGACGGTGCTATCGTCTGCGTACCCATAGATACCGGGCTTCAACAGATCGTTAATATGTAGCAGGAAGAGCGTCGCAGAGAGTACCGACCCTTGAGGGACTCCGGCATTGATAGCCATTTGATCCGACGAGCAGCCATCAATGACGACTCGTATGGATCGATCCCTCAAGAAGTCGGATATCCACGCAATGAACCCAGGAGACAAACCATAACTAGAAAGCTTGCTTATAAGGGCATCATGCCAAACCCTGTCAAAAGCCTTTGAGATATCCAGGGAGACTGCAAGTGCTTCCCCGTGTTTCTCAATAGCTTCACTCCAGATGTGAGTGACGTACGCTAGAATATCCCCGGTGGACCGGTTTCGGCGAAACCCGTATTGCTGGTCACTGAGGAGGTCGTTCGATTCTAGGTACGTCAGGAGCCTGTGGTTTAAGACACGTTCCATAGTCTTGCGGAGTATGGACGTGACCGAGATGGGCCTGTAGTTGACAGGGTCAGCACGACTACCCTTTTTGGGCACAGGTTGCACATTAGCAAGCTTCCAAGACTTCGGTACTAGCCCAGTTTGGAGAGAGAGTCTGAATAGGCGCGTCAGTATTGGTGACAACTCAGGCGCACAAGCCTTCAATACTAGAGCAGGAATACCATCTGGGCCACTGGCTTTATTCACATCCAGATTGCGTAACACTTTACGAACCTCCTTTTGGCGAATGCGTATCTCTGACATAAAAGTCGAACAGCCAGGTGGAGTAGGAGGTGTCGCGCTACCAGCATCTAGACGCGAAGATTCTGCAAACTGAGTTGCAAACAAGTTTGCTTTCTCCGTTGCAGTGTGAGCCAGTGTCCCGTCAGGTTTCAGCATTGGAGGTAGTGAGGAGCGGGAGAAGTTCGATTCGACCGATTTAGCTAGGGACCAAAACGCTTTGCTGCCCGCAGGGTACGAAGCCAGTTTGTTCCCTATTCGACTAATGTGGTCAAAACGAGCCCTCTGAAGAACCTTTTTGCATGCCTTAGCAGCCTTGTTGAACGCTTTCTTCTTCTGGTGTAAGTCCCTTGCCTTACGCTGTCGAGCATCAACCCAGGCTAGGTAGGCCTCATGTTTAAGTGCTTCAGCACTTTTACATTGAGAACCAAACCAAGGGCGAGCTTTGCTGGATAATGGGATGTCGGAGTATGGAATGAAATATTCCATAGCCGTTCGTATTACATTAGTCACAGCATCTGCGCAGACTGAGGGATCACCAGAAGCGAAGCACAATGACTGCCATGGGTAAGACGCAAAGAAAGAACGCATCTCGTCCCAATCAGCTGACTTGTATCGCCACAACCGCCGGTTGCCTCTAGGGCTGGGATCAGGCGGATGGTAGACAGATACAGATTTCACCAGACAGTGGTCGGAGCTGCCTAACGGCGAAGACACCGCCACCGAATAACGGTCTGGATCAGTTGTCAGCAGAAGGTCTAAGCAATAAGGTGTATGCGACTCAACGTCGGGTACTCTTGTGGCCTCTTGGACCAGCTGGGTTAGGTCTAACGATAAAGCTAGCTTTCTCGTTTCCTGCCCAGCGTGGTCAGTGTCCCGGTATGGGTACAGCCATTCCTTATGATGGCCGTTGAAATCCCCCAGTAACACTAATTGAGCCGAAGGGTACTTCTGTTGAGCCGCGTCCGCCGCCTCACTTAAATATTCTGTGAGCCTAGTCGTCTCCAGATCTCCGCTGTGCGACCGATACACACAGGCGTAGATAATTTTATCTATGCCTGTGTCCATCAGTGCCCAAAGAACAGAAAATCTAGTGTCCTCAAGGTTACGGAGACGCCGACAGCAGATGTCGTCTCGGGCGTACATGCACACTCCAGCACGAGGCCGGAATTTGTGCTCCAGGGTATAGCCTGGATACGTTAGGTACGCCACGTCCGACGGACAACCTATCTGCGTCTCCGTAAGAAACAAGAGTGTCGGCTGCTCAGTCTCGAGGTGATGGTGGACTGCTGAGAGATTGGAGTGCAGACCTCGAATATTAGTGAGGTGCACTTTTACCGACAAGGCGTGCAGCCGCTCTTTAACCTTGTTTCTTTTGTTGACTTTTTTCATATTTGAGTATCGGAGAGAATCGGTGGAAAAACGGCAGTAGAACGAGGCCGCACACTACTGACCATTGGTCACAACACACAACACGAATACACCAGTGGGGAGCTAGCCTGGAGACTGCGGGGACGCCCGAGCCCCCCCGGGGATGTCTATCTGGCCTTGTCATCCGGTCGCCAACCGGCAGGATAGCGCATCCCGGGATTTTTCGCTAGATGGCGGGGCAGCCTTTCATGAGTGGCTAGCTCACTACTTGGGCCCCCAACTATCTGCGGTCGGTCGCGGCAACCGTGCCTCGGATCCCGCTACCCTCCATGACTAGCTTCCCGATGTACAGTATTGGTGTGTGACAGACCGGTCTTGCAGTTGTGCAGCAACTGTTCTGACCCGTTTTCCCCTAATGGTGTCACTAGACAACACGACGGAACACGGCTAGGCCGCTTGGCGTCGTGACTTAGTCTAGTGGGTGATCACCAACCACGGCCGAAGCCTACCACCGGTAATTTGTCACCTGATTAGCACCACCCAGGGACCACGTGTGAGGTTTCAATATATAGGTGCTTCCCCACGGACGGAGGTGACTCGGTCCCCAATAACTTTATTGTGCGATGTTTACATAGAAGTGACGTCACTTCATTTCGAAAGTCTGATGATCTAAGTATTTACTTGACAATTTTTTGAAATTGAAAATTACATTCTATATTTTTAAGCTAGGTACTTATATTATTTTCAATTATAGTTGACTTTTGTACAGAGATAAAATTTCCAAAAATAAAACTCATGAGTTACGATTACATCTTCAAATTGTGAGTAATACGGTTGATTGTAAATGTTGGTTAAATAATAACAAAATAAAAACACGACTAATACTAACGCCATCTAATATTGTTCGAGATAAATTACCTACTATTCAGAAATTACGAAATTAAACAAATATGTTCAAGAGCCGACTGGAGTGTGTGAAAAAGTAATTCATAAAACTGTTAATTTAAGTTATTCGTTGCTTTTTCTTAAAATAAATAATTACGTTTTATTGGTTTAGGTAAGGTAAGCTTAGCTTAGGTAGTTAAACTAAAATGCAACAAAACGCACCAACCTGTAACCGTAACTTAGATTTAATTAAAAATATATTCATGAATGAAGAATTTACACGTCAATTATTCAATGAAATGAAACAAAAGTAAGAGCAAATAAATATATGTTCAAAGATTACTAGATAAAATTTCGTTGTGCGAAATCATCGCACAGCTGAGTTTGAATTATTTTATATTTTTTAAATTGTTTTTTAAAAATGTCTAATCTCTAAATTGTTATTTCAACTGTAGTACCTACCAACTAATTTGCGTAATACTTCGCATCAATTAGTATGTATATATTTCTTTGATACAAAAAATTGTTACATATTTCTCACATAACAATTTTTTTTTCGAAAAAAAAAAAACAATTTTGATTATTAAAAACTAAATTCAGACATTCAATCAAATTGAACACGTGTAGTCACTACTACGTCAGTCGTCTAAATAAATGAAGGCAAAGTTTAGTTTTTGATTAGTATTTCAAAAAACCTTCGTTTAAAGTGCTATCGCGTAACATATATACAAAATAAATAAACACGCAAACGAATTGGGAACCTCCTCCATTTTTAAAGTCGGTTAAACAGTAAGCAAATATTGCATTATGGGGTATAAATATAAATAGATATCTGATATAATACTTTCATACGTCTATAATTATTATTGTAACTATCTACATACTAACAATATGTATCTATTTATAACATACCTAATACAAGTACTGAGGTAGTGCACTTTGTTTTATTCTTAGTCATGTTTTCAAAATTACATTGTTACGGCAAATAAACGCACCTACTTATATTTGAATTCATTTGATGTCATTAACATAAACACAAACACAAAATCTATACCTACTTACCTACTTATGTTATAAAACTGAAGAGTTTATTTGTTTGAAAGCGCTAATCTCGGAAACTTCTGGACCGATTACAAAAAATCTTTCACCTTTGTATATGTGCATGATTCCTGATTGGTATAGGCAATATATGTACCACGGGAAAAGTCGGGATGGACCACTTGTAATTAAATATAAGAACACATTTATGCGAACATATCTTATACCTTTAAACGAGCAATTATTATCTTATACCTTTAAACGAGCAATTCTTGTACCTATATAAATATGTATATATATATAGAATGTGAATCTCGGAAACGGCTAGACGGATTTTCATGAAATTATGTATGCAGGGGATTTTAGGGACGATAAATCGATCTAAGTTTCATTAAAAAAAAACGCATATTATGCGCGTTTTTAGACAATGAAAAACTGACACATTAGACATTAGAATGCGAAGGTAAATTTCGCCGCGTGACGCGGCAGCATAATTAGCTCAGACGGGAAGTCGGGTGCTCATAGAGGTCACGCATTAGTAGGTTCGAATCCAGACGGGTTCTCTTATTTTTTCAATTCTTTTTTTTAAAGAAAATCTATTTCTTGGAATCTTTTATCTGTAGGTATCTAAGTATATTTCGTATTTAAACCGAGCAAAGCTCGGTCACCCAGGTACTTTTATTATAATATGCTTAAGTATAATAGGTATGTTATACCCAAATATTTTATCGAATACTTATAACATGTATGTTATTAATCATTTTCATTCGTATTTATTCATTTTCTTTTTATTTAATATAAAATGAATCGACATATGTACATATATCACCGAGTGACGATCTCATTAGAGTATTTATTTGGCCTTTATTTGAACTCTACACTCTACATGTACAAGTATATGAGTTGAACTTACCATGCTTTCATGATCAGGCGTGTTGCTTACAATCAGGCGCCTAGGTTGCTCGTCCCGTCACATTAATTATAAAAATAATTTTAAAATTATGACAAATAAACCAAACATCTATAAGTTAGAAATATCAGAACATGTTTCCAGTAAACATTACAAAATCTTGCAAGTTCCTAAGGGATCGATATATTTACACCGGGACTGTTAAAAAAAAATCCGCGTAATAAATATATTAAACACAACGTTAATACATTTTTATTGTCTTTTAAACCTTAGTTATTATTTTAAGCAGTAAATTACAAATGTCACTTAAAATACAATTACAATATTGAAAACTATCAAATCTCATTAGAAAAAATTCACAGTTCAAAGAGACCACCTCGCACCACCCGAAAGTGCCAAAACACTCGCTGCGTGCCCCCCTCTATATTTTATAACCAGGTATATTATATATATGCTGAAGGTCAATTATTGCACTGTGCGCCATGCAATAGAACTTTTAAAACTAAATTTGGTTTTGCGAGCCATCTAAGGTAACTCACAATAGAAAATAGCCAGGTTCGCCATTGACGGACACGTCAAGGAGGACATCATCATTTATAACCAGGGATCTGCTGTTTCAAAAACCAACCTGCTTGATGGTCGCACCGTTTAATATTCTTTATAAATTATATATTTTAAAAATAAAAACATCTAGAAACTCGATAGTTTTCCTATTACCATCACGGGCCAGGAATTCCCGCGCAAACTGCCATCATGGACGCACCATCCGCGCCCGCGCATAGCTCTAACCTAGAAACCGACTGGATTTCGTGACACGAGCATGTGTGAGTACCCTCCTATGTGTGTGTTGACACAACATTAGACGCGTTCAAATCTATTTCAAACTGTGTTATACCGTAATAAAGCATAGATTCCGTTGTTAAATTAATAAATTAGTATTGTTAGATAGTTGACATGGCATTGGTTGGTTTGAGGTATGATAAAATGGGCGTACCAGTATTAGTTCGTTGGTAGATGTAGTAAAGTAGGTTAGAACGATATATACATAGGCGTAGATAGCTTGTTATACCTAAATGTTTGTTAAGTGATGTCAAGGTTATATAGTCACGTTATATAGTTTCAATTCTGTGCACATGTTTGGTAAGTGATCTATGTTTCATGTTGTTGGGAAGAGGAAAAAAAATGTTTTGTAAAACAATGTGCAATAAATAAATGTTTGCTTTTAAAGGTATATAGATATAGGTACATTAGACAATGAACTTGGTATATGTAGGTACAATGGAAATGATTTCGTTAAATTGTTTTAATCTACGTTTATAATACGTGCCTACTGCCTACAGGGATACTCTACTTACCCGATTCTGTTTTACTTTAACTTTTGTTAATATTCATACAAACTATTTCCATTGTTTGTTGGTTGCCTGGTAGATATCGCTTTGACCGATAAGGCCGCTGATTGTAACACTAGTTTTTGTTGTTTTTCTTATCCTGTATAAGTGTTTTTTTGTTATCTATTGAATACAAGTGAAAATACAGGATAATAATTAAAAAACTAATCTCCGAATAACCCACCCCTAACTGCTCCCGGCACAAAAGTGCCCATGATGCTTGCCGCGTTCCCACGCTGAATGGCAATGGCCAACCTTTGCTCCAGGAACGCGCCAGAGCGAGAGTCACCCGTATTCTCCCTGAGCCTGCGCCCCAATTCTGAGAGGAACCTTTTAGCCTCTGCCCCCCAACAACCCAAGGTCTCCACGGCAACCGGTACAAATTCGTACTGCGACACCAACATGCCATATTTTCATATTCATATTCATTTTTATTGATAAAAATACTTTTACACGTCAATTCATAAATCCAAAATCAGTACATAAATCAATTTTTTAATCAAATGTCTACATTATTGTAAGTATCAAATTAAATTACAACAATAATATCGAGTGTGTCAATTCATAAATACAAATTAATTTACAAATCAAATTTATACATTATTGTAAGTAGGAATCAAATAAAATTAAAATTAAAAACAATAATAACGATTGTGTCAATTCACAATTTCGCTTCTTCTTATCAGCGGGATCCTCTCCCGCGGCTGATGGTGATTTTGGTTTTGGTGTGTACAATAAATAGTACCTATCTCTATCTATCTGTTTCCCGGAAGGTACCTACCGACTAAGTCTAATCTAGTCTAAGTCTTGAAATCTAAACATGTCACATCCTAGATCGTGATTTTGCTTCACAACAAACGAATTGCGGTCTTACGGAGACCTATCTTGGATAAATAAATAAAAGACAGGTGAAATACTTTTAATTGCCCATAGTTCTCCTGTGTTCCGGTTTGAAGGGCAATGTTGCCAGTGAAATTACAGGGCATCGAGATAAAACATCTTAGGTATATCTCTGGGTGACGAGCTCAGTACAGTACTGGGTAATTTTGAAAAATTCTACATGGCCATGTAGAAATGCGTTAGCATTTCCAGATGGTCAATGGCCATAGTCTCGAGTTCACCCAAAAAATTCCTAATCATTCCCGAGCGCAACGCTAGAATTCAATTCACAGCCCACGAAAAATCTGTTTATGGCGCGCCAAAAGAGGTTTTCAGTTAAATCGTTGCGGCGTTCATGTTTAGTAACTAAGTACTATAACAGTTCGACCAGTTCAAGTTCAGGTTCGCTATCTACCTCTATGTATGAATTCCCTCTCCCAGTCCAAACCGGCTGCACTAGTCCAGTCGGGCAGGTGCTTCGTTAGATAACTCGCGATCGCCCACCTGCTTCCCTACAGACATGATAGGGCTTGCTTCAATGCTACACTTAAATAAAAATGGTTGTCTGTAAAGTCGGTTTACTGACGTTAGTTGAACGTGACAACTTCAACTACGCCTTAGAGCGAGGTAACGCCGGTGGCGAGGTAACGGCGTTAACGGCACATGACGTCATGTTTTGCGGGCGTGCAGCCGGCTTAATCGAATTATAAGACGTTGTCACGTCAAAAATAAATATTAGTGGACATTTCACCACCATCAAGCCCCGAACTAAGCAAAGCTTGTACTATGGGAGCCAGATATAGTAGATCCAACCGTTTATTTTCTTTTTGACAGCACCAATAGAACGTAACTGCGTCATGTTACGCAAAAGTTCACTTTTAAATGCGAGGTTTTAAAAATATGTCAATTGCTTAAATTTGCTCCTTGATCCCGTATAATAATCATCTTTGACAAATTGAGTCCATAAGTGCAGTAGTTTTTTTATAAATTACATAAAATAACAAACGTTTATAAAAATTTACGTTCTATGGGTGATGTTGATAGCCATAGAACGTACATTTTTAAAAACGTTTGTTGTTTTATGTAATTTATAAAAAAAACTACTGCGCCTATGGACTCAATTTGTCAAAGATGATTATTATACGGGATCAAGGAGCAAATTTAAGCAATTGACATATTTTTAAAACCTCGCATTTAAAAGTGAACTTTTGCGTAACATGACGCAGTTACGTTCTATTGGTGCTGCCAAAAAGAAAATAAACGGTTAGATCTACTATAGCTGATATAATACTTAAATCTATCTAACTAGTACCACGTCATTCCCAATCCCGGTATTTTTCCGTTACTTTGCCAGCTATTCTACCGCCAAGCAGTAATGTGTAAGCGTTACTGTGTTCCGGTTTGAAAGGCAATGTTTTCAGAGAAATTACTCGGCTTAGAGATATATAATAGATATCTGAGTGACGAGCGCAGTGCAGTGCTAGGTAATGATTTGGACTCTTCATGTTCCAATAGCTGCGTGTCATTGTGCTGTTATGTGGCAGGCATGTTACCGTCAGGCACATGTCCTGCTCGTCTCGTCACTCTGTAATAGGTATAAAAAAGTAACCTATGTTCTTCCGGACTATAATCTAACCGTATTTCAAATTTCAGCCCGATCCGTTCATACAGTATATGTTACGACATTATTGAACAACAAACATCCAAATATCCAATCATCCATACAATCATATTTATACAAACATCCAAATATCCTAACATCCACACAATTACTTTTATAATGTTAGTAGGATTGTAAATCCATACTTATTATACACACCCAGATACATTACACATATTTGTATTCATCACACAAATATTTGTACTGAGTGGGAATCGAACCCATGACTCTCGGTTTCGCAGGCAGACTTACTACCAAATAGTGGTGGACATTTCACACACAACACCATCTAGCCA
This sequence comes from Ectropis crepuscularia, assembly GCA_963693475.1. NCBI lineage: Eukaryota > Metazoa > Arthropoda > Insecta > Lepidoptera > Geometridae > Ectropis > Ectropis crepuscularia. Next base: position 5,413,181 of record OY856361.1, read on the forward strand.
CAAACTAAGCATAGATAGATAGATAAACTCTTTATAGCACTTAAATAATAAGACAAAATACAGAAACACCTTAAAACAAAGTAACAATAGGCGACCTTATCGCTAAGAGCGAAAAGCTTAAACTATAGAAGCCAGATAGCTGATATAATACTTAAATCTAAATATTATTTAGAAACTTAAACCTAACAAACTTTGACTCTACTTTTATGATACGTAAGTCTAGGCTTTGGAATGCGTTGCCTGAGTGGGGTTTTCTCGATGGTTACAATCTTAGTGATTTCAAATCAAGAGTAAAACTCTACTAGGTATGCACGCTCTATCATGGAGCATTTACATGTTATGAGTAACAAAGTGTTTTATTAATTATAATTTCAAAATTAGGTACAAAAGATAGAAATAAGGACAAGGTGTCCCACCGCTCTTTAGATCCAAGATCGCAAATGATCGCTTGAAATTATCTACCTAAAGGGCAAACTTCATTATTTAATCTTAACGGAAGATTCATAGCAGCATTTTTAAAACAAAAACAAAACCTCTTACATATGAACATCCAAATTGTAGAATGCGTTGCCTAAGTGAGTAAAATATTCTTTGCTAATCTGGTAATAAGGTCTAAAATAGATAGTACATCGGTTAAGATACACGTATCGCAGATCCCATCGTCACTCAATACCAGGCGAAATAGCGGTCAAGCGCGAGCCTAGTGAAAAGTAATTTAATTTTCTCCGACAAATAAATAGGTACCGTCTTTAGTTTAAAATAAAACACACACTCGACTAAATTTCATAAATACACACTGTTTAGACGAGACAGCGAGGTTTCGTTGTAACTATACGAAAATATCATCGATGCATGCAAATTTTAGTATTTGTTAATTTATAATAAAACCGGCCAAGTGCAAGTGGGACTCCCGCACGAAGGGTTCCGTACCATTAGCTAATAAACGGCGAAAACCTCTTTGGCTTTGTTCAAAATTTCTTATACATCGCAATTTCCGCAGACAGGCAAAAGTATAATTAAAATATATTTTTTGGCTCATGATTCTAACGATGAATTCGATATCGCGTTCTATTTTACTATTGACGTCATCTAGTTTATTTGGGATGGACTAATCGAGCAAAAATCAAGTTTGTTGTATGGGAGCCCCCCCTAAATAATGTATTTATTTTATTTTTAGTATTTGTTGTTAAAGCGGCAATAGAAATACATTACTTATCTGTAAAAATTTCAACTGTCTAGCTATAACCGTTTTTGAGATACAGCCTGGTGACAGACGGACGGACGGACGGACAGCCAAGTCCCAGTAATAGGGTTCCGTTTTTACCCTTTGGGTACGGAACCCTAAAAATAACCATCGAAAATCGATTAACAATTGGCGGCGCTATCGCGTAACATAGATGCAAAAAATACAAACAACCGAATTGACAACCTACTCTTGTTTACATAGCCTTCCATCAAACGGCGACCTTATCGCTAAAATCTTCCAGGCAACTAAAGAAGAACATTTCACATTCCACAACCTAGACGTTCCTATCACAATAGTCAAATGTCTATATTCAAAATTAAAATGTTAAGTATTTTCGTAGTCGGTTAAAAAGCTAGAAGTGAATCAGCTGTCCCCTATGTTCGCTCGCAGCCGCGACCGTGACACAGAATCTGCACTCGTGCGCATGTAGCTACACAACACATAACTTACAGTCGCAGGCGCACGTTGGCAAGCGATGCGGCAGTTTTAAATGTTGAATAGCAAATTCAACTTTTAAATATTTGTATAGCTACTAGCGCCTCGCGGTTTTTTACCCGCATAGTAACCGTTCCCGTTACTTTCCCGGGATAAAAAGTAGTAGTACTTAAGGCGCGTCGCAGAGCAAAACGACTTTTTGAAGTGAAAACTTCTTTAGACGCGCTATAGACAGAATTTTCGTGGGCTGTGAAATGGATTCATCAATCGTTACGCTTGGATATGATAATGGATCGGATCGGATATGAAATCTTCGGGTAAACTCGGTAAAAACGGCCAGGTAGGTACCAGGGCAACAGAAACAGTAAAGAGTTTCGATTACCTACCTCCAAACAGCCCAGCGTTTATCTTCAGATACCAGGACAACAGAAATATAAAAGAGTTGCGTTTGCCCCTAGGTACCAGTACCAGGGCAACAGCAAGTTTTCACTTCTATCGGCAGTTCCTATGACTGCCAATTTTTTTGTATAGTTTTCAGAGCTATCTTATTCTTTATCCAAAACAAATATCAAATGGTTAAAATACAATAAGCTTCTGCGTAATCTTGGCTTAAAAATAATAGTTTCTTATTTTTTTGTTACTAAATATATTGTTTAATTAATATCCTTACAATGAAACTATACAAATTAGAAATAATTTTACTTTACACGCATCTACTCGAAAAGCTGCCATTTATTGTACTTATAAGTACAAACACTTACACTAACGGATAGGCAATTTTGTTACGAACAGAAGAAATATTATTAAAATATATCCAAAGAGCAACATCTGATTTAATTAATAGTTGATTCTAAAAACTGAGCGTAAAACAGTAACAAATCCTTCTGTTTCTCTCTTGCTCTCTCTTGCTCTCTCTTGCGGTGTATGATGAGGTAAGACATATAATTTATTTGCTCAGGGTAGGGCCTTAAATCAATAGAGCACACTACCAATTTTAGTAGGGCCTTGTGCCTTCTGTGCTGGCCCAAAGTTCTGGAAAGCAGTTGAAGCCACTTGAGAAAAACAGCCAGTTCCATAAAAAATCGTAGTCATCAGAGACTTCTGATAGAAATGAAAACGTATAACCTAGAATTTTAGTGTTAAACAGCACTACTTAATGTACAATACGTAATATTTTATGTTTAGTTATTATACATTAGCTATTGCTATCATCGGTGATGCAGATCCACAAGATTTTCTCCCACCTGAAAGTGCTCAAATCCGACTCAAGTTACGGCCGCATCCGGCGGCCATTTTCAAGGAGAGTGCGCGCTCGTGATTGCGGTCGAAACTTGAGTTGGATTGGACCGACTACTTATATCACACGTGAGTTATCCGTTGACTTAATTATATATTAATAATTAAAATCGCGATTAGGCTCTGTTTAATAGTTTCAATGTAAACACTCAATACGGACAAACCCTGTATAGGTATACGGAAAAACTTTGTTTACCGAACTAGGCTAGGCTATGATTGCATCATCCCAATGTTTTCCGGCTGCCCAGGCAAAAGATTATTAAATAAATTCTCAGTACTGCGTTTAAGTGCAAACTGCATTCATTTCAATGTGTGTGTCGAACCGGTACGGCCAGTTTTTATAGGTAATGTTGAATTTGCATTTGTATTTAATTATTTATGACAAATGTGTGATACGACAAAAGCTTAGGAGACGGCTGATTTGATAGTTTGACGTGAAATGTAAGTGATTTTGTTATCCTAGTACCTATGGGTATTTAAATACTAATCTGTAGTAGTAGGTAGTAATCTAATCTCAGGAACTATCCGATTTCAAAAAATATTTCATCGTTGGATGATGTACGTCACCCATAAGTGTTTTACTGACCCATTTCCACCAATATTTAAAATATATTGTATTTAAAATTTACATGGCTTCCAATATTTAGATTTAGATTGCAATCTGACGGTATTTACAATTTCACGGGACATGTGGAATTTTGTACATACTAATATTCCATAGAATGTATTTACATAACATTCACAAACAAGCCAAGCAGCTTATTTTCTAATGCTCGCCTCGTTACAATGGTTAATTCCGTAGGTAATCTCACGTTTAGGGAGAGAGCTGACCCTTCTGATCTTTAATCTTTGACTCTTTTCTTCAATAACTTCTTATGAGTTTGCAAATTGCTATATGTCATTAACCGCTGTATTTTGGCATTCTCTATGCTTACGTGAGCATTGATTATGTATTTTTTCTTTTAATTCATAAAATTTGTCAAATTAAATTTATAAATAATTTTTTGTAAAATTTTTGACTGTGCTGTGAATTTCTCTGGAAACATTGCCCTTTAAACTGAAGCAGTAATTTTATTATAAAAACTAGCATGGTTAATTACACGTTTTATTAAACACGAAAAAGTTATGTTTGCTCATTACTATTTGGCGGTAGAATACTAGAATAACTGGCAACGGTGTGGTTCTTCCCCAGGCAAAGAGTCCACTACTCACAACATGCATCGCATCAGCTTTCTTGTTGCCAGAGATAATGATGATATTTCGACGCAAGCTTCGCGAAGAGTACCGTAATGCGAACCGCCAGACAGCCAGGCTCCCTAGTTCTAAGCTCCTATTTAACCAAAGTAAGCAATCAAACAATCGTGTATTGAAATGCGTGAGAGAAAAACTGTATCAGGCCGACAAAAGCGAGTCAGCCATTGTCTCCCTTACAACGTGAAATTTCTACGGGGAACTGCGTTTCCTATAATTTTAAAGGTTGTTGACGTGGGGAATGTTATAGGCTATAGCGTTTAGTAAGAAATTATTTGACATGCGCAAGCGGGATATTTTGACGTTGACAGATGAAAGCGTTTGTCAAAATAAGTGTGCCAGATTGTAATGAACTTAAAAAATATTAGCTTGCTAAATTTGCTTTCCAATTTTGTATAACAAACACCTTAGGTTAATGACAACATCAACACGAAGAAGAAAAAACATAGTCGCGTGTATTTTATCCATTTGAGTTTTTTTGTTAAAATTAAAAGCTATTAGGCACCTAAAAAATGTTTTTCCGAAAGATTATTTTTGAAATTTATTATACTGTTTTTATTTATATATCGGAACAGCATATTGAGTAGGTATTGTAATGCATACCTACTGGTGTAACAATTACGCTGAATCTGTATTTGCTACAAATTAAGGTAGAGCTTATTATGGCACGATAAAATACTATTCAAACTGTTGGGGCCAGTTTAGATAAAACTTAAAAGTAGACGCAGGAAAAAATGTTGCTAAAATTTCATACCTAAGAATCAGCTTCGAAAGATAGTGAGCTGGTAAAACAATTTAAAACACAAACTAAGTACTTAGAAGTTATCTGTTTAAAAAATTGTTAAAGCTTTAGTGCAATAAAACTGTTTTATGAGCAACAAAGAACTAGAAATCGCTCGTCGCTTGTCTCCTAATCCACCTTAAAGTTTTCAACAAAAGAAGTTAATTCGTGTGATTTGTAACGCGTCATCATTTTGATTGCATCGGCCATTTTGGATTTTGCGCGCGCTCCCAACTGTCATTAGCCAGTGCTGCCAACTTCGGGAAATTGCAAGTTATGGTTGCGTTCATTATTAAATTATAGGTTCCTCGAGTCTGTACGAGTGTTGGGCTTTAATTAATAAATCTTTAATGTGATGTAATTTTCGAGAAATATACAAGCCCATGAAAGCATGTGTAGTATTACTTGCCCATGCCCTAGAAATTAATCTAAACCAGCCAGTAAACTTTGTTCAGATTATACTAAGGCAGTATTTAAAGTCGCAAATTGTACAAAAGTACAAACAATAAAAAAATATAATTTAAAAACTCAAAAACCCGACTGCGTAAAAAGTGAACCAAACTACGTACTCGCATACTAAAAAAAACTGAAAAGAATAAAACAAGCATTTAGATTTCTGGTGGTCTAGAATTCTATAATATGTTATTGTATTAATACTATTGAAATATATACAATATTTTCTAATAAAAGAACATTACAACTGAAGAGTCGGGATCCATTTTTATTCGACATACAATCTAATTGTTCTATGGATTCGATATTATTATTCGACATACAATGTAATTGTTCAATGGATCCCGACTGTTCAGTTGTAATGTTCTTTTATTAGAAAATATTGTATATATTTCAATAGTATTAATACAATAACATATTATAGAATTCTAGACCACCAGAAATCTAAATGCTTGTTTTATTCTTTTCAGTTTTTTTTAGTATGCGAGTACGTAGTTTGGTTCACTTTTTACGCAGTCGGGTTTTTGAGTTTTTAAATTATATTTTTTTATTTTATACTTTTTAGTTATGAACAATGTTGTGAATGTTAATATGCTCAACATAAAAATATGCATCTTTTGGTTGTTGACCAAATGTCTTCGTTTCTACTGATATATAATACTAGCTTTGAGCTATGAGTAAACATCCAATTAATGAAAAGTTTTATACAAACTTTTATCACCTTTTAACCCCCTCGGGGATGAAATGTTGACAAGTTCTTCCTTACGAATACGTGTGCGAAATTTTAAGTTTCTCGCCCTAAGGGTTTGTCCTGTGCGTTTATATAAAACTTTCATCCCTCATTTTACCCTCTTAGGGGTTGAATTTCGCAAAACCCCGTCTTAGCGAACGCCTACGTGCTAAAAGAAACCTTCATGCAAAATTTCAGACTCCTAGCATTTGTAGTTTCTGAGATTTCGTGATGAGTTACCTTTCGCTTTTATACATATAGATGTAGGATTTTCTACTGCATGTAATTCATATTTATAGTTTTGTGTTAGTATAGGTTTTCGATTGATGTTGAGTACCTACTAAATCGTTTGAAGTTGGAGATGGGCGACCGAGGCGGGGCAATCTGAGAGCGCGGTTCCGTGTTCCCACTATCAGCGGCAGAGTTGAAACCCAATGGAGGTTTATTAGTAGATAGGGGCACCATATCCATACATGATATAAAGTGCAACATAACCTGGCTGTCTCCCGGGCGGGGCAGTAGGGTATGCGTAAATACATTTCCTGCACGTACGAAAAAAAGGTAGTCCAATATACCTTCTAGCATAGATCGTAGAACCCAAGATGGGCCCCATCCCAATTTTCACGGCGCACGCAATCATGTCAACGTTGGGAAGAGTGGGCTCACTCTTTCCATTCTAGTCGGTTGCAGGACGCGGTGGACGCCGGACGTTTTTACCTATCATTATTCGGTGTCAACAACCAAAATAAGTAGAACCACAGCAAATCTCACCTCTAGCGATTATAGGGGTTAAGTAGATTGGTTGTTTGTAAACCACTTACGATACATACAGAGACGCAGTTTATTATCAATTTCAAGGTGATCAGGGCACATCTATTGATTTATATCGATGCCTACTAGATACATTAGTATATAATGTCCATCCACATTCACACGTACAGTTAGTTATACGAAGTTTTCTGCTACCTAAAAACCTATGAATGTGAGAATGGTTGTTACTCAACTTTAAATCGATATACATCCTAAACGGTCAGTCAAATCGAAAAACATTGAGAGAAAGCTAAACATTATTTTTAAATACCTATTCAACGATACCCCTCTTGACATATTTTGGTGATTTTCATTTTTTTAATTTGGACAATATGGCGTCCTGAATCCGCCATATTGGACTTACACTAATGTCATGTCTTTAGTGTCACTCGCCAGATTAAAAGGAATCGATTGACGTGTGAATCATAAAAATCGGCTTAGGCGTTTGGTCTGTATAGTGCCTCAAAGGAACATACATACATACATACATACATACATAGACTGTTAAACACATTACCACTCCTTTGCGTCGCGCAGTCGGGTAAAAATAAAATAAACGAAATAAATATGTAAGTATGAGTCAAACGCTCACAGTTATGTACCGCCACCACCTGAAATTTCGTTAATTTACCCACACTAGGTATTTTTTTTGTGTGTATATACACGTTTCACTGAGATGTGTGGAACTTATAGATAGTCACTAAACACGATCGTTTGTTGTGTGGTAATCCCTCCATTTCTTATTAATTCAATTTTGAACGACTAAAATAAACATTTTCTTTTCAAATTCAAATTCAAGATTCTGTCGGTCCTCTAATAAATGGTTGTATTCTAACCACCTACTTCTTTGAGGATTTAAAGAAAGGTTGCTCTGATACCTACTTGGATTTATTTTCCGTAGTCAAACTCCTTTACCTTTTCCATGACAAAAGCCAAGACTTTAATTAAAAAGTCCCGAACTGAACAGTCCTGCATTTTACCGCATTTCTGCATAAAATGAATAAATCCTCAACAAAATGTTTAAACAATTTCAATGAAAATAGTTCGGCGATAGTTCTGTGCCCCTGTCAATAGCCTGTGGCCATTTAGGTTGAGAGCGAATGGTGAAATTAATTACTCTTGAATTATTAACTACAATACGACTACAGTTGAAATAGGTCAAATCAAAGGGTAATATTTATAATTATACGTTAAACCAAATAAATTATTGATCAAGCAACTATTTGTGTAGTTATCGTGCTTTGTTCTATTGTTGATGATACATTGTCTTGAATTCAAAATTATTTCGTTGGTGTAAAGTCCAATTTGTTCTTGGCTGGCGTAAATTTTGAGTAACACGACACTTGCTCAAATGAGTTGAGGTACAGCGTGTAGTGATCAAACTGCCCCGTAGCTCCGACCCTAATTGCGCAACTACGCAACACAATGGACCGTTATGGAAATACTTAAGTTGAATATTGCATAATTTAGCGCACCTGTGGCGAGTCATCTTAATTTTATAAACTTCATGCTGTAATAATAGGTTATTTTTAATTACTAGGTTGCTGAACAAGGGAATACCTTCGTACAAAGACACGTAACTTAGCTATAATTTATTACATTTACATGTCGCGAACTACACTACGCTACATACCTAACTACTTACACTTTACATATCAACTTTTTTAAATATGGAAACCTACGGCAGGTTGTCTAACTGCCAATCGAACTTTGGCTCAGAAGTTGCAGGGCCCTGCTAACTTCATCTTCATCATCATCATTAGCCTATTTTAGTTCACTGCTGGACATAGGCCCCTCCCATGGCTCGCCACTCAGCTCTATCCTCGGCTATACGTCTCGATCCACTGCTTGCTATGTTCCGTATATCGTCACTCTATCTAGTCTCAGGGTGTTCTACACTACGTTTACCGATTCCTGGTCTCCACTCAAGAACACGTCTACTCCAACGGTTATTGTGGTTCTGCGACAGATATGACCGGCCCATTGCCACTTAAATTTGCTAATGTGTTGAGCTATGTCGGTTACTACTAACTGAAACATCCTAATACTTATACTTACGCATATTACATATATATCTATCTATACGATGATTAATAATTTTTCGAACATGACTCATTGAGCCACAGTGGATGATCGCTAGGTCGAACCATTTCAAACTAGTTACCTCTACGATGTTTTATACTTTTTCTAACGGTTTATTTAACCACGACGGCTGGTCGGTATATTGAACCATTTTGAGACAGTTACCAATTCAATATATCATTTTTTGTCGCAAATGATTCAACAAGCCATGGCGGCTGGTAGCTATGTTGAACCATTTTAAAATAGGTATCTCTACGACGTTTTATAGTTTATCACAAACGGTTTATTGCCCCACGCCAGATATTGCGGCTGGTTCCTAGGTTGAACCATTTTCAAAACAGTTACCTATCTCTACGATGTTTTATGGTTTTTTGAAAACGGTTCATTGGTCCACGGCATATGGTCGGTAGATTGAACCATTTTAAGACAGTTGGCAGTTCAATGTTTGAAAGTTTTTCAAATGACTCAATGAGCCATGGTGGATTGTCGCTAAGTTGAACCATTTTCAATACAGTTACTTATCTGAACAAAGTTTTATAATTTTTCACAAATGGTTCATTGGCCCACGGCAGATGGTCGGTAGATTGAACCATTTTAAGACAGTTACCAATTCAATGTCTCAACGTTTCTCAAAACGACTCAATGTGCTATGGTGGATCGTCGCTAAGTTGAACAATTTTAAAAACAGTTATCTCTACGAAGTTTTAAAGCGTTTGGAAAACGGTTCATGGAGTCGCGGTAGGTGGTCGCTACGTCGCTAGATTGAACCATTTTCAAAACAGTTACTTAAATCTACGATGTTTTATGTTTTTTTTAAAACAGTTCATTGGCCCACAGCAAATGGTCGCTAGGTTGAACCATTTTAGAACAGTTACCTTCGATCTATAAGTTTTTCAGTCATTCATTGGATAATTTCCTTCGTTTCTCGTATTTTTCTCACGCCTATAACGCGGCGGTAGTGAAGCGTGTCGTCCATATACGTGGATGATTGGTGCCTCCGAGCTCCAAGCCTCGGCCGTGACGGCTACATGCCGATGACTTAACAAATCATTGTGTGTTTTGCGTATCTTACCACTATATACGTGTTCTACGTATAAAAACACTAGCAGTCCGCCCCGATTCTGTCCGTATTACATACTACCTCTGTATAACCTATATATATAGCACTCATTATATTACGTTCATATCCAACGGAGAAAAAATAATTAAAATCGGTCCAGTAGTTTTGAGATTACCGCGTTCAAACAATTATCTTCTTCAGCTTTATAATACTACTCGTAGTAGGCCGTCTATTACTAAAACTTGCTTGCTTTTATTGTGGTAAGACTCTTACCAAAGTCCACCTGGGAAGTACCACTCCTTTGCCAGTTATGCTACCGCCAAACAGTAACGGGCAAACATCACCGTGTTCCGGTTTGAAGGGCAATATTTTTACTCTTACAAGACAATAGTACAAGGGTACCCACCACGCTGGCCAAGTGCGGGTTAGTTGGTGACACAATGTCTCTGAAACATGTCTTATTTTATACACGCTAATTTCCTTTACTATTAATCCCCTGTTGAAAATAAACTTGCATATATGCACATTGTACACAGGGGGTAGGAAACACTCAAAAGTGCAGACGAGATCTGAACCTGCGAAACGATTATGCTATCGGGCATTCTCATCACTAAGCCACCACGTCATATTTACTCCGCTTTAAATAAAATCATTTATAAACTAAAGAGGAGTAAACTAATTACGTGTAAGGTTGAATGACTTATTATTTGATCCCTACATATGCAATTTCCTCGATCAAATAAAAATAAAATAATGAGTTCTTTGTCCCTGTCGATAAACATTTAGCGTTCAAATGTATAAACAACCACTTATAGTTTTTATGCCAGCATTTTGCGATAATTTACGACTGCTGATAGACAAAGTAATAAATTTTGCATCGGTCGCCAATTTATAGAATTTACGATCATAGACAATAATTTTGCACTCATCTTTGCATTAATTAAAATATTTTAAACTCATTTGGGGCCATCGATCTAGAAAGGAGTTGTAGACTTAGTTTGACAGCTTGATTGACTGAAAACCAACTGAAAACTGATGACTGAATTGCTTAAAAAATGTTGAAGTCACCTGCATTTTCATTTTCTTTAGAAAAAAAGACTTTTTAGATAAAACTTTTTGCAGAGTTTGCCTGAAGAATTACTGCACGTTTCCCAGTTACTCTAACGCCGTAAAGTAATTTATAAACGTTACTATTTTCCGGATTAAAAGGCAATATTTCTAAAAACAATACAAGGGTAAAGAGATATCCAGGTGACCAATGCCTTGTAGTAATTTAGTCTCTTCTTGTTCAAATAGCTGCCTGCCTGTTCATTTATGAACGACCATGTTGCTTATCTGGAGCATTTATCGTTCGTCCCATCACTCTATGTAATGTAAAAATTAAAACTTTAAAAGTACTTTAACTTCCAATTATTTGAAGGACTTATAGAAATTACTTTCAAGAGCCTGTAGGTCCTAGCTATCAAACTTTGAGCTACCACAAATAACGAATGTAGAGCATGTTTAAAACTGGCCTAACTTGACGTTATTTTCTAATGAGTATCTTTTAAAATAGTAACAGCGAAAATTAATCTATTTCTTGACCATTTTTAAACAAACGCTGACCTTATACAACAGACCCCTTTGATGGGAGAACTATTAAAAAATTAAAATAACAAGTAACGTGCAACGACCGAGCGATAGACAGTGACAAAAAAACACAGAAGACACGTCGCGTGAATTGCAAATGAGATCTTAACGCGATAAATTTAAAGAACTATTTCGAATAAACATTAGCGTAGCAGATGTTGCTCGAAATGAAGATTAGGGGAACTAAGGCATAAAAAGCGGTCAGCCAATGGCGTCCGGCGATGGTCATCCGTCTCTTTCGCACACTCATCACTCCGCTCTTTCTAATGCTCATATTTTTTGCCATCTTTTATTCTAATTCTATATTCAAATTGCTTGCGTTCGATTCCAGAGGCGCGCAACCATTTTCTCTCCGTAATATTTTGACAGCGTTTTTATTTTTAATTTTTGTAACGTTTTGCGTCGATGTAGGTGAAAATAATTATTTTTTTATCATAGTTTACGATCTATGGCTTTCGTTTTTTCCGTGGCTATGCGTTGCGTGCACGATGGAAGCATAGATAACGTATTTTATGATAATTTCTTTCATATTTTTCGTTAAAACATGTTACGTTTCATTTGTTTGTGTCGAGTGCATTTCAATGTCAGAATCATAGAGGCCAATCGAGGCCAATTAAAACGGTATCAATTCGCTAATGAAGTACAAAACTGACGTTTGTACTACACGTGTTTATTTTATTAAAATCATTTATGAAGGGCAAAATACTAATTTATATTAAAACATGCTTATATACTATTTATCCTACTAGGATAATAAATAATAATGAATAAAGGCTTCAGTCCGCGAAATTGCCAGCGTAGAATTTAGAAAAAGGCTTAAAAAAGGCGAAAAACTCACAATGAACCAACATTTTTGTAATAAAAAAGGCTGTGTGCTTGTCCAGATTAAGTTATATTTATGTACACAAATCGTTGACACTAATTTATCAAATTTATCTACCAAAATGAAAATTAGTGCCATCACATAGTTTTTAAACTTTCGCGATTCTAACTCATATCGACGTCATTGCAACAAACATCCAAATATTGACATTTATAATATTAGTAGGATAGCGGCTCTGCCCCGTTAATAAAATGTGTCAATGTGGCAATGTCAATATTTGGATGTTTGTTGCTCAATCACATCAACACATCACAATGTATGAACGGATCGGGTTGAAATTTAGATCATAGTTAAGTTATAGTCTGGAAGAACACATATACTAATTTTTATCCTGAAAACATAACGGGAACGCGGGTAATACCGTGGGAAGCTGCTAGTTAGGTTATAAGACTCAATTAAAATGAGAACTACCTACACCATAACTATTTACACGAAGCACATCTGAATTACCTATCCATAACCAATTAAGGTCTAAATATAGTCAATGTGATCAAGCCCACTAGCAGTTTGAAACGTGCCCAGCATGCTGGCAGCATTACCACGCTAAATGGAAATGTTTTAGGTACATACCTACGTTGGACCAAATAAATAAATAAACGCCAGCACTTTGGTCACGCGTCGCGTCGATCAAGCGCTCGGAAAGGAATATATAATTATCATTGAATTTTGTCTACATAAACAAAAACTACCCAAATGCTGGGACTCCCAGCCTTCTCTCGCAGGGAGAGAGCCAAGGCTATAATCCACCACGCTGGTCCAGTGCGGGTTAGTGAATGACACATAACTTCGAAAGATTCTAGGTACATATCGGTTTCCTCGCGGTATTTTCCTTCACCGTTAGATGATGTTCTAAATAAAAATGGTTGTCTGTAAAGTCGGGTTACTGACGTTAGTTGAACGTGACAACTTCAACTACCTACGCCTTAGAGCGAGGTAACGCCGGCGGCGAGGTAACGGCGTTAACGGCACATGACGTCATGTTCTGCGGGCGTGCAGCCGGCTTCATCGAATTATAAGACGTTGTCACGTCAAAAATAAATAAAATAAATAGTTATCTCAGTGAAGTTTTTGTATATTTGGCTGGGGGAGGTGTCGCCGATGACGTGCGTCGGATCGCCGGCGCCGGTCGGTCGTGCAGCGATAGGAACGCGTCAGGCGGACGTTTTCTTTGTTTTCGGCTGTTCGTTTGGTATTTTCGGCGATTCCTTCTTATCCCTGACGTCCTGGGGGCTGTTGACTCGGCTCCGGGCTCGCTGAACTGTAGCCGGTCCACTGATATCACTGGGCTGCGCGTAGCTCCAAAAAAATTGGCAGTCATAGGAGCTGCCGATAGAAGTGAAAACTTGCTGTTGCCCTGGTACTGGTACCTAGGGGCAAACGCAACTCTTTTATATTCCTGTTGTCCTGGTATCTGGAGATAAATGCTGGGCTGTTGGAGATAGGTAATCGAAACTCTTTACTGTTTCTGTTGCCCTGGTACCTACCTGGCCGTTTTTACCGAGTTTATCCGATCCGATCCATTATCATATCCAAGCGTGACGATTGATTAATCCATTTCACAGCCCACGAAAATTCTGTCTATAGCGCGCCTAAAGAAGTTTTCACTTCAAAAATCCATACATACAGAGCTGATGTTGAGCGTGGGTTCGTCGTTCTTTTTTCCTTTATGTTAGCGGCGGTTATTACGCGGCATTACGCAGATGACTTCGAAAATACAGTCGTGCGCGTGGTTTTGAACCCGGGGTCTCTGGATCGGCAGTCGCCATTCTCCCGACTAGACCGGCCGTAACTTACTAGACCAGCCGTAACATTGAATTTAGTCAACAGATGTATGTAAAATTTGTTATACTATTTATAAGACCGGATACGCCGCATCTTTGCCCTTCTGAGCTCGTGACCTTTGGGGCTGATCCATTGTTTGCCGTAATTATACTTGTTAGTTCAGTAATATTCAATTTATTTTCAACCGATTTAAAAAAAAGATTAAGGTTCTCAATTTGATGGATTTTTATGGATGTTTTGAACGGGATACTTCCCTGGTGTAGTCACAATAAAGATATCGCAATAGGTGAAAACGTTTTCGACAAATTAACAAAATAAAAAAATTTATCATCATCATCATCAACAGCCCACTAAATGTTCCTACTGCTGGGACTCGGGACCTTCTCTCGCAAGGAGAGAGTTAAGGCCATAATCCACCACGCCCAGTGCGGGTTGGTGGATGACACATGACTTCGAAAGGTTCTAAAAATTATAGGTATATAGATGATATTTTAGTTTACGCTAAAACTTTGCTGTCTCACTGCTTATAGGTAATGTTTGGCTTTGTTGGTTGTTGTTAGTTAGTATACATTAAACTTGCAGTATCCGTCATTTTTTGTCCCATAGTTTCCGTGTTATTAGAAATAAAAAGTAGCCTATGATATTCCAGACTGTAATCTAACCGTGTTTTAAATTTAAACCTTTACATTCTGCCGTTCTTCCGTAATTGAGCAACAAACATCTATACTAAACCATTTATAATATTACTTCTTCTAAAATTTTACAAACGAAAGTTTGGATGAGGTGTTCTGGATGTTTGTATGTTTGTTGCTCAATAACGTCGGAGCGTCAGAATGGATCGGTTTGTATCGAACATAGTTAGATCACATTTTTAATAACAGGAAACTTACGTGTATAAATAAAGCAGGTAACAATGCTACTAGTAGTAGGTAGGATAAAGTTAACAACAATCTCCTCAGGTACACCTAGTTAAGGGCCATTAGAAAAATATGCGGTACAGAAGGACGTTCAATAAATAAATTCGAATAATCTCTGCAATTCCGAGCGCACATTTGCGATGTGCCGAACAAGGACATCGTATGTTTCCGTGTTGAATCACTTAGCGGTGCGCTCAAACTGTAAGCTGCAGCGTTTTGATGTAAGCATAAACGTAAACAGCCCCCTTTATGATTCCCATCGATATAAACCACTAGATGCGCTCTCCAAAACTTCAGGCGCACGGAATTATGTCAACGTTGGGAAGCGTGTGCTCTCTCTTTCCGTTCTAGTCGGTTGCAGGAAGCGGTGAAGGTCAGACGCTTTTACCTATCGTTGTCAACAACCAAAATAAGTAGAACCACAGCATGTCGGTTTTGCTTCCTAATCACCACACTACAAGTCATCCTTGCTAGATCCACTGGGAAACCCCTACGAGGATAGCAGGATATACAGAAGAGTAACAGTTGTGGACCTTTCGAAGAACACTGCTTTTAAACACCAGATATGCCTACAACTATTAGCTCTTAATTTTGGTTACATGACGCTTGGTGATATATCTTCCTTGCTACAGGAAAAGATACCTAAATAGGAATTGACGACTGCCAGACCGATCCTAACCCTAGCAGCCCTAGTGGTAAGTACACATACATATCACTTACGATGTGCTAGAATGCTAGATAATACAATTTGTAAGTTTTGGTTATTAGAGACTTGTCCAAATATCCCAAACCAAGATGGCATAATAGAAGTTGTTTCAATTATGGATGGTCATTAAGATTGACTCTATATTTAATACTGGCAAAATATCCAATTTAGCAAGATATGTAGACAGAGGGAGACTTTGTACTGCAGTTAGAAAATTCTGGTTAAAAGAATAATGTAATTGTGGTTTCTTCTGTATTGAAATGTTGTTATGTGTCATTGGCATGCATATGCACATGCATGTCCAAACTTAACAATGCTGCATTGTTAAGTTTGGAGCTAGAGGGTGTTGTATCAAATAATGTAGATCAACATTCAGTTTTTTTATTTTTAAACTGTATGTGTTTCCAAGTAATTGATCCAGTGTGTTTATTTTCAAAATTATACCTCCAGAATTTAAAATATCTTCCAGTTCTTACTTTCCTACCTTCCTATACTTAATTTTTCCTTTTTTTCTCCTCCAGCTATATGGAAAAGATTGTTCTTAGCGATAATATCACAGACTGAAAAAAACTGCACTGCATTGCACAGCCTTTCTAAGATTTTGTATATTTTGTTCTTTTGTTTTCTAATTAATTGCAACAGAGAGTTAATCTATTCCCTATTCTAATCGCTGTCTCTCCCGCTGCGTACCAAACATTCAAACATGCATACTCAAATGCATCTGACTCACTATGACCTTGAAATAGACCAGTCTAATCGCAGTTTTAGCCAATCACAAGTCAGCGCACGCGCACACCATCCTTTGTTTATAATCGCGTTTTTGTCATGTCATTTTCAACAAAATTACCTTTTGTTAACAATAATTGTTGGCATCTATAGTGAATTAATTAAGTATTTTACTTCTATTACTGTGTGAAATAACTACAGTTGGAGCCATTGTATTTGTAGCTGCTATAGTTAAACTAGTTATTAAGTTTTGTGCCTGGGTGTTTCTATGTATGTATTTAAAATTATATAAGTATTATGTCATCTATCTGGATTCCATAATACAACATTTTCTTAGCTTTGTGCCAGTAAGTGCTGTGTGAGAAATGTCCAAACAATATTTAAGTTGAAATTTGAGGTTATCTTTGAGAAGAAATGAGAGGTCATAGTCCACCATCCAAATTAGTTCAAAAACATACTTAACATAATACATATCTAGTAGAAACATCTCGACACAACAACTATTTATATTTATCACACAAATATTTGCACGGGGTGGGAACTGAAACCTCGACTTATGGCACCGCAGGCAGACAACCAACTAAGCCTAAAGATCAGGTAAAAAGAAAACATCGTGAAGAAATCGATATCTTCAAGAAAGACACGCGTCGCCCGCGAACCAGCAGTTGTTTTATGGTGGATTATGGCTTTGACTAACTATATATGGAAACAATAATAATGTGAAATTCGTAGCCCTTGAATAGGCAGCTTTAAAGTAGTAAATTATAAAATTAATTGTCAAATTGTAATAGACAACTTAATATTTGTATGTCGTAAGGTTGATTATAGAGTTTTCAATGTACACATTTAAGATCTTATTGTACCTACCCATTTTCGCAAATAGAGTAATTTATTTATTTATCTTTTTGGGAAAGACCAGTCCCAGCAGTGGTAGCATGGTGTGGGCTACAAAAAAAAATTGCAGTCATAGGAACTGCCGATAGAAGTGAAAACTTATAACTCAGAATTTGATAGCTTACTTTGGAAACTACATGTATGTAACTGGAGGGCGTGGCCTGGGGATCATGGCATGGCCATCTAGAAATGCGTCAGCATTTCCTATTGGCTGATGCATTTCTAGATGGCCATGGTATGATGCCGAGGCCACGCTCTTTCAGCATGTCCCATTGGCTGACGCATTTTTAAATGGCCAATAGCCATGGTCCCGAGTTTACCCGAAGATTTCTTATCATACCCGAGCGTGACGCTAGAATCCAATTCACAGCCCACGAAATATCTGTCTAGGAGCGCCTAAAGAAGTTTTCACTTCAAAAATGTCATGGAATTGGTGTACCCGAACACTATGACCCGTTATGAAAGCGAGTAGGCACGTTACGGGATGCTGAGTTCACTCAGTGTACAGTTTGATGCACTCGCGATTGTCAGTAAAACTGTTTTTTTTTTTAAGTGAAAACTTCTTTTGACTCGCCACAGATTGATTTTTCGTAGGCTGTGAATTGAATTCTAGCGTCACGGTCGGGAATGATGGAAATCTTCGGGTGAACTCGGGCCATGGCTATTTAATTAGGTTTAATACTAAGAATTTTAAGTATGGGATTACTTTTATTGGCTTTTTTTCATTTATTAATTCATGTGCTCATGGTCATGCCCTCCGGTTTCAACCGCGTAGTTTCCAATGTAAACTATTACGTACAATTCTGAGTATAACTCAGTTTTCACTTCTATCGGCAGTTCCTAAGACTGTTCATTTTTTACGTTTTCGTTTCTGTTTCGTAAATACTTCTGTATTTTTCTAAATAAAGAGTAACGAGCAGATCATGCGCCTGATGGTAAGCATCATCCCTGTGCCACATAACAGCACAGTGACACGCAGCTATTGGAACATGAAGAGTCCAAATCATTACCTAGCACTCCACTCCGCTCGCCACCCAGAGATTTAAGTTGTTATATCTCTAAGCCCTGCAATTTCAATTAACACAGTACTGCTTGCACATTACTGCTTGGCGGTAGAATAACTTCCCAAGGTGTGGTCCTTCCCCAAGCGGACTCTGCCAAGAGTCCTACCACTACAAACTATTTACAATTATGTTCATATAATATAATAGTCCTGTAGTCGTACTTGAGACTAGCCTATTTTCTACTTTAGGCAATCTTATTCCAAACTTATATGCGTTCGAGTTTCAACCCGATCGTACAGTACAGTTACTCGTATTAGTACAAAGAAACTCTTTATTGTCCACAACACCAAAAAATATATGAAAAAGACACATTCTTAAAGTTAGAGAAGCTAATGGTGATCATATCGATTTAAAGCGACATCTTCCTTGCAACCGAAAAATGGCTTACCTACGCGAAATTGTCACTGTGTTTCAAATGTTAACTCGAACGGTTCAGTAGTTGCGACTTGATGGAGCAACAAACATCAGAACTTTGACATTCATAATATTAGTTTGATGTGATAATTTGGATGTTTGATACTCAATCAAGACGGAACGACGCGACGGCACGGATCGAGTTGAAATTTGGAATACACTACCTACGAGTATGATTATAATACCTACTGGTAAATCTTTAGAATACTTTGTACCTAATAAAAAAAACATTTCAACTATTTATTTCTGGGTGATATATGCAGGAACATTCGTATTTTTAATTGAGTACGATAAAAATAATGAATTATACCTATGTATTACAGCGTTTTCCAAAACTCTATCTCAAAGAGGGTAAAGTAGGGGAATCATTTTTTGGATAAACAGACTAGATATGAACCATTTTCTAGAACTATTCGGGCTGGAAACATAAAACTTTGTACACATTTCCTCGTATAATGTAGGGCATTTACTAAGAAACAACTTATCACAATTCAACCCCAAGGGAGTGAAATACTTGTAAAACAAGTATTACAACGGCTTTCTAACAAAAGTCAACGATCGTAACCGAAGCATGGGCCTACATACTAATAATGTATTTAATAGAAGTTAACGTACTCTTGACGTGAGCTAAAAAAATATAATTACACATCAGAGTCAGATTCCAAGGAATTGCGCAGCTAATGTGATGTGGAAGGGACAGGCTGTTATAAAAAAAGTTGTGTTCGTTTTTGCTTTCTACTCGATTTGAATTTGTTAGAATTATTTAGTAACTACAAGCTACCGCGGTTTCACCTGCGTAGTTCCCGTTGTTTTCCCGGGATAAAAAGTAGCCTATGTGTTCTTTCAGACTACTATCTATCTATGTTCTAAACTTCAGCTCGATCGGTACCGCTGTTACGACGTATTTGAAAAACAAACATCCAAACATTGATATTTATAATATTAGTATGAAGTAGGACTAGCAGCGCCCGCGGTTACTCCCGCGGAGTTGCCGTTTCAGCAATTTTATCGTGATAAAAATTAGTTATTTCAGACTTTATTCGGATATCCTTTTTTGGCTGTCGGTGAACGTGTGCATCGTTAAAATTTCAGTCCGTTCATGTTTTCCTAGTTTGCCAAAAGAAGTTATCATCATCATCGTCTTATCAGCCGAAGGACGTCCGCTGCTGGACGAAAGCCTCCCTAAAAGATCTCCACAAAGACTAGTCTTGCGCCGCATCCAACAATCTCCGGCAACCTTCAACAGATCGTCGGTCCATCTTGTGACCGGCCTGCCAACGCCACGTCTTCTGGTATGTGGAAATCTTCTCGAGTAGCCGCCACATACAGAAAGACGCAAAAGGAGTCTAAATTGAAAAAAAATCGAATGGACAGAGCTGTGCCATTCGTGTATCGGCAATCTGTATAATTCTAACTATATAATATTGCCTGCTTTTCAAAAAGCAGCTAGTTACAGGTCCAATGACTTTTAAATATAGCACTGTATATTACTATAATTTGTAAACGTTCTAGCACAACACTAAAACTGTATTTAACCAATAACCGTATCTATTTTCGCGCCAAGAGCACCAATGAGATAGACTCCGCGCCAATTATTATCGATGTTGATGAGAGGTGCCACTAAAGCATTAACCTATGATAAATAAGAGATATCGTATTAAAGTAATATAGTTCCACAGTTTCGCCAAATGATTTCGATATTGGCACGGACTGGAACTATTCACAGCGCACGTCATAGTGCTGACCTCCAGTTATCGATAGCAATCAATCATCGCAATCGATTCCATTATCGATATGGAAAAGTATCGTTATTCGGACCTTGGCATCTGTTCAGCTCTATCTCTCGGTGATTTTGACAGCTTTGATGTAGTGTGGAGTAAATTATAGACACACACACTTTAACAGTTTAATATACGTAGTTGGAATATGACAGAATAAACATACCAATTTATATTTCCACTGTTGGGAGTCGGGCGTTGTCTTTGAAGGAGAGATTCAAGGCTATTATAACCCACCACACCAAGTGAATGACATATGGCTTAGAAAGATGTCATCCTAGGAATATGCCGGTTGCTTTACGATGTTTTACTCAACGGCTTAAACTAGCTATGACAAACTGGTACACAGTTGAAAAAATACACAGGTGCAAGACGTTTATGCCACTAGACCACCATTTTTGAAGTTAGACTTATTTTGGCGCGGTAGGGAAAAATGCTGAGAGTAAAATTTCTCGAAAATCCGACACCCTGAAGGTGGTTGGTAAACAATTGTAACTGACTTCAGATTAATACTACTTGCGTTGAAAATAAATATTATTATCTATTCTATGGTTCAAGTTAGAGATCTTAGCGAAGAATAAAGATAATAAATAATTTATGGCGTGCATACATAAGTACACACACACTTTTCTCGTACTTCTGCGACGATACACAACAGAATAGAATGCAAAGTTGCAAAGCAGCGCAACGCAACAATATAGCACAGTATAAAGATTTCGCAATTTTAAAAACGTGGCACTAAAATAAAATTAATACACACGGAAGACGTCAGCCCTGAGCCGTGCTCCTGCAATACTAACATTGTAATGCAGGCAATGCAGGAGCCCGCTTCCGCGCGTCTCACCTCGCATGCCCCGCACGATTTCCCCTTCTAGACCGTTTCGTCGAACGACTGTATGATTTAATAGAGTGTGACCATAGGTACAATAGAATACAAAGCACTTTAATTGACACCACAAAATAAATTTGCTTGTTGCCGTTAAAAAAACCGCCTAATGCGGTTGTAACTTCAATCCCACTATAAAAGCATCACACTAACTGTTTAATTAACTATAATAATCAAACGGCGCAAATATGCAACCCTCGGAAGTGGTTACTTATTTGAGCCCTTTGGGGTCGAGACATTGGGCGCGTGGGGGCCGGGAGCTCATCTCATCATCAAAAGCCTTTCCGAGCGCTTGGTCGACGCGACGCGTGACCGAAATGCTGGCGTTTCTTTTGCCCAACGCATAAGCATTGCCATTCAGCGTGGTAATGCCGCCAGCATGCTGGGTACGCTTCCGATTGGTAGTGGGTTTGAACATATTGATTATCTGTAGACCTTCATTGGTCTATGGATAATTCAGGTGCGCTTAGTGTAAGTAGTTAGTTAATAGGTATGTAGCGTAGTGTAGTTCTCATTGTATTCTAGTTTTGTTAATAAAGGCTCTGCCCGTTTAAAAAAAAAAAAGTTTTTTGCAAAATGCGTGTTTTTTAGGGTTCAAAAATTACGAGAACTATGAATTTCAACCATATAACCATATCTGACCCTTCGTATATATATACATATTATTATGTAGTATTATAATATACAATGTACGATACAATGCCGCTCTCCGTTGCTAAATTAAACGCCATTTTATACATATCGATAAGAAAATTTATGATGCTATAAATAACACATTAATAATGTATATTCGATAATTATTCATTGGCCGTACAAAAACAAGGTTTCTGATGCAAGGTTGAACTTTTAGGTGCCATCTTCAACTCTACAGAAGGTTTTCTGTCTTTAAGGAGCTATACTATTTTAATTATAATTTTATTTTCTCCAAAAATAATTAATCATTAAACTTCAAATTAAACTCACACATTTTGTGAAACTAATTAAATACACCGGCTGTTCCAATGAGACATGAGACAGTAAGGTTTCAGAGTAAACGAAAATGTCATCGATATGTGCAAATATAACATTTTTGTTGATTCTTTCAAAAGCAACTACAGATTCCGACAAAAACCTGTAGACTCAAATTTTCTACCTATGAATAGGTATGATAAAAAAACAAGAACTCTAAAATCACATCACAATTTGCGGAGCTATCAACATACATAAATATCAGCGTAATAGAACACATAAAGAAACAAAAGAAGCAGCTGCATTGAGAACTTCGAGATTCCTTTCTTGAAGTCAATTAAAACTTATTATGGAATTAAAACTTAAATCTACACACACTACATAACTAAGGACATCTTAAATTATCAAGTAGAAGAATCCACTAGTAAAATCAAATCAAGTAGTACATAGGTAGTAGCTAAAGTTAAAATGCTGTCTTATCGATCTTAATTTTTATATTGACAGCGAGATTTTACAGAGGGATGGTAAAGTTATGATAAAATCATAAAAATTGACATCATTCATTACAATAAATTGTATGATTTTTTTTTGTCACATAACTACACGTTAATTATTATCGTACGGTGATATACTCATTTACCCGTAAAGCAGCGCGGAATCCATATCGGAATTAATTGAATCTACCCTCAAAAATGTTGAGGTTAGTTTTGACAAAATAAATCATAAGTGAAGATTTATCAACTAAACAATTTTAGCAGCAGCAGAAAAAAAACTAGTTAAATAAATAGAATTTGTCCTAAAATTTGGTTTTTATCTCGGGTTAAAAATTTGATTTGAATTTGAAAAATGATATTTGTACCTCCAAGCCACTTGGTTCGACAGCGTAGTTCGATCAATCGGACCATTGTGCTATTTCTATAGGCTTTTTTATTTTTCATTAATGACGTGTAAATTGAAAATGTATGAACTTTGTAGCAAATTTGATTATGGTATAAATGACTTATTCCCTGTTTCCTCTCATTCCAGGTCTAGAACGGGTAGCGGAGGAGTTGATGGGTCGAAGAAAATGGAAATTATACCAAGACGCGTTGATACCGCGACGGAACGAGGACCAGTCCAGCGACGAGGACTCCATGCCTGCCACCGACCAGCCTCCTGCGCTCAAGATCAAGACCATAGAGCAGATCAACGAGGACGAACGCAAGGTAACACTCGTCACTGTCACTGGACGACAGTATGACAGAATAGGCGAAACGACTAAAAAAACTGATTAGTCCGCCTGTTAGATGTTCAACAAGTATTGTTGACATATTTTTTATTTTGTTTCACAAACAAAAAAAGACGAAGATACAGTGTTTAGAAGCTTCACGTGACGTTACTTTATGGTACGATTTTTAGGAAACAGTGACGTCACAGCCCTCACTACTGCTTGATGATCGATACCTTTGTTTGTCGATTTTTAATAATTCATTTTGGGAACAAAAAATACGCGTCCCATATCTTTCCATAATCTAGATGAATTATAACGGTATATTTCTTTACCCAATCGTCATTCCAACTGATGTTAAGGAACTGTTGAGTTGCTTCTTATGGGTGGCGAAGTTTGACGGTTTGATCTCGTACGTAAGCGAGCTCCGAGAAGGCAACGACACGGCGTGGCCCATGGCATTGTACATATTTTAACCCCTCGGTGATCCACATATGTACGTTGACTAACAGGATCTATGAGAACACACTGGTATCCCCTTCTTAACACATGGGCTAAAGTGCAGAAATGCAACCGTGTTGGAGGCTCTGAGCCGGGAGGATGCTACTTCGAAAATAGCAAATTACGATGATGAGTCGATTACTTGCAGTGTCCCGAGCGATAGTGATCGGCTCAACAAACGAAATCAGTCTCAAAAGCACTAGAATTAGGTTTAAAATGTTCCTTACTCCCCGTATTTTCCTTTGTCTCCTCATACAAGATTTATGTTAAAAAAGAGCCCAAATGACAGTCATGGACCGCTGAGTTTGTGGAATGGTTATTTTTTTAATAATAATAAAAAAGTATAACATGACTACTTAATTCTGTGCATAGGGCTCTTCTATGAAATGCCACCTGGCTCAAGTTTTCAGCTTTACCTGATCTTCCAGTGACCTCCCTATGCTTAATTTCATAGAATCGGTGAACTACTGATAATAATTTACAACATTAGTTCCATTTAAAATGGATCTCAAAATAATGGAACTAGTGTCAATTTTGAGTTGACACCTAGCTCCAGTCACAGTTCCATGATGCAACTACTGATAGTGTTTTTTACACCATTCTTTTTACTGAAAATAATGGAACTAATGTCAAAATTGGAAATTCTACCCATGCTGATCTGCAGTGGAACCGACATGTGAAGTGTTGTCTCATTTCGCAGGGGGAAGATGGAAGTCCCAAAGTGCAGCGTCAGGAGACGATCCTGGAGAGCCTGATCAAGAGGCCGGCTACCCAGCCCAAGCTGGAGGCCGAGGAGCCAGCAGACTGGAAGCCGCCAGACAAGTGCTACTTCTGTACCGATGGTGATCGACCCGAGGAGACGCCCGCACCGCCCGCGCCTACGGTAAGAACATCATCTTAATCTTCAGCATCCTATTGTATAAGCATGAGCACTAAATGTTCCCCTTTCTGGGAATTGGGGGATTTGTCTCGCAAGGAAAGAGTCAAGGGCATAAACTAACACCCTGGCCCAGCAAGGGTTACATTCACCGTTTTAAGTTACCATTATGGACATGACTTCGAAAAGACAGCGGTGTGCGTGGGATTTCAACCCGGGGGCTCCCGATCGGCAATCGCCGTTCTCCCGACTAGACCAGCCGTAACTTATTCTATTATCCTACTAATATTATAAATGTTAACGTTTCTCTGTTTGATGCTCAATGACGTTGCAACGTCTGAACGGATCTGGTTAAAATTTAGAATACAGTTAAATTGTGGTCTGGAAGAACATGATGATATGAAGATCTACATGAGCTAATGTCACCTTGTGTCAATGTGTTATAACGGACTCCTCGAATAAAACATACACCAGTATGTTTTGAGTCAAGGAGTTCCTCACAATGTTTTCCTTCTACGTTCTATGAAAAAAAATCTACTGACAACTTAATTTTACTCAAACATTTGACAGGTTTATGGCTTCCATAAACGTTGCGTAGGTAGATCTTTAAAATTCATTCAGAAATACTTCATAATTTTTCCACTTGATTCTCGGTTAAATGATTTGAAATACGGTCAAAGTGATTAATTTTAAGTTCAGCAACATAGTAAGTAGTCAATAGATAAAGATACCAAGCATTCATACCAAAATGGTTTCGATATTACTTTGGCAGTAAACTAGAGAAACCTTGGGCTAGATTACCATGCCAGATGTTGTACAGTCCACAAACATTATGCGAATTTAGGCTGGTAAAATGTTATTACTTCAATATAATCAAATGTATTGTTTTAGTAAATCTTTTATTGTCATAAATACAAATAAAATTCAAACATACTATAATACACGCCACGCCCAGAGTCATAAACTAAAATAACCCGCCCTGAATCGTTCCTGGTGCAAATGTGCCCAAGACACTGGCTGCGTTGCCTCGCTGGAAGGCGATGGCTATCCTCTGCCTCAGGAACGAGCCAGAGCGGGAGTCACCACCTCGGTTCCGTAAACGACGCCCAATCTCGCGGACTAAATCTTTGGCATCGGCTCCCCAACTGCTCATAGTCTCCACGACCGCTGGAACAAAAAAGTATTGCGGCTCCATTGCCACGTACTTCTGCCGCATTTTAATGTATAAATTAAAAACTTAATGGATAAAAACTCAATAGGGGTGATGCCTGGCTAATTATACCATTCTAATTAGTCCGCCAGGAAGATTTTGAAAAAATATGGGACACGTATTTATTGTTTTATCAAATTATTAAAAATCGACAAAGATTTAGACCATCAAACTTCCGGAGAGGTTGTGACGTCAAGTCTACATAAAAACGTAGGTATATAGACGTGACGTCAGTCGAAATTTTAAGCACTATATTTTTTTTTTGTAACAAAATAAAAAATGTTTGTACATTACTTTTGTACAAGTATTTTTCATTTGTATTCTGGGATCCCTATGTCCCAGCTGTGGGAACATTTAAGTGCTCTGTTTATCCTAATGCTTCAGTTAAACCCGTCAAACATTTTTTGTTTTAAACTTTTGTACCATTGTTTTACCTTTCCCCCCACTAAAACAATGGTTACGTAAATTCCTAGATGAGTCAAAACTTACATTCTTGAACTTTAGACTGCCTAGAGTTGGTGCCTAGATCAGCTCATGAGTCAATGCTACTGTCATGATGATCGATGATGTTTTGTTGTGTTCTGACTCAGAATACTGGTAAAAGGTTTTGTTAGGAAAAACATCTTTTACTAATATATTTTGTTGGTTTCTTGCCAACGCCATGAAGGCTTTTTAAATTATCAAATATGTAGGTGTATTTTTTATGGAGTCCGTTGAAAGTACTATAAAAGTGGTGACATAAAACCCCCCTCTTTTACGGCCTAACTGAATCGGTTTTGGTTTTGCTATCACTGTCTCTATCATGTGAAACTAAAAGAAAAGAGAGAACAATTTTTAGTTAGGCGATATAGGTACTCTCCGATCTCAATTTTGATGTTTCATTCGATTTTTTTTACAGTTAGTTTTCCGAATTTGTGTATAGATACCAATTTGGATAAAATTTGGAAATTAGATACATTTTAGTCAGAAATAACAAATATGTATGCAAGATGTTTCACTATCCTGGAAAAAGCCCAGGTCCCTTGGGAAACTCCAAGCTCTACGTAGACGCGCTACGTTTTTAAGTTCTACATAGACGGTCTAAATTTTTTAGGCTCTACATATACGCTGTACATTTTTAAGCTTTACGTAGACGCTTCACATTTTTAAGTTCTACATAGACGTATTCGCAGGTATTCAGATACAAAGGTATAATGTTAATAAGTTAAACATTAATACGATAAGTACTTGAGTTATTTTGTTTGTTGTTATCTAATTTGTTTATCCAAAATTAAAAAAAAAAAATTACATATCATACATGGGTAACTACTTACACTGACCACATCTGAATTATCCATAGACCGAGAAGATCTAGAAATAATCGATATTATCACGCCCACTACCAGTCGGAAGCGTGCCAAATATACTGGCGGTATACTGGTTTTATAGTGGTAGGACTCTTAGCAGAGTCCGCCTGGGGAAGTACCACATCTTTGCCAGTTATTCTACCGCCAAGCAGTAATGTGCAAACATTACTGTGTTCCGGTTTGAAGGGAAATGTTTCCAGAGAAATTACAGGGCTTAGAGATACAACATCTTAGATCTCTGGGTGACGAGCGCAGTGCAGTGCTAGGTCTGTAATGATTTGGTCTCTTCATATTCCAATAGCTGCATGGCACTGTGTTGTTATGTGGCAGGCATGTTGCTTACCATCAGGCACATGACCTGCTCGTCTCGCCACTCTTTATTAAAAAAAAAAGGTATTACAACCATTGAAGTCTTAAAACACTAAGAAGCGGCACGCGCTCTGCTACGATCCCAATGCAAAATCAGGTGACGTCTCCTGATTGAGTCTCAGTCGCAACATGAGCCACAAGTTGAGAGGACGTTCGCTAACAATTCAAAAAAATCCGATATGAGCCGTAATAATGTCTTATTCTGCTTTTGCAAGGTGCATAAACAGTTCAAAGACCAAGAACAAGTTCCATGGTATCACTTTTCATGCGTAAGTACACAAAATCTTTAATTATTTCCATAACAGTTCAATGATTATTACATCTAAAATTATTTTTCTGTTGTAAACAATTTTACAATTGGCCATTTCTAAAAAGAGACAGATATACATACAGCGTAAGAGTGCAACACGACCGGCGATATGTTAGTTGCGTCAATTTTGTCTCTTTCACGCCAGTGCATTTGTATGTCTTTCTATTCTTGTCGAAAAAAATATCTAAACAAATGTGATGTATAGCTATCTCATTTGCACCTACTTGTCATGATGTCTTTGTCATTCATTCAAACGTCTCTCACGATGCAAGCAAGTGAAGCTGTGTGCACATTGCGTATACTTGTGTGATATTTTCGGCATATTATGCTGTCTTTATATTAGAGCGTACCTTATCTTCGTTTACTTAGTTTCATCAAAGATTACAACACAGTTTTATTAAAAATGGCTCCTCATGTCATTGGAAAACACAAACTTAAGAAACATTTAAATCAAAGTAGTTATTTTATTCATAGGGCATTTTGTGGGTAGTTACGTATCGACCCACTTTTCGCTAGCTACCCTCATTTCGACTGAACAAAAGCGCATCGCCATCCGTATCAGCGTGTAATCATTGTCTGTAATTGCTGTTTATTGTAAACCCCTTAGCTGCAATTATGTGCCATGTCTAAACCATGCTCAACAGGGACCAGTCTAACTTGAGCTCTCGGGTCTTTTCAGATAGCTGGTTACGTACTTTGTTGAATCAATCATTAAAGCGTATTGCTGACAAAAGCAGTACTTTTTACGTCGAAATACAGATAATAAATAAATACAAAAATGGTATAATGGTAAAATGTCTTATCATTCTAATCACCCATAAAATCGAAAAATTTTGAAGAATTAAAAATAACATTTTTTACAATTCCAAGGCAATGGGGATTTTGAATTTAGGTTAATTTTACTGGTTTTGATTTTCCGTCACGGAACGCATTTTCTTCGATTGGCTTTTCCGCCAAACTATGTTGTTTCTCAGAATGTGATTTTTGTCAAAGTTTGACTCTAATGCCTTATATGATTTGATTATGAATATGATTATTATGTTCAGCCAATAGATCTTATGAAACAGATGCGTCTGGCATAAAATTCAAACCCAAGACTTCCAGTTAGTACATAAGTCCAATAGTCTTCTTCAGACGTGACGCCTTCAAAATAATGCGATAACAATGTGAAAAAATTACCGAGATGTCACCTTACACTGGTCGACCAAGGCATAGTTTCAATTTAGAAAACAATAGTATGCCTTATCCATTTTCTACGATTCCACGTCAAAGTGGTCGTATTTTGATTAATGCGAGCGAAAGAGAGAGGTTGCGCATCATTTTGTTGTGAGTAATTTTCAGCTGTATTATGCGTGAATTAAGGTTGATTTTGAAATGTTTTTTGCATTACTACTGAAATAGTGGAAGGTGTAGGCGTAGAGGATGAAAAGTAGGCAGTGTTCGTACAACGAGTGGCGTGGAGTGGACATTGTTGCTAAAATGTTTTGTTAAGTTTCTAAGTCCTAGTGACGCAAATTTAACGTTTTCAATGAGTATAACTGATAAAGTCAAAGTCAAAGTTTTTATACATTTATTTTATAAATTTTGTTTGTAGCAATCATGAATTTTCTTATTCAATTTATTCTCTTTTTTAAATAAATAAAATACGTTTTATTTCGAAAGTTAAAATAAAAAATATAATACTATATAGGTTACAGAACATGTACTAATAAACAAAATAAACATAAGCATATCGTTATTATTCAGAAAACAGGCTGAGTGTAATCTTCTACCTATATAAAATGTACCTAACGTATATAAATGACAATAATCATCAAAACGGGACTCACTTGTAGACATTCAACTGCTATCCTTCTCTTTCATAATTATTCTTTCTCTCACTATCTCTCCTGTGCCAATTTCTATCAATGCAGAATTTACAAATACCTTCAATATTGCTGTTTTAGTCTGCTAAAGTTGCGTTGACTTTCTAATTGAGTGATTTAAAAAAATGACATCATCTCCGTGGCATATCATATGTGTATGGTGTTGGTACAAAATTGACGTTTCTTCCATCCGTATCTAGCACTTAACTCAGCCCTTTGCATTTTTGTACTCCTTCATACAGTTCATCTTCTGCTGTACACTATTCATTGTCTTTTTTCCTTATTGAGCACCATCTCTTATGATCTGACCGGACCATGATTGTAATTTTTTTTAACTGTTATTTTCATGTTGACCATACAGTGTAAACCATGTCGTAAACTATGATCCGGAAACAATAAAAAAAAGATGGCAAGATGTCCTTGACGAATAACGGAAAGACTGGTCCGATTTAGCCGTAGATAGAGAAACACTAAAGGAGGGTAAACAAGCTTTTGCCTACCATCGAGGTTAAACAGGACACTATTAAATAAACAGGAACAATTTTATTCACTATCACTACCAATAAGACTTTTACAAATGTATTAAAACCGAAAAAAGTGTTTTTATTTTTTTCATAAATCAATTGATTATTTCTACAAGCGTTTATAACCTGGGCTATTATAGAACTACCACCATATTCCAAATACTAAATCAAACTTAATTTTATTTCTTTGAGTTTGAGTCCCGAACGTACAAAAATATTTCTGTAGCGATCTGACTTTACTAAAAAAATTACAGGTTTTGGCTTTCACGTAAACTTTGAGTAATTTGGAATATGACGGTTACATTTTTTTAATGTAAAATGTGTTCCCATAACTTTTTCCAACCATCAATCAAACGCGGAACGGGTTTCTAGATACGAATGGTTTCCTTCTTGCAATTATATCTCGATTACGGTGAAAGCTTGATTCTATTCTAAATTACTCTGCTACAGACATCGAATCGTCCAAATATAAATGTAGCATAGCATAAAATAGCTCGAGACTTGCGTTTTTTGTACAAAACACGTATTTATTTATTTTATATTTTGTTGTAGCTTACACGGTGACCTCTTTTGTATAAGAATAGATGTAGGTACGCTAACTCGAAATTGGTTATTTATTAGGTACATGACTTTTAGCCATGTTTTTAAATAAATCAAATTAGACACGTTTTAACATACCTGTATTGGAATAACTAATCAACGTGTTACAATACTTGACTAGAACTCGATCTTTTTTCGCCGGGTTCATTTGACGTCACAATCGTGTAAAATTTAAATACCTACCAATCTGACTTAATTAAAAAAAATTACATAGTTTTGGCTCGCGTAAATCTTGATTAGTTATCCATTGTATCCATCAATGTGTGTTCATTAAAATTCTAAGTATAATAGTATGAAATAATTGAGGCGGCATTTTAGCAATAATATGCAAATTTAAACAAAATGTTTTCATTACAGTGTGGCGGTAAACATTGCAGATCTTTTCGAGATAGATAGTTTCCATCAGAAAAATATTTAACCACGAACGCAGCAACTTTATTAAGTTAAACGTCAAAACTGTGAAATTAAATTTAACATTTACGTGCAATGGATCACATTCGCGCAACCAGCAATTGTTTAGTACTTAAAATTAAAAATAAATACTCCATAATTGCATAGCTAAATGCAAGAACCATGAAATAAATTCACTTAGAGCGCATCCAACTTAATTATAGATAAAACTGATGGAGCCACTATTATGTTACCATAAATAAAACTTCCCACTTTTGTAATTTTCAACTTATAAATTTAGGTCAGTTGTAGGTCTAAGTTGGCTGTGTTATAAGCTAGATTCCTAGGTTTAAATTCGTGTTCCCAGAAAAGATAACATCTGCAATGTTTTAACCACCTTGTTTCGCTATAATTGTCGACTTTATTGTCGATTAAAATAGTTAACTTATTAAGTTGAATTATTGTTAGATTGAGGATGAGTTGGCATTTTAATTGATCCATTTTTGTTAAGCAACTTGTTTTATTTTATTTATTGTTTACGTAAGTAACTACGAAAGCGTTTATCCATTTGGTTCCACTACTGTTATTTTATAATTTTGATGGCAATTTGATTAAAGTTAATTTCAATTGTTTTTATTTGTTTTAATGTAGTGTTATGTGTGAATGAATTGAATAAAAGAGAGCATAGAGACGAATAAAGAAATGCATTGTACCTAGCGACCTCATATAAAATAGGGTACGAGTAGATAAATGATGAAGATTGGAAGGTTTTAAGATAGATAAGCCAAATAATTTTATAAAAAACATGGCGTTGCTAGTTCAGTTTGTCATCAAAATTAGAAGTTTAGTACAAATACTATGGATTCCGGTATTGTCGTATAATCGATAGTAAATTCGTAAATGTATAAAAAAAATGGTTCCTCTATAACGTCACACCTCAAATCACACCTCCTTCCAAAAATATTTAGTTATAAGTAAATAACTTCAGACTAAACATTCTAAATATCGTTTTTTAACTTTGTCTTATTTTAAAATTGCCAGTTAGTAAATATAAACAAAAAAAAAGAAGAAAAAAAAAGTGTACAAGTCGTCTCCACGGCTCTCCCTCGTCGATCGGTTAAACTGCATAGGCCGGACAGAAAAGCCTATAGGGGCGGTCCGCGGGGGTGGAAACCAAGGAAAATTCACGTGCAAAGCCCACCCCTCTGCGAAACACGTGCGGCCAAATAGCCTCACGGAACGAACGCCTTTGCTTTTACTAATCATTGCCGCTCGTGAAAAACGTGAAACGAAACGCTTTTCGATTTTTGAATTTTCGTGTGACGCTTAATGTGTTGTTTTTTGTACTTTTTTTGTTGTTGTTGTTTCTGTGTGATACGGAACGCTATTCTGCGTTTGTTTTTTTTCTATTGACGTGGAAAAATCGTTTATCCTATGCTAAATTATTTGCTTAATCGTTTTAATTTTAATCGTTTAGATACTTAATCATAATGTGGACTGAAATTTGATTTAAAACTAATGGCTCCGTGAACCCATAAGAAAATTGATTATTTTCTCACTCGCTTCCTAAAGCTTTATGCTTTCTTAGAGCGTTGATTTATTCTAAATCCCCATTTTCTCTATTACGTAAACTCGAATGGGATTCGTTCATTTTTGTAATTAGAATCCGTATGGCCAGTTAGAAAAATTAAAAACGAAGTAAATATTTTTTAAACGCGTTGGCCAATGCAACACAAATCATTCAGCCTGAAAAGCGCGATTATTTTTTTAGCATTTTCGACTCACACAGGCAGTAAAGAGTTTTTTCTTTTTATACTTTTGACGTTGTAAAGCAGGGGAAATGTTGAAAATGAGTGGCCTTTGTGGTACGAGTGCGCTTTGTGGAGTGTTTTTTCAGAGTGTAAAATGGAAAACAACATGAGCCGATTTCATGGTTAGTTGGTGTTATTAGTTCTCCGCATGAAAATACTCTTTTGAGTTACGATCGCATGCGTCACTTATTTTAGTCGCAAATTATGGCGGGAAACGTGGCTTTGTTGGTGTGTGTTTTTTCTAGCCACGGAATGTACATTTATGACGTTTGTTTTGTAGCTTGTGATTTTTAATAATTTTATTTATTTTCAACCATTAGGTATGTAATCTATTAAATATGGTAGCGAATATTTTGCTTTGATTTGTTAAACTTGTATTACCTAAGGTTTGTCGTCACCACTGATCTTCATTTCGTCCAATAAGTACCTACTTATTTTCCGTTTTACTGTCACTCTGTGTTATCAAAATAATCTAGATTCAATTTTCATGCAAAATAGGTTGGTACCCATATTATTTTTCACATAATATTGATTTATTTCATGAATCCAATTTAGACTTCACAAACAGTTAGTCTACCTAAAATACAAATACCTATGTACTCACACGAAACTTGCATAATATACAAAGACTATTATGCGATGATCATACGATGAAAAAAAAAAAGAAATCCCACTGTCATTCCAAAGGCACGTGTCAGCTGTCAAGTTTTATCAATGACTTTGAAACTTTAACATTAGAATTAGCCTAGATAAGATAAACGTAACCGAGCCAAGGGTATGTGCTAGATTATACCTAATTTAGTCATGTACAACATTAACTATTTTGCTAATTATTAGAGCACGCGACATACAATAACTCTTACACACGCCCTAAAAACAGATATTAAATCAAAATTTGACAGCTCACTTTGGAAATTAAGTAGGTACGCGGGTGAAACCGGATGGCGTAGCCATGACCATGGCCATATAGATCATCCGAGTTTACCCGAAGATTTCTTTCATTTACGAACGTGACGCTTGAGTTCAATTCACAGCCCACGGAAAATCTGTATGAGGTGCGCCAAAATAAGTTTTCACTTCGAAAAACTTTTTCAGCGGTACATAGAAACAAAAAAATACAAATAAACCGTCTAATCCTCTTACATCTACTATTTTGAAGTTGGGATGTTTGTCGCTCAATCATGTCAAAATAGCTGAACCGATCGGGTAGAAATTTGGACAA
Source organism: Ectropis crepuscularia (assembly GCA_963693475.1). NCBI lineage: Eukaryota > Metazoa > Arthropoda > Insecta > Lepidoptera > Geometridae > Ectropis > Ectropis crepuscularia. The sequence goes on from OY856361.1 coordinate 5,448,184, forward strand.
CGGTTAGACTACTACTACTGGAATAACATACCTATAGAGTACTTTTTAGCGCAGGAATATTACCGAAACGAAAACTACACGGGTAAAGATGCGGCCTGCAGCTAGTTGTCAATCTAAACCATTCTCGAATCCACTTGAACACTCACTTTAGGAGGAGTTTAATTACAAACTCACGCACATAATATTTATCCTAGTAATATATTAGGTATTATAGATGTCAATGTTTGGATGTTTGTTGCTCAATCGCGTCGTAACGTATTAACAGATCAGGCTGAAATGTGGAACACAGATTATATTATAGTCTGGAAGAACACATTAGGCTACTTTTATCTCGTGAAAATATCGGCAACAGGAACTCCGCAGGTGAAACTGCTAGCAAAACTATAAAAATTAAGAAAATACTGTATTAATTCAGGTAAGTAGGAACAAGATGGAATTTTTTTTCAGGTACCAGAACAGTAAAATTTGCCTAAACAGCTAAATTTGTCAGCGAAACGTCCAATTTCAACAGCTATTGATCCTACGTTAAAATTAGGAAGAGTTGGATAATACTACTGATGAAAATATATCCTACTAGCAGCGCCCCGCGGTGTTACTCGCGAAGTTCCCGTTCCCGTTGTTCCCGTTGTTTTTCCTGGATAAAAATGTAGCCTATGTGTTCTCCCAGACTATAATCTATCTGTGTTCCAAATTTCAGCCCGATCCGTTCATACGTTAGGACGTGATTGAGCAACAAACATCCAAACATCCATACATTCACATTTATAATATTAGTAGGATTAATTTCGCTGATTCGGGGGAAAAGGGATGTTTAGAAAATCAAGCTGTCTACTTAGAGGTCCCAAATTGTTGGTGATCGGTGAGATGTCCCGTAAATCTTTAGTATAGCAGGAAATAGCTAAAAATATTAAATAGTAAAGTATTTTTGTATTAACAAGGCCCTTATATTATATTGGGTCTTTGAACCATTCCAGTTAAGTAGAAGATAACAGTAATACTTTAATGAGAAGTAGCTATTTTTTTGAGTGACAACTTTGCGCATGGGGCGTTTTTGGAAAACAATTCAACTCGCAACCACAGATTACAGAAATTGTAATCTGTGCTCGCAACACTTACCTTTACCGACACCGCAGTATATAAGTACCTATGCCCATATTTTTATGTAATTTGTATGTCGTACCTACGTATTAATTGTTCCAGTTTTCGTTTCTGTCGCGACTCCGGCGCTTCTACCGCCTAACTAAATCAGCTATCGCTTTGCTAATCCTATCTCTATCATTTCAAGCGAAAAGAAAAGAGAGAGAAACATCAAAGCAATGACATTTTTCGTTCGGCGGTAGACCCCCCGGAGTGTTTTTTTTCCAGTATAGAGTTATTGTATAGAGTGACAAGACGATCAGGAAGAACGTATGGCTAACGAACGTACGTAACGAACGAACGTACGTACGTACGAACGTAATGGTAAACAACATGCCTCCCCATAATAGCACAGACGAAAAGACTGAAAAAATTATCTGGAAACAATGCCCTTCAAACCGGAACACAATAATGTGCACTACACACTGCTTGGCGGCAGAATAACTGGTAACTGGTAAAGGTGGGGTACTTTCCCAGTTGGACTTTGCAAAGAGCCCTACCACTACAAAATATTTAAATACAAGTATTAAAAATATTTAGTTATAAAATTTGAAAAAAAGTGTAAAAATGACACACCTCTCCTTGCAACTGACTAAACACAGTGACAATAACAAAATCTATTAATATAAATACTTAGCATGCTACTAACAGTACTTATAATAATCGACGAATTTAATTAACAAAGGGACCAATTAAAATAAATTGGTTTGCTACTCATTTGAATTTCAAAACAACAAGACATGACGACCATATTCAAATCGGCGGCCATTATTGGCGGGAAGAACTTATAATGCAGCTGTATAACGAATTAGAAAAAAAAACGATTGTTCTCGAAATAAAAATACTATTCTAAATTCAAACGGCCCATTAACCGGTTCCCACGACCGCCATGTTGGGTCGTCCTCGCCCGCTATTGGCCGAGGCCATGAGCTTAGAATTAGAATGTGTAGACCCCACCATTTGGCGAACGGCAAAATTATGTGACCAGTATTTTTTTACGTTCCAAGTTCAAATGCGAGCAGCTGTTCGTAAATTGTCGGGCTGTCATCGGCTGACAATAGAGTTAGGAAAAATGTGAGTTTAGTTTTTTTAGTCGATGGCTAATTACGAAGTAGAATTATTGCCATGTCGAAACGTTAGAATAGATTAATGCGAATTTTAATGGCTGACGGAACTGTTAGTTCCTAGATACATTTAATTGTTTACCCAAGACCTTGGTTATCATTGACGAGGTAAGACGGCGCTGTATGTTTGTCTATTCCAAAGGTATATTGTGACTTTGTTTAACGTATTGATAACACATTAGGCTCTTAAAATTATTATACGGCTTACTCAAGTCAACAACATATTTCCTTATGCTCATGTACTTAGTAGGTAGAAACGAAGTTCCTTCAGATAACATAGAAGCAACATACCTTAAATGGAAAAAAAATGCATAAAATGATAATAAAATGCATCTTTGTTAAGCTTTTAGTTAAGTTAATCTTTGTGTTAAATAATATTATTGTACGATCATCTGAAGCATAAAGTTGGCAACTTCGTCACGTCACTTTCGTTAATATATTTTTCTTCTCTCTGTACAGTTCGGCCGCGCAGCAAAGTCCCTATTATTTTCAAGACAAACAATGTAGCTTACCTAATCGTATTATTAGTACGAAATAAAGTTCCGTTCAACACAGCGACTTACATTACGGCTGAAGTACTAGTATCCATGATCAAGAATAAATTTAAATGTGTACTTCCGTAATTATTTTTTCTTACGGTTTTAATCTCACAGTTTTTTCATCAAAATCCTGATCTCAAAGCCTGCCGGGACTTAGTTACAAAAAGGTCCGAATCAGCCTGACCGTGGACAGTATACCTACATAACTTTCTAAGGAATTTATTTCCAAAAAGGTCCGAATCAACCTGAGCGTGTTGTACAGACCAAAGCATGTATCGTAAGGAAGTTCCGTGTTCGCAACGAAGCTCAAAGAAGACATTTGATACAGGACGATATATTTAATATAGGTATTTGCAACAGCTCTTTCTGTTCACCGTCTTCCGATGAGGCTAAGGTGATGTTGCATCTCCATAAAAAAGTTATGTAAGTAATAATATAAATCTTAATTATATTTGTATTTAGTTACGGGAGTGACATAGTCATTGCATGACAAAACTCCTTTTAAATAATAAAGATTAAAATAAAAGGAACTTCTTTCCAAAAAGGTCCGAATCAACCTGACCGTGTACTGGCTACACATAGATACATAGCCTGACGTGTGCCGTATAACAAACAATCCGTTAGTTAATATTCAAGGTGGACGTGATTATCGAATCGCCAAGGTGAGCGGAGCGCTGCGCTCTATGTCAATGTTTGAATTTAGAATTTTAACGTTTTCAGTATGACAGCTGCATTCCGCTCGTGTTTTATTTTTATATAATTTAAAATAGAGCCAAAAGTTTATATTTTAATTACAAAAAATGTAGGGTAGATTTTTTTATTTTGACTTGACAATAAAATATGACTGCATTTTGGGCTTTTTTTAAATATTATCGAGTTTAATATGTATTGCGAAAATTGTCGCAATAGAGATGTTTAGTGCGATCTGGGGATGTTTTATTTTTCAACAGGATATCTTTGAACAGTAGAGAGGGATTTAGAATTTTATCTTTTTTTATCAATGTTTTAATTTGGGACTACCTAAGTATATCATATTTGGATGAAAACTGCGCTCCATCATAGCATAAAGATAGTTCCGCATCTGTTTTATTAATTTTTTTGTAATGTCTTGAATTTAGAATCTAATTATTTTAAGAATGTAAGCAGCGTTCCGCGCCTATTTAACTTATTTACATTAAAAATTGTTAAAGTATTTGATAAAGTTAGAATGTGCGCCTTTTTAACACGCTTTTATTTTATAGTGATAGCTGCATTCCTCGAGTTGTTGTTTTTTTAATTTAGGATTTTAGAATTGAGCCAAGCACTGTGTTAAATGTTTGAATTTGGAATTGTAACTGTTCTAAATAATGACAGTTCTTACACGGTTTTTTTATTTTGTCTCGAGAACCTACCCCGAAGTGCATAACGCCACTAAACAATTTTACTTGATAAATGTTACATCACGAGAAATAAATTGAAATTTGCTAGCGAAATATAAATCTATACGTCCACCGTTCCGGCAGAGCTGAAGGTCGTCAACTCATCAACCAGTTCTGCCTCACGCCGCACGCCTAATGTACCTATGTGTAATACTATATACTTGCTATTTTATGCTTCGCCAATTTGAATAACTTAACTATACATTCTTTATTTTATTCACGATGAAAATAACAATTTGATCATGAGTGAAGTCACTGTTTAACTCATAGACACGTACTCGTGGATACTATTAAACTAAAAAAAACATGCAGCGCCCCGTTTAGTTTCCACTTTCGTTAGGTAAAATTATCAAATTATCATGTTCCAAAAAAAAATTATAGGGGATAATTGGCCCCTTAGATTGGTCTGTCTTATTGGAAAAAGCTTTAAAATAGTTGTCTGACGAACATATTTACAAATGGAGCATGAGAATTTAAGTGAAGTTAAATTATTATTTTGGAGTTGTTAAGCAAAACGGCCGACGAAAGGTGTCTGGGAGTATTGGGGCCTTGTTTTTAAGGATGTTGCCTACAACATACGTGAAAATCACTTATTAGAAAATACGTGAAGTAAGTAATGTTTGTATGTACCTTCATTACCCCATATCTCAAAATTGGCCGTCTAAGCAAGTTAGCGAGTAAGCATGTGTTCTTAGTACTTACTAACTCTACTCAATCGTCCGCATTTCATTCATCAGAAAATAGGTGACGTCTGGGAGCTCTGGGATGTTACTCTATTAGTTAGAGTTTTGTGAGTTAGACAATTCACACATAACACCATCTAACCCCATTAGATGGTGTTATGTGTGAATTGTCCACCAATATTTATTATTTATTAGTAGGAATTTTCATCTTTAAGTGCATACTAGGAAATATTTAATTTCCTTCTTAGCTTAAGTTAGGTAACAAGGAAATAATTTGCAATTGTTATAGAAAATGGAGGAAAATAAAATTGTATCAGAACAGAACTGGCGTGACGTAAATTGATGAAACTTGTTTTTATTGACTAAGTTTGCGAAATACAAGGACAATGACTGTGCTGGTTGGTGGCTGAGTCGGTAGTGAGTCGCTAACTGACCAGTTAATGTAGATAGTGGGTTCTATTACCGCACTACCTACATACCAACTTACACATTGTTGTGATAAATAATAATTATTCTGTTTCTGGGTGTGTATCCTACTGTTTTTTTTTTAAATAAAGAGTGACGTGACGAGCATGACATGTGCCTGATGGTAAGCAACACGCCTGCCACATAACAGCACAGTGACACGCAGCTATTGGAACATGAAGAGTCCAAATCATTACCTAGCACTGCACTGCGCTCTTTACCCAGAGATCTAAGTTGTTATATCTCTAAGCCCTGTAATTTCTCTGGACACATAGCCCTTCAAACCGGAACACAGTAATGTTTGCACATTACTGCTTGGCGGTAGAATAACTGGCAAAGGTATGGTCCTACCACTACAAAAAACTAGAAGCGCTCCGTGGTTTCACCCGCTTATTTAAACCCGGTTAAAAGTAGCCTATGTCTTATTTAAAATTGTAATTTTACTTACCATCAAATTCTGTCGTTACGATGTGATTGAGCAACAAACAAACCAAATGTAAACCCGAAACTAAATTTATAAATACATTCTTATGGTACATTAGCAGCGTCCCGCGGTTTCACTCGCGTTCACTCGCGCTATTTTCCCTTGATAAAAAGTAGCATACGTATTATGTTTTGTTTTGTAAGTTTTATATTGTGGACAATAAAGCGTTTCTATCTATCTATCTATGTTAGACTATAATCTCACAGTGTCCCAAATTTCAACCTTATTCGTTTAAAAGCTACACACCCAAACTTCCGTATATAAAATAAGGAAAATTCAAAAATGTCTAATTGCTTCTTCAAAAACTTCCTGTTGTGACACGAACCAAGTTGATGCAGGTTCGAGACCAAACCAGGAAAATCTCGGCGAATCTGAATCAACCTTCTAAGTGACATTTCAATCTTCCATCACTTCTTTCAACCTGCTAACTGACTTAACTTTGGACATCGATTGATATAATTATCCTTTTAAGATTACAATCTAGGAGTGCTATTTTTTATCCCGGGAAACAACGGGAATGAGAACTATGTCGGTAAATAAGCGGGGTGCTGCTAGTACCTATTTATTATGTTAATCGAACTAAAAAAGGTGATTGTCAATCTATGATGACTTTTAACCTGTACAAAAGATTCCCCAAGAACTACTTGAATCTAAGGTCGAATAAAATAATGGTATCTTTTTTTTACAAAAAAATATTTAAAAGCAAAACAAATGTTTATAAAGACAAGAATGTATGAGTCCGTGGAGATAAATTAAACATAAACATAAAACATAAAACATTATTAAACATAAAAACTAAAGTTATCTAAGACCAAAAATAAGTTATGAAGGGTAGGCCTTCCATGACGGACTTACCACTGTACTATAGGTATGTATTGTGGTGGTTATTTATATTTTGAGGGTAGATATTAATCGGATAAACTAACAAGAACACATACTAATCTAGAACAATAACATAACCAAGATCATCCAGATACGAATTAAAACTTTATGCCACATGACTTTAAATTCATATTTCATTGTTCCAGAGTCCAGCCTCGGAATCGGACAGCAGTTCAGTGTCGGGAGCCAAGAGTCCTGCTGCCGCGCCGCCGCCGTTGCTACAGCATCTACTGCAACTGTCGCAGAGCCCTCAAACTATAGCACAGGTATTTAGACTTTACTGCTCTAAAAGTAAGGCTCATTAACCTGTAGCAGACTTTAGAAATTAAGGTACAAAATTATTAAGCATAAAACTTACGAGTCGAATGTTCGGTGACGTTTCCACCATCTATTGTTGTAGAACATACCCTAAGGTTATTGATATTGGTTTGAGAATTGCGTAGCTGTTCCGTATTGAAAGAGATGGATCCAGTTGGTGCCGCTGTTACGGCAGCATCAATTGCATCTTTCACAGACCTTCAAACTGTTGCAGGTATCTCTGGTTTAGACTTTATTTCGCTAATGGTAAGGTTTACTATCGTTTTTACAAGGTACAAAATTATGTGACGGCTTCGAGGCATATTACCTGCCACAGTCTTGCAGAATTTTAACACTATAGCTCTAAAGATTATATTAATCCCACAGTAGGGTGTATTACTCTGTAATAGAATTAAGTAATTAAGGAATAAAATCAAACTACAACTTTGAAGGCAGTCACACATTCCAACTAGTACGGCAGTTCTGTGACGAAGAAACGGTTTTGACAGTTTTCGAATTAAAATAAATCCTATGACTAAAAATGTTTTAGGGTGATAATCAGGTGACACTTTAATATGCACATTAGAGAAATCCAGCATTACAGCAGCAACTGTAACCATCCCTCGTATATTAACACAATTATTTCTAACTAAGACTTCGCCTGTATACTTAACGATCAGTTTTAGATCTTAAATTGAAGGTGGACGGTTCCGTTAACTTCGAAAAAGCTATGAACTTTTTGAAATTAAGTTTCTTTCTTGGTTTTGAAACTAAGTTTTTTTGCAGCCTGTGTGCATTATCCACCGCACACTAAAACTGATTTCATCTTTAATATCTTAATAGGTTGCTTGTTCAACCACTGACTGGGTCCTTTTCCTTTTTCATTTTCTTTCTCCAATGTTCTTAAACTTGGGTAGTGGTGTGGGGATAATGTTGTACCTTTGAGATTAAGACCGAGGTCTTCTATTGACTCATATTTCCTCCAAATACTGAAGTTTTTGACTCACATGCCTCTTTGTTAGTTCCAGCAGATGATCGCAGCACTGGCGGCGTTGGGGCAGGGTCTACCGACCTTCCCGCCTCAGTTCCCACCCTGGATGATGCCAAGAATGGTGCAGAGTAGACAAACTGATAGGTGAGTTGCAGCTCTATTGTAAAACTATAATGTTAATTATTGCATGACGTTGTTATGTTCTGGATGAGGCTACAAATAACCCAAACCAGATGAACTGACAGGTAAAATACAACTGTATTGTAAAGAAATAAAGTACCATATTACATAACATTGCTATGTTCTGGATAATGCTACAAATGGTCCAAACCAGATTAACAGACAAGTAAGATACAGCTGTATTGTAAAGATATATAGTTCATTATTACATAACACTGATAAGTTCTGGGTGACACTACACATGGTCCAAACCAGATAAACAAAAATGTAAGCTGCGACTGTATTGTAGAGATATAAGATCCAAAATTAGGTACATAACACTGTTATGTCTTAGATTATGTCACAAATGATTGAGAATACACAAAAGGGGAGGGGAGTTACAACTATATCGAAAAGGTCTAAGATCCACATATTGTAATCATATGAAATTACAATGTATGATGCCATAAATGTTCCAGAAAATATAAAACGACACGTAAGTTACAACTGTATTGTAAATTTATAAGGTCCATATTTGCATAATGCTGTTATATTCTGGGTGATGCCACAAATGATTCGGAATAGACAAACGGACATAGGGAGTTACTGGTATGTTCTATAACGATAAGGAGAAGAAGCAAATTAATCTATATATATAAAAGCGAAAGGTCACTCATCAAGGAATCTCAGAAACTTCAAATGCTAGGAATCTGAAATTTTGCATGGAGGTTCCTTTTAGCACGTAGACGCTCGCTAAGACGGGGTTTCGCGAAATTCAACCCCTAAGAGGTTGAAACAAGGGATGAACGGTTGTATGAAAATTTTGTATGAAACGTGACTTTCAAAGTTATCAAATTTTGTATCTAGACACTTCACACGAAGCAAATACATGCATGTTCTATCAATTTTGTAATTTCGAACTGTACGGGGGTGAAATTGGGGTTGAAATGAAGGATGAATGTCAATATGGAAATTCCCATCCGTTGAAGATAAAACCATGAAACTCTCTATATAGACACTTGACACGAAGCAAACGAATGTTTGTCCCATCAATTTCATAATTTCGAACTGTACGGGGGTGAAATTGGGGTTGAAATGAGGGATGAATGTCAATATGGAAGTTCCCAACCGTTGAAGATAAACCCATGAAACTCTCTATATAGACACTTGACACGAAGCAAACGAATGTTTGTTCCATCAATTTTGTAATTTTGAACTGTACGGGGATGAAATTGAGGTTAAAATGGGGGATGAATGTCAATATGGAAGTACCCAACCGTTAAATATAAAACCATGAAACTCTGTGTATAGACACTTGACACGGAGCAAACGAATGTTTGTTCCATCAATTCAGCAATTTCAAACTGTACGGGGGTGAAATGAGGGTGAAAATAAGGGATGAATGTCAATATTAAAGTTCCCAACCGTTGAAGATAAAACCATGAAACTCTGTAAATAGACACTTGACACGAAGCAAACGAATGTTTGTTATCTAGCAATTTTGTAATTTCGAACTGTACGGGGGTGAAATTGGGGTTGAAATGGGGGATGAATGTCAACATGGAAGATCCCAACCGTTGAAGATAAAACCATGAAACTCTGAATATAGACACTTGACACAAAGCAAACGAATATTTTTTCTAGCAATTTTGTGATTTCGAACTGTATAGGGATGAAATTGGGAGTGAAATGGGGGATGTAAGTACACTTGGAAGCTTCCATTCGTTGAAGATAAAACTATGAAACACTTGGCACGAAGCCAATAAATGTTTGTTCTAGCAATTTTGTAATTTCGAACTGTATGGGGAATGGGGATGAAATTGAAGTTGAAATGGGGGACGAATGTCTCTTACGCTTTCATCACACCTAAACACCTGAACCGATTTTGATGAAATTATTTTATTATAAGCTGTTTTTAGTAAAATTAGTTATTGCCTGAGTCACCTCAGAATTTATTTCGCGCGGACGAAGTCGCGGGTAACAGCTAGTATAGTATATTTGTTTCTTAGATATCTTCTATTAGCTAATTTTAAACATCGTCAGTAAAATCACAAAACAAAAGCAAAACCAACGCAACAAAGTCCTTTGCAGGTTACGTCATCACTAAACTCATAAGTTTTCCTTTAATTCAATGATGAATCGTTTTCCTTCCAATTTTTTTTCCAATAAATAGATCCGTGTTGAAACAAAGCGCTAGAATCTTCTGTAATTACATCCTGATTAATGTGACGCCAAGATACTATGGCATATCTATTTATTTCTTCTGTAATCATACCGTTCAGCCAATAACGACTTGACAAATACTGAAAACTACATTTAGGAATTACTTTTTACTTAGCATAAACGTAAACAGCCCACTAAATGTTCCCACTGCTGGGACACGGGACCTTCTCTCGCAAGGAGAGAGTCAAGGCCATATTCCACCACGCTGGCCCAATGTGGGTTGGTGTGGCCCAAACAGGACTTCGAAAGATTTTAGATACATGTCGGTTTCCTCAGGATGTTTTCCTTCACCGTTTTAAGTTAGCGGCATTACACAAATTGCTTCGAAAAGACAGTACACGTGGTTTTGAAGCCGGGGTCACGCGATCGGCAGTCGCCGTTCTCTCGACTAGACCAACCGTAACTTTAGATTTATTTACTTGGCAATATTTTTACCTAAACATTGACAAAGAAAAAAAAATTGTGTGTTCGTGAAGACAAATTAACCAACGTTAATCGAAAGATTCGATTTTCACAATTTTTAATATAGGTAACTTTATTTGAGATATTTGTACCTATTAGTAAACTACAATGCTCTCTATATTCGTGAGATATTCGTTCAATTTACTTTATTTTTCCCCTTGTAACTCTTTTTTTACTTCCCCTTCTTACTCTTCGATTTTGATTTGTATTTTTTTGTTTACTAGAAAACATTCAGAAGTGACCCCATAAATAATATCGAAATCGGTGTTGCGGTTTTTTAAATATGAACAAAAACTAAAATTTACTTAGGTACCTGCTCTATGACAGATTTGTCCTACCTCGTTCCAATGACACATTATTGGGACGGTGTGCTTACAAATGTTTTCACAAAAATTGAAAAAAATAGTAAATTTTGCTGAATATCTGAGTTAAATAAAGTTGTTTTTTTTTTAGAGGAAATTAGATTATTCTTTTCTTTTTATTTTTTCCCTTGTAAATTATTTTTCATTTCCGCTTATTTTTTTTTCATAAAAATTCCTAACTGCCTATTCAAGAAAAGTTTAACCGTGTACCTTCCGAGCTTAGTTCAACCTTTATCAGATCAATATTTCTCGATCACGTAGCAATTTCCTAAGCAGTTAACCTTCGAGACTCAATAGGTGTTTGGAAAGACGCCTCGCAAGGCCAGTCTATAGATTTACGATGATTTTAACAAACTTACAGTTGGTTCAAACTACAATACCGGCCGCTCCAATGGCATTGAAAATATCGCACGTTTTAGAATTAAAGTGGATTAGTTTGAAAAATTGCGAAATTTGTTTCATACATCGAACCGCCTAAAAACATTTTTTTTTTTTCATTTTATAGAGAAAGACTGTTTTAGTCCAGAAAAAGAAAAATAATCCAAAGTTTTATAAACGAAATAAAAGATAATTTAATTTTCTCCGACTTAACTTTAATTTAGACACTCGACAATTTTTTTTTTGTGAAATTGCGAATACGTTCAGTTAAATATAAGAAAATGTTAGTTTTTTGTTGATATTTCTAAAAAAAAACGCATCAATTTCACCAATGCACGAAAAAAAATATAAATAATCTTTGAAGTAGGTACTTATTATCTACTACACAAAAAAAATCTTCAAAATCGATTCTATTCGTGGAGCTATCACGTAAGATGCATACTATGTAGATGCATACTGTGTAGATGCATACTATATATCTATACTAATATTATAAAGCTGAAGAGTTTGTTTGATTGTTTGTTTGAACGCAAGGATCTCGGGAACTACTGGTAGAAAATTGAAAGATTCTTACTCTGTTGGATAGTCCATTTATCGAGGAAGGCTATTTAACATTACGCTACTAGCAACAGGAGCGGAGCATGAATAAAAAATGTAACAAAAACGGGGGAAAAATTGCCTTTTGAGAGCTTTTGTTGCGTGACAGCATGTGTCTATCTTTCAAAAGTTGCGTCATTAGAACCTAAGGTAAACGAGTTTGATCAAAATTTGAATTGGTACGACCAATTTTCGATAGATGGCGTAGCAACGCACGCACGGCTCAGCTAGTATATTATATGTGTAGACGTCGCGTCGGTTAATTAAAATGTGATTTTTTAAATTACATTAGTACAAAAGTAATGTTAATCCATTCTCAATTCTACTACGGGCTTGGACCATAAATATTTCTGGGCGTAAATATTTATGGGCGTGTTTCAAATAAATACCTACATGGTAGTGTGAGTATTTTTTTGGTAAAATGTATTTTTATCCATAATTTTAAAATTAGCAATTTGCACTACCTATGTCTCTATCAATCGATCAATCAATTTTTGAAGTGAAAACTTCTTTAGGCGCGCCTTGACAGATTTTTCGTGGACTGTGAATTGAATTCTAGCGTCACGCTCGGGCATGATAAGAAATCTTCCGGTAAACTCGGGACCATAGCCATTGACCACCTAGAAATTCGTCAGCCAATGGGAAATGCTGAAAGGGCGTGGCCTTGCCATCATGGCATAGCCATCTCCGGTTATACCCGTGTTTCCAAAGTAAGCTATCAAATTCTGAGTAATAAGTTTTCGCTTCTATCGGCAGTTCCTATGACTGCCAATTTTATTTTATTTATCAATTTGGTACATAGGTATACTTTTGAACGTTAAATTATAGAAATATTAAATACACAATTTCGGACAAAACAACAAAAAGTATAAATTTCATATTCTTCTATCCGTGCAAGTACTACAATTATTTTATTTTGGTTAATAACACGTGTTGATAGACCCTTCCACCACCTCCCTAAAAATAATTATCTCGGCACCCATGACGAACACACATATCTAATTCATATAAAAACATCGGGCAGAGCCTAACCAAACTAAATTATGAGAGCTAAGTACACTATCCTGCTACTAATATTATAAATGCCAAAGTTTGGATGTTTGATGCTCGATCACGTCTGAATCTGATCGGTTTGAAATTTGGAACACAGATCATAGTCTGGAAAGAGACATTATAGACTTTGTATTATATTATCAGCTATATAGCCGCCATAGTTCAAGCTTTGCTTAGTTTGGGGTCAGAATGATGGTGTTGTATTTGAATTGTCCAACAATATTTATTTATTTATTTTATCACAAAAATAATGGGTACTGCGCGGGTAAACCCGGAGGGGATTGCTGCTAATTTGTTACATAAAGATATAGTTAATAGATATATCTCTCAAATACTAACCGACAACCACAGACAAGCAGATAGGTAGATACTGCAAAGGAGCCGATTTTGTCACATCCGGCCCATGGCGCGGCGGTGGGACTTCCGCCGAAACCGGATGTGACGTCGACACGATCAGTGATAGGCTTTCGATCTGAGCCTTATTAAACGGCTACAAAAAAATGGGAGGTTTTCAATACGACTTTGTAAATATCGGTAGATATTTCTCACTTCTACGACATCTACCACCAAACTAAGCAAAGCTTGTACTACGGGAGCCAGATGGCTAATATAATGCTTATACATAAATTATAGTTGTAAATACATACTTATGATATATAGAAACACCCAGACACAGACCAAATATTTATATATATGACACAAATATTTGAACATGCATTTTGCATGCATGTTACGCGATTTGCTCGTGAATCGATTCTTATGATTTTTTTTTGGTAGATCACACAAGTGGTCTCATAGAAATTTTATCGAAATTCGTTCAATGGTTTTTTGAAAAATTTGGTTTTTGATAAACCTCAAATTTGCTTACAGGTAATATTTTCGTTAATTTCGAGCATGCTGTTTCATTGGAATAATGTGTCGATTGTCAAAATCAAAATTGTCAAATGTGTTGGTTGTAAATCAAATAATGAATGAATGCGTTGCCTAAGGCCAATTGTCCACGTAGCTGCACGACATCCGCACGATTTCGACAATTGTCGGATGCAAGACGAATGCTTACATCTTGCGTACAAATAATGAAGTCTGTGTCCACGAAACGACAACGACACGACAGCCGCACGTCTTGCGTTTGTTCGTAGGATGCATGCATTCGACAAAAGACGCGTGCGTGGACAGTAGGCCTAAGTAAGGTTTTTCAATGGTTGTTTTCAAGTCAAGATTCGGTTTCTTCTAGGTAAACACGCTCCATCGTAGACCACAAACATCGAGCTAGCGGTCAATTATAAACCTATAATTGTTTAAAAATCAGGCTATGTTTTAATATTACATCCATACAGTGAGTCATCTCACAGGATGTCCAAATGTCGTTGATCACGAGACAAGCGTGTTGTTGGACCGGCGACAGCGAAACAATAGTGCGGATTCAGGGCTATTTAAAATTCAAATGGGCCTTCTTACCTTGTGCTACCTGATACATCTCTGTGTAGTTTAGCGTAGGGATGGGAGGCTAGAATAATGTTTTGGCCGGAAAATAAGTTAAATGAAAAAGAAGGATCGGCTCGACTCCGGCTCAGGCACTTTTTTCTGACTGTCAGTTTTGGCACTGTAAGTTTCACTTTCGTTGAATCTTTTTGTGGCCACGGCGTGGCGGTTGTAACGCTGCGAAAACGTTGAGATAACTAATTATAATTTGGATCGTGAATACTGAATAGTGTTAACATTATGTGTTCAAATTGTGAAAGTGTCATGTGGTACCTTTTCATTTTTAACGTGTATGGTTCCGCGGTTTCTGTATAATAATCTGCAAAAATCCAAAAATTATATACATGGTGTCCATGGAGCAATGCGTTTAAAAGACTTACTCTAGCTCCATATTTAATTTCATACTTTTTAATAAAACTAATTTAATGTTTAAATTGAAATCAATTACGTGATTTTTCAGAGAAAAATAACTATGAGAAATACAACAAATAAAAATCCGGCAACTTATTCTGACCAATACATGCCTCATCCCTACGCCTAGTATTATGTGTTGAATGCTGCCAAGGTTACCTTAGGACTTATTTGTTAATAAATAGTTAGAATAATATTGTTAATGTACTCCCTGTTGAATATTGAACACTGAATAGGTAAATAGCTACCTATCGATACCTAGTTGATGAAAACTTGCGACGTGGCCTCATTCGGAACTCTTTGTTCTTAGAACTGTAAATAATTTTGAGTTTGCTGGTTTTTATCGACAATAGGTTGTTATTTAAATTTCGTAGTTAAATTTTATGCGCTAAAAATCTTTAAAATGAATTAAGGGTTAAATGCGTTATAGAAAAAATAACATTTCGGCCGTCTTTGCTGTCCTACTTACGTCGTTTAGGTAATCTTTTCAAAACGATTATGAAAATGTTATAATAAAACAGTCATGTATTTTTTGTCAAATTACGTCTCATTAAGGTTTTGGAAATATTCATAACTAACAGCGCCACGTGACTTAACATGCACAGATCCCTTTCCCGCTATTTTCCCGAGTTAAAAAGTAGCCTATGTTTTATTCCACACTATTATCAAACTATGTTCCAAATTTCAACCTGATCCGTTCCGCCGTCCCGACGTGATTGAGCAACAAACATTCAAACGGTCGCATATAAAATAAAAAACATTAGCAAGATTAATAAAATCTGGATGTTTCCAAGTCGAGAGTCCATTGGATTTATCTCGTTACTTGTAGTTACACGTAACTTACAACTCAGAATTTGAAAGATCACTTTTGGACTAAGAGCCCATGAACCCCAGACCTTCGTTATTTTATAAAAGCTGAAAACTTGGCAGCGCATGCTCCTATCACAGGTAAGAACGATGGACCATTATGAAGTTTGGGTCATCCTGGCTTTGGCAGATAAACGGTACTAAAGGTGTACCTATGAAAAACCGATCTAAATTTGTCAAATTATTAAGTCTGACATTTTGGTAATACCTTCAGAATATTATTAAAAATCACACCAATAATTGCCAGACACTTAACATCGTGGTAAACACTTGCCAGACACCCATGTTGTGTTAATGTCCATGCAATTATAATTCTACTTGCGTCTTAATATGCGCGCTGATTTTTATACATAATACTTGGGTATATATATAATAATACATTAGCAGCCTAATTATCATAAGCAGCCCACTAAAAGTTCCCACTGCTGGGACTGGGGAACTTAGTATCGTTTATCTGCCAAAGCCAGGATGACCCAAACTTCATAATGGTCCATCGCTCTTACCTGTGGTAGGAGCACGCGCTGACAAGTTTTTAGCTTTTATAAAATAACGAAGGTCTGGGTTCACGGGCTCTTGATCTATTTGGAAACTACGCGGGTGAAACCGGAAGGCACTGCTAGTCTGAAATAACCAAAGACTATTTGTCTTAAGGAATTAACATATCTTCAAAACATAGTCGTCTAGACAAGTCTTCTAAGTATGGCCATCTAGATTAGTGTTATAAGCATGGCCATTTAGAAATGCGTCAGGTCCCGAGTTCACCCGAACATTTATTTCATTGTCGAGCGTGACGATGACCTCCATTCACAGTCCACGAAAAATCTGTGGGTGGTATGCCAAAAGAAAAAATTAACTTCAACAATTTGAAAACTCCATACTATCTACACTTAAAACCGGGTCACACAGAGGCGATCCGATAGCGATAGCGATCCGGATCGTATCCGAGTATGGGATCGCGCCCGCTTGCTGTGAGTCAGGTTGCATACAAATTCGAACATTACAAAAAACCCCGTCTCGGATCGCTATCGCTATCGCTATCGGATCGCCTCTGTGTGACCCGGCTTTTAAAATTATAAAAGCTAAAGAGTTTGTTTAAACACTAGGATCTCGGAAACTAGGTCCGAATGGAAATATTATTTTTCTGTTGGATGGGCCATTAATCGAGGAAGGCTATATAACATTACGCTACTATCTATCAATAGGAGCGGAACATGAATGTAGAATGTAACAAAATCGGGGGCAAATATACCTTTTTAGAGCTTTCGTTGCGGGCGCTGACTTGTGTTTGAAGTCCGTAACAGCATGTGTCTATCTTTTAAGGTCATAATAACCTTTTTTAGGGTTCCGTACCCAAAGGGTAAAAACGGGACCCTATTACTGACCCTTAGCTGTCCGTCCGTCCATCCGTCTGTCACCAGGCTGTATCTCAAGAACGGCGATAGTTAGACAGTTGAAATTTTCACAGATGATGTATATCTGCTGGGGCTATAACAACAAATACTAAAAATAAATATTTAATAGGGGCTCCCATACACCAAACTTGTTTTATTTACCGTTTCTTGCTCGATACTAATAACGGTGACAGGTAGACGCTTTAACTATTCACATTATATTTAGTTTTATGTTACATTTAAATATATTTAAATAAAAATAAATAATTATGGGGGAAGTACCTACATTCAATAATAGAAGTTTTCGCCGTTTATTTGCTAATGGGACGGAACCCAAGCGCGAGTCCCACTCGCACTTGGCCGGTTTTATTAAGCTGTTCAAATCGCGGTTAAACAATGTGTCACATTATTTATATATTTATGTATAATCTATACTAATATTATAAAGCTGAAGAGTTTGTTTGTTTGTATGTTTGTTTGAACGCAAGGATCTCTGGAACTACTGGTCCGAATTGAACGATTATTTCTTTGTAGGATAGTCCATTTATCGAGGAAGGCTATAGGCTATTTAACATTACGCTACTATCAACAGGAGCCGAGCAGGAATGAAAAATGTAACAAAAACGGGAAAAAATATTGCTTTTTGAGAGCTTTCGTTGCGTGACAGTATATGTCATATTTTAAAGGTTGCGTCATTAGAACCTAAAGTAACCGAATTTGTTCAAAATTTGAATTGGTACGATCGATTTTCGATAGATGGCGTAGCAACGCGCGCGCGTTCAGCTAGTATTAAAATATCCAAGCGAAGTCGAAACGGGCCGCTAGTGCACTATAAAGAGTGTTCTATACACACTTTTGTATTTTTTTTTTACGTTGACCAAAGGATTCGATCTTGATTAACTTCTTGGCACGAAGTCTGAACGATTTCAATTGCTTGTCAATATATTCAGAGATCAGGGGTAACCAATCAATTTGATCTCAGGTCCTCAATTTTATATAAAAAATCAATTGTATATTTGGGCTCTTCGTGTTCCAATACCTGCGTGTCACTGAGTTGTTATGTGGCAGGCATGTTGCTTAACATCAGGCATATGTCCTGCTCGTCTCGTCACTCTAAACTCTAAACCATATTTTAAAAAAAAATGCTTAAATAAGTATCTAGACTTATTTACTCACTAGCTGATACCCGAGACTTCGACCGCGTAGAATTTTCAAACTGAATTTTCAACTGTTTATGCCTTGTTTCACCTCTTTAGGGTCGAATTTCGTAAAATCCCGCCTTAGCGAGCGCCTACGTGCTAAAAGGCAACACCATGGAAAATTTGAGCATCTTAGCTCATGTAGTTTTTGAGATTTTGTGATCAGTGAACTTTCGCTTTTATTAGATAGGTTTTCTGTTAAATATTAGCTCCTGTCTCAATAAATTAATTTCGATTTAAGAGTACACCTACTAACTATCCCGGGAAAATAACGGGAACGTGAACTACGCGGGTGAAACCGCGGGGCATTGCTTGTAATTAATATTAATAACTAGCGTTCTACCCTGGATTTGCCCGTAGTATAAATTTTATGTAGTCTAGGTATAGCACTCATTGATCACGTACATATCGAACGGTGAAAGAATTTTTGACATCGGTCCAGTAGTTCCTGAGATTAGCGCGTTCGAACAAATAAACTCTTCAACTTTATAATATTAGTATAGGTAGATATTAGACACAATTTGTTTGAACTCAAATCTGTACAAGAGTACCAGTGGCTTTGCCGGCGAAGGAACATATCGTAAGGAAACCGGAATGTCCCAAGAAAAGCATTATCACAGTCAGAACAGTTTGTTATCCACCATCTCGCACTAGTCCATCGTGGTGGGTTAAGACCATGACTCTCTCCTCGTGCGAGAAAGACTCGAGTCGTAGTAATGGGAACATTAAGTGTACTGTTTATGTGCCAAAGCTTTGGCCAAGGATTTATTTGTGGCCATTTGACATATTTCAGGCTCTTGACATAAAAATTACAGGCCGACGAAATGGTCGGAGTTGCGGCCATAGTACGCCAACCTCTGTCCACAGACCATCAATAATTCAATCCAACAGAAGAGTTGCCACCGACCGACCGACAGAATTACACGTTGTTTATTTATTTTAATCTCATTACGCATGCTGTTCGCTTGTCATGGTGGTCCGTGATCCTTGGCTCGCGTGTGTTTTTAAAGTTACTCTAAATAAGTACATAAGTCTTGTTCAAGCTTAGTAATAAGAGGCGAGATGATAATAAAAAATGTATTTCAGTTAGATTAATAAAAAAGTTGTACTCGATTTTTTCTGTTGCAAAATAAAAGATGACGAAGATTCAGTGCTTAAAGGTTCCGATGAAATTCGATATGAAAACACCAAGATTGCGATTATCGGGTAAAATGGAAAACGGTAAAAGCGTTCTTGTCACAAAAATAGAGTCCAACCTCTTCGTTCGAGATCGCATGCGAATACATTCAACTCTGATTAAGTTAGGGAACCCCCTTACGCTAAGCTAAGCTAAGGCTCACCGGCCAGGCCCTTACGCCTGGCAGAAAATAAGAGTCCGTGTGCGCTTCCAAAACATAGGCAGTAGAGGTCTGAAGCCACTGAACTGCTATAGGTCCCTTATGTACAAAAAAGCGAATACAAGTACTAGTTACCAAGGCAAATCAATAGAACGAAACTTCGTTTGTTCATTCGGCCAGCGCGGTGACAGATGCAATACAATGTCTTCCACATTTCAATCCCGTTGTATCCCCACTTTACACGCAGGTTCTCAATAATGGCGCCCTGTCGAACCGTTCAGTTGACGGGGCTGCATAGACGAGACGGTATTTAAAACCATAATAAGTAAAGAAGTATTCCCATGCTTGGGTTTTCCTTGAGGGATAACATTTGTAAAAAACAATCCATCATATAAAATCCGACGCTTGAACTAGGAAAGCAGAATTTCGAGAGAGAGGCCATGAGAAGGATTCAGTTAGGCGAGGCAGATTTGGCTACGTCGTGTCTATCCCACAATGTTTAAAGGCAAGTCTTCAATCAGTGTGTTCTACCAGTGTCGTGTAATGTATTTTTTACGCGTCACTTCCGTTTATTCTGCTTACGGCTTTAGTCTTACATTTTTTCAGTTCGGTCACGCAGCTAAACCCCTATCCTCTTTAATCCTGCCTTAAAGAACTTCGTCCCAATAAAATAAAAAAATTACTGCTAAAATTTTCGTCCCTTGAGAAGTTCTAATTTTTCATATATGTTCTAGCGTTTATACAAGACCCTAGTATGTATTTAGCCTACACAACTTGGCGTAAAACTAGCTAATAACGATTTAAAAATCGTTCCATTACCATCCGTGTGTAAGCGGCCTCAAAACGTTCTCTCAAATAGTATGAATAGCGCCGCCTCACAAAAGGCTCCCGGCATTGTGATACTTCTTGAGGTGTCACTTGTGTTGTCATCTGCACTTCAGAATAACTGCCAATAGGCATCGTTTCACGGAACTAAAATGTTAGTCGCCGTAAAAAGCTGAAGCATACATAAACAGCCCGCTAAATGTTCTCACTTCTGGGACTTCTCTTTCAAGAAGAGAGCTAAAGCCATTCCACAGCGCTGGCACAGAGCAGTTTGGTGGATGACACATGACCTCGAAAGATTCTAGATACGTGTCGATTTCCTCACGATGTTTTCCTTCACTGTTTTTAAATTAGCCGCATTACCATCATGACTTCGATAAGACAGTGGTGCGTGGAATTTGAACCCGGGGCTCCGGGATCGGCAGTCGCCGTTCTCCCGACTAGACCAGCCGTAAATAAAAAGTAGTAATAATGAACCCCAATTTTTTAGTTTGACGGTCTATCTTTTTAAGTGACATTGGTAGAATAGGCATGGAGACTAAAAGAAAATGAGTTCGTCAGTTAGATTACTCAAAAACATTTTATCTACACGTATTTTTCTTTTGTGTCGCAAACAAAAAATGACGAAGATTCGAGTGACGTCACGTCTATATACGATTTTTTTGTAGATGTGACCTCAAAACCTCCCAACTATGGAAGATTGATGTATTATTTGTTGATTTAAAAAAAATTGATAAAACAAAAAATACGTCTCTGATATTTTTCCATACTTTACCTAACGGAGTAATTTGGAATGGTACACTTATAATCTATATCATCTACAGATTATAATCTAAATCAGCTCAAAGACTATCATTTTAATTTACTTTGTGAAGAAATTCTCTGCCAAAAAAATGTATTTAACTGATGACAACATTTTTCAATTGTCTAAAATGTACCGCTCTATCATTTACCCAGTTGTTTCAAAGTTAATACTACCAACAAACAAGTACAATGAAAATAGGCATGACTAAACTTGAGTCAATAGCATTTAGGCCAAACCACTTTTGTTGTTGTTTTCTAAAAATAATAATATATAATATAATAACCTGAGTTTATTCACCTGAGTTTCATTAAAAACTGCATCAACAATAAGCAAAATAATATTTTTTATTTTTGTCATATTAAGTATGATATTTTATA
Organism: Ectropis crepuscularia; assembly: GCA_963693475.1. Lineage (NCBI taxonomy): Eukaryota > Metazoa > Arthropoda > Insecta > Lepidoptera > Geometridae > Ectropis > Ectropis crepuscularia. Next base: position 5,470,132 of record OY856361.1, read on the forward strand.
AATTTTTATGTTTAATAAAAAATACTTATGTAAAGACATAAGTATTCTTATGTAAAGAAGAATGGGTACCAAAATTAGGTTTAAAATGTTACCAATTCCCCCCGATTTTTCTTTTCTTCTCCTAATCCATGAACTATGTGAAAAAAAGAGAACTCAAATGACAAAGGTCACCAACTGTGACTTGACACAGTAAAAAATGACAAGGACCCCGGAGTCTGTGGAATGGCCTAGGTACCTAAATAAATAAATAAATTTGTTCGGACGCAAGTTATGTAAGTTTGTAAGTATACCACGAAGTAACTATTTTCTGATCTGTGGTATACCTTTTAAATATTTTTTTCAAAGCGGCCTATTTGCTGTGGCGTGCAACCTAACACGACGGTTTCTTCATGATGTTTTCTTACACTGTTAAAACATAATTATAGTAGTTGCGTCTAAGTTGCACCTACTTAAAAATATTTAGAGATGCATGCGGGATTTGAACCTAAAACCTTGCGAATGTGAAATGGAAGTTTGAGTCACTTCACCACTACGACTATAAACTTAAGCTCTTGATTATTGACGTCTACGTGGACTAACCTCACAATTGGAATGATGACAATCATTCCCGCATGCATCTCTAAATATTTTTAAGTAGGTGCAACTTAGACGCAACTACTATAATTATGTTTTAACAGTGTAAGAAAACATCATGAAGAAACCGTCGTGTTAGGTTGCACGCCACAGCAAATAGGCCGCTTTGAAAAAAATATTTAAAAGGTATACCACAGATCAGAAAATAGTTACTTCGTGGTATACTTACAAACTTACATAACTTGCGTCCGAACAAATTTATTTATTTATTTAGGTACCTAGGCCATTCCACAGACTCCGGGGTCCTTGTCATTTTTTACTGTGTCAAGTCACAGTTGGTGACCTTTGTCATTTGAGTTCTCTTTTTTTCACATAGTTCATGGATTAGGAGAAGAAAAGAAAAATCGGGGGGAATTGGTAACATTTTAAACCTAATTTTGGTACCCATTACAGTACACCCATTCTTCTTTACATAAGAATACTTATGTCTTTACATAAGTATTTTTTATTAAACATAAACATTTATAAAATATCATACTTAATATGACAAAAATAAAAAATATTATTTTGCTTATTGTTGATGCAGTTTTTAATGAAACTCAGGTGAATAAACTCAGGTTATTATATTATATATTATTATTTTTAGAAAACAACAATAAAAGTGGTTTGGCCTAAATGCTATTGACTCAAGTTTAGTCATGCCTATTTTCATTGTACTTGTTTGTTGGTAGTATTAACTTTGAAACAACTGGGTAAATGATAGAGCGGTACATTTTAGACAATTGAAAAATGTTGTCATCAGTTAAATACATTTTTGAAGTGAAAACTTCTTTAGGCGCGCTATAGACAGAATTTTCGTGGGCTGTGAAATGGATTCATCAATCGTCACGCTTGGATATGATAATGGATCGGATCGGATATGAAATCTTCGGGTAAACTCGGTTAAAACGGCCAGGTAGGTACCAGGGCAACAGAAACAGTAAAGAGTTTCGATTACCTACCTCCAACAGCCCAGCGTTTATCTCCAGATACCAGGACAACAGAAATATAAAAGAGTTGCGTTTGCCCCTAGGTACCAGTACCAGGGCAACAGAAACAGTAAAGAGTTACAATATTCTGTATAATTACGTTGATATAAAGCTAGATGGCGCAACCATCGATTTAGCTGGCGGTGTTGAAATTATGCGAATGTACAATAATAGACCTACGATGGTTTAACAAATATTTTGTCTGATGACAAGGTAATAAATGAATTGGACAATTCAATCAAAAGTGAAAACATTTGAGTGTGTGAGTTTGAGTCACAAGTTTTCACTTCTATCGGCAGTTCCTATGACCTATGACTGCCAATTTTTGTTTTTTTTGGCAGAGAATTTCTTCACAAAGTAAATTAAAATGATAGTCTTTGAGCTGATTTAGATTATAATCTGTGTTTCAATTCTCAAACTGTTCCGCCGGCGATTTTAAGTTTATGAACTAACAAACACTTTCCCATTATTTTTTAGTTCACAAACGTGCCTAAATCCAACTCGCACTTGACCGTTTTTTATAAAGTTGTAATTTAAATTAATTTTCTCGCTATTTTTACAATATCGTTTTTTTTTTAAGTTAAAACTTTAATTTATTATGTCAAAAGTGTAGTTAACTTTATAGATGAACGTGCTAAAAGGGACCTCCATGCAAAATTTCAGATTCCTAGCATTTGTAGTTTCTGAGATTCCTTGATGAGTGACCTTTCGCTTTTATATACATAATATATAGATTTAAAAAAACGTAATTAAAAATCGCACGAATTTCATTAACCTTTGTCAAGGCCTTACCCAGGACGTCTACTCTCTTTCTACGATAAACGTAATTTCGGAATAAACTCGCGACTGAAAGAAAATTAATTTAAAGTACAACTTTATAAAAAACGGTCAAGTGCGAGTTGGATTTAGGCACGTTTGGAACTAAAAAATAATGCGATAGTGTGGATGTTTGGAGCTCAAAAACTTAAAATAGCCGGCGGAACAGTTTGAAAATTGAAACACAGATTATAATCTAGATCAGCTCAAAGGCTACTTTTTATCACGTGAAAATAAAGGGAACTGCTCGGGTAAAACCATGAAACGCTGCTATTTTTTTCTATTTTTCAAATTATTCGGCAGTTTAATAAACTGCTCTTATCTCATGACCTCAGTAACAGACAATTGCATTTAGGTATAATACATTCGTCTAAGCCGATAATTCCGGTCTATCGAAATAACAAATCCCTTCTTATCTTTTGTAGTTTTGGAAAAACATATTTTTAAAATTTGATTTTAACAATAACAACGCAGCAGATTCGCTATCGATAACTTTGACAACTATCTGTCAGATATTAATCTAAGTCTGAAAGACTGTTGATGATGTCTTTATATAGTTAAACATTTTATACATTAATGTATTTTAACAGGTAGAGTCTTTATTAATAGATCTATATTAATTAATTATATTGAAATTGTTCCAGTGGGCTTAATTGCGATAGATTTTTTTTTTTTAGTAAAGAGTGACGAGACGAGCAGTACATGTGCCTGATGGAAAGCAACATGCCTGCCACATAACAGCACAGTGACACGCAGCTATTGGAACATGAAGAGTCCAAATCATTACCTAGCACTGCACTGCGCTCGTCACCCAGAGATCTAAGATGATATATCTCTAAGCCCTGTAATTTCTCTGGAAACGTTGCCATTTAAACTGGAACACAGTAATATTTGCACATTACTGCTTGGCGGTAGAATAACTGGCAAAGGTGTGGTACTTCCCCAGGCGGACTCTGCCACGAGTCCTACCACTACTAAATTAAATTAATTACTTCGATGTTTCGGCAGCGTCAACCGCCGAGAATATAATAATTTCACAAGTCTTCTCTGGCTCACAGAGTCACAGCGGTTATTGTAACGCCCCCAAAACGAGGGAAATTACATAATAATTTATGAATTATTTAAATATCTTTAACAATTTAAGTATTATTCGTAATTTAGGTTTGATAATTAAACATCTGCCCGTTAAAAAACAATTTCGAAACGTGAAAATATAAACCTAAATTACAATGAAAGTTTGAAAGTTTACATACCTTTGTAAAAATGAAAATTCTACATTCAATTACAATACCTCATTTTAATATATAAAAATCTCGTATCACAATCTTTGTGGTCTTATTCCTCTTAAAAAGGGTCGATTTTTTAACCCCGCGCCATCATCAAAAACCTTTATTGGAATCTAATAGGGTACCGGACTGGGTCAAAAATACACCATCCTAATTAGTCCGTCAGCTAGATCATGGAAAAATATTGGATACGTATTTTTTGTTTTTTTCATAATATTAAAAATCGTCAAAGATATAGACCATCAAACTTCGAGAGTGGGGGGTCGCGACGTCACTCGTGAGTAAAAATCGTACTCACAAGTGACGTCACACGAAACTTCGAAGCGCTGTATCTTCGACATTTTTTGTCTGTGAAATAAAAGAAAAAATACGTGTAAAATATTTTTTGGCAATCTAACTAACGGGCTACTTAGTTTTTTTGAGGATTGTACCCTATTACAATAAGAACTAAACGTACATACTTACATCCACTATGCACATCTAAATTGTCCATAGACCGATGAAGGTCTTAAAATACGTGATCAAGCCCACTACCATGCTGGCAGCTGACCACGCTGAATGGCAATGCTTAAATTTATGTTGACCCAAACGCCAGCATTGTGGACACGCGTCGCGTCGACCAAGCGCATGTTTGTGTGAAAACTTCTTGTATCGCTCCGCACTAATTTTTTCGTAGGCTGTAAGTGAAGATGACTTGTCACGCTCTGAAGTGAAAGGTTCGTTCGAGTGAACTCGGGACCGCCCAGTGTACCCGAGTGAGAAAGATACAGTCAGCTGTTCTTCACTGCTGTTATTATTATTAATTGTAATGAAGTTTTCATGAAGCTTCTGCCATGCGGTCTTAACCACCCAATTTTTTTTATTTAGGTTTTTGGCGGGAAGGACTATAGGTCGTAAAGTTTATAGTAATTGTTTTGTTTTGTCAAATATATACATACCTTCCCCCCTCTCTAGTTTTTAATCGCCATTTTGGTATTTTCGTATAAATAAAATTTACCGACTATATGTACTATAAATATAGAGACACTTGCACCAAATTTTCAGTTATACCACAGATGCAATGTGCATTCAAATTGTGCAAACACTTGCTGAATTATTATAATAATTTCAAATGTCGAACAGTGGAAATCGTTGATAGCAATAGTGAATTTATTTGTTGAGTGATAAAGTGTATTTTTAAACAAACGATTTTTTTACAAAGTTGCCATACCAAATATATATTAATTAAAAATATAAATTAATTATTCTTGATTACGTTATTGTTTTTCATAGTGATATTTTTGAAATTAGAATAATGATGTGGTCGCCGTATTTGAATTATGATTTTGGACTTTATTATCATTTCCACAATCTTGCTGAGTTCTGGAGGTATTTAAATCACAGTATTCCACTAGCTGTTTTTATTTATAATAAAATAAAATAAAATAAATAAATGTATAAAAGGACTTCTTTAAGCATCTCTCTGGGCTGGCAAAACAGAGAGCATAATCTTATACTAGATATATATTGTCTTGTGTGAAATGTCCACTAATATTTAAATATTTACAATTTATTTACTTCATAAGCGACGACTACCGCTTCTCATCGATCACTCAGATATTTGCACTGGATATGAATCTAACCCACGACCCTCTTCTTCGTACCAAACAAGCCACGGGGTCCATCAAACTGAACTGATTTCATTAATTTATTACTCATTACTTGTTTCTGTACAACGCGCTCAGCTCTAAGACCATTGTAATAAACCATTGCACTCTCTGGGTGCCCAAAATACAGACGCAGCCTAGTTTGGGACCCACCGAAAAAATTGTGGAACTAATTTGCCAACAGTATTTGTATTGTCTAATTTGTAATTTACGTGCTAGTATACATATATTTCTGGAAGTAAATAAATTTTAATGTAATAAAAAAAAGTCAATGGTTTTTAAATGGTTGTGTCTGTTCAGCAGGGTAGAAGAGAAGCCGGCGCCATCGTCGCCCAGCTTGGGCGAGCAGCCGCTGGACCTGAGCGCCAAGTCCACCTCCAGCGCCAGTGGGACTCCGCCCCCTGATGCCAAGAGCCTCGACAACCGGTGAGGACCTGTCGCCTTTATCACTGATTCTGTACTGACTAGCCTGAACTGAACTTGGCGGGCCTATTGACTTAGTTTGAGCTAAATACATTGCAGTCTCAATACAAAAATATCGGAAGGAAACAATTTTTTTGCTCCTAGCTCATAAAAACGACAACATTTCATGGTTGACGTTTCACAGATTCAAACGTAGAGGTTTGACTCTAGCTTTCTAATAAGAACATCAAGGCTGTGGAATGTGTTGCATGAATGGGTTTTTCTTGGTATTTTCAAATCGAGAATGAATCGGTTTCTTCTAGATAAGCATGCTCCATTGAAGACCGTATCATTGCTCAACATAAGGCGAGATGGCGGTCAAGTGTAAGCCTAAAATAGTTAAAAATAAATGTTTTTTTTATTGCTTTATTTTTTTATAGGTAACTCAATTTTTTTACTCCAGAGTACGTACAAATAAGGTCTTAATCTCAATTAGATTTTATTCCGAGTCCCATGGCGATTGCGGAATCTATAAAGTGGCGATTGGTCACGGTGGCGGTTCGCCATAAGGCTCGCGTTAGCCCCGGTCCTACTTCCTACTGTGCCTTCCGCGAAACACTTGTACGCCACATGTGCGCCTTACAAGTCCACAAGTCTGTAGGTACAAGTTCACAAGTCCTTGCAAATACTCACTACAGATCAGAAACAGTCCACAAATATGTATATTACACAATATGTGGATGTTTGTTGCTCAGTGACGTCGGAACGCATGTACCGTGAGTCTACCGCCTAAGGAAAACGGTTTTCGATTTAATATTGCTATCTCTTTTCTCTTTGCTCGAAATTATAGAGATAGCAATGGCAAAGCGAAAGCCGATTTAATTAGCAGGTAGAAGGGCCGATCGGGTTGATATTTGCAACCTAAATAATGTTTTCATTTATTCAGCGCTAATGCAACATTCTATTAGAGAATAGATTTAAAAAATCAGTCCAGTTGTTTGATTTCGTTTTTTCGTTACAAACACAAAACCACAAATCATTCTTGTTATATTAGCATGGAAAAGTAAAAGAAACACTTTTTTAAACATAGCTTTTTTTATAACGAGACGAGCAGGAAATCTACCTGATGGTAAGCACCATGCCTGCCCTTAACAGCACAGTGACACACAGCTATTGGAACATGAAGAGTCCAAATCATTGCCTAGCACTGCACTGCGCTCGTCACCCAGAGATCTAAGTTGTTATATCTCTAAGCCCTGTTATTTCTCTGGAAACATAACCCTTCAAACCGGAACACAGTAATGTTTGCACATTACTGCTTGGCGGTAGAATAACTGGCTAAGATACCTACTATAGCTGTGTTTTTTAAAAGTCGTCTAATATTATGACTTGTAGACTTGTGCACAATAGCCACATGGCTCTATTGCAGCTAGGAGTCATGTTTCACAAACAATAGTTATGTGAATGCGCCCATTAAACCGTGAAAACGAAACTTTGATCGCCGGCCCCGGGGTCAACGAACGAATGACAGGACGCCATCATGGATTGGGGAGCACATAAATTATTAACTACTTATCTGCATTTGACCATCCTACTGTTAATATAAATATGAAAGTTTAGATGTCTGGATGTTTTGTTCCTTATTAAACACGTCGAAACAGATGAGAGGATCGGGTTGACATTTATAATAGGTAGATATACTTACTCAGTTATGATAGGCATTGTCTGAAACGTATAACTGGATAAAAAAATATAAGAGGTCGTTTTCAACCTCCAGGCCACGTGGTTCGACAGCGTAGTTCGATCAATCGAACCACGTGAACTTTTTTTTCCCGTTGGTTCGATCAATCTTCAACACTATCTACTTAGTCAAAGGAAAGTTTGTATAATTATTGTATAAATATCGGTAGAGATTTCTCACTTCAACGCCATGTACCACCAAACTAAGCAAAGCTTGTACCTTGTACTATGGGAGCCTGATAGCTGATATAGTACTTATATTATTGTAAATACATACTTATTATATATACATGGAAACACCCAGACACAGAAATAATATTAGGTATTGGGTATTGCGGGAAAGTTACGTGAATTGGAATCTATGCGGGCAAAACCGCGGGGCGTTGGTAGTATTATAGGAACGATACGGAAAATAAGTTTAAATTTAGATGTACCTTCACATTTTCCTGTTTTTAATCGGTAATAGGCCATCTAGATTGATGTGTTCTTAAAACCAACTTGCACATCTGCGCTTGAAAAAAATGTGCGCTGTCCTTGCTTAAACTCATGTTATAAGCAAAGACAGCAGTTTGTTTATATGAACAACTCTTTTTATATCTTATCTTCTCTCAAGAGAGAGTCTACGCCATAATCAATCACGTTGGCCATGGGCCACAGATGAAGCATGTCCACAAAATATGTAAAAAAAATTTAACATTTTGTTTTCCCGTCTGTGGTTTTTTTCACCGCTGAAGTTAAATTCCACCACACGGGACAGGTTAGCGATACAGAAATCTTCAAAAGATGTCAAACCGTTGGGTTCTAACGATCATTTCTACCGCGAACCTGCAGGCTATAGAAAACACCCTTCCTTCGAAGATATTTACGACAAATATTGATTTTTTTTCCTTGATAATGGACAAAGAAAAATTACAAAAGGGGGTATCTTTTAACGATTTTCAAAGCTGGCAAAACGTCATCAGCATCTCTGATTGCAATTGTTCATAAGCAACGACTACCGTTTACCATTAAGGGAACCGTATGCTTATTGCCCCTCATCCTAGACAAAATGTATTTTTTCAGAAAACATCGGATTATTGACAATATTTTTCTTCACAATCAAAACCAATCTGTAACTTACGTTTGCAAAATTGTAAGTAGTTTCCCTGGTCCAATCAATTTGTATATTTCATTCGAGCATTCGTCAGAGCAATAACTCAACAGTCAAGAAACTCATATCTCCAGTCAACGCCCTACTTCGCACGTCTACGAACTAAAAACATTGCAAAAGTATTGTACTGTGTCAAACAAACGGTTAGTTATGTTTGTAATGAATCATGTTAATTGTGGTGAAACAGGCCCTTGACACTATCTTGTAAATAAAAAATATCAGATAACGAAATTAAAGATAAAATACCTTATACATATCTCCGGGTCACGAGCGCAGTACGGTGCTAGGTAATGATTTGGACTCTTCATGTTCCAATAGCTGCGTGTCACTGTGCTGTTACGGGCAGGTTGCTTACCATCATGCACATGTACTATCCGTCATACATATCTGTCTATACATACTACTCGTATAAAAAAACTTTATAAGGAGCTTTTTAAAGTTAGGTATGCTTCTTTTGGTGCGCTTGGAAATGGTAAGAGTGAATTTTTTCGGCCCACCGACAGCCTAAAAACGACATGATGGAGTTGGATCACACATTTTCTTCAGAGTGAATTATTACGATGCGCTCACCGACACTCAAATTCGACACACTGAAGTTAGTCTTCCAGATAAATTACAGGGCATATAGGTAAATCACCTTACAGCTCTAGGTGACGAGCGCAGAGCAGCGCTAAAATGATTTGGACTCTTCACGTTTCAATAGCTGCGTGTCACTGCACAGTTATTGGCAGGCATGTTGCTTATCATCAGACAAATGTTCTGCCCGTCTCGTCACTCTCTCATGTAAAAAAGTCGCGCATATTTTTTTCAGGTTATTTGGTTTTTATCTTATTTTCTTTAATATGTACTAGGTCTAGCAAGTGTAATAGAAAGAGCCTGGACTCCAACAACACACGTCACCCTAGTGTGGGGTCCAGTGCACACTAACACTCTATTTATCCGTGCCACCTACTGTTTTTTGTCGCATATCCTTATTTCATGTTTTTATCTTATGAATGTTTTATTTTGCCAAAATAAACGTTTTTTTTTTCATTTTATCCTACTGTCAGACAAACTAATGTCTTACTTATTTCGCCACTCTACATATATACCTAGATCGCCTCTGGCATTGGGGCAGGGCCGAAGCTCCCGGTGGTTAGGGCTGCAGAGTGAGGAACCTCCTGACGATGCGCGCTGTGTGAGGATGACCGCCGCGTGCATCTGACCCTTGATCCAACCGTCTAGCGAAAGTCTCTTGAGATGTTGGTTGTCTATTGAAACAACAAGTATTATTATTATTAATCTGGTAATTCAAAGTCCTATACGGAAATTGCTTTTTTCAAAAAACAAGAGTCTAGACGACCTTAAATGAAATACTGATAAATATTTAAAAGCCTAGACAAGTAGGTATAAGCACCTAGGTACCGTTGTTGGTCTGATAACAATTTCCGCTCTTGACATCATAGATTTCTTATCTTATTCCTAGACTATGCATAACAACTCAGTGATCAAGCGATTGAACCAGTTGTGATGAAATTTGAATAATTTTTCAATTGAAGTTCACCGTTATGGAACTGGAAAGTTAAAATTAATAATAGTGCGTAGAAACGGTTTTAGACTAGTGTTTTATACGTGCGTATAAGCTCGTTTAGGCGCATCAGGCGCGATTCGAAGGGCCGGGGGTAACAGGGGGGACATGACCAAAAAATAGTATACATTAAATCAAAAAAAAAAAAATGCCAGTCATAGGAACTGCCGATAGAAGTGAAAACTTATAACTCAGAATTTGATAGCTTACTTTGGAAGCTCCACGTTTGTAACCGGAGTGTGTGGCCTGGCCGTCATGGCATGGTCATCTAGAAATGTGTCAGCATTTCCCATTGGCTCACTATTATCTATGGCGCCATCTTATAAGATGTTCTTCTAAAAAAACGTGCACAACAGAATCAAAGACGTTTTCACTTTTAAAAACTTGGAGATACATATTACATTTTTACATTTTTTCATTTCATTTCATTTCATTTTCTCACATACCAATCAAGAAAGACCCACAAGTCAAGTCAAGTCAAGTTTTGTTTTACCCACTACTTCTATTTGGTAAGGTTTCCGCACTTAGTCCTTGATTTGGACCATTGTACGTGGACTAGAAGAAAGACCCACTCGGACAACTCATTTTAAATTTGACACGAAAAGTAAAACATCTCGATTGTCTCGTCTCGATATTATACAATGTCGAATCGATAAAGTGAATAAATTCATTCGCCGAGACGCGATGTGGGTCGTATGACTCGCAAAAACAAATAGAACTCCGGCATAGCCTGTCAGTGCATCGACCTTGCATCAAAGCTCCATAACACAGCGAAAAATTATCCCTAAAACATACACATAAAGTTTAAAATCGTAAAAGTTCGCTGGCGAAAAAGAAGAAAGCAAAATGCAAGATGAAATTCAAGACGACATCGTGTTAAATTGAAATATCAACTTTATTGCTCGAGATGTAGAGTTCGAAATGAAGGGAATCGGAGCTAGATAAGGGAGCATTCATAATAAGCCGTTATCGGTGAGACCAACAGTAAATATTTCGCATTTTACTTATCTTTGGATTAAATACATTTTGAAATATTGAGTTTAGTCCGATTGTGGGCTGTTGACCGAGTGTTTGTGAATCAGGTTTTTTATCATACTTCATTGTAGGTTTTGCAATAATTGTGTAAATACTATCAGTCATACGTACCCTATTTTTTGTACCAAATACTAACTGGGACTTTCACAAAGAGAATCAAAACTATAAACCACCAAACTTTTGTTTAATTAATGCCAAATACTTACTTACGAATAAGAATATATTTATTCCTCGCACTGTGTAAAAATAGGTTTTTAAAATATAAAAAAATGTGTAACAGTGTACCCTTGACGGGCGTGCAGCATAAACAAGTTTACATAGTACTTTCTAGTAATTCTGTTTTCGCTAACAAACATTATTTAGATCAGTTACTTACTAAAATAGTTGTACATAGCCATCTTTCTCGTCGTTAACCTTTTGACCGCCAGAGTCACCTATACTTGACAAGCGCGAGTGAGCCCTGTGCGTGTCTGAGCGCCAACGACGTCTATAGTTGAAAAAAAAACGGACTATACCAAAACATTGTGTGTTAGATATCAAATGCTGACAGCACATGTTTTTTTTTTAATTTTGACTTATTTCGTATGCTTGGCGTCCAGGGCACGGAAATGCAATTTAGTCCTGGCGGTCAAAAGGTTAAAATACTCGAATAGGTACTTTGACGTATCATCAAATGTGTCTATCAAAATATTTTAAGATTTTCTCCTACTATTAAAATAGTTTTCACTTCAAAACGTTTAGAAGCTACGATGTCACAAACAGATACATCGACAGACACGGCATAACAAATAACATCTCATTACGTTGTTGGCTAAAAATGGATCCAAAAAACATCCTCTCGTTACGTATCATGCAAATAATAAGGAACAAAGAATTCAAATGGGAAAACTCCATTAGAATTTAGATTAGTCCGCAACTTTTTCCGACCACGTAAAAAGATAAAAAAAAACATCCGCAGACGGGAATAGGTATCGATGCGATCGAGTAATTTGATTACCTACCCTTCTGCATGTTTCGGACTCTTTGCCGTGTTTTAAATAAAATGCTGAGGAGCGTCTACGGGACTGGATAATTGTTTTTGGATTTTGACTGGACTAATTTGACTGGAAACATGTTTGGAGTTTCTACGGTTCTCTATTGGAATTGGGAATGTGTATAAATAATATATTCACTCATCAAAAGAAGGCTTTTTTATGTATATTATAGAGAGACGAGACGAGCAGGACATGGGCCTGATGGTAAACAACATGCCTGCCACATAGTAGCAACGTGAGACGCAGCTATGTGATGTGATGATGATGAGATGCTATGTGATGAGTCCAAATCATTACCTAGCACAGCACTGCTCTCTTTATCCATAGATTTAGTAGTGGTAGGACTCTTGGCAGAGCGCAGTGCAATGCTAGGCAATGATTTGGACTATTCATGTACCAATAGCTATGTATCACTGTGCTGTTATGTGGTAGGGATGTTGCTTACCATCAGGGGACATGTCCTGCTCGTCTCGTCACTTTTTAATATAAAAAAATATGTATATAAGATGTTTTATCTCTATGCTCTATAATTTCACTGCCCTTCAAATGGCTATCTAGGGAACATGGTTCTCCATATATTTTTAAGGGAACCTTTGACAGTTGACCTCTATCTACTTATATACTATATACTCTATATACCTACTAAGCGTTGGGCTACTGCACAAGTCGCAGTACCTAACTTACATGGTTAAGGTATTGTTTACTCAAGATTTATGTGACCTAAAATCTTAATGGGAGTGGGCGGGTCATGTGACCAGAATGCACCCCGATCGGTGGGCCCGGGTTTCTACAGAGTGGACACCATCGGCCAGTCGACCCCAGGGTCGTCCTCCAACGCGATGGAAGGACGAGCTCGGAGCATTTAAAAATGATTGGACGATGGTAGCTCAGGACCGGATAAAGTGGAGGGAATTGGGGGAGACGTTTGCCCAGCAGTGGGACAACCCAGGTTAAACTAAAAAAAAAAAAAAAACTATAAAACATTAAGTAAAGTTAAATCCGTGAAGAAATTTTGATTTTTCGTAACGTCTAAGGAACTTCGAGATACGTAATGATTAATATTAAGTTTTTAATGCGGCAATAAGAGTTAAGCCGTTACGTAATTTCCTGAGTTGGCGAAAATTCATTAAAATATTTGAGATTTTTGACGAATTTTCTTTTGTTTCAGACTGAAACGCGCCATTTTGGACGGAGCGAGCAATAGTGCGACCAAACGCAACTACACCGAAGAGGAGCTCCAATGTGCTTTGCGGGACATCCAGTCCGGCAAGCTAGGAACAAGACGAGCTGCCCTGGTGTACGGGATCCCTCGCTCGACCCTGCGGAACAAGGTCCACAAATTCGGACTTGCAGCTGAGCTGCACGAGTCAGACCCTGACAGTGACCCCGAAGGAACGGACTCTCCCCCCTCCGTCATCCTCAAAATACCGACCTTCCCACCCCCCGACGACAAAAGCTCTTCCCCTGCCACCTCAGTGACCACCCCCATCACTCCACTCACCCCAATGATCCCAAGCCTCCAAGGCCAGGTCAACGCACCCACGTTGCTCCTACCTCCATCGGTCTACGCCGACTCCCCATCGTCCCAACATCTATTTTCCCTCAACGACGTCATAGCGAAAAGCATCAGCCAAAAATTCCAGCAGCCACCGGACAGACTCCACCCGGACGCTTTGTCGTTCATGCGAGCGCCGGAAAGACACGTCTCGGTCATCAAAACGCCGCCAGACAACCAGAGAAATCAGTACCACGGGCCCAGCAACTCCAGGAGTCAACCCAACAACAACGGCCAGCCAGCCGCGGGGGGGAAGGGCACGCGACCCAAACGAGGGAAGTACCGGAACTACGACAGAGACAGCCTAGTGGAAGCGGTGAAGGCGGTCCAGCGAGGCGAGATGTCCGTGCACCGAGCCGGGAGCTACTACGGCGTGCCGCACTCGACGCTAGAGTACAAAGTGAAGGAGCGGCATCTAATGAGACCGAGGAAGCGGGAACCGAAACCGCAACCGGACGTGAAGCCGCAGCCTCCGAAGCCTCCTCCGCCGAAGCCGACGTCGAAGCCCTTTTCGAACGGCATGAACGGTCCCGAAACGCCGGGATATCCGCCGGGGTACCCTCCGTTCTGGCCGGGGGCGAGTTTCGCTGCACATCCAACTCCGGATTTGTACGCGTCGCACATGATGCGGAGGCTTCGCGAGGAGGTGCCGCCGCCGGCGAACGGTTCGTTCCTGGAGGGTATCATCCGGTCGAGTTTGGAGCGGCCGGGCGCGGCTCTGCTGCAGCGGCTGAGCGAGCCTCGGTCGGCGTTGTCGGAGTCCCCGAGTTTGTTGCGGCGGCTGGCGGGGTCCCCGGACGAGGCGCCGGCGGCGCGGCGCGCGCGGCTGGCGTCCGCCGACCGGCAGCTGGCCGCGGAGATGCGCGAGGCGGTGCAGCGGCTGCGCGCGGACAAGCTGCGCCCGCGCAACGGCACCCCCACCCCCCCGCCGCCGCTGTCCCCGCCGCCCGCGCCGCCCGCGCCCCCCGACCGCGCCTAGTGCCTCCAACACAGAAGCTGAACGCGAGTCGATCTCCTCAGTCTTTGTGATAATATAATAAAGTACATTCCTTTGGGGGACAGCTGCGCGCTCCGGCCGGCTCCGAAGATACTCTTTACCCCCTATCTCTATCGAAATTGTAATGACGATTCCGAATTTTTGTGCGAAATCCGATAGTCGGTTGAAGATTCGTGCGTAGGGGTGCAGTTCCAAATGTTCCAATTCTCCGATGTCTCTTCGTTATGGCATAGTGAATCCACATAGTGCAATAGGACTATCTCGATTTATATATATACTGTTGTAGTGACAATAAAATAGACAGGCTTACCGTTTCCCTATATATATTACATGTTATATCTGCATTTATTAACGGGACGTTGAGATTGATAAGCTTTGTTGATCCGCTTTTATGCAATTTTATGTCTAGTGATTCATTTGAACTTCCAAAATGTTCATTTGAACTGAACTAAAATTCCGATATCCATATTAATAGGAGTTTATACTGCAAGTAATTAATATTATTCTATCAAGAATCTTAACTATTACAAGCATGTTTTTATGTTCCGGGTAAAACAAAAAATCACTACACTTAACATTTCATAATGGTTAAGATAATAGTTTCAATTTATGTTTTTTTTTATATTATTTACAACAATTTATTAATTCAAGTTTGTTTCCATGCTAACTAAAATAGTATATTGTTTCGAACAAAGACAGGATACTTTTCCTAAATTAATAAAATATGGTCAACATAAAATCTATCAATCTTAAAGTCCTGTTCCAGTTTTAAGTTTCGCTTTCCCACAGTTAACACGTAATCACCAAATATCAACAATTATCGTATTATATCACAATAGTTACCTACGTCACAACCAGTTCAATATAATCACAGCTTTACTAATGCTATATCACAATAATTGTAGTGGTCGTTATGTTTCGATTTATTACAATGTGACCTGACTATTAGACACGTATTTAAAAATGGAACCATCTATTTTGGAGGCGCGGCATCGCCCCTTAACGGTACGGCTGTTTACGGAAGAACTATGAACTATGCGCAAAGAACGGCTCAGTACATACAATTCAATACCACCAACTTCAGACAGTTCATCTTATAACGGTCATACTGTTTCAAATAACGGAATAGCGCGCTATACAAATCGGCTCGGTTATGATACCGAAATAAATAAAATAACAATTGTTAAATTTTAACAAATGAAAATATTACGTTTTTCGTATCAATTCGTATTATTTACATAATTTAATTTTCAGGTTAAATCACCGGGTTGATTAAAGACAAACTTTTAAAGCTGTAGAAAAACTTTCTATATTAAAAAGACAAAATAATATTTTTACATCAAATTTCTACAAATTTTCTTCAGGCATATCATCATAATTTTACAAATCGACAAAAGGTCACGACAATCAAACTAGGGTTGTCCAAATTTCGCGCGTATTCAGAAACCCTCAATTTCAAAAGACAACCAAAAGTTAACGTTATGATATAAAATTAACTATTTAAATATTATGTAAGGTAAAAAAAAAACAATGTAACAAATTAATTATAAAGCTAGCTATGAGTGTAAATGTTATCGATTTTTAAGTGAACTATTGCAGATTTTGCGCCGTGTTTTTATAATTAGATAGGTAATATATTGAATGAAATTGTTAGCGCTATTGGCGGAGTGGTTGTGGTATTTCTATCGGTACAAGACGCGGGACAAACATCTGAACAGAGCTTCGACGTATACGAAGCAAGAAAGGACTTATGTGCAATTATTATTTTGTATAAAAATAGTAATGTAGCTGTGTCTAAGCTAACACGTGGATTTCCATATTACTGAATGTGATATTTAGGTATTACGAGTGCGGTTTGTTCGACGACCCGAGGGGGAAAACTCCTGTCATCAAATACACGGACGTACGTTAAATACATCTAGTAAACTTATATATTTTATGTACTATTATTGTATCTTAAGAAAATATATTCTTATTTTTCATGGTCCAAGTTTTAAATGTTTTATCGACTATACAAAAATGTGGATAATCATTATTATATATTCTTGTCGACTTTAAAGTGTAATTAGCCCAAAAATCCTCAAAAAAATTATATCTTGAAATTTGTGACATTTTTTGGTGTTCAATCAAAAGTATATTAATAAAGTACGAGTTGGAAAAAATGTATACGCTCTCCCAAAAATAAAATTAGGTAAAACTATTTGGATATAAATTATTGTCATACGATACTTAATGTAAGTTATGTGTACATGTGCGCCTCATGGAAATTAAGAAATCTTTGTATTATGTATGTAATTAAAATATACATAATTATATTATATACAAGTTAAAATATATTAATGTCGTACTTTTTTCTTCAGAGACCACAATATTTGCAAAATAGGACTACTGGAGACTGGACTCGACATTTCGACATACTTTTTTTGTTTAATCTAAATCACGAAAGGTTCAAATTGTAATAAATTAGGATTGGACTCAAAAATATCAAAACATAATACATATCCCGAGTGCCGAGATGTCGAACACATTCTCTTAAATAAAAGGAAAACAAAGATTTTTATATTCAAAATTTTAACGTAGTCGATAGCATGTCTTTCAATTTGTTTTTTCTGCATAATTTTCGACGTCTTTTTAGCATTTAGTATTTTAAAGTAATCTCTATAAACGTTATGTGCATTTATCTAAACTTTTTGTATACTAAAAATACAATTATTTACCGTCGTGTTGTCAGCCTTACCAGACCGCATTTCGAATGATTAAAAAAAAGACGAACAATTGTTTAAATAAAATAAAAATACGTACACGAATATCTGTGTGTTATGCCTGACATTTGTTGATAGCTTAAAAAGTTGTTTTGTGTAAGTTTGTACAGAAATAGGATGGGACATTTTGCAAAGAGAACTTAGTTAATAATCAACATTCCGTTTAGAATGTTATTAGATTTTTTTAATTATAAATATAAATATTTTTTTCATCGGGAACAAATCATTATGTTGTTTAATCTTATTTTGTAATGTTAGTTATTTTTAAGGCTTATTTTCAAATAATCCTATATATAATTATAACTATATTGAGATGTTATACATGTCATTGTTTTTGTGCAAAATGTTTGGGGAGTGATCCCGGGATTTAGAGAGAAGCGACTGAATAAGTAGTAGATGATTAAAGCCGGAAGCTGCCAGCTACGGTTCGGTCTGTACAAATGGTATACGCCGCCTTAACACTTAAATATGTTATAAACAGTGATCCCTACAATTTTAAAATAAAATTCATCATGATTTCAATCAATGTACAACTGCACTATAAAGGTACTTTGTTTTCCAACAGACATACTCGTTTTATACGGTTATCGAAACTCTGTAAAATGTACAACTTACAGTTACTGACAAATCCTTCAAAGATAAGACTCGTATTATGATTTTTTTATTTTACAATTGGCTTTAAATGCATTGTCAAAATATCACACTAAAAAGAAATAATAAAGAAAGATAAAAAATAAAATAAATTAACTGCCTCTGCTCAAATACCTCATTAAATAATGAAACATTTTTTTTATGGAGTCAACCCTCATTTTTTTATCGGTGATCACGTGACATTTTGACAGTCATTGCGTCATTTGCAGGGATTGCTGCGTTAATAGTGAATCATTTTAATGTATATTATTGTTCAATCATTTTTCCACATAGTTTTAAGTTTTTAGTTGATACTGTAGCGTAATTTTTCAATAAATAAGGTAGACGTTAGTAATCCTTTAATATTTTGTTAATTTTTTTTTTCATAATTAAAATCTCCGTAAGAGTTAGGTTAGTCTTGAACGGTCCTTGCGATCCGGAACAAAAAGACAATGAAGGGAAGTTGCATTTTTTTTTAATTAACAATAAATGATTCCGAATTGTACGGAATTGTGTGGTAACGGGATGACTCGATTTGTTTTTTTATGCAAGTTCGATTGTATTCGAATGTTAAATTAGATTAATTCCAAAAAAAGAAAGAAATTTGATTTCTTTGTAGTAGAACTTTAATTTAAAAAGAATCCCGTTGAATGGAACGTAAAAGACATCGCCAGATCTTATTTCTAAGCGTTTAGTGACTCGGTGTGACCATGTCTAACTGTACATAGCGGCCGTTCTCCAATATTAGACACAGTGACTCATCGTTCTCATATTTATAATGGACTTTCTCCATTACGAGGTTATTTTCGAGTATGTTCAGTCACGCTGTCTAATACAGTAAAACGGTCCACGGCAAGTTTCTATAAATGTAACTTTGTAAGTCTCTCCTTTATTGTCTCTGATTGTTTTCCATCTATATCTATTTCTAGATTAATTTAAACAATAATAATTATTGTACTATTATTATACAATAATTGAATTATTATTATTGACATTTTTAGAATTATCGTGGAAAGGTATAGCATATGAAAGATTTCTGTGACGTCTTTACGAAGTTCTTCGATTTTTAAACCAACGTCGTGTCGGTTTAAATTTAAATTATGTACAACAAGAAGCATTTAATTTTAGACATATTAAATATAATGTTATCTTTATTAAAAAAAGATGAATTAGTTATTACAATTCGATTTTCTCATGATGTATTTATTTCAAATTAACGCTTACGAAAAATGCATCACAAAATGGCGGGAGTTAACTTCTTTTTCTGGGAACTTCTCCTTTGCCAAATGCAAATTGGAAAACTTTTGTGATTCATCAAAAAAAGCAGGTAATGGACCAATATAATGATAGTTACGCTGTTATTCCCCTATATGATTGAAAAGCTCATCTTTTTTGTATATTAATATATAAACGCGAAATATGAGCTATCGAGATCAAATTATTATATTGTTATTTAATTACTGAGTACAAGTTTTAACGAAATATTTTTTTTTTCAATATACCTTACTCGCCTCTTTATTTTTGTTATTTTGTTCCTTTAGTTTTTATTATTATTGTTTAAATATCATTAAATAAATAGATGATTCGCGTAGTCAGTTATGCGACACATGATTATTTTATTATATAAATATATCTTTATGTTTCACTTCACCCGTAAGAATGTAAAAAGAACTTGGCTTGACATAGTGTGAAGATAGTCTGACCATTTCGGGAAGACCTTTTTGAACCTTGTGCAAGAGACTGCGCAGTTGGTGGTTTATATAACAAAGTAATGTTCTGCGCATGACGCGTCGAAAACTTCAGGGGGTTCTTCCCAAAGTGGTCGAAGCTATTGTTGGAGAAAGAAACTTATTTTAGCGAAATTGGCATTAAAACATGATTGGCTCGACTCAATCGTATTAAATCTAGTCAAATTTTTAGAATGGAAAAAGCTAAGCTTATTGACGAACGACTGACTTTTTTGATAAAAAGGTTCCAAAGTTGCGTCCATGAACCGTCGCTTGGCGACTCAAAAGTTGATTTGAAATTGTGGAATTGTAGACAAAAAAATGATTGTAAACCAACTGTTTCTTACGTATACTGTAATCTTAAATATGAACATTTGAAGTGAATAAAAATGTTTTTTCATATGTAATGTCCTTTTTATCTTTAGGATCTTTATTTCTTACGTTATGTCTTAATGAAATGGCTGGTTAGGCAGGTGGGAGACGTGCGAAGATATTTAAAAAACCTGTATACAATAAATTTCTTTCATTTGTTGATTCGATTGTTTTATTTTCTATTTATCCTTTAAGATCTAAGTCACAAAATAATCTAATACCTACTAGTGGTCGCCTTGTGGTCGAAATTAGTCTATATTTATTACTTAATTTGAAAAAACAAAAGAGTATTACATTTAATATATTTTATTATGCGTGTGTGTTAAATACATGGTACTGCGTATAATGTTTTTTTTTATTATTGATATAGGTACCTAGTAAATTTTTAAGAAAATTAAAAGAAAATATTCGCATTTTCCACATTAATTAACTAAAGGTTTGGTAAGTTTCATAGTCTTCGCAATTGGTGTAAAAAGTTGTACAACGTTTTTTCTTCTCGTAGGTATACGTAGTAGTAGTACCTATAATTTATAAATTATAAGTAAGTATTAAAGATACAGAAAGATTTCGCGTAGATAGGTTCTATGTAATAAACGTACGTAAATACACTCAGTAAGATTTGCCCCTGCGCCTTCTGTACCAAACCAAAGTTCGGTAGGTTGTAGAGGCTAGTTGAGGTCAACTAACTGTGAAAGTTTGTGATTGTACCGAGTACTGACGAATCTTTGTAATGGCTGAACGGATATATATTAAATGAATTACCTCGATTAACACATGGAGTACTCAGGTTCCACCCGCGTATTTTCCAAAGTAAGCTATCAAATTCGGAGTTATAAGTTTTTACTTCTATCGGCAGTTCCTATGACTACCAGTTTTTTTTATTCCATTAAAAATTAGTAGCTGATAAGTCGCTACAGGCTATAGCTATTATCTTTGTTTCTTGCAACTGGACTTCCTACTTTGCTTTTTGCCACCTCTCGGTTAGAACTCTATCGATAGAGAGAAGTACCAAAAGGCTCATAGGCAAGGACACCCTTTTTCGAAAAAGACTTCAAAGTCTTGATCGTCGCCGCAAATCTGCCAGCTAATCGGTTTTTATCGAATACACTTCGACGAGTGTGCAACTGATTTGCACGATCAAATATCACCTTGGCCTTTTTATATAAAACTGCTCGTAGCTCAAAAAAAAACGTCATAATTTCAGGGTTGACTCAAAACGGTCCTCGAATTAAAAACGTCTAGGCTGTGCAATGTTTTGCCTGAGTGGGTTGTCCCCGATAGTTATAATCTTGGTCTCTTCAAATCGAGAGTGAATTAGTTTCCTAAGCAAGCTCCGTCGTAGACCACATCGTCGCTTAACATCAGGCAAAATGGCGGACATGGAAAAACCTATACAGGGTTATTGGTCATTAGCCTGCATCCTTTTTAAAGGGATGGTAAGTACACTAAATACGACAACTTTTGTACTACAGTTTAGTATCAAAATTCGTAAAAATATATTTCTTCCCAGGCTTATTATTGTAAAGACGAAAGCTTGTTTGTAAGTATGTAAGTTCGTTCACACGTTTGTCTGTGACGGCTGCACAGATTGAAATGAAATTAAACACGTAATTAGTAGGTACCTACATTACATGGGTTATCACATTACAGGCTGTCTGACAGACGGACAGAAAAATCAAACAGCCCACTAAATTTTAGTATGAAAACTAACGTGGTTATTACACATTTTAAAATAAATACACGGGTAACTTACGTATAATATAGTCAGATAGGTCCGACTCGAGTTTCGATCGCGTCCGGCGATCTCTTTCAAGGCGAGGGCGCGCGCGTGTTCGCAGCTCTAAACGAGCTAAACGAGCTGCGAACACGCGCGCGTTCTCGCCTCGAAAAAGATCGCCGGACGCGATCGAAACTCGAGTCGGACCTATCTGACTATATCATACGTGAGTTACCCGTGTATTTATTTTAAAAAGCCCAATAAACGTTCCCACTGTTGGGACTTGGGGCTTTTTCTCGCAAAGCGAGAGTCAAGGCCATATTCCACCACGCTGGCCCAGTGCGGGTTGGTGGATGTCACATGACTTCGAAATATTCTAGGTAGGTACATGTTGGTTTCCTCACGATGTTTCCTTCACCGTTTTTAAGTTAGCGGCATTACGCACGTGACTGAAAAGACAGTGGTGCGCGTGGTTTTGAACCCGGGGTCTCCGGATCGGCAGTCGCCGTTCTCCCGACTAGACCAGCCGTAATTTAACAAAAATGTATATTTAACTGTATATCCTGAAACCCTTAATAAAACCAATATGTCGAATATCTAATATTAGAGCAATTACCTATAACTTATGAAATTATACATAAAACTTTATGGTCCTCAATAGTTAGGGCGTTTAAGGTTATGGCTATTAAATATTAGTAATACTAACATTATGACAAGTGATATTAAGGGCAGTGATATTATGTGTAATGATGATAGTAGTAACTAATATTAGGAGGTAATTTTTATGACATTCAATTTTAGGGCTAAAGAAACTATGCGAATCAATAGAAAACCAGAACGTTACTTAAAACTAGTGACATAAGAGGCGGTCTTATCGCTTACATCGATTTCTTCCAGATAACCAGTGGTTCTCGTTATATTTAATGAAACGATTCATTTGTGTGAATTGTTTTTGTCTATATACCTACAGGTAATAAAAAAATTCTTCGAACAATAATTTCTGGATTACCGACATCAATTCAAAAAAAATTAACTAAATTTCGTATTTTTTGTAAAATCAATTAAACACACTGTTTTAATGAAACAGCGAGATAGTAAGTACGAGTACCTACTTACGTTGCCCAGGTAAGCAAATTTTAGATTATTGTTGATTTTTCAAAAACCGATTTCGATAAAAATCTGATGTCTGAGTTGGTAAGTTTTTAAATTAAAGTCGGTTTTTTTCAGAGAAAATTAAATGATGAAATTCTACATTTATTAAAAGTGAGGTGAGATTAAATCAACCCAACTGTTATTGTGTATAATATATACCTAATATTATTATTTTAGTTACGACTGGTCTAGTCGGGACAACGGCGACTACCGATCCGAAGCCCCGGGTTCAAATTCCACTACACACCCACTGTCCCTTCGAAATCATGTGCGTAATGCCGCTAACTTAAGGTGCGTCCCCCAGCAAAACGAGTTGTTTGTCCAGTTAAGAGCTATCTACTCATTAGCCAAAACAAATATCAACTGGTAAAAAATACATTAAATTTCTACAACTTCTTGGCTTCAAAATGGTAGTTTTATTTTTTTGTTAATGAACTTATTGTTTAAATAATCGCCTCACAACGAAACCATGAAAAAATTAAACTATTGTAGTTATCATGCATCTCCTCGAAAATCGTTATTTTGATTTTGTACTTACACTAACGGATAGACAATTCCATTACGAACATTTTGGTAGTTTTATTTTTTTCAAAAGACCAACATCAGATTTTATAAAGAGTTTATTCTAAAATTTGAGCGTAAAATAGCGACAAATCCTACTGTTCTCTCTTGTGGAGGTATCGGGAACGTCAGAACACGTGCTCCCGAACTTGTGGTGCGGCACCCGATACCAGCTCTACATTACGGCTTTCAACAGGATCGGCACTGGCTTACCCTGCGATATCGTGCATGCCTATACTAAAGGGACAGGTGAAAAGCAAAATCACAATATTTTTTTATATCTTTATTTATAATTTAATGACTCAAAGTGGCAGTGTGATCTTGCGGTGTGCGATAAGGTAAGAAATACTCAAGGTCATTTGCTCGGGGTACGCCCTTAAAAACAGTGCAGGAAAATATCGTGAGGAAACCGACATGTACAGATTCTAGATCTTTCGAGGTCATGTGTCCAACAACCCGCACTGGGCCAGCGTGGTGGATTATGGCCTAAACTCTCTCCTTGCAAGAGAAGGCCCTAAGTCCCAGCAGTGGGAACATTTAGTGGGCTGCTTAACGCTAAAGTTTTTGGTTCTAGGGGTAATTAATCTCTCAAACTACTGAACTGAATTATTTTCCTAACAGATAATAATTTACTAGTTGGTGTCATATATTAAATAGGAATATGAAATGAGAAGAGAAATAAAAATGTTTAACTTCTAACGAAGACACGGGTCAGCTGTAAATAAATAAATATACAAAACCGAACTAAGTAAAGCTTGTTGGTACTATGGAAGCAAAATAAACAATAATAAATAAATAGTGAAATGCTGGTGTACATTTCACACACAACACCATCTGACCCCAAACTAAGCAAAGCTTGTGCTATGGGAGCCATATAGCTCATATAAGTACCTAATACTTATATATTTTGTAGTTCTAAAATTTACAACTTCAACATATTTAGTTTGCATAGTAATACCCAGACCGAGAACAAACAAACTTATTCATCACAGAACATCACGATCTAGCACGTAGCCTACCTACCAAATGCCAACACCCAAGAGACCAGTCATTTTTATGTGTAGGTACCATATTACTATACGGTTGGTAGTTCCATAATAATTATATTATATGTACACCTATTATTTCTAAATAGCCTCACAAAACGGTTGAAAATTCAATGGAGTAAAAATCTATACAATAACTTGACTCGCCTTTTTTAAAATTGCAAATGGAAATGACAGGTCTCATCAGCCAAATGTCATCGGTTAGTTAAACCAAACAATCACCTAAAAATACAAAACCTCGGCTAAGGACGAAACAGAATCTCTGGCAATGGTTCTCTACATTTTTATGTAAAAGAGTTGTATTGTGTTAATTTTAATTTTATTATGCGTTCGTTAATGTTAATAATTTTCCTGAAAATATTAAGATAATGTTATTTTAAAACAAAAAAAACTTGTAGATGTATACGTATTACGAAATATAGAAAATAAGTATTACGACCTTCAAAACGAATTAACAAAAAATGGCTATGTAGTTAATTTATACGCTGTAGAAGTAGGAGTGAGAGGTATAACAGCAAAATCTCTCTATAACCTGCTGAAAGACCTTGGCTTGTCCAGAAGTGCAGTAAGTTCTTTACTAGAACGAATATCTAAAGCTGCACTAGTAGGATCATGTCGGATTTGGCTGGGCAGGGAGAGAAATACGAGTAGTGAAGGTGAGTGTTGACGTACGTCACAAAGGGTCCCTTAAACTTACGCCCGAGTCACAAGTCTTGGGGTCTACTCGAGATTTCTCTCTCTGCCACACGATGGACCCGGCACCCGCACGGTGAATCCATGGAATGCTAAGAAGTTCGTCTCTCTGTAGGCACGCAATGAGTTAATACCTACTTCTTCTCCTTCTTCGTGCTAAGAAATCTAGCTTCAACCATACAGTAGATAATATCGTCAACGCAAGAAGTATTCACCCGAAATCAGTTACAATATTTAGCATAACGTCGACTACCTAACTTCAGGATGTCGGATTTCGTGACGCTGACACCGTAAAAAAATCCTGCCATCATCATCTATCATCATCATCTTAACGCACCAATGAAAGTAGAACTTCAATAAATTAAATGAGTAAAATATATAGGGTTGCTCTTGCCCGCCATCTTGATAGATTATTATCGATTAGCACTTTTTCTTAGTGACAACGACACACTCTAAATTTTATGACACCCAGATTATATCTGTCAATAGGTACCACAGTGGTTCTTTCTACAAAAGAGAGCTTTCGTTTGTCTTTGGAATATCAACCATGTAACAATTTTGATTTTTCTAGAGAAGAGCAAATTAATACAAAATAGGTAGGATAAAAACTTGCCAGTTAGAAGAACTGCTGATAGAACTTAAAACTTTTTACACATCGTATTGTGAAAAGTTTTAAGTACTGTAATTCAAACTTATAACCATTGATCCATTACTGGAATTACACCTCTCCCATATTACGCCACTCAGTCTGATCCTTTGGTTTTAGGTTTCCAACCACCAGCTGTATTTCGGTTGTCGTCACTCTATTTAGTCTCAGGGCATCTCACACTACAGTACTTACAGTAAAAGCTCCTTATTCGCGGGGTATACGTTCCATAAATATACCGCGAATACAGAAACCGTGAATATGAAGTGGTAATTTATATGGGATTATAGGGGTTACGTTCCTAAATGACAAAAAAAAAACAACAAAAATAATGTTTTATTGAAGATTTTCACCATATTAGTTTATTAAACAAATTAATTGACGAATGGAGAGAAAAACAATGAAACACACTTACCAAAAGACGGAACGTCTAATATGTGGCAACAATTAACAATATACCTAATGCATTGAGTTATAAGGTTACTTTACTTACACAAATTGAGCGAAACGGTTTCTTATAGGTAAAGCACCTTCCATCGTTCATCGTGGACCTCATCGTCGCGGTGGCGAGGTGGTGGTCAAGTGTAAGACTAATAGTAAAAAAAACATTCTGTAATTTTTTCAGAACGTTTAGTTCTGAAAAACCACCTACCGCGCCAAAAGCGGCTTACGTCAAAGGAAAACCCGAACCAATACGGCGACGATATCATCTAACAACATAATATTTTAGACATTTTGGTTGTAATAAGGTATATTTTAGTTTGTCATTAGTAAATTTGACGACGATTTGATAATACGACAAGTTATCCCGAATCCTATTTATACACATACGTACCTATGTACCGATTAGATCCGCGAATAACGAAATTTTGAGACGCGAATACAGGAATTAGGTCGCAATTATTCAGTCCGCGAATAGCCAAAATGCGAATAAAAGAAGCGCGAATAAGGAGCTTTTACTGTACAGTACACAGTACGTATATACACATTATTACCTATACGTATAGCTCATGGGAAGCGTACGGGGACGATTTTTTTTTTATTGCATAGAGCGACGAGACGAGCAGGTCATGTGCCCGATGGTAAGCAACATGCCTGCCACATAACAGCACAGTAACACGCAGCTATTGAAACATGATAGTCCAAATCATTACCTAGCACTGCACCGCGCTCGTCACCCAGAGATCTAAGATATTATGTCTCTAAGCCCTGTAATTTCTCTGGAATCATTGCCCTTCAAACTGGAACACAGTAATGTTTGCACATTACTGCTTGGCGGTAGAATATTTGGCAAAGGTGTGGTACTTCCCCAGGCGGACTCTAAACGATAACACGAGTTTCACGCTTTTTGTTCACCCAAAAAAGTATTTAAGTACTCAACGCGCCTAGAGAAGTTTTCACTTATCACCAATAAGTATAAAATATTAAAATTACGAGACAATTTATTAAAAAGAATTTCGTCTTAGACCAGCATCAAATAAATAAATACATTTTGTTGGACATTTCACACACACCATCTGACCCCAAACTAAGTAAAGCTTGTACTACGGAAGCCAGATAGTTATTTTTTAATACGTACTTATTTTACATAGAAAACACACAGTACATTTAAAAGTTTTATTTCATTAAGCACGGATCCCCAAAAAGCTGTCAATTACACACACGCCACAAATGACTCCCATTAAAGCAATTTCGGTTTTCACAGTTCAAAATATTTTTTCGAGTAAGCGCCTCAAGCAAGCGCCAAGTGGTCGCAAGGTTGAGGTAAAAAATTATTAAAAAGAGTAAAAAATAAAAAATGGCGGAACAGGTTATTAAGCGATCCCGCCAAAACGAAAAGAAGCATAACTTGAACCAAGTTCTGGCTGGTTTTTTTGTTTTTTTTTTCTCGTTGTTTCGTTTTGGCGGTTATTTCTGTCTGTGAGATGAAGATTTATTACTTCATCATCATCATAATCAGCCTATTTTAGGCTAGCATCGTAAGCAACACGACTGCTCGTCAGAGCACAGTACCTACCACAAAGAGCCCCAATCAGATAGTTGCAATGCTCTGTGCGTGTGCATGTCACCTAGGAATATCAGATGATTTATCTATTAGCTCTGTGCTTATTTTGTAGTGTTTCTGGGAACATTTCTCTTTAAATCAGAACACATTAATTAATGCTTGGCGGTAAAATAAATGTAAAACTTGTAGTAGATCCAACTCTAGGCCAACTTAATTTGTCGTTCATTTTAATAGGTACTTACCACGTTCATTATAGGTACTTACTTACAGGTAGGTAACGTAGGTACCTATCCCAATTATTTCAAAAGGTAGATAATATTATTAGTCAATGACCTATCCAATTTAAAAAGGTCTCACCTACTATAACAACACAGCACCACGCAGTCATCCCTTCATCATTAGACTTACCTATTATCCTTTTTCCCCATTTTATTTTGGGGTCGGTACAACATGTCCGCTTTATGAACATGCTAAAAACATTTGAAGTGAATTTGTTTTCAGTTCTTTTATGGTGTAAAAGATATATTACGAGACATAAGATAAGATTTTTCACTTTGCTTTTCAAAACTGCCAACAGTTTTTGAAAGTGCAAAATCCTATGGATTCGCCTCGCCGATATATTAATGTAGGGACCTAGGGACGTAGCGTCAACGGATCGGAGGGTGTACTACTAAACTAACTGTACTGTACTAACTAAAACTGTCATAGCTTTGAAATTGCTCTCTTTCCTTTCCGCTTGAAATGATAGAGACAGCAATAGCAACGCCACAGCCGATTTAGTTAGGCGATAGAAGGGCTGGGACGTTTACATGGCTGAAACCTTAGATAAAGAATAAGTAACTAAATAGATCAGGTTTTTCCGCACGGTTCCTTTGTATCAATCGTAAGCAGATGAGGTGTATGTTAGCTATGGCAACAGAGTGATGGGCCGCGACAAAAGTATGACACTTCCACAAGAGCGACAAGACAAGAGCGATCAGACCCGTGCTATCGGTGTAAAGCGTTTGTTCTAACTCTATACTTTTGAAGTGAAAACTTCTTTTGGCGCGCCTAGACAGATTTTTCGTGGGGTGTAAATTGAATTCTAGCGTCACGCTCGGGTATGATAAGAAATCTTCGGGTAAACTCGGGACCATGCAACGCAATTTGTTAGCAATTTCAAGGTGCTCAGGCCACATCGATTGATTTATATCGACGGTCTCATGCTCCTATTTAGCCCAAAACCAGTTCCCACAACTAACGAATCATACCTCTGGGCGTTACTCTAACATAAATCAAAAATAAACCTAAGCATAGTACATAACCAAAAAAACCAGTCCAATGAATACCGAGCAGCAAAAAAACAAACTCACGAATCGCCAAACTACGGTCACAAGGCAAAAAAAAACAAAAGAACGCGTCCAACCCTGACATTGAATTGCGCCGGCGCACCCGAAGTTGCCCGAAAGCAGCCGAACTTGCCCGAGCATTGCCAAAAGGGACCGTGACCTTGGACTCGTGCTCTTGACTTACAGTGCCACCAACTTAACTGTTCAGGTGGGCGAAATGGGAACTACAGCCGCGTCAGCCGCCATTTTCTAAACGTCATTCCACTGTCAGTTGATGTCTAGTGCGAGTGCTCCCGTGTTATTTTATTGATTTCATTGTGAAAAAAGCAAATAAAATGCCGAAACCTCTCAAAAGTGATGCACGGCTAATTATTTTAAAAGTTTTATTTTTTATGAAAGAAGAGAAACGCCTCCAAGCTCCATTAATACCATTTGAAAAGCTGAATGAACGCGTTGCTGCCGCGACAGGTCAGTGTAGTGTAATGGAAATTTTAATCACTCATTTAAAAAAAAAATCATTTTTATAGCTGGTGATTATATTTTAAAATATATAAAATAAGCTAAACATATTCAAATAAAATTGCCACCTGAGTATATTTTAACCGACTTTAAAAAACAGGATAATAATTATCCTGCTATGTTCGATTGCATGTTTTTTTATGTATGTTCACCGACATCTCCGTCAATTATTATTGTGGATTGATTTAAATTTGTTTTTTTTTTGTTGAAAGGTATACTTTTTAGGTGGTCCACACAGTAATTATTTCGAAATCGATTTCGTAGTCAAAATTTTGTTTATTATTTATCCTGATTGGTCGGAAACAATCTGAAAGTAATGTTAACTTTTTAAAGCGGTTGCTGTATTTTATTTTATGGTTGTTCATTAAAAAAACCTATAAAATATTAAATTGTTCTTTTTGTTACAGGTGTTTCAGAACGGTTTGTCTACAAATTAATCAATGAAGAAAAACAGGCTCAAGAAACTAATTCAAAAATTTCTACCCCTGGCAAGAAAAGGGAAAGAAAAACAGGGACGGCTCATGGACAAGCATCCAAGCCATGTATATAATAAATTTAAAAAAAAAAAAAAACAGGGAAACTGGATATTGATGATTTTGACATTGGTGTTATAAGAAGAAAGATACATGAGTTTTATTCAGTAAAAAAAGAAATTCCGACCTTACCAAAGTTACTGACTGTTCTCAGGGAAGACATAAATTTTCAAGCAAAACGTGAAACTCTTCGAAAATTGCTCCACAAAATAGGGTTTCGTTTTAAAAAAACAAAATCGAATAGAAAAGTGCTGTGTGAACGCAACGACGTAGTTGCCTGGCGGGCATCCTATCTACATAAAATTAAGGAAAATGAGCGAGGAGAAAAAAAGCCTGTTGTTTATTTAGATGAAACTTACATACACTCGTCTCACTCAACTGGCAAATGTTGGCAAGGTCCTGAAGTTGACGGCGATTTGGAACCAGTTTCGAAAGGAAATAGGTGGATCATTGTTCATGCTGGCGGACAAGAAGGTTTTGTCGAAAATGCCCTTCTCGTTTTCAAATCAAATACAAAAAGTGGGGACTACCATGACGAGATGAACAATAGTAATTTCAAAAAATGGGTTCTTGAAAAATTACTGCCAAATCTGCGTCAACCCACACTTATTGTGATGGATAATGCGCCATATCATAGTATTTGCGTAAATAGGTGTCCTAACTCAAACCACACTAAAGCTGATATGCAAAAGTGGCTGGTAGAAAACAAGGTCGAGTTTTACGAACAAATGACAAAGCCTCAGCTTTACGAGTTAATAAAAAGAAATAAACCTACACCTGAATATGAAATTGACAACATATTGAAAAGCCATGGTCATGACATTCTTCGATTGCCTCCTTATCATTGTGATTTGAATCCAATTGAAATGATATGGAGCTCGATGAAGAGGAATGTAGCAGAGAAAAATATCGGAAAATCAAGTGCACATATGCCTCAATTGATTGAAGATGCATTCCGCAAAATCACACAGGCAGAGTGGAAAAACCATTGCGATCATGTAAAAAAAATTGAAAATGAATACAGACAAAAAGATGCGTATTTAGATGAACCTTTTATCATTCAATTACAGAGTGACAGTGAAAGCGATTCGAGTGACTCCGAAGATGAATTGTGGGAATCAGCAGATGGTTCAGGAACATCGACCGGAATTCCTGGAGTGCGGCCGCTTGAGCTCAGAGACCATGACCACAATTATTTTTATAAAATATAAATAAAATCCTATTGTGCCGCATTATTGTTTATTTATGTAGTTAATAAGATTCATAGCTATATGTTATATTTATTTATTTGTGAGCCTGTCGCAAATTTTGACCTGTTTGATCACTATCTCACCTGATGGTAAGTGACGATGTGATCGAAGCTGGTAATTATAATTAAGCCATATTGAATCTATACTATGTTAGTTAGGCTTTGTATGATTGATATTGTAGTTTCTTAAATTTTAATGATATCTATAGACTGACTTGCTAGACATGTTTTAATTACCTTTGTTTCTTGGTGAATTTCTTATATGGCAATACCAAATTCTCCACTAGCGACGCTGTCAACTGAACAGATAAGATGGTGGGACTGTACTTGAGATGTATGTGTGTAATTCGGGTACTTTGGCAGGGCGTGTTTTTTGTTCTTATGGTCAAAGAGTTGGTAAATACAGAAGCGAAAAGTGCAGCTAGTGCCCATAGTTTGCACCTATGCAGGTTTGCATCGAGTATTTTTCATGTATGTTTTAGGAGTATGCAAAGTAACATACTTAGGTACTTACCTAAGTTTAAATTAATTAGGACCCTGCACTTTCTGTGCTAAGTCAAACATCAATAAGCAGTAGAGGCAATTAAAAGCCTCTATATATAGATAGGTAGGTAAGTAAATACAACATAAATAAGAATTTACTCACAGAATTGTTCCATATAAGTAAGTTTTAACGAAATCTATGGAGTGTTTTTCGTAATATCAACAAAAATCAATAGGTACATTTTACTTTTAATTCATACATCGATGATAGGTATATTAGTTCTATTAAAATCAGTTAGCTGTGCGACTTTAACTTTTAAAAATTTAATTATTTTTTATAGAAGTCGATTGTTTCGTTTTTCAGAGAAATACAATTATGTTTTCATTAAAACTGTTTCTGATGTAATGTTCCAGGCTTCTAACACACACAAACCTATTCAGAAACTAACAAATATGCATATTAGAATACATTTATAAGGCAAATAAAGAACCACGTCCACCCATAGGCTATTAATTCAAAGCACCAGCTTGCAAATTCAATGAGAATAAAATTTCCGTTAGAGGAAATAAGTAGGTAAGTACTTAGTAGAATGCAAAATACATTAAATTTTAATTACGAACAGGTGGTAAAAATTGCAAGATATTAACGCAGACTTGCAATAAATAGGGTTTTATATCTAACATCTCTATCCCTATCGTGAAATACGGAACTACATCAGTAAATACTTTTTGTTTAAGTACTTGTCTAATTTTTTTTTCGGGAAGAGCCTTTAAATAAAACTAAAATAAAATGAGAACTACTCTACGCTACATACCTAAATACTTACACTAAGCGTATTATCTATTCTATGACTAAGCACAACTGAATTATCCATAGACTAATTAAGGTCTACTGATAATCAAGATGTTCGAGCCCATTACCAGTTGGAAGCGTGACCAGCATGCTGGCAGCATTACCACGCTAAATAGCAATACTTATGCATTGGGCCAAATAAACACCAGCCGTTTTCGTCGTGTCGCGTCGACCACGTGCTTGGAAAGGCTATTATCAGCTAGTAATTTTACTTGTATCTTTTTACAGAGCGACATGGCTGCCTATAACAGCAGAGTGGCACGCAACTATTAGAACAAGAAGAGTCCAAATCATTACCTAGCACCGGACTGTACTCGTCACCCATAGATACAAGGTGTTTTATCTCATAGCCCAGTAATTTCTCTAGAAATATTGCCCTTCAAACTCTGAGGATCAAATCTGAGGCTGCGGACTAGTGACCCCTTCCAAAATTCGAGGCTGGGACCGAGCCTGTCTCTCGCATAAGGAGAGAGTCAAGGCCATAATCCACCACGCTCAAGGACAGAAAATCAGTATAAGTAATATTATTTAACATTTGGTGACAATGGGCTGAAAATAATGATAAGTACATCTATATTCAAAATTAATAATCTTTGATCAACCAATTCGGATTTTGTTCGTCGCGTCACTCACACACGTTGCAAGCATATTGCATCATGTGTGTGTGCGTGCATTTTTCGTCGTATGCACTGTTTGGGCAATGCACTCGCCGACACAATGGCAGTGACCTTGTAATGCAGCTGCGATCGGGAGGGACCATTTTTGAACGAGGTATTCGAAATTTGAAAATCGAAAATGGCGCATTTTTTCTTTAGACTTTGCAAATTGGCGGGGTTAATTACCTATGAAACATTTTAGAATTTACAATTTAGTAAATCTTGATATTGATGGGTTCCACAGATTTCAATATTTTTTTTGCTACGACGTCTTTGATGGGTTGGTTCTCTTTTATTTTCTTGGGTTTGTTTGACATCAGAAATATAATAGTACATTGTTCACCGAGAGGAGAAAGTGACCGATTACCGTCGAGGGTGTCGTTTGAAGCCCGAGCCGTAGGGGAGGGCTTTAAAACACCCGAGATCGGGAATCGCACTTTCTCTCGAGTGATACATAGTGCTTTATACTACACCTACGAGGAAAATAAAAAACTAAATCTTTACTAATTGAAATTTATATTGAACAACACACAAATTGAAAATGGCGCCAATGGCGTCTGCAATTTTCACATGTTTTTTTTCAAATTGTTTGACACCATCCAACACACAGCTAGTGGCCAGTGTCATTTTGCGAACTTGGAGATAAAAACTCACTGTAAAAACTTTTTGGCTTTTGATATTTAGGTTACCAGCGCATAGTCTTACCCAAAATTAAAAAAGAAAAACCACGTAAGAAATGGATTTTCATACACTTTTCTCTCCCGCTCAGATGCGTTTTCTCGCCGCATATTTGTTCGATATGCAATGACGTACTTTCTACCGTAAATTTGATAAAGTATCAAGGTACTTTCCGAGCAGGTGTAGTATAAAACATATTTAAACCTTAATTTATTAAGTAGGTAGGTAAATCGTTTTTGCACAACAAACTGTAGGTACCACAGAATAAATATTATGACTGTACCAACAACTTAAAACTAACTATAGTTCAATCAAATGGACCCTATCAGATGCTGCAAGTACCTACATAATAGGAGAGAGGAGCATTAAGATAGCATCGATTGGATTAATCTCAAAATTTTCCGTGTTACTGACACGTTCCGTACATTTCTAGTCAGGCGCGGTCCCAGCCTTGAATTTTGGGGTCACCAGTCCACAGCCTCCGATTTGGGAAGGGCCCCCCCTTCCCAAATCCCTACAATCCAAACAATATTTCTACTCGTGACCCCCCGGTCACGAGTAGAAATACGATAACCACGGAGGGGTCACGAGTAGAAATACGATAGCTATTAGCACCCCACGATTTTACCCGCGTAGTAGCCGTTCCCGTTGTTTTCCCGCGTAAAAAAACAGGCTGTACTTACTATTCCCTAGTAGATAGATAGTTAGATAGTTCCCTATTTCACCATAAGTGGCGCCAATGTTTCATTTTGTTAGAGAAATTTCACAAAAACATATAGTGGTGCCATACTTGGCAAAATTTAGAACTATTTTTGACAAGTCTATCTTCATCTGGAAAACGCCTCATTGAATTGTTACTTTCGTGAACTTGAGAATAGTTCTCGCGCAACGCGCTAAATCCAGATGGCTACGCCAAGAAGCGTCACTTGATGACGTGATCACTATAATAAAGTATAGTCTAGTAGTTTACCCTCGAAATTCGAACATTTAAGTACTCAAGGAGAAACGAAAATATGGATGTTTTTAATTTACCTGTTTTAGGACTTGCGACATGTCAATTTATTGACCTGAGATGATTTCTTCACACCGAATCATCATCATCATCAGCCGCAAGACGTTCACTGCTGAACATAGGCCTCCCCCCTAGATTTCCACAACGAACGGTCCCGCGCAACCTGCATCCAGCGGTTTCCAGCGACCTTTGTGAGGTCATCTGTCCATCTAGTGAATTATAGTGAGAGGCCGTCCAATACTGCGTTTTCCGGTCTACCTCCATAATTATGTACAAATTGTACACACTGAATTTACGTATTGGATCTGTTTTATTTACAGACACCACTCTCTACCTAGTCTGTGATAGACACCAATGGCAGTTGACACATGGCTATTACGAGTATTGCACCTACATAAATTTTTCACAACACTAGTCCAAGGGCGGATTCAAGGGGTCATTGTAGTCATGATGTTAAGCGACGATGCGGTCTACGATGGAGCGTGCTTACCTAGAAGAAACCGATCTCGATTTGAAGAAACCAAGACTAACCATCGGATAACAACCACTCAGACAACGCCTTTCACAGCCTTGACGTTTTTATCACAAAAGTAGAGTCAAATCTCCTCGTTCAAGTCTTTGGAACGTCTACCATGAAACGATGACGCATTAAGAAAATGTTATCGTTATGAAACTGAATGAAATAAACTAGGGTACCTCCGGGGCGTCTTTCCATTCTATACAAGGCCAGAACGCAAGGGTATTAAACTTATCACGTATAGATAGGAAATACGTTTTTTACTAAGTTCTTCCAAACCATACAAGAGCAGTACGCAAATACTCGCGTATACTTTGTAGTAACGTAGAAGTATTATGTATTAAGTATTAAGTATTATGCTGTTCCAAAATATACAGCGCCAGTACGCATACGGACTAATCGTGTACTTATGTTTTGGAATAAGCGCGCGAAACTCTAACATTACAATTTGTACGTGAGCAGTTGCATGCTCGCCATTTTGATTTATTGACCTCTTTTGATTGATTTATTGTAAATGTTGGTTTCCCAGATCCGACTCGGAGCACCCCGACTCCACCTACTCTTGTCGCTACTACCCCTATAGTGTATATAAAAAATGCGGGAGCCAGAAGCTTAAAGGAGGTCCTGAGTGGAGCGAGCCATGCGAGGCCTAGCGAAGCGTAGGGGGGAGGTGGCGAGCCATGCGAGGCCTAGCGAAGCGTAGGGGGTAGGTGGCGAGGGAAGCGAGCCGGCGACCTCCGTAGTGATAGATAGATAGATAGATAGATTAACTCTTTATTGCACTTGACTAAAAAAATAAATAAACAAAAGTCACTTAAAACAAAACAAAATAAAGTAGCAGTGTAGTGGAGCTCAGGCCGAGTATGGAGAAGCGACACTCAGGCCTGACCGCAGAGCTTCTGGCGGGAACCTACCCAGAGTCAAATCTCAGTGATAGCCCCTCATCGGATCGACAACATACACAATCAGTACGGAAAATTCTTATATGCATTGTCAGATTTAAAACAACATTACAATATAATATACTCATACGCGAACAGTTTTCTATGGCTGCGTTCTGGCGTTGTATAGAATGGAAAGACGTGACGCGAGCATCCACGTTACAAACTATATATACACTATCAGTACGCAAAACTCTTGTATGGTTTGTAATAGCCGATTTTAAAACAACATTACAA
The DNA here is from genome assembly GCA_963693475.1 of Ectropis crepuscularia. NCBI lineage: Eukaryota > Metazoa > Arthropoda > Insecta > Lepidoptera > Geometridae > Ectropis > Ectropis crepuscularia. The sequence continues at coordinate 5,507,278 of OY856361.1, forward strand.
AATATACGCGAAGTTTCCTATGGCTGCGTTCTGGCATTGTATAGAATGGAAAGACGCACCTCAGGGTTAGAAAAAAAAATTGCCAGTCATAGGAACTGCCGATAGAAGTGAAAACTTATAACTCAGAATTTGATACAAAACGACAGAGCTCGAGTTTAGGTAAAATACTGCAACATTGTTGCGTGCGCCCATATTTTTTTACTGATAAATGAAAGCAAAAATCAGATATCTGTAAGATGAATAAAATAATAAAATAAATATCCGATTCTCTTTATATTTTTTTAAGTATGGATTTTGAGTATTACATGTAGATTTAGGAGTTTGAAATTGACACGGCAGCGACTTTTCGGCGAAATGGTCATGGGAGATCGATCCCTAAGATCAATGGAATTATTATTAGTAAAATTAAAATAAGGAAATGTCAACAAGAAATATTGGCCTATTTTTTAAATGTAATTATCTTTTTCTAGGTAATACTGAAGATGGTTAATTCGGAGCATAAACTTTTTGAATTTCGTGCGAATCTGTAATACGGGTCTTAAACTAAACTAAAAGTCATAATATAAGTATATTATGTATATAACTAAAAGTCATAATATAAGTATTTATTTATTAAGTATATTATATAAAAGTCATAATATAAGTATATTATGACTTTTATTTGATTAAGGAGTTTAATGTGAGGAAACCTAACGTGGTAATTACACATTTTAAATAAATACATAGGAACTCTCCTATGATAATATAGTCAATCCAGTCAGACTAAGTTTCGGCCGCGCCCGGCAGCCTCTTCAGGCGGCCAGTCAGGCAGTCAGGGCGGTGCGGCGGTCAGTGTTACACGAGCTGCGATCACTCGCGTGTACTCTCGTTGAAAAAGGCCTCTGGGCTTGTTTTACGGTGCCGACCTGATTATGTATAAATAAAACAATAAATCCAATTAACGAAATAATTTAGTTACCATTAGATAGTTACGACTGGTCGAGAGAACGGCGACTGCTGATCCGAATCCCCTGGTTCAAATCCTACGCGTACCAATATTTTCAAAGTCATGTTGCATAACGCCACTAACTTAAAAACGGTTACTTAAGAGAAAAGGCCCCGAGTCCCAGCAATGGGAACATTTAGTGGACTGCTTATGTTTAACTCCTAAACGCGTAGTTATGATTTTTTTTGTGGATATAGTGTAGTACGAGTATAAATGTCGATGGGAATGGTGATGTAAAAAGACCCATTATAAATTACTCAGTACCGACGCTGCTGGCTGGTAGTCCAGAAATATTACCCACGACACGACGGTAGCGCAGAAAAAATCCCTACCGCACTATTATTGGTTAAACGTTTTTGTACCCAGTAGTTTAGAAGGGAATGAAGATGTAAGACATTTAAAAATTCCCCACGGCACTACTGGCCAGTAGTGCAGAAGGGAATAAAAAAATCCCCACGACACTACCAGTAGTGCAGCTTGGTAGTGCCGTGGGGAATAAACCCATTTTTCACTCATGCTCGGCTCCTGTTGGTAGTAGCATATTGTAAAAAATAGCTTTCCTCGATAAATGGACTATCCTACAAAGAAAGAATCTTTCAATTCGGACCAGTAGTTCGGACCAGAGATCCTTGGGTTCCAACAAACAAACATACAAACAAACTCTTCAGCTTTACAATATTAGTATAGATTTATTGCGACTTTTAGTACATGTAGTGCCATCTCTGTTGAGAGCTATAAAACAATCTACTGCCATGTTTAAATATTAATATGCTAGATGGCAGAACTGCGCATAGGTAGAGGGATCTAAAATGTATTTTTTTGTATAAACTACATATTGTTATGTGCAATCTTGTGTGTTTTTTAATTTGCTGCAATATACTCAAAATAAACAACATAGTTATTTTATTGGTTTATTTTAACTGTAAAACAATTTTATATTACGAACGCAGCCTTGGTGGCTCATTTTGGCAGTTCATTCCTGTCAAAATAGTGTGCCTCACACATAAAAACTTTACATGATTTTTGGGAAATAAATGAAAGATTTGTTATGAATTTTGCTAAAAATTGGTTAAGGTTGAAGTGTTTGTTTGTTCAAATGCCCAATTTTGAGAACCCCCACTAATAAAGTCAATATTTTATAAAATTTAGAACTACAAATGTGAGCCACAACCAGTATATTCTAAACGAAACGGTTAGAAAGGAGGACATATTTGACTGGCCTTGTGGCTTAGTTGGTAGTAGCTCTGCCTGCGAAGCCGAGGGTCGTGGGTTCGATTCCCACCCAGTGCAAATATTTGTGTGACGAATTCAAATGTTTGCACTGTGTCTGGGTGTTTCTATGTGTAATAAGTATGTATTTAAAACTATATAACTATAATATCAGCTATCTGGCCGCCATCATACAAGCTTTGCTTAGTTTGGGGTCAGATAGTGTTGTGTGTGAATTGTCCACCACCAATATTTATATTTATGAGTCAACACATTTCCTGTTTTGATTTTACATCTTTTTTTAGCGCGTTAGAAAAATTGTAGGAGTCCTTCTTTTTAAATACGAGTTCACATCGCCACGAATAACCGACTCCCTGAAGTTGACTAGTTTACATATAAGTGGACATTGTAACTAATTATAAACGGTTTATACGTCTTGCGTTGAAGATGATTTTACCTATTCTATGGTAGAAGTTTAACTTTCTAACACGAGAAAGAAAGAGACACCCATTTTTTTACCCGCGACGGAACGGCGAATGGATATGCGTTTTGGGTAAGATGATGTTTATGCAAACACATCTTGCCAATTTTCTCCAAAACTACTTGTTCAATTTTGATGCAGTTTTAAGTGAGAACTCAACAGGAGGTGCTGCAGTAAAGATTTATAGGCAAATCCAAAACTACTCGTCTGATTTTGATCCAGTTTTCAATTATGAGTCAAGGTTAGATTGGTGCATTTTCTTAGATAGGTATCACGGCGACAACTCACCGGGGGGCACCGGAGTAAACATTTTTGTGTAAATCAATGTTGCCATTTTTCTTCAAAACTACTAGTCCGGTTTTGATCCAGTTTTCAGTGATGGGTTTTTAGTTGATTAGTGAGGGTTCTTAAATTGGTGTAACGATATTAGGCCACTAGGAGACAATGCACTAAAATATTTTATTTTCTTCAAACTACTATAAGAAATCAACTCTATTCATAAGAAAGAACTCGACAGGTAAGTAGCTCAACAACAGTGGGTAGGTATTAAAAAAATTATCCAATTCTAAGTTTAAAATAAATTGCAACACCCAAAAAAAATTAAAAACCCACAACGTTTTAAAAGTAATTCTACAAGGATAATTTAAAAAATCCTCAACTTAAAGAATGAAAATGTATTGCGGGTAAATGTATAATATATACCTAATTAACGCAAAATTGAAAAATACATTGCCTGTCATAGGAACTGCCAATAAAAGTGAAAACTTATAACTTAGAATCTGATAGCTTACTTTGGAAACTACACTTGTAAAACCTTAGGGCGTGGTCATGAGCATGGCCATCTAGGAATGCTGATTTAAATAAGTGCATTAACGAGTTTATCTATCTTTCTATACAAGCGAAGCCGGAACGCACCGCTAGTACTTAATTATATAGTTAGTTCTAAATTCATACCTATCTATTATACATAGAAACACCCAGACGCAGTACAAAAAAATATATTTATCACACAAATATTTGCAATGGGTGGGAATTAATCTCACGACTCTCGGCTTTGTAGGTCACTACCAACTAATCCATGAAGCCTAATTTAGGACTAATCTAGGACTACTTAGAGTGGGCTACAGAATTAATTTCCAGCTATGATTATTATATAATACATGTTTAGTTATCATTATAGCTGCTTTAACTATTCCATAGCATAAGCTGTATCTATACTGCGAATCACAAATGAAATTAAGCAGTGAATAACACATTTTCAGATCAACAGATTAATGTGATAAATGAATTCAAATGTCCTTTGCCAATTATCGACTATATATGTAATATTTACTAAGATATACGATATACATAATAAATGTATAAATTAAACTAATCAAATTTCGTCAACCGAATTCAGAAAAATAAACCATTGGTGACACTATACTATCTTTGAAATATAACATATTATTTTTGTATTCTGAAAATACCTTGTAGGACTATAATCTAAAAAACTAAAACTTCGAGTAAAACATTCATTGGATGTACGATTACTTGCTCATTAGGATGTCTGTGGCATGTGGTAATTGTTTCTTGACACATGGTATCCCTAAACTTAGTACCGTATGAATTTACGCGACGTCGAACGGTTTTATCGTCCGCGCTAACAAAACTCGTTGAAAATGCATCCAGCAAAATGGTAGAATCGCTGCAAATGTTTTTATTCCTGTTCAAATCGAAGTACAGACGAAAATGTCGCTGGTTGCCGCCGTGCTTGTGTTCAGTGCTCATAGTGTTATTGTTATGTACTGGAGTTTTGGCTAAGTGTAGTGAACATAACTGTATCAATGGTTTGTGTAAAAATGAGACGTGCGTATGTTCAGAGGGGTGGCAGGGTCCCGAATGTCAGTACTGCGGCGGGAAAGTCAAGTAAGTATTGGGAAAATCAGTTTTTGCAAGATAGTTCAGTGACCTCTTTGGTAGACGCGCCTTGAAGCTCGTTCAGTATATTAGAGAAAGCCAGGGTGTAGGATGATCCAATTATACAGTTTGGCTTCTTTGCCACATCCTGACAGTCGCCAAGGCCGCGTCTAGACGTCGGTTACGTATGTTTTATAATGGGAATACTTTCATATTGTTGCTTTATCAAAATAACCTGTCCTACTTTTGTTTACTTCAATCACAGAATTACATTTACTAACAAATCACATTCGCTGATGTCTTATAGTCTTTGTTCTTTTTGTATCTGAGTTAACATTAAGTCTATGCAGACGATGTTATGAGCATTTCAACATGTGTGAAACAGAACAGGCTTTTTATAAGATGAAAAGTTTATATTCTTATATGAATCATTGGTTTGTAAACACGTGCCACATAAATATAGTACCAACAAATAAACTTTTACTTTTTAAAAACAAGCAACTACAGGCTCAGATCTGAAAGATGTCATGTTTGGATAATTTTTGATTAAAGCCGGGTCACACAGAGGCGATCCGATAGCTATAGCGATCCGATAGCGAGACAATATTTTTTGTAATGTTCGAATTTGTATGCAACCTGACACACAGCAAGCGGGTGCAATCCCATACTCGGTATTGGATCTCTATCGCTACCGGATCGCCTCTGTGTGACCCGGCCTTTAAACTAAATTTAACTGTTTATTCTATAGAATATTAATCTAAATGTTATTGAAAGTTAATTCATATACAAACATTAACATAACACAATGGCCCAATTTGAGAGAATAAGTGCTGAAAAGGCCTCATCAAACTATTTAACACCAACATTATAAAAAATATTTAAAGATTTAGAATAAATGTTTATTTTGTTCTACTGGGATCTATGGTAAATACTTTAGCAATGACAGGATTGACCTCCGTCTTGCCTGATTTTAAGTGATGATGCAGTCTACAATGGAGCGTGCTTACCTCGAAGAAACCAATTAACTCTCTTATTGGAGACACGAAGATGGTAACTATTAGAAACAACCTACGTACTCAGCTAACACATTCCTCAGCGTAGACATTTAACCTGTTTATGTATTCGGGAAGAAGGCCCGTTGAGCAAATTTAGACTCAATCAACAGGAATTTAGATTTAAATTAATAGGAACACAGCGATCCACCGGTGGACACATGCCACGTAAGAGGTTAAAGAATAAAATAAATTAACAAATCTTTATTGCCTGTATAGTTCATTATCAGGCCTTATTGAGAGGCTTAGTGAGGAAAAGGCCCCATCAAACTAACTATAGTTCATTATCAGAGAGTGGTTCAAAGGAGAATGTTCGAAGTTATCTCTTAAAACTAACAAAATATTATAGTTTATATTAGACACAAAATATCATAATTGAGAGTGATGAAAGGGGAAAAAATTCAGAAATCTGCTTTAAAGTTTGAGTTTTATTTGTGATGTAAGTACTACCAAAAACCAATAAGAAAAACAAAAAGACATTAAATGCACAAAATATTACCATAATGAGTTGTACACAAACATGTTTCACAAAAATTTATGGGTGTATTTGAATTCTGCGTACTTCCTATTCACTTTTATGTTTGGTGGTAATGGAAGCTTTATCTTATTTGTATATATTTTTTTGTTTAATCCTATGATCTTTTGCCACTAAAAAGCATCCTATATGCTATTCTAGTTTATATTCTGTTGTATTTATCTAAAACCTATAGTGGATTAGTGGCTAGTAGAATGTCTGATTTGAAATCATGAGGTTGTAAGTTGGAGTCCTACTCTCCTGTATATTTTTCTGAGTGTACTGTTACCATAGTATAACAAAAAGGATGAGCACTTTTCTTAAAATATGAATTTATTTCGGAAAATCTCTACATTACAACTTACGACATAGCTTTTAGATGACAATAGAGTGCACAGATTACATATTTTTATTGTTTCTCATTCATAGACTTGCATTGTCTGTTATAAAACCTTAACATGGACAAGTTTGTCATCGTCACTGGCTGTAATTAAGTGTTTTACTAAATTAAAGCCAGCCAGCATTAAAGCCATTGGGAGGAAACTGGCATATTCCAAGAAAACATGTTTTAAGGACATTTGTCATTTACCAATCTGAATTTGGCCACCATATTGGATTATGGTGTTGATTCATTTAGACTCGCAGTCTAAAAATCGATCTATATTTAAAGTACTCATCCTTATCTGGTAATCAGAACCACAAGCTCCATTATTAGACCAGTAATAGATTCTCCTTTTTACCCAACTGAAATAAGGGTTATGTTTCTAATTATCTATGTAGTGTATTCCAAATTTTAACCTGATCCTTTCAAACATTTGAACATGATTGAGCAAAAAACATCTAAAAAACTATTTTTTTTCACTTATAAATAATTTTAGTAGGATTTATATTTTTCATAGTTCCCATTTATTTTCAGATATAGATCATAAATAATAATTCTATCAAAATTGGAAATCCCATGCCATAATCTGCCAACTACGGATGTAACATCTGATAAACGTAAAAAATAATTAAATTAGCATACAAATAAAAAATAACACAGGAAAGTTAGATTGCGTCACAGATAAAAACGGATTGTTTTAAATCTTTAAAAGCTTTGTGTGGATGACCTGAGTGACTCACTTGACAATGCCCAGTATAAACTAATAATAATTAAGTGTGATTATTATGATTAGTTTATTCAGTCTTAAACAAAAGCGGAGAAGATGGGCTGGCCACATACCACAAATGACCAACAATAAATGGACCAACAGGGTCACCAAATGGTTAGGCCCACGAGGAAAAAGAACAGCCGGGAGACCTAAAACGAGATGGGTTGATGATATCCGGGATACAGCAGGATCAAACTGGCTCAACCGAGCCAAAGACAGAAAAATTTGGCAAGAATGGGAGGAGGCCGGAAAGGGGTCCCTAGCTATATATATTATGTCAAATGTAAAGAAGGAAACAATAAAGGCTTTTTATTTTATATTAAAAAGCCGGCACAACCGGCACAAGACCGGTCATTGTGGAAATCATTGAGGGAGGCCTATGTCCAGCAGTGGACGTCTGCAGGCTGCAGATAAGATGATTATGAGATGATTTTATATTACATTGATTAGACAACTTTTCACAAATAAATTATTTTCTCAGTAAAAAACTAAAACCGATTTCAATTCAAAATTAGATTAAGGCATTCCACCAAATATCATAGGAAGCAATCAATAAGTCATCGAGGTAACGAAAGTAAATTTTAGTTGTTTTTTGTTCATATTTCAAAAACCACTGCACCGATTTTGATAAAATTTATATGGGACCACATATTCTGAACTATGTATGATCTACCAAACAAAAAACCCTTCAAACCGGAACACAGTAATGTTTGCATATTACTTACTGCTTTGCGGTAGAATATAAATACAAATATTGGTGGACATTTCACACACAAATTTGCCAGATTAATTGGCAAACGCTGTGGTACTCCCAGGTAGACTCTGCAAGAGTCCCACCACTACTAAAAATAAGTTTCCTGAGAATCTCCTCCTTTTTTGAAGTCGTTTAATTAAGCACAGTTTGTTGAATAAGCTATGTAGTGGGTTTGAGCCAGAAAGAGAGTCAAGGATATAATACATTGCTGATCAAGTGGAGGATGTCCTTGGAGGTTGTGTTTTCGGTTTACTCACAATGTTTCTCTTTCTACCTAGCCTAGTGGCTTAGTAAGTTTGCCTGCGGTGTCATAGTTTGTGGGGGTGATAAATAATTATTAATCCAATATAATATTTCGTTTGACTACTTCTTTTTGTGTCAATTGTGTTGTCTTACTATGCTATAACCTACCATCTAAATAGAAATTAGGGGCAAAATGGATCCATGCATTTTTTTTTTTTCAGTGAATATGTTTGAGACAATATGTAATTTTATTTGTTGCCTTTAAATGCTTAAAGAATAAAAAAATAATAAGCCAGATGATTTAGTCGGCATTTTAATATTGCCAGTTGCGTGAAAATATGGCTTAGAATTTCCCCTGCCAGGGGATTTGTTTAAAAAATGGGTTTGAGGCAATCTGAAATTTAAACTGGGTGTGATTTATAACTAAACATGAGATTATTTTGGAGGGACTAGCTACTTGCCAGGTGATATTAAATTGACGTATTCATTGTGCCCCAATACTCACCAGCCAGATCGGTATCGCCGTGTAGGGATATAATAGGAGAACTTCATAATTATATAAGAAGTTTACAGCTTGCCTTAAATACTTACCCATTGGAATAATATAATATAATAATAATAATTCTGACTGCGAATTAGAATATAACCGGCAGTTAGTCACAATATTTACTAGCTAATTTCAGAATGTCTGTTTTTCGTGACGGTGCGTGTAAAAACTTACTTTTACCATTTTTCCCTAACACGTTAAATTGAGTAAATATTATTTTCAATTAGACATAATTCAATTGAAATTTTATTGAAGTTGGTTGTTTCGTTTTCCAGAGAAACAATGATTAAGCTAATTATTATTTCATTTCACTGTTAACATGGTTTTATTTGTTTACTTAAACGGTCATAAAACAGACTAGTTAGGGTGATGACTAGGTCATAAATAAACCATTCTAATTAGTCCGTCAGGTAGATTATGGGAAAATATGGAAAATGTATTTTTTGTTTTATAAAAATTTTAACATCGACAAAGATGTCCCACTAATATTATAAACTAGCAGCGCCCCGCGGTGTTACCCGGGAAGATACCGTTCCCGTTGTTCCCGTGGTTTTCCGGGATAAAAAGTAGCCTATGTGTTCTTCCAGACTATAATCTATCTGTGTTCTAAACTTCAGCCCGATCCGTTCACACGTTAGGACGTGATTGAGCAACAAACATACAAACATCCAAATATACCTAGTTAATAAAGTAGGATAATATGGTTATGAGCCGAGGACCGGATTGATATATCAATACATATGTACATAAACAGCCCACTAAATGTTCCCACTGCTGGGACTTGGGGCCTTCTCTCGCAAGGAGAGAGTCAAGGCCATAATCCACCACGCTGGTCCAGTGCGGGTTGGTGGATGACAAATTACTTCGAAATATTCTAGGTATATGTAGGTTTCCTCACGATGTTTTCCTTCATCGTTTTTTAAAGCTTTTAAGTTAAGGATTGGTTTTGGTGGCACAATATTGGAAAAGCTTATGTCCAGCAGTGGACGAACTTAGGCCGACCATGCTGGTATCATCCATCTATTTGGCTTCCCTAATCCAATGGTTGTACGTTCCAGCTTAACAGCCCCAACGGGCTACATCACCGACGGCCCCGGTAACTACAGCGTGAGCACGGCGTGCTCGTGGCTGGTGTCGCCGCCGCGGCTGGGGCCCACGCCCCCGGCGCTCCGCGTCCGACTCGAGAGCTTCGCCACCGAGTGCGGGTGGGACCATCTCTATGTGTACGATGGGGATAGCGTGCGAGCGGAGCGGTTGCTCGCTGTTTACAGGTGAGAATTTATGATAACTGGTGTTTTAAAATACTTATTGGAAAGAAGTTCCTTATCGCGCGTTGCGAAAGAGGGCTGGCTAGTCGGAAAAAATTAAGACTAAAAGTTGTAACGACACTTTTTGCTATCACCAAGTGTAACGGAGTTTCGATCACCTTCAGGTACCAGGGCAGCAGAAACAGTAAAGAGTTTCGATTACTTACCTCCAACACCCCGTCGTTTATCTCCAGATACCAGGACAGCAGAAACATGAAAGAGTTGAATTTGCCTCCAGGTATCAGTACTGGAACAACAGAAAGAGTAAAGAGTTGCATTTACCTCTCCAAGTAAAAGGATAACAAACAATAATGAGTTTCGTTAATACCTCCACACCCACACCGTTTATATCCAAGTAGCAGGACAGCAGAAATATGAGATCCAGGTACCAGGGCAACAGAAGCAGTAAAGAGTTGCGTTTACCTCCGACGTCATGCGCCATTTCAATAGGCACAAGGCGCTGCGGCCACCGCCGCGCCGCCGCCGGTCAGTATAAAGTTGTTTACCTCCAGTGTATCAAGCTGCTAAGGAAACAGAATCAGTAAAGAGTTGCAATATTTTGTACAACTTCGTTCCATCCGGGTGTCCCTTGACACCTCTCGAGTTTTTTAATCCTACTAATCGGCGTGCTCGTGGCTGGTGGGGCCCGCGCCCCCGGCGCTCGAGAGCTCGAGAGATGGGACCATATCTACGTGTACGATGGGTATAGTGTGCGAGCGGAGCGGTTGCTCGCTGTATACAGGTGAGATTCTTTATGATAACGCGTGTTTTGTTGAAATTGTACTTTACTAGCACTGTCCAGCGGAGCGCGATGGTTATAATCTTGGTGTCTTTAAAGCGAGAGTGAATCGGTTTTATATAATAGGTAAGCATGCTCGATCGTTGTTTAACATCAGGCGAAATGGCAGCGAAGTGTAAACGTATAACAGTTTAAAAAAAGATCCCCCGATATATAAAGTAGGCTATGTGTTAATCCAGACTACATTCTAACTGTGAAGAGTGATCATTTTGTACAAAAATATGCAGTGCTAGCCCAACCCACTATTTAACCCGAGTAGTTTCCGTTCTGCAAATTAAAATTAGCCTATGCGATATATTTTTGAAGTGATATATTCTTATACCCGCCCTTCTACCGCCTAACTAAATCGGCTATGGCTTTGCTATTGCTGTCTCTATCATTTCAAGCGAGAAGAAAATAGAGCAATATTAAAGCTAAGAGAGTTTTGGTTAGGCGGTAGATCCCCCGGTTTACATTATTCCAGTCCAGCGATCGAATCCAGCTTTGGATTGCTTACTGGAAAAATGGAAACCCGCACTGGAACACATCCAGTCCAGTGATCCAGTGCCAATGCTTTCCAGTGGCGGTTTACATTATTCCAGGAAGCAATCCAGCGCTGGATTCGGTCGCCGGACTGGAATAATGTGAACCGGGTATTATGGGATTTTAAACTGCTTCGATACGTAATATTCCGAGAGCTGCTAGCAAAATTTAGTAAGGTATTTTGAAGCAAGTTGAAAATCACAAAGCTCTCCTGTTACTTCCCAACACTCTGCACCTCCGGTGCAGACCTGGAGGTCTACCGCCTAACGAAAAACAATTTGACGCTTTGATGCTTTGGCATTGCCGTCTCTTTCATTTCAAGCGAGAAGAAAAGAGACAGCAACGTCAAAGCGTCAAAGCGTTTTTCGTTAGGCGGTAGAGGCCCTGGCTGGTGAGAGGCAGGAGAAAATGGATCCATTTTCTCCTGCCTCTCATCAGCCAGCCAACCACATTTTGTAAAAAAATTATTGATTTTTTTTATTCAGCGAATATGTTTGAGGCAAGCTTTAATGAATCGCCCTCATTCTCGTTTCCAGCGGTGTCCTGATGCGCGAATCGTCGTGGACGCGGCAAGTGATCGCTCGCTCTGGGTCCGCCTTGCTGCACTTCTTCTCCGACGACGCGTACGCCATGGAGGGCTTCAACGTCACTTACGCGGCCTACTCGTGCCCTTCAGACGACCACCGGACCAACTGCTCTAGTGAGTATCATGTCTTGCTAGGGTCCTCAGTTGGGGCCATCCAACGACCACCGGACCAACTGCTCTAGTGAGTATCATGTTCGTGCTAGAGTCCTTAGTTGGGGCCAACCGTCAAGTGGCTCTCCGACGATCAACGAATCAAATGGTTTATTAGTAAGCATCACGTTCATGCTGGGGTCCTTCGTTGGGGCCATCTGACGACCACCGTACTAACTGTTCTATTGAGTATCATGTTCTACTGAGTATCATTCCGCATTTCTTTTCCACCCTAAGGTTGTCTGTTGCTATAGTGAGTATCATGTCATGCCGGGGTCCTTAGTTGGGGCCATCCGACGACCACCGGACCAACTGCTCTAGTGAGTATCATGTCATGCTAGGGTCCTTAGTTGGGCCCATCCGACGACCACCAGACCAACTGCTCCAGTGAGTATCATGTCATGCTAGGGTCCTTAGTTGGGGCCAACCGTCAAGTGGCTATCCGACGATCAACGAATCAAATGGTTTATTAGTAAGCATCACGTTCATGCTAGGGTCCTTAGTTGGGGCCATCTGATGACCACCGTACTAACTGTTCTAGTGAGTATCATGTTCTACTGAGTATCATTCCTCATTTCTTTTCCACCCTAAGGTTGTCTGTTGCTGTAGTGAGTATCATGTCATGCTAGGGTCCTTAGTTGGGCCCATCCGACGACCAACGGACCAACTGCTCTAGTGAGTATCATGTCATGCTAGGGTCCTTAGTTGGGCCCATCCGACGACCACCGGACCAACTGCTCCAGTGAGTATCTTGTCATGCTAGGGTCCTTAGTTGAGGCCAACCGTCTAGTGGCTATCCGACGATCAACGAATCAAATGGTTTATTAGTAAGCATCACGTTCATGCTAGGGTCCTTAGTTGGGGCCATCCGAACACCACCAGACCAACTACTCTAGTAAGTATCTTGTCATGCTAGGGTCCTTAGTTGGGGCCAACCAAACACCACCAAACCAACTCTGCTCTAGTGAGTATCATGTCATGCTAGGGTCCTTAGTTGGGGCTATCCGACGACCACCGGACCAACTGCTCTAGTGAGTGTCATGTCATGCTAGGGTCCTTAGTTGGGGCCAACCGAACACCACCAAACCAACTCTGCTCTAGTGAGTATCATGTAATGCTAGGGTCCTTAGTTGGGACATCCGACGACCACCGGACCAACTGCTCCAGTGAGTATCTTGTCATGCTAGGGTCCTTAGTTGGGGCCAACCGAACACCACCAAACCAACTCTGCTCTAGTGAGTATCATGTAATGCTAGGGTCCTTAGTTGGGGCTATCCGACGACCACCGGACCAACTGCTCCAGTGAGTATCTTGTCATGCTAGGGTCCTTAGTTGGGGCCAACCGAACACCACCAAACCAACTCTGCTCTAGTGAGTATCATGTAATGCTAGGGTCCTTAGTTGGGGCCATCCGACGACCGCCCAGTGGACCAACTGCTCCAGTGAGTATCTTGTCATGCTAGGGTCCTTAGTTGGGGCCAACCGAACACCACCAAACCAACTCTGCTCTAGTGAGTATCATATAATGCTAGGGTCCTTAGTTGGGACATCCGACGACCACCGGACCAACTGCTCCAGTGAGTATCTTGTCATGCTAGGGTCCTTAGTTGGGGCCAACCGAACACCACCAAACCAACTCTGCTCTAGTGAGTATCATATAATGCTAGGGTCCTTAGTTGGGACATCCGACGACCACCGGACCAACTGCTCCAGTGAGTATCTTGTCATGCTAGGGTCCTTAGTTGGGGCCAACCGAACACCACCAAACCAACTCTGCTCTAGTGAGTATCATATAATGCTAGGGTCCTTAGTTGGGGACATCTGACGACCACCAGACCAACTACTCTATTGAGTGTCATGTATTAGTACCTATCATTGCGAGAATTGGGTAATACCCGGTTTCCAATGCCAGTTTACATTATTCCAGTAAGCAATCCGGTGCTGGATTCGATCGCTGGACTGGAATAATGTAAACCGGGTATAATACTATAATTTATTATCACCGAAAAAACAAAAACTGAATTCAATTCAAAATTGAATCATCAATCACTAACTCGTTTTTACAAATGAAAGTAAAAGTTAGTTTTTTTTATATTTAAAAAACCGCCGCACCGATTTCGATAAAATGTATATAGGACCACTTTTTAGCTATGATCTACCAAACAAGAACCGTCAAAATTGATTCACAGTTGGCGGAGCTATCGCGTATCATAATAGGAGGCTATAGATGTACCACGGGCGACGCCGGGGCGGGCCGCTAGTATTAGATAATCGTTCCACCAACACCGAAGTCGTTGTGATTTATTTTATCATCCTGAATGAAATAAGTACGCATACGTATACATACTATTGCTCTAGCTAGGGTATCTATAATATCTAAAAAATGGTTGTCTGTAAAGTCGGTTTACTAACGATAGTTGAACGTGACAACGTCTTAAGAACATACTGATTGTGTTAAGCGCCATCTAGGTAAAACATTCTGAAGCTTTTTGAAAAGCTGTTCAAAGCGCCATCTCTGGGTACATCATTGTACTAGCACAAGTACTTAACTTCATATCGTCGCTTTTCTAAAACATGAACTGACAACTGACTAAAAAATGACTCCTTGAACGTAATACACATTTCACTCACTAGATGGTGCGAAAAGTAATAAGGCGAGGTAACGGTGGTAAATATTATCTATTCTATGGCAGTAACGTTACATGACGTCATGTTTTGCGGGCGTGCAGCCGGCTTCATCGAATTATAAGACGTTATCACGTCAAAAAAAAATGGCAGTCATTGGTACTGCCGATTGTAGTGAAAGTTTATAACTCAGAATTTGATAGCTTACTTTGGAAACTACGCTGGTGAAACCGGACCAATGCTGACGCATTTCTAGATGACCACTGGCCATGGTCCCGAGTTTACCCGAAGATTCCTTATCCGAGCGTGTCACTAAAATTCACAGCCCACGAAAAATCTGTCAGAGGTGCGCCAAACGAAAAATAACGAGGGCACAGTAATAGAAGCTCAATAAAATAGTTATTTGTTGTACAAGAGTGCAAAGTGGCTTTTTAACCGCGTGCTCAATTTTGATGACCGAGCAAGCGAAGGATTCTAAAGTTGAATCACGAACGTAGCGAGGGATTCAAAAATGAGAATCCTGAGCGTAGCAAGGGAATCAAAAGGGCACAAGGTGAAAAATCTTTGCACTCGAGTGCAACACGTAATTTTTCATCCCACCTTAGCGAGGAAATTACTAAACGCTTTTCGCATTTTCAGTTTCAGTCAATTCTGTTGGCGTCAAATAAACTTCTTGGTCGCTAGAATCACTTAGTATTATGGTATTTCGGTTTTTCACTTGTATTCAATTTTACTGTTTTTAACCTAAGTTTTAAATTTTAAGTTTATTTAGCCATTTTTTGGTTTTAACAATAACAGTATGACGTGAAAATATGGAGAGTTGACCGATTGTGGTAAGGAGTTTCATTTGTGTACATGAAACTCCTTACACTGCCCCGCACTGCCGATAGAAGTGGTAACTTATAACTCAGAATTTGATTGCTTACTTTGAGATGAAATTATCTATTAGTTACTATTTTAGTACCTAGTCAATAATATTTAATTATTTAACTCGGCAACTCAGCATACTTCAATTCGATTACAATTTATTCATTCATAGCATTTTAAAATGTTCTGCCATTTGAAATAATATTCTTTACCTCTATCCTCCATACATGAAAAGAAAATTGCGCGCAAAGCATTAAAAAAAAAGTACACCAAGGAGGTCCGAGTATGAGTTTTTAACAAATAATAATATTAAGTGTATGATGAATTCGGCACCAAGGAGGTAGAAATAATTAGGTTAAATTATGTTTTGAATTCAAAACAATACACACGATGTTCTAAATTCAAATTTACTTTAACCTCTAGAGGGTAAAAACGACTTTTGCACCCTGATATCGAGGAGCAAAAGTACTCTTTCCGAGCTGGTGGGATGAAAAAGTTATTTTCGCAATGGTCCTAAGTATGCAATCACAGCTGTGTGACCCGTGAATGTTTATTTCTATTTATCAATAAGTACCGTTATAGATAACGACTTACACTAATGAGACTTAATAGCACTTAAAATAGTCTAAACATCATGAATAATTATGTCAAGATAATATAATATTAATACTCTTATGATATAAAGTCAATGTTAGATAGAAAGCCACTAAAATACTTATCTGATGGGAAATACATGCTTTTGGTACCCAGAGACTTCCTTAATTATACTTCACACAAATCGAATCTTCTCTCATAAGTTGTCGTATCTCCGAAATCGTGATTTTACAGGATTGCGTTCCCAAGATAAATATTGCACTATATTTGATACTACTCATTTTATTTAAAAAAAAACATTGGCAGTCACAACTGCCGCTAAAAGTGACTAACCGTAAACCGTTTTGGATGTTTAGATATTTGTTGCTCAATCACGTTAAAACGACTAAACGGATTGGTTTGAAATTCGTAACCACAGATTTTGGTCTGAAATAGCATAATATACGCGTACGCTACCATTTATATATCCATACATTTACAAATACACTAGCTGACCCCGCAAACGTTGTTTTGCCGTAGTGAACAACCCTTGTCACTTAGGGGTATGAAAAATAGCTAGTAGCCGATTCTCATACCTACAGAATATGCATATAAAATTTGGTTAAAATCAGTAAAGCCGTTTCGGAGGAGTAAGGAAACAAACACTGTGACACGAGAATTTTATATATAAGATATTGCTTAAAATTGTGATTGTAATAGCATGTAAGATAAGTTGTATTATGTAAGACAAATTGTATTATTTTTTGCCGCCATAAAGTTTTTTATTGTTATTTATTGCGGGATTAATGGTAACCTATAATATGCTATTGAAATGACGAGAACGGGAGCTAGTGCAGAATAAATGTAATTTGAATCTTCTCATTTCAGATCATGGTGAATGTGAAGACGGGACGTGTCGGTGTGAACAAGACTGGATAGGAGTCGCTTGCGACGAACCGCTCTGTCCAGGTATATTTACTGTGCTTGCTTTAAATTAGGCCACTCCACAGACTCCGGGGTCCGTGATCTTTGTCATTACAATTCTCTTTAACCTCGAGGCCGGCACCTGACTTCCCCCCTAGGGGGAGGAAGAAGATTTCAGATCGATCAATTCTCTTTTAAGCTATTGCATAGCTGTTATCGCGGGCCTGGAGACCGAATCCAAGAGATGCTTGAGACCACAAAAAAGAGGGATGGAGGACCGTAACGCCTGCCATCCCCACTCCAAATTCGGGCGCTCGGTCATTCGACTTTAAATCTTATTTTTACTTAAGCTTACAGACTATATTTGTATAGGAAGCAGTGTTACAGTAATACGAAATGACCAAGTGACTTTTACTCTACTAATTTTGGTCGAACAAAAATTCTGTTGAACTTAATACAAATGTATTCAACTTTGATTTAGAAGCATTATAATCTAGTATTTCTATGAAACTCAGAGATGTCGCTACTTGAGAAGATATTGTGCTAATATTGGTAGGTGCTTCTTGCCCACAAAATAACAATATGGTAGAGGACTCCTAGAAATTGTCGATTAATATTCATATGACGTACGAGCGTACGACGCTAAATGTCAAAATTCAAAATAATAATTATTCGTATGTAGTATTTTACATTATCTGTAAATTCATTAATTGTTTCCACAGTTTATTTGCAATTTTTAATTGTAAAATGTCATTAAACTCAATAAGCAAAACCAAGACATTATACCGTTTTGCGACGTTATGACGACTTAAAAAACATTTCTTCACAACCTATACCAATATGGGTATCAAATGAAAGAGCTTGTCTAGTAGAATACTATACACTATAACAAATTTCAAATACAAGATGCCCGCCACCACAAAATGGCGAATTACATTTTTTTTTTCACTACTACCTCAATATGGATAGCAAATGAAGAGCTTGACTAGTAGAATACCATACATATAACACCATGACAAATTTCAAATCTAAGATGGCCGCCACCACAAAATGGCGAAATACATTTCTTTTTTCACTACTTCCTCAATATGGGTATCAAATGAAAAGGCTTGACTAGTGTACAGAGAGTGTAGTATAATGGTGTACAGATTACAAATCCGAAGTAGTAGGGGGTAAATCAAATTTTTTAATTTTGTTCTTGTATAACTGCGTTTGCTATGTGCATCAATTCTTTATGGAGTTAAGTGGAAGCAGTCATGAATTATCACGGTTACGTAGAATACATCACT
The DNA here is from genome assembly GCA_963693475.1 of Ectropis crepuscularia. Lineage (NCBI taxonomy): Eukaryota > Metazoa > Arthropoda > Insecta > Lepidoptera > Geometridae > Ectropis > Ectropis crepuscularia. The sequence goes on from OY856361.1 coordinate 5,525,755, forward strand.
TTGAGCGATAACCCCGCCCATTAAAATATTATTATTAGTTTAGTCTTATTTAAGTTATATATTTTTTTATGTACTTATCTGTAGCTACCTTACCTACCTTTAGTAAAGAGCTGAGGGTAGGTACATATTTTTTTTATTGGTATGCAATAGCTTTACCGCGGCAGTCCCTGAGTGCCATACGTCTTTTTTAACCGACTTTAAAAAAAAAGTAGGTTTCTCAATTCGACCGTATATATATATATATTTTTTTTTTGTGTGTTCGCGAATAACTTCGTTGTTTATGAACCGATTTGGATGATTCTTTTTTTGTTGGATAGGAGACATTCCAAGGGTGGTACCATGATAAGGAAACCAGGATCTGATGATGGAATCCTGCAGAAATTGAAGAGAACTTGCAAAAATTGTAGGGGCGACAAGCGCGATTGTTAATTTTTCCATTAAGTATTAACAAGCACTACAATTTATTTTGGTTTGGCACTACGAAGATTTGGAAGCGATCTGATGATGGAGCCAAAATACTGTCGAGGGAACTCCTCAAAGATTTACAGCAGTTATCTTGTGTTTGGGCTTGATTAATTTGTATTGATGACCACTTTACGTCTAGATGTCTTGGGACTGTCTTTCACTATCATTATAAACGTCTATGTTTGGATGTTTGTTGCTCAATCGCGTTGTAACTAATTAATTAATCATTAGACCTTTAAAAACTGCAAGGGTAGACTAGTGCGTTTGAAAATGTTTCAATTAAGTATTTTAAAGCACTCCAATTGAATGAAGGTCTGGAGTCGATCCGATGAAAGAGCCGAAAGACAGTCGAGGCTACTCCTCAACGATCTACAGTTACCTTGTGTATAGACTTGATAAAGCTGTATCGATGAGCACTTTACACATACTTAGGTGGGATGTGACTGTTATTAGGGGTCTGACGATGAAGACAAAGGACAGTTATGTGAACTGTTTAACGGTTTACAGTAGCTAGTGTTTGTGCTTGATTCATGTACTCTTAAATAATGATGAGAACTTGGCACCCACATGGTTACCTACTGAGGACCATTTTACAGGTCTGAGTACATCGACCATCCTGCATTTGAACACTTTATCATAGTGAATATTTTTCTACTAGTCAAGATTGCAAGAAAAATAATGCTTTATCTTCTCACCTAATTCAAGAATTATTCATCTAACCATCACTTAAAATCGTAAAATAAAATAATTTTAACAAAAAAAAGAACCGACTTCAAACAGTAAACTAAAAAGTAAAAAATAAATCTCTTTACCACAAAGTAGAATGTACTTTGATTAATTTGTACAGACATGATTAAATAAGTATTTAACAATTCTGAAGTCGGTGCCAAGTAAATGTTGCAACAACCTTCCTGTCTATCATACATATGTCCCCAACAACTTCTCTATGTTCCAAATGTCAGTTCGATTTACTACTCTACGAATGTTAGCTTCAGCTGTAGTTGTTTTACTTGGCACCGACTTCAGAATTGTTAAATACTTATTTAATCATGTCTGTTCAAATTAATCAAAGTACATTCTACTTTGTGGTAAAGAGATTTATTTTTTACTTTTTAGTTTACTGTTTGAAGTCGGTTCTTTTTTTTGTTAAAATTATTTTATTTACACATTTCTTGGATTAGGAGAAGAAAAGTAAAATAATAAATAATAAATATTGGTGGACAAATCACACACACCATCTGACCCCAAACTAAGCAAAGCTTGTATGATGGCGGCCAGATAGCTGATATAATACTTATAGTATAAATACATACTTATTATATATAGAAACACCCAAACACAGTGCAAACATTTGAATTCATCACACAAATATTTGCACTGGGTGGGAATCGAACCCACGACCCTCGGCTTCGCAGGCAGAGCTACTACCCACTAAGCCACGAGGCCAGTCAAAATAAAATATAAATAGAAATAGGGGGGAAGAGGGTACATTTTAAAGCTAATTCTAGTGCTCGTCTGTAGAGCCGATCACTACCGGTTGGGATTCCGCTAGTAATCGACTTGACATGAGTCTTTGCCTAATTGCCATTTGCCTAAGCCCGGCCCAGAGCCTCCACTAAGTCACTGCTGAATTCATTGAAGTGTTATAGTGTTCAGTAAGCCAGCTTATTTGTTTAGTAGAGAGGCTAGGCTTTTGATTGAACGGCTTATTAAGCTGTTACAGATAGGTACACTCATGCAAAAACTATATGAAAGTGTAGTTTCTGCGTGTAGTTATGGTGACAAACCATAGAACATCTGATGTTCTCGTCCAGAGTGCCCACATAAATGTTAATTATCGTTAAGAATTCACCCTCGTCTTATTTTCTACGCAGGTCCATGTTTAAAAATTCACTCTAAACATACAGTTATCAGCCAACTTCATCATGGCTGTCATATCCTGCATGCACTGTGCGCGCTCATGGTTGAAAATTCAAGCTAATAGTATAACTTCAAAACTATTCATCCATTAATTATTCCCCGTCTTTCTGCGCGGGCGCCGCGACGTCGTACTAAAATCATCGGCCACATTTGGCCGTTTAAGATTCATCGGGTTAACGTCACCGCCAGAATTAAATTGCATTTCCGTGCCCTGTACGCCAAGCGCACGAAATAGCACAAAATAAAAAATAAAAATTATGCTGTCACCATTTGACATCAACACACAATATTTTTGAAGTGAAAACTTCTTTAGGCGCGTTATAGACAGAATTTTCGTGGGCTGTGAAATGGATTAATGATCACGTGATCATCACGCTCGGATATGATAAGTAATTTCGGGTAAACTCGGGCTGCTAGAGCGAGAAAGATAATGTGGTCAACAAACGTGCCAGACCGAGAAAGATAATTGTCAGGAGGACATGGGACAATACATACTGTTACTCTCTCTCGCTGCTCACTACCAGTGTTGACTGACACCTTAGCGAGTTTCTCGCTGAAACTGGCGAATTTTTAAACTTTTTTATCACGACATTAACTTCTAGGTACTTACCACATCAATTGAACCTGTCACGAAATGTTAAATTTGCATTTCACGTCCATTGCAAAAAAGTTATGGTTGTAATATTTTATCACAGCACTTACACTACGTAAACACACAAAATGATACCCATTTTCATAAGAAAGTGCTTACACAAATACACTATAGTTAATCCAACCATTTATTATCTTTTTGGCAGATCTAATTTGTCAGTTATAGTGTTGTGACCAAGTATAAACAGGTACATCGATACTAGCATTTTGCAACGGTCTGGTTATTAAATTGAAATTAAATAAAATTAAAGATTATTTTGGCAAATAAGAACATGACATTTTGTCGGGTTGCCTGCGAAAAATCAGTCCCAAAGTCCGGTTGCCGAATTTTTAAAAGTAAAACATTGCTGCGAGCTTGGCTAATATCTCGGAAACTATAAACTTTAGGGCAAAAATGGTTGAGGTCGTTATTGTAGAAAATAATATTTTGCATCTTTTGTGGCCGGAAAACTTTTCTGTGACATGTAGCGTTTACGATTTATGGCCCATTTAATTAACCAGTTTTTCTATTGCAGCCGATAACTCTTGAAATATTAGATTAATCAATAAAACGCATCAGACCTTTTTTAAAGACTAGTTTATTTCCTACAACTTTCGTTTATTTTTTTTTTCTTATGTTCATACGTTTTGAGTTAGAAGAAGCTTAAATTCAGTTATTCTGCCAAAAACATTATAAATTAATGAATTGTATTAAAATGAACAATTGTTTTATTTGTGGTTATGTTAGACGACAAAAACTCTGTACTTGTAAGAAAAAACAGATACTGAGTCTAATGAAAGCCAGCATTAGACGAAGCGAGAGAGAATAGAAAGCAAACTAGAAGATAAATAATTAACGGATTCAAAATATCCATTTCAAACTATACAAATACATACTATACATTTGAACTATACAACAATGACGTTTAAAGTGGTGGCTCTCTACTAGCCAACTAATATTATAAAAGACTTTAAAAAGATAGAAACTCTTTATTATCCACAATATAATACTTAAACAACAGGGACTTATCCTAGAACTAGTGAACCAAGTGGCGACATTATCGCTAATAGCGATCTCTTCCAGGCAACCGAAATACCATGAGTAAATACTATGTTATGTCTAGCACAAACCCCAAGATATGCCATAAATGGCGAAAGATGCCCATACCCAGCCTTCTGGCTCGTTCCCACCACTAGAACTCGGGGAAAGGCCGTGACCCGCCGTGCTGGTCCGCTGTACATGTCGCTGAAAGATGTCATCACATTAACATCTTCACGAGTATTGATAATACCCTAGACATTTCCGAGAATAAGGGTAGATTTGTTACCTTTTTTAAATGTTACAGACCGAATATACATAAGTATTGTTGCGGTGGTAGTATAATCATAGAAAACGAAGATAATTTGTGTGCTATCACATATTACTAGTCCCTATCTAAGAAAACCCGAATAAATTTCGAGTCATATTAAATAAATTTTACTTATAGCAGTTGCTTAACATCCTGTTATTGAAAAATTAGATATGTCCAGTCTTTTGAAACAGTGCTATAGACGCACAACTAGTAGACGTAGATCAGGTATAGCAGTAACCTTTGGGTGATGAAATAATACCCAACCGACTGATGAGACATTATTAAGCCAAATATGGAAATATTTTAACACATTAAGCATATCAGGTTAATTTATTTAGAAATTAACGAAAATGGTACATCATGTTCTTCAAAGTTTACATCAGACATAAATAAACTTTGTTAATTTATCTAACTACAAAATGTTATTTCACACTTTATTTTAATAAGTATTCAAATGTTTCAGTCATCATAACCTTGTTCTTTTTTGGATATACACCAGGAGATAAACACGTCTTCAAATAATGCTGTATGTTTTCCTGAGGCGCATCAATATAACGGTTTTACATAAAAATAAATCCGATATTATGTGACGAGAACGGAAAACACCCGTGTAAAAATAGTTCATAAACAATATCGATATCTCAATCGTAACTTCGTAACATCACTATGTTGATAGCCATAGAACGTAATTTTTTAAAAACGTTTGATATTTTATGGAATTTATAAAAAAACTACTGCACTTATGGACTCATTTTGTGAAAGATGATTATTATACGGGATCAAGGAGCAAATTTAAGCAGTTGTCATATTTTTAAAGCCTCGCATTTAAAAGTGAACTTTTGCGTAACATGACGCAGTTACGTTCTATTGGTGCTGTCAAAAAGAGGATAAACGGTTGGATCTACTATATAACACAACATATTTATGCATTTTTAGCGAAATACATAAATATGACATAACTAAATAGCAAACACTAAAAACTTGTGAGTCAAACGGCATTTTCGACCCGCGTAATTTTTTTTTTTTAATTTATTCTTGGCCATGGATACTAATCATTCAGCCGTAAACGTTTTAAATTAAAATTATTTAGTAGTCTTTATATAGTTAAGTATTTCTTATTTTAGTTTTCACTTCTGCCGTGCGGTTTTAAGCGCACACATTTTTTTTTTTTTTATAGCATTGAGTGACCAGACGAGCAGGTCATGTGCCTGATGGTAAGCAACATGCCTGCCACATAACAGCGCAGTAACACGCAGCTATTGGAACATGATAGTCCAAATCCAAATCATTACCTAGCACTGCACTGCGCTCGTCACCCAGAGATCTAAGATATTATGTCTCTAAGCCCTGTAATTTCTCTGGAGTCATTGCCCTTCAAACCGGAACACAGTAATGTTTGCACATTACTGCTTGGCGGTAGAATATTTGGCAAAGGTGTGGTACTTCCCCAGGCGGACTCTGCTAAGAGTCCTACCACTACAAAATATTTTGGTATAGTCCGTTTTTTCATCAACTATAGACGTCGTTGGCGCACAGGGCTCGCTAGCGCTTGTCAAGTATAGGTGACTGGCGGTCGTCAAAAGGTTTTTTATTTAAACTTTACGAAAAATAACGGTTATTTAACTAAATTCATTTGGATGTCGTTCATTATTCCCAGACGACTGTAACGCCGCGTACGGCGCGGGCGTCTGCAGCGACACGGGATGCGTGTGCGTCCCGTCGCGGTCGGGAGCGGACTGCGCGCGCGAGGCGGCCGCCGCGGGGTGGGGGTGGGCGTGGCGCGAGGCGGGCGAGGGGCGGCGGGGGGTGCGGCCCCCTCCGCCCGCCGCCGGACACCGCTTGTTAAACTACGGAGACGATCTGCTGCGAGTCGGGGGCGAGACACCGCCCGAGGCACACTTCCTATACAGGTAACTTTAACCCGCGGCTTTGCTCGCGTTCTGTAAGTTTCTTAAAGCAGGTTCCCACTTTATGTTATGATACAAGTGATGTTGGTGATTACCGCTGAGGCGCCATTGAGACCCGAACCGTAGGGGGGCGGTCTTAAGAGAACCGAGGACAGTATTATACGACGTTTTTCAACACACTTGAGTGAGCTTCGAGAGCTGGTGACAAATTTTGGGTAGGTATTTAAGGTAAGAAAGTGTTCAAGTATTCGTCACTGATTCGCGGGCGTCTGTAGCAACGCAGGATGCGTGTGCGTCCCGTCGCGGTCGGGCGCGGACTGAGCGCGCGAGGCGGCCGCCGCGGGCACACTTTCTGTACAGGTTAGATTAAAATTGTAAGAAAATGTTCCGTACTCCCCCATATTTTCTATAATTTTTAATTTACAAAATTAGACTTTCATTGAGACATTGTGTAGTGTGTATTGTCCTGACAGTAATTATTACATTTTTAATTTTCAGATATAACACGTCCGATAAGAAATGGTCGCCGATAGAAACGTCGGTCGCTCCCGTGCCTCGGTTCGCTCACTCCGCCGTGTTATACAAACACGAGCTCATTGTATACGGCGGCGTGGTCGCGCATCTAGACCCCGAGCGAGGGTGAGTGCAAGCAACATTCAACCTTATTACAGTAGCAGTTAGGTCGCATATAGATTAGATCGATAGAAACGTTGGTCGGTCGCTCCCGTGCCTCGGTTCGCTCACTCCGCCGTGTTATACAAACACGAGCTCATTGTATACGGCGGCGTGGTCGCGCATCTAGACCCCGAGCGAGGGTGAGTGCAAGCAACATTCAACCTTATTACAGTAGCAGTTAGGTCGCATATAGATTAGATCGATAGAAACGTTGGTCGGTCGCTCCCGTGCCTCGGTTCGCTCACTCCGCCGTGTTATACAAACACGAGCTCATTGTATACGGCGGCGTGGTCGCGCATCTAGACCCCGAGCGAGGGTGAGTGCAAGCAACATTCAACCTTATTACAGTAGCAGTTAGGTCGCATATAGATTAGATCGATAGAGACGTCGGTCGCTCCCGTGCCTCGGTTCGCTCACTCCGCTGTGTTATACAAACACGAGCTCATTGTATACGGCGGCGTGGTCGCGCATCTAGACCCCGAGCGAGGGTGAGTGCAAGCAACATTCAACCTTATTACAGTAGCAGTTAGGTCGCATATATATTAGATCGATAGAAACGTTGGTCGGTCGCTCCCGTGCCTCGGTTCGCTCACTCCGCTGTGTTATACAAACACGAGCTCATTGTATACGGCGGCGTGGTCGCGCATCTAGACCCCGAGCGAGGGTGAGTGCAAGCAACATTCAACCTTATTACAGTAGCTGTTAGGTCGCATATAGATTAGATCGATAGAAACTTCGGTCGCTCCCGTGCCTCGGTTCGCTCACTCCGCTGTGTTATACAAACACGAGCTTATTGTATACGGCGGCGTGGTCGCGCATCTAGACCCCGAGCGAGGGTGAGTGCAAGCAACATTCAACCTTATTACAGTAGCTGTTAGGTCGCATATAGATTAGATCGATAGAGACGTCGGTCGCTCCCGTGCCTCGGTTCGCTCACTCCGCCGTGTTATACAAACACGAGCTCATTGTATACGGCGGCGTGGTCGCGCATCTAGACCCCGAGCGAGGGTGAGTGCAATCAACATTCAACCTTATTCTTTAACTTATTAGATTGATTTTAAATATAGATTGAAAAGGGAACGACGTTCGAATGAATTTGTGCCTTATTGCTTAATCCGTTAGTTTGTATTTAAATAGTGAACGTGTTTTTTTTTCAATTAAAAGGCAAATAGCGGAAACACCTCAACTTAACTATGTAAATACGTAAATACACACACAGACGCACACTTTTGGACAATTTTTTTAATTGTTTGATCGTTTCGACAGCGGCGGTCTGGCGGGTCTGGAGGGGCGCGGGGGGGAGGTGACGAACGAGCTGTGGCGCGTGCGGCTCGACGCAGACGTGCCGGTGTGGAGGAACGAGACGCCCGTCGCGTGCTCCCCGCACCGACCGGCGCCGCTCAAACACTGCGGTAATACACCATCATCAACAGCCCACTCAACGTTCCCACTGCTGGGACTCGGGGCCTTCTCTCGCAAGGAGAGAGTTAAGGCCATAATCCACCACGCCGGCCTAGTGCGGGTTGGTGGATGACACAGACGAAAGATTCTAGGTACATGTCGGTTTCCTCACGATGTTTTTCCTTCACCGTTTTAAGTTAGCGGCATTACGCACTTCGAAAAGACAGTGGTGCGTGTGGGGTTTGAACCCGGGGTGGGTCTCCGGATCGGCAGTCGCCGTTCTCCCGACTAGACCAGCCGTAAGTTACTAGACCAGCCGTAACTTAAACACTGCGGTAATACCATAGAAAAACTAAAAACTACCAGTAGGACGACGCCTTTGAACTTGCGATAAATACCGATAACGCAGTGACGCGGTAGAGCTCTGTCAAACAAAAATGCTTATTCATTCACATTTAATATTTTTATTCATTTATTAAATATCAGCGACATTATTGGAAATATTTATTAATGTAAACAATTCTTTATTATTATTAATAATTTAATATATATTTAATAATTTATTATAAATAATGAAATAAAATTGTACGTGTGAAAAAAAATACATGCGTCAAACGTCGAAAAATTCGAAAATCGACAACTCTGCGGTTGCTTTTTTGACGGGATTTTTTGGGCAGATATTTCTATAAATGTATGTCTTTATAGTATTTCCTTGATATTGATATTGTTTTATGCTAAAACAAAATATAAATTTAGGTTAAAGTACATTAAGTACCACAATAAAATGGTAATATTATTAAAAAAAACTTAAAAAGGCTTCAAACTTTAAAATAAACAAAAGCAACAATACACGCTGTCCAATGTAGTTTTTTGTTTATTCGTGTTCGTAATAACGTTTATTATGAATTTAGAACATAAATCACTTTGTATTCTGTGAAATTTATGACGTAGTAGATCTTAAACCTCTTAACATCCCAATAACATTGTGGCGACTAGCTGGGGAGTCGCTTAGGTAATCAGTTAGGCACGAACTCCCGACGGCTAGCCACCGTTGAATAGAAGGTCGCGAAGTGCAGAGGGTGTAAAAATTAAATGCGAAATATAAAATTTGGAAAATATATGTTAGACAAAATAATAATTAACAGAACACGAATAACAGAAATAAACTATGAGATTAGTATTAACAGAAATAAGGAATTAATTTAGAAATATTAATATAGTGGCGAGAAGCGCAAGACGTCAGAGAGTTTTTGACTGTCGCGAGCTCCTCGCATGCGCGGCCTGTATGTCACCTGCGAATCCAATGGAGAAAAGAGGCGCTACACGCTATAGACGATAGCGGTTTTAATCAATATAAAAAGTTGTTCTTTTATGATTTGGATTCGCACGGGTGACATACCAGCATGTACGCCACATATTCCCCCCGACCAGACCGTGACTACGGTCGATAAAAGTCAGTAAACCGCACTCTTCTGCCGCTTCGGGTCCTCATCTCCACGGTTGGTGGTGATGTTACCGGAACTGGGGTCGGTCTGGCTTCTTCAGCAGGTGTAGGGGTAGAAGATGTAGAAGATGTAGGTGCATCTTTTGCCATGTATGCTGGTTTCAACCTGTCGACACTGACGTTTGTCATCTTGCCTTTAACGTCTAAGGTGAAGTACTTGGGCTGCCTTTCGATGACAAGATAAGGTCCAGCATATGGTGATTCTAGAGAACCACGTACATGATCTTGCCGCAGGAACACATGTGATGAACTTTGTAGGTCACGTGGAATGTAGAATGGAGATGAAGTATGCCAAGAGGTAGGACGAGGCGTCATCTTTTGAATATGAGTTCGGAGACGGGTCGCGTACTGAGTGATGTCATCAGAGGTAGGGTCGTCTCTCGGAGATAGGAATTGTCCAGGTAAGAAGAGAGGCTCACCGTAGACCAGTTCAGCGGCTGAAGTCTGAAGATCTTCCTTCCAGGCGCTGCGCATACCAAGGAGCACCAGTGGGAGGACTTCAGTCCATTGTGAGGTAGAGTGACACATAATAGCGGCTTTGAGTTGCCGATGCATTCGTTCGACGATACCATTCGCAGCAGGATGGTAAGCGGTAGTGCGGAAGTGATGCGCACCAACCAATGCAGCGAGAGACTTGAAGAGTTGACTCTCGAACTGGCGACCGCGGTCCGTTGTCACACGAGCAGGGCATCCAAATCTGGAAATCCAGCAGGATACAAGAGCAGCAGCACAAGACTCTGCTGTAATTGTTTTAAGCGGGACCGCCTCAGGCCATCGAGTATATCGGTCGATGACGGTAAGGCAGTACCTGAAATCAGAAGACAGGGGTAATGGTCCTATGATGTCGATATGGATGTGAGAGAACCTCGAGGATGGAGTATGAAATGAAGAAAGTGGAGATTTAGTATGACGGGTAACTTTAGATTGTTGGCATCGTATGCATTGCCTAGACCACTCTCTACAATCTTTTCGAATCCCTGGCCAAACAAATCTCTGTGTCACCAGTCGCACAGTAGCTGTACACCCAGGATGGTGAAGTCCATGAAGCATGTCAAAAACTTGTTTACGCAGCTGTGGCGTGACGAAAGGGCGAGGCTGACCACTAGACGTGTCGCAGAAGATAGGTACATTACTGTCAATAGATGGTATCTTCTGGAGCTTCAAACTTGAGCCATTTTTAAGCAAGTTCTTAAGTTCTTCATCTGCGTCCTGGAATCGAGCGAGAGCTTGGTAGTCGATACAGTTTGTGATCTCTTCTACACGAGACAGAGCGTCTGCCACAACATTCTTCTTCCCAGATATGAATCGAAGATCTGTCGTAAACTGGGAAATGAAATCAAGCTGGCGAAATTGTCGGGGAGAGCATTGTTCTTTGCAACGCGAAAAAGCGAAGGTCAGAGGCTTGTGGTCGGTGAAGATAGCGAAAGTTCTGGCTTCGACCATGTGCCTGAAATATTTGATAGACTCGTACACCGCGAGTAGTTCTCTGTCGTATGGACTGTATTTGGACTGTGTGCTGGAGATCTTATGCGAATAAAAAGCTAGTGGTTGCCAGTTTGCACCTACTCGTTGTTGCAGCACAGCACCTATAGAAGTGTCTGATGCATCTGTGACAATTGCGAGTTCAGCCGAAGCATTCGGATGAGCCAACAGGGTTGCCTGGGAAAGAGAAGTCTTGCACTCTTCAAATGCGCGCATCAGTTCTGGAGTCATGTCCACAGGGTGAGTATTTTTAACCTTCGGGCCAGATAAGACAGCGTTCAGCGGCGCTTGAAGTTTAGCGGCATTGGGGATGAAACGACGGTAAAAGTTAATCATCCCAAGAAAGCGACGAAGTTCTTTGACGTTCTTTGGAACAGCGTAGTTCTGGATCGCTTGAACTTTGGTGTCCAGTGGTCGTGTGCCAGCAGCAGAGACGCGATATCCTATCCTATCCTATCGATAAGAAGTCTACTTCAGACTTCCCTAGAACACACTTGGAAGTGTTAATCAGCACACCATACTGCTTGAGGCGATCGAATAGCTGACGAAGATGTCTCATATGATCTTCCATTGAAGAAGAAAAACAGAGTATGTCATCTATGTACCCGTAGCAGAAGTCAAGGCCTAGTAGGACTTCATCGATGAACCTTTGGATAGTTTGAGCAGCATTTCTAAGTCCAAAAGTCATATACTCAAATTCGAACAATCCAAAAGGAGTTGTCAAAGCAGTCTTGGGCACGTCCTCTGGATTTACGCGCAATTGGTTGTAGGCCTTAACCAGGTCGATCGTTGAGAAGATGGAGCAGCCTGAGAGCTGGTGGGAGAAGTCCTGAATATGGCGAACTGGATACCGGTCAGGAATAGTGCGTGCGTTGAGAGCGCGGTAGTCACCGCAAGGTCTCCATCCGTCATCTTTCTTCTTCACCAGGTGCAAAGCAGAAGACCACGGGCTTTTAGAGCGTCGAGCTACACCACTTGACATCATGTCCTCAAACTCTTTTTTTGCAGCTTTAAGTCGAGACGGATCCAAACGTCGAGGTTTGCAAGAAACGGGTGGACCAGGAGTAGTTTTGATGTAGTGTAGCGTATTATGCTTGGGAGAAGAAGGTACGCCTGCAGGTCTAGTAATCTCTGGAAACTCCTTCAGTAGAGAGTGAAATTCCGATTCGCCTGTTACAGCCTTGATTGAAGCTGAGTCATCAGATGATCCAGAATAGAGAGCATTGACTGAGAGCGAAGTGACGGTATCAACAAGTCGTTGATTCCTACAGTCAACAAGAAGAGCATAGAAGCTGAGGAAATCTATTCCTATGATAGGCCTGGAAACATCCGCGATGGTGAAACTCCAGGTAAACGCACGTCGAAGTCCTAAGTTTAGATGCAGCTGTGTAGTTCCGTAAGTGTGAATGACCGTGTTGTTGGCAGCTGTCAATGTGTACTTCGACTGAGAACAGGGCGTCTTTACTGCTGACCGTGGGAAGACACACAAGTCTGAACCAGTGTCCACGAGGAACTGCATCTTGGAATCACGATCAAAGACGAATAAACGGCCTGTTTGAGTAGTGCGGCAGTCGTTGGCCGCTATGTGCGACTGCCTTGAGCGTTTCCCGCCGACGTCTTAAAAGTGCAAGGCTTACTACATTTCCTCGCCTGGACTCCATAATTGAAGTGATAAAAACAGTGAGGATGGTCTGGAGGAGGTTGACGTAAGCGTGAGCGTGATTGTGAGCGTGAACAATTGTCTCGTCTCCTCTGGTTCTGCGAGCATGATCGTCCACCGCTGTACCTCTCCTGCGTTAGCATCGCCAACTGCTTAGTGAGCTCACACACTTGCCGAGTCAAATCATCATATGATGAAGATGAAGGTTCAGCCCTGGAAGTACTAGCCACCTGAGGCATAGATGGAGCTATCTCGTACACTTTGTCGGCTAGATCTGATAATTTGTCTAAGTCGAGGTCCACTTGTGAGGCTAATACCGTCTGGATGTTGGCAGGCAGTCGGCTGGACCAGATGGTCTTTAGAAAGTCCTTGGGTACAGTTGGACCAGCAAGGCTCTCCAGGTGACGTAGAAATTGTGAGGGCTTCCGGTCTCCGAGCTCCTCGTACATTAACAGTTGCTTGACGCGCTTCTCTTGTGATGCCGAAAGACGCTTAATCAGTTCAGTTTTTAATTTTAAATATTTGTCTGTGACAGGAGGGTTAGTGATGATGTCTTTGACTTCTGCAGCGTAATGATGATCTAGCTGAGAAACGATATAGTAAAATTTTGTGTCATCAGCTGTCACTTTGGACAAATTAAATTGCGATTCTAGTTGGGCGAACCACAAAGCCGGTTCTTCTGGCCAAAAAGGTGGGACTCTGACCCCAACACGCAGTATTTCTGGGCTTGCGAAGGGCTGGGCGTCGTGAAATTCGCTCTTGGAAGTCATTTTTAGTTTTTATAAGAAAAACAAAATCAAATCGCTCACCGCTCAAATCTTGGACCAAACGTCAATTTTTCAATCGAAAAATCCAGAACTTGATCTGCACTTGAATATTTTTGTCCAAACTTCGGGGTCACCAATGTGGCGACTAGCTGGGGAGTCGCTTAGGTAATCAGTTAGGCACGAACTCCCGACGGCTAGCCACCGTTGAATAGAAGGTCGCGAAGTGCAGAGGGTGTAAAAATTAAATGCGAAATATAAAATTTGGAAAATATATGTTAGACAAAATAATAATTAACAGAACACGAATAACAGAAATAAACTATGAGATTAGTATTAACAGAAATAAGGAATTAATTTAGAAATATTAATATAGTGGCGAGAAGCGCAAGACGTCAGAGAGTTTTTGACTGTCGCGAGCTCCTCGCATGCGCGGCCTGTATGTCACCTGCGAATCCAATGGAGAAAAGAGGCGCTACACGCTATAGACGATAGCGGTTTTAATCAATATAAAAAGTTGTTCTTTTATGATTTGGATTCGCACGGGTGACATACCAGCATGTACGCCACAACATGTATGCTCATGTGTTAAAATTGTTATTTTACATTTGAAGCACACTATTTATGCAAAAAAATAAAATACGTGCAACGTAATTACTGTTTGATACTGAAATCCTAGTTTGTAAGATTTCACTTCTATCGGCAACCCCTATGACTGTAATATTTTTTTCTCAAAAATTTTGTTAGATTTTGATCTTTATTGTGTGTAACATAAAGTCTATTTTGGTCCAACAGGTGGTCTCCACGTCTCGGGCCACACGGCTGTGATTGCGTACTTGGGCCCTCTGAAGAAACCCGTTATGTTATCGTTTTTTGGACACTCCCCGCACTACGGGTATCTACATATTGTACAGGTAAAGTTAATTAAAATTACATTTATTTTATACAAAGCATTTTCAATGAAATTTTCTATACGTAAATTAGTATGTAAAGGAAAAACTGTGTACCCCTTTCTACGAAAACTGCGCGAAAGAAAGAGTATGAAACATTTACACAATACATAAACACTTAGTTATAGTTATTTAGAAAAGCAGTGGAGAATGCATTTTAATGTATGCATAAAAATATATTAAATCAATTAAAAAAACAGTACACACACTACCATGTCTTTGACATACACGCGTACATACGTACTCTTTCGTGTATTGTCTAAGTGGTGACAAAAAAATAATTAGTCCATCAGTTACCTATGTAGATTATAAAAAATATTGTACACATATTTTGTCTTTTGTTTCACAAACAAAAAATTACGAAGATTAAAAGTTTCGTGTGACGTCACTTCATTGTACGATTTTTTCCGAAGACTTGAACCCTTCACTCCAGAAGTTTGAAGATCTTTTTTTCTTAATATAGAGTGACGAGACTTGCAAGACATGTGCCTGATGGTATGCAACATGCCTGCCACATAACAGCACTGTGACACGCAGCTATTGGAACGTGATCTAAGTACAGATAGCGCGCGAGTTTAATGCAGAGCTTAGGAATGCAGTAGTGCTGTGACCGCGACAGTGACAACACTACACTGGCGACAGTGACAGCACTAAACTGCAGGCGCGTGAGGTGGGGCGTGCGGATAGCGGGGGGAGATGCTCCCGCTCTTTACCTCAGACCCCGACTGCATTCAACTCGCGCGCTATCTGTATATGTTTATCGATTTTTAATGTTTTTTTGTTTTCAGGAGTACTACATAGAGGAGGGTACGTGGGGCTACGCCGCGACGCGGGGGTGGGGCGCGCGCGCGGGGTTCGGCCACAGCGCCGTGTGGGACGAACTCACGCGCAAGGTCATCGTGCACGGCGGCCTCGTGTCCGAGAGCGAGGCCACGCAGGTGAGGCCAAACGTATTACTGGAGTTATTTAGAAAAAATAATAACAAAAAAAAACAAAAAAAAAAACATGGTGGTCGAACTGATAACCTCCTTTTTGGAAGTCGTAACGAATTTCATTTAATTCTGTCACGTGAAATCTAGAGCCGTGTTTTTTTTTCGAACTAAGAAAAACAAAAGACGCGGGAAATTTAAATTGGGAATAAAGTCTTGTTATGAAACCAAAGAGTTGTCTATACATTCGCTCATTAGTCACAGTGTGTGGGACGAGCTGACGTGCACGGCGGCCTCGTGTCCGAGAGCGAAGCCACGCAGGTGAGGGGAGGTGGGGGGTACGGCACAGTCTATTAAATCATACAGTCGTTCGACGACGCTGTCTAGACGGGGCAATCATGCGGGACGTGAGGGGTGAGACGCGGGAAGCCGGCTCCGGCATTGCCTACAATACAATGTTAGTATTGCAGGAGCGCGGCTCAGGGCTGACTCCTTCCGTATGTTTTAATTTTATTTTAGTGCCACGTTTTAAATATTGCGTTGACATTATCGGCTTTTCTCTCAAGGCGATGAACTACTGGTAGTAATTATATATACTGTGGTCACGGTGAGACGAACTCCAAGGGGCGGCATCGTGTCAGGTAGTGTCTTTAGTGAAAACTTCTTTTGGGTGCACCAAACACAGATTTTTCGTAGTCCGTGAATGAAGCACATCGTCACGATCGGAAATGAAAAAAAAAAAACTCGGACTCGGGACTGCGAGTGTGTGCCAGAGCGAGAATGATCCTGATGACTGTCTACTGTCACTGTCATTTTTAATTTAATCTTGGCCAGGGATACCAGTCTTTCAGCCGCATCTGTTACTGTCGTGTCGCTGTGTACACCTACTAAATTAAAATGTTGTTCGATTTTGTTTTTTATTGTATGTATCATAACGTGTATTATGGTCGAACAGGTGGTCTTTGACATCCAATTTTTTTAAAAATATGTAACATTCAAACGTTGTAATAATTCAGTGTTGTAATATACTACAGGCGCCGTCAGCAGCTTTGTATGAATACGACGTGGAAAAGCGAATATGGCGCCCCCTACCGTCCGCGCCCATACCAAGATATCTCCATACTGCGACGTTTGTTTCGCCTGGTGAGTTATATTTCTACATTAGCATTTTCTATAGTTTTTTAACATTAATTCTAAAATATTAGTTTGCAATAAAAGTTTAAATTGCTACTTATATATAGAGTGACGAGACGAGCAGGACATGTGCCTGATGGTAAGCAACATGCCTGCCACATAACAGCACAGTGACACGCAGCTATTGGAACATTAAGAGTCCAAATCATTACCTAGCACTGCACTGTGCTCGTCACCCAGAGATCTAAGTTGTTATATCTCTACTACCTGTAATTTCTCTGCAAACATTGCCCTTCGAACCGGAACACAGTAATGTTTGCATATTACTGCTTGGCGGTAGAATAACTGGCAAAGGTGTGGTACATCCCCAGGCGGACTCTGCCAAGAGTCCTATCACTACAAATTATATTTTATTCATTGAGATATTTCATGTTCCATTTTATTCCAAGGCAAGCTGAAAACTTGTCAGATAAATCACCTATAATACCCCAGCACAGAGGTGTAGACTTGGCTGGTGAGCAGCAGGGCAAAATGTGTCCATACATTGTGTGTTTTATTATTTTATTCAATCAGTATATTTGAGGCAATATGCAATATTTGTATGTTGTAGTGTAAAGTATAAAGAATTAAAAAAAAATATTGAGCCCGACGATTTTAGTAGGGGTTTTAACTTGCCAGACCCGTGCAGTTAATGTTTTGCAAAACATATAAATAAATTATGATTTGTAAATTTTCAAATTAAAATAGGAACTCTCATAAATGTATACCAATATCGATTTTTGTTTTACTTTGGTGGGACTTTCTACTAAGCTAGATATCCTATCTACAAAAATAATCTGTACTCAATTTAGTATTCACAGAACATTATATCATAATAAACTATTATAGGTTTAAACATGACCACCATCTGTCCTGATGTTAAGCGACGATGCGGTCTACGATGGAGCGTGCTTACTTAGAAGTAAACGATACGTTCTCGATTTGAAAAGACCTTAATTAGTATTGGAAACCATCAGAAAAACCCCACTCAGGCTAAGTTTCGTTTAGACGTTCTTATAACAAAAGTAGAGGCAAATCTCTTCCATTTACTCAGTTAACCATGAAACGACGTCGCCTTTTCCGAATTACGAACAGTCCGATAGAAAAATGGTCAAGGTGGTATTAGATCGTGCAGCTCAGTTGCACACTATCCGAAGTGTATCCGATGCGAATGATGGTTTTGTTTGCAGGTGTGATGTTGGTGTTCGGCGGTAACGCACACAACGATAGCGCGGCCGCTCACGTTTCGACTGCCGGTTCGAGGTGCTATTCCAGTGCGGGATTCATCTATGACGTCAGGTATGACGTGAAATAACCATTATGACTAAAAACAACTAATCAGACCGTCAGTTAGACTAGTTTAAAATATTGTACGAGTTTTTTTTCTTATGTTTCACAAACAAAAAATTACGAAGATACAGTGCTTAGAAGTTTCGGGTGACGTCACTTTATTGTACGATGTTTACGAAGACGTGACATCACAACCCCCCCACTCCGGAAGTTTGATAAGACAAAAAATACGTGTCGCATAGTTACCATAATAATCCACCTGACGGACTGATCAGAATGGTATATTTTTGATCCAGTCATCATCTCAATTTTAGCCAATTTGAGCACTTTTTTGGGTGAACAAATTAACGAGTAAATCATGAAACTCGTGTCATCGTCACTTAACGCTTTCCGCAATCTAACTTAAAACGTTGAAGGAAAACATAGTGAGGAAACCGACAGGTACCTATAATCTTTCGAAGTCATGTGTCATCCACCAACCCGCACTGGGCCAGTGCGATGGATTATGACCTTAACTCTCTCCTTGCGAGAGAAGGCCCCGAGTCCCAGCAGTGGGAACATTTAGTGGGCTGTTTGTGTGTATTCTGTATTGTAAATATATTGTGAATGTGTTCGTGTATAGGTGCGCTCAGTGGGTGGAGACGTTTCCACCGGCGGGCGCGGCGCGCGCGGCGCACGCGTCGGCCAGAATAACGCTCGACGGGAAAAACGCTGCCATCATACACGGAGGGTAAGACGATGTTATATCCATTTTTTTTTTACAGAATATATCTAGTAATTTGTATTTGTAGTTTTAAGTGATAGGACTCTTTGCAAATTCTGCCGGGGGAAGTACCACACCTTTGCCAGTTATTATATCGCCAAGTAATGGGTAAACATTAATGTTTTCCGGTTTGAAAGGCAATGTTTCCAGAGAAATTACAGGGGTTAGAGATAAAACATTTTGTATCTCTGGGTGACGAGCACAGTGAAGTGCTAACTAGTGTTTTGGACTCTTCATATTCCAATATCTGCGTTTCACTGTGCTGTTATGTGGCATCAGGCACATGTCCTACTTGTATTGTCACTCTTATTATAAAAAAAATGCTATACTAACTGTGACAAGGTGGTATTATATTAGTAGCACTCTCTCAATACTTAATAATTTTATTTCCTAACATTATACGGTATATATTATTATGGTACATTTTTTGGTTTTATTTATAATTAATGCAATAGTTTTCCGTGATGACTCTGATTGGGTTTGCAATAAGGGTGATTATGGGTCACCAATATGTCTCCATAGTCCGATGAATAGCCGATAAGTTAGCAATTTTGTGGTGATATTTAAAACTTTGTTATCTATGTTTAGTTTCGACGGCCGTCTCCGCGCGGACGCCCTGCTGTTCTCTGTTGGCGACAAATGCGTCGTCCACACGAGCGAAGAGACGTGCGTCGGGAGCACGCGCCGAGCCGCGCGCGCCTGCGTGTGGAAACGGCACCTTAGGATATGCGTACCGGTCAGTTTAATCACATAAAGACAACACTACCGTCAGGATGACACTTTTTAACTTGCGATAAATGCCACATATGTGTGTGCTGTGGCAAATAAATCCCTATTTAATAAATATATAGTTTTGTTAATTAGATGGAAATTTTGTTAGTTATTTGTATAAATTGAAATGATTTTATTCATTCATTATCGTACAGCTGTATAATTTATTAGACACGTATTTTTTGTTTTATCAAATAATAAAAAACCGACAAAAAAATAGATCATCAAACTTCCAGAGTGGGAGGTCGTGGCGTCACTTGTGGATAAAAATCGTAGGTACCTACAAGTGACGTCACGCGAAACTTCTAAGCACTGTATCTTCGCCATTGTTTGTTTGTGAAACAAAAGAAAAAATACGTGTATAATATTTTTTTGCAATCTAGCTGACGGACTAATTAGTTTTTTTTTTTTAGGATTGTAGCCTGTTGTTGTGTAATACTAAATCTATGACGAGAAAATAGTTTTGATAAATTATACGTACTTGACCATGTAAAAAGGTAAATATCAGTACAAATACAAATACAAATACAAAAATCTTTATTGCTGTTTGTAGGTAAGATAAGATAATACAAAACATTTTAAAAGTTGCCCCATACAAACTGGCCTCTGCGAGAGGCATGCAATATGTCTGGCAAGACAATTTGTTAATTTTTAAATAAAAACAAAAAGAAAAATTTTAATAATAGTCAGCTGATTAAAGTCTTCTTCTTCCTCATCTTCTATTAATTTCTGGTTTTTATTTATGTCATCTGATTCTTCATCTTCGATTCATTTCTGGCTTCTATTTGGTGATATATATTTGTGTGAGATAAATGTTTGGTGAGCACAATTTCGCCAACGTCTTGTGTGTTAATAATTATTATTTTTGTCGCAGTTAGAAGAAGTCGGTTGGGAGGAGTCCTTCGACGGAACGGTGACCGCCTGTGCAGTTGAAAGAGAGGGTAAGTGTCAAAAACAACACAAATATGTACTACTTAGAGTGAGTGGCTTAATTTTGTTATAGTATAGTTTTATAGGATATACTAGCTGAACCGTGCTCGCGTTGCACCGCCATCTATCGAAAATTGGTCGTATAAATTTAAATTTTGATCAAATTCGGTTACCTTAGGCTCTAATGACGCAACCTTTAAAAGATAAACACATGCTGTCACGCAACGAAAGCTCACAAAAAGCAATATTTTTGCCGTTTTTGTTAAGTACATTTTTCATTCATGCTCCGCTCCTGTTGATAGTAGCGTAATGTTAAATAGCCTTCTTCGATAAATGGACTATAACTAAACTAACTATTAGGACCAGTAGTTCCCGAGATCCTTGCGTTCAAACAAACAAACTCTTCAGGTTTATAATGTTAGTATAGATAGTATGGAGCAGCGTTTCTCAATCTTTTTTGGTGACGGAACCCTTTTGGATAACAATATACTTTATAGAACCCTACAATACAAAAATATTTTTATAGGTGCATTCTTTGTTAATACTTAATCATAATAAAAGTGCCTATTATGTAATAGTTACTAATTAGGTACTTAGTTACATAATAAGTAC
The DNA here is from genome assembly GCA_963693475.1 of Ectropis crepuscularia. Taxonomy (NCBI): domain Eukaryota; kingdom Metazoa; phylum Arthropoda; class Insecta; order Lepidoptera; family Geometridae; genus Ectropis; species Ectropis crepuscularia. Next base: position 5,546,933 of record OY856361.1, read on the forward strand.
TCATATAATAATAATATAGAAGAGAGAGGTGCTTTGATTTTTATTTCTAAATTATTGCGAATCCCTCACATGGAACCCATTTCTGGGTATCACGGAATCATAGGGTTCCGCAGAACACACTTAAAGTATCGCTAGTATAGAGTGACAAGACGAGCAGGACATGTGCCTAATGGTAAGCAACACACCCGCCCATAACAGCACAGTGACACCGCGATTCGCATCCGCGCGATTTGCATCGCGCATTCCTGCGATATTACGTCATACTTGTTGACACCATTTTAGTCAGCTCTGAGACAAAAGAAGAGAAAGACGCTCTTCAAATGAAGATAATATGCTCATTCTAAAATAATCAAAAACATTATCTGCTTTTATTCTCAACCCATAATACTTGCAAGTAAAATAGTTCCCATCAGCATTCATAATCGTAATAAATGGATGAACCCAAAATCTTCTTTTTCTTTAATTTTTAATATTTTTGCGATCCATGTTACGCTTCCGAAAAACACGTCCAACGCGGCTGACTACCGTTGAAGGTATGGTTACCCTAACCAAAGTTTTGCCGCATGAATTCGCATCGCAGCAATTCGCATCGCAAGTTCCTGCGATCACAGTTTTGTGTGGGGGAGCCCTTAGTGTTTGTTGTTTTCAATGAATTGGTCAATTGGTTCATTAGTAAAAAAATACGCCAATTTGTACAGTTTTTAAATAAACTAAATGTATAATAAGAAATGCGGCCCAAAGTCACTTTTCGCTGATGAAGTTGCGGGGTTTTATTAGATGAAGGTCCGGCTTCGCACCGGCGGGCGAACACGATATTTTTTGTATCGAAATTTTTTAAGAACAAAGCAAGTCAACCAATTAAAAATACTTATTTATCTCACCTGTGAGCAATAGTAATAAAAAAAAGTCTCAAGAATGTCATGACATGTCTGATTGCGGTGAAATTAGAGCCACTTTATAAGCAAGTGTTTTTGACGTGACAACGTCTTATAAATTGGTTTGCCGGGTGACACTTCAAGAAACTGCGTTACGCTCCGCTCACGTTATGCGCTCACGATGAGAGCGAGTGAGAGGGACGCGTGCCTTTCACTTTTTATGTCTGTCTCTCTCGCTCTTAGGCGGGCTAACCATGCCCGAGTCGCCGATTCGCTTTTACCACTCAAAGTCGTTGTCACGTAAAACTTTCGCCCGTATACCGACTTTACAGGCAACCAATTTTTTTTGTTTTGTTTTATAGCATAGAGTGACGAGACGAGCAGGTCATGTGCCTGATGGTAAGCAACATGCCTGCCACATAACAGCACAGTAACACGCAGCTATTGGAACATGATAGTCCAAATCATTACCTAGCACTGCACTGCGCTCGTCACCCAGAGATCTAAGATATTATGTCTCTAAGCCCCGTAATTTCTCTGGAATCATTGCCCTTCAAACCGGAACACAGTAATGTTTGCACATTACTGCTTGGCGGTAGAATATTTGGCAAAGGTGTGGTACTTCCCCAGGCGGACTCTGCTAAGAGTCCTACCACTACTATCTTCTTATATATAAAATTCTCGTGTCACAGTGTTTGTTTCCTTACTCCTCCGAAACGGCTTTACTGATTTTAACCAAATTTTATATGCATATTCAGTAGGTCTGAGAATCGGCTACTAGCTATTTTTCATACCCCTAAGTGACAAGGGTTGGTCACCCCATAATTTTTTCTTTTAATTTTCGGACAACATTTTTTGTTTTTTTATTTTTATAATGTGGCGTTAAAAAATACATACAACCCTAAATTTTTTACCCTTCACCAACCCCTATTTTTTAATAGCCATTTAAGTAATTTAATCATTTTTCATCCCGCTCGATAACTGATCGATTATTATCGTTTATCACTAGAAATTACCTAGAAATGATTTATATGGCATAACAACGTTTGCCGAGTCAGCTAGTAGTGTTATAAATAAATGTGTTTGTGTAGATAAACAGTTCTGCGGCACGGCGGAGTCTTGCGACGCGTGCACGGCGGCCGGGTGCGTGTGGTGCGGCGCTTGCTACGCCTCGCCGCACGCTTGCACCAAACATCGGGTCAGTATATCTTATACCTTTAAACGAGCAATTCTTGTACCTATATAAATATGTATATATATATAGAATCTGAATCTTGGAAACGGCTCGACGGATTTTCATGAAATTATGTATGCAGGGGATTTCGGCGACGATAAATCGATCTAACTAGGTCTTATTTAAAAAAACGCATATTATGCGCGTTTTTAGACAATGAAAAACTGTCACGTTAGACATTAGAATGTGAAGGTAAATTTCGCCGCGTGATGTGACAGCATAATTAGCTCAGACGGGAAGTCGGGCGCTCATAGCGGTCACGAATTACTAGCTCCGGGTTCGAATCCAGACGGGTTCTCTTTTTTTTTCAATTTGTTTTTTTTTAAGAAAATCTATTTCTTGTAGTCTTTTATCTGTAGGTATCTAAGTATATTTAGTATTTAAATCGAGCAAAGCTCGGTCACCCAGGTACTACATATTATGTCACAATTTATGATGTTAAAACTTCACTATATAAATACCTGCTGGTTGCCTGGAAGAGATTGCTCTAAGCAATAAAGCTGCCATTTGTGGTGCTAGTTCGTAAGTGTTTTACTGTAATATTTCTGTTTTTGTGTCACAATAAAGAGTTATCTATCTATCTATAATAAATATTTTGATTGGCCTCGTGGCTTAGTTGGTAGTAGCTCTGCCTGCGAAGCCGAGGGTCGTGGGTTCGATACCCCACTCAGTGCAAATATTTGTGTGATGAATTCAAATGTTTGTACTGCGTCTGGGTGTTTCTATGTGTAATAAGTATGTATTTACAACTATATAAGTATTATATCAGCTATATAGCCGCCATAGCACAGGCTTTGCTTAGTTTGGGGGTCAGATGGTGTTGTGTGTGGATTGTCCACCAATATTTATATTTATTTATTTTATATAAATCATTAGAGTTCACTCTTTCCAACGATAACATAATTCCGTACGCCTGAAGTTTGGTACAGCTGTTGATTTATATCGATAGCTCAGGGCACATCAAATGGTTTATATAGATCAGGGGTCGTCAACGCGCGGGCCGCATGCGACCTGCCTCCGTGCGGCCCGCGAGGGTGTTAAATAACATTTTTTTTGTATAATTTATTCCCGGCTCACATAACATATCCTATAGATTTTACAAATTGCAAATATGAATTTATACAGCTACCTATCCGACCTCTGATATGTTTGTGTGTATTCTGTCCAGCCAATGGCGGAGAAGATAGAGGAGTGCGGCGCATCGCCGGAGACCAGCCGCGAGCTGTGCGGCCGGTACCACTCCTGCGCAGCCTGCCACGCGCACCAACACGCGCACCACGCACACGTGAGACATCTATACTAATATTATAAAACTGAAGAGTTTCTACGTTTGTTTTTTTTGAAGTGAAACTTCTTTAGAATCGATGTGATTTCAAACCGGATGCAACGGAAAAAACGACAGGTAAGAGACACAAATACAAAAATGTGCAGGATAGAATGAGACAGAAATATACATACTATTTTGTCTCATACTGCAAGTAAGCGTCATTTTCGACACATCGCTCAAACGGCGTTTGGCGCAATTGTTACGCTCTCGGCTTAACGATTGTTGAGTGCCGGGTTCGAACCTTACCAAGGCTTATATTAGGATTTTTGTTTTGCACGCTTTTTGAAGTGAAAACTTCTTTAGGCGGTAGTTTCCAAGGTAAGCTATCAAATTCTGAGTTTAAAAATTAAGAAAAATATTGTGTCACTGGCAAGCCAATCTTCACTTTTTAATCACACACAAGTGATTAAAAAGTGAAGATTGGCTTGTTTATCCTACCCTTGTTATATTTATTCATCTCATTCTTTTGTCGATTTACTGAAGTTGTACTTCTATCGTGTGTGAATCGCACACACACCTTTTTTATTTTTTATTTTTATTTAAATTTTACAGCTCCACAGACTCCGGGGTCCGTGACCTTTGTCAATTTTCTTTTTATTACATGAATCTTGGATTGGAGAAGAATAGCAAATAGGGGAGAGTAGGGAACATTTTCTTGCTAATTCTAGGACTATTTTATTTTCTGAGTCGCCTCATCCCGGCTCAGCGCCTCCACCACGACTGCATTTCTATCCTTGATGTTCCAGAGTTTCTACGTTTGTTAGAAGAGTTTGTTTGAACGCTAGGATCTCGGGAGCTACTGGTCTGAATTGAAAGTTTTTTTTGAAGTGAAAACTTCTTTTGGCGCGCCTAGACAGATTTTTCGTGGGGTGTTAATTGAATTCTACCGTCACGCTCGGGTATGATAAGAAAGCTTCGGGTAAACTCGGGACCATGGCTATTGGCCGTCTAGAAATACGTCAGCCAATGGGAAATGCTGAAAGGGTGTGGACAGGCCATCTAGAAACACATCACCCAATGGGAAATGCTGACGCATTTCTAGATGGCCATGCCAAGATGACGAGGCCACGCCCTCCGGTTACACCCGTGTAGTTTCCAAGGTAGCTTACCTTGGAAACTACACTATCAAATTCTGAGTTATAAGTTTTCACTTCAATCGGCAGTTCCTATGACTACCAATTTTTTTTTAAAACTATTATATTGGTTACTATAATTTTGGTTACTATTGGTTACTAAAGGCAATAATATATATAATGGCAAATATTATGTCATCTCTACACGCTCTCAGTAGAACAAAAAATAACGCTTGTGCGTTTTTATAGGGGTGCCAACGCCATCTAGTGTCAAAACCACGCAAACACAACTTATTTATTTATTTTTCTTTTGCCTAGGGTTCTGAAGAGCTGACACAGAGGGCGTGCTACTGGGACTACGACTCGGTCAAGTGCAAACCCGCCAACTCCTCCGACGATATAAGGTAAATATCGAAAAATACTCCTATTACAACCTTTGATAAAACTAAGTAAACGAAGATGAGGTACGCTCTAATATAAAGACAGCATAATGTGGCGAAAATCTCACACAAGTATACGCAATGTGCACACAGCTTCACTTGCATCGTGAGAGACGTTTGAATGAATGACAAAGACATCTTGCAGTAGGTGCAAATGAGATAGCTACATCACATTTATTTAGATAATTTTTTCGACAAGAATATAAAGACATAGGAATGCACTGGCGTGAAAGAGACCAAATAGCCGCAACTAACATATCGCCGGTCGTGTTGCACTCCTACGCTGTATGTATATATGTCTCTTTTTAGAAATGGCCAATTGTAAAATTGTTTACAACAGAAAAATAATTTTAGATGTAATAATCATTGAACTGTTATGGAAATAATTAAAGATTTTGTGTACTTACGCATGAAAAGTGGATCATGGAACTTGTTCTTGATCTTTGAACTATTTGTGCACCTTGCAAAAGCAGAATAAGACATTATTACGGCTTATATCGGATTTTTTTTAATTGTTAGCGAACGTCCACTCAACTTGTGGCTCCTGTTGCGACTGAGACTGAATCAGGAGACGTCACCTGATTTTACATTGCCATCGTTACAATGAGCGCGTGCCGCTTCTTAGTGTTTTAAGAGTTCAATGATTACAACTGAACAAAATTAAAAATGTTGATTTACCCCTGACTATCTCGGATTTGTAATTTTTAAAACATTCTACTACTCAACGTCTTTCATATGATCTTCTCCATATCGACGGAGGTTCTGAAAAAATATTTTGGCCGCCATTTTGTGGAGGCGTCCATCTTGAATCGATATTAACCAAGTATAGTTAAGGACCACCGCACGGAAACTAACCTTCAATTAAAAAATCCCGCATTGAATTCGGTTTCATCATATTGATACGTATTCATACGGTGCCACAGACAGACATCGACGTCAAACTTATCCCTATTTTTGGTCGGGGGTTAAAAAATGGCATTAAAATAAAATTATGACTCGCTTATAATATGGCGATCTATATGAAAACGTTATTGGTTAGCGACATGGTAATGTACCGGTGTAGCGTGCGTGCGTAATAGGCGCTTTTAGGATGGGGGAAATCTTGTGAGTTCGGAGTACCGGCATGCGTAATAACAGTATGATATCTGAAGCTATACAGGTAACGTATTTTGCTACCTCAGTATTGTTTAATTCTTAAAATCTGAGTTACAAATTTCCACTTCTCTCGGCGGTCCCTATGACTGCAATTTTTTTTTTGTGATAACTTTTGGCGCACCCAGACAGATTTTTCGTAGGCTTTGAATTGAATTCCAGCGTCACGGTCGGGGATATTAAGAAATCTTCGTACGTCTGATGTAATCTGACGTAAACTTGGGACCATGGCCATACTCATGGTCACGCCCTTCGATTTCACCCGCGTAGTTTCCAAAGTCAACTGTCAAATTTTGAGTTATTATAAGGTTTCACTTCTATCGGCAGTTCCTATGACTACCAATTTTTTTTTATGATAAAGAGAAAAATAAAAAAAATAATGTTTTTTTTTGTATAGAAGTGTGACAGCGACTGCGCCGTGTAGCGCGCCTTGTTCGACGTTCCATACGTGTGCCAACTGTACCGCTGAAGAGTGTATATGGTGCGCGACGGCCGGCCGGTGTGTCGATAAGGTAAGAATTTGTTACTCAGGCTTGGTAAAAGCCGGGTCACACAGAGGCGATCCGATAGCGATAGCGATCCGATAGCGAGACGATATTTTTTGTAATGTTCGAGTTTGTATGCAACCTGACACACAGCAAGCGGGCGCGATCCCATACTCGGTATCGGATCGCTATCGCTATCGGATCGCTATCGCTACCGGATCGCCTCTGTGTGACCCGGCCTTAAAGCTTGTACGAGAAAGTGAGAACCCTTGTCAAATTAAGTTCCTACTTCTGTCCAAGCTCATCTTTCCACCCGAATGACTAATTAAGTTATAATATAATTGCAAAGGGCTACAAGTGTATTTGTACAAACAAAAAACGATTACCCCGACTAGTATGCCGGAGGACCGAGTTCTGGCATGTAAGTTGTACCAACAATGAACAACGAAATAGTTACCTGTACTGTGGCTTCCGAAGTACAAGCTTAGATGTGTTCCTACCCAGTTTTCGAACTGTTCGTCCCCCACGAAATAACTGTACTAAATATTAAATATGATAAGGATACGTGTGAAAGTCGACGCGGACCCTCTGCTGCCGTCAGCTGCACGCCGTGGCAGACCTTTTGATCGTCGATGATGTGGCTGCCGTAGTAACAGCTCTTTCAATAGAGGAATTGGAAGAGAAATTTAATTTTGTAATTAACGGCTTAAATTCATAGTTTAGAGCTAATGGTTTTATGTTAAATTCAAAAAAGACTCACTTCGTTCACTTTTGTCTGTCGGACCATCATACAAAACCACTGAAAGTTTCGCTAAACGGTGTCAGAATTGAGCAAGTACGTAAGAGAGTAAGAGATTGATCGCAGGATGACGTGGGAACACCACACACACAAGATGTGTGCTAAAGTCAGCAATGCGTCCTTTGCGCTAAGACGAGTATCCCGAGTGGTGTCTGCGGATGTGTCGCGTGCGTGTTACTTCGCCACAGTGCATTCTCGGTTACAATACGACGCCGAGCTATATGCGCGGGCTGCCGACTGGGAGCGTGCGTTCCGCGCCCAAAAACGTGCCGTACGTGCTATCGTTGGCGTATCGCAATGCACATCCGTCAGACCATATTTCAAAGAACTTGGCATACTTACGTTACCTGCTATATTGATATATCAGGTGGCTGTGTATGTCAGAAATAATCTAGAATCATACAATACGCGAGGAGAGAGACATTCTCGCAACATACGTAACGCGGATAAGCTGGATGTTATACCACACTCTCTCACGGGGTCACGGAAGTTAACTCACATTATGGGACCTGAAGTATATAACACGCTTCCCAAAATAATTATATCTGCCCCAAGTTTCGGCAGCTTCAAAAATAGATTAAAGTGGTGGCTTATCGATCAAACTTTTTATAGTTACACCGAATTTTTAGAGAGTGACGGCAAAGTCCTATAAAGATGTATACAAACATTTGACATGGAACATATTATACTCGTATAATGCTTGACAGTTTTCTGTACAATAATTATTATAATACAGTAAATTTCATTTTAAACTTTGAAAATGTATACAATTTGTATGCTCTTTCTTTTGTTTTTATGTTTTTATTAATTGACGTGTAAATTGTACATTTATGAATAAAGTACTTTGACTTTGACCGCCGCAACAGGTCCAATTACACTGATTACACCTTTGTTGTCTTCAACAGCACACGAAACTAGCGAATCCCGGTCGCTTATATTGCTTACCGAGCACAAACTACAAAGGCCTCCGTCCTTTGTTGAGTTTTACGTTATATTATGATGTTAAACTCGACCGCGAATGAGATCAACGAGCCGACGCCATTACGTGACTTTCGTGACGAATTCCATTGGTCATCTGGCAAACCATTGACTCAATTAGTGTTGTCCTACAGCTTTTGAAGTGAAAGCTTCTTTTGGCGCCCTCAGATAGATTTTTCGTGGGCAGTGAAATGAATTCTAGCGTTACGCTCGGATATGATAAGAAATCTTCGGGTAAACTCGGGACTATAGCCATTGGCTATCTAGAAATACGTCATCCAATGGGAAATGCTAAAAGGGCGTGGCCGGCCCATCATGGCATGACCATCTAGAAATGCGTCAGCCAATGGGAAATACTGGTGCATTTCTAGGTGGTCATGCCATGATGACCAGGCCACACCCTCCGGTTACACCCTTGTAGTTTCCAAGGTAAGCTATCAAATTCTAAATTTTCACTTCTATCGGCAGTTACTATGACTGCCAATTTTCTTTCTAATTACCACTAAATTTTATCATCGATTATTACAAGCTTGAATCGATTGCAATAAATTCAAAATTAAATGTGTTCGGTTACAGAACGCGTACGGTGCGTCGTTCCCTCTGGGCGGGTGCCGCGCGTGGTCGACGCTGTCTGGTGCGGGCGCGGGCGGCGGGTGCGCCGGCGCGGCGGGGTGCGGCGCGCGCGCGGCGTGCGGTCCGTGCCGCGCCGAGCCCGCCTGCGGCTGGTGCGACGACGGCGCGGGCGGCGGCCGCGGCGCCTGCCTGCCCGGCGGCGCGCGGCGCCCGCACCGCCCGCACGCCTGCGCCGCGCACAGGTGAGTGCGAGCCGAGCGGTGCGGCGTGCGGTCCGTGCCGCGCCGAGCCCGCCTGCGGCTGGTGCGACGACGGCGCGGGCGGCGGCCGCGGCGCCTGCCTGCCCGGCGGCGCGCGGCGCCCGCACCGCCCGCACGCCTGCGCCGCGCACAGGTGAGTGCGAGCCGAGCGGTGCGGCGTGCGGTCCGTGCCGCGCCGAGCCCGCCTGCGGCTGGTGCGACGACGGCGCGGGCGGCGGCCGCGGCGCCTGCCTGCCCGGCGGCGCGCGGCGCCCGCACCGCCCGCACGCCTGCGCCGCGCACAGGTGAGTGCGAGCCGAGCGGTGCGGCGGCGGCGTGCGGCCCGTGCAACGAGGCTGATACGACTACTCCACTCTATGGTGCGACGACTATACTCTCCTGCTGCGAGCTGCGAGCCGAGCCACAGTACACACAGGTCGGTGCTAACTGAGCCCCAGTAGACACAGGTCGGTGCGAGCCGAGCCCCAGTAGACACAGGTCGGTGCGAGCCGAGCCCCAGTAGACACAGGTCGGTGCTAACTAAGCCCCAGTAGACACAGGTTGATGCGAGCCGAGCCCCAATAGACATAGGTCGATGCGAGCCGAGCCCCAGTAGACACAGGTCGGTGCTAACTGAGCCCCAGTAGACACAGGTCGGTGCGATCCGAGCCCCAATAGACACAGGTCGATGCGAGCCAAGCCGCAGTAGACACAGGTCGGTGCGAGCCGAGCCTGAATGGAATTTACCAAAATGTAAATTCCATTCTGTTTTCAATTTTTATGTGTCACAGTAAAGGGATGTTCACATTTTGATTATTGCGAATGCGAGTGAGAAATAGAACATACTTCTAATCACTTCACTACGCAAGTTACTATACACTCGCACTACTAATCACTGAACACCTGCACTAATCACTCGCACTCGCACTAATCAAAATGCAAACAGGCCTTAAAGAGTGTTCTTACTTCTAACTTTACGTACCTGTTTTCAGATGGCACTTCACTCACTGCCCGCTGTGCCAGTGCAACGGTCACAGTACATGCGATGCGCAACACCGATGCATCCAGCCGTGCGGCGGCCGCACCGTGGGCGCGCACTGCGACACCTGCGCGCCGGGGCACTGGGGCACCCCGCTCAACGGGGGCGCGTGCGCGCGTGAGTACACACTACACACAGCCGTGCGGCGGCCGCACCGTGGGCGCGCACTGCGACACCTGCGCGCCGGGGCACTGGGGCACCCCGCTCAACGGGGGCGCGTGCGCGCGTGAGTACACACTACACACAGCCGCGCGGCGGCCGCACCGTGGGCGCGCACTGCGACACCTGCGCGCCGGGGCACTGGGGCACCCCGCTCAACGGGGGCGCGTGCGCGCGTGAGTACACACTACACACAGCCGTGCGGCGGCCGCACCGTGGGCGCGCACTGCGACACCTGCGCGCCGGGGCACTGGGGCACCCCGCTCAACGGGGGCGCGTGCGCGCGTGAGTACACACTACACACAGCCGGGCGGCGGCCGCACCGTGGGCGCGCACTGCGACACCTGCGCGCCGGGGCACTGGGGCACCCCGCTCAACGGGGGCGCGTGCGCGCGTGAGTACACACTACACACAGCCGCGCGGCGGCCTGTGTATACTGCGGGCTTTGCTCGCATCTACCTATGTCTGCAACGAGACTCGGCTCGCACCGACCTGTGTCTACTGCGGGTTTTGCTCTCACCGACCTGTGTCTACTGCGGGCTCGCCCCCCCACCGACCTGTGTCTTCGTGCGCGCATCGTCAATCGCAGATTTGTACTTTACGTCAGCGCATCGGAAATTTCCACTCGATTTTTGCGTTGCGACGCCGCATCGCAGTGTTGTGGCTTAACCCTCAGATTCCACCACAGCCGCATTTAATTACATACTTCACAGCACATACATCATAGCAAGCTGCAGCTATATGTATGAGTCGGGATCTGATGTACGTCTTATAGATTTTGATCCTGGTTGGCAGCACAAACTTCATGACAGGCCTATACCTCAGTGCCTTGAGACGAAAGACTTTAATCAGCGTATCCTATTATTCCCATGTAATGATGTATGATGCCGAGATGTGAAAATCGTTCACAAGTTCAAAAAGCCGCGGAGCGAGCTATGGAGAGGCTATATTAGGAGTGTCTATGGGACAAACTTGATATGAGGTGATCCGACGAGAAACTAAGCTTGCCGTCATACCCTAATGAATCAGTAAGCTGAAGTGTCTATGGGATTGATACTGCCAGAACCAATAGGGTACAATCCTCAAAAATACTAAGTAGCCCGTTAGTTAGATTGCCAAAAAATATTGTACACGTATTTTTTCTTTTGTTTCACAAACAAAAAATGACGAAGATACAGCGCTTCGAAGTTTCGTGTGACGTCACTTGTGAGTACGATTTTTTCTCACGAGTGACGTCGCGACCCCCCACTCTCGAAGTTTGATGGTCTATATCTTTGACGATTTTTAATATTATGAAAAAACAAAAAATACGTGTCCAATATTTTTCCATGATCTAGCTGACGGACTAATTAGAAAGGCGTATTTTTGATCCAGTCCGGTACCCTATTACCGTTGAGGTAGACGGGTTCTCGAGTGGAGACCGTCTAGGAATGCCCAGTTTGGGAAGAATACAATAAAACAAAATTGTCGGGGGAGGCCTATGTCCAGCAGTAGACGATAAACCGATAATAATGATGATCTATTACATAAATGCTACACTATACATATCACATCAAGTGAGATAACGAAAAAAAAATCACCTAAGCAACCAAGTTAATGTTCTCATTGTCAAACACGACGTCCAAGTCTTATCCATTTGAGGCTCTAGGTCCACCTAGAGCCCGGGTCGTAATAAGAAATTGGCTATGGTATGCCCTATTCCGCGTAAGAGACGATTTAGAGGGGACCTGTGGCAGTGCATCATCACTCGCCCAAGGTCGCGCGGTTTTAGCCTACAGCTAGACCGTTTCTCCCAGGGAACAAGTGCCAGTCGGTTGTCGGACGCACGGCTGAGCGCTCGCGCAACACGTTTCCCGCGCATATTGTTATTAAATATGTCGACAACCCTCCGCGCTAGACAGGGACAGAGTTACGCGTTAGAAAGAGCGCAAATGTTTATTTGAAAATCGCGACAGGTATTGCGAGCTAAATTGAACTTTGTTGTGTCCCAGCAAGAGTCGCTATTTATATAATTGTTTTCGCTAAGTGAGTGTTCTGTACTTGTACTAATATTTATTCTGTGCCTGTGGGTTCGTACACTGATGGGCTTGGAGGCCTAACCTCCTATAAAAGCGAGCCCAACGGAAGAAAGACGATGGCGCACCATGTCGCTGTCTTTCTTAAGCGACAGCAGTGTTGAAGAGCAATGTTTCCAGAGAAATTACACAGCGTAGCAACACATCGACTTATTTATCTGGGTTAAGAGCGCAGTCCATTGCATATTACTAGCATGGGTAGCTGGTAGAAAATGCGCCCTAGCATTGAGCTTTCCTGGAACTTTCATGGAACTGAGACGTGGTCCGTAACTGTAGGCCTCATAACAAAGCTCTCAAAGTCACACAGCGAGCTATGCTCGGAGTCTCTTTGCGCGACAGAATCCGTAATGAGGATATTCGCAAAAGAACGAAAGTAGCCGACATAGCTCGAAGAGTAGCTAAGCTGAAGTGGCAATGGGCAGGCCATATCGCTCGCAGAACTGACAACCGATAGGGAAGAAAGGTTCTCGAGTGGCGACCACGAACCGGAAGACCCAGTGTTGGACGGCCTCCCACTAGATGAACAGATGACCTCACAAAGGTCGCTGGAAACCGCTGGATGCAGGTTGCGCGGGACCGTTCGTTGTGGAAATCTAGGGGGGGAGGCCTATGTTCAGCAGTGGACGTCTTGCGGCTGATGATGATGATGATGATTAAGCTTTCCGTTTGTACATTATTTTTGTTATTGTGCAATAAATACTAAATAAATAATTACTGTTTGGCGGTCTATTTGACTTGGCCAAATTGTGATACTTTCCTAGGCGGACTATGCAAAGACTTCTGCTACTATAGGTTACTTTTCTCTTGTTTCTTACCATGTGTCATTTTATTTCAGCATGCGAATGCAACTCTCAGGCGGTGGCATGCGCCCCCGACACGGGCCGTTGTTACTGCAGTACGAAAGGGCTCGCGGGGGACCGGTGCGACAAGTGCGATAACACCAACCACTACCACGCTGACGCACACAACAAGGGCGCTTGTTATTGTGAGTACATGCTGAATGTTTTTTTAACTTGTTTAGGTTCACACTTGACCACCATCTCGCCTGATGTTAAGCGATGATGCGGTCTACGACGGAGCGTGTTTACCTAGAAGAAACCGAGTCACTCGCGATTTGAAGACACCGAGATTGTAACCATCGGGAAAAACCCACTCAAGCAACGCATTCCACAGCCTAGACGTTCTTATTGCAAAAGTAGGGTCAAACCGCTTCGTTCGTGTCTTTGGAACGTCAAACATGAAACGATATCGCTTTGTTCTAGCGATAGTTTGTCATTCTCAGGCGGCGGTATGCAACTCTCAAACAGTGGCATCCAACTCGCAAAACTCAACTCTCAAAGAGTGCCAACTCTCTTTGAGAGTTGGGTTTTCAACAACATTGTAACATTCAGGCGATCGTATAAAATGTAACGCGGTGGCATGAAACTTTCAAACGATGGCATATAACCAGTACATCATCACTCGCTCAAGGTCGCGCGGTTTTAGCCTACAGCTAGACCGTCCCTCCCAGGGAACAAGTGCCAATCGGTTGCTCGGTTGTCGGACACACGGCTGAGCGCTCGCGCAACACGTTTCAGGCGCATATTGTTATTAGATATGTCGACAACCCTCCGCGCTAGACAGGGACAGAGTTACGCGTTAGAAAGAGCGCAAATGTTTATTTGAAAATCGCGACAGGTGTTGCGAGCTGAATTGAACTTTGTTGTGTCCCAGCAAGAGTCGCTATTTACATAATTGTTTTCGGTAAGTGAGGCTTCTGTACTAATATTTATTCTGTGATATAACTCTCTACAAGGGTGCTTGTTGCTGTGAATACTTCTTGTTTTTTCTATTGGGACCATGTTACTTTCAGCCGGCTGCTTAAGCATATGTACTACGGAAGCCAGATAGCAGATATAATACTTATATTGTTGTAAATACATACTTATACATAGAAGCTTGATTAAAATGTATATATTTTTGTTGCCTTCAGATGACCTGGCAGTCGACTACCAATTCACGTTCAACCTGTCAAAGAAAGAAGACCGTCACCTGTCCGCTATCAACTTCCGTAACGCGCCCGTCAAACCGGACGTGGACGCCGACTTCAGCATCACGTGCTCTGCGCACGCGCGCATGAACCTGACGGTGCGCACGCGCGCCGACCCCGCCGAGCGCACGCTGTTCGCTGACGTCAACTGCACCAACTTCAGATATAAGTGAGTTCAATTTAAATAAAAGTAAGACAATTTTAGGTAAAACTGAGACAATTTTAGGTAATAGTGAGTAAATTTTAGGTAGAAGTGAGACGATTTTAGGTAGAAGTGAGACAATTTTAGGTAAAAGTGAGCCAATTTTAGATAAAAGTGAGGCAATTTTAGGTACAAGTGAGCCAATTTTAGACAAAAGTGAGCCAACTTTAGGTAAAAGTGAGTCTAAGTTCAGTATAACGTGCTCTGCGCACGCGCGCATGAACCTGACGGTGCGCATGCGCGCCGACCCCGCCGAGCGGACGCTGTTCGCTGACGTCAACTGCACCAACTTCAGATATAACTGAGTCGAATTTAGATAAAAGTGAGACAATTTTAGGTAAAAGTGAGTCAAAGTTACAGGAAGCTTACAGGGCTTAGAGATATAACATCTTAGATCTCTAGGTGACGAGGGCAGTACAGTGCTAGGTAATTGGACTCTTCATGTTCCAATAGCTGCGTGTCACTGTGCTGTTATGTGGCAGGCATGTTGCTTACCACCACGCACATGCCCTGCTCGTCTCGTCACCCTTTATTAAAAAAAATGTAAATAAATAAACAATCGTATTTTTTTTTTATTGTTAAGCATTTCTTTTTTTTCATCCACAGATTCGCAAAATCGGAGCACGCATTCGGTGTAGAAGACAACGTGACGCTGACCACATTCTTCGTGTACGTGTACGACTTCCGGCCGCCGCTGTGGATCCAGATCTCGTTCTCGCAGTACCCCAAGCTGAACCTGCAGCAGTTCTTCATCACCTTCTCCAGCTGCTTCCTGCTGCTGCTTCTGGTGGCCGCTGCGCTCTGGAAGATCAAACAGGTGAGGGACCTCCGGGTGTAGTCCTGTACCTTCGAGCTGAACCTACGAGTATACTGCCAGTACCAATCTGAAGCTTCGGGTATACTACTGCCAGTACCAAGCTGAACCTTCGAGTATACTGTCAACTTCAAGCTGAAGCTTCGAGTATACTGTCAACTTCAAGCTGAAGCTTCGAGTATACTGTCAACTTCAAGCTGAAGCTTCGAGTATACTGTCAACTTCAAGCTGAACCTTCGAGTATACTGTCACTCCCAAGCTGAACCTACGAGTATACTGCCAGTACCAATCTGAAGCTTCGGGTATACTACTCCCAGTACCAAGCTGAACCTTCGAGTATACTGTCAACTTCAAGCTGAACCTACGAGTAAAGTGTCACTCCCAAGCTGAACCTTCGAGTATACTGTCACTCCCAAGCTGAACCTACGAGTAAAGTGTCACTCCCAAGCTGAACCTACGAGTATAGTGTCACTCCCAAGCTGAACCTACGAGTATAGTGTCACTCCCAAGCTGAACCTACGAGTATAGTGTCACTCCCAAGCTGAACCTACGAGTATAGTGTCACTCCCAAGCTGAACCTACGAGTATAGTGTCACTCCCAAGCTGAACCTACGAGTATAGTGTCACTCCCAAGCTGAACCTACGAGTATAGTGTCACTCCCAAGCTGAACCTACGAGTATAGTGTCACTCCCAAGCTGAACCTACGAGTATAGTGTCACTCCCAAGCTGAACCTACGAGTATAGTGTCACTCCCAAGCTGAACCTACGAGTATAGTGTCACTCCCAAGCTGAACCTACGAGTATAGTGTCACCCCCAAGTTGAAGCTTCGAGTATACTGCCACCTCCAAGTTGAAGCTTCGAGTATACTGCCAGCTAGAAGCTGAATCTTTGAGTATAGTGTCACCTCTCACCCCCAAGCTGAACCTTCGAGTATATTGTCTGCCCCAAGCTGAATCTCTGAGTATAGTGTCGCCACTGACGATACCGACGACGCTATCGGTCTGTTCTTACGGCTTGCGTTGGCTACATCACCGAAAACCATCCGAGAGCTCAACTTACAGACAAAAAAGCGGCCGTGGTGGAGGCGACTTAGAAAATAGCAAAACCGAACTAAAGAGCTCCAGATTTAGGTTGAAAATGTTCCCTACTTCTCCCTATTTCCTTTCTCCTAAAGTACTACCAGCCGTAAGCTGAACCTTGGAGTATACTACCAGTCCCAACCTAAACCTTCGAGTATACTGCCAGTTCCAAGCTAAACCTACGACTATGGTGTCACCCCCAAGCTGAACCTACGAGTATAGTGTCACCCCCAAGCTCAACCTACGACTACGGTGTCACCCCCAAGCTGAACCTACGAGTATAGTGTCACCCCCAAGCTGAACCTACGAGTATAGTGTCACCCCCAAGCTAAACCTTTGAATGTAGTGTAATCCCAAGCTGAATCTTCGAGTTATAGTACCACTGACGATACCGACGACGCCATCGGCCAGACCAATTTTCGATAGGGGGGCGTCGCAACGCGCGCACGGTTCAGCTAGTTTTAATTAAAAATACATTTTTTTTATTAAATAAAGAGTGACGAGACGAGCAGGACATGTGCCTGATGGTAAGCAACATGCCTGCCACATAACAGCACAGTGACACACAGCTATTGGAACATGAAGCGCCAAAATCATTACCTAGCACCGCACTGCGCTCGTCACCCAGAGATCTAAGTTGTTATATCTCTAAGCCCTGTAATTTCTCTGGAAACATTGCCCTTCAAACCGGAACACAGTAATGTTTGCACATTACTGCTTGGCGGTAGAATAATTGACAAAGGTGTGGTACTTCCCCAGGCGGACTCTGCTAAGAGTCCTACCACTACATGCACTACATACTACATTTCTCTGTCTTTTTTTTTTTCCAGAAATACGACATGTACCGACGACGGCAGCGGCTGTTCGTGGAGATGGAGCAGATGGCGTCGCGGCCGTTCAGCCAAGTGCTGGTCGAGCTAGAGAAACCTTCCGCTGGTAAGGGACGAGACGACACGCATTTACAATTTAATTAAAACTGTTGTCTCAAAAAAAATTGCCAGTCATAGGAACTGCCGATAGAAGCGAACTCTTACAACTCAGAATTTGATAGCTAACTTTGGAAACTACGCGGATGAAACCGGAGGGCCATCTAGAAATGGGTCAGCATTTTTAGATGGCCAATGGGAAATGCTGACACATTTCTAGATGGCCAATGGCAATGGTCCCGAGTTTACCCGAAAATTTCTTATCATTCCCGAGCGTGACGCTAGAATACAATTCACAGCCCGCGAAAAATCTGTCTGTGGCGCGCCAAAAGAAGTTTTCACTTCAATAAAAGCACTGAATTTGATTTATTCCGTGTTCATGAGTATTTTGCACATGCACCAACGATTACATTTACAGAGTCACACAAAGTTAGCGGCCAGATAGCTACCTGATATAATATAGTTCTAAATACATCCTTATACATAGAAACACCCAAGCACAGTACAAATATTTGAATTCATCACACAATTATTTGCACTGGATGGGAATCGAACCCACGACCCTCGGCTTCGCAGGCAGAGTTATTACCAACTAAGCCACCGGGCAGCCAAATACATACCCGGCCGGGTATTCGAACGGACACCTTTCACTTTGTGCGACTCTGTAAATGTGATCGTTGGTGCGTATGCTAAAATCCTCGTGTTGTCATTCTCAGGTGGTGGGGTCCCGGCCCCGGTGGCATTGGAGCCGTGTAGGGGGGGTCGTGCGGCCGTACTGTCGCTCCTGGTCCGCCTACCGACGGGGGGGACCGGCCGGGCGCCCCCCCTGGGGGGGCTGGCCGTGGGCTCGGCGCTCGTCACGCTCGGACATCACCACCACAGTCAACCTGGGAAACGGCATCCCACACACAACAGGTATAAATAGTAGTATTAGTCGCCGCGTCTAATAACACTAATAATAAATAATAAATAAATAAATAAATATTGGTGGACAATTCACACACAACACCATCTGACCCCAAACTAAGCAAAGCTTGTGTGATGGCGGCCAGATAGCTGATATAATACTTATATAGTTTTAAATACATACTTATTATACATAGAAACACCCAGACACAGTGCAAACATTTGAATTCATCACACAAATATTTGCACTGGGTGGGGATCGAACCCACGGCCCTCGGCTTCGCAGGCAGAGCTACTAACCACTTAGCCACAAGGCCAGTCAATAATACAGTCTGTAATGGACTACAGGCCCGTGAACAAAATGTATGGGTCATATGAACCACCTGGAGACCTAAGCAAGATGATAGAAAAATAATAAGCCGTACAAAAATCATGAGACAAGAAGAAAAAGTCGAGGCTCTTCAATTTGTACTCAGTTGGACAGCTTACAAGTGACGGCATAGTGCTGAATCTTATTACTTTATACCCTTCTATCATCCTACATAGGGGGCGTCCATAAATTACGTGAGGTGTTTAAGGGGGGAGGGGGTCGAGTCAAATCTCATCTAATCTTACGTTGGAGAGAGGGGGTGTTTCGCAAATATCACGCAATTTATTTTCCTTGAATCAAAAAAAAACTATTTTTGGTCCATTTAATCCAGATTGTACATGCTTAAGATTTAATCTTAAACATAATCGTAATACGAACGCCCCTCGGGCTGAAACGACGCCGTCGGCGTCGCGACGTCGCACAAAAAAAATCATTACCTACTCAACAACGAAACCATATTTTATGTGTTTAACGACAAAGTACTAATTGATATATCTCCTATATCTCAGGCATCAAAATAAACTAATTATTTAAAAAAAATATTTGTTTCACATGTTCAGACTTTGAAAACCATTTTGTGGGTCGAGAAACAAAAAATAAATAAATGAATACTCAAATAGAACACAAAGAATAAAACAATCTAACGTGTTTACGTAAGAAACCTACATCTCGAAAAATCTCACGTGAGTTTGGGGTATGGGGAAGGGGGTTGAATAAAATCTCACGACATCTCACCAGAGGGGGAGGGAGGGACAAAAAATTAAAAAAAAGACCACGTAATTTATGGACGCCCCCATAGGTCTCCTGGTGGTTCATTTGACCCATACATTTTGTTTACGGGCCTGTAGTCTATTAGTCGCTACTGAATTTAGTGAAGTGTAATAGTTTCCAGTAAGCCAGCTTGCTTAATCCGGAAGCTATTGCTTACTTCCAAATTTTGCTTCAGAATTCAGTCGACTAACCTTTCTTCTAAATTCAGTCGACTAAATTTAGACCACTATAATAATGCTTTTAGGTAACATAATATTAGTAGAATTTGTTAAATCTGAACCAGAATCGTTAATATTTGTCCATTGAATAATATACTGATACAGATTTGTATTAATAAATTAAATTTACAAGTCACTTTAATAATATAATATATAGTACATTAAAAATACATTTATTCATCGTTTATTTTTCATACATTTGTCATTTATATTTTTTTTGTGGAGTAAAACGCTTTTCTTTCTAAAAGAATCCTTAAGGCCGGGTCACACAGAGGCGATCCGGTAGCGATAGCGATCCGATAGCGATCCGATACCGAGTATGGGATCGCGCCCGCTTGCTGTGTGTCAGGTTGCATACAAATTCGAACATTACAAAAAATATCGTCTCGCTCTCGCTATCGGATCACCTCTGTGTGACCCGGCTTTAAAGGCCTGTTCTAACCTAAGCGGTATTCCCTGCCGCCTGCGGTAGAGAAAACCGAGTGGGTACGCGGTAATATTACTGTTCACACCAAAGCGGATTTCGCCGCCTGCCAGAACGTTTCGCCAAACAAGCAAAAATACCGCCTACCCAGGCGGTATGTACCGCTTTCGCTCTAGCCGCGGAACTTCATACAAAATACCTTATATTTACCTTTTTTACCCACAGCGGTCGCGAATACCGCTCCGGTTTGAACAGGCCTTTAATCTTGTTTTCAAAGACTTTTCTGAAATTGCACACTTTATGCACTCCGGTTAAGTTACGGCTGGTCTAGGCAGGTGAACGGCGACTGCCGATCCGGAAATCCCGGGTTTAAAACCACGCGCACCACTATCTTTTCCAAGTCATGTGCGTAATGTCGCTAACTTAAAACGGTGAAGAAAAACATCGTGAGGAAACCGACATGTACCTTAAATCTATCGAAGTCATGTGTCATCCACCAACCCGCACTGAGCCAGCGTGGTGGATTACGACCTTGACTATCTCCTTGCAAGAGAAGGTACCGAGTCCCAGCAGTGGGAACATTAAGTGGGCTGTTTATGTTATGCACTTGGGTATGTGGTTGTAGAACGTTAGACCGCGTACAAAAACAGACTTTGCAGATTTAGCTAGCGTATAATAATACCTAATTAAAAAATAAAAATTCAGTGTTTTTTTTTATTGATGTAAATGACCTCCACAGTGTTCAGTGGTTTTTATACATTAGGTATCATCAGTCTGCCTCTGAGTCTCAACATACTCTGATCACGTCATGCTCCAAATTTTTTAAATTGCTCCATGTTACATCGCGTAAACATACTGGTTAAAGATGGAAGGCACCGTTAGTATTCTGAATTCTGCGAAGTATGGCTTAGCAGATACATCCCATTTTTAACCGACTTTAAAAAAAAAGTAGGTTTCTCAATTCGACCGTTTTTTTTTTTTTTTTACTCCAACAATAACGCGAATAGCCTTCTTTTGGAGAATGAAAGCCCGGTCTGATTCAGCCGCCTCACCCCGCAGCTCAGTTCCATACGTAAGCAGAGAATGAACTGTGGCGAAATAACAGAAAGAACGAAAGTGGCCGACATAGCTCAATGAGTAAGCAAGCTGAAGTGGCAATGGGCAGGCAACATCGCTCGCAGAACTGACAACCGATGGGGAAGAAAGGTTCTCGAGTGGCGACCACGAATCGGAAGACTCAGTGTTGGACGGCCTCCCACTAGATGGACAGATGACCTCACAAAGGTCGCTGGAAACAGCTGGTTGCAGGTTGCGCAGGACCGTTCGTTGTGGAAATCTAGGGGGGAGGCCTATGTTCGTCAGTGGACGTCTTGCGGCTGATGATAATGAGCGCTTGAAGTTACCTGCCATATTGTATGCACGTGGTTAAAAAGTTCTACTAACACGGGAGCTAGGTATTATTTGTGTAATATATCGCGTTACAATGACATAGGACATAGATAAATCATAGCAATCTGTCGTTCTCTTTGGAGAAACATCTATGTTGATGATCTTGATAACTTCGTCAAAAGTGAATCGTTTCAAGTACAATAATTTATTGCTTTACGGTATATTACGAGAAAGGACAGACAAACACTCCCCCAAGCGCGTGGCGGGAGCGCCGGCGTGGATACCAGCCGTCAGATAATTATCGTTAACAAAGTTAACGATCTCAAACTAATTCGCAAACGTGAGTACGTCATCCTTCCTAAGAAGATCCGTAAAGTCTACTTTATCGCCTTTTAACGATTGACCACATCGTTTTACATTTATTTGATTTATTATTTATTCATTCGTCATAATACATTATTTTAGTAAAAGTCAATTTGGTATCATATTTATTAAAGGGAATTGTATATTTAATTTGTTAATGCCAGACTAAATACTTTAAAATAATTAAATCATTCGTAATCCAATTAGAATTTGGTTTCCTCACAGGTACATCAATCATAGGGAGGAATATGTTGAACTGGCAAGTTATAATGTTAATAATTCTGTCGGCGAGCAGATTACGGGCAGGATACTTCGCGAGCAGTGAGCCACAGTCGACATTGCTCACCGACGACGCAAAGTCGCGTTTACGTGCTTGTATTACTTAAGTAACGTTGTCTTTGTTTCAGAATATAAGACCTGCCTTTCTATACCGCCTAACTAAATCGGCTTTCGATTTGCTATTGCGGTCTCTGTCGTTTCAAGCGGAAAGAAAAGAGCGAGCATTATTATCAAAGCTAAGACAGTTCTAGTTAGGCGGTAGACCCACGGATGTACATAACGTTAAGTGTAAATAAATAGACGTCGCTACGTGTTCAACATAAAAAGAAAATACTCAAATAGATACTTACTGCGGTAAATGTATTACTAATATATTTTTTATTGAGTTTCCAGTATGTGTAAATGTATAATTTATAACTAAAATCTATGAATTTCATTGGCGTAACTAAGGGTTTGGCTGGGGAGGGCGATGGGTCCATCTTTTCGTCTATCTGACTTTGCCCACCCTAGAAAAAAACCGAAGTGCTCGTATTAATTTAATACTGGATTAATGAATTGTAAAGAAAAAATGTCCAACCGAAGACAAATCGGTCTATAATGTAATAAGTGGCTCCGTTGATGTTTTTTGTAGGCAGAGACGGTTCTAGGGTGGACGCTGCTCCTCATGCCTCCCCCTAGCTACGCTTATGATGGTTTTACATGACACATAGACTTAAACAGATTTACAATAAAGGAGTATGTAATCTGCTCATTCTTACCTGGCATTAAACATATGTATATAGAACTACTACTCACAATTCTATATTTTTTGCGTCTGACGTAAGCTTGAGGCCATGATTGGCTTATAATATGGTTTAAAATATATAAAACATTTCATTGATAACATGTTATGTCTGATAAATTTCGCGACACAAAGATTTCAATCTGTCGGCTGAAAAACCTGTTCCGTTAATACACATTTGAATGAACTGTCAGAATGATAAAATTTCGATTATACGATTTTCCATTTTTTTTATACGTTTTGGTTTTACTCAAAAATTCATTATACGGAAACTGTTACAGACATTTTATGGAAATTTTAATGAATATTTTGGAAAAAGAAAGATATAAAACGGTAATAATGCATTTATTGATCACAGTAAATAATAAAATTAAACATGCTATAAATTTTCTCGAAAAAAATATAATCTACTAAATCAGTGTTTTTGATGATTTGACTTATTATGAAATATCAATGTTAATAGAGACTCCAAACTTAAATATATACATTTTGAATAAAATCCAATATGAAATAAAAGAGTCGACTTGATGGGGTCTTAACCAATTGTGAGTGGTAGTTCGACGATATATCCGATACATATTATGAGACCGATTAGTATTAGAAAATAAATATCACTTCCGTTTTGTGGCCAAATGAATTTTTCACTAAATACGCACTTTTTAGCAAAATGTCACAGAAAAAGTAGGAAATATAGGCATTTCAAAAAATGACTAGATGTTGCAGAATTTTGTACGTACAGCACACTGTGTTAGGCCTACAATAAGACACTGTTCTATAAAAATAATTTTTAAAAAAATGACAGCACGTAACCAATAAGGTTATCATAAAAAAATATTTAAAAATAAAGTTATAGGTTCTTAACAAAACAATGTTTGTAAAAAAAAAATCGTTTCCGAAATTATCAAGACGTTAAAATATCGTATTAATGCATGTATTTAATTTATTATTTTAATATTAAGCTTAACTAAAAACAAGGACGTAAAACTTGTATATTTTGCATAATTGTTCTATTATGTAGAGTGAATAAAAATCTTTAGTTATTTTAAGTTAAAATGTATTGAGACAGTCATTTAATTAGATTTAATTAAAATGCATCACAATTTTTTCGATAAAAGACAGATTTTACGAATACTATACCATTTTTAATCTGTACGTGAAGTTTATTTTAGTTTTATGTGTTGTAACATGACATTAATGATCAATTATAAAAAACACAGGGTTTACAAAATACTAAATATACATTTTAGAATCTACTTTGATTCTAAAATTTTGACATACAGTTTAGTCTTTTTGGATTTCATCTCTAAAGTTCATTTTTGACCCTACAGCGGGTGCGTATTGTCACTCTTTTACGTAAATCGTCTATTCTTCAGCCTCACTCGCACTGTGATGAAACTGTGCTATATCTATATCGCTAGCGGCTCAACATAGAAATCTAAGATATGTATAATTAAAACAAATATCAAAATTGTCCAATACACAACAATAACAGTTCAGATTTGGTCAACTGCGCTGATAAACATCAATTTATTTTGTTTACATGAATGTGACGAAAAATTAAAAGAAAAATTTGGTCGGTATTTAAAATAAACCCTGTGTCTGTGTTAGGATTAGTTCATACATTACTGAGGTCTAACGGTCTCTACATTTTCATGAAATTCTGATCGACATTTCCTTGGAGTTTATTACACTGATTTTTTGACGTGACAACGTCTTATAATTCGATGAAGCCGCCTGCACGCCCGCAAAACATGACGTCATGTAACGTTACCACCGTTACCTCGCCGCCGGCGTTACCTCGCTCTAAGGCGTAGTTGAAGTTGTCACGTTCAACTAACGTCAGTAACCCGACTTTACAGACAACCATTTTTTTTATTACATATTAATTTGCTTCATACAAACAAGTTGATCAGTAAAAACATAAAACAAAATTAAAATACAAAATAAATTATTCGAAAAATATTCTAGAATAAAATGCTGTTTCTTGTCTATTAGTATTTTGTTTGAAGCTAAAATTATAAAATTCATGCTCAATATATTGTATGTCACCGTAAAATTGTTAAAACCGTCAGATTACAAATTAACCTAACCTACAGTGAGATTATAATCTAACGGGTTTTACATTTTCATGGTGACGAACACAAAGTAAATATCGATTAAAGTTTAGAAAATGAAAACATTATCTCGACGAAAAAACCTTAAAAGCCGGGTCACACAAAGGCGATACGATAGCGATAGCGATCCGAGACGGGAGTTTTTGTAATGTTCGAATTTGTATGCAACCTGACACACAGCAAGCGGGCGCGATCCCATACTCAGATACGATCCGGATCGCTATCGCTATCGGATCGCCTCTGTGTGACCCGGCTTTAATAGTTGGTGGCTACGTATTAATACGATAAAATAATTCCATCGCTAGTCTATAAAAGATACTGCGTTATTGTTTTGTTAGCTTAGTGTATTATATAAAGGTGAGACACAACTCTGTTAAATATATATACAAAAGTATGTTTATGTTTACAACCTCTACAATATTTTAGTAAGTAGACAAAATCTGATCAAAAAAATATATAATTTTTTCACATATTTACTTTATAATATGTCTCACGTATAATAATATATTCAAGACCCTATTTGACTTGACAGTCTGAATTAAATTCTCGTTTGAGATTATGCTCTGTAGATTTCGCAAAGCCTTGTTTTGTTATTCCAAAACGTAATATAATTTTGCAAGAAAATAAATTTAAATGGTGCTTTTCATGTCCCTTACAGAGTTGTGTCCAGCCCAAAGGTCATAGATAACTTATAATGTACCACTGCCGCACTGAAGGAAATGAGCACTAATATGCGAACCTAAATTCATGCACAATAGATTCGTTTTTCAATGACTGGAAGTTCGCGATGAGCTGTCATTGTAAATTGAATCTAATAATAAAAGTTCCAAATGCTCATTTTGTTTGAGCCATAGTGGTGATCATAAAATAGTAGACCTTATTTATTTATAAATAAAAAAGTGTAAATAGCTTACGACACTACCTTACGACTGATATGTAAATGATGTAAAGAGAGTATTTATGCATTTAGGGAATGTTGTTTTGAATCGAATAATACATGTCTAAATTTAGTTCTGAGTTATTTTCTACAAGGATTTAAGTGGCACTTTGTTATGTAGGTAAAATAATGTTCATTGACATTTTATAGCATTGCAATATTTCTTCTAAAGCAGATTTGATAAAGATATACTCAAAATTTAAAATATTAGTACAAAATGCTAATAAAAAATTCTATGTAAATAAGTTGAGATTAGACTTATTCAAATGTTGATTTCTAGTGTATTCCTGTTTCAATGCGATTGGGAAGTGAAATGAAGAATTTTGATGAATTCCTGATGATTGTTGACCGAGAACGTCACCAATTCTTGTATGACTTGTCAAAAACTTTAAGGCAGGACTCTACATTTATTATAAAAATGGCTAAGTGTAGTTCAAAAGATACCAATATAACCGTCTTAAATCTGTTCTCTAGTGGCATGTTGACTATTACTCCATTGTTTCATTAAACACTCACCTACAAAAGGTCGATCGTCATATCTGTGCACTTATGTTAAATTAATGTGAAATATACGTATGTAGTTCTTAGATCGATAATGGCACTAAAATAGCAGGAGTAATTTAAAATTTAAACTGAAAAAAATATTTTATAGTTTAAGATAGCTTCAAAAATAGAGCGATAATTTAAAATGCATTTCAAATAGTCAAACTTATGTGTCTATATTTGATGTTAACTAATAATTCTCGGTATCTTCTAGGTAAGCGCATTACGTTGTAGATCGCAACGTCTCTTAACATCAGTTGAGAGTGCACACCTAGATAAGAAATATACAGTAAATAATAATCACCACAGCAATATTTTAAATTTTATGATGTGCTTCGAGAATAAGTCTAAATACAAAATGAACATCTCGTATAATTTTAATTTTCGTATAGCCATTAAATTCGAGCCCATAGATCTCCATGACTAAAAATAAGCTTACTTTTTGTTTTGATTCAATACAGCACTCACTTTCTTGGTGTTTCTAAATTAACTTGTTGTTTATCGTTAGACTTAAATGATAAATTAAATCTATCGATGTTAAGCAGATACTTATTAC
The DNA here is from genome assembly GCA_963693475.1 of Ectropis crepuscularia. Taxonomy (NCBI): domain Eukaryota; kingdom Metazoa; phylum Arthropoda; class Insecta; order Lepidoptera; family Geometridae; genus Ectropis; species Ectropis crepuscularia. The sequence goes on from OY856361.1 coordinate 5,574,084, forward strand.
GTAACTAAGGTAAACATAATATTGAACTCATGAATTATTCTTTCGAGCGAAACACAATTAGCAAAAAATAAATCTTGAAATAAAATAAGGCAGCTGATTTTTTTTTGCGCGATTATAAGGTTACCTACTTTGGAAAATAATTATTTATTTGAGTGCTTAGTTATTATATAGATCAACCTATATAATAACTGTTTGCCTATAAACAATAAGTCCTAATATCGCCTGCGCCTCGTTAAGTTAAAATACTGTTATAACAATATTGAAAAATTATATTTTAGGTACACCAATAAAAACAGCAATTGGTTTGGAAACGCCTTTTATGTAAACGTTTTATAGTTAGATAATAAAATTATTTTATTATTAATAATAGTAATTCGATTTATTATTACGTAACATTAGGGTAATGTATGTAGGCTTTATTTTTATCACCGCCACGTAAAATTATTGTTAAACATTTTTGTAATTTAGATTATACTGCCATTATGTGCTTTTTTAATTATTAAATATTAAAAGGCATGCTCGATTCGCACTGTAATAATAAATAAAAAAAATGTGTAAGATTTAAAAAATGTATCAAATGGATAGATGCATGTTTTATAAGACTTTTTTTCAATCTCTTCAGATCCGAGATCTGATTCTGATACTTTTTTTAAAATAAAAAATACTCTTGTCTGTTAAATGTTATCGGAACTTTGGTCTGTTTAGACAAAATTGTAAATGACCAGTTTCGTTTAAAGACTGCTACCCGTTTGCAACTTATCGTATCAGAGATTCTTATACTGAAGGCATATTACAAGATGGAATTGCTTAGATACATTTTAATAAAATGAGTTTTCAATTAATGTACTTAAGTAAACGTTGTTTTTAGCATTTATTTTACATATATATACATTTGTTTTTAGCTTGTTCTCTATTAAAATTTTCTTTGAAAGTAAAAGCTTGAATTACCACGTCACCCTTGTATAGAGTTCAGCGTTTATAGATGTAACTAAAAATGTATATTTGTTGTCTTCTGTCAATTTTTGGTGTCTACTCTCTTATGTTAGTATAATTCAGTGTTCCCCGTTCCGTTTTTCATGTGCATGTATAGAAAGTTTTTTAATGTAATTTAAATTGCGTGAAGCTATCTTGCTCTCGAAATTCGTAATTCTATTCACGTAAATTCACCTGCTGTGAAAACAACAAAATGACCCTGATCTTACGGGTAAAATCAAGTTTTCAAACTACTTTGAATCTTTTGTTTTGTCATCATATAAAGAAGTACCATCACTTGCAGATTCTTTATTTGAAAATACTATTAGGATAGATTTAACAGAAAACCCAAGCCGCGCCGATGCGGTGTAACAGTTAGTAGTAACATTATTATATTTAGCAAATATACTACCCGCTTTTAATTTTCGGATATGTAGAAAAAAAAACGTTGTAGGTATTTAAAATGTGCCTTCAGTATAGGGGGCTGTGGGAAAATAAAAAAAAAACCGTGCAATAATTTCCAGCTATTTATTGCACGCTTGACTTGTAGCAAGTGCCAAAGCTACCGACTTAGCAAAATGAGCTTTTTTTGTTAACCTTGGCTTTATAGAAAGCTATGAAGAAATTTAGATCAAACTTATACAAGTTTTAAAGACATTAAAAATTTAGGAATTAATAAAAATGACGCATTTATGGGTTACCTACGTTTGTAACATATTTATCATCACTTTAAGGGTCATAGCACATTGTTTGACACCAATTAATTATTATAGTATTTATTAACTTTTGTAATAACGTTCAAGTATTATATAAATTGTAAAATCATTAAGCAATTATAAAATATTTGCTTCAATTTTGGTAAGTTTGTATATTTATTTGTTAGAGTGAGTGAAGAAGACATTTCTGTGTATGAATAGATGATACAATACGGAGATTTGCAATACAATTGCTAAGGCAATAAACATAAAATATACTTTAAAAAAATATTAGTAAAGCCCTATATGCATAGTGAAAACAGATCAACTTTCCCATTCCAAATAGCGGATTCCTAGGGATCATGGTTGTTTTTTGGTAACATCTTTATTTTCGCGTCTACAACCTAAACTTTGCTAAGTTCTTGCTTTCTCCGTGAACTCGACAAAAAAAAAGAATAATAAATTTGTCACTATTATAATACAAAAAAAATCTATTAATATCTGTAACAAAAATATATTATTGATAAATTAGACAAAAGATAAATGTATAATTGGAATATTTTTTGTTAAATAAAAGGTAACAGTAGTACCTAATAGCATTATATTTAATTGTTATAACTGTGCATTAAGCCTCGAAATTAAGGTCATCGTAAATTAGGTGTTTTAGATTGTCCGTCTAAGTCTCTACTTTTGTTTATTTTCTCTTCACATGAATATTAATAAATTAATTACATAAATGTAATGATGATTATTCTCATGATTTTTTTGGAATTAATTAGTTGATTGATTTTTATGCTTCGCTTATATGCAATTGGTGTTCGGACTATCTAATGGGTGATGACCATATTTTTTATATACTTCACTCACACTAGCGCTAAGTCACTCGTGTATAATATGACGTATGTATATGATAGTGTATATTATGAATATACTATTGTTGATCTATTAATTTTATAGAGCAGTTAGAGTATAAGATAAATGTTAAGCGTTGTAAATATTATAAAAAACATAAATTATTGGATTTCATAATAAAATAATCGATCTGCATTTTGTTGTTTTATTCTAAAGCCAGACTTTTTGTCGGATACAATTTGGTAAGTGAGCTACAGGGCTCACTCATTTTTAAATACACTCTAGGGGTGGTAGCGACAAGAATAGGTGGAGTCGGGGTGCTCAGAGTCGTACCTGGGTCTTATGTAACCTAACCGGTCCGATTTGGTTACTTAGAAATAAAAAAAATACCATCAAGTTTGTATGTAATTTAATTAATCTTTGTTTTATAAATTGAGTTGCTTGCCAAACAACAGTTTATAAAATTAAAATGTGTCAAGTGTTGGATTTGTATTTAAACATTTGTTAGTTAACAAAAAAATGAAAACATTCATTTGTCAAATAATACGTTATAGAATGAAAGTTTATCAAATAATTACTTTGAAATATAACCAATTTGTTAAATATTTTTTTGTATTATAATCATTTCACTGCCCCTGAGTTTCTCTAACGTTATAGAGTAAGATCCCAGGGCCGCCAGACGTCACGTATTATGAATGAAATGTGGGCGATTGAGTCAGGCGCGGTCCCAGCCTCGAATTTTGGGGGGGGGGGTCACCAGTACGCAGCCTCAGATTCGGAGGGGGGGGGGGGGGGTCACGAGTAGAAATACAATAAATCGAGTAAAAAAGACTACTAGTAGCGCCCCACGATTTTACCCGCGTAGTTGACGCTCCAGTTGTTTTCCCGCGTTTAAAAATAGTTTTATGTACTACTAGACATTTTGTTATTTTTTTATTTTTTATCTAATGTACATGGGACACTCTGAAAGTTTTGAGAAACTAAAAAACTAACTTGTATGAAAAAAAAAATGTTTGCTAAATCTTTTCAAAGAACTCTCCACCAGCCTCTATACAAAGTTTCATGCGTCTGAACCAATTTTCATAACATTTTTTCCAGTCCTCCGACAAAAAAATGAAAACATTCATTTGTCAAATAATACGTTATAGAATGAAAGTTTATCAAATAATTACTTTGAAATATAACCAATTTGTTAAATATTTTTTTGTATTATAATCATTTCACTGCCCCTGAGTTTCTCTAACGTTATAGAGTAAGATCCCAGGGCCGCCAGACGTCACGTATTATGAATGAAATGTGGGCGATTGAGTCAGGCGCGGTCCCAGCCTCGAATTTTGGGGGGGGGGGGTCACCAGTACGCAGCCTCAGATTCGGAGGGGGGGGGAGGGGGGGGTCACGAGTAGAAATACAATAAATCGAGTAAAAAAGACTACTAGTAGCGCCCCACGATTTTACCCGCGTAGTTGACGCTCCAGTTGTTTTCCCGCGTTTAAAAATAGTTTATGTACTACTAGACATTTTGTTATTTTTTTATTTTTTATCTAATGTACATGGGACACTGAAAGTTTTGAGAAACTAAAAAACTAACTTGTATGAAAAAAAAAATGTTTGCTAAATCTTTTCAAAGAACTCTCCACCAGCCTCTATACAAAGTTTCATGCGTCTGAACCAATTTTCATAACATTTTTTCCAGTCCTCCGCAGACACCTCTTCCACGGCCTTCTCAAACGCTGTTAGCGCGTCTACCGGCGATGAAAACTGTATCCCTTTGAGCTGATTTTTAATTTTTTGGAATAAAAAAAAATCACACAGCGAAATCAGGACTGTAAGGAGGGTGCCCCAAGACTTTGACCGGTGTGGAGTCCAGGAAGTCCCTCGTTTTGATCGCTGAGTGCGCGGGCGCGTTGTCGTGGTGAAGAAGGACCCCGCGGAGCCCGGTGTTCGGTCGCTTGTCGCTCATTGCAGAAAAACTTCTGGCAAGCATTTTATGCTGGACCATTCGGCGTTGATACTACTTTGGTCTCGAAGTGGAATTGAAATTAGGTACTCCGTCAAAGTGAAGAAACTAGCGATCAAAATTTTCCTTGCGCTCGTCGATCGCTTCACTTTCGTAGGTGTTGGTTCATTTTGAAACAGCCAAACTGTCGACTGCTTTGTTTCTGGATCGTATTGATAAATCCAGGATTCGTCACCTGTCACAATGTCGTAAACGCGCCGTGACGAGCCTGCATCCAATTTTTGTATCACATTACGGCACCAATCCACACGGGACACGGGCCTGCTTCTGAGCTTAGGTGAGGTTGTGCGGGACCCAGCGGGAAACTATCCTCCTTACGCGAAGGTGCTCGTGCAAAATCTTGTGAACACTTCCTGAACCAATCTGAAGAGTATGCTGAATCTCTTCGTATGTAATGCGTCTGTTTTCTTGAATTAAATTTTTTACTGCCCACTTTCTTCGGTGACAGCCGTCGTAGGACGACCAGTCTTTTGTTCATCCCCCAAAGTAAAACGACCGCGTTTGAAGTCGCTATACCAGCGGTAGATGGTTGCTTTTGAAGGTCCTTCATCCATAAAACCAATTCGAAGTCGATCAAATGACTCGTCAGGTTTTAAGAATTCGTTTGAAAACATTTAAGAAAAACATTTGAAATCGTAAAAAATCATAGCACGAAAATGTTCTCGACGCAGATCCATTTTTTAATAAGACAAAAAAAAATACTGGCTCTCAAAAAAATGCGGAGGGAAATTTGAAAATCGAACAGTTGTATTTATACTTTTAAATAATCGAAGTTTTCAAAATAATTACAAGTGTCTTATACACAGAAACTTTTTTTTGCAAAATTTTCTAAGTGACCTGGTATATGATTTTGGGGGGGGTCATGTCCCCCGTGACCCCCCCCCCCCCTGGAGCCGCGCATGGATTGAGTACAGTTAGTACCTACGTACTAAGAACACATGCATACTGGCTAACTTGCTTACACGGCTTATTTTGAGATATGAGGTAATGAAAGTACATACAAACATTACTTCACGTATTTTCTAATAAGTGATTTTCACGTATGTTGTAGGCAATATCCTTAGGAATAAAGCCCCAATACTCCCAGACACTTTCCGTCGGCCGTTTTGTTTAACGCACGGCCAACTCTCCGTAGCTCCACTCCAAAACTCCAAATAAATAACTTAAATTCTCATTCTCCATTTGTCAGTATGTTCGTCAGACAACTATTTTAAAGTTTTTTCCAATAAGACAGACCAATCTAAGGGGCCAATCATCCCCTAAACTCAATTTAAGTAAATATTTCGTAATACATGTCTCACTCAATCTCGCGCTCCTACACATGGCAAGGCAAAGTTGAGTTTAGGGGATGATTGGCCCCTTAGATTGGTCTGTCTTATTAGAAAAAGCTTTAAAATAGTTGTCTGACGGACATATTTACAAATGGAGTATGAGAATTTAAGTGAAGTTAAGTTATTATTCTGGAGATTTAAAGCGTCTGTTAAGCAAGTCGGCCGACGGAAAGCGTCTGGGAGTATTGGGCCCTTATTTTTATGGATATTGCCTACAACATACGTGAAAATCACTTATTAGAAAATACGTGAAGCAAGTAATGTTTGTATGTACCTACCTTTATAGCCCCATATCTCAAAAAGTGGCCGTCTTAAGCTTTGGTCTGGTGATCATGACGCACAACGCTGCGGTATGCGCCGCGACGCAGCGTCACGACGCAGCATTTAGCGTCCCTGCGGAGAGGTGGTCAGTTGATTTTGCCGCAGCTACCAAGGTAGACGTGAACATGAACAATTTTTCTGTAATTTTTTATCAAACTTGTAAATTTCTATCAAACTTTTATGTTTTTTGTCTTTATTTTTATATAAAGAAGGATAGTTGCGAACTAATTCTATTAAATTGTCTTCGAAAAATTCCATATTGGCCCGTGACGCACACCGCACACCGCAGCGTTGAACCGAGAATGACGCCGCGCTGTGCGGGAGTTCACCTCCCTACTTCACCGCGCTTGCCCCTCGCCGCTGACGCATGCTGCGACGGAACAAGAGAACATTCTCGACGTTTTTCATATGATTGAGTGTCCGGCGACGCATACCGCAGCGTTGTGCGTCATGATCACCAGACCAAAGCAGCTTAAGCAAGTTAGCGAGTAAGCATAATATGTTCTTAGTACGTACTAACTCTACTCAATTGTCTACATTTCAAGTAATGTTTGTATGTACCTTTATAGCCCCATATCTAAAAAAGTGGCCGTCTAAGCAAGTTAGCGAGTAAGCATATGTTCTTAGTAGGTACCTACGTACTAACTCTACTAAATTGTCTACATTTCATCCAATGACAAAATACGTGACGTCTGGCAGTTCTGGGATCTTGGACTATTAGTTATCACATGTCGATTTGTGAAAAAAAGTTTATGAAAATAATGGATACCTACCGTGCTACAGATCTATTAATTAAATACCACCTATCCGTTCCGTAATCCGTAGTTTTTCTGTCTGAATTGACGGAGCTCGAATAGGACGCGGTGATACAATGAGATATTAATGTTGCCTGTGGCGCAATCCAGAACTATGCATAACAGGTTTTTCGTTCAAAATATGATAAAATGAAAACGCACAATCACAGAAGAAAACACGCACACAATAATGAGTTCAGCAGGCCTACTACGAAGTCCGATAAACGATATATCGGCCGATCTTATGGACGTTTCCTACCTCGAAAGACAATCTGTCGGTTGATAGAATGGGCCGTTTCGTTCGATCCGACCCTCATCCGACCGAGATCCGAATGTTTTTCGTGGTAGGCTACAATCCGATTCAGCTGTCGGTCGGATCCGATCATTCGGAGTTTGTTTTTGTAGTAAAACAAACTACTATCAATACTACTACTATCAACACATTCAGTTCTAAAAATTTTAGAACTGAATGTGTTGATAGTCCATTCTATACCTAATGGATCCAAGATCCCAGAGCTACCAGACGTCACGTATTTTCTGACAAACGAACTGTGAACGATTGAGTAGTGTTACAGTTTTAGTATGTAGGTACTAAGAACGCATGCATACTCGCTACCTTGCTTAGACGGCCAATTTTGAGATATCAGGTAGTAAAAGATACACAAGTCAAAGAGGTTTTCGCCGTTTATTTGCTAATGGTACGGAACCCTTCGTGCGCGAGTCCCACCCGCACTTGGCCGGTTTTTGAAGTGAAAGCTTCTTTTGGCGTGCCTAGACAGATTTTTCGTGATGTGTGAATCGAATTCTAGCGTCACGCTCGGTTATGATAAGAAATCTTCGGGTAAACTCGGGACCATGGCCATTGACCATCTAGAAATGCGTGAGGCCAATGGGAAATGCTAACGCATTTCTAGATGACCATGCCATGATGGCCAGGCCACGCCCACCGGCTACACCCGTGTAGTTTCCAAAGTAAGCTATTAAATTCTGAGTTATAAGTTTTCACTTCTATCGGCAGTTCCTATGACTGCCATTTTTTTATTATTAGTATTGAAGCGCCCGATCAACTTTAGAGCGCTACCTACCTACCTACCAAATATAGTTACAGTCCGCGAGGTATAAGCTGAGCTTTGCATTAGTGTGAGTGATCACATGCATACGCATCTATTACCAAAAGTACAGTCAGACAACAAACTCTTAAACAACAAGCTGACATTAACTATCCAGGATCAATATGGTCATTGCGAAAAGAAGTAGGTAGGTATCTCTTTTAGGATTCAAATGGTCAAGGACAGAGAATAACAAAAAATTTAATGGAAAAGCATGAGATCCGTCACCTACGTATAACTTATTTACTTAAAATTTCCAAATACCGTATTCAGGGCAGGCCTATCGTTTATACCGATGAAACATATATTGACACCACTCACACTTCATCAAAATCATATTCAGATGGCAGCACTTCTGGTTTGAAGAAACACCTTATTAAGAGAACATGGTCACAGCGTCCTGCGTCTGACTGTACTTTTGGTGATCACTCACACTAATGCAAAGCTCAGCTTATACCTCGCGGACTGTATCTTTTTGGCCAAGAGTGGCGCCTATTATTTTTTCATTATTAAATGAAAAAATCGCGCTACTTATGGTGAAAATAAACTATCTTTACCAAGCCCATTTGCATCTTGAAAAGGTCTTATTACTGGTTAAAGTTAAACATCTACTGTATTATCTATACTTATTTTTAAAAAATTGGCAGTCATAGGAACTGCCGATAGAAGTCAAAACTTATAAATCAGAATTTGATAGCTTACTTTGTAAACTACACGGGTGTAACCGGAGGGCGTGGCTTGGTCATCATAGCACGGCCATCTAGAAATGCGTTAGCATTTCCCATTGGCTCACGCATTTCTAGATGGCCGGATCACGCCCTTTCAGCATTTCCCATTGGCTGACGCTTTTCTAGATCGCCAATTGCCATGGTCCCGAGTTTACCCGAAGATTTCTTATCATACCCGAGCGTGACGCTAGAATTCAATTCACACCCCACGAAAAATCTGTCTAGGCGCGCCAAAAGAAGTTTTCACTCCAAAAATCTTTGTTGCCTGATCACAGAAATTGCACAATTTGTCGTTCATCTTTCTTGCATTGTTACTAAAGACATCGTATTTTACGTAGCAAAAACATCTAAATCTGTGATTGTTACCTTTTTAAACCAAAATAAAAAATTGATAATAGCGATTACAATACTCTTTTAACACAGTTTATTGACATTGACATTAAACAAGACTAGCACAATTAAGTATTGATTATTCTCAATTACCTCATTATTCTACTAATACTTATCTAATATAAATGAAATGGGAAAGTCGATATGAATGAAGAATAATACTCTGATAGAAAACATTAACGACACTCTCAGTGTTCAAACGCTGGACAATGGCGAACTTTCGGGGATATTACCGAATGGAAGCCGTAAGAAAAAGAAGAAGGGAAAGTTTCCACAAAAAAAATGTTCCTCTGCTGGGACTCGGGGTCTTCTCTCGCAAGGAGAGAGGCAAGGCAAGGCCAATGTGGGTTGGTGACGTGACTTCGAAATGTTTTAGGTACATGTCGGTTTCCTCGCGATGTTTTCCTCAGGCGTGGTCCCAGCTTCGAATTTTGGAGGGGGTCACCAGTACAGAGCCTCAGATTGGGGGGGGGTCACGAGTAAAAATACAATAACTAGTTGCGACTCCCCCCTCTGCGGACTGCGCATGGTTTTCCTTCACCGTTTTAAGTTAGCGGCATTGCGCACGTGACTTCGAAAAGACGGTGGTGCACGTAGTTTTTCGGGGTCTCCGGATCGGCAGTCGCCGTTCTCCCGACTAGTAGACTTTTTTAATTGTGTTCATCACATATCACATAACAGTCAGTGCGAAGCGATTGGTCATTGTTTGTCCTTTATTTGAGAAGGGTTTTTCATTTATGTTTTAATATTCCGAGCGAAGTAGCGGAGCAATACAAGTTAAGTTACAAATGACGGAAAACTAAACTGGAAATGTCATTTCTTGTAATATTATGTTTGGCGCAATCCTATCGCGTTTATTTGTGATTTTATAATAATTTTACGAGTTTTTAGTACATGTTTTGTTTGTAGTTATTTTATGTAAGGTTTACCTATAGGAGTGAGGTTCGGTTTAGAACTGTAAGTAGGTACCTACTATTTCGAAGTCGTAGGTCCTTTTGTTATGTTTATTTTTAGGTTAGTTATTTTTGTGTGACGATTTAAAATGTTTGCTTGCCGATTTCTTGAGGTAGTTTGTTGCACATCTGTGGTATAGCATGTTAGTTAACATTTTATCCAAATCCCTTGAGCCAATCCCTTAAAAAGTGTGGGTATTGTAGTGGCAGATAAGTGGTAGGTGGGTATGATTCTTTGCAAAGTCCACCTGAGGAAGTAATGACCAGTTATTCTACCGCTTAGCATAGCAGTGCAAATATTACTGTTTTCAGAGACAATGTTTTTAGAGAAATTACATGGCTAAGGAATAAATCATCTTTTTTTTTATATTAAGAGTGACGAGACTGGAGTAATTTCTCTGGAAACATTGCCCTTCAAAACGGAACACAGTAATATTTGCACATTACTGCTTGGCGGTAGAATAACTGGCTTACGATATCTAGGCGATGAGTGCAGTAGGTGCCTACAGTGCTAGAGATTTAACCTTTTCAAGTGCTCTTATAAGCAGGCGTATTGGTTACCCCATCGATACAAACCACTAGATGTGCCCGCCCAAACTTTAGACGCACAATTATGTAAAAAATATGTAATCGTTGGAAAGAGTGAGCTCACTTTTCCATTCTAGTCGGTTGCAGGAAGCGGTGAACGCCGGATTTTTTTATCTATCAATATTCGTTGTCAACAGCCAAAATAAGCAAGTAGTAGGTACCACAGCATATCTCGCCGCTAGCGATTCTAGGGGTCAAGTAGATTGGCTGTGTGTAAGCCACTTACGATACACACAGAGACGCAGTTTAAAATACCAATTTCAAGGTGCTCAGGGCACATCCATTGGTATATATCGATGGCTTCTTACCCTCAGGCGCAAGTCTTGTGCGTCTTGTAGCTATAAAGTTAAGTACCTGCCATAAACCGGTAAGACGTCATCATAATATCAGCCGAAGGACGTCCACTGCTGGACGAAGGCCTCCCCCAAATATCTCCCCAAAGACCGGTCTTGCGCCGCCCGCATCCAACGATTTCCGGCGACCTTCACCAGGGTAGCGATTCTAAATGCAATCCGAATGGTTAGGAATCGGAATGACATTTCCTGTGTCTGTCATGCTAAACAGATAAGACAAAGACCGAGAGATGAGATTCCGTGTCGGATGCAATCGAATGGATTTAGAATCGCTACCCAAATCGTCGGTCCATCTTGTGAAGGCCTGCTAACGCTGTCTTTTCCGGTGCGTGGTCGCCACTCAAGAACCTTTCCGCCCCAACACTCTTGTGCGAAAAAGACTGCAAAGTCTTGAACATCGCCGAAAAATTGCTAGCTTATCGGTTTATTATCGGATACACTTCGGAGAGTGTGCATCTGATCAGCATGATCTAATACCACCTAGCACTTTTTTCTATCGGACTTCCCGTAGCTCGAAGAAGCGGCATCGTTTCATGGTTGATGTTCCAAAGACGCGAACAAAGAGGTTTGACTCTACTTTTGTGATAAGAACGTCTAGACTGTGGAATGAGTTGCCTGAGTGGGTTTTTCCCGATGGTTATAATCTTGGTGTCTTCAAATCGAGAGTGAATCGGTTTCTTCTATGTAAGCACGCTTCATCTTAGACCGCATTGTCGCTTAACATCAGGCGAGATGGTGGTCAAGTGTAAACCTATAAATGTTAAAAAAAAAAACGGCCGTCAGTTCTGCGAGCTATGTGCCTCACCCACTGCCACTTAAGTTTGACAACTCGTTGAGCTATGTCGGTTACTTGGGTTCTCCTGCGGTTTTTTTTAAACTTTCATATGTTTACACTCGACCGCCATCTCGCCTGATGTTAAGCGACGATACAGTCTACGATGGAGCGTGTTTACTCAGAAGAAACCGATTCACTCTCGATTTGAAGACACAAAGATTGTAACCATCGGGAAGAACCCACTCAAGCAACGTATTCCACAGCCTAGACGTTCTTATCACAAAAGTAGAGTCTTCGTTCGTGTCTTTGGAACATCAACCATGAAACAATGTCGCTTTCTCGAGCTACGAGCATTCCGATAGAAAAAAGGGCAAGATCATGCAAATCAGAAGCACACTCTCCGAAGTGTATCCGATAAAAAAAACGATTTCCTCATTTCTGATTCTATCACGCAGGGAAACTGAGAGCATAAAAGTAGGTAAATTAAATACCAACAATAGTATTGAATATTTCGATTTTTTCAGTAATGTCTTACATCCAATGGGTGGTGTGGTTGTGTGCGTGCGTTGCGCTCGCGCAGGACGATCTATACTGCAGCGTGCGGTACGAACGACTCTGCCAGGGGAAGGGGGCGCATGTCGGGTGCCAATTCCCCTATGTAAGTATTAAGTACCACAGTATAAAGAAACAAGCAGAGCGCCCCGCGATTTCACCCGCGTGGTTCCTGATCCTGTAAATTTTCCGGGATGATAAATTATTACTTTGTTAAAAAAACACGCTTATCTATACAAAAGATCCAACTAAATAGTAAGAGAAGTTTTCAGTTGGAAGCGTATTTTGAATTTTCGATTTCGTGATACCTATTTGTCAATAGCATAATAGGTATATACGATACACGTTTGGTGCAAATGTCAATATCAGTGAGTATGATACTAACTAAACTAATACGAGAAAGAGGAACGAACATCCATCAGTACATACTTACAAACTTTCACGTTTATAATAAGTATTAGTAGGATTACTAGGTACCAGTAGCTCATCGCCTTTTATCTTGGAAGAAACGCCGATAATGGATACACGGGTAGATAAAACCGAAAACTGAACCGCTCTCCCGCAATACTAACATTGTATTGTTGGTAATGGCGGGAGCGCGCTTCCCGTGTCTCATCCCGCACGGCCCGCACGATTGGTTCTAGACGGTTTCGTTTAACGACTGTATGATTTACCTAAGATACTGTGGTATTTATCTACATATTTGTAATTATTTCTCACTAAAAAACAAAGTATCGGTTTTTACAAATACAAAACATATACCTACATATTTTTTATTACAAATACAAAAAATATACGTATTTTTTAAAGTAAAATCTTTTTTTTTTGGCGTTCCACAGTCAGATTTTTCATGGGCTATGAATTGAATTATAGCGTCACGCTCGGGAATGATAAGACATCTTCGGGTAAACTCGGGACCATGGCCACGCCCTCCGGTTTCACCCGCGTAGTTTCCAAAGTAAGCTATCAAATTCTGAGTTATAAGTTTTCACTTCTTTCTGCAGTTTCTTTTGATTGCTAATTTTTCGTAAAAAAATGTTTTATTTAATTTTTTTTTCGTCAGCGAGGACCGGGGCCTACGTGTGAGAACTACACTGCCATAATATTCACGAACGATCTCAAACAGTTCATTCTGCACTACGTCAATAGGTAATAACTTCTACTTACGCCTTTTACACATAGTTTCTTGCTAATATATCTAAAGACATCAGAATGACTACTTACTCTCTTTCTACGAAAACGTAATTTCGAAATAAACTCTCTACTTTCCACCTCTGATTCTACTTCGATCCGTCGTTTTGTCCGTTTAAATCTAAGCCAACTCTAATTAGAGTATGCTTAGAACATTTTAACGCCAAACAATGTTGTATCGGACGAAACGAAGTAGAACGAGGGTAGGAAAGTCGCGAGTTTTTTCCAAATTACGTTTTCGTAGAAATAGAATAGACGTCCTGATGTGAATCTTTAAATGGTTAAGTTAATGATTTTGCTTAGATATTTAATTATATCCAGAAACCACATAATAGCTGTATAAACAACAAAAAACTGATTTGATGAGTTTTTAGTTATTATTCTCGAGTGAATTCTTAATTTTGGAGTAGGTACGTTGAACTTTGTCTACCTTTGGGAAAGGCCAGCTAAATACCAGCTGGAAGCTTTAGAATCGATCGAGAGACGTGGCCAAAAGGCTTATATGACGTCATTGTTCGAAAAAGACTTCAAAGCCTTGAACATCGCCGCAAAATTGCTGGCTTATTGGCTTTTATCTGACACTCTTCGGAGACCGTATTTAACTAATCTACCTACATAACCTAATATGACCATGCCGTTTTTTCTATCAGGCTGCTCGTAGCTCGAAAAACCGATATCGTTTCATGGTTGACTTTGCAAAGATTCGAACGAAGAGGTTTGACTCTACTTTTTTGATACGGGCGTCTAGGTTGTGGAACACGTTACCTGAGTGGGTAAATCCTGATGATTACAATTTTGGTGTCCTTAAATCGAGGGTGAATCGGTTTCTTCTAGGTAAATCCGTTTCATCGTAGACCCCATTGTCGCTTAACCTAAGGCAAGATGGCGGTCAAGTGTAGGTAAGTAAATCTAAAATAGTTTTAAAAAAATGGTCTACTAATAACTTAAATTGCTCCCAAAGGCGGCGCCAGAAGATTGCGTCCGGTCACGAAAGAGTGCGCGGGGGAATACATCTGCCTAAGCCTGAAATCATGATGCTTGTTGTGAGTATCATTACTGTCTACAATCTAACCTAATGTTTATCAAAATAATATTTTCAACGATTGGGTTAAAAATATGCTTATCTAATTAGTCCGTCAGGTAGATTAATGGAAAAATATAGGACGCGTATTTTGACGTGATAACGTCTTATAATTCGATGAAGCCGGCTGCACGCCCACAAAACATGACGTCATGTACCGTTACCGTCGGTCGTCACCTCGCCGCATGTTTGTTACAGTTTTATTAATTATTTCGACCAGTAGTTCAAGCGGGGATGTAGCTCAGTGGTAGAGCGTTCGCTTTGCATGTGAAATGCCCCGGGTTCGATCCCCGGCATCTAAAACCTTTTTTGCATTGTTTTGATTGAAAATGACTAAATTCGACTGATTACTTTTTACATACAAATCTATGAAACAAATGAAATCAAAATTTTCTTTTGAAAAATGCTACCATTCCATCAGTATTTTCTTAAGACGTTGTCACGTTCTATCGTCAGTAAACCGACTTTACAGACAAACATTTTTTTGTGTTACCAAATTATTGAAAATCAACAAAGATAATATATATTATATAGATCACCTACACCTAACTTCAGGAGGTCTAATCTCTTTCTACGACAAACGTACTTAATTTCGAAATAAACTCGCGACTTTCCTACTCCGGTTTTATTTCGTTTCGTCCGATCGAACATTGTTTGATGTTTAAATGTTCTAAGTCTAATCCTTACTAATATTATAAATGCGAAAGTAACTCTGTCTGTCTGTCTGTCTGTCTGCTGGGCTTTCCCGTCTAAACCAGTGAACCGATTTTGATGAAATTTGGTATACATATAGACTAGACTCCGAGACACAGCATAGGCTACTTTTTATTGCGGAGAAAGGGGTGGGGTTGAACAATGTAACGAAAACGGGGAAAAATATTTCTCTTTGAGAGCTTTAGCTGCGTGTGCCATTCTCCTTGGCGTGGACTGAAGTCTGTGACAGCACGTGTCACAGACTTTTGAAGACACGTGTCACAGATTTAAAGGTTGCGTCATTTTATGTAAACAAAGTTGCAAAAATGCATTGTTACATTTTTACGTGTAAATTAAAAATATCTCTAATCTTATATTGTGTAATATTGTTTATATGAAATTCTCTACACCAATATAACTATTCACATACAATCGTACATTAGAAGTACTTACAGAAAGAACCATGCTGCCTCGATTTTACGGTGGGTTCCCAACGAGTCATACCAAACGAGTCACACTGTGACTCGTTGGGAATTTTTTTTCCCAACGAGTCACACTGTTACTCGTTGCAACTTTCTCTACTAGTTTACATTCCCATCGAGTCACACTGTTACGCTAGTGTGACTCGTTGGGAAAAAAATTCCCAACGAGTCACACTGTGACTCGTTTTGTTGAATATATTTACATACTTTAATATTATCAAATTAAATATATCTGTATTGTTATTTTGTGTATTTATATTTATATTTGTGACATATTTTCATACTTACATGCAAAACAACTGGCCTCGTGGCTTAGTCAGTAGTAGCTCTGCCTGCGAAGCCGAGGGTTCGATTCCCACCCAGTGCAAATATTTGTGTGATGAATTCAAATGTTTGCACTGTGTCTGGGTGTTTCTATGTATAATAAGTATGTATTTAAAACTATATAAGTATTATATCAGCTATCTGGTCGCCAACATACAAGCTTTGCTTAGTTTGGGGTCAGATGGTGTTGTGTGTGAATTGTCATTATATTCTTTTAAAAATGACATAAAACAGACAAATGCAATAAAAAGTAAAAGTAAAAGAGCCAACAAAACTATGTTAAAGGACGAACTTATCCAAGAAGCCCAGCTGGAATTAATTCAAGGTGAAGTAACAGTGGGACAATTATAGGGAAATTAGGTAAAAGGCTATTATGATATTTATTGAATTTTATAAATTAAGTACCTAAGTTTGATTGTGATGCAAAGTGAGTGGTTAACCATAGGTGAATTTTGTATCCCATTAGCTCTGAAGTGGCGCACCGTGCTATATGACTGGTCTCCTGCCTTTGCTATACTTGTGGTGAGGCGATATGTACAGCAAGGCACATATTGGTGGGATGCAAAGTGCTCCTTAATAGGGGTCATTACTCACAGCGCCATGACAGAATACTTGAAATCATACGTGAAGCCGTAAGCCTTTCGGTAGCTGGAGCCCAAAAGGGATTGACGACAAACAAAATAAAGACAAATTAACTTTGTAAAAGAGGGCTCAACTTCAAACTCCAAGAACAAGCCTTACTCAATCCTGGGTTCAGCACCTGATTGGACTATTTTAATGGACACGTATGAAAAGCACTACAAAATCTCAGAGGATGTGGGTGTTTCGTCATCCAGACCGGACATTTTCCTTTTTTCTAGGGCTACGAAACGCATAGTTCTTGTAGAACTTACCGTACCGTGGGAAACTAATATACCTAAGGACCACGCGATGAAACGAAATAAGTATTACGAACTTCAAAACGAATTAACAAAAATGGCTATGTAGTTAATTTATACGCTGTAGAAGTAGGAGCGAGAGGTATACCAGTAAAATCTCTCTATAACCTGCTTAAAGATCTTGGCTTGTCCAGAAGTGCAGTAAGTTCTATACTAGAACGAGTATCTAAAGCTGCACTAGTAGGATCATATCGGATTTGGCTGGGCAGGGGGAGAAGTACGAGTAGTGAAAGTGAGTGTTGACGTACGTCACCAAAGGGGCCCCTTTTAAACCTACGCCCGAGTCACAAGTCTTGGGGTCTATTCGAGGTTTCTCTCTCTGCCACACGATGGACCCGGCACCCGCACGGTGAATCCATGGAATGCTAAGAAGTTCGTCTCTATGTTTCAAAAACAGTAACTCAGTTGATTGTGACCATTATTAGGCTTCAGAAGTTTAGTTTCTACCTTTGTTGATTGTGATAAATATGTAGTCTCTAAAATATAGTACCAAAGTTGTAAGTGATAATTATTAAGTCTCAGACGTTTAGTGACTAAGATGATTGTGATATTTATTTTGTCTCAGATATGTATTATAGGCAGAACAATACAAGTTCGAGGATAGGAAGTTAGTTACAATATTATGTGAGTTTCAGCCAAGATTGGGCATTGCGCAGTTGTATAATTCGACCCAAGTTAATTATTATACTACACATATTTTTCAAGATTTACATATTCTAAAACCGATATTGATTTTTTTTCCAAACAATGAATTATTACTGCGACAAAACATGTAAAATCGTAGACATAACCAAGTAGTAGCTTGATTGTAATATATCTTATTCTTTTGTTTGATCTCTAGTTGTATTTACGTTGCTTTTATGACAATCATTACTGTCGAGCTTTGAGAAAAGAAGTGTGTGTGTGTGTGTACTTATATACGCACGTAAAAAGTTAATACTTCTTCTTATTATTCCTCGTGTGAAAAATTCTAACTTTAATTATAGAAATATATTATCTTCAATGCAAAGAAGTATTAACTTGAAGTTAGGTCCAATGTTTACTAGCCAACTACGGGGAATCAGTTTTTGTGACAGTGTTTGCGCGTATCGTAAAAAATATTCTCATCATTTTACACTTACGCACCAAAAGAAGTACAATTTCAAAAAATATTAGATTCATCACATTACTCCCTTCTATTTGTGTACAAATTGAAGGCAAAAACGATCTAAAAGTTTTAAATTGTAAATCGTAAAAGCAGAAAAACTATTAAGAAAATAAGTACGTCGAGAAAGACTTTGTGAATTTTTATTGTTAAAAAAATTGTTTGGTTTTGTTATTTTAAAAGAATACATGTGGCTCATAACTCATTTATTTTACCAATTTCAATATGATCACTTCTCCCGCATGATAAAGTCCCAACCAGTCACACTGTGACTCGATGGGACTTTTTTTCCCAACCAGTCACACTGTGACTCGTTGCAACTTTCTTTACTAGTTTATATTCCCAACGAGTCACACTGTTACGCTAGTGTGACTCGTTGGGAAAAAAAATTCCCAACGAGTCACAGTGTGACTCGTTTGGTGTTACTCGTTGGGAACCCACCGATTTTTTACACCAAAGCTGTTTTCGATAATCAAGCTCAAGATTATCTAAAGAAGACTGATCACCTGAATGGAGAATCATACTACAATGATTAACATATAGACACAGATTACATAAATAAAACCAGATGGAACGCGCAGAACAGAGAACCTGAAGCAGACAAAGCAAATACAAACGCTGAAGCAAATACAAACACCAGTCAGTACGAAATGGACTTCCGTGTTGTACGGGCGTCCCGTGTGATTTTAAGTTTTGTTTTAAAATATGCTGTTTTATTTCTGTAATCTGTGCGTATAGGATAATGTTCTCAGTGTTCAAACGCTGGACGTCGGCAAAATTGCGGTGATACGTACCTACCTTCTATTGCCGAATGGAAGCCATAAGAAAAAAGAAGGAGAGAAGAATGCATTGTTGTTGTTTTATAAACATGATGTTAATATGTATCTGAACAAATACATTATTTATCACAAATATATAATTTTGAACAAAAGCCCGTAATGTTTTTTGATTTTAATGAATATTTTAGGATATATCGTAGTTTTAAACAACTCCGTAACAAAATAATATACCACTTTATTAGGACACGTGGTCGCCGTGGTAGCCGCGGTCCTGAGGGCGAACTTCTCACACGATCTTAGCCAAGACGCTCAACAATGAGAGGTCATGTGAATTGGAGAAGCGAGAGGAGGCCGATACCTGTCACTCATCCAATGACGTGAAAGTGGACATGGGAGCGATCTTAAAGGCGCACTTGACTCGCATCCAGTTTCCACCGGAGGGTCTGGGGTGTCGGACGCTTAGGGCGGTCCGGCATCGCACCTAGGGATATGGTTTCCCGAGGTCGTGACGCGTCGCTGGTTTTTAATGCATCACTAGAACCAAATGCGGTGGTTCGGACGTCTCCCATGAGGTGTCCCCGCAAAAGGCGGCGGCAATGGCAGATTGAGTCACAGTCGAATGCGATAGCGGTCCCGAGACTGCTGCCAACCCACGGCTGGAAAAACCTCTGTCGTAGGTATGGGGTTTGATCGGTAAGGTTGCCATATCCGTACGTAATATTGATCCCGACATATCCCACTATGTCAATGCGTGACCAGGGGCTCCAAAGCTTGCGGTCCAAGCAATTCGGTCAGGGGGGAGTTGCGCGCCGTAGACGATGCTGGCGCGACTGAGACGTGCCGCGATGAACCGTGGCCGTAGAAGAAATACCCCGGCTGAAGAGGAATACCGATATAACGGTGCGCCGCTCTCCTTGCCCACTGCGGCCTTGCGTGGTCGTTAGCGTATGATGGTGGACGCGGTGGGGCTGTAGGGGATGAAGAGTGCCGATATATCGGTGAGCTGCTGTCCCCGTCCTCTTCAGCCGGATGATGGTAGGCATTAGTCCCACCGCCTGATACAAAGGGTGTCTAGACGTGAAGATATCTGGCACCGACGAGGCAGTTGGTTACCGAGGTGATCACGGCGTGCATTATCCGCGGCGGATTCGCAGAAGAGTGCTAGAGCATACCCGTGTCCACGGCAAAGGTTTTAGTCGGTACCACTCATGTCGAATCTGACACAAATCAACCATTCTCTTCAAGCGGAATGGTATAATGCATTGCCTCCACATAAAACGGCACCATTTGCTTTTTAATTTCAAAATAATACAATTTCCCGTTAAGGAGTCGTTTACTGTAACTATTACTAAAGCACAGGGGCAAACATTTAAGCGCCTAGGAATCGATTCACGCAAAGACGGTTTTTTATACGGACAACTACTTAAGTATCTGTTGCGTTATCAAGATCATCATATATAATAAATTTGATCTTCTACCGTAAGAAATAAAAAACTAAAAATATCATATACACAGAACTACTTTTAAATAACTTTACTATATAAAACGTTTTAGTATATCCCAGTACGTTTATCTAGCGTTCCTTCGTTGTTTTTCTATAGTTCTCTTAGTGATCATAGTTTTTTAAAGCGATGTAAATTTTAGTAGGGATTTTCCCCAAATAGACGCGGGTGAAACCGCGGGTCTCAGCTAGTACTTAATAATTAGAGTAGACTTAGAAGATGTAAACGGACGAAACGACGGATCGAAGTAGAACCGGAGTAGGAAAGTCTCGAGTTTATTTCGAAATTACATTTTTCGTAGAGAGAGAGTAGACGTCCAGGGATGGATAGTTGGGACTTGTGACGTCACGTCTACATAAAAGTCGTACAATGATGTGACGTCGCTCGAAACTTCTAAGTACTTACTGTATCTTCGGTATTTTTTGTTTTTGAAACAAAAAAAAAAAGTACGTGTGCAATATTTTTTTTAAATCTAACTGACAGGCATTTCTTATTTAGCCATCATGTTTATTACGAGTATAAATGCATATTTAGTGAACAAATACAAATACATTTTTTTTTTATTAATTTTTTTCTTATTGTAAATTTAACAAATAAAACCATACAAAGTTGCATGCTAACAGATTCATAGTTAAGAGTGTAACGAAGTACATTTGATATATTAATTTAATTTGGATGTATGAATTGACACAATCGTTATTATTGTTTTTAATTTTAATTTAATTTGATTCCTACTTACAATAAATAATGTATAAATAATCTATATATATAAAAATACAAATTATTTATTTGTCATAAGAACATGAACACATATTTATTGAATCCATTAGGTCCGAACTAGTACTTAGTACTGTATCTCGGTACCTAATGGCTTCTCCCAAAACAAAATTTAAATATCATCTTACGCAAATTAAGTTAAATAACAATAGAAATAAGAAAAAAGAAAAAAAAAACACGCTATGGCAGCTGGGCAAAAAGTCTTGAAATGACATTAGTAGTCAGAACATGGTAACCATAATTGCTGAAAGTACTACTTAAAGACGCTGCCTTTTGCACCACAGTAGGTATTTATGCTAACTCAAAAGGCAAATCAGAGAAGTTACGGCTGGTCTAATCGGAAGCACGGCAATCATCCGGAGCCCCTGGTCCGAATCCAGTGCTTGTGATGCAAGTTTTCTTTTCGAAGTTATATGCGTAACGCCGCTGATTCATACACATTGGTGAAGGAAATACATTGAGAGAAATCCAACATGTTTCCTAGAATCTTTCGGGGTCATGCGGCATCTACTAAGCTACAACGCTGGGCGACTGTGGTGGATTATGACCTTAACTCCTCTCTTTGTGGGCTGCAAACTTTGTGTGTGTTTGTGGTAAAAGCACAATTAATTGTAACTCTACATATGTCCCATAAAATTAATTTTGTTTTCCTGACGTTTCCGTAGTGGCAAACCTGGCTAATTTCTATTGTTAGCTAGATCACAATACTGGTAACTTAAATTTCTTAAGTGTGAAATGGAATCAGGCCTGCACGTCGTAGCATTTTTCTAACTGCAAATGTACATGTTTGTGAAGGACACCATCGTGAGGAAACCAACATGTTCCAAGAACCTCGTTTGAGACTACTTATACGTTATTCGCTAACCCCAACTTATTTAGTGTGGTGGATAATTACTTTGGCTCTCCATGTGAGTGAAGGGCCCGAATTCCAGCAATAGGATCAATGGGCTAGCTATGCTAAGGACTTGTCAATAATTAAAAAGTTCAGTGTGTATTTTCAGCAGTGGGACCGGGAGTTGGCTTACTTGGCGCAAAGGTTGGCCGACCAGTGCGAGTTTGTGCACGATGACTGCAGAGCTACTGGTGAGAGCTTCTATGTTCGTTGACCTACAAAAAAAATATTATTCATCCATAATAAGTATGAGCCTTTCGCGCAAAAAAGAATTCATCAAAATCGTTTCCGGCGTTCTAGAGAAATCGGGGGAAGAAAAAAGTATGGAAACTCGGAAAGGACTAGGAAGGAATTTTACTAGAAAAAGAAAGAGGTCATTTCTTCGTTTTCAAGTTACACCTTTAGTACTTCATATGGTGCATTAGGGAAAATGATGAGAGTACATTTTTACGATGCGCGCGTATACTGATCGTCACGAAAAACCTGAAGTAATTTATTCATTAGTTTAATAAACATTCTGACTTCAGGCTTAATATCTACTGCTTGCGTAGAAGATAATATTACCTATTCTGTGGTTGAAGTACGACGCCGACGGTTGGATGGTTGAAGTAGACTTCTTAGCACGACCAATAAAGAGAATAAGTATTTACCTATTGCGTGCATACAAGAGTACCCTACACACTTAGAGACTTACACACACACATGCACCCTTTCTTTTAGACGATTGAAAAGCTTTTAATGTCTATAATTTCCAGTCCGGTATCCGTTCGCTGGTCAGACAGTGGGGGAGGTCCGGTGGCGACGCTCCGACACGTCACTAGACAGGGGGGCGCGCCGCACGGTGGGGCGAGTGTTCGACGCGTGGTGGGGCGAGCGGCGGCGCGTGCACGCCAAGCAACTTATCTCGCCTTTTCTACTCACTGCCAGGTACGGTAGAGCTATTTTACTATAGCAAGACTAACAACCATACCGCTCTTTACCTACACAATGTCCTAGGGCGCATTTGCGACGTCTGGTGAAGCAAGCGACGATGCGTGCATGCCAATCAACTTGTCTCGCCTTTTGTACTCACTACCAGATACGGTAGAGCTATTTTACTATAGCTAACTTTCACGTTCTTAACAAAGTTATTCACAATGCTCTGGGGCCCTGTCTATAATCGTCCGGTACCCGTTCGCCGATCAGCCAGTGGCGTCGCTCCGACATGTCACTAGACCGGGGGGTCTACCGCCTAACGAAAAACGCTTTGACGCTTACTACTACTATAGCAACCTTACCGCTCTTTACCTACAATGTAGGTACACTAGACTGGGGGGCGCGCCGCACGGTGGGGCGCGTGTTCGACGCGTGGTGGGGCGAGCGGCGGCGCGCCAAGCAAATTATCTCGCCTTTTGAACTCACTGCCAGGTACGGTAGAGCCGTTTTACTATAGCAAACTTACAGTTATTTATGTACGCAGAAGTCGTACGACGCTTGTTTCATGCCTGGTGAGGGAGCGGCGACGCGTGTATGTCAAGCAACTTATTTGCCTTTTGTACTCACTCCCAAGTAGGGAAGAGTTATTTACCATAGCAAACTCGTACTTTACCACTCTTACATACACAGAAGTCCAAGGACGCGTGTTTGCCGCCTAGCAAGATAGAAAAAAAGGCAAGGTGGAATTAGATCATGCACATCAGTTGTACAGTGTACACTCTCCGAAATGTATTTGATAAAAACTGATAAGCTACCAATTTTGCCGCGATGTTCAAGAGTTTTTCGCACAAAGCATGGTGCGTCAACAAAAACTACTGAAACAGTAATAAACGTTGTTTTTTTCAGAGGAGCAGTTTGGGGTCATTTCAGCCAGTTAGCAGTGTGGACGCTTCGGGCAATGGGCTGCGGTGCGGTGCACCACGGGTCCACCAGACCCCGCCTGCTGCTGGTCTGCGACTTCTCTCACACCAACATGCTGGGGCAGAGGACGATATCCCCCGGACCACAGGCCGCCTGTCCGCCGCACACCGTCCGCGGCGGACGGCCGTACCCGCTGCTCTGTGCTGCTCCTGTGGTAAGAGGGTCCAGTGTGAAGAGTTGGAAGGTTGGATCAAAGATCGTCAGTTATGAGTTGTATGGGGTCAGTTCTGTCAGTTTCCAGTGTAGATGCTCTAGGCTATGGAAACGGTACTGTACACCAAGGGTCCACTAAACCCCGCCTGTTACTGGTCTGCGACTTCTCCCATACCAACATGCTAAGGCAGAGGACGATATCCCCCAGACCATAGGCCGCCTGTCCACCACACACTGTCTGAGGTGGACGGCCTTACCCGCTGCTCTGCGCTGCTCATGTGGTAAGAAGATCCCGTGGTTAGAACAAAGATTGATTTCTTTTATGAATTTGGAACACAGATAGACAGACAGTAAAATATCAAATAATTAAACAATTCGGAACCAAAGACGCCATCGGTCCGTTCGTATGGCGAGCGTTGACTGCAACACTGAATCACATCCGAGAGTTCAACTTACAGATGACCATCAGGAACAGAAATGCGGCCGTGGTGGAGGCTCTGGGCCCGGAGGCTTGGAATAAACGAGCTCACTAGAGTTAGGTTGAAAAGATGGGAACATTTTACTACTCCCACCACTATATTTTCCTTTTCATCTCCCAATCCAAGATAAATGTAAAAAAGAGCCCAAATAACAAAGGTGTCTTTGGAGTTCAAAAAAAAGCAAATCATTTTTAGTCTAGCAATCCATAAGACGGTTAGGTATCTTGAATCCCCCTGAACGTTTGGTATCTTGACGATGGGACTGTAGGCGGCACACTTGACGTGGTTGAAAGGGATGTGAGGTCACTCTTCCCGGACTTTCTTGAACTGGGCCTGAAGGTTAACACGTCTAAGAGCGAATTGTATTCCTGCTCCACAATGCAGTTATCAATATGCTGCTTTTTGCTCCACAAAAACCTGGCCTTCAGATATTGAACCGTAAACCGGAATGTCTGTTAAATGCCCTTATTTTTACAGATACGATACCCTCAGGATAACCCTTATTTTGCAAGACCCAGTTCCTTTCGTTGCTGTCGAATGTAAACAATCTTTTAAATCTAAAATTGATAATAGTAGAAAATTAAAATAAAATACAACTGACTCTACTGTTTAGCTCCCGAAGTGGTAATGGGGTACCATGGGTACCAGTGTCAGTTCCCTCTGTGGAACCTTAAAACACCTCGTTCTGATTTTGGTTTACTTAATTTCAATACTTGCATTGAAATCTTCCCGGCAGGTTTATGGCAAGCAAGTTATGGATGAACATTTAGAAGATGATGAATTTGACATAATAGGCGATGATGGGGGTTACGATGAATTCGATGAAGAACAGGTAACGAAATATAATAGTATACAGGGTACTTGAAATGCCTATAGGTACTAATCCGAAAGCGTAGATTTTTATTACAGAGTTTTTATTCTACGAAGTTTTAGAGAGACGATATGAGCAAAACGTGCGATGGTAAGCAATACACCTGCCTGTTACACCACAGTACCACGAACCTATTTCATCATGAAGAGTTCAAATTACTGCTCAGCTATCCACTGTACCCAACAATGTATGAAATAGATGGTTTCTTTACTACGTTAAGAGCCATCAGATAAGTTTGTTTATATGTAATTTATCTAAAACTGACTACCATCTCGCCTGATATTAAGCCACTCAGAAACCAATTTACTATAGATTTGAAGATACGCAGATTATATTCATCAAAGAATACTTACTCAGGCAATGTACGCTTTGATGTTTTATCACGAAAGTGAAGTTGATAGAATAACACAAATATAATAAACAGGTACATATTTGTTGTCTAGGATACACTAAGACGACCGCAAAACACTAAAGCTTACGAAAACGTGGACATAACAGAGCCAAAGCCCAACCGTATAGTGAGACCAATACCACAAGACACAGTGGACACAACTAGTCAACCTAATAAACAATATTATGGAAAAGAAAACCAGTCTTCCAAAGAAGAATATGCAACTGATTACCAACAATCTAAAAAAGATTTTAGAGACAAGAACGTATTTAGAGATTACACAGAAACACAAGTAAATAAACAATCAGATAAAAACATTCACTCCGAAAAAACATCCTACAAAACTAAAAACAAAGAAGCTGGATACAAAACAGACGATGTCGCCAAGCAAAACTATAGAGATCCATTTAACACAGATACATATGAGAATCAACGTAAGGCTGATAAAACAAATCAGCGTGTTCAATCTCTGAATACACAACGCATGAAAATTACTGACAAAGGTTTAATACCAGAAGACCCCACTATGCTTCAAGAGAATGAGCAAATAGATTATCGTGACATCAAACCTATACAAGATATCGTGGTATATAAAAATCGTGATGAAGCTGATACAATAGCACCCATACTTGTAGATCGTCCTGATCCTAACACAGATAGATACGACCGACTAAACAGGCTGAAAAAAATAGGTGAAAAAACTGTGAATTTACGTCCAGTGATTCCTATTTATGACGATTCTGTTAACTCCAACCGCCGACCGATGATACCTCTACCAGATGATGACGTAGAAGACGCGGAGAAGAAAAGTACGTTGACTGATACAATATTGATGTCCTATCTTTGTTTTGTATTTTGAAGTGAAAACGTCTTTAGGCCCGTCTAGACAGATTTTTCGTGGGGTGTAAATTGAATTCTGGCGTCACGCTCGGGTATGATAAGAAATCTTCGGGTAAACTCGGGACCTTGGCGATTGGGCATCTAGAAATGCGTCAGCCAATGGGAAATGCTGACGCATTTCTAGATGGCCATGCCATTATGGCGAGGCGACGCCCTCCACACAATCGTGTAGTTTCCAAGGTAAGCTATCAAATTCTGAGTTAGGTATAAGTTTTCACTTCTATCGGCAGTTCCTATGACTGCCAATTTTTTTTTTACAAAATGTAGAAGGTCGGAACAATTAAGACAAGAGCCTGATGATAAGCAACATGTCTATTCATAACAGTACAGTGCTACTTAGATATTTGAACGTGGAGACTCGATAACGTTACCTAGCACTGTACCGCACTCGTCGCCCAGTGATATAAGATAATTTGTCTTAATGTCTTATCGCTTGGTGGTGGAATAATTGCCAAAGGTATACCTCAGGGTGACTGTGCAAAGAGCCCTACCACTATAAAGTGTCGGTAAAATATCGTAGCGAATTAAATACGACTGTTTATGTGTTTAACTTCAAAGTCATTGAAAATTCGTAAGCAACACTAATGAATAGTAACATTTTTGATAATCATTGTCATTTTAATCCAGTTTATGAGACTGATATAATCTTTGTGTATATTCATTACTTGCATAAGCAACCATAATCCACCACGCTGGCCCAGTGCGGGTTGGTGGATGACACAAATGACCTTGAAGGATTCTAGAAACAGGTTTCCTCACTGTGTTTTCCTCGGCTATTTTTAAGTTAACGGCACAAGACTACGAACATTAGTACTACTAGCGATACGCGTGTGATTCGAATAATCGGTCGCTGCGGTTCTCCCGACTACACTAGCCGTCACTTACAAACGTTACCTATTCATTACAAATTTTAAAGTTTGTATATTTTATATATATTTTAAAGATAACTAAAAGATTTTAGTGTTTCAAAATTATTTAGTGAAAAATAATCATCAACCTTCATATTTTACAGAAAATCCTTCAAAAATTATCAATTACAAGATGAATGACGAATTAATGAACTCAAGAAATCGAGAGCCCCATCAAAACTGGCAAGAATTGAGAAACCGAGAAACTGACACGGAACCTAAGACCAAAAATATTCCATCAAACAAAGCCTTCTATAGAACGGAAGATAACTATAGGAACGACGAAATAGCACGAAAAGGAGAATTCAAAGCTAAAGGTTATTTTAGCGAAGATTCGGAAATTGAGCAAAAACCATATCAAGTTGATAGGTGGCGGTAAGTAACGCAATTATTATTTATTTTCAATACTTCTAAGTTGACGCAGAACCATAGAATAGATAATACAGATAGAACGGACACTCCCCACCCCCCGCCAGTTTCAAGCTTCCTACCCCGCAAGAACGCGAGAAGCACTCAGCGACACGACATAGATGACACGCACACATGCGTAAATGCGTTCGAACGACATATGCGAGATGTGTGAGTGTAGGTATGTCAACTGCACCGTCTGTATAGATTTTAGGCCGAGTGTCCGGGGTGTGGCAGAACCCCTATGTGTTTGACCACGTTATTATTCATCGTATGGAAAAACATTTAACCGACCCTCAAAAAGGTTGAGGGTAGTTTTGATAATACAAATCATAAGTGAAACATTCTTCAACCAAAAAATGTATGGCAACAGAAAAAGTTGGCAGTCATAGGAACTGCCGCCAGAAGTGAAATAACTCAGAATTTGATAGCTTACTTTGAAAACTACGCGGGTGAAACCAGAGGGCGTGGCCATGAGCATGGGAGTGCCGATGGGAAATGCTGACGCATATCTAGATGGCCAATAGGAAACGCTGACGCATTTCTGATGGCCAATGGCCATGGTCCCGAGTTTATCCGAAAATTTCTTTTCATTCCCGAGCGTGACGCCTTCAAAAATTCGCCTTCGCTTCAAAAATATGTATGTAAATAAAATGTCAGCAATTAAATACCATTTATGTTTGACTATTTAAAGACACGAAAACCCAGACTCTCATGATACAATCGCAGTGCTACCTCTGGAGAAAACGACCCGAGCGCCGAAACCACACCTCACTACAGTGGTGGTCTATAGACCCACCTCACTGTATAGTATACAAGTAAGTGGTCTCCTACTAAGTCTACAAGTATTATAAACTAGGAGCATCCCGTTGTTTTACCCGCGTATTTCCCGTACCTGGACGTCTGCTCTCTTTCTACGAAAAACGTAATTTCGAAATAAACTCGCCACTTTCCAACTCCGGTTCTACTTCGATCCGTCGTTTTGCCCGTTTAAATGTTCTAAGCCTACTCTAATTAGAGTAGGCTCGGAACATTTAAACTTCAAACAATGTTCGATAGGACAAAACAAAGTAGAACCAGAGTAGGAAAGTCGCGAGTTTATTTCGTAATGGCGTTTTTCGTTATTTTTCCGAAATTAAAAGTAGCCTATGTGTTTCCCAGACTATAATCTAACTGTTCCAAATTTTTGCCCAGTCCGTTCCTACGTTACGACGTGATTGAGCAGCGAACATCCATAACAAATCAAACATTATTTTTTAAAAGTAGGACCTACAATGATCTACAAAAAATGAATAGCGTACTCTGAAGACATAAACACTTGCAAAGACGCAATACATCAGTACAATATGTAGGTATGGAAGAAGGCACAGCAGGTCTACTACGAAAACAAACTCCGAACAAATCGGATCGGACCGACAGCTGAATCGGATTGTAGCCTACCACGAAAAACATTCGGATCGATACATTTCGGGTCGGAAGTCTTAGGTCGGATGAGGGTCGGATCGAACGAAACGGCCGATCTGATCAACCGACCGATTGTCTTTCGTGGTTGGAAACTTCCATAAGTTCGGCCGATATATCGTTTATCGGACTTCGTAGTAGACCTGCAGGTTACTTATCATCGCGGGGAAAATAACAGATACTGGAACTACGCAGGTGAGACCGCGGGGCGCTGCTAGTACATAATATTCGGTTTTACCCGCGTAGTTCCCGTTCCTGTTGTTTTATCGGGATAAAAAGTAGCCTATGTGTTCTTCCAGACTATTATCTAACTGTGTTCCAAATTACAACCCCAATCCGTTCATACGTTAGGACGTAATTGAGCAACAAACATCCAAACATTGACATTTACAATATTAGTAGGATAGTAGGATGTGTGAGATTGGATATTTGTTGGGGAATCACATGGTTAAAATTTGTTGAAATTTGGATTACAGCTAGCTTAAAAGTAGTGAGAAATAGCATATAAACTAAAAATAGGCTTTTCATCGCCAACTAAATGATCCCAATTCTGAGACTCGGGGCTTTTTCTCGCAAGGAGAGAGTCAAGGCCGTAATCCATCATTATGCACTGGACTTCGAAAATACAGTGGTGCGCGTAGGATTCGAACCAGGTGCTCCTGGTCGATAGTTGCCGTTCTCCTGACTAGGCCAGTCGCTGCTTAATTTAACTCTTTAGCCTTATTTTTGCTTTCATTAAAAACAAAAAATGATTAGTGCGTATGTAATTAAGATTAATATCATTTCACAGACTGAACCAGTTTCCCGGCAAAGATGGATGCAAAGCAGAATGCGGCCGAGAAGGTAAGCTGCTTTAAAGTTTAAGCTCTTAGTTTTTTTTATTGTTGACAGGATAGACTGGTCCGTGGCACACAAACATGCTACATAGAGACCTAAAGTTTCCTTCCAAATGTTTTTTATAGTATAGAGTGACGAGAGCAAGACGTGTGCCTGATGGTAAGCAACACGCCGACCAATAACAGCACAGTGACACGCAGCTATTCGAACATGAAGAGTCCAATCATTACCTAGCACTACACAGCTTTCGTCACCCAGAGATATACCTTAGATGTTGTATCTCTATACGCTGTAATTGCACCGGAATAATTGCCCTTTAAATAGGCACACAGTGATGTTTTCATATTACTGCGGGGCTAGCACGGGCAGTTGACAATTACTCCACCGGGAAAGGAAATAATCTCTTTCCCCCTTGTCAATTTTGTCCACTGTCAGAGCACGGACTCGCCGGTGGATAGTTATTCCACGGTGGATATACGGCGGGAGTAGCGTTATCACTTCAGTATTGCCATTATAAGAAAATTAAATAATAAAGTGGCCAAGTGCAAGTTGGACTCGCCCATGAAGGGTTCCGTTGCAGCAAGTAACATAATATACATAGTACACATAGTTCTTGTACTTCGTTGTAACTTTGATCGAAGTTTTAATGATAGTGTATTTATGACGTACTAAAAACAACTACTTATCAGATCGAGTTCAAACCAATTTTCGTTGGTAGTTTGCATGGTAATGTACATCATATATTTTTTCATTCTCTTACTTTAGAAGTTAGAGGGAGGGGGGGCACATATTTTACCACTTTGGAAGTGTCTCTCGCGCAAATTATTCAGTGTAAACAAAAATTATATTAGAAACCTCAATATTGTTTTTGAAGACCTATCGATAGACACCCCACACGTGTAGGTATGATGAGTTTCATTTCTCAGTATGGGGGGCAACCCTAATTTTTATTTTATTTTTATAAAAACTTAGTGCGGTTCATAGAATACATCTACTTACCAAGTTTCAACAGTGTAGTTTTCATAGTTTCGGCAAAAAGTGGCTGTGACAGACAGACGTGACGAATCTATAAGGGTTCCGTTTTTAAGTTTTACGGAACCCTAAAAATGACGTATTGATCATCAGTTTTTCTGTCAACGTTTGCTCTTTTTCCTTTTTTTTTCTGTGCTGCGTTTTGAGGTTTTATATGTAGGTTTTATATTTTTGTAAACAACTATAAAACATTTTCTCATCTAAATCACATACCTTAGTATAGAGAACGCATTTAGATATTAAAATGAGTAATTATATAATTAAAAATATAATTATAATATGCTTGCGACATTATGTTTGAGAGAGATTTACTTATATCCCCACCTCCAAATCAGACGATAGTTTGTCCCCTGTCATATGTCAATTGAAGAGTATTTATCTTCGTTTTCCCGAGTCCGTGCTATACAGCGGGGAGTAGCGTGATATAATGTCCACGACAAACGTCAAGTGGAAACATTTTATCCCTTTCCCCTGTTGCCATGCTATGCAAGGTGGAAATTATTATTATATCCACTGACAGGTGGATAAAAATGGTGGAAAGACTATTAGTCCACAGTCCGTGCTAGCCCCGCTGCTTGGCGGTAGAATAACTGGCAAAGGTGTGGTTCTTCTCTACTACAAATGTTATGTTGCTCACATAAAAACGTAAATTCTGAGAAAGAGCTAGGACCATAGTCTCAAATAGTCTGTATGGTGGCTTAACATTAAATAAATAAAATATACCTAAAATTGATTATGTTTCACAGGCCTGGTGCCAACGCTTTGATGCAGACTGTAAACCGTCCGCCACATATTGTGATGAAAGCTAAGAAGGTAAAAAAAAAAGATTGGCAGTCATAGGAACTGCCGATAGAAGTGAAAACTTATAACTCAGAATTTGATTTGATAACTTACTTTGGAAACTACGCGGGTGAAACCGGAGGGCGTGGCCGTGAGCATTCCTAGACGGCCAATGGGGAATACTGACGCATTTCTAGATGGCCAATGGCCATGGTCCCGACTTCACCCGAAGATTTCTTATCATTCCCAAGCGTGACGCTAGAATTCAATTCACAGCCCACGAAAAATCTGTCTGCGATGCGCCAAAAGAAGTTTTCACTTCAATAACAGGCGAAATACTAAATCCATTATTATTACCACGTAGGTACGAGTGGAATATTATGTTGATCACAGATCAGATACCCTGTTGTTGATCGGCGATGATACGAATTCCGCCTACTATCTCAAATCACCAGCGGGGGCGTAGGACGAGGTAAAATACCGCTCTTGTGATTAGCGAACATCCGTGTGACGTGCACTACTTTCCACGAATTATCGGACAAAACGAGATAGAGTTATACTAATTTCAAAGGACAGAGCAGGGGGTCTACCGCCTAACGAAAAACGCTTTGACGCTTTGATGCTTTGGCATTGCCGTCTCTTTAATTTCAAGCGAGAAGAAAAGAGACAGCAACGTCAAAGCGTCAAAGCTTCAAAACGTTTTTCGTTAGGCGGTATAGGCCCAGGATGCATAGAAAGACATCAAGGGATTCTCATTTCGTTTGTTTAGAGTTATAACTGCCTGACCGTTCAATTTATGCGACATGCTTGAGCAACAGACGTCCAGTTTTTATAAAATATAGGTAATGTAAGACTGTAAGTAGTATAACAATCTCGTTTAAAATAAGTTACGTCCCGAAATATGCATCATTGGGTTTATTTTCGTAATTAAAAACTCGAGTTATTAATTTTATTACAAATAATATTACTTAACTTCTTCTAAAAACTATATATTTTATCCTTCAAAAGGTGTCTCACCATGGTAAATTCCAAAATTAAATGCCAACTCATGAGCTAAGGTAGACGCTACGAAACCATTTTTTCCATAGTAGTTCTTGTACATGTATCGGTTTCTTCTAGGTAAGCAAGCTCCATCTTAGACCGCATCGTCGCTTAACATCAGGCGAGATGGTGGTCAAGTGTAAACTTATAAATGTTAAAAAAAAATAAAAAATGTAGAATTGGCAGTCATAAGAACTGCCGATAGAAATTAAAACTTATATTTTTAACTCCGAATTTGATAGCTCATTTTGGAAACTACGCGGTTGAAACCAGAGGTCGTGGCCGTGACCGTGGGATTTCTAGATGGCCAATGGGAAATGCTGACGCATTTCTAGATTCATTCCAACGGCCATAGGTTCCGAGTTTATCCGAAGATTTTTTTCATTCCCGATTTTGATGCTTGAGGTCACAGCCTACGATACAAATATAAATATATAAATAAGACCCAAATCTGTTTTTGGTGCGTCAAAAGAAGTTTTTATTTCAATACAAACATGTCCAAGTTTGGATATTTGGATGTTTGTTGTTCAATCATAAGATACCTTACTTACTTCTTCTTGCGAAAAAAAAAACGGAGACGAGAACTATTCAGGTAAAGCCACGGGGCACTGCTAGTATCTAAATGTTGCATAAGCATAATAGCATAAACAGCCAACCAAATGTTCCCACTGCTGGGACTCGGGGCCTTCTCTCGCAAGGAGAAGGTCAAGGCCATAATCCACCACGCTGCCGCTGGCCCAGAACGGGTTGGTGGATGAATGACCTCGAAAGATTCTAGGTACATGTCGGTTGCCTCACGATGTTTTCCTTCACCGTTTTAAGTTAGCGGCATCACGCATTAAACCCGTGGTCTCCCGGATTGGCAGTCGCCGTTTTTTCGACAAGACCAGCCGTAACTTTAAAAAAAATGTTGAAAATAAACTTGTTACATATTTGCCAGGCCTCATTGGTGCTGGACAAAGAAATTGAAGAACAATTATTCCGAGACACAGGGTTCAAGCTGTCCAGTGTCCATTGAGAAGAGATAACGACCAATTAATAACAACAGCAAATTCTGAAATTTTACGCCGAACTCGGTCGGTTCTCAAATCAAATTAAAAAACTCTACGCCGAGTTAGGTCGTATAACTATCAAAACTATATCAACCTCCTAACTATTCTTACTTTACCTAAGGATTATTACGACTCACCTACAGGGTTATTGGCCATCAGCCTGCATTATTTTAAGTACATTAAATGTAGTACAACTAAAACAACATAAAGGAAATACATAAGATACGACTTTAGTTCTATTTTTTTTTAATTTGAATACTTTTTTTCCCATACAAAATAAAAAAGTGTATTTGCTTGGTCCAAAAACATTGAACTCTTCGTAACAAGAGCGCGCGCACTCTCTTTCACATTCACGTCACGTCATTTATCGAACGTTTTTACGCTTGATAAATGACGTGCCTACGCTATTAGAGCTAAACACAGCTAAAGAGGACAACAAAAGCATATTTTTTTTAACATGTATAGAGTTTTAACAAAGGTTGTCTGTTTAAATATACAGAAAGTCCTTAAATGTTAAATAAATAAAATGGATGCAGGCTGATTATCAGTAACCCTGAATAATACTGGAACAATTTATTTTATTTAATCAAATCAATTTATTTTGAACTGTTCGTCATATTTATTCATCTGTCGAATTCAGGTGAGTTCCCGCACAATGAGTTCTTAAACCTTAGGTACTGAAGGTAAATTAAAATTTTGTTTGGATTGGATTCTCAGTGTTCACATTACCTATCTACTTTCAATAATGGACATAAAACTCGTTAAACTATATGGGAAACATTACAAATCCGTTATAGCTTTCAGTCTGTTTCGCGGCAATGTAAATTACATAAGCCTTCCTGTTTATTCTTTAGAGCTGTTACGTTCTGTAGGTATAGCTTATATTTGTAGGTGTATAGAGTATTGGCTGTACAGTGCTTTTTAGCTTTATTTTAAATGGTTGATCTTATGTTATATAATGATTTATTTGTTAAATGATTTATTCACTACTATATTTTTAATATACGTGCGTACTACAAAATATTTTATGGTATTTTATTTTTACCTAGACTGCCCTGTTAATCATAATAATTTTTATCTATACTGACTGGCCTCGTGGCTTAGTGGATAGAAACTCTGCCTGCAAAGCCGAGGGTCGTGGGTTCAATTCCCACCCAGTGCAAATATTTGTGTCATGGATTCAAATGTTTGTACTGTGTCTGGGTGTTTCTATGTATAAGTAATACGTATGTATTTAAAACTATATAAGCATTATATCAGCCATATGGCCGCCATATTACAAGCTTTGCTTAGTTTGGGGTCAGATGGTGTTGTGTGTGAGTTGTCCACCAAATATTTATTTATACTAATAATTATAAAGCTGAAGGTATGTTTGAACGCGGTAATCTAAGAAACTTCTAATTCAAATTGAAAGATCCTTATTTTTTGTATAGTTCATTTGTCGAAGAAGACCATATAACATTACGCTACTATCAATAAATCTAATACTTGTATCGCTAATAGCGGAGTATGAATGAAGAATCCCTCAGGGCTATATTTTATTATATAACGCGGGCGAAGCCGGGGTGGACCGCTAGTTTCGAATAAATCACGTCAAATCAAATATTACAGCAGTATATTCATATTCAAAACATACATTATGTTAAGTGTAATTAAATAAAGATCTCAAGTAAAAAAACCATTCAATTAAAATGTTAGGTGATTCATAATTTCAAATCGTGAATGTTTCAAAGAAATTTTCATGTGTAATTTAGTTTTCCTGTTTTGTAGCTCTTAATAAAAAGTTGTCTTATCTTACAGAAGATCACGCATTATAATATGCATCGAGACGAAATATTCACATTCTACGACTTATAAACATGAAGATTCAAAAATGGTGCCAACCATGGTATAGCAAAAGAAATTGTTGATCTGAAGTGGATTTAAAGCTAACCGTTTTAAAAAATATTTTTTATTTTATTTTGCTTCATATCTAGCTCGTCCCGTTACTCTATTATACAAAAAGTGTAGTAATTATACAGGGTTATTGGAAATTAGCTTGTATCCTTTCAAGGATATGATAAGTACATTAAATATATCAACTTTTGTTTCACAGTTTCTTTTAAATTCGTAAATATTTATACAAAATAAAAAAAAAAAATTACCCGTTCAAAAAACTTCGAACTCTTCGTAACAATAGCGCAAGCACTCTTTAACGCTCGATAAAAGAAGTGCCGACCTGCCGACGCGAATAGAGTTAAACAGTGCTAGAGAGGACAACAAAAATAAACAATTTTGTTGTGTGATATAAGTATATTGAGTTTCAAAAAAAATGTAGTAGAACAAGAGTTAAACAACTCTTTTAAATATACAGAACATGCATTAAATGGATGCAGGTTGATTACCAGTAACCCTGTACAATTTAACTGTCTAATTACTGGACTAAGTTGCATTGTTGTTTTGTAAGGCCTATTGTACCTAGTTGGTTTTAAATGGTATCTGTTGCCTACAGAACTTCGGGCTAAGATGGTAAGTTAATACCTACCTAGTAACACGCTGCGTCTTTTATATCAATAGCTATAGTCACAGTGCATAGTTACTGTTGTTCTTATCTCCAATATTACGCTAAAAGAATGTCCGTTACCAAAGTAGACGCGTGCTTATCATTTTAAAATTATGATAAACGATTTAGGTGTTCACAGAAATTATCTTTGTGCTTGGCAAAATATTGGGGATTGTTTACTTATTTTTCTTTCAAAACACGGAAAAACGAAAAAGAAATCAATTTATTATAGACTTGAGGACACCGAGATTATATCCGTCGGGGAATATCGACACAGGTAGGTAAGTAATGTAAACTTTCCAGTTTAAATGTTCAGAATAAGTGGAGTCAAACCTCTTCGTTAGAGTCTTCAACCACGAAGACAACGTCAACCAAGAAACGATGTTGCTTTTTCGAGTTACTCAACGTTTTCTTTTGTTGGTCCACGTCATTGTAGGTTTTTTTATTTCGTAAGTAGTAAAAATTAAGTATTCTGTTATTTTACACGTATTTATTAGGCATCATTTTTTATTTTTTTATAATGAAGTTCAAACATGTTCATTGTTCATACAGCTGCAGAGACAGAAACTTCCTAAATGTCTAACACTTCATCTAACCATCCAGCAAAAGCTTCTTATATGGATGGATGAAACTATTCGCTATAAGGTTCACCATATACACAATAGCGACCCGAAATATTTCAGAGTCTCCCTACTATTTTATGGACGTATTATACCTACATATAAACTTTCCTCTTGAATCACGTTATCTTTAAAGACCTACACATAGGCTGTACATAGGGACACACAGTCAGACAAACAGCAGGCAGTGACTTTGTTTTATACTATTAGGCTACAGGCCCGTGAACAAAATGTACGTAGTAAATGAACCACCAGGTGACCTACGTAGGATGATAGAAGGGTATAAAGTAATAAGATTCAGCACTATGCGCTAAGCACTTGGAAGCTGTCCAACTGAGTACAGTCGAAGAAGGGGTGTTGCAACTCTCGATCATTTCTCCTTGTCGCATGATTTTTGTACGGCTTTGCAAAATAATGGATTAGGAGAGGTATTGAATCTTATTACTTTATACTTACCCTTCTATCATCCTACATAGAGGTCTCCTGGTGGTTCATTTACTACGTACATTTTTTTCACGGGGCTGTAGTCTATATGTAGTGACTTGACAAAATAAATAAAGTAGCCAAGTGCGAGTTGAACTCGCCCATGAAGGGTTCCGTTGCAGCAAGTAACATAATATACATAGTACACATAGTTCTTGTAGTTCGTTGTAACTTTGATCGAAGTTTTAATAATAGTGTATTTATGACGTACTAAAAAAAACTACTCATCAGATCGAGTTCAAACTAATTTTCGTTAGTAGTTTTCATGGTAATGTACATCATATATTTTTTTTAGATTTTTCATTCTCTTACTTTAGAAGTTAGAGGGGGGGGGGACACACATTTTACCACTTTGGAAGCGTCTCTCGCGCAAATTATTCAGTGTAGACAAAAATTATATTAGAAACCTCATTATCATTTTTGAAGACCTATCGATAAACACCACACACGTAAAGGTTTGATGAAAAAAAAATTTTTGAGTTTCAGTTCTCAGTATGGGGGGCACCCCTATTTTTTTTTTTAACTTCTATAAAAATCTTAATGCGGTTCACAGAATACATCTACTTACCAAGTTTCAACAGTGTAGTTTTCATAGTTTCGGCAAAAAGTGGCTGTGACATACGGACGGACAGACAGACAGACAGACATAACGAATTTATAAGGGTTCCGTTTTTACGTTTTACGGAACCCTAAAAATGAATTAATATCGATACAGTTAAATCTTTTTCAAGCTTTGACAATTTTGTACCTATTTTAAAATTAAATTTTGTTTCTATATTATCTATTCTATGCCGATACACTAAGTTGTCTAATCAACATGCTTGTCACCTGTTTGGTCGCCTGATAAATAATGAATTGTCTATTTGTTGCGAATGTGTAAATAATACTTACTTATCTAATAATTAGTGTTGATATATAAATGATTTTACGATCAACTACCTCCCGCGAAAGTGCATAGGCATTTGTGTACCTGTTACACGATTTCTAACGCTCTAGTCGGATTTATTTTACTTATCACACATCTATAGGTATAGTTCATAGAAATCTGTAAAAACGATTAACGCCTAGGTGGTGTTTTATCTCGATAATCCGTTTTTTATTGTGAAAGAGCGTGTAAGATTGAAATGCACTTAGATTAAATCGATCCTGCAACCTGAATAAAGTGTGTGAACTCGACAAATGTGAACAACAGATACTTATACTAAGGGCATATATTAGAACTGCAGTGTTGGTCCTTGATGGCGTCCACTGTTTACCAAAGATTGGGTTACCTACTGCAGAAGGCCCATTGCCCTACCATACTAATTAGGCTAGTAACGTACAATGGGACCAGTACTACGTCAAAGAATACGCCCTATCAACAATAGGGTTCCCAAACATTGCAGAGCATTGCATTGCATGACCAACAAAAGTGTTGATATTTTTGTAAATTAATTGGTCTCATCGTAACATTTGTTCACAATGTTGTAGAAGTTAGTTCTAAGCTACGAACATGCGTGGTTCTACCAATAAGAGGACGTAAAGAAACCCCTAGAAAATAAAAATAGAAGAATCTGCGCAATTTCAATAAATAAGAATTTATCTTTTAAGGTCAACCCTTTTAGCCTGCCTAATTTCTACTTTAAGCGTCTCAGAAGCAGAAGAATGTGTTGCTGCAATTTTTGCGGGAGTCTTAGATGTATATTTTGTTTCACTTTATGCGTGTATATATTTCATGTCATGGGAATTGAATGCGACTGTGATTGCTGTGATTGTTCGCCATGCTGCAAAGCTGATGATGATTGACAATACTCTAAGACTTAATTAAAGTTATTTATAATACTAGCTTTTTGTCTTGTCTCTGTCTTAGCTCCCTCCAAAGTCTATCTAGAGCAATTGTGAAGCAATCCTTGCTGTGGATGTTAAACTCGATTTTTTTCGAACCTCTTTCCATTAAAAATATTTATTTACCTATAACACCCATTACAATTATTATTAATACGATCTGGCTCCTACAAGTGTTGTAGTAACTGAATACAATAAAACTATTTTTTAGTTTTACAGAACTTTTCATCTCCTTGGTTTTTAGACTTTGAAGTCAATGAAGTCATTTCATTGTGACAGAAGTCATGTGTTCAATACGTTGATATTCTTCTGAGTAAAAATGATGTAATTTGTTCGCTATCTTGTCAAAACATTTACAATTTAATCTAATTTATTAAATGTACTGCACTGCATTGCAGATCATTTTATAACATTACAGTAATAATACATTTGTAGTCTTCAGCATACTAAGATAATACAATAACAGAAGCTGAAGAACAGAACGGCCTTAAAGCTAAGAAACGGAGAATGTTGAGTCTGTTTTAAGAAATTTTTATGTTTTGGTACTACTTGATAAAGAGAGTGTAATAAAATGTAGGTACTTAAAACAAATACAAGCTCCGCGAGTTTAAAGTTTCGAAAGCCTTAGTCAAGACCGTTGCTTCAATTGGTACCAACGTCAAGCAACAGTTTTATTGAACAAGCAACCTGGAGCAACGTATTTGATGTGCTGTTGCTGTTGTGGTGGCAACGGCAGCTGTTGCCGTCTTCTTCGTTGCCTCTGCTGCATCTACCTTTGCACGTTGCTGTTTGAAATGTGTGGCTGTGGCGAGATGTGTGAGGATTGTCAAGGCGATGAATAAATTATTGACTAATATAATGATTTCTGTTTTAGATAAACTTTATATTATTCGAAAGTTTGTCTCATGACACAGGTTGACGGTATTCAAATAAAATAATGTTCTGTTACGTTTTCTTTTTTATTATTGTATCTATTTACGGAACGATGAAACGTATGCAGAAGTAGGTGCTTTCTGGAGGTATCCACACTGTGGGGTGGATGCTAAGTATGGCGAAAGAGGACGTAGGTAATACTCTTTGGAGAGGACTGCCGGTATTATGGTGCTCCACTCTTTCTGCTCGCCGTGGCCTGGACGGGGTCGATACCGTAAAATAGCAAACGCGGTGGGGCTACTATGGAAGACAGGTGCCGATAATATTACAGACCACCGCTCTCCCTGTCCTCAACAGCTGAATAGTGATAGGCAGAAGAACCACACAGCTGACCTAAAATCCCCTGCCAATGAAGCGAAAGGGGATGTAGAATTTTGCCCACAAATCCCCTTCTGAAATATCACAGTAAATTTATGGACAAAAATCCACAAACCCCGTGGCAGAGAAAAATCGTAAGGGATATGTGAAATATGCCGATCTATCGCGGGGTCCAAATGTTTGGCATCCACACTCCACACACTAGTTAGGTGATCCCTGTGGTCCCTGTGGTCATGTCTTGTGTTTAGATGTGCCGGTGGCGTGGGTGTGTCCTCATAGTAGGTGTTATTGATGGGCAGGCCGCAGCATACTCGAGAAATAATGTTAGTGATTTTATAAATTTATATTATGCGTAAAAAAATTGGTGGACATTTCTCACACAACTCCATATAAAGCAAAGCATGTAGTAT
Source organism: Ectropis crepuscularia (assembly GCA_963693475.1). NCBI lineage: Eukaryota > Metazoa > Arthropoda > Insecta > Lepidoptera > Geometridae > Ectropis > Ectropis crepuscularia. The sequence continues at coordinate 5,615,656 of OY856361.1, forward strand.
GGGAGCCAGATAACTGATACTTACTTAATACTTATATAGTTGTACCTATAAACTTAATATACATTGAAACACCAAGACCCAAAACAAATATTAGTGGGTGGGAATCGAACTCACGACCAATTAAGCCACTAGGCCTAGGCCAGTCAAGAACCCATGTTAAGACTGAGACTCCACTAAAGCGGAGATGTTCGAGCGGAGAGGAGATGTAACAATCAATAGGATTTCGTTATTCACACATCTCGTCTCCGCTCAGCTCCAGTAGAGACCACTGAGCGGAGATGGCTTACATTTATATGGCTCGATGAAAGCGGAGATGTGAGCTGTGCCTCGCCGACGCGCAGCGGAGACAAGAAATGTACACAGGCAACATCGATATATCAAAAGATGTGCCCTGAGCACCTTGAAATTATTAACAAGCTGCGGTGTAGCGCGAGTGGTTTACAACTAACAACTAATAATCTACTTGACCCCTAGAATCGCTAGCGGCGACGTTTGTGTTGTGATTCTACTTATTTTGGTTGTTTAATAGTGAGTGGTAAAAACAGCCGGCGTTCACCGCTTTCAACGACCGACTAGAGCGGAAAGAGTGAGCTCACTCTTCCCAATGATAACAAAATTCCGTGCGCCTGAAGTTTGGGAGGGCATATCCATTGATTTATATCGATGGCAGCCAACGACGCGCGGCGCAAGGCACAGCTTCGGTGGAGTCACCCGAGCTGAAAAGCATCTCTTCTCGTCTCCATTTCAGACATCTCCGCTTTGGTCAGCCTCAGTGTGGTTCAATTTACACATTTTCTTTCAGTTAGTATGACTTCAAACACACTCAAATAAAAAAAAAAACTAAGCCAAACCAAACAAGCTATAGGTAGGTAGGTACCTACAACATATTACGGCGGTTAGCAACTTAGAGAAAAATAATCAAAAACGAACGAGGAAACGTCCTCGCATGTAGCTCAATCGATAAATAGTTACCAAGTACACACCTTCCAATCTACGATAAACTTATCTACGATTCTTATTTACCATATTTTTTAGAGAGATAAGAACAAATTGTTATACAAAACCTGGCGAGAACTCAGGTCAGTCATCAGACGGTTGTCAGACCGAGCACTCGCGCATACCACAGATAAAATAGTCAACATATTATGACTAAAATACTACGTTGAATCATCAAATAACCAGCAGCATAAGTTAATTTTAATGTATAAATAGTTGTGGTCTACATATCGACTGAAGTGCTTAGTGACTCATGTTTAAATACTAAGATAAACAGTGTCGCATCATATCGCTGTGAGAAGAGGCGTCGTTTAGAAAACTACTTGGAAAATTTCCTTTTTATACCCTGGAAGTGTACATGAAAGTAATTGTTGCATAAGCGGTTGTGAAGAGACTAAAGCAAGTTATCATAATTTAGCAAGTTTTAGTTTGTCGAAGGCTTTCATAAGATAAAAAAATGTGTTGTTCCTGTAGCTGTGATTGTGGATCTTGCGGGAAAATCCTGAGATGTTTGATGTGTGTTACTCTCTGCGTGTTCTTGGCCAAGATGTGCGGCTTCGAAGTCGATGACGACTGCTGTGGCGGTGGAGGCGACGAGTAGAGAACTGAAAACTACCTCTATGTGTAGCCGATAAAAGTCTAATTTAGATTGTAAGAATAATTATGTTGTCGTTTTGTAACTCCATTCATGATGAGATCATTCGTTAAACGAATCTGTGTGTATTAAACAATTATTTGTTTCATTTACGTACCTACTCTACTGTATGAAAGCGTTATCGCCCATGGAGTGGCGCTTGCACAAATAGGTACCTACGTTCTCCACTCCAGAATACATCATCATCATCATCATCAACAGCCCATTAAACGTTCCCACTGCTGGGACTCGGGGCCTTCTCTCGCAAGGAGAGAGTTAAGGCCATAATCCACCACGCTGGCCCAGTGCGGGTTGGTGGATAACACATGACTTCGAAAGATTCTAGGTACATGTCGGTTTCTAGTGGTGCGTGTGGGGTTTGAACCCGGGGTCTCCGGATCGGCAGGCGCCGTTCTTCCGACTAGACCAGCCGTAACTTCAGAATACATCAGAATCCTATATTTCAGCCGCTACGACGTGAATGAGCTAGAAACATCCACGCTATATGATTTATAATATTAGTAGAATCTCAAAAACTCTTAAAATGCTCTACCCTAGAAACTGGACTACCGGCCTAGTGCGTATGTTGCAGAATCTATTACATTCCACCTTCGTAAAATACTTACAATAAAATAACAATTACGTACCTATAAAAATATTATGCGAACTATTCTTTACTTACCTACCTGTAATTGTTCTTGCTGTCCTCCCCGCTAGGACCGCTAGAGCACCCTCTTCGTGAATGCCTGGTCATTCCTTGATCTTGCATGTCGGCGGCGGCCCAAGGCCCAAGGCGAGGTCATACCATCTGAGTTGCCTTGCGCTCACAGAAATCCAAAAATCATTATTTAGATTTCCGTGCTTGCGCTAGCCATCGTATGTCCACTTAGTACTCGTTGAGTGCGGTAAGGAACTATAATAACTTTGTCAGTTTGGTACCTAACTTTATAAGGTTTAAAGTATACTCTTCTACATCAGGGGGCGGCAAGTAGTATTGAGTGGGGTCCGGATACCTCGAGATTTTTATAACGGGGTCCAAAAAAAACAACTGGTCATAATTAATATGACCTCGTGGCTTAGTTGGTAGTAGCTCTGCCTGCGAAGCCGAGGTTCGTGGGTTCGATTCCCACCCAGTGCAAATATTTGTGTGATGAATTCAAATGTTTGCACTGTGTCTGGGTATTTCTATGTATAATAAGTATGTATTTAAAGATAAGTATTATATCAGCTATCTGGCCGCCATCACACAAGCTTTGCTTAGTTTAGGGTCAGATGGTGTTGTGTGTGAATTGTCCAAAAAAAAAAAAGAATGTAAGTTCTGCGTTTTTATTATTTGGTTCCTAATAAAATTCTATTTGGTCTGAGGTTCGAGCTCTCGCGCTCCGGAAACGGACCGCGGTTCGCCTGTTGGTGACCGCTACTCTACATATAGGTATACTAGCAGCCCGTCCCGGCTTCGCACAGGGGTCAATATTTTTTGTTAAGTAGATATGCTAAATGAAACGTACATGACCAAATTTTTCCAAATGATCAAAATTAGAAACCAAAACTTTAAAGAGTACATTAAACTGGCTGGCCTGGTGGCTTAGTTGGTTGAGGGCCGTTTTGTAAAGCGGCGGTTTAACGATCAGCCGGATTGAATACGGCTGATTAAAAAACCGCCGGAATGTATTCGACGCCATACGTCATTCAACACGGCTAGCCGTTAATTAATAAAGCGAGAGATTAGCCGCCTCTTTCACAATTTTTAGTTCCGATTCTTAACACTCATGGCACTGCCGGACATAACAACAACTATGGCATTGAATAGGTACTGTAAGTGTGTTGCTAAATTGCTAAAGTGACAGTGGATTCTGGAGTTCGGAGGGATTGTACACAATATTATTGGAGTGTCACTTGTCACCCTGGGTATTACTTGGAAACTATTTCGTTTCCACCGTCCACCTTGTTAAGACTAAATCGGACCGGGTTGGTTACATGAGACCCAGATCCGACTTGGAGCACACCGACTCCATATAATCTTGGCGCTACTACCTCTGGAGTGTATTGCTCAAGGGAAGTCCTGAGTGGAGCAAGCCATGCAAGTAGCCGTAGTGTATCGCAGACCGAGTATGTAGAAACGACACTCAGGGCTGACCGCAGAGCTGGCGGGAGCCCACCCGGAGTCAAATCTCGATGATTCTTAGGTGTACCGTCACCGATATCAATTTATGGGCTTTCAAACTTTATGTGAGAGGTAAAATATTGTAAAAAAATATTAAGGAATACCGTAAGTAATCGGTCAGTTTTTTCGGATGAATGAAACTAATTTTGATTTTGTTTATTTAAATTATGTTTTTTTTAATTTGGTCACCCTATAAAATAAGCAGTAATACAATACGGCTGAACGTGGGCCGCCTTATTGAAGAACGTATCGCAATGACAATGCGGCTAATCGTTGAACCGCCGCATTACAAAAAGGCACTGTTTTTCAAAACGGCTAGCTGTAATGTACTACGGCGAAACAAAATAATAATATTACCATAAATCGTAGAACCTAAGATAGGCCCTACCAAACTTCAGGGCGCACGCAATCATGTCAACGTTGGGAAGAGTGAGCTCACTCTTTCCGTTCTAGTCGGTTGCAGGACGCGGTGGACGCCGGACGTTTTTACCTATCGTTATTCGTTATCAACAACCAAAATAAGTAGCAGCACAGCAAATCGCGCCGCTAGCGATTGTACGTGTCAAGTAGATTGGTTTTATGTAAACCAGATACGATACACACAGAGACGCAGTTTATTACCGATGTCAAGGTGCTCTGGGCACATCTATTGATTTATATCGATGAATATTACCACAAACAACTCTCAGCCTCAACGGACACCGGGAAATTGAAGCTTCTCTCAAAGGGATTTCCCATTGGCTATAATTTTGTAACAAACCCCCGTCTCGGCATGCGGCTTGGTAAGTTTCTTTTACACGATTTTAAAGTCTTGGAACCATGTACCAACGTGGTACATGATAAAAAAGTATTCTGAGATAAAAACACTCTGACTGGGAAGGATGAACGCTGTACACTCTTCCTAATTCTGCATCTACCATAGATCGTAGAACCCAAGATTGGCCTTCTCAAACTTCAGAGCGCACGTAATCATGTCAAAGTTGGGAAGAGTGAGCTCACTCTTTCCGTTCTAGTCGGGTGCAGGACGCGGTGGACGCCGGACGTTTTTACCTATCATTATTCGTTGTCAACAACCAAAATAAGTAGAACCACAGCAAATCTCGCCGCTAGCGATTATAGGGGTCAAGTAGATTGGTTGTTTGTAAACCACTTACGATACACACAGAGACGCAATTTATTACCAATTTCAAGGTTCTCAGGGCATATCCATTGATTTGTATCGATGATATGTTCCGCCACGTTGCGCCGCGCCGCGCTATGTACAGTCGGCGCGCCGCGCCGGCCCGTCGCGTCGTTTATTATTATTTCGGCAGGATGGAATTTTTTAACTTCGTAATATCTTTTGAATGCAATGTCCGATTTTAATAATTCAAAAAGGAATCAGTAGGTATTAAAGCAATCTTGAATACGAAACAGTTTATTTAGATAATAATTAATAAAAATATATGGATAACATAGTCTGAATTTGAGCGGCATTTTTATCTTCTTTTAAAATGTAAAAAAGCAGTTGTAGCGACGTAATTACAGTAGTTAGACATATGGTCTCGCGAGGTTTTTTGTAGATTTTAATACGTTTTATAATATTGTAGAACATTGTTTTGTTCTATCATTGGTACTTTCCGCAGCGTATGCGATGAAAGCCATTTTATGGCTGTTTTTTTTATACCTTGCGTTGGTTTTAGTAAAGAAATCAAAGTAATTCTATTTTTTTCTCGTAATAAAAGTAGCCTATGTTACTCAGTGATAATGTAGCTCTCTTTTGGTAAAAGAATTTTTGAAATCGGTTCAGTAGTTTTTGAGTTTATTAGTAACATACAAAAATACAAAAATACAAATCTTTCCTCTTTATAATATTAGTATAGATGTGCGTAAGTATAATTATTTAGGTTAGTAGGATCTTGTGCCTTTTGCGCTAGCTGAAAGTTCGGTATGCCGGAGAGGCTACTTGAGGCCAACAACCATACAAAAATTACCTGTGACGACTATGCGAGCTGTATTATTTTATTTAGTACTCGTATTAACCATTCATTTGTCTGAGTTCTTTCCCTATAAGTACCTAAGTAAGTAGATAAGTAGGTACTTCTGATCGACGATCGGTGACCATGCTTAATTTAATAAAATAGGTACCTAACTAATTAGGTACTTAGGTAATAATGTGATAAAATGTTTTTACTACGGAAATAACACTTAGTCATACCCTTGATCTGAATTATACCTTATCTATTATCAGCATTCACGTAAAACGTATTTTGTAAATACTGAGTCATATCTAAATCTGTAACATAGGTAAGTATGTAGGTAGGTGCCTTAGTTGGTATTATAATATATTGTTATGGGGCTCCTACACTGTTATTAGAGAATGTTTAATAACGACACTTATCATTTTTGTAAACACACATTTGATATCAATATTAAGATAATGTTTTCATGTTACGTAATTTAACGTTTGGCGGTCCCAACAAGAGCGGTCTTTCTTTATTTTTTGTATACACCTTATAACATCTAACAGTTATCAACAAAAAGTAACAATTGTTAAGATTCGTAAGTAAATGTTCCAGTGTTAGAAAATTACAAACGTAAACATTTTTTAACGAGTGTGGGAGATCCATCGCAGGGCAAACAGCGCTTCTACCGCCTAACTAAATCGGTTATCGCTTTGCTAAAGCTGTCTCCATCATTTCAAGTGAAAAGAAAAGAGAGAGAAACATCAAAGCTATGACATCATTCGTTCGGCGATAGACCTCCAGGACGTCTACACTATTTCCACGAAAACGTAATTTCGAAAAAAAACTCGCGACTTTCCTGTTCTCGGTATACTTACTTCGTTTCGTCCGATACAACATTGTTTGACGTTTAAATGTTCTAAGCATACTCTAATTAGAGTAGGCTTAGAACATTTAAACGGACAAAACGACGGATCGAAGTAGAATCTAAAGAAGTAGAGTTGGAAACAGTTGGCGTTTATTTCGAATTTACGTTTTCGTAGAAAGAGAGTAGACGTCCAGGTACCTATATGTATGAAGAATTAGCTGTCCGGGATGTAGCCTGATGGTTCATAGTTATTACGATAATTTATTGAAGGGAAAATATATTTAGCAGCGTGAACACTTTTTGGTAAGTATCTATTGGAAAATATAATGTAAAGTGAAATCGTGTGAATCTACGTCACCGACACGTGTAATAACAGTATGTTTGTAGCTATATGATTAATATAATGGAAATGTACCCAAGTATACGTAAAACAATTGACAGGGCTTAATAATCACAAACTTATCTATAAAACGACCAAAATCGGAAATACTTACCTAGTTAGATTAACTCTTTATTGCACTTAACAAGTAAAAAAGTAAACAATGTTAAGAAAATAACAATACCTCTTCAAAAACTTAAAAAATAAAGTAGGTATACCAATTGGCGACCTTATTACTAAAAGTTATCTCTTCAGACAACCCCTGGATGGAAAAGCAGAAATTAAGAGTAAGAAGACGGGGAAGTACACATAATGAGTGGAAGATACTTATAAGTTTGTAAATTTTAAAATTAGCACATTATTTACTTGATATTTAACTTCCGCTCATAAAAGACATAAGTTGTCTTCTGATTTTCTAATAGGCAGTACTCTTCGATAGTGGCGCCATCGCTACATTCTACAGATATATATGGCCGCACTGTTACTCAAATGGAACGATGACCCAAGGTTGACAATGACACGGAAAACCACAAGAGGAAACAATACCTGTGAATTGGCAGCCACTAATGAGCCAATACTAAGGCTAAGAACTCATGGAACGATTTTCAACCGCGCCCGCCGCGGTTGCCGATTCTTTTTCAAAACTTACGAGACCTCTGATTTTCGCGGTATCCCATTCTACAGAAGCTTTTGTTTATCGCGTATAGGTCTGCGTTTGACCACCAATTCACTTGATGGTAAGCGACGGTGTGGTCGAAGATGACGCACGTTGACCTAGAAAGTACCTATTCACTCTGACCTTGAAAAGTTCTAGATTGTATCTCTCAGGGAACAAGGAGGCCGGCAACTTATTCCACTCTAAAGCTGTACGTACGGCGGGCGCGGCTGAAAATCGCTCCATGAGTTTTGAGCCTTATAGTTACTAAATTATTATAACAAGGAGTCGAGCAAGGCGGGTGTCTGATAGTAAATAGGGAGCTGTTCAAGTATTAAGTAACGCAATTCGTGGGGGATAGGTTGTCTTGGAAAATGTAGGTAATAGTTTCGTAGTTTCCAAAGTAAGCTATCAAATCCTGAGTTAGGTATGTTTTCATTTCTATCGGCAGTTCCTATGACAGCCAATATTTTTTTATTTAAAAAAATCTTGGGAAATCTAGGTGACTTTTAGGTAAAAATGCTCATTGGGATGTTACATAATATTTAGGGAAGGGATGTAAAAATGTTACGGTGCGTTACAAGGGGGGAAAGGGGGGCCGTCAAATCTATAAAAATTGCGTTAGGTAATGCTTGAACGCCCCCTAAGCATACGCAGCTCACTATATATTGTTCCCACAGCCCACAGCTGGGACCCAGGGCTTACTCTCGCAAGGAAAGAGTCAAGGCCATAATCTACCACGCTGGCCCAGTGCGGGTTGGTGGATGACAGAAACATGTTCTCGAAAGATTCTAAGTACAGGTCAGTTTCCCCACGGTACTTTTCTTCACCGTTTAAGTTTGCGGTACTCCGCACATGACTTTGAAAAGAACTGTCTCTTCTCACGCGCACAGCGACGCGTTGGACTCGAACTAGGGGCCCGGATAGGTAAACAATTCACACTGCGGCGTAACCTTGTATAGAGCTAATCTATATATACAAAAATCAATGCCACTTTTCGTTGTAAGTGAACTCCTCCTAAATGGCTTGACCGATTTGAATGATTTTTTTTGCATACGTTTGGGTAGTACCCTGGATGGTTTAGATTCACAAATCAGCCTGGCAGAATTTTGTATTTTTTGCATTGGCATTTGTATCTAGATTATTATCCGAGCGAAGCTGGAATGGACCGCTAGTTCATTATAAATGGTGGTATATATTATGGTACACTATATACATAATATCATATTATATGGTACACTATATACCATAATATATAGAGCTAAGCGTAAAATATTTTCCTGCTAATATTTTTAGCCTATCAATTTGTGTACAAATTATCTGTCTCAAAAGATAACATTAAATATCAAAAAGAGATAAAAAATGGCTTATCCTCAAAGTTATTTTCCATTAACGGAAGAGGTAAATAACTTCCCAGAAAATAAAGCGATAATTTGAAAACAAAATACCCGATTGTGTGACGGCAATTGAATGGAGTTTGATAGAAGACCCTTTTAACCGACTTTAAAAAACAGGGTTTTTGTACCTAATGGCTTTTTTAAAGTATAGAGTGAAAAGACGAGCGTGACATGTGCCTGATGGTAAGCAACACACAAATATTTGACAAGTGGTAGGACTCTTTGCAAAATCCGCCTGGGAAAGTACCACACCTTTGCCAATTATTTAACAAGTGGTAGGACTCTTTGCAGAGTCCACCTGGGGAAGTAGGTACCTTTGCCAGTTATTCTACCGCCAAGCAGTAATGTGCAAACATTACTGTGTTCTGATTTGAAGGGCAATGTTTCCAGTGAAATTACAGGGCATAGAGATAATACATCTTATATCTCTGGGTGACGAGCGCAGTGCAGTGCTGCAGGTAATGATTTGGACTCACGTTCCAATAGCTGCGTGTCACTGTGCTGTTATGTGGCAGGCATGTTGCTTACCATCAGGCACATGTCCTGCTCGTCTCATCACACCATATAATAAAAAAAAAAAATTTGAACATGAAGAGTCCAAATCATTACCTCCGCACCGCACTGCGCTCGTCACCCAGAGATATAAGGTGTATTATGTAATTTCTCTGGAAAGTGTTTGTTACCTACGCGATACCTCTACCAATTACCTATGTCAATCGATTTTTATGATACTTATTTTGTTTTGTAGAAGATATTATGCTTCAGAGGTGGTCTTATATACATTTTAACGAAGTCGGGGTAGCGGTTTTTAAATAAATAAATAAATATCGGTGGACAATTCACACACAACACCATCTGACCCCAAACTAAGCAAATAAATTGTAAATTGTATGATGGCGGCCAAATAGCTGATATAATACTTACTATATAATTTTAAATACATACTTATTATACATAGAAACACCCAGACACAGTGCAAATATTTGAATTCATTACACAAATATTTGCACTGGGTGGGAATCGAACCCACGACCCTCGGCTTCGCAGGCAGAGCTACTACCCACTAAGCCACGAGGCCAGTCATCAAATACCAACAAACGTCCAAAATTTGCTTACTTTGACTACGTACCTATTCGACTATTCGTTCTACCCGAGTAGTGCCAGTAGTCCGGTTGCTAGTTCGGTGATGTTCGGTGATGCAGTCCCAATAGTTCGGTGATGACGTGCAACCGAACTACTGGGACTAAAAAGTTGCAGTAGTTCGGTTAACCGAACTAGCAACCGGACTACTGGCACTACTCGGTTCTACCTCACTGTTGCATTGGAACTGTCTGTATAGTTGATTTCACAAAAAATTGGTTTGTCTGTGAAGTCGACTGGTTTACGGACGATAGTTTAACGTCACAACGTCATAACGAAACATTGCATGCGTACAATGAGCGTAACGGGACATAACGGGACACTTTTCGTGCATGCAACCGGCGTTCATCGATTTATTAGACGTTGTCACGTCAAAATATGAAATTTAGTCTCGACTAACTACCTATCTTAACTATCTGAGTTATTTAGGGTTCCGTAAAACGTGAAAACGGAATCCTTATGGATTCGTCATGTCTGTCCGTCCGTACGTCACAGCCACTTTTTTCCGAAACTATAAGAACTATACCTACTGTTTAAACTTGGTAAGTAGATGTATTTTGTGAGCCGCATAAAAAATGCACAACATTATTAAAAAGAAACAATACATTTTAGGGGTGCCCCATAGTTCTCTAAATGTTTTTCATCAAATCCATCCGTGTGATAGGTCTTCAAAAATGATGTTGAGATTTCTAACATATATTTTTTCTTTACTGAATAATTTGAGCGAGAGACACTTCCAAAGTGGCAAAATGTGTTGTATTATCACTTAAGCGTTGTCAGTACTGTTAGGTAATGATTTGGATTCTTCACGTTCCAATAGCTGCGTAGCACTGTGCTGTTATGGGTAGGCAGGCATGCTGCTTACAAGCTCTTCTCGACGCTTTTTACGGAAAAACAAATACAAAACATAACTTCGAGTTCTTTATTAAATAAATAAAAAAAATATACATTAATCAAGCTTAAAAATAAATAAAATCTTGCATTCCCGTTTCGTTGACTCCTGAGACAGCTTCGCGAAGATCAGTTTTTCCATTTTATTGACTGAAAAAAAAAGAAACCTTAAATTTTATTGTTTAGATATTATTTACTTATTGCAATTCACACAGCACTACAAGTTAATAAGTTAATGTTTGTCTTTATGGCCTTTATAGAATCATAAACTATGCATCTGATCATGTGATGATCTTTGGCAAAGTTGTTGTGAGTGAGCCAAAGAAGGTTTTTAAGTTGGTGCGACCAATGTTCCGACAGATGGCGTAGCAACGCGCGCAGGGTACAAGCTAGTAATATATGTGTCGGTCATGTCATTGTAATAGTGAACTAACTCCCTTGTAATTAAGTTTTGAATAATGAAGTGTTTTGTAAAATAATGTGTAGATAAAAAACTCAAATATTTAATCGAATGTTTTACATGTTTAATTGCTGATAATAGATGAAAGATTGTAACAATTACAAAATAACTTAAAATAAGTCAAAGCTCTTATAATGAAACCAAATAGATATTATAAATAAATAAAAATATTATGGAGTTGCACCACTTTTAAAATGACCGCCACATATTTAAATCCAGTGTCATGATGTTTAATGAGTCGGCGACCTCCGTAGTGGAGCGCAGGCCGAGTGTGGAGAAGCGACACTCAGGGCTGACCGCAGAGCTTCTGGCGGGAGCCCACCCGGAGTCAAATCTCAGTGATAGATCAAAAATCCCAGTGAACTACGAAAGGGGTTTTTTATGGACACTAATTCCACAAATCTGACAAAATTGAAAATCTGAAATCTGAAAAAATTTGACTGGCCTCGTGGCTTAGTTGGTAGTAGCTCTGCCTGCGAAGCCGAGGGTCGTGGGTTCGATTCCCACCCAGTGCAAATATTTGTGTGATGAATTCAAACGTTTGCACTGTGTCTGGGTGTTTCTATGTATAATAAGTATGTATTTAAAACTATATAAGTATTGTATCTGCTATCTGGCCGCCATCATACAAGCTTTGCTTAGTTTGGGGTCAGATGGTGTTGTGTGTGAATTGTCCACCAATATTTATTTATTTATTTTATTTAATCCCCTGCCAGGGGAAAATCTAAGGGGATTTGTGGAATAAGCGAAAGTGGCGTCACTTGAAACATCTAACCACTGTATCTTCGTAATTTTTGGTTTGTGAAATAAAAGTAATATAAGTACCTACGACACCTACGTGTACAATATTATTTAACAACCTAACTGACGGACTAGTATTTTTTTTTGTTTCTCGCCTAGTTTACACTGGTAATGTCTGTGTTGTGACTCACCAGATCTCTGAGGGTGTTCTCAGCTAGCATGTACTCCTCCGACTGAGGGCTGAGAGTCATCTTGTAGTTGGTGAGAGCCAGTCTGTCTTTCTGCTTCGCGTACGTCTCTACCACCACGGAATGTATCTGGAAATCAAAGACAAAAAAAAAACTATATTAAATTCAATATCTCTATCTCAAATACTCGTGTTTGGGGTCGGCGTATGATTTCGTCCCGTTTGCCGTTGAGAGTGCAGGGCCGTGGTGTGTAGAGGCTCGAAAGTTTATGCTGGACCTCGGACGGCGTGAAAGAGGGCGCGATTCCCGGGCAGGTTGGTATCTGGTTCAGCGGATTTCCATGGCGATTCAGCGGGGGAATGCGGCCAGTATTATGGGGACCTTTGAGCGACACTCGGCGCGTGGGGGAGTTTTTGTTTGACCAGTAACATGATTTGTCTTGTTACGTGGTTTTGTATTATTGTTTTTTTTGTGTCGACTTTGTGTTATATAAAATTGAATGTGTTTAAATGAAATAAATGACTTCTATTCTAATGTATTTTGACAGTAAACGATGGTCTATCTCTATATAAATACAATACCTTTTCTAATCCATTATTTTGTGACGCCGTACAAAAATCATGCGACAAAGTGAAATAACCGAAGGTTGGAGGGTTATCTTCACCTGCGCTCAGTTGGACAGCTTACAAGTGACGGCATAGTGCTGAATCTTATTATTTTATACCCTTCTATCATCCTACATAGGTCTCCTGGTGGTTCAAATGACACACACATTTTGTACACGGGTCTGTAGTCTAACTGATAGATAATACAATATGGTTGCCTAAGTAAATAATACCACCTAGCCCTTTCTTCTATCGGACTTCTCGCATCTCAAAAAAGCGACATCGTTTCATGGTTGATGTTCCAAAAACACGAACGAAGAGATTTGACTCCACGTTTGTGATAAGAACATCTAGGTTGTGGAATGAGTTGCCTGAGTGGGTTTTTCCAGGTAGTTACAATCTTGGTGTCTTCAAATCGAGGGTGAATCGGTTTCTTCTAGGTAAGCACGCTCCATCGTAGATCGCATCATCGCTTAACATCAGGCGAGATGGTGGTCAAGTGCGAACCTATAATATAGTAAAAAAAAATGCGGTTGCGGTTAATAAATTACGGTTGTACATTGTAAGGTCACGGTTGCCTGGAAAAGATCGCTTTTAACGATAAGGTCGCCAATTGCTACTATATTTTACGATTGTTTGTTATATTTATTATGTTTTTTTAAATATAGAGTGACGAGACGAGCAGGACATGTGCCTGATCGTAAGCAACATGCCTGCCACATAACAGCACAGTGACACGCAGCTATTGGAACATGAAAAGTTCAAATCAGTACCTAGCACTGCACTGCGCTCGTCACCCAGAGATCTAAGATGTTATATCTCTGAGCCCTGTAATTTCTCTGGCAACATTGCCCTTCAAACCGGAACACAGTAATGTTTGCACATTACTGCTTGGCGGTAGAATAACTGGGAAAGGTGTGGTATTTTCCCAGGCGGACTCTGCTAAGAGTCCTACCACTACAACTATTAAGTGCCATAAAGAGTTTATCTATATATCTATCTTAACAACATTGATAATAAATATGTATTTAAAACTATATAAGTACTATATCAGCTGTCTGGCCGCCATCATACAAGCTTTACTTAGTTTGGGGTCAGATGGTGTTGTGTGTGAATTGTCCACCAATATTTATTTCATCAACATCAACATCAACAGCCCACTAAACGTTCCCACTGCTGGGACTCGGGGCCTTCTCTCGCAAGGAGAGAGTTAAGGCCATAATCCACCACGCTGGCCCAGTGCGGGTTGGTGGATGACACATGACTTCGAAAGATTCTAGGTACATGTCGGTTTCCTCACGATGTTTTCCGTCACCGTTTTAAGTTAGCGGCATTACGCACTATCATATTTATTTATATATGTACAATACATTATAATACCATGAAAACATTGATATCAATACAATATCATAAAACATGGATATTACAATTAAATACCTTAAAACATTCATATAAAATGCAATACCTTAAAAACATTGATAATACCTTATAGATCAAAGCCAGTCGAAGTCTGTCTTCCGCCGAGGGTACCTTCCAGAGGCAGGTGGCCATCAGCTGCTTGCTGGCTCTGAGCTCGCTCAGCCGAGCCAGTAGAGTGGCCAGTGGGATGTGGGACGATACCGTAGTACGGCCCAACCAGTCCTATAACGAATCATTTGTTACAATTACTTAATTGAAGTGAAAACTTCTTTAGGCGCGCTATAGACAGAATTTTCGTGGGCTGTGAAATGGATTCATCAATCGTCACGCTTGGATATGATAATGGATCGGATCGGATATGAAATCTTCGGGTAAACTCGGTAAAAACGGCCAGGTAGGTACCAGGGTAACAGAAACAGTAAAGAGTTTCGGTTACCTACCTCCAACAGCCCAGCGTTTATCTCCAGATACCAGGACAACAGAAATATAAAAGAGTTGCGTTTGCCCCTAGGTACCAGTACCAGGGCAACAGCAAGTTTTCACTTCTATCGGCAGTTCCTATGACTGCCAATTTTTTTTGTAGTGGACTCCATCAGTATAAACCGACTAGCTGAATCGTACGCGCGTTGCTACGACATCTATCGAAAATTGGTCGTATCAAATTCGGTTACCTTAGGTTCTAATGACGCAACCTTTAAAAGATAGACACATGCTGGCACGCAACGGACGCTCTCAAAAGGCACTATTTTCCCCCGTTTTTGTTACATTTTTCATTCATGCTCCGCTCCTGTTGGTAGTAGCGTAATGTTAAATAGCCTATAGCCTTCCTTGGTAAATGGACTATCCAACACAGAAATAATCTTTCAATTTGGACCAGTAGTTCCCGAGATCCTTGCGTTCAAACAAACTCTTCAGCTTTATAATATTAGTATAGATTGATGTGCCCTGAGCACCTTGAAATAGGGTACCGGACTGGGTCAAAAATACACCATCCTAATTAGTCCGTCAGCTAGATCATGGAAAAATATTGGACACGTATTTTTTGTTTTTTCATAATATTAAAAATCGTCAAAGATATAGACCATCAAACTTCGAGAGTGGGGGGTCGCGACCTCACTCGTGAGCAAAAATCGTACTCACGAGTGACGTCACACGAAACTTCGAAGCGCTGTATCTTCGTCATTTTTGGTTTGTGAAACAAAAGAAAAAATATGTGTACAATATTTTTTGGCAATCTAACTGACGGGCTACTTAGTTTTTTTGAGGATTGTACCCTATTGGTAAAAAACTGCGTCTCTGTGTGTAGCGGAAGTGGTTTACGAACAACCAATCTACTTGACCTCTAGATATGTTAGCAGCGAGATATACTGTGGTTCTACTTATTTTGGTTGTTGACAACGAATAGAGAGAGGTAAAGACGTCAAGCGTCCACCGCTTCCTGAAAGAGTGAGCTCACTCTACTCAACGATGACATGTTTATAGAGATCGTTGGGGGACTCTTTGCAGAGTCCGCCTGGGGAAGTATCACATATTTGCCAGTTTTGAATTTATGTTTGAAGTAGTGAATTGAATTCTAGCGTCACGCTCGGGAATGGTAAGACATTTTCGGGTGAACTCGGGACCATGGCCACGCCCTCCGGTTTCACCCGCGTAGTTTCCAAAGTAAGCTATCAAATTCTGAGTTCTAAGTTTTTACTTCTATCCGCAGTTCCTATAACTGCATTTTTTTTATAATACAGAGTGATGAGCAGGACATGTGTCTGATGGTAAGCAACATGCCTGCAATATATCTCTAGGTGACGAGAGCAGCTCAGTGTTAGGTAATGATTTGGACTCTTCAAGTTTCAATAGCTGCTTGTCACTGTGCGTTTATGGGCACGCATGTTGCTTACTATCAGGCACATGTCCTGCTCATCTCGTCACACTTACTACAAAAAAAATTTAGAGAATTGTTATTTACGTAAAGAAATAATGTTTTAACTTACTTTTTTAGTGAATAGAGATTCCACGATGTCCCATTTGTTGGACTTGGCGTGAACGTTCAACACCACCCAGTCGTACTGTAGAGGACTGATCTGAAATCATTAGAAACAGTTTTCAATAGTAATAATCACTATTTAATAATAGTCATCATCATCATCAACAGCCCACTAAACGTTCCCACTGCTGGGACTCGGGGCCTTCTCTCGCAAGGAGAGAGTTAAGGCCAGAATCCACCACGCTGGCCCAGTGCGGGTTGGCGGATGACACATGACTTCGAAAGATTCTAGGTACATGTCGGTTTCCTCACGATATTTTCCTTCACCGTTTTAAGTTAGCGGCATTACGCACATGACTTCGAAAATACAGTGGTGCGTGTGGGGTTTGAACCCGGGGTCTCCGAATCGGCAGCCACCGTTCTCCCGACTAGACCACCGTAACTTACTTAATAATAGTAATTCACTCTAAAACCACTACTACCTAGTAGTAGTAGTAGTAGTGGTAGCACAGTCCACTCGCCTTGTTTTTCTAACTTTTATAGATTTACACTTGACCACCATCTCGCCTGATGTTAAGCGACGGTGCGGTCTACGATGGAGCGCGCTTGCCTAGAAGAAACCGATGCACTCTCGATTTGAAGGTACCAAGATAGTAACCATCGAGGAAAACCCACTTTCAGGCAAAGCATTTCAGCCTAAACGTTCTTGTCACAAAATTACGCGTCAAACCTCTTCGTTCGAGTGTTTAGAACATTAACCATGAAACGTTGTCGCTTTTCGAGCTACGAGGAGCCGAATAAAAAAAAGGGTAAGCTGGTACACAAAGGGGGCACAAGGGTGTCCATGCCTATGTGCCTTCTGTTCTGGCACGTCTCTCGATCGATTCCAGTGCCTCTAGCTAATACTTATTATAACCCAGATATAGGATGTAGGGTTATGCAGATCAGTCGCACACTCTCCGAAGTGTATCCGATAAGCTAGCAATTTTTGAAGTGAAAATTTCTTTAGGCGCGCCTAGACAGATATTTCGTGGGCTGTGAATTGGGTTCTGGCGTCACGCTCGGGTATGATAAGAAATCATCGGGTAAACTCGGGACCATGTCTATTGGCCATTTAGAAATGCGTCAGCCAATGGGAAATGCTGAAAGAGCGTGGCCTCGGCATCATACCATGGCCTTCATCTGGTTTCACCCGCGTATTTTCCAAAGTGAGCTATCAAATTCTTAGTTAGGTAAAAGTTTTCACTTCTATCGGCTGTTCCTATGACTGCCATTTCTTTTTCTCACCTGTTGTCGCTGGCACAGAGTGAAAGGGGACATCATGTGGCCGGCTCCCTCGCTCCAGTGGTGGGCGCAGGAGTGTAAGCCAGCCAGTTCAGAGTAGACCAACAGTTCTATAGGAGACACCCACTTAGACACCACAGTCGACTCACCTGTTTTCCCTTAACTTTTACAGATTTACACTTGACCGCCATCTCGCCTGATGTTAAGCGACGATGCGGTCTACGATGGAGCGTGCTTACCTAGAAGAAACCGATTCACTCTTGATTTGAAGACACCAAGATTGCAACCATCGGGTAAAACCCACTCGGGCAACGCATGCCACATGCCACGTTTGTCTTTGGAACATTGACCATGAAACGATACCGTTTTTTCGAGCTACGATAGAAAAAAAGGGCAACGAGGTATAGGATTATGTAGCTCAGTTGCACACTCTCCGAAGTGTAGCCGATAAAAACCCGATAAATAATAACAAATGACAAAGTTCACGGACCCCGGAGTCAGTGGAGTTGGTAAAATCAAATAAAAAAACCGATAAGCTAGCAATTATTTGTTTCTCACCTGTTGTCGCTGGCACAGAGTGAGAGGAGACATCATGTTCCCGGCTCCTTCGCTCCAGTGGTGCGCGCAGGAGTAAGCCAGGCAGCTGAGGGCTGACTTGCCCGACAGTTCTGGCTTGTTTACGTGTTTCTGCCATTCTAGAATAGAAGATATCTTTGATTTTAATATAAAAACTGTGGGATTGAATCGTTATGAAGGCTAACTCAATCCAACAAATGGAAGATTACATCTTAAAATTACAAAAAAATAACATCAAAATCGGTTCATAATACGACGAAGATATCGGCGAACACACACGTAAAAATAAAACCGGCCAAGCGCGAGTGGGACTCACGCGCGAAGGGTTCCGTACCATTAGAAAATAAACGGCGAAAACCTCTTTGGTTTTATTCTGAATTCCGTATACATAGACTATCGCAGTTTCCGCAGACAGGCTTTCATCCAAAAAGTCTTACTAAAATTTTGAGTTTACCTTATGATTCTAACGATGAATTTGATAGCGCGTTATTCTTCTAGTGGCGCCATCTAGTTTGCTTGGGACGGACCAATTGAGCAAGAAACGGTAAAAAATCAAGTTTGTTGTATGGGAGCTTCCCTTAAATACTTATTTAATTTTTAGTATTTATTGTTATAGCGGCAATAGAAATCTGTGAAAATTTCAACTGTCTAGCTATCATCATTTTTGAGACACAGCCTGGTGACAGACGGACGGACAGCTATGTCTCAGTAATAGGGTCCCGTTTTTACCCTTTGGGTACAGAGCCTTAAAAAAAAATATACGGTCAAGTTCAGAATACTTTTTTGAACTCGGTTAAAAATTACCTATTTTCTTAGAGACTTAGTTCAGAGGCGATTCCTAATTTGGCTGTACTTTTTTTGTATAGTACGCGATAGCTTCGCTAATTCAGACTAGATATTAAAACATATTTTTGAAGTGAGAACTACTCTTGGTGCACCACACACAGATTTCTTCGTAATCTGTGTGTGGTGTGATCGTCACGTTCGGAAGTGAAACATTCGTTCGGATGAACTCGGGACCGCCGAGTGTGCCCGAGCGAGAAGGATATAGTCGGCTGCCGCACTCTGTCCGCTGACACTGTCGTATCGCTGTGTTTACTATTTTATACCTTAAAACGAGCAATTCTTGTAAATACCTATATTATATATATAGAATCTGAATCTCGGAAACGGCTCGAACTATTTTGATGATCTTATGTATAAAGGGGTGTTTCGTGGACGATAAGTCGATCTAACTAGGTTTCATTAAAAAAACGCATATTATGCACGTTTTTAGACAATGAAAAACTGTCACATTAGACATTAGAATGCGAAGGTAACTTTCGCCGCGTGCCAGGACAGCATAATAGTTCAGACGGGAAGTCTGTCAAAGTGTGGTGAATGTCACGAATTAATAGCTCCGGGTTCGAAGGTTCGAACCCAGACGGTTTTTCTTTTTTTTAAAGTAAATCTATTACTTTGAGCCTTTCATCTGTAGGTATCTAAGTATTTTTAGTATTTAAACCGAGCAAAGTTCGGTCACCCAGGTACCTACTATTTAATTTATATGTTACTAGCTGAACGCGCGCGCGTTGCTACGCCATCTATCGAAAATTGGGCGTACCAATTCAAATTTTGAACAAATTCGGTTAGTTTAGGTTCTAATGACGCAACCTTTAAAATATGACATTATGCTGTCACGCAACGAAAGCTCTCAAAAAGCAATATTTTTTTCCCGTTTTTGTTACATTTTTCATTCATGCTCGGCGCCTGTTGATAGTAGCGTAATGTAAAATAGCCTATAGCCTTCCTCGATAAATGGACTATCCTACAAACAAAGAATCTTTCAATTTGGGCCAGTAGTTCCAGAGATCCTTGCGTTCAAACAAACAAACTCTTCAGCTTTATAATATTAGTATAGATGATTATTATTTAATAGTTATTTATTTTAGTTTTCACTTCTGTAGTGCGGTCTAAGTACGCACATATTTTGTTTGTTTGGTATAACCTACCAAGGTTATACTTCAGAGGTCTCATATAAACGTAATCCAAATCGGTGGAGCGGTTTTTGTAATATAGCCAAAAATATATAAGAAGATAAATATTACTATATATAGCGAATATACAGAATACGACTCTTTTCGTGACCACGGCGCTTGTTATACCCGGTTTACACTGTGGACTGGAGTAATGTAAACCGGGTACGTTTACATTATTCCAGTCCAGCGATTGAATCCAGCGCTGGATTGCTTACTGGAAAAATGGAAACCGGCACTGAAAAGCATCAATCCAGTGCCACTGCTCACCAGTGCCGGTTTACATTATTTCAGTAAGGAATCCAGCGCTGGATTCGGTCGCTGGACTGGAATAATGTAAACCGCGTATAATACCCCGTTTACATTATTCCAGTCCAACGACCGAATCCAGCGCTGGATTGCTTACTGGAATAATACCCCGTTTACATGATTCCAGTCCAGCGACCGAATCCAGCGCTGGATTCGGTCGCTGGACTGGAATCATGTAAACGGGGTATAAGGTTCTAACGCTGCCGAAACGCCAAGGCAATTAAATTATAGTTTTGATCGTGATTAATTCCTGTAAAGCAGGGGTTGGAAACGCGCGGCCTACATGTATCCTTTGGGGCATTTCACGCCAAGCGGACCACCAAAATAATATGAGGTCATGAATTTTATTCAAACTTTGGTCAGTTATACTTCTAGTAGATGTGTACACACATTTTTTTCGTGTGTGCAAATCAATTAGAAACTTTCAGAAGTGCTGCCCGTTTTTGTCTATTTTTCTCACCTTGTGGCCCATGGTTCCTGAAACGTTGCCGACCCCTGCGTACAGTTAACCACTCAAGCACGAAGATACCAAACAGGACGTCTACTCTATTTCTACGAAAACGTAATTTCGAAAAAAAAACTCGTAAGAAAGGTCGAGCGCTACCTAGAAAGTGGGTTAAATTAATTAGCGAAGAAGTGTATCTAATGTCGTTTAAACTTACCAAGCAGTTTGACATAGTCCGTGATGAGCTTGGCGTAGGTAGCGTCGGTGGCGGGCTGGGAGAAGTGCGTGCCCATGAGGTGGGTCAGCTTCTTGATGCCGCTGTCGCCCGCGGCTTGCGTCTTCATCGCGTGCTGGTATTGGTACATCTGACAATAAACATGTAGAAAATCTCCTTTAGATAGACAAGACAAAAACACTTTATTAAAAAGTAAATAATTTTTTTTCTACGATAAGAAACAGACTCCAGTAAAATTAAATTTAGACCCCTCAACCAAATTTCACAGGAAGCCATCACATTGACCGGCCTCGTAGCTTAGTTGGTAGTACGTCTGCCTGCGAAGCTGAGGGCCGTGGGTTCGATTCCCACCCAGTGCAAATATTTGTGTAATGAATACACATTTTACCACTTTGGAAAGAGTATCCCGCGCAAACCATTCAATTTAGAAAAAAAAAACACTACAAACCTCAATATCATTTTAGACACCTAGGTATCCCATAGATACCGCACACGTAAGGTTTTCATGTTTTTTTTTTTTAGTTTGAGTTCTAAGTATGAGGGCACCCTCAAAATGTATTGTTTGTTTCCTATTTTTGTGTGAATATCTTAATGCGGTTCATAGAATACATCTCCTTATCAAGTTTCAACAGTATAGTTCTTACAGACGGACGGACGGACGGACGGACGGACGGACAGATAGACAGACAGACATGACGAATCTATAAGAGTCCCGTTTTTGCCATTTGGCTACGGAACCCTAAAAACCGCCACACCGATTGCGATAAAATTTATATGCCTACATACATTCTAGAATAAAATATGCTATAACAGTGTGGGGTAACGGTGCAGATATACAAAGAGTCTTAAAACAACAAAAAAAGGCTATAAGAATGATGTTTGGCCTACGAAAATATTCGTCCGCAAGACCTTATTTTAAAAAACATAAAATCATGACTGTGATATCGCTATATATATACAACTGTCTACTAGAAATGTTTAATGAAATTGGGAAATCTGTAATAACAAAAAAAGAGCGATATAACATTAAATGTACACTAAGAAATGAGGGTCAGTGGTATATGCCAAGAGTAAGACTTGCCAAAGTTGAAAAGCAAGGGTTAAATAATAAAATAGCAATGTTAAGCAAACTACCTAGATGCTTAACAAAATTGCATTTAAATGATTTCAAAAGAAAGTTAAAAAAATTCTTTGAATCAAACCCGTTTTATTCTATTAAAGAATTTATGAATTTGAAATTGACAGAATCTTCATTCTTGTATATGAACGCTGACATAACCGACTGAAATAAGTGGCAACAAAACAACTAAATATTTGTTGTAATGACATTATTTGTAAATGCTGTAATGTAATTTTATTAATGTAATGTAAGTTTTTTTTTTTTTTTTCTTTTATGATTAAGTATGATGACAAATTACTGTAATGACATCAATAATATCAAGTGAATTCACATGACATTTTTTAATTAATATTAATTTTGTTAAGTCATTGATTTAAATACAATTTTATTCTAATACATATTTTGACTAAATTCTTTATTTTTACTAATGTATGATTTTATTAACATATACCAACATTCATAATTTGATTTCATTACAGATATTTTCACTAGACATTTAGACTTTCTTATTTTTATGATTTTAATCATTGTAAACTGTGACGTACCTGGTATAACATATGTAGTTATAAGGCTAATAAAGATATTCTATTCTATTCTATTCTATGCGACCACCTCTGAACTTTAATCTACAAACCAAAAAAAAATAACACAATTTAACCTAACAATTTAAACCGCCATGGTTAAGATTCTCGATAAATTTCAATCATATTCGGATCTAGCTGGATTGAAATCTGTAATTTTCAGTATGAAATAATTAATAATGATGTCGTAAAATATACTCACAGCAGCCTCTGGACTTCTGCCAAGCATTCTGGAACGAAAAAAATAATGCTTTTAATTTCACGATTTTCAGTTTAGTCCCACAGTCCCAGAGCAAGCTGTTTGTAATGAGCTTATCATAAGCACAAGTATCCCACTTTTTCTTCCCACTGCTGTGACTTAGGGCCTTCCATCACAAGGGAAAAGACAAAAGTCACAATCAACCATGCAAATGTCAAGTGGTGGATGAGAGATATCCACGATGTATTTTGTACAAAAGTAAAAGCTCGAAAAAGCGAAATCGTTTCACGGTTGGTTTTCCAAAGACACGAAGAGGTTTAACTCTAATTTTGTAATAATAACGTCTATAGTAGATCCAACCGTTTATTTTCGCGCAGTTACGTTCTATTGGTGCTGTCAAAAAAAAAAAAAAACGGTTGGATCTACTATAGGCTGTGAATTGCTTTGCCTGAGTGGGGTTTTCCCGATGGTTACAGCCTTTGTGTTTATTATAATAGGTATATTTATTAAAAACTTACGTGAGTAAGTCAGTCAGTTCTGTGATTTTCCCTTCGCTCAGCAGGAACGAGACGTAATGGTTGAGAGCCACTGGCCTCGACGAGAGTAGCGCGTACACCTGCTTCTTGTTCAAACTAGCTATCAGGAACAGAACCACCTACAAATAAAAGATGGATAGATTTACACACTTTATTGTATTGACACACTGAAGAAAAGGATCATCATCATCAACCTGTATCCGTTCAAATCTCTCCCATAATACGCTCAATCCCCAGTCTTAAAAAATATGGAGGAAGAATGAGCAAACAACTGGCAGTCATAGGAACTGCCGATAGGAGTGAAAACCTATAACTCAGAATTTGATAGTTTACTTTGGAAACTACGCAGGTGAAACCGGAGGGCGTGGCCATGAGCATGACCATGGTCTCGAGTTTAGCTAAGATTTGTTATCATTCGCCATCCGGAGTTATTAACAAAAAAAATACGCGTCCCATGTTGAAGTGAAAACTTCTTTAGGCGCGCCTAGACAGATTTTTCGTGGGCTGTAAATTGACTTCATTCGTCACGCTCGGGTATGATAAGAAAGCTTCGGGTAAACTCGGGATCATGGCCATTGGCCATCTAGAAATACGTCAGCCAATGGGAAATGATGAATGGGCGTGGACAGGCCATCATGGCATGGCCATCTAGAAACGTATCAGCCAATGGGAAATGCTGACGCATTTCTAGATGGCCATGGCAAGATGGCGAAGCCACGCCCTCCGGTTACACCCGTGTAGTTTCTAAGGTAAGCTATCAATTCTGAGTTTTAAGTTTTCAATTCTATCGGCAGTTCCTATGACTGCCAATTCTTTTTTTCCATAGAATCTTCCTAACTGGCACACTAATTATTAGAATGGTGTATTTCGACCATCATCGTAATTTAGACTGACGAGACGAGGCAGAATTGCGCCTGATGGTAAGCAACTAGTCTGCCCATAACAGTCAAGTACCATGCAGTTATTCCAAGCAGAGGCCAAATCACTGCCTCGCACTGTACTGCACCTCATCATCCAGAGATTTAAAATGTTTTATTTTTATGCACTGTAATTTCACTGGAAGCCCTTTAAACCGGAACACAGTAATATTACATTACATTACTGCTTGGCGATAGAATAACTGGAAAAGGTCTACTGAGGTCTACTAAGGTCTAAAAGTCTACTTCCCCAGGTGGACTCTGCAAAGAGTCCTACCACTACTCAACTTACAGTAATAATAATGTTGCCATCTCCAAGAGCCACGGCTCCGTCTAGCAGATGCGTCTTGCTACGCATAGAGCGGTGTGTGTGCAGCGAACACCGCCGTCCCAGGCAGAGGCGCTTCAGTGTCATAGCCACCGTTTCACTGGACTCCGAGGAGTCCTTTGTGGGGTCCTTACCAGACTGCGCAAGGAGGACTGAAATAACAGAAATAAGTTAATTTATTACATTTTTTAATAATAGGCAAGCAGCCTCAGCTGATATGCTTATATCTTAGTGTTGAAATAACAAATTATAGGTAATTGTGTGTTAAAATGATTTTGTCTTTTACTATCCATTTATCCAGTTTGTTCTTGAAAGAGTTAATTTTTTATATAATTTTAGACAGAGACGAACTTCTTAGCATTTCATGGATTCACCTTGCGGGTGCCGGGTCCATCGTGTGGCAGAGAGAGAAATCTCGAATAGACCCCAAGACTTGTGACTCGGGCGTAGGTTTAAAAGGGGCCCCTTATATTGACGTACGTCAACACTCACCTTCACTACTCGTATTTCTCTCCCTGCCCAGCCAAATCCTATTTTAACATTTAAACTTGACCGCCATCTTATCTGATGTTAAGCGATGAAATGGTATACAATGGAGCGTGCTTACATGTGCATAAAGTGCTCTCCCCACTGCACATGGGTTGAAAATTGTTCACTGTAAAAATACCAAAGAAGTCCCTTTTATTGGCAATGATTTAATAATATTGGATACTTACTCAAATCCAGTACTTTAGAGCTGACAATGCTGGTGATTGGGAGCAGTGTAGTCTTAAGAGTGATATTATTTGTGAGCACACTCTCCTCATTCGAGCCCGAGTAGGATTTTTGCCCGATTGCGAGGATTTCTTGAGGAGAAAGCTGTAATGAAAAATGTTTAAATTTAAGCATTTTGTGTCACATTGTTTCTTTGTGATGAACTCCTAAATTACAGAACTGATTTTTTAGCAAATTTTACACATCACATGCAGTTTGATCCAACTAGAGAGATAGGGTAGTTTATAGTTCAATTTATTGTTGCAATATTTTATTTTTAGTTATTAAAACCGTGGGCGATTTCAATGCTCAAGTTGGTGCTCGACAAAATAATGAAGAATATGTGCTTGGCAAGTTCGGACACGGGAAAAGAAGTCGCAATGGACAAAAACTAGTCGAATTCCTTATGGAACATAACCTCACAGTACTTAGTTCAACTTTCAAGAAAAACACACGGAATAAGTGGACCTGGATCTCACCCGATGGTTCTTTTAAAAACGAAATCGATTATATTACAAGCAATCACCCCAAAGCATTCACCGACACAACGGTCATAAGCAAGCTGAATTTCAACACGAATCATAGAATGGTGCGCTGCTCACTAAGGAAGGAACAGATTAAAACACCAAGACATCACATAACAAATTTCACCAAAGAACAGAAAGTGCTTCCGACCACTGTAATTAAAAACCACTTTGAAGAAATCAAAAAACAAGTTTCAAGCGAAGGTTTAGACACAATAGAAAAATATGAACTACTGGAAAAAAGACTTATAACAAATATTAACAGAAATCAACAAAATAATAAATATCAGCTAAGCGACTACACCCTACATCTGTTGAAGGACCGAAAAGACCTAATATCGAGCAAACCGCGAAAGGAAACAATTAAAAAGATATCAGATCTAAGTAAAAAAATCAGGGAAAATGTACGAAAGGATAGAAAAAGAATAAGGCTGAAGACTTTAGAACACCACATAACTAGGACGGGAGGAGTGAAAAAGGCGCTGAAAGAACTGAGAGAATCAGGGAAGGAATGGATACCTAGGCTTAAAAGAAAAACAACAACCACCTCGAAAAGAAATAACATTAAAGACCTAGCCACGCACTTCTACAGCCAGCTTTATGCCAGACAAACTCCCAATGCAACAATCAGGCAGAAGGACACACTTGTGGAACCTACGTGGGTAAACACTGAGGAACCAATACCTGAAATATTACAATGCGAAGTTGAGAAGTCAATAAAAAGCCAAAAGGTGGAGAAATCCCCAGGGCCAGATAAAATATCAAACGAGTTGTTAAAGGGTACAATGGAAGAACTGGCTCCTATTCTTACAAAATTATTCAACGAAATCATAATTAAGTGCAAAATTCCAGAGCAATGGACTAAATCCCACATTATTCTACTGCATAAAAAGGGTAATAAAGATGATATAGAAAACTACAGGCCAATCAGTTTGATGTCAAATGTGTACAAAGTATTTGCAAAGATAATGCTCGACAGAGTCACTAAAATTCTGGACGAACAACAGCCAGTTGAACAAGCAGGCTTCAGAAAAGGGTTTTCGACAATCGACCACATCCACACTGTCAAACAAATACTCGAAAAATACACAGAGTACAACAAAAACATCTATGTAGCTTTCATCGACTACGCCAAAGCATTCGACAGTATAAGCCATGTTTACCTCTTAGACAGTTTGGAACAACAAGGAGTACCCGCAGCATATATTGACATCATAAAAATGATATACAACAAAAATAAAGCTAAAATCCAACTAGAAAGCTTGGGAAACGAGTTCAAAATTGAGAGAGGTGTGAGACAAGGGGACCCATTATCTCCCAAACTGTTTTCAGCTGCTTTGGAGGGTGTATTCCGCAAACTGGAATGGGAAGACTTCGGAATTAATATAAATGGCAAAAAACTTAATCATCTAAGATTCGCAGATGACCTGGTGCTATTTGAAGAAGACCCAATCAAGCTCGGACGCATGGTTTCGAATCTAAACGAAGAGAGCATGAAAATCGGACTTAGAATGAACACAGAGAAAACGAAAATAATGACGAATAGCACCGAGGTCGACATTGGCGTTGTCAACGAACCATTAAAGTTTGTGCCGGAGTATACATACCTTGGACAAGTTGTTTCCTTTAGGGACCAAATGGCAAAAGAAATCAGCATGAGAATCGCCATTGGCTGGAAAAGGTATTGGTCCCTAAAGGAGATAATGAAATCCAGAGAACTGAGCATGGCAATCAAGAGGAAGACCTTCAACACATGCATCTTGCCATGCCTAACATACGGCTGTGAAACTTGGGCGCTCACTATGGCTCAAAGGTCTAAACTTGCCAGCTGCCAAAGGGCCATGGAGAGGAGCATGACCGGCCATAAGAGAAAGGATAGGGTGAGAAATACTGACCTTCGAAACAAAACGGGGGTCACCGATGTTTTATCACGCGTCGATCAGCAGAAATGGCGATGGACCGGTCACATGCTAAGGGACACAATGGGGAAGTGGAGCAAACAGGTGACGGATTGGTACCCAAGAGACGGCAGAAGGAATCGGGGCAAACAGTACCTCAGATGGGAGGACGACATAAAACTTACAGCGGGACCAAACTGGAGAAGAGTCGCAAATGACAGAGAACAGTGGAAGCTGCTGGAAGAGGCCTATGCCGAAAGGCACACTGTGCTAAGGGATATTTTATAAACAAAAAATGCAATGTATATAAAAAAATGTAATTTCTTATCACAGAATAAAGGGCTAATTATTATTAAAACCGTAAAAAATCGGAGCAGCCCACTTGTAACTATTTCCGTGTATCTCAGTAATGATGTAAAATTTAACAAAAATAAAAATAAAAATACAAAATAAATATTGGCGCCAAATATCATACATAGTTAGTACCTTAGTACATTGTCTGGGTTATGGTATGATTTATAATTTAAATATACTTGTATTATTTTAAACTGTACTTTTAGGGCTCTTTTACAAAAAAATCTAAACTATAGGGGCTCTGATAGGGATTACTCGACAATCCAACAGATTTGATATTCTGACACTGCATCGCTTGCCGCTTGCCAAATGATTGCCGGTTTACTGGGGTTTCACTGTACTTTAGTTGGCCATGTATCCAAGGGTCTTGAGTTTGATTCCCACAAAAAAATTACAATATTTGACATTCATCCTTATTTACTTAGCTTTGTTTGACTAGACATAATTAGCACACCACGCTACTGTGTTCTCTAACCTACTATAATAGTTGTTGTTACTGTCACCTTAAAATGAGTAGTGATCTCAAACTAAGCATAACTAGTTCTTTGGTTGTCCCAAGATATTAAGTTACAGTTAAATTATTTTTCCTACATAATATCTTTGGTAATTTTATAAATGAAAAAGTTTGAATGTTAGGTATTCACATTTATACTTTTTGTTTATGATACATCAATACCTACTTTTTATAATAATTTATTATATTCTTTATTATAATATTGGTCTACCCAAAGTCACCAATAACGCCCCCTTGTGGGCGCTGCAGGCCTAAATGGTAAGAGACCCAGAAAAAAAAAATAGGGGCATTGTGTAGAGGATTGGAGTTTGTTGTGCACTACCTACTGGGCTCAGGTCTCTAGTTAACTCTTGTGGGTTATAAGGATAGTCTCGTTTACAATTAATCTCACAATAATTAATTAATTTAAATTTAAATTGAAGTTATAGTGGTTTTTATGTAGGTTTGTGAAAAAATGGGGGCGCTAAAAATAATTTATTCTCAAAGTGGGCAGCAGACATAATAAGTTTGGGAACCCCTGGTCTACACTTTAATATACTTAATCCTGACTGATGGTAAGTGGTATGGTGGGGTTGAAGAAGATATATTTATGCTAACCCTGAGAGAGATAGGTACTTATTCACTTTGACCTCAAGGAGTTTTAGATGGTATCTCTCAAGGAACTACTTATTCCACTCTAAAGCTGTATGTGTGTATGAGGAAAGTGGACCCAAACTATTTTGTTTGAATTTGGAAAGATCAAAATGTATTTATAGGAAGTAACATGACTTACTTTCTTATGAGAACTGAATGAAAACAAATACACTTAGTCGATGAAAAAGAAACCCCAGAGGTAAGGGAAAATTTAATAGTTCCACTCATATTATAAGGATGGATATTTGTTGCTACCAATAACTTACAGTTTACCTTTTTAGGCGCACTTTTGTTTTTTCTATTCTCAAATATAAATTTCAATTTCTCAAGAAGTGGCAAGGAAAAGAGTTAGACGATTAGGAAAGGTATTAGTATTTTTTTTTGTAAATAAAGGGACTTACCACATCATCATCAAAGCTTAAGGCTTTAGCTTTGGTTTCGCTGGTATTCCAATAGTCATCATCATCCATTTTCTCAGCTAAGTATGTATTTAGCTTATTAGTAATAACAAATGTAAGTATGTCATAAACTCAGATTAGATAACTGTACTTACTTAAATTGACGAAAACAAAATAGAATATAATAGATTTGTTTCTTTATTTTGATAAAATTGGATTTTGTTAAAATTTTGTTGTACGAAAATAACTTCATACAATCAAAAGTCAAAACAAAAACTAGAAAACTACTTGTTCTTGTTACTTGTTTTTGTTCCGCATCAATAATCATAAATAAAAATATGGTCACCAATTCGGTAACTTTGATAGAGTGATTTCGTGAAATTACATTAAATCGCTTTTTTTGGTATGTAAAACGTATTATATTATTTAGTATATTCCTGTTTGATGGAATAAATTACTTATGAATCATTGGATTTTGGAAAGCCCACTATTTTGGAAGAAATCCAGGTTTGTTAATACAGTATAGAATAATGTCTGTTCATAATAATGTTTCGGAACACAGATGAACTAAAATAACATTCAGTTTAATAGGTAGTGTCAATGTCTCAATTTGACACTATGTTTTTGAACGATTACGTTACGTTTTACGCGTTAACACAATTGAAACTAGATTACGCGTCTGATGGTAAGCGGCAACCGTCTCAAATTGAAGAACTACCCAAATTCTACGCACCTATATGTAAACAATCGAACAAGATAGAACGAGTAGGTACTTAATAGCCAGGTAGAACGTAGGACGCTTGCTGGCATGCAGCCCAACATAGTCGATTGCAATAATTTATGTTTTGTCGAGTCTAGGATAGGATTTAGGATTTTTAGGATTTTAGGATTTTTAGGATTTGTTATTTCGGAAAACTATAATATTATTATAAATAATAGTATTAG
Organism: Ectropis crepuscularia; assembly: GCA_963693475.1. NCBI lineage: Eukaryota > Metazoa > Arthropoda > Insecta > Lepidoptera > Geometridae > Ectropis > Ectropis crepuscularia. The sequence continues at coordinate 5,646,678 of OY856361.1, forward strand.
GTACCTAGGTATGTTATGCTTATAACATTTTGTCACTCGAAGTTCGAAAGAAATAATTAGTTTTGTAATCAAAGAAGGAATTACTTATCGAAAATTGGGTGAATCGAAATGTGACATGAAAAGATCTATACAGTTTTCAGCATCTATTGATGTAAACCTGTGTGTAAAACCGTTAAGTTAACCGTTTATTTGGGTCTGAATCAGACCCATACATCGTCATCTGATACATAGGCTTTAATTTAATTTTATGTACCTAGTAATTTTTAGAAGCCCAAATAATCTAGATTACAGATTACCTACCACCTAAACATAATATTTATACTTATAAAAAGTAGTGAGTAGGTTCGCTAGGTTCAACGTACTTATCTACCTTTATACAATGATTGTCCCCACTCAATAAACAACTATGTACCTACCTATAATTTTTAAATACAGTTAAACGACTGTACCTAAGTAGCTATATAAACATTTAAGTTTACCTACGGTAGAAATTCGAAGGATTTACAAAAGATGCCAATCATAAAGTCTGGTAGCCATAGTTGCTGACCTTGAAAATGGCTCCCCCACTGAAATATCAGTAAAGTTATCAGTAGCATTATGTTATTAATGCTAAGTCAGTTGCGAATTCAAACTCGCACTAACAACAAGCTTCAGTGATCTGTTCTCTATCAAATATTACACCATACAGTCTATAAAAAGTTTGGGTGCCCAAAATAGATATTATGTAAGTTTCAATTGCGTTTTTATAATTTTCAAATAATTATTTTATCTGATGTTTATTTAATTTGGAGTTAGATAGTATTTTGCGAGGAATCTATTTATTTATTACATTTAACTAAACATTATTTAATAACCTAGTCAGACAAATTTAAATAAGTACTCAAATATAACATGCAACAGGGTTGTATATTTTTTATATCAGATTATATATATATTATTTATTTGGAGCATAGACTGTCCCAATGCTGGGCAAAGGCTTTATTTTTTACACGTAAACAATAAATAATTTAAATACGTTTTTCGTTCGACCTATGGATTCATCGAGTTAAAGTTTTTTGACAGCTTGTAGCTTGTAGGTAAAAATAAACAAGATACCTGATGAAGATCTGATGGGAAGTGGTCAGTCGCACATCGACCAACACACCTCTTTTCAAATTAAAATTTTAGTTAGTTAAAAAACTATTTTCACCTCAAGAGTAATTATTCATGTCCAGATGTACCTACTATCGTCAAGACCAGCAGGTCTACTACGAAAACAAACTCCGAATGATTGCATCCGACCGACAGCTGAATCGGATTGTAGCCTACCACGAAAAACATTCGGATCAATACATTTCGGGTCGAAAGTTATAGATTTAGGTCGGATGATGGTCGGATCGAACGAAACGGCCGATCTGATCAACCGACCGATGATTGTCTTTCGTGGTCGGAAACTTCATAAGTTCGGCCGATATATCGTTTATCGGACTTCGTAGTAGACCTGCAGTGGTCTTAACTGTGAAAGAAAATATCGTGAAGACATCGGCATATTTCAAAAATGTTTTGAGGACATTAGCTATCCGCCAACCCACATTTATGGGTGAGTGTGGAGGATCATAGTCTCGAAAGAAGGTCCTGTGTCCCAGCAGTGAGAACAGAAATAGATTCGTACCTACGTTTTTTTTGTGATCCATCCAAACAAATAAATAAAATTTAAGTGTCTGTTATATTAAAATAATCTCTTTTTACTACATGCATATGAATGTTTTTTTCATAGTATAGAGTGACGAGACGTGCAGGACACTGTGCCTGATGGTAAGCAACATGCCTGCCACTTTTGAAACAGCACAGTAACACGCAGCTATGGGAACATGAAGAGTACAAATCATTACCTGCAGCACTGCAGTGCATTCGTCACCCGGATATATAAGATGTTTTATCTCTATATCCTGTAATTTCACTGGAAACATTGCCCTTCAATCCGGTCCACAGTAATGTTTGCACATTACTGTGGACCTGAAGGCACTGGCACACGAATAACTGGCAAAGGTGTGGTAGGTATTCCCCCGGACTCTTGCAAAGAGTCCTACCACAACATAGATATAGATACATCGGTAGATCGATCCATCTATATTATATAAAAGCGAAAGGACACTCATCAAGGAATCTCAGAAACTACAAATGCTAGGAATCTGAAATTTTGCATGGAGGTCCCTTTTACCACGTAGGCGCTCGCTAAGACGGAGTTTTGCGAAATTCAACCCCTAAGAGGGTGAAACAAGGGATGAACGGTTGTATAAAAATTTTTGTTTTCAAAGTTATCAAATTTTGTATCTAGATACTTGACACGAAGCAATTAAATGTTTGTTCTATCAATTTTGTAATTTTGAACTGTACGGGGGTGAAATTGGGGTTGAAATGGGGGATTAATGTCAATATGGAAGATCCCAACCGTTTAAGATAAAACCATGAAACTCTGTATATAGACACTTCACACGAAGCAAAGGATTGTTTATTCTATCAGTTTCGTAATTTCGAACTGTACATGGGTGAAATTGGGGTTGAAATGGGGGATGAATGTCAATATGAGAGTTCCCAACCGTTGAAGATAAAACCACGAAACTCTGTATATAGACGCCTGACACGAAGCAAACGAATGTTTATTCTAGCAATTTTGTAATTTCGAACTGTATAGGGATGAAATTGGGATTGTAATGGGGGATGAAACTATACATGGAAGCTTCCAATCGTTGAAGACAAAACCATGAAACTCTGTAAATAGGCACTTGACACGAAGCAAATATGTATGAACTGTATCGGGATGAAATTGGAGTTGAAAGAAGGGACGAATGTCTCTTACGCTTTCACACCTAAATAACTGAACCGATTTTGATGAAATTGTATGAAATTGTTTTATTATACGCTGTTTTTAGTAACCGTAAATATGTCTGGGTATAAAAATAGGTACTACCGAAGTTACCTTATTATTTATTTCACGCGGACGAAGTCGCGGGTAACAGCTAGTATACTTATATATACCAAAATTTTTTTTTACAATTTTTGTTTGTCTATCGGTTTGTTCCGATTATCTCCGAAACGGCTGGGCCGATTATGACGTAGCTTTCACTACTCGATAGCTGTTGTTCTAATGCATAACTCACTTTCATTTTATTTATGCATAAACATTTCGGCGAAAGTCAGCAGAGGCCTATGGGTATTTTAGAACGTGGAGGTACTTGGATAGATAGATAAGTAACGCCCACTCATAGAGCTGATATTGTATCTTTATTGCCATTCAATGAATTTTACTTCTTTTCTGACACAAATGTTTAATCTTACCTTACATTGATACATTTTATCGAGCAAGTAATAAATACGGAAATTTGTTAATCTTTTGTTTTTGTGACGAAACGCTGATCGTTGACGGTAATAAATAAATATACCTAAATAAATATTGGTGGACAATTCACACACAACACCATCTGACCCCAAACTAAGCAAAGCTTGTATGATGGCGGAATGTATAAATCTTTCCATTTTGTATATAATTAATTACATATATTATGCCCCTATTGTTAGGTTTACGTAAATACCATGTATTCTTATGTTGTCTGTTGGCATAGAATAAAAAAAGAAAACTAGGTAGATAGACTAGAAATAGATAACCAAACAAATTATAATTACTTAGTACTTAATATTAATAATTTACGACTTATTATTTATAAAGTATGAGCTGTTCTGAGTGCCTAACTGCTTACTAATATTATAAATGTCACTGAATGTATGTATGGATTTTTCTTGGAACAGCTGAACGGTTCAGGTTGTAATTTGGAGCACAGTTTTTTTTTTTTTAATAAAGAGTGACGAGACGAGCAGGACATGTACCTGCTGTTAAACAACATGCCTGCCACATAACAGCACAGTGACACGCAGCTATTGGAACAGGAAGAGTCCAAATCATTACCTAGCACTGCACTGCGCTCGTCACCCAGATACCTAAGTTGTTATATCTCTAAGCCCTGTAATTTCTATGGAAACATTGCCCTTCAAACCGGAATACACTAACGTTGTCACATTACAGCTTGGCGGTAGAATAACTGGCAAAGGTGTGGTCCTTCCCCAGGCGGACTCTGCCAAGAGTCGTACCACTACAGTTAGATTAAGTATAGTCTGGAAGAACCACAGAAATCTAAATAATAAGGTAATTATTATTTAGATTTCTGTGGGAAGAACACATATAATAATAATAATAAGCCTTTATTGCCAAACTAAACAAATTTGAAACTTAACCTAATTATAATGTACCACATCGGAATTTTCGGGTTTAGTGAGTGGCGTGTCTTGTGACACATAGGCCTCTTCCAGCTTTTTCCACATTGTTCTATTGTTAGCCTTTCTAAGCCAAAATGATCCACCAGTTTTTCTTATATCGTCCATCCATCTTTTTATTTGTCTTCCCCTTCTTCTTTTACCCTCGCGAGGTTGCCATTCAGTAATAATCTTTGTCCATTTCATTTTACTGTCCCTTGTTATATGTCCTGTCCATTTCCATTTCAATTTTCTGATTTTCGACACCACATCTTCAACCTTTGTTGAAGCTCTAATATCTTCTGCTCTTTTACGGTCTTTTATCGTGATCCCTAGCATACTTCTTTCCATCCCTCTTTGACATGTTCTCAGTTTTAGAAGATTTTTTTGAGTCAATGCCCAAGTTTGACATCCATACGTAAGACAAGGAAGGATACATGAGTTAAACACTTTTTTCTTAGCAGCCACAGGGAAATGTTTACTTTTAAATATCTCCTTAAGGGACCAATATCTTTTCCAGGCGCAAGCCACTCTTTTGTCTATTTCTAAGCCTATTTGGTCTTGAAATGATATTAGTTGCCCTAAATAGGTGTAAGTTTTTACGTATTCAATGTTCTCCCCATCCACTTTTATGCCTGTTTCCTCCCTGTTTGTCATTACTTTAGTTTTTAATTTATTAATTGACAGACCCACTACTCTGCTTGCCTCGATCAATTGTTGAAGCATATTTTGGAGTGTTTTGGCATTATCTGTTATTAAAACTAGATCATCCGCGAATCTTAAATGATTTAGTTTCTGACCATTTATATTTATGCCTTCTTTGTCCCATTCAAGGTTGCGGAATATGCTTTCTAAAATGGCAGAGAAAAGTTTTGGCGACAGGGGATCTCCTTGTCTTACACCTTTTGCTATAGGAAACTCTTCTCCTGTCGATTCTAACTTGATCTGTGCAGTGCTATTAGCATATATATTTTTAATAATACGAACATATTTCTTTCTTACACCTTGTTGAATTAGAGCCTGCCAGAGCAGATCGTGCTTGATTGAGTCGAAAGCTTTATTATAATCGACAAATGCAATGTATAGGTCTTTCCCATACTCTTGACATTTTTCCATTAACTGTTTTAATACATGCATATGATCAATAGTTGAGAACCCTGCTCTAAAACCAGCTTGTTCTATAGGTTGTTCTTCATCGATAACTCTTGATATTCTATTTAAGATCAGTTTTGAAAATATTTTGTAAATGTTTGACATAAGGCTAATAGGCCTATAATTTTCAATTATGTTTCTGTCTCCTTTTTTCTGTAGCAAAATTATTGTACTCTTAGTCCATTGTGATGGTATGGATTCTGTTCTTAAAATAGTGTTGTATATTGCAGTTAGTTTTCTTAGGTTTTCTGGAATAGTCATTGCAGTTTTGATCATTTCATTTGATATCTGATCTGGTCCAGGTGCTTTGCCATCCTTTTGACTATTAACTGCAGTTTCTATTTCTGATTGTAAAAACACTGGTATTTCATCCGTTTTGTCATCATCAAGATTCAAAAGTATGTCCAGAGTATTATGTTCTTCTCCGTAAAGTTTTTTATAAAAATCGGTTGCGGTTTGTATAATAGCTTTTCTGGTCGTTTCTTGTTTTCCTGATTTGTTTTTTATGTTTGAAATCCAAATTTTTGTGTCCGTTAATTCCTTTAAAGCTTTTTTAACACCTCCTGTCCTTTTAATATGGTAATTGAGTACAGTCGTTCTTTTTTTAATTCTGCCTTGTTTTATGCTGTTGCTAATTTTCTTACTTAATTCTGCTATAGCCTTGAGATTTTGCTTATTTTTTTCAAATTTCAAAAGTTGTCTTCTTTCTTCAATTAGTATTTTAGTTGCATCGTCTATATGATTTTTCTTAAGTTTTGTTGATTTATTGGACAAGGATCCGCATATTTCATTTATATCTTTATTGTATTTCTCTTCTAGTTTATTTTTTGGATTATTCCCTGTATGGTAATTTTTAAAATTTATTTTTGTGTTAAACTTGTTCCTACTTTTCCTGGGTTCTGAGCTGCATAAGGCTGCTCTGACTAATCTGTGGTTGGTGTTAAAATTAAATTGGTTGAGGATTGTTACATCTTGGAAGGCTTTTCTGTTGTTAGTTGCTATGTAGTCCAATTCGTTTCTGTGTAATCCATCTGGCGATAACCAGGTCCATTTTTTCCTTGGGTCTTTTTTAAAGAAACTGTTCATAAATGCAAGATTATTTTCTAAAGCAAAGTTCATCATTCTTTCTCCATTTTTGCTGCGCCTACCAAATCCATATTTTCCTACTGTGTGTTCCTCGCCAGGCCGCTGACATCCTATTCTGCCATTAAAATCTCCCATAACGATAACATTTCTATGTGTTTCTTGCAGTACTGAAGCCAGATGGTCGTAGAATTGGTCTTTTACTCGTTCGTCGTGTTGTTCAGTAGGGGCATATATTTGGATAATAGACCATTTATTTTTGTAACCTGGTAGTCTTATGTTAAGAATTGCTAGTCTCTCTGATAACCCTTTGAATTCTTCGATGTTTCCTTTTAAATGTTTTTTAACAGCAAAATCTACACCGTAACTTCCTTTTGTTTCACCTTTGTAGTAAAATAAGTATTCTACATGGTCTTCAATATCTTCTCCTAGTCTTCTTACTTCGCTTAATCCGACTATGTCCCATTTAATTTTTGAAAATGCTAGCTCTAATTCGGTGAGTTTTTCTTGTGTTCTCAGTGTTAGACAGTTTAAAGTGGCGATGTATAGTCTACTTTCTCTAGGAGTAGGTTCTGAAGTTGTGTTATTTTTACTGTATACACTTATTGGAGCTGGAAGGGAGCCGGGAAGAACACATAGGCTACTTTTAATTTCGGGAAAACAACGGGAGCTATGCATGTAAAAGCGCGGGACGCTGCCATTAGATACACATAAAACCAACCAATTAACATTAATGAGGAATTTTCAGAATGGCAGTTATGGGTAAATATAAATAAAAATACTTAAACCAGTTTTATATCACAATATTATCATTATGGACAAATGTATAACATCGTATCCTACTCCATCTTATATTAATACTAGCGGCCCGTTCCGGCTTCGTTCGGATCATAACATAGACACTGTCTGCAGCGCCATCTGCCGGGCTTGTTTGTGAATCTAAACCATCCTCGAATCTACTTGTACACACACACAAAAAAATCATTCAAATCGGTCCCGCCGTTTAGGAGGAGTTCGCTGTCAAATGATTAAATTACTAAAATGGCTTTTATAAAATAGGGGTTGGTGATAAGTAACGGTGGAGTAAGGTAACTAACACTGTGACACGAGAATTTTATAAATAAGACTAGCTGACCCCGCAAACGTTGTTTTGCCATATAAATAAAGGTATGAAAAATAGCTAGTAGCCGATTCTCAGACCTACTGAATATGCATATAAATTTTGGTTAAAATCAGTAAAGCCGTTTCGGAGGAGTAAAGAAACAAACACTGTGACACGAGAATTTTATAAATAAGATTAGAGCGAGAGTAAGTTTGTTTGTTAAGTTTTGTTGGTTACGTTTTCACGTGAAACTTTGTACACATATTCTTTGAGATATAAGAAGTAACATAGGCTACTTTTAATCCAAGGGAAATAACAGGATAGGGTACTACGGGAATTAAACCACAGGCACTACTAGTATGTACGTATTATATTTAAATATGAAAAATAGATTTCAAACAAAATGAAATAATAACGCCACTTCTGTCGCAATTCATAACTAAGTATTTTTGAGAGATCTTTTTGTAAACACCTGCTTAAAATAGATTCGTAACTGATGACAACTTCATAGAGCGTAAAAATAACTATAAGTAAGTACGCATAATTAAGTAGGTACGTATAACTCTGAAACTGGATGTCTACTCTGTTTCTACGAAAACGAAATTTCGAAAAAAAACTCGTGACTTTCCTACTCTCGTTCTACTTCGTTTCGTCCGATACAACATTGTATGACGTTTAAATGTTCTAAACATACTCTAATTAGAGTAGGCTTAGAACATTTAAACGGACAAAACGACGGATCGAAGTAGAATCGGAGTTGGAAAATCGAGAGTTTATTTCGAAATTAAGTTTTCGTTGAATTAGAGTAGACGTCCTGGTCTTTAAAAAATTCTAATAAACAATTAATCATCAGTACCAGTTCATCTGTGTTTCTATGTATAATAGGTACTAATAAATAGTAATTTATAGTCAAAGTCAAAGTACTTTATTCATAAATGTACAATTTACACGTCAATAAATAAAAAATAAAAACAAAAGAAAGAGCATACCTACATTTATTCTACCGCCAAGCAGTAATGTGCAAACATTACTGTGTTCCGGTTTGAAGGGAAATGTTTCCACATAAATTACAGGGCTTAGAGATATACTTAGATCTCTGGGTGACGAGCGCAGTGCGGTGCTAGGTACCTATAGTTTTTGCTCTTCATGTTCCAATAGCTGCGTGTCACTGTGCTGTTATGTGGCAGGCATGTTGCTTACCATCAGGCACATGTCCTGCGCGTCTCGTCACTCTTTATTTAAAAAAAAAGTGTGTTAAAACTATATTAATATTATATCAGCTATCTGGCCGCCATCATACTAACCTTTGCTTAGTTTGGGGTCAGATGGTGTTGTGTGTGAATTGTCCACCAATATTTATCTAATATTTTATCTAAAATTAGTTCTAACATACCAGGTATGTTTGAACTAATTTTAGCAGTCGATATGTTCGACGGCTTATTGTGTAATTAAAGCAGTCGAACTTAGTCCTTTTTAGAGGTGTGCTTAAAAAATCTGTGTAAAATATGAATACTACCGTTGACAATGAGGCGTTAATAACTTGATTATTATAATCATTAATTAGGTATATATTCATTATAAAATAATAATTTGATTCAACATGTCAAAGACACTCGTAGTTTTTAAATTCGACACTGGTGGTGCCTCTGCACTGTTACAATATGTTAGAAAAATTCAACAAAATAAAATGTTTGCTCTACATTTGGAGAAAATGAGATAATACCTACTCAGATCTATTTGAATCTTGAAAACACCTTTTTCATTATATATCATACCATACCATATATCATTCATATATCTTATATATTATGATATCATCCTACTAATATTATAAATGTCAATGTGTGGATGTTTGTTGCTCAATCACGTCCTAACGTATGAACGGATTGGGCTAAAATTTTGGAACAGATAGGTTATAGTCTGGAAGAACACATAGGCTACTTTTTATCCCAAAAAAAACAACGGGAACAACGGGAACGGGAACTATGCGGGTAACACTCGCTAAACTCGCTCGGTAAACTCGCTTCTTTAGTTTCTGTATTGATAAACTGAGAAAAACTAACCTCGCTATGCGCACGTAGCTGCGCGGTAGATGATTTTGAAAATAACTAACTTACCATACCATTGCAGTGGTAGGACTTTTGGCAGTTATTCTACCGCCAAGCAGTAATGTGCAAACATTACTGTGTTCCGGTTTGAAGGGCATTGTTTCCAGAGATACTCCAATGTTTACTTAGATCTCTGGGTGACGAGCGCAGTCCAGTGCTAAGTGGACAGCCAGCCAGTAATGATTTGGACTTTTCATGTTCCAATAGCTGCGTGTCACTGTGCTGTTATGTGGCAGGAAAGTTGTTTACCATCAGGCACATGTCCTGCTCATCTCGTCACTCTTTGTTTATAAAAAAAAATGCGCCATGGATCCGAAAACCAAAATCTTCAGAGAGTTCGTCATAAAACGGACAAACTGTAATTTTGCTTTGTCGGTTGTCGACTTGGCTAGCATGATGGATTATGATCTTGAATCTCTCTTTGTGACTGAAGACCCCAAGCTCAGTCGAAGGAACGTAATATAGAGGGACTGATTATGCAGTATCTTTATTTCCTTCGAAATAATATCGATTTCGGGGATAGGTATGGGTCATAATTCATGAAACTATCTTGGAAGATCTGTTTCTGAAGTTGTTTGTGTTAAAAGTCTAGCTATAAGATTAAGTATATAAATTACTAGCGGCCCATTCCGGCTGCGCTCGGATATTGTCATTTAAAGACTATTAATCGAAATAAAAACTATCCTATCTCTCAAGTTGGACCAGACTGCTCGCGGTGTGCCAATTCAATTTAAAATCGGTTAAGTAGTTTAGGAATCCATCGCGGACAAACATCGTGACAGGATATTTATAAATATTATTACACCTTATGTTACATTATTGGAGTTTTAGTAAGGATCCCTAATTTTTTTTTTAAATATAATATAGCCTATGTTACTCGGGAATAATGTAGCTTTCCAAAGGTGAAAGAATTTTTGAAATCGGTCCAGTAGTTTCGGAGCCTATTCATTACAAACAAACAAACAAACAAATCTTTCCTCTTTATAATATTAGTATAGATAGAATGTCAAACATGGGGCACAGGGGTAGTCATTCATAACGCATGAAACTGGTGATTTGTTTGTTAATAAATAAGTTAATAGATATAAGTTGCAGTTTATAGTTTACCCGTCAACGCAGTGCATCGAAATATCGGAGACTCGGTCTACCATTCAATCTAAGCAACTTTAATGTAAATGATAATACTTAATGTAATTGTACCTAATTGAAACATTTCAGATTTGTCCACACACCGGGCATCATCATCCAAATCAAGATAACTCTAGTGACGGCTCGTGATATAAATGCTGGTATAATCCAAGTGTATCACATAACCCGGAACTGAAAACAAGATGGGGGATAAAAACTATGAGTATAACCCAGTCAACACGGGAATAAACGCTGCCCAAGCAGGAATACAAGAGAAAGGGCAGTTATGGCGGCAGTATGTTATTGCTGGAATCGGTATGTATTCTATTATTGCCATCATTAGCTTATTAACCTCAGTGCAAAGCCAATACTCCAAGCTTGTAGTGTAGGACTCTTTGTAGAGTCCCCCTGGGGAAATAGGTGGGTTCCCAACGAGTAACACCAAACGAGTCACACTGTGACTCGTTGGGATTTTTTTTCCCAACGAGTCACACTAGCGTAACAGTGTGACTCGATGGGGATATAAACTAGTAAATAAAGTTGCAACGAGTCACAGTGTGACTGGTTGGGAAAAAAGTCCCATCGAGTCACAGTGTGACTGGTTGGGACTTTATCATGCGGGAGAAGTGATCATATTGAAATTGGTAAAATAAATGAAAAACGAGTTATGAATAATCACATGTATTTTTTTAAAATAACAAAACCAAACTAATTTTTTAACAATAAAAATTCACAAAGTCTTTCTCGACGTACTTATTTTCTTCATAGTTTTTCTGCTTTCACGATTTACAATTTAAAACTTTTAGATCGTTTTTGCCATCCATTTGTACACAAATGGAAGGGAGTAACGTGATGAATCTAATATTTTTTGAAATTGTACTTCTTTTGGTGCGTAAGTGTAAAATAATGAGAATATTTTATACGATACGCGCAAACACTGTCACGAAAAACTGATTCCCCGTAGTTGGCTAGTAAACACTGGACCTAACTTCTCTCTATATCTATATCTCTGGGTGACGAGCGCAGTGCATTTGGCCTCATCATATTCCAATAGCTGCAAATCACCTTGCTGTTATGATCAGGCTATCGGATACACTTCGGAGAGTGTGCAGCTGATTTGCGTGATCTCATACCACCTTGCCCTTTTTTCTATCGGACTTCTCGTAGCTCGAAAAGGCGGCACCGGTTCATGGTTGATGTTCCAAACGAAGAGGTTTGACTCTAGTTTTGTGATAAGAACGTCTAGGCTGTGGAATGAGTTGCCTGAGTGGGTTTTTCCTGATAGTTATAATATTCCCTTCAGCCACTTTCGTAACCGACTGATTCGTTAATATTGGTGTCTTCAAATCGAGAGTTAATCGATTTCTTCCAGGTAAACACGCTCCATCATAGCCCGCATTGTCGCTTTACATCATTCAGGCGAGATGGCGGTCAAGTATCTTTAGTTTAGTGTAGTCAAACCTATAAAAGTAAAAAAAGGTATTACTTAACATCAGGCACATGTCCTTCTCGTCTCTTCATTACATACTTACTACAAAAAAAATCATACTCGTCTCCTCTTGCTTCTGGCTCTTCTACTTTTCCGCCTCACACGACCTCTCACTTTATCTTGGCGAAGACGGACGGTAGTGAGAGGTCTGCCCCTATGAGCGCGGCTAGGGGTAGCCTCTGTTTAGCCGAGAGTACATCTCATTCCTTTTGTAACAAACAGATAGTCAGACTGAAACTTGAAACTGAATTTATTATCACACCAGATAGACGTTTAAATAAAACAATGGTTTATAGAAAATAAGTAGGTATTGGAATTTAGGACAAAGCCCCAGCAGACTGCAAAAGCAAAAATAGCTGTAAAAATAACTGTATGTAGTGTGTCTTTTTCTCGATCATGCGTATTATCGAATGGTCGTATTATGGAAAAGCTGTTTTGTTGAGAGTAGGTACTTTTTGTTGAATACTACGTTCATTAAAAATGACGCGTCTTATATATTACTAGCTGACCCCGCAAACGTTGTTTTGCCTTAGTGAACAACCCTTGTCACTTAGGGGTATGAAAAATAGCTAGTAGCTGATTCTCATACCTATAGAATATGCATATAAAATTTGGTTAAAATCAGTAAAGCCGTTTCGGAGGAGTAAGGAAACAAACACTGTGACACGAGAATTTTATATATAAGATAGTTTTTGAAGTTTCGCGATTTGAGCTATTAGAAATATCACACAGCACAGAACTCAATCACGATTTAAATCAATATTTAATTCCTTCAACGATTCGCCAGCGTTGCAACAGCCGTGGTTAAGACTAAAGTCTTCTCGTGACTAAGGGCTCCCACACAAAACTGCGATGCGATGCGATGGGACGCCGCATCGGAGGAAATGTTCCCACACAAAACTGCGATGCGATGCGATGCGATGCAAATTGCGCCGTCGCATCGCATCACATCGCAGTTTTATGTGGGAGCCTTTCCTCCGATGCGGCGTCGAATCGCATTGCATCGCAGTTTTGTGTAGGAGCCCTATGTCCTGTTTCCTTTTACTTTCTAGGTTTCTAGCAAACATTACTGAAGGAATCTGGACGAAATTTGGCATACCTATAGTAAATAAAGACATTGGGGCAATTTGTATCCCGGTAAAATAACGGGATAGAACTGTACGGTTGAACCCGCGGGATACCTAGTACCTAGTTTGATATAATGTGAGAAAATTGGTCTCGTATTTTTTTTTATCTATATAAGTATTGTGGGTTTTAAAACTCTTCCACTTGACTCGATACCAGTGCACCCTCACTCGCTCAAGGTCGCGCGGTTTTAGCCTAGACCGCTAGACCGTTCCTTCCAGGAAACAAGTGACAGTCGATTGTCGGACGCACGGCTGAGCGCTCGCGCAAAACGTTTCCCGCACATATTGTAATTAGATATGTCGTAAACCCTCCGCGCTAGACAGGGACAGAGTTACGCGTTAGAAAGAGCGCAAATGTTTATTTGAAATTCGCGAATTGCGAGCTGAATTGAACTTTGTTGTGTCCCAGCAAGAGTCGCTATTTATATAATTGTTTTTGGTAAGTGTGGCTTCTGTACTAATACTTATTATGTGTCGATACTTTGTTTTATTTACATTATGGTTTGTTATTAAACCACGAAATTGAAGATCAAAGGTGCTATCAATAGTACTATTATTATCCCCTTGTTATCATTCCCATAGATAAAGTTATTGAAACAAACAATACTCCATGCTTATTTTGCCAAAGAGTGATGACGTCTTATCGCTATGTTTTTATGTTGTATAATTGTATGGTATGGGGGGTTATCTGTTATAGGAACGTTTGCTACATATATCTCCATGATTACGCCCCATACAATAAAATGGGGTTATCGTTTTGATAAAAAGTTTTTAATTATAAACAAATCTTGTTTGTTATAGAGTTGGCAACCATGGTTATTTATACCACAATGTAGTTATTGGTATCTGGTAGTCTCTTCGAGTTGAATTCCTGAGAAACTTTTCATATTTAGGAATACTGGTTGGACTCTTGGCAGAGTCCGCCTGGGGAAGTACCACACCTTTGCCAGTTATTCTACCGCCAAGCAGTAATGTGAAAATATAACTGTGTTCCGGTTTGAAGGGCAATGTTTCCAGAGAAATTTCAGGGCTTAGATATATAACACCTTAGATCTCTGGGTGGCGAGCGCAGTGCAGTGCTAGGTAATAATTTGAACTCTTCACGTTCCAATAGCTGCGTGTCACTGTGCTGTTATGTGACAGGCATATTGCTTACCTACCATCAGGCACATGTCCTGCTCATCTCGTCACTTTTTATTTAAATTAAAACTCTATGTGTTATTTTGTACTATCTAAGTTCAAATCCAATCAAATAAAATCCTTTCATTTCTTTTATTATTGAAGTGAAAACTTCTTTAGGCGCGCCTAGACAGATTTTTCGTGGGCTGTGAATTGAATTCATTCGTCACGCTCGGGTATGATAAGAAAGCTTCGGGTAAACTAGGGACCATGGCTATTGGCCATCTAGAAATACGTCAGCCAATGGGAAATGCTGAAAGGGCGTGGACAGGCCATCAGGGCATGGCCATCTAGAAACGCATCACCCAAAATGCTGACGCATTTCTAGATGGCCATGCCAAGATGGCGAGGCCACCCCCACCGGTTACACCCGTGTAGTTTCCAAGGTAAGCTATCAAGTTCTGAGTTATAAGTTTTCACTTCTATCGGCAGTTCCTATGACTGCCAATTTATATTACCAACTCAGAAACCTTATTTGACTTACAACAACGGATCAATTGCATAGATCCTATAAAGGGCATACGTACTGATAAAAATTCGTTATGATATACAGACCACTGTTCTACTGGACCATTCACCTCCTATTAATACCCGGTTTACATTATTTCAGTCCAGCGACCGAATCCAGCGCTGGATTGCTTACTGGAATAATGTAAACCGGCACTGCAAAGCATTGGCTTGATTGATGCTTTCCAGTACCGGTTTCCATTTTTCCAGTAAGCAATCCAGCGCTAAATTCGGTCGCTGGACTGGAATAATGTAAACCGGGTATAACCGTCATCTAGCCTCATGTAAAGTGACGATGCGGTACGTAATTGAGCACGCACTTCTAAAATGAATAGATTGTCTTTAGACTTGAAAACCCTCATATTATTATTCACCAGGAAATATAATCTACTCAGACAAATTCTTCCAAAGTTTAAATACAAAAGTGAAGTAAAACCTTTTCCTTTGAGTTTTTGGATAAACACCCATGAAACGACACCGATTTATAAGTTTGTCTTTTTTCTTATTCTCATCTAAAGCTGTTTCATTTGACATCTATGTTAGATTGAACCCAAGAATACCTACAATTAAAAAATAAAGCGAATGTTACAAAATTATGAATTAGTGTCAATGTGTCAAGTGCGCTTGAAAACGAGTAAGTATTTCCAAAATCCATTAGAGAAGGCTACAAAACGCCTGTTAACCAAAGCAATATTACCAAAAATGCGGTTTTATGCGGCACACAGATCGACTTACTATGGTATGCATTGTTGAAAACAATTAGATTTTTCTCGCCCTTCAAACGTACAGGACTGTAAATAACATCTACTACTTTCTACGAATGTACTGTACTGTACACTGGTCAAAAATAACTGACGCGATTTTGTTGAAATTATAACGCACGCAAATAATTGTACCCAGGCCCCTTATTACTTCAGTACTTAATAAAAGAGTTTAAAATATATTTTTTTAATCGGTAAGTAGTTAGTTCCTTTCAAATTTCTACTCGGCCAAAATCGCGGTATGTATTATAATAGGTATCAACCTATGCCAAAATATTAGGTATTACGTAATAGGTATTCCAAAATATTAATAAATATTGATGCAATAGTGTAATCGTCGGTTGATAAATTGTAATTCTATGCAATATAGATAGCAGTCAACTGGGGTTATCCGAAAGATATCCACACTATAGACCTAAATATTAAATGGGCTGTGCCTTTTTTTACATGACGAGAACCTTGTGAAAGCCGATAATATATTCGCGATATTCGCCGATATTCCACGATTATAGTCCTGATAGTAGTGTCGGCGAATAGCCTTATAGCGAAATATCTTAAATAACATAATAATAAATAAATATTGGTGGACAATTCACACACTACACCATCTGACCCCAAACTAGTTTTCAAAGTTATCAAATGTTGTATCTAGACACTTGACACGAAGCAATTAATTGTTTGTTCTCGCAATTTTATAATTTCGAACTGTATGGGGATGAAATGGGGGATAATTGTTAATATGGAAGTTCCCAATTATTGAAGATAAGACCATGAAACTCTGTATAGGTACATATAGACACTTGACACGAAGCAAACGAATCTAGCAATTATGTGATTTCGAACTGTATGGGGATGAAATTTGAGTTGAAGTGGGGGGCCGAATGTCTCTTACGCTTTCACACCTAAACAGCTGAACCGATTTTGATGAAATAATTGTATAAAATTGTTTTATTATAAGCTGTTTTTAGTAACCGTAAATGTGTCTGGGTATACAAATAGGTACCTACTGCCTGAGTTACCTTAGTATTTATTTATTTCGCGCGGACGAAGTCGCGGGTAACAGCTAGTTATTCGGATAAAGTTACTTAATTTTATGTATTTGTAACAATTTGTGTCCTGTTTGCAGCCAACATCGCGCTAGCTGTGGTGGGATATTCTATGGGCTGGACGTCTCCCATCAACCCGAAGCTGAAGGACGCTAATCTAACAGACACCCCCTTGGAATACGCCATCAGTGCGGACCAGGAGGCGTGGATCGGATCGTTGCTCACTGTTGGAGCTATGTTCGGTGAGTTTGATGATGTTCAACATCATTACTATCACAGCTACCTCTGTGTTCTGGTTTGAAAGGCAATGTTTCTAGTTTCTAGGGGCACATTTATTTTTCATTTTTCTTTTACAATCCATTATGGTTTTATATTACACAGTTTATGAGAATAAAATACAAAAGAACGAAAAACGGGGGAGCCGTACATGTGGCAAGGAACACGCCTGATGATGCACGATTTCGATAAAATTTATATGAGACCACTTCTGAACTGTAATGTACCTACGAAACACGTGAACAAAAAAAAAAAAAAAAAAAAATGGTTGTCTGTAAAGTCGGGTTACTGACGTTAGTTGAACGTGACAACTTCAACTACGCCTTAGAGCGAGGTAACGCCGGCGGCGAGGTAACGGCGGTAACGTTACATGACGTCATGTTTTGCGGGCGTGCAGCCGGCTTCATCGAATTATAAGACGTTGTCACGTCAAAATGTACCCTACTCTACTACTACTCTACGACCAACTCGGATTTGTATATTGTACAACACTCTACTAGTCAAGCACTTGCATTTGATACCCATATTGAGGGAGTAGTGAACATAGGAATGTATTTCGCCATTTTGTGGTGGCGGCCATCTTGGATTTGAAATTTGTCGTAGTGTATAGTACATACGGAAAAAAACACACAACCGAAATTGAAACCACCTCCTTTTTTGCGTCGGTTAAAAATGTTGTGCCGGATTCAATATACTTAGCCACTGCTGATTGCACTCATAAAAAGATAACCTAGGTGCTGTTTACAAGCAAAAATCTTAATTTCTATATATTATTTTTAAGGTCCGACAGTTGGTGGATTCGCTGCTTCGACCATTGGTAGAAAATGGGGAATTTTCTCAACGACAGTCCCGATGTTCATCGGATGGACGCTAGTCGCAGCCACTCAGAACGTAGCCATGATCTACGCTGCTAGAGTGTTCTGGGGGCTCGCCGCCGGCATGCTGTTTACCATCGCGCCGATGTACTGCGCTGAAATAGCTACGGTGAGATTGCCATCCTTGTTGTTGATTAAATGGAGTTAGTAATGTAGGCGTTCCCGTGATTTTCCCGTGGTACAAAAGTACCTATGTACAAAGTAGCCTCTGCCCTATTTAATACACATAATCTAGACATACTTTTAATATAATCTGTGATCCAAATAGGTAGGTATATAACTATCAATTTTGAACATAAAGACATTATAACGTGGTTGGGCAACAAACATCCAAACTTTCGGACTTATAGTAATGTAGAATGAAAACAATTTCCTTTTGTAGCTTCAGCATTAATTTGGAATAAAAACAGATTAATAGTTTAGGCATCATGCTTTGAGTTTCATTTTTGAAAAATATTGAAATGTTTGTTTTAACTATGCATCTTGCAGAAATGTTGCATGCAAATAAAAACGGACATAGCTAAATTATTTTCATCACAATACATATTGTGCGAGCTATTTACCTTCGCATCTGAAATAACACATATCCAGACCAAAGTCCCGTATTTCCATACGGGACTATATTCTGGATATCAAAGTTGTTGGTCAGGCTACAAAGTTGTATTCCGAGAATAGGGTTTTTAGTAGTGGTAGGACTCTTAGCAGAGTCCGCCTGGGGAAGTACCACACCTTTGCCAAATATTCTACCGCCAAGTCTATGACTGTAACCCTCCAACTAACCAGGAACTCTATATTTGCACATATAATGTTAAATCATTGTTATCACCGGAAAGAATGACTTTACTGAAATACTCATTATCAAATATAAAATACGATATTCTGGGATTGTCAGAAATAAGAAGAAAAGGAAATGAAATCATAGAGGACGAAAACCATATTTTCTGCTATATAGGAGAGACTCAAGGGCAACATGGTGTAGGATTTTTAATCAAAAAGAAATACAAAAATAATATTGAAAACTATGTGGGCCTGTCCGATAGAGTTTGCCTTCTAAACATGAAGTTCAACACAACAAAAATATCAATAATACAAGTTTATGCGCCAACCTCAGAAGCACCTGATGAGGAAATAGATAATTTCTACGACCAAATCGAAGCAGCACAAAAACTTGCACAAGGAAAAATTATACTAATGGGAGATTTTAATTCAAAAATAGGACAAAGAAAACCATTAGAAAACACAATTATGGGACCATATTGCTACGGAATAAGAAACTCTAGAGGTGATAAATTACTCAAATACGCATTAGCTAACAAATTCACAATAATAAACACAACATTCAAGAAACACCTTAAAAACCTATGGACTTGGATCACACCAGACAAACATTATAAAAACCAAATTGATTACATTATGAGCAATTGCCCTAAATTATTTTCTAATATAGAGATTTTAAAAAATAATATTTTTCCTACTGATCACAGATTACTCAGAGGCACAGTTCAACTTGGAACATCGAGGCAAAGCAGAAAAAACTTTAGAGAAGCTCATACGGATTTGACTTGCGATAAAAACCAACAAACATATTTAAGAACTCTACAAGAAGAAACAGATCAAATCCAGTGGGAAAATAGCGACAACATAGAGACATTCTATCTGAAAATAGAGTCAGCCATCAAACAGAGCCTAAGCTTTGCCACCTCAAAGAAAACCAAGAAAGATATTATATCAGACGAAACTAAATTACAACTAAAAAGACGCTCTGAACTGCAATCGAAGCCATGCAAAAACATAGAGGAAAAGAAAGAACTTACAGGTCTCTATAAAAGAACAAACAAAATGTTAAAACAAGATTATGAAAAGTACAGGATGGGAATTATAGAAAAAAACCTGCTCACTACTGGAAGTCAAAAAAAAGCGTACAAACAACTAAACACAGAAAAAAGATGGATACCTACTCTGAAAACACAGACGACAGCAAATAAACAACAAACACGAAAAGAGATAATAAACATTGCTTCAAACTTTTATCAAAACCTCTATGATGACGGGCACAGCAACGAAAATACGTACAAAAAAACAGAAAAGCAAGCAGAACCACCCGTTACACCTTTTGATGGTAGAGAAATCCTGAAAAACATAGACAAATTAAAGACAGATAAAAGCCCAGGACCCGATAACATCGCTAATGAAGCCCTGAAAATAGGAAAAAACGTTCTAATAGGACCTGTCACAACCTTGTTCAATAAAATACTAGAAATGCAACAAATTCCAGAGAAATGGGGAGAATCAAGAATAATTCTACTCTACAAAAAAGGAGAACCCTCCGATATTAATAATTATCGCCCAATCAGCCTGCTTCCGACAATATATAAGTTATTTGCCATGTGTCTAGAAAAAAGAATAGCGATAAGCATAGAGAAGCATCAACCAGTGGAACAGGCCGGCTTTCGCCCGGGTTACTCTACCTTGGACCACATCCACACATTAGACCAAATAGTGGAAAAACACCAAGAGTTCAATCAACCTATATACATCGCGTATATAGATTACGCAAAGGCCTTCGATTCAATTGGACACGAGAGCATATGGCAAGCACTCTCGAACCAAGGCGTTTCAAATACTTATATTAACATCATCAAAAACATATACAAGAACAGCACAAGTAGAGTAAAGTTAGACAAAATTGGGCCAAGAATATGTATAAGAAGAGGAGTGAAACAGGGAGACCCTTTATCACCGAAAATATTTATAGCCGTGCTACAAGATATAATGCAAAATTTAGATTGGAAAAACAAAGGAATAAAAATAGATGTAGAGCTCATAAACAACCTACGTTTTGCTGATGACATAATTCTCTTTGCAAAAACATCAAGCCAATTGGAAGCAATGATTAGTGAACTAAATAACGCCAGCAAAAAAATTGGTTTACATTTAAATACATCCAAAACAAAAGTCTCTACAAATAGTATAAAAAAGGCAATAATAGTTAATGGAACACCGATAGAGTATGTGGACAGTTATGTGTACCTTGGAAAACAAATCTCATTCAAGAAATCGCGACATGAAGATGAAATAGAGCGCCGTATCAACATAACTTGGAAGAAGATTCGAGAGCGAGCCGGACAGCACGTCCCTGTTAACCTAAATTGTTTAAATTTATTTCGAATAGTTTGGCTATGAAAAAAGCAAGAAATCCAATTGTCGTCTCGCCATTACCACAAGTGCCGCATACAAAAATATTCGCAGTGAAACCTGGAATTCAGTGACATGAAATATTTGAAGATCGGACAATATTTGGCCGAGTTATAAGCAAGAAACCTCAAGCTGAAAGGAGTCTTGGTATGGTTCCGAGACCTTTCACAACAAACGCTGCTCAAACAAGATCTGTAACCAGATTCTTTATAGGTTCTCGATGAAGCGCCCTTTAGCGCCCTATCACTGGACACCAGTCTCAGATCTTTGCCGTGCATAGGTGGGAAGCTACGAAGGAAAACACCGGAGAATCCCCTAAACGTCATCCCGATCCCGGAACAAGAGAGCTCAACCGAGTACCAGTCTGCACGCAGGACGTCAAGGCCAACTTGGAGACACCAAGATCGGCGAAATCTGAAGAAAACCGGGCTAGTTGTAAGCAATTGAAGTTTGTAAAATCTAGGTCATTATTGAATAATTCTAAATTTAAAAATTGAAACGTATAACTGATATAATTTTTATAATAATCAAATTGCGCATTTAAAGCCAGAATGTTTGATGGTAAATTCAGAATCCTAAGCCCACTAATAGGACAGTTAGTAATTAATTTATCCCAGAAGGGAATTACCAACGACCGCAAGATAAAATTGTAAACATTGCAGGAATTCCATTGCTCTCAGACTTAGAAACGGTCAAGAGTGAACCGGGCCTTCAATAATTAATTTAACTACTTTGTATAAAAAACAGAGAAAAAAAATCCTGCTCTTTAAATACAGATATCAGGAAGAGGGCACGGCACCGACCCTTTCCCAGTGTTTAAATTTTTGATAAACATTTTCTTTCCCACTTTAAGAGCTTATTTGCCACGGCGGCCATCTTGGAAAACTTCAATTTGAGATAACTTGGAAACGGTTGGCCCTACCAGAAATTTGCATAGAATATTTTGTAACTTAAACATCAATTTCTATAAGACTACCTACTTTTCATCCTCCAATTCCCCCCACCTCCCCGGAAAAATCAAAATTTAGTTTCAACATCAGTCGACCATATCTCCCGAAGAAACCGGCACAGATAAAAATAACAAAGAAATTCGACCTTTCGAAGCCCGTATTAATCGAAATCATTGGTTTTTACTTTGAAATTGTAACATTTTCAAAAATTGCATAGTACTACACCCGTTATCACGGGCATTATTTCAAATTATTTCAAATTGCTGTATCTCGGGAACGGAGCATCGGATTCGAAATCTAAAAACGGTTTCGGAGTCTACGCCACCGTCCGCATCATTTGCGTTGGATTAAATCCCTCCCTTCCTCCTCACTGCACCCCCTCCCCTCTCAACAACTATATTTTATATGTAATCTTATAACACTATTAAAATATTTACATAAATATACACACACTCTTACAGGCCATCAATACTACCGCAGTCACTCGAGTCTCCTTACGATAATTATCATCATCAACAACACTACAAAATTATATCTCAGGAACGATACGTCGGATCAAAAATCGGTAAACTGTTTTGAGCTCGGCGTCACCACCCGCACCCCCTGCACTACTCCAGCCTCCTAAGTTTTAAATTTTATTTTGTTATTGTTAGTTTTTTCTCCCATTCCTACCCTCTATTATTCCGCGTCTGCACCGACCGCCGCCGCGCCGGCCGCTCGCCGCCGGCCCCCGCCCGCACCCCGCACCCCCCCACCATTTATTCATGCGATAATGTAAATTTCTAATCTGGTTTCTTTGAATGGAGTGTTAGATCTCAAGCGTGGGAAACCCCATTGAATCAATTAATTTTATCTTTCATTTTTGGATAAATATTATTATAGATCATTATCATCATAATAAGCCACATCAGCGCATATAGTAACTCCGGAACGGGACGTCGTATTCGGAAACCGAAAACGGTGTTAGAACCTGTAGGTCTATCCGAAGCGAACAAGCACCACTAGTTTCATTAAAATCACCCCCCCCCTCCTTATTTTCTTGGAAGAAAATAAATATAATAAATTAAATCATATAATTTAAACTCAGGATATTGCCCATTACTGACAGTCACACAAGTTGAACAACTCACTTACATTGCACATTTTCCTCACACACATTAACTTCACCATTAATCTATAACTCGTACTTTAGCCCACACTTTTTTACACATACAATCGTCGAATTGTTCAGTTTATTATCTATATTCAAATACCCATAATATCATATTCATATGTTATTATAATAAGTCGAAGTGATTTTATGGGCCGCGCAGGGATGTCTTCTACATGCAATGCTTGCGGTAAGAAAATACTGTCTCTTCATTATATGGAATGTTCAAAATGCAATCAGACTTTTGACCTGCAATGTATTAATCTGTCGACCGGGATCTTCGAGAAGTTAAGTGAAGAGGAACGACAAACCTGGACCTGCCCAACCTGCATCTGTGCAAAGCCGAAATTGGGTGATGTCAGTACTCCCATTCGTACACTCAATAACACTTTCACTAATAATGTCAACACGACACGCGGAATTCGTGGTACCAAATTCACTCCGCCTCCTGCAGGTTCGCAAATTGTCCACGAACCTACTCCATCTGACATGCTAAGTGAGATTCGTCTTATGAGGCAAGATATCTTGGATGTCAAAGCACAACTTCTTTGTGTTACCACCACTTTGTCGCAGAAGATGGAAGAATTTGACCGGAGGTTGGAACAGAAAGATATTGAAATTAACACTCTTAAAGCATCGTTAACCGAGATGAAACTTACTGCCATCATACAAGATCAATACTTTTTGAGAAACGAAGTGGAAATAATTGGAATCCCTGAGACGAGTAATGAAAGTCTTACCCATATTGTTATGACTACGTCTCAAAAATTGGGAATCGATTTACAGATGGCCGATATTGATGACGTGCACAGAGCTGGGCCGAAACAATCGAAATCCCCTTTAACCGACGAATCAAGACCGAGACCTATTGTGGTCAAGCTTGTACGTAAGACCAAAAGGGACGATATTCTGGCTGCTGCCAAAGTTAGGCGGAACTTAACATCAGAAGACATCGTACCCGGTTTAAGGTCAAACGTCTATTTTAACGAAAGACTGTCCAATCGTAATCGTCAGTTATTTCGGGAAGCTAAAAAACGCTGCAAGATGTACGGTTTCGCATTCTGCTGGGTTCGGAACGGGTGCACATACATTCGCAAAGAAGCCTGCACCAAGGATAAAAAGTTTCCCGCCCACGCAATCCGCGCTGAAGAGGACATCGTTAAATTCATCGGGCCTAGTCTTGAAATTATCTAAAACTAGTCAGACTCCGTCACGGCGTATGTACTCTTGTCGCCTCTTATTTATCATCACCCTTCATGGTTTAATGAATAGCTCTATTCCTATTCTGAATTTCATTAGTTTTGTGCATGCATTATTAATATTCCTATTTTTATTATTATTTTGTCATACATTTAGCAGGGTTCCATCCCTTATTCTTTATTGCGTATACAGTATCATTACATATCCTTGTTACATAACATATTACTCTCAACACATTTACACTCTTGAAGAGATCTATTTTCTTCTTAAAATAAACATCACAAGTCTTAGGGCACTCAACTTTGCACTTGCTTATAGAAACATTAAACATTCTTCATGTGGCGCTTTTGAAGTAGTTATTACCCTCTCCTATAAATCTGGATATTTTGGACCACCATGGCCATCATAGATACTTTTACTGAAATTGATAACTCTCTCAATATTACGTGCCACATAAAGAATTCAGCGGAGGAGTGTAAAAATATTTTAGGCAATCACAACTTAAAAGTCCTCACATTTAATGTTAGAAGTTTGTCAAAAAATTTAGATGGTTTTGAAGTAATTCTGAAACGAACTGGTCTGGATTTTGATATTATAATTTTGACAGAATGCTGGCTTAATGATAGTACTGTAATAGGCCAATTGGACGGCTATATTAGTTACTCTTCAACGAAATTTATTAATCACGCCGGTGGTGTGGTTGCATATGTCAGGAACTGCTGGACGCCAACTTTTTCCGAACCAGATTTGCAGGACGCCAATTGTGTTCTTGTCTGTGTCCCTAATGTAACTACTGTTTTGGGCATATATCGATCGCCATCTTTTAAAAATACCGATACTTTTGTCAAATCCCTCGAGCAAATAGTTGCTAATATGCCAGCCAGTCCTTGCTGTGTCGTGACTGGTGACATAAACATAGATTTACTTAACCCAGACATCAGTTCCGATTACCTGTGTTTGATGTCTCAGCTGGGATTTCTACAAGCTGTTGACAAACCGACTAGGAAGAAGGCTTGTTTGGATCACATCTTTTGCAAAGCATCGATCGAGGCGGAATCCATAGTCTGCTCTTCAAGTGTGACGGATCATTATATGGCTATGATTGGTTTTCGAAACGTCTGTCGTAAATCGAACCTACCTAAAACTCGCTTGCTGTTTGACTACCGCGGCCTTGAGATTAAACTAAGCAGCGTGGACTGGTCTCCAGTCTTGCAGGAGTCTTGCCCAAACAAGGCTTCAGAATTATTCGTAACTGTCTTAAGGGCCGCAATAGACCATAATACTAAGCCAGTAAAAGTAAGCCGATCTAGGAACATCCTTAAACCGTGGATGACAGCAGGTTTGATAAGATGCTCTAGGCACCGGGACAGACTGCATTTGGATGTCCGGGAAAATCCAGAAGACAAAGTTAAGCTACATATCTTTAGACGGTATAGAAATTATTACAACGAATTACTGCGAAAGCTGAAGAATCAGTACAATAGTGATGATCTAGAATCAAATAAGAACAACCCTGGAAAACTGTGGAAAACAATTAACCGAATAACCTATTCTAAGCGGGTAAAGTCAAACGCTGAAGACCTTTGCAGATCAACGGATAATGAGAGGGATCCATTAAATTTTTGTAACGATTTCTTTGCTTCCGTTGGCCAGCGCCTGGCTAACCAACTTTTAGAAAACTCTCCTGACTCCCAGGCGTCACTTGCCTCTAAAGTGAGCATTCCATCTTTATCTGCTAATTCATTTTTCTTGGCCCCTACCATCGAGAGCGACGTGGAATGCTTGATTGGGGAGTTAAAGTGCAACAGCGCACCGGGGCTGGATGGCATTTCAAACAATTTGATCAAACGTGTAAAGAAATTTGTTGTAGAACCGCTCACTCATGTTTACAACTTGAGTCTGTCCACCGGTATTTTCCCAAGCATCTGGAAAACTGCGCTTGTAACACCCATTCACAAAGGTGGTGATATCAATAGTCCGAACAATTACCGCCCTATTTCTCTTTTGAGTTCCTTCTCTAAGATGCTGGAGAAAATTGTCAATAAACAATTAGTGAAATTCATACACTCTCATAATTTATTAACAGATCGGCAGTTCGGCTTCAGACATGGGAAATCTACAGAACACGCAGTGTCACTTTTGACAGAGATAGTGGCCTCTCATTTAGACAAAGGCTTGCCTTGCCTGGGTATCTTCTTGGACTTGGCAAAGGCCTTCGACACCGTATCAATCCCAATCCTTTTGAGGAAGTTGGAGTGCTTCGGAGTTAGGGGTATTTGCCATGACTGGTTTCGAAGCTACTTGACGGATAGAATCCAGCACACGCGCGTGGGGAGCCGTGTGAGCGATGCCAAGCCAGTTTCGTTTGGAGTGCCACAGGGCAGTATTCTTGGGCCAACACTTTTCTTGTTGTACATAAATGACATTGCCTCGATTCTCTCTAGCAGCGCGGACACCATACTTTATGCCGATGATACTGTCATTTTGTTTCATGACAAATCCTGGGACTCTCTGTTTGCTACTGCACAGCTGGGCATCACCCGCGTCGCGGCATGGTTAAAACAAAATCTACTGACACTCAATGTTTCGAAAACTCACTTGATTTGTTTTCATAACACCGCGGCTTCAGGCCCCCGTTCTGTCCCCGACATTCTTGTTCATTTATGTCAACCCCCATACGATTCGTGTGCTTCAAATGAGTCTCGACGTTGTAGCAGGGTAACAAAAGTAAAAAGCACTCGGTACTTGGGAATAGAAATAGACGAGAAACTGACATTTAAGGAGCACCTTGAAATGACGGCTAAAAGGACTAGAAAACTCATTTACGTAATGAAACTCCTTCGTGATGTAGCAAATCCTCAACTTCTCAAGACTATATATTGGGCCCTTTGTCAGTCCGTTCTAACCTACTGTATTACAGTATGGGGGGGTGCTGCTTCGTCGAACATTATTCGTCTTGAACGAGCCCAACGGGCTGTTCTGAAAACAATGCTTGGGAAACATTTTAGATTCCCGACAAGCCTTTTACTGGCGGAAGCTCAGGTTCTGAGTGTTCGGAGGCTTTATATACTTAAAACAGCTCTATCCGCTCATAAAGAAATTTTAAATTCAGATAGCTACAGGTCATTATCAGGTAAAAGAATTTTTAGATTGCCCTTACCTGCTTTTAAAACGCGACTCGCACGCCGCTTTAGTCTATACATGAAGCCATGGTTATATAATAAACTGGATAAATTGTATGGTATCCATGGTCTCACTTATTATGAGCTGAAATCAAAAGTTACAAAGCAACTTCTCCAATGGTCTTTTGAGGATACGGAAAGCTTCCTGAAGAGAATTTGGTGAGCAACGGGATTAGACACCACTCACACCCACACATACACCCTCACACACACACACCCTCTTATACACTTACACACTCACTCATACGCCCATTCTCATATCGTTTTATGATTGTAATCGATGTCAGTCCCGGGCTATGTATTCTTATATTTTTATTTTTAAGTTTATAATTGTATCTCGATTGTAAGTTAAATCACTCGTGTGCCGTCAGTGACGAACCTCATGTGAATCCTAAAATTAAAACTACCCACAGGACAAGCCTAGCTTAGTGTGGGTGTTTTTGAAATTATGGGCATCTTGTATTGAACTGATAGATAAGATGTTTCTGTACTTCCTATAATTGTTTGTTATTTTGGTTGAAATAAATTTGATTTGATTTGATTTGATTTGAAAAAATACTGGAGCTTCAAAGAAATCCTAAAAGGAAGACTTCCATTAAAACTTAAAAAGCAAGTAGTAGACTCCTGTCTGTTACCATGTTTGTCATATGGAGCACAAACTTGGATTTTCCAAGAGAAAACTAAGCACAAAATTCGGTCGTGCCAACGGGCTATAGAAAGAAGTATGCTAGGTATTAAGCTTAGCGAAAAAATCAAGAGCAAAGATATTCGTAATAAAACAAAATTAATAGATGCAGAACGTCACGCACAACAGCTAAAATGGAGATGGGCTGGTCACATTGCACGCAGTACAGACAAGAGATGGACTAAACGAGTCACTAAATGGAAGGGACCCAATGGAAAAAGAAATAGAGGAAGACTGAAAGATCAATGGGTCGATGAAATAAAAAATATAGCCGGAGAAGACTGGATGACGAAGGCGGCAAATCGCAGACTATGGAAACAGTTGGAGGAGGCCTATATCCAGAGAGGAGCCATGCCCTAAACACACCTTGTATATATATATATATAATAACTATAATTGTTTAAACTTAATGTAATGTGCATGGAAATAAAAAGGCTTTATTATTATTATTATTATTATATATAACTATCAATTTTGAACATAAAGACATTATAACGTGGTTGGGCAACAAACATCCAAACTTTCGGACTTATAGTAATGTAGAATGAAAACAATTTCCTTTTGTAGCTTCAGCATTAATTTGGAATAAAAACAGATTAATAGTTTAGGCATCATGCTTTGAGTTTCATTTTTGAAAAATATTGAAATGTTTGTTTTAACTATGCATCTTGCAGAAATGTTGCATGCAAATAAAAACGGACATAGGTAAATTATTTTCATCACAATACATATTGTGCGAGCTATTTACCTTCGCATCTGAAATAACACATATCCAGACCAAAGTCCCGTATTTCCATACGGGACTATATTCTGGATATCAAAGTTGTTGGTCAGGCTACAAAGTTGTATTCCGAGAATAGGGTTTTTAGTAGTGGTAGGACTCTTAGCAGAGTCCGCCTGGGGAAGTACCACACCTTTGCCAAATATTCTACCGCCAAGCAGTAATGTGCAAACATTACTGTGTTCCGGTTTGAAGGGCAATGATTCCAGAGAAATTACAGGGCTTAGAGACATAATATCTTAGATCTCTGGGTGACGAGCGCAGTGCAGTGCTAGGTAATGATTTGGACTATCATGTTCCAATAGCTGCGTGTTACTGTGCTGTTATGTGGCAGGCATGTTGCTTACCATCAGGCACATGACCTGCTGGTCTCGTCACTCTATGCTATAAAAAAAAAAAAAATAGGGGATCAGGAAAACGCGGATGAAACCGCGCGACACTGCTAGTTTTTTGAATCTTCAGAATTGTGTTTTAAAGTCTCTTTAATTATTACTTTCCAGGATGACGTCAGAGGGGCCCTGGGTTCGTTCCTCCAAGTGTTTCTTACCATGGGCTTCCTGCTGATATACAGCATCGGGCCGTACATCTCATACTCAGCGATAGCGTACGTGGGGCTTGGATGCGTTGCTGTGTTCGCGGGCTCGTTCTTCTGGATGCCAGAGTCACCCATGTTCCTTATGATGAAGAGTAAGTTGTATGTAATACTATAAATTAAAACAATGGGTTTTCTGTGAGACAGATAGCGAGTGAATGAATTTATTCCAGAACATAATCCTACTAATATTATAAATGTGAATGTATGGATGTTTGGATGTTTGTTGCTCAATCACGTCCTAACGTATGAACGGATCGGGCTGAAATTTGGAACACAGAAAGATTATAGTCTGGAAGAACACATAGGGTACTTTTTGTCCCGGAAAAACAACGGGAACGGGAACTTCGCGGGTAACACCGCGGGGCGCTGCTAGTATTGTATATTTGTCATACAATCGTACAACAACAGCTAATTATTTAATAACACAATAGATGGCACTACTGGTACTACAGCACTACACTATTTTGGTAATGTAATACGACAGTCATGATATTTATAAGTAGGTATATCTATGTCGTAGGATAATTAAATGAACCGACTTTTCGCATAAATCCTGCGGATTTGGCGAAAACACGGAAAATTGGATGACGACTTTAACATTTCTCAATCTTACTGAAACAAGGCAGAATTATCATAAAAACTCGAGAAAATCTCGGAAATTGCTGCCGATTTCCCTGAATTAAGTGTGAGGTATGCAGGGGATTTCCAGGGCAATAAGTCGATCTAGCTAGGTTTCATGTTTAGAAAACTTCGTTTTAGCAGCGTTTTCAAGAAATAAAACCGAGTTGTTTAGCAACAATATATTTGATGCTATTTTCAGATAAGCCCCATGAAGCCGCCAAAAGCCTGGAGATCCTCCGGGGGAAGTCTCGCGCTGGAGTGCAGGCCGAGTTGGATCGGATACAGGCTGACGTCACCGCTTCTCCTGCTAGCAGTGCTACTGTACGTTTAAAATACAATAATATTATGCAATGTACATTTTTTACTGGCCAGAATACTAAATCAATATGTCAACTATATACCTAACTAACTTCTCACACCAACCGCATGTGAATTATCCACAGACCAATAAAATTCTAAGGATAATTAAGATGATCAATACCACTAACAGTCGGAAACGTGCTCAGCATGCCGGAGACCACGCATTTACGCGCACGGCATTATCATGCTGAATGGGAATGCTAATAAAACCAACCACCAAAATGCCAGCATTTTGGTCACTCGTCTTGAGAGAAGTGAAGTTTACCCATCCATATGTGGTGGACTATGGTTTAAAATCACGTAGGTAGGTACTTGATTTGAGAGAGACCCATCACCATCTTTGGTCTTCCTCTTAACCGTATTCTAGGTAGAGGTAAGGCTTCGCCGACCTCGAGGCGAACATCACTACCGGAGTCGGAGTCCTGTGCTTACGGACTCAGGGATATTTATGGCCAGGTGTTTGGCCTCTTACAGTTACAGAATTACAGTTTGTGGTTCCTTCTTCTTGTTATCCAATAGGATGCCCTCATTCTCGCCGTCACCACTTGTTGGGTCGGCCAAACACGCCCCGACAGTAGGGATTTTTTATTTATAAGGTAGGTAATTTTATATATAAGGTAATAATTCAAATTTTGTTATTTTCAGTTCGCCGATATATTCCGCGGTGGAAACTTCAAAGCCTTCTATATCCTAGTTATCCTGATCATCTTCCAACAACTCAGCGGCATCAACGGCGTTCTGTTCTACATGACGAACATCTTCATCGCTGCTGGCTCTACCCTGGAACCTGCTATAGCTACCATCATCATTGGAGTTATCCAAGTGAGTCATTTATATGTTACACTCAATCTGTACAGTCAAGATCGTGTTTCAGATTATTTTACGTTCAAAACGCTGTTCTAGTTTTCCAATCTTATTTAGCACCGCTCCGCGGGCTTACCCGCGTAGTTTCCGTTATTTTCCCGGAATAAAAGTAACCTATGTGATATTCCAGGCTATACCTTTTTTTCGTGTGGGAAATGCCTTTACGCATACCCGACCGCCTGGGGGAGACGGTCGGGCTATGTCGGTCTCGCCATCATGGATAGATTTGGTGCTCTTACCGACTAAAACCTCCGCGGTGTTCCAACTCCGCCGTTAGCGGCGGGAACGCGGGACCACTCGAACATTCCGCAACGAAACCTGCCGCAGTTTACCCAGCTTGGGCTTGCTTGGGCCCTTTTATGGAGCATAAATAAATAAAAAACTCTTTATTAAAATACCTCCGTCACGGACGTACCTGAACCCAGGATACGCCGTGAGCCGTGACCACCTCGGCGAACAAAGTAAATAGGTAACAGACGACCCCGCATCTGGACACCCTTGGTCCCCCGTGACGTGAAGATAG
The DNA here is from genome assembly GCA_963693475.1 of Ectropis crepuscularia. NCBI lineage: Eukaryota > Metazoa > Arthropoda > Insecta > Lepidoptera > Geometridae > Ectropis > Ectropis crepuscularia. Next base: position 5,678,904 of record OY856361.1, read on the forward strand.
GGAAAGTGGTGCACCGCAATACCGGCACTCCTCTTCCCCTGGAGCCCCACTGTGTTCGCTATCACACGCCATCCCTCTTGGCCGCATTACCGTCAGCTTGGAGCCCAAAGCTCTGGTGAAAAGCCTCACCGCCGGTTTCTCTTAATAACTTCACTGTGGCTGACCAGGCCACGGCTACTGAGAACTTGTCAATGCGTGAACTCTTCGGAGGGTTTCCAGGCTATACCTACTCTAACTAAATATTCTAACCCTATCCGTTCAACCATTCCAACGCGACGCTATTGGGTAAACATAATTATGAGAGAAAATGATGTCTAGATCGAATAGGTAGGTAGGGAGTCCGTGTCTACACAGTAAGAAGGTTATTAGAAGTCAGTGCCTTTCCAATACTACTACTACGTTTTTTTTTTTTTTAATAAAGAGTGACGAGACGAACAGGTCATGTGGCTGATGGTAAGTAACATGCCTGCCACATAACAGCACAGTGACACGCAGCTATTGGAACATGAACAGTCCAACTCATTACCTAGCACTGCACTGCGCTCGTCACCCAGAGATCTAAGTTGTTATATATCTAATACTACGTGTCGTTGAAGCGATACTTATACCCCGTTTACATTATTCCAGTCCAGCGACCGAATCCAGCGCTGGATTGCTCACTGGAATAATGTAAACCGGTACTGGAATGCATTGACACTGGATTGATACATTCCAGTGCCGGTTTCCATTATTCCAGTAAGCAATCCAGCGCTGGATTCGGTCGCTGGACTGGAATCATGTAAACGGGGTATTATGCTATTATGACTCTCCTGCCAAATATAAACGCCCTAGTGGTGAATCAGTTAAACTAATAGTACCTGGGTGACCGAGCTTCGCTCGGTTTAAATACTAAATATACTTAGATACCTACAGATAAAAGACTCCAAGAAATATATTTTCTTAAAAAAAACGAATTGAAAAAAAACGAGAACCCGTCTGGATTCGAACCCGGAGCTACTAATTCGTGAAATACGAATCGTGAAAATTCGCGAAATTTACCTTCACATTCTAATGTCTAATGTGACAGTTTTTCATTGTCTAAAAACGCGCATAATATGCGTTTTTTTAAATAAGACCTAGTTAGATCGATTTATCGTCCCCGAAATCCCCTGCATACATAATTTCATGAAAATCCGTCGAGCCGTTTCCGAGATTCAGATTCTATATACCTATCTATACTTATAATAAAACTGTAGCGGGTCGAATTCTGTACATTGAAGATATTTTGAAAAAAAATTTTGGGTGCACTCCATAGTCGGTACTGATGGCGAAACTGCATTTTTTTTCTTTCATGTCTGTCTGTCTGTCTGTGTGTATAGGGAACTCACATCACGCCGAAACTACTGATTCAATTCAAATGAAACTTTACATGATTTAAGATCATACTAAGTAGATGGTAGCTGTCTACTTTTAATCCCCAAATTCTGCACGGTTTTCTTGCAGAAAGGGGTTAAAGTCAGAATGTGTTTTTGGTTGTAACTCATGTTTCCGTTGTTCAATTTCGTTAATTCTTATTTTGTTAGAAAGAACACATTTTTAATATAGTATCATTAAAATTTTAGCATTATTGGTCGTGTGGTTCGGAAATAACATAGAAATTAAGTAATAACGGAATTAATAAGTTCGGTACATACTAACTTCTAAGTATTCACATGACAATGTAAACAACAGCAGGTCTACTACGAAGTCCGATAAACGATATATCGGCCGAACTTATGAAGTTTCCGACCACGAAAGACAATCGGTCGGTTGATCAGATCGGCCGTTTCGTTCGATCCGACCTTCATCCGACCTAAGTCTATAACTTCCGACCCGAAATGTATCGATCCGAATGTTTTTCGTGGTAGGCTACAATCCGATTCAGCTGTCGGTCGGATGCGATCATTCGGACTTTGTTTTCGTAGTAGACCTGCTGAGATGTAACGGAGGTCATTTTATCGGATTCGAAGGCGGAGTCGGAGTTTTAAAATTTGATTTATCGGAGTAGGAACCGAAGTCGGAGGCATAGGCAGGATTAGAAGTGGTGGCAAGAGATACATTTTTATTGGGTATTTTTTTTTTGCCAAACACGTGGACACGATAAACATTGACGAGCAATTGATTTAGGAAGTTGGGATTTTGTATTTTAATTTACTATCCACCACAATAAAGGATTATCTGCAATATTTGTACACCTTACCTCCGATTATAACCTCCGTTTTAAAAGTTTCGGAGCCGAAGTCGGAACCGAAGGTCTAATAGTAATCGGAGGTTTCGACTTATCGGAGTCGGATTCGAAGCTCTTTCCTGGTACACACACAGTACTCAAATCCGTCATCCGTCATCTATCGTCAGGTAATAATATGACAGTACCTGTCTTATGTTTTTCCACAAAATGGCAGCTCATGGTACGAAACACAATCTGATATTTATTAGAAAATGTGTAATGTAGTATTAGTTGTTGTAGCGACAATAGTCAGGTCTTTTGCCATCGTCACGCATAAGACCACTCCGATTTGAGTAGGGCTGGGACATTGGCGGTGGAAAAAGCCAAAGTTTTGTGTGTGAATTGTTCACCAGTATCTATTTATCTGGACGACGTAGTCATAGCTTCTTAAATTAGTCGAGTGAACTTTTTACTTGCCTAGAAATCAGTAAGTTGACGTGAAATGATAATAATTGAAGTCGGTTTTTATTTTTTCGGATATTATTTAAATCGAAATACTGTACTAAATTTAGTGTTCAACAAGCTTCGGTTCAGAAGCAGAACCAAAGCAGAACGTTGTTTTTCTAAAATTGAATAAAATGTTATCTTACTAAGTATTATCTTATATATAAAATTCTCGTCTTATATATAAAATTCTCGTGTCACAGTGTTTGTTTCCTTACTCCTCCGAAACGGCTTTACTGATTTTTACCAAATTTTATATGCATATTCAGTAGGTCTGAGAATCGGCTACTAGCTATTTTTCATACCCATAAGTGTTAGGGGTTGTTCACCCCAAACATTTTTTTTTTAATTTTTGGTCAAATTTTTTTGTTTTGATTTTTTATAATGTGGCGTTAAAAAATACATACAACCCTAAATTTTTACCCTTTTATCACCATCCCCTGTTTTTTTTATAGCCATTTTAGTAATTTAATCATTTGACAGTGAACTCCTAAACTACGGGACCGATTTGAATGTTTTTTTTGTGTGTGTATTCGAAGATGGTTTAGATTCACAAATAAGCCCAGCAGATGGCGCTGCAGACAATGTCTAGGTTATGTCCGAGCGAAGCCGGAACGGGCCGCTAGTTATGTATATATTATGTACAGGTTTGATTTGGTTGAAATTTGAAACACACATGGTTTAGAGTCTTAAATATTACATCGGCTAATAAGTCTATCACCTACTACTTAGGATATCATCCTGTAAAAATGTACAAGTGGGTAAGTATCAGATCACGCACATCAGCTACAGACTCTTCGTAATGTATCCTATAAAAATCCTACAAACTTAACACTGCGGCTATGCTCGATACTCCACAACCTTACTACGAGTGTGTTTGATGTTGCTTAAAATATAAAATATGAAGTTGCCAAACTTGAATAAATATATTTTTCCAAACATTTTTACGTAAGTACTACGAATGCACTAATAAGGTCGCAAGATCAACGTACGCGAACGAAGTAGCGGGTTCAGCTAGTATATACATATTTATATAGGTAAAAGAATTGCTCGTTTAAAGGTATAAGATGCTGTCAAATTTTGTTTCTGATTGGTTGATTATTATTATATTTACAGGTTGTGGCATCAAGTATGACACCTCTGGTCGTAGACAGGCTTGGTCGTCGTCCTCTGCTGCTGACTTCTACAGCTGGAACTGCTGTCGGACTAGTGAGTAAATCATTTATATTGTGTGAAATTTTAAATGCTTGTTGTAGGACTTTCCTTTTCTACAGAATCCGCCTGGTGAACCGTGAAACTTACCGTTGTCGGCTTGCCCATTACATGTCATCAGGCGTTATCTCACTCAGTTTATCACTTCACCGTGTAATACCTTTAAGTATTCTCTGGTAGATTTAACATCGTTTTATCTAAGGGTGGATCCAGGTGTGAAATTAAATTGGTGTCTTGTCGTTTTAAATAACCAATAGTGATAGTGAGCACTGAGCAACATGCATGCCCTTATGAGCACAGAGTCACGTGTCACGCAAGGTTCTGAAAGAATTTTAAAATAATTTTGAAACTTAATACCCCGTTTACATTATGTGCAACAGTGCACAGTGCAAATGCATTCCAGTGCCGGTTTCCATTATTCCAGTAAGCAATCCAACGCTGGATTCGGTCGCTGGACTGGAATAATGTAAACAGGGTATAATGTAAATTTATGAAATTTAGAGTGTCTGGGTTTTATTTCAATCTACCTATGCCCGAGGTTTCGTTTTAGGGGTTTTTTGTTTATTTCGCGGAACCCTGTTCATTTTTATAAAGTTAACGTAGCCTACGTTATGGATTGGCTATCTGCTGCTATGTGGAAGTGAAAGTTCCATCATAGTCGGCCTAGCCGTTTCGGAATTTAGCCGGGACAAATAGACAGACAGACAAGCAAATAAACAAAAAAAAGTTTTTTAGATTTAGGTACCGTAAGTATGCAAGGGTTGTAGGTTTCATTTGAAATTAGTGAAAAGCTGTTAATTTGATATTACATGCAGACACTCCAATTTTATTTGTATAGATTGAAGTCGGTTTTAGATTTTTCGTAGAAAATTTAATTATTTATGTATGCTTTTGTTTCAGGGTCTTCTCGGCTTTTACTTCATCATGGATTCAAACCAAAACCCTATAGTCCAGTCGATCAGATTCCTGCCAATCTTCGCGCTAGTGTTGTTCATCGTGGCCAACTGTGTGGGCATGGGTCCTCTGCCGTGGGCCATCATGGGCGAACTGCTACCCATCGAAGTGAAGGCATTGGCCTCGCCAATCGTTACTACATTCTGTTGGATCATGTGTTTTTTGGTAACTAGGTAAGTTACATTCACTTAAATACCTAGGTATAGGGTTACATTAATCATATCTATGTATTTAGTAAGTACTTTACCGTTGGAGTAAACAATGAATCGAGATACACGTTAGTAACCTGTTTACTTAATTAAATATGTGTACCATCCACGTAAATGTTTCTTTATTATTAAATTTAGCGACTCCACAGACTCCGGGTTCCGTGACCTTATGGTTCATTTGGGTTATTTTTTAAAATTAATGTTGGATTGGGAAAAGAAAAGGCAAATATGGGGGAGTACCTACATTTTCATCTTAATTCTAATGAGTCCGATTTTTCTAAGCCGCCTCCTCCGGGTCCAGAGCCTCACTCAGACTGTAGTCCGTACTCAGGCCGTAGTGGACTCACACAGACTACCACAGTCCACTACGGCCGCATTTCTGTCTCTGATTGCCATCTGCAGGTTGAAAACCACGTCAATTTTCATACTATGATCATCATCATCAGCCTATCCTATTCATAGCATGTCCACTGCTGGACATAGGCCTCTCCCATTTCTCGCCACTCAGCCCTATCCTCGGCTTGTAAGTCTCCATCTACTGCCAGCTGTCTTCCGTATATAGTCACTCCATCTAGCTTCAGGGTATCCTACACTACGTTTGCCGATTTGTGGTCTCAAGGACACTCATACTATGATTGCGTGTTGTTAATAAATACTCCTTGTTTCAGATATTTCACGCTAATAGCAGCTGTAACAGGGATGGGCGCGGTGTTCCTCATGTTCGGTGTTTGTTGCGTTCTCTGCTTCATATTCACATTCTTCATGATCCCAGAGACTAAGGGGAAGAGCTTCCAGGAGATTGAGGAAATGCTGTCTGGAAAGTAAGTTATTTATTTAATTGTTTAAATAAAAGAAAACAGTCCAAAGGGGTTTAAGTAAAGTTTGCGTCACTTAGAAAGAACACATAAGAAGGTTATATCAAAACGAAGATTTTTGGTTGTGTATTTCTCATAGTAAAATAAAAACTCAAAACCCAAATTCAGTCCCAACATCACTTACAGCAAACCTGATTGTAGAAATACCCTTAAATAAGAGGATGTTACAAGCAAGTGACGAAAACCCTAAACCTACCTAACCTAACCGCTAAATAAATGACGTCACTAGTCCATACAAAAGTATTTAAGCCCCCATATTAAATTTGATCGTAGGTATTGGAGATACAATTCCACAGACTTTTTTTTAAAAAGAGGCCTATGGCTTTTGCTATGAAGCCATTGTGGCCTAGTGATTAGAACGTGCGATTCACAGTCTGATGTCATAGGTTTGAATCGTGCCTGCACCATTGAATATTTTCCCAAGAGCAAAAGTACACATTTGTCATCATCGTTTTGAGTTTTCATCAAACATAGTTATAACACTCTAGACCAAAGGATCTACCGCCGAACGAAAATTGCCTTAGCTTGTATGTTTCTCTCTCTTTTCTTTTCGTTTGAAATGATAGAGATGACAATAGCAAAGCCATAGACGATTTAGTTAGGCGGTAGAAGGCCAGGGGTCGGAAACGACGGTTTTAAATAAGATTAAAAAAAAACCGGTTCAAAAACATCATATTTAAGTATTTCACAAACAGTTAAACGGTTTTTCAAAGGTACACAGTAAGTGCGCATTCTACTAGTGACTCCTCAGCAGGGGGCAAATAAATTAAAACAAGCTTTGAGAAGTGCGGGCCACTTTTATCTAGTTATTTCACCATGTGGCCCATGACTCCCTAAATGTTGGCGACCTCTGCTCTAGACTAATATATTTTACAATGACATTATGTTTATCCAATTTGGCGCTACGATGCCACAACAGACAGACAGACAAACAGGCACGTTTACTTGTAACACGTACGCACGTATTTTTTGCGTCAGTGGTTGAAAATTGTAATTTTCTGTAACTTTTAAAAAAAATATTTTTCAAACCACGATGATCACAATGATGAATCATTAACATAAAATTGTTTTCTTTTTTTTTCAGATCAAGAACCCAGAAGTCAAAGAGTCAAGAAGACGTCCCGTTAAAATTTGTTTAAGTGCAATATTATTAGGTTACCGTTAAAATTTATCGCAATACTTATAAATATGATCGCGATTTTTTTTTCGCATTATGTTTAATTTAAAAAGGAAACATTTTCTAAGGAACTTAGCATTTTTCGTGGTCTAATTAATGTGCCTTTGGGTTGTTCCGGACTAAAAGGCATTTACTAAGTTGCTTATCAGCTATTCCAGAATTTAATCTGTGTTTCATATTTCAACCTGGGGGTCTACCGCCTAACGAAAACGCTTTGACGCTTGTTCCCCTGGTCCATTCAATAGTTCCGACGTGATTGAACAACAAACATCCAATCATCCAAACTTTCGCATTTATGATATTGCTTAATAGGAAGTAAGATGTATGACTGTCATTTATTTATTAAACTCAATGTTAAATCTACGCTATGCAACGCATACGCTACGCAGAATGGCAGTACTCTGCGTGATGCGTGTACATAGGTACTGCAATAATGCTGAGTAACTTTCAACTGGTAGTATAGTTACTCAAGCTGACTACGAGTACCTATTATGCTTATCTTCAGACCTGCATCGGTGCATCGATATTTATGAATAATTCAGGTGTTCTTAGTCTAATAGTAAGGTTAGGTTAATAGTGTAGTGTATAGTTTTTATAAAAAAAATAGTCATTTACATTTTTAACTCTTATAGGTATGCGTTTTTATTGAAATAGTTGTGGTTAATATTTGATTTTTTTGTAAAATTATCGACGATTTCTGCTCACTATGGCGCGCGCGCATTTACAAAATTGGCGGTAAAACTGTTATCACCGCTATGTCGCCTGTCAGTTACTGTTAGCAGCGTAATGGCGGACAGGCGGACACCTTCCGGTAAGATCCGAATTCAAGAATCAGGGCGCCCAAAAAGTCCATAATTGTGAGGTTGTAGTTCTGTATCCTGCTTGCAATTATCAAATAGCAATGGTAATATACATCTGATAATTGTTCAACAATATTTGAACTCGCGACGAGAGACCTAACTAAAAGGCTACACTTGGCGAAATTTTGTCAACTGAATTTAGTCGGTACCTGAATTCAGTGAAGTGTAATAGCATTCAGTAAGCTAGCATACTAAATTCAGAAGCGAGTATTTGCTTGCTTCTAATCTTGCGTCTGAATTAAGTCACTAAATTTAGCCTTTTAGACTGGACTTTAACATTTTCGGAATTTGGGGTCTTTCTCACAAGATAAATATGATCCAAAACCATGATCCATTTCAATAGAATTTTATGATTTTTTGTTTGGTAGATCGTTCTGTTTTGGTAGATATTTCAGAGGTGGTATACATTTTCTGCATACATTTTATCGAAATCAGTTTAACGAGTTTTACAAAAATGACCCGAAATCTAAAAAGAATTTATCCATCGACGCTGTGCACACGCGTTTTAAGATTTTTTTCCCACGGAACCCTAATTTAATTATTAAACACGGAGATTAGCCGGAACAAAAAATATAAAAATATTTTTTTTAGAAATAGGTACTTAATTTGAACTTAGTAAAAGGATGTTAATTTACTATTACAAACTTTATTTATTTGTATATAGATGACATTTTAATTTAACCTATTTGTTTAGTTGGCCTACTCATATACATATTATATTATTTGGTTTCCCAAATTTAATAAAAATTAGTCTAGCGTGTCAGTTTAATTTAAATTGATGTCGCCTGGTTTTTCAGAAAAAACTAATAATTATGTTATTAATTCTATTATTGTTAAGTTTAAAACATTGTTCCAATGGAAATGTGTAAAAAGTTACGTGTTGTACAAGTTTTGTGTTGTGATACAAGATAATTAATTTTTTAATACAATTTTATTCATTGTTAAATCAAATGTTGTTAAAATAAAATGTTTTATCTTAATGTTTTGTTTTAATTTTGTGCAGTTACACTTAGTACTTATTTATTATATTTTAGGACTGGCAGCATTTGTAAGAGAACTAGCTGAACGCGCGCGCGTTGCTACGCCATCTATCGAAAATCGATCGTACCAATTCAAATTTTGAACAAATTCGGTTACTTTAGGTTCTAATGACGCAACCTTTAAAATATGACATATGCTGTCACGCAACGAAAGCTCTCAAAAAGCAATATTTCCCCCCCGTTTTTGTTACATTTTTCATTCCTGCTCGGCTCCTGTTGATAGTAGCGTAATGTTAAATAGCTTATAGCCTTCCTCGATAAATGGACTATCCTACAAAGAAAGAATCGTTCAATTCGGACCAGTAGTTCCAGAGATCCTTGCGTTCAAACAAACAAACTCTTCAGCTTTATAATATTAGTATATATAACGGTCCGGCCCGACTTCGCCCGTGGCACATAATATATTTTATAACATATTTGCTCGTAAAAGGTCTCTTAATGCACCAATTTCTGCATCGTAATGTGTCTTATTACGTACTTGTGCGGTAATGTAATGTAAAACGCACGGTTTCAAAATGCTCCGTCTAAAACGAACGGTACCTTTTTAAATCTTAGTAAGGAGTTTTTATGTCAGAAAAGTTCTAAATATTTTATGAATAAAATTTACTATGAAAAATATAATATAATTAGAATTGTTTAATTTGTTAATTTGATTACTCAATTTTATATTTTTCTAACCATAAATTACAACATTTTATCTACTTATAGCAAAATACAAAAATATTAATTTACTCTATTACTAATGTCGTAATGTCATACTAGCTGGTTCTGTGCCTTTGCTTTAAAAAAGCGCTGATTCAAGATTGATGATTTTTTAAATTAATAAATTAAAAAAATATATATAATAAAGAGTAAATTAATATTTTTCATCATGGCATGGCCATTTATAAATGCGTGAGCCAATGGGAAATGCTGACGCATTTCTAGATGGCCATGCCATGATGTCAGGCCACGCCCTCCAGTTACACCCGTGTAGTTTCCAAAGTAAGCCATCAAATTCTGAGTAATAAGTTTTCACTTCTATCGGCAGTTCCTATGACTACCAATTTTTTTTGTTGAAAATGTCATCAGAATTTTGATTTATTTCCGCGCAAATATGTTATAAAACGTCGTATGACATACAACTTGATCCGCAACATATAACACATTACAACATACAACACATTGATCCGTAAGCAACATACCTGCCACATAGCAGCACAGTGACACGCAGCTATTGGAACATAATAGAGTCCAAATCATTACCTGCAGCACTGCACTGCGCTCGTCACCCAGAGATCTAAGATGTTACATCTCTAAGCCATGTAATTTCACTGGAAACAATGCCCTTCAAACCGGAACACAGTAATGTTTGCACATTACTGCTTGACGGTAGAAAAACTGGCAAAGGTGTGGTACTTCCCCAGGCGGACTCTGCCAAGAGTCCTACCACTACAATGATTTTAGGCTGGAGATCACCCTGTAAGAAGACAGGTGAAACCGTGGAACCACCGACTATTGAGCCATACTGCTCTATACATAGCAGCCACTCAGTCATTCTACCGCCAAGCAGTAATGTGCAAACATCAATGTGTTCCGGTTTGAAAGGTAATATTTCCAGGGAAATTACAGGGGATATTATATAAATTATCTTACATCACTGGGCGCAATGCAGTGAAAGGTATTGATTTGGACTCTTCGGCACCTTCAGAAAAGAAGGAGGGTTTCAATTCGGTTGTATGGTTTTGGTTATGGTTGTATGATGTTTTTTTAATGTTTGTATGTTACGCGATAGCGCCGCCAATCGTGAATTGATTTTGATGGTTATTTTTTTGTTTGGTTGGTCATAGTTCAGTTGAACCATCCATATAAACTTTATCGAAATTGGTGAGGCGGTTTTTGAAAAATAAACAAAAAAAACTAAAATTTTCTTTCATGCATTTTAGATGACGCGACGTAGTGATAGATTTGCTTATGAAATTTGGTGTATTGATGTGCCTCAGGAAAACATACAGCATTATTTGAAGAAGCAGTATGTATACTTATCTTAATAATCTGTGGTCGACGTCTATACCATAGACAATTAGCTTCATCTTGATGCCACCAGAGGGCGCCACAGGCGCGCCACCAGCAAGGGCACCCGGTGGTGCGATCCTTGGGATTCATAGCGTTGTATACTTTCGCCACGAGTGGTCGAAATTATAACATTAAATCAATTATCATTTATTGGATAACTATTGAAAAATATTTTAATATGTGTTTATACATTACACAAAATTTTATTGAAATCTCAACGGAGTTAGATTTTCGAAGTACCCGTGAGTGAAACGGATAATTCATCCAGCGAAGAAAAATGGAAAATCTTCTGCGTGGTAAAAGGTGAGATCGGCCGATCCCAGGATCAAGGTCTTATACATGCAGGTCAGTCTTCATTCATTTATATGCATTTTATCAAAAGTGACCAATTGGCTCACTAATGCGAATTTTACCTGATACTTAATGTATGTTTTTGACCAATATATCGAAAAAAATGTCGATCTTCCACGCTTGGTTGCGGAGACCTTGCGTTTGAAGGGTCGTGCCAGTCTTTACTGGACGACTTCCTTATGGTGCAGTTCCGAGTAAAGTTTCTAAGTTGCGAAAACCGTGAAATATTTGGAACACACTTCTACCAACACAGTATATGACCGATACTCTTTGGACATTTAAAAAGGTTTTGAAGACTACAATTATAAGACCAACTAACGATTAATTGCTACACAAACCCACAGCGTTTACTCGCTTGGCACCGTGTCCGCTAAAAGAAAACCTTTAATGGTTTTAGGAGTATCTCCCAGTTTTTATCTTAACTGAATTATTTATAATTATTGTGAACTTTTTCTCAACTACCTTCTAACACACTTTTGATACGTTACTGCTTAGTAACATCTGAGAAGCTAAGAACTCTATTAAGAGTATCTCAATATTACATTTAATAACGGCAACTAATTCCATTTTTCAAAAAAGAAGGGGAAAATGGCTGTTGAATAATATTCCAAGAAATTTTTCAAAACTTCTTATACAGGTATACACGGAATTACATTCTATACCCTTCGGTGTCCACCGAAATAATTCAGACGTATACAAATACATATAGACGTGCCAATGGGGTCTGAAATGGATAAATAATAATTATACGCATTATTAGCTTAGTCAAAGCTTATTTGACGAAACTTAAGCTCAGTTGCACTATTTTATAGATTCGAATAATTTAAGCAGCTACAACATTGCCAAAAGCTACAAATTTGCAAACATACATGCATTACCATATATTTATGAAAGGATATTCTAAGTTTGGATCTTTAATACAATAACCATCGTGAATGTATTGCATATTCAAATTCTTACATACAAAATAATAAGTATTGCATATTTAATGACGAGTTCTGAGCGCCAATATAACTATTTGGGAGAATAAAATTTCACATAAACCCATTTTATTAGATTTAAAATTCAAAACTACCTCCAACTCGTCACGTCGATAAATACCCATTCAGGGGAGGAGGCCCTGCTTTTTGAAACGAACCTTGTCGCCAATTCAGAGATATGATAATATATTATGATGATTTTTCATAGATATGAAAAAATATATCGTTAAAGTACCTCTGCATTTTATTATCAGATGTTTTATTTTAATACATAATGACATATCTTAATGTTGACCTCTTCTTAGCACCACATTTTTTTATAACATGCTTGGTCTCGGAAACCTTGCGTACGAAGGGTCGCACTAATCTTACAAGACGACCTCCTTCTGGTGCAACAAATAATTTAAATAAGCCTCTAGGTTTCGGAAGCCACGAGACACTTGATACCTCTCATTTGACCAGGTCCCAGCACCATATCTTACTACTAACACACGCTTGGCCGCGGAGGCCTTGCGTTCGAAGGGTCGTGGGCCAGTCTTTACTGCGCGACTTCCTTCTGGTGCAGTACCAAGTTACGTTTCTAGGCTGCGGAAGCCATGAGACACTTGGAACAAACTCGTGTCAATATATTTGGCCGATACTCGTTTTGGACCTGGTCCCGTACCATATCTTACTATTACTGCCGTCATACGGTATAAAGACGTATCTACATGAACACCGAAACGGAGAAAAAAAAAAAATAGTTTATTTATGATTTAATCGTTTGCTGTCTAAAACACAATAAATAAGCAACTCATTTTTAAATGCAACTATGTGCATTGGAGTTTAAGCTATCAGTATGTATATTTAAAAAATATATTAGTTAATTAGTTTATTAATTAAATAACTTTTTCTTTTTCTTCTTAGTAAAAAAAAACAAAAGAAATACTTTACAGTATAATGAAAAGACGTTTCTGGCTAGATACGTCCTTTCAACTTAGTATTTTTAGAAACGTCTTTTCATCTTAGTGACATCATTTTAAAAAGTCCATTAATAGTACATGTTTACAAAAAAAATTGGACGTAACTAACCATTAGTGCCTTTTCTACTTAGTATACAACCTGCTAATTATAAAAAGCACGCAGATAAGGCGGTAAGTTATTAATATCTTTATAGCAGAAAGTTGGAACCTAAGAGAGACGAGACGAACTTTTTAGCATTCCATGGATTCACAGTGCGGGTGCCGGGTCCATCCGGGACAGCGAGAGAAATCTCGAGTAGACCCCAAGACTTGTGACTCGGGCGTAGGTTTAAAAGGGGCCCCTTTTTGACGTACGTCAACACTCATCTTCACTACTCGTATTTCTCTCCCTACCCAGCCAAATCCGATAAGATCCTACTAGTGCAGCTTTAGATACTCGTTTTAGTATAGAACTTACTGCACTTCTGGACAAGCCAAGGTCTTTCAGCAGGTTATAGAGAGATTTTGCTGGTATACCTCTCGCTCCTAGTTCTACAGCGTATAAATTAACTACGTAGCAATTTTTTGTTAATTCGTTTTGAAAGTCGTAATACTTATTTTGTTTCATCGCGTGGTCTTTAGGTATATTAGTTTCCCACGGTACTGTAAGTTCTACAAGGACTATGCGTTTCGTAGCTCCAGAAAAAAGGAAAATGTCCAGTCTGGATGATGAAACACCCACAGCCTCTAGGATTTTATAGTGATTTTCATACGTCTCCATTAAAATAGTCCAATCAAGTGCTGAACCCAGGATTGAATAAGGCTTGTTCTTGGAGTTTGGAGTTAGAAGATATTTTCTTAATTAAAACGAAAATTATGAGAAACAAACTTATGTTTTTTTAGGAATACAACACTTAAGTAGAGTTTGTTTATCATATCTTGCGTTAACGGTGTAATTTTTTGTAGAATCGTTGATTTGCGCTCGCGAGTAATGCCTCTACATCCATTCATAGGTTTTGGATGTTAAATCTGATGGTGTACCAGAAAGTCTTTTAGTCTCAGAAAATCAAGTGCGTATTCTTTTCCGTCAGAAAAGTAATTCTCGTACTTGAATTGCCTCTGAGGAATGTGACTTCACACATATTATTTAAACATACAAGAGGCGAAGAATTTTGCAGTTTGTAAGTTGAAGAACAGTCCTCAAACTGACAAAAATCATCCACGTTCATTACTTTAACGGTACTTTTTTTTAATGAGGCCAAAAATAGCTTCATGCCATATTGCAGCAAAGATTTGACAATTAGTGTTGTATTCCTTGTCAGTTGTCAGCAAAATATCTAGTATCTAAATTGTGGTTCGCATTATTTTGTTCATTAATATCTTTTTGAAATGCTAGTCTAGCTGAAGTATCTTATTTATCACAGTACTTTTTCGTAATTTTGGCTTATTTGACAGTTTCTGTGTCTTTTCCCCCAGTTCTGCAAATTGTGGAAAAATGTTTTGTACATGTCAGATTTCCTATGACCGAGTATTATTGTAAAACTTATGTTTAATTTCTTCAAAATAAAACTTTTCTGTAGAGGTCATAGGAAATCTTGTCACCAGCAGGAAGGTTAATTAGTTAGTTGGACGAGGCCTTTTCCGCACTCAGCCTCTCAATTGGGCTATTGTGCGTGGCTCATACTTCCCTTCTACTCCAGCCATCCCAGGCTATCCCAGAAGCCAAGCAGCCTATTCAGGTTGTTGAAGGCCTCCGGGACAGCTGCTGGAAGTTGGAGGAATTCTGCCCGTTGATCTGCCACGCTCCTGCATTCCACAATCACATGCTGTAGTGTTTCTTTCTCCTCCATGCATCCCCTGCATAGAGGTCGCATATGTAGTAAATAAGTGCTCATTTAGATGACAGTGGCCTGTTACGTACCTATAACTTTATAAATATAGTCTCTTTTTAAGTGTTTTTGGTGTTACCGAAACAGCATTTTTGGTTTGCCTGCATCTTTTAATGTTTCTCAATTCTTTTAAATGAGTTTACTCAGTATTTTCCTGCAGCCATGTTTTTATTTCGGCCTGAGGTATGGACATTAGAAGTTCCGGTCCATATACTACTGTCTTCGCTCCTCTTTTGGCCAGTTCATCTGCTGCGTCGTTATCTAGAGAGTTCGTTATATCCTTTAATTCAAGGGAGGGTCACTTTTTGGAGTGCATTATAGCAATAAAAGGACAGAGGTTATAAGTGTTTATTTTTTGGGGCTTGAAGCACTGAGGTACTGTAGGAGATCATATTTATATTCAGGTTCCCAACACATCTGGCTCCGACTGCCTGTGCCATCCTGGAGATACCAACACATTCGGCTTGAAAGATTGTGTTTAAATCAGCAAGAAGGTTGTTAATATTTTGTTTGTCGCAAAAATCTTCATACATTGCAGTAAGGTTCAATGGCAGATATTTTCTATTTGGGGCGTGTTCTCTTCTGTAGTGAGATATTAAAGGACGGAATGAATTTATATGTTTTATTATTTTATATAATCATTTTTCTTTAAATTAGAATTAGTTTCACGCTTATCCATTGAAACAGCAGGATTGGGCGCAACTGACTGGGAGTCTCACAACCCCGTACCCTACTTCACCTCTCACATCTAACAATACTAAGTAGGAAAGACGGTACTGCCACTTGCGTCTCACTAATTTAGTTACTTGTGACAATGAAAAGGCGTTTCTACGCAGAACCGTCTTTTCTTCTTATGAGTAATCAAAAACGCCTTTTCAATCTATGACCAAAAATATATTTTATGAATAAATAAGACGCCTCTACTCAGATGTGTTTTTTCTACTTAGTATTCATCAGAAGTGTCTTTTCTATTAAGTAATATACAAGCCAAACCGCAAATGCGTCTTTTTTAATTGTGAAAAACTAGGCTCTGATTGATTTTTAAGCTATTTAAAAAATACTAGCCGATGCGTCTTTTTTTGCTGATTCCGAATATATATGTAACTCAATTTTGACAAAAATGTTAGATACGTCTTTTCTCCGTATGACGGCAGATTAGAACACGCTTGGTCGCGGAGACCTTGCGTTCGAAGGGCCGTGTCAGTCTTTACTGGACGACTTCCTTCTGGTGCAGTGTTCCAAGTTACGTCTCTAGGCTGCGGAAGCCGCGAGACACTGGAAACTCCTCAAAAATATGATCTATAAAGCAGGTATCTATACTCACATGTTTGTAAGATTTAAAGTATTTATCTGGAAGGTTATTGATAGAAAATAGAAGCAGGTCAACTATGGCGCACAGATATCTACATATAACAGCATTTATAGAAAAGTACATGAATCTGCGTCTGACGCAAAAGTTAGATTTCATTTGCTTAAATTGGAATTGAAGGGTTGCTCAAATTTTACTATTTTTCTGGTACCAAACGGCAGACTTTGTCTGCGGCGACGATGTCGGCGACGTCTGCCATCCCAGATTTAATCAGTAACAGCTTCGTCAAGTATGACTTGTACTTGTAATGGTGTGGTGGCGCGGAGCCACTTCTCAATATGTTTCCACACAAGGTCCCATGAGCAATCGTTGCTTAACGATGAATATTCTCTTGCAACAACGAAGGAATCGATGATCAGGAATAGTTTCTCAGACATTCATCAGACTCTCCCTGTGATGTTAAGACTCCTAAAACACATGATAAATTGAAAACACGCGTCTATACGCAATTGTGTTGTCAACTCCAATGAGCGATAGTCTTTGTGAAAGAGTGCCCAGCGTGCCGTATAGGTTCTATTCTGAAGAGAGAAACCGTATGCTCGTCGATTATATAAACCTGAGCCCCTAATAAGTTTAAATATTGATGAAAATTATCTTTTAATCTTTTCGAAATACCACCGACACCAAATTTATAGATACGGTGAAAAGTAAGTAACATGAAATAATTGTAGCAGAACGATTAAATGAACGGTATCTTAAGTTTAAGCTTGAAGATGAGATTTAAAATAACTACAAAGAACCGCCATATTTTAATCATTAACAGATTCAAAATAATCATTTCGAACTATACAAATACATACCATACATTTGAACTATACAACAATGACGTTTAAAGTGGTGGCTCTCTACTAGCCAACTAATATTATAAAAGAATTTAAAAAGATAGAAACTCTTTATTATCCACAATATAATACTTAAACAACAAAGAGACTTGGCCTAGAACCGGTGAATCGGGTGGCGACATTGTCGCTAATAGCGATCTCTTCCAGGCAACCAAAATACCATGAGTAAATACCATGTTATGTCAAGCACAAACCCCAGGACATGCCATAAATGCCGGAAGATGTCCATTACCAGCCTTCTGGCTCGTTCCCACCATTGGAACTCGGGGCAAGGCCGTGGCCCGCCGCGCACCTACATGTCGCTGAAATGTGTCATCACATTAAAATCTTCACGAGGATTGATAATACCCTAGACATCCGAGAATGAGGGTAGAATTGAGTGAAAAACTCACAGAAAAATTAATTTATAAAATAATTCTAGGTCAGTGCGAATCATTGTCAACAGCACTGTCACTCGGTACCAGACAAGACGGTGGCCGAGCGAGAACTTATATGCGTTAAATATGTCATAATATATTGTTATATATTTTAATTTGATATTACAAATTCAAAAATTGCTGATATACCTAAAACACTGATTAGTTTGGTTTAAAATAACAGTTTATCACTTGAAACAGTATTAGTACACATATGGATGGTATGTACTCACCCCATGTCGCCTAATTATTTGCAGACAATACATTAAGTTAAAACCATAAATTTATGGTACATTTTAAAAGTTTGCGAAAGCGATAAAAGGTACCTGATATCTAAGAGTTACTTTGGATTAGTCGTTTTCCAATTCCTCTAAATTGGTATAATTTTGGAACGGTTCTTTATAATATGTATATAACGACACCTTTTTTAAATGTTACAGACCGAATACACGTTAGTATTGTTGCGGTGGCAGTATAATCATAGAAAACGAGGATAATTTGTGTCCTATCACAGATTACTAGTCCCTATCTAAGAAAACCCGAATAAATTTCGATTCAAATTAAATAAATTTTACTTATAGCAGTTGCTTAACATCCTGTTATTGAAAAATTAGATATGTTCAGTCTATTAAAACAGTGTTATAGACTATAGACGCACAACTAGTAGACGTAGATCAGGTATAGCAGTAACCTTTGGGTGATGAAAAAATACCCAAACGACTGATGAGACATTATTAACCCAAATATGGAAATATTTTAATACATTAAGCATATCAGGTAAATTTATTTAGAAATTTACGGAAATGCTACATCATGTTCTTCAAAGTTTACATCAGACATAAATAAACTTTGTTAATTTACCTAACTACAAAATGTTATTGAACACTTTATTTTAATAAGTATTCAAATGTTTCAGTCATCATAGCGTTGTTCTTTTTTGGATATACACCAGCAGATAACAAACACGTCTTCAAATAATGCTGTATGTTTTCCTGAGGCACATCAATATAACGGTTTTACATAAAAATAAAACCGATATTATGTGCCGAGAACGGAAAACATACAGCATTCTAGAAAGTTCTTTCTGGTGAAGACTATGAATCCCAAGGATCGCACCACCGGGTGCCCTTGCTGGTGGCGCGCCTGTGGCGCCCTCTGGTGGCATCAAGATGAAGCTAATTGTCTATGGTATAGACGTCGACCACAGATTATTAAGATAAGTATACATACTGCTTCTTCAAATAATGCTGTATGTTTTCCGTTCTCGGCACATAATATCGGTTTTATTTTTATGTAAAACCGTTATATTGTCTGAATTTAATTTTAAATTGTAGTCGGATACAATACAAAAAAAAACACTTTATTGGCACCACAAAATTGACAACAAGTAACACATAAAATAACAAAACAAAATGGGCACAAAAGACGATCTTATCGCTAAAAGCGATCTCTTCCAGATAACCCTTTGGATCATGAGGAAACTTTGTACATAATATTTTGGGCAGTGGTGCAACTAACGAAATAAATAAATACACATACTAATTTTATGCTATGTAGGTAAAGCATTTAGACTACATAATGAATATACAATATAAATAAGTACCTATACATTTGTGTGTATAATAGGTACATACATAACAATATAAATATACATACATAACAATATATATAATACGAAACACAAAATGCCGAGAAGATAAATCAGTGAACAACTTTTATCAGAAAATGCTGTCGAATCTGAGTGCTAAACGAAACGACACTCTGCGCACGTCTAATGGCCGCAGGAAGATATTGCTTCTTCGGAGGAAATAAATTATTACCCAATAGTTTCGTGTCCCAGTGCTATTAATGACCAGTGCTGATGTTTAACATACCTACATATGACTCTATACTTTAAACGAATTTTTTACTCAAGAAGATGATCTCATAAGGTAAAGTATTTAGGTGTAGTGCATTCAGACAAGTAAGATTTCCCTATTACGAATTTGCATCGAAATATCAGATTGCATCAAGACCAGTTGAAACTCAAACAGGAAAACTGGTTGTAATATTGAAAGCTGGCTGTATGTTCTGTAAATACAAACTCGAAACTTATAACACGTCGTGTTTCGTGATTTCCAATAACCGATAAACAAAACTCAACTACGTAGAATTGACACATGCTTCAAAGTTTGTATGGACTAGTGCGTTTTTTAACGGCCAAATATTTTTTTCTACTTTCGTGTAACATTACCTTTCCAAGGGTAGGTATAAAATATTTATTACACAATCAATCAGGTCTGCTGTAAGTAATATCGGAGTTGAGTTATGGCCTTTCAAAACCCTAGATATGCTTTATTTAACTTTGAGAAATGTCAAGCCAAATATCTTTGTTTCGATACAGTTTAGAAAAAATTGGCCATAGTCATAGGAACTGCCGATAGAAGTGAAAACTTATAACTCAGAATTTGATGCCTTACCTTGGATACTACACGGGTGTAACGTGTAACCGGAGGGCGTGGCCTCGCCATCTTGGCATGGCCATCTAGAAATGCGTCAGCATTTCCCATTGGCTCACGCATTTCTAGATGGCCATGCCATGATGGCGAGGCCACGCCCTTTCAGCATTTCCCATTGGCTGACGCATTTCTAGATGGCCATGCCATGATGGCGAGGCCACGCCCTTTCAGCATTTCCCATTGGCTGACGCATTTCTATATGCCCAATCGCTAAGGTGCCGAGTTTACCCGAAGATTTCTTATCATACCCGAGCGTGACGCTAGAATCCAATTTACACCCCACGAAAAATCTGTCTAGGCGCGCCTAAAGAAGTTTTCACTTCAAAAATGTGTCCTTAATAACGTTTGCTCTCTTTATGCTGTTCTTCCAAAATATCCAAGTTTCAAAAGCGACGCCAACTTTACCCAAGTACTTTTAGCCGCGTTTCGGTAACTAGGTACATAACTTTCTGGAATACAGCCCTTGGTGTTTTGATCTCAGATCCCGTTTTGGATACTTGGTAAAGGGGAAGTCCGTGTAGGGCAACTTGTGAGGGAGCAGATAATATTTATGTTGCAAGAAAACATGCTGAGAGGCCAGTGAGTGATTAAGAGATCAGGTGTGTTAAAATCAGGAACTCCCCAAGCTTTTCCAATTCACAGCGCATTTAGCGTAGGTGTTTTGTCTCAGTATAGTTGAAATTGGTATGTAAGGCAGATGCAATGAGGCTTTGAAGGTAGTGGCTGCAAACACACAATTTCAGCGCCCAGTGACTAAATTTAATCATCCATATGATGCTAGATTAATAGTACTTTACACAATGTCGACACCCTCAAATTATTAAACTTAAGTATCATTAAACTGAAGAGGTTTAAATAAATGTTTGATCCATTTTTGCACAATTATATCCGCATGATAACAAGACACATTTCTGTGCGCGAATGACACTCGCACCGGCAGTGTTCCCAACCGTTCCTAGATATTGTGTCCGTGTGCAATACTTTTCTGTGTGCGTTGCTCAAGCGTGATATAGCTTGCTTTCTAATACTGATTGTTCTGTGACGAGGTTGTCCCGTATATTAAACCCATAAACAATTGTTCATACTTACTAAAAGTAAAGTCATTTAGTAATCTCTTTTCTAATAAAAATAACCTTCCAAGCGAAACAAAGAAATGATGTCAAATCAAACATTGTCAATTTCGTCTTAGCTCTAAAATGCGCAAATATTAATCCGTTTTACAATTTAACCTAATTCGAGTTTGATATAATTTGGCTCTGTTTATGTGTACAGGATGTTTGGGTTAGGATGGTACGCAACCATCCTATATTTATGAAATAAAAAGTATAAAATGCTGTATGCTAGTAATATTATTATGAACAACTTTTCTATCAATAATCTTGAACCGTCGCGTCGCACCTGGTATTATACGACACTTGCTGTCCCTTGATTGGTTCCTCGCCACCTGACTTGCTCGCTTGCAAGTCTACTTGCTTGATATTTTCAGAATGAGGCATTTTCAAGATACGAATACATTTCTCAAAGATAGTTGATAATTTCAATAGTTCTTTGTGTAAAATTCTGTTTTGTTTAAATGTTCTTACAGAATGATACATTGCAACTATACCTGGCTAAACTGAGGTTTATTTTATTATCTATTAATACCTCTTAAAGACCTGCTGTTTGTATCTTGAAAACCCAGCAGTACCATGAGGTTCACTTTTATACCTCCAGAACCAAATCAACCGTTGGAATCCAGGGAGGTTTTTTACTGTCCTCTTCCACCTAATAATAGAGTCCCCCATCATAGATGGCGATTTAATACAATTTAATATGTGTTATATTTTAATCTCTACATTTCTATCTCTGATTTCTGGAATTTTGTGATTTTGTCATTTCGTTTGATTATTTTGATTTGATGACATAAAGGACATTGTTCATTTATAAGGGACTTTGGGCTAAACGTGGCCATTGACTGTCACTGATATCATATATTAAACTTGATGGCTTCTAGCAGTTGATATCAGAATATTATCTTTTGGTATTAGCAGAAAAATTACTTACGCATATTTCCCATAAGTAATGCGAACGTTGACGAGGTTATTTTTAAACAAAACTACAACATTTTGTACCATCGGAGGACCAGAGTCGTTATTGGACGATGCTATCGATTTCCTAGGGTCAGCTAGGGTCCCAAGAATGCATTTTCATCAACCAAAAACACATCATAACACAATTTCCAAATACGAAACACATGACACAATAAACATAAACAAACAGCTGATAACTACGCATTTTGCATCGACGTATTCAGTGCTGCCATTGTAAAAAATATAATTATTAATATCGATCTAAAAAAATCGATACTGATCGTGTGGACAAAATCGATGCAATTCTATTATGGTGGCTGCTGATTAAAATAATAACTAAAATATTCACAAGTTAGTGGTTAAAATGAGTAGATGATAATTAATACTGCTCTACGGAATTATTATTTACTGTTTATTTAGCATTAGGCAGTTGTCTCACCGACAACGATGAACGAGTAAAGCTAGAATTAGAAACGAGTTGGCGAGCCGCGGGGAGCGAGTGCATAGTTCCCATAGTTGTGTACCTCGGCTCTATGCGAGTGTGGGAAGTGAGGCGAGCAATTACTCGCATCACTCGCTCGCGGTGTAAAATAACGTGTACGTTCAGATCCACACTGAATAGACAGAAATGAACCGCTGGTTGCTCTCTCGGCGTGTTCTAACTCTAATCGCTTAGCGAGTGTTATCTTTCATAGCTCTTGTCGCTCAGCGACTAACTAGCGAGTGCTCGCCGGGAGTGTGAACAGTCAGCGATCAACTGTTTGTATATGCATCCCTTTTATTTAGGTAGGTACACGGAATGTATATCTATTGTACGTTTCTTGAGCGAGAAAATAGTCGATAGTTACTCGTTTTCGCGCCGGCGGTAGGAAAACTGCCTAAGTAGATGATTTTGTTTTTCGTGGCGTTGTAAAACAAAAGCGGGTGCGACGAAAACCCATTGCACAAAAAAGCTAGCTACAGTGTCGCTTGAAAACAACTTAAATACGATATCAATTGTTTATTTCACGCATAATTATTAAGGCGACTTTTTCTATCGATTTACAGAAATCGATTTTATTCGAGAAAAAAATCGACATCATTCAAAGCTTATAGACTGGCAATATAATTGGTTGAGAAGTCGGAAATAAAGATTAAATTACTTATAAAATGAACTTTTTGTCTATTAATCTGGGTACTAAAATAATACATCATAATTCATTACAAAAATAAATCGATTTTTTGACAAAATCAAATTATCAAGAACATTTTGTCCACGGGTAGCCCATTTTGAACAATGTCCTTTGTAAAGTTTTCTATTTTTTGTATCTAGGCCCTCAGTAGTTTTTTGCGTGTAAGAGTAAAACATTTAATTTAAAACACCGTATATTTATGAGTAAGTCAGTAAATCTCTTTACAACTGTTTAATATGGGTCACCAGTCGGTGAGTAAGTAGATCTTATTCATGATTTGAGCAAATACATTCATATGAGTGAGTCTACAAAGGCTGATTAAAGCAATGAGGTTTTTTACTAATAGAGACGTTTTACTCGTTAAAAAAAGCCCTAGCACGCGGCGAAATTGGTTATAGCTACTTATGTAGAATATGCGCAGTTTTGTTTATATAATTCAAGAAAATAAAATATAGCAGAGATATATAAAACCCCGTTGTCAGAAAGAGATAAACATATGTTCACCTTGCCTTGCCTTCCACGTGTAACATCGGAGCAAGACACGGTGCAACTGAGTTGACTCAGGCTAATTAGCTTGAGTTTAGTTCGCCATGCAGAGCGTGGTACAACGCATCTACCTCAGTTTATATAGAAGATCATTGGATTAAAGGTTATCCTTTTTATGAGGCGTTTCTAAGATGCAAATTTGCTCGTCAAAGATAGTTTTAATTAGCGAAAAATTTGTGATGAAATGTTTTGTGACCTTCAGGGTGTCAGTTTATCGAGTCGATGGCAACGATCTCAATACATGAATGTGCCCTCCCGAACTTCAGGACGCACGGACTCATGTCATCGTTGGGAAGAGTGAGCTCATTATTTCCGTTCTAGTCGGTTGCAAAAAGCGGTGGACGCCGGGCGTTTTTACCTATCAGCCTATCACTATTCGTTGTCAACAACCAAACTAAGTAGAACCACAGCAAATCTCGCCGCTATCGATTTTAGGGGTCAAGTAGGTTGGTTGTTTGTAAAACACTTACTATTCACACAGAGACTCAGTTAATTACCAATTTCATGGTGCTCAGGGCACATCCATTAGTTTATATCGATGGTCGATGGGCGTGTGCATCGTAAAAAAATACTCTCATAACCATTCCGTAACGCGCCAAAAGAACTGTACCGTCATTAATTTATTTTAGCCAAAAAAAACAAAAACCGACTTCAATTTAAAATTAAATTCAAGCATTCCACCTAATTCTATAGGAAGCAATCACCATGTCATCAAGGCAACGAGTAAATTTCAGTTGTGTTTTGTTCATATTTCGAAAACCACTACACCACTTTCGATGAAATGTATATGGGACAACCTCAAATTATAATCTACCGAACGAAAAAAGATTCAACGAAATTGATTCACAATTGGCGGAGCTATCGCGTAACATATACAAAATAAAGTGGCCAAGTGCGAGTTGGACTCGCCCATGAAGGGTTCCGTTGCAGCAAGTAACATAATATACATAGTAGGTACGCATAGTTTTTTTAGTTCGTTGTAACTTTGAGCGAAGTTTTAATAATAATATATTTTTGACGTACTAAAAAAAACTACTCATCAGATCGAACTCAAACCAATTTTTGTTGGTAGTTTCCATGGTAATGTACGTCATATATATTTTTTAGTTTTTTAATTCTCTTATTTTAGAAGTTAGAGGGGGGGGGGGGGCACATTTTACCACTTTGGAAGTGTCTCTCGCGCAAATTATTCAGTGTAGACAAAAACTAAATAAGAAACCTCAACATAATTTTTGAAGACCTATCGATAAACATCCCACAAGTGTAGGTTTGATGAAAAAAACATTTTGAGTATCAGTTCTAAGTATGGGGGGCAACCCTAATTTTTCTTTTCTTTTTAAGTTTTTTTTGTAAAAATCTTAATGCGTTTCACATAATACATCTACTTACCAAGTTTCAATAGTGTAGTTATCATAGTTTCGGCAAAAAGTGGCTGTGACATACGGACGGACGGACAGACAGACAGACAGACATGACGAATCTATAAGGGTTCCGTTTTTATGTTTTACGGAACCCTAAAAATAACATCAACCGTATTGAAAAACCTCTTTCTTTTTTGAAGTCGCTTAAAAATACAAAGAAAAACTGTTATAAATCACATAATTATTTTTCCTTTTTAGGGTTCCGTAAAACGTAAAAACGGAACCCTTATAGATTCGTCATGTCTGTCTGTCTGTCTGTCTGTCTGTCTGTCTGTCTGTCTGTCTGTCTGTCTGTCTGTCTGTCTGTCCGTCCGTATGTCACAGCCACTTTTTGCCGAAACTATGAGAACTACACTGTTGAAACTTGGTAAGTAGATGTATTCTGTGAACCGCATTAAGATTTTTACAAAAAAATTAAAAAAAAAACAAAATTAGGGTTGCCTCCCATACTGAGAACTGAAACTCAAAAAATTTTTTTTCATCCATCCTACACGTGTGGGATGTCTATCGATAGGTCTTCAAAAATAATGTTGAGGTTTCTAATATAGTTTTTGTCTACACTGAATAATTTGCGCGAGAGACACTTCCAAAGTGGTAAAATGTGTGTCCCCCCCCCTCTAACTTCTAAAGTAAAAGAATGAAAAATCTAAAAAAAATATATGGTGTACATTACCGTGAAAACTACCAACGAAAATTAGTTTGAACTCGATCTGATGAGTAGTTTTTTTTTAGTACGTCATAAATACACTATTATTAAAACTTCGATCAAAGTTACAACGAACTACAAGAACTATGTGTACTATGTATAATATGTTACTTGCTGCAACGGAACCCTTCATGGGCGAGTCCAGCTCGCACTTGGCTACTTTATTTTCATTTGGAAAATGTATTTCCACGTACCCGATGCTTGGGATGTGACTGACAAGTGGATCCATGGGGTTCTAACTTGGTCGCTTACGGCGTGGAAGCTCTTTACTTGCATTATTCCGCGAACCCACAACTGCCTGCCCGTTGCATTCGCTCTGTGGCAATGCCCCATCACCCGTGCACCAGACACTTGGGACCCTTGAACCCTCGGTGATTGATTGTTTCGATGTCATCCACCAACCAGCATCGGGGCCTCTACCGCCTAACGAAAAACACTTTGACGCTTTGACGCTTTAACGTTGCTGTCTCTTTTCTTCTCGCTTGAAATGAAAGAGACGGCAATGCCAAAGCATCAAATTGTCAAAGCGTTTTTCGTTTGGCGGTAGACCCCCGGGTCTGCATGATGGATTATGGCCAGACTACCTCCTTGTGAAAGGAGGCCCTGAGTCTCACCAGTGAGAAAATTTAGTGAGCTGTTTATGCACTAAAAAAAAAATCTAGCTGAAGTTCCCGCTGGACCTCGCTGATAGACACGGCTTTTGTAGTGGTAGGACTCTTGACAGAGTCCGCCTGGGGAAGTACCACACCTTTGCCAGATATTCTAACGCCAAGCAGTAATGTGCAAACATTACTGTGTTCCGGTTTGAAAGGCAATGTTTCCAGAGAAATTACAGGGCCTAGAAATATAACATCTTAGATCTCTGGGTGACGAGCGCAGTGCAGTGCTAGGTAACGATTTGGACAAAAATTACTCCCACATTATTCCATGATCTATGTACATGTCATATTTTTGACCCGGTCATAATATCAATTCTATCGTTAAACACGTTTGTTGAAGGTATAGGTAGGTATACGTAGGTAATGTAGGTACGGCAAATTTATTTAGGCCGGTGACGGTGTCGCCACTGTCGTATTCCGCAATTACCATCTTACTGTACTTCTATAACTGCTAACTCCTATAACTAACTGCTGATCGCCAAGCTGTCGATATTCGACCATAAAGCAATTTACACTATTCTCAGTTTGACCGCAGACTTTCACAATAAACAAAAGAGTTTTTTTTTATACTTTTTTAAATATAGAGTGACGAGACGTGCAGGACATGTGCTTGATGGTAAGCAACATGCCTGCCACATAACAACACAGTGACACGCAGCTATTGGGACATGAAGAGCCCAAATCATTACCTAGCACCGCACTGCGCTCGTCACCCGGAGATCTACAGATATAGATACAGATACAGATCATTTATTGGTAAACATAATTTACAAGTCACAATTTTTAATTCACAAACACAATCTATTAATTATTGAATAGGTACTTAATAATAAAAAAATAATAATATCACAAAACATTTTTCCAAAAAAAAAAACAGCACTGAGTATACGTTAGACCGTTGTTTAGAACAATTTTTTGTAGTAATTGTCACTAAAAATTCTTTCAACGAATAATAGGCGTTTCCTATCAAATAAGTCTAAGTTGTTATATCTCTAAGCCCTGTAATTTCTCTGGAAACATTGCCCTTCAAACCGGAACACAGTAATGTTTGCATATTACTGCTTGAGTATGCGTGGTGTAAAATACATGATTATGTTAGTTCAACTTTTGACCATCGAACCACAAGTTAGATAAATTGCACGTCACTAGTAAAACCAATAGCAAGTCAACTCATAAAATGGTTACTGGTTACTACACTGACTTGGCCATTTGTTGTCAATACAAGTTGAGATCTGACGCGCGACGGTCATTTTTACAATTTTAGTGGCCGTCCTTTTCGCAATTGCCGCCTTTTTTTCGCGCGTGTCGACCGAAAATATATAATTGTAATAGGTTTCATGGAGTTTGTGATCTTCATGGTGTATGAAATTAGAACACAGAAATAATTTTGTATCTGTGGTGAATTTAAAACTAAAACACAAAGTTCAAACACGCTTAAATTAAAAATAATTTAGAAATTTAGAATTGAGATGGATTTGTACGTAAACAAAAATAATTAAATCTCAATATTTTGTGAAACGTTAAAAATAATATTAGCTTGCAAAAATGAATGCTAGTTGTTAATCAGCATTTAGGTACATTTGTATTATGGTGAATTATTTAAATTTTTGGAAACTTTTGTAGCAAGGTGAAAAAATTAGCAACTGATAAATATATAAATTTATGTGATTGTGTGTTGTGAATTAGAAAAAAAAATTACAATTGGAACATTCGATATTGGAATATTAATTAAGATTTACTTTTATGTATTAGTGTAGTGTTTATTTAAATTTGAGAAACTTTTGTTGTGTGTTGAAAAAAATTGGAACCGATATACCTAAATTGAAATAAGTATTCGATATTGGAGTAATATTTATTTATTGGTTCAGTGTTGAGTCTTTGTGAATCATGTTTCAATCGTTCGGTCCTCTGGTGCGGCAGTATCTCATAGTGATAACAGGTTAGTACGGTATTGTTTTGTTTTTTTTAGTTATAAAGGCTGATCTGATATTTATTTCGGTACAAACAACTTTTTTTTTTTTTTCGTGGGGGAAATGCATTAACGCATCATTCGCAGTTATTCGCATATTACATTGGGGTCGACACCATGAGAGTATTGACCCTGCGACTAAAACTCCCACAGGTTTCTTCAACATTACTACCATCATCTAGGTACAACATTAGAATACCACAGTCTAAATTTATTTACACTGTGGTAATACTATAAATTTAAAAGTGTAGAGGTTTAGATGTTTGAATATTTGTTGCTCAATCACGGCAGAACGGCAGAACAGATAGGGCTGAAATTTGGAACACAGTTTAGTAGTGGTAGGACTCTTAGCAGAGTCCGCCTGGGGAAGTACCACACCTTTGCCAAATATTCTACCGCCAAGCAGTAATGTGCAAACATTACTGTGTTCCGGTTTGAAGGGCAATGATTCCAGAGAAATTACAGGGCTTAGAGACATAATATCTTAGATCTCTGGGTGACGACCGCAGTGCAGTGCTAGGTAATGATTTGGACTATCATGTTCCAATAGCTGCGTGTTACTGTGCTGTTATGTGGCAGGCATGTTGCTTACCATCAGGCACATGACCTGCTCGTCTCGTCACTCTATGCTATAAAAAAAAAAAAGTTACAGTTTGGAACAACAAATAGGCTTTTAATCGCGGGAAAATGACGTAAACGGGAACTACGCAAGTAAAACCGCGGGGCACTGATAGTATTGTGTTTGTTTTGTTAGATCTTTTATACTACCTTTGCATGATATGTAAGTACTTTATAGTTGCTTGTTGCGAAGGTACTGAACTCGCGGTATGTGCTTTCCTTATTTCACAGTAGTGGCAGGACTGGTTTGATACCAAGGGTACGGTTTAAAAGCCGCGCATTGAGACTTAAACCAATTTAGTTAATATAAACATATTGTTAATACTTAGATCGATTACAGTTAGACACAACAAAAAACCGATGTTGTGATTCTAAAGTTTGCAGTTGCCGATTGAAGTGAAAATTTAAAACTTAGAATTTTAGTCAGTACCTAGCAGCGCCCCGCGGTGTGCGGTGTTACCCGCGTAGTTCCCGTTTCCGTCGTTTCCGTTTCGGGATAAATAGCCTACGTGTTTTTCCAGACTATAATCTAACTGTATTCCAAATTTCAGCCTGATCCGTTCATACGTTACGGCGTGATTGAGCAACAAACATCCAAACACTGACGTTTAAAATATTAGTAGGATTAAACATCACTCAATATCTACCCTTTATTAGCAGTGGAGTAAAATAGATACAACAAAACTCAATTAAAAAACTTACATCACAATCCAGTTGTTTGATTACTAATCACGTAGTTTCTATCAATAATCATTAAGTATCGACCTTGTAGTAACGCCATCGATAAAGAATGCTTCTACGTTTATGAAATTGAGTAGCTGCTCACGAATAAGTAGGTAGGTAATTGTAGATTAAAAACAATTTGACTAATAGGTATTATGAATGAGAAAGTTTGGGTGTTTGAGTGAACGTATGAATTTTTGGATGTCTGGATGTTTGTGTAAAAACAAAATTTGAAAACAATATTTTTTTAAACCACGGTTAATTTAAAAATATTTATCATTTTGTTTTAGTATCTCTATGTTTGTGTTGTACTATAACAGCTTATCTTTATCGCATCACAAATAAAAATCTTGCCATGAATATTATTCAAAATGACACTAGTAAGTAATAAATTTTCATTTCATTTCATTTCATTTCAAGTGCTTAGTGCCTACCTATGTGTTTTAAGACGATTGGGGAAGTACCACAGCTTAGTCAATTATTCTATCGCAAAGCAGTAACGTGCAGGAATCACTGTGTTCCGGTTTGAAGGGCCATATTTGCAGATAAATTTAATGAGAGATCATAGAAATGAATCATCTTATATTCGTGGTGGCGAACGAAGCGCAGAGGATTGAGTTACAATTTTGAACACAGATATATAAATCACTATTTGGAAGACACAGATTAGATACCCTGTTGATCGGCGTTGAACCGAATTTCGCCTACTATCACAACTCGCCAGCGGGGCCACAGGGCGAGGTAAAATACGGCTGTTGTGATTATAGACTACAGGCCCGTGAACAAAATTGACGTAGTAAATGAACCACCAGGAGACCTATGTAGGATGATAGAAGGGTATAAAGTAATAAGATTCAGCACTATGCCGTCACTTGTAAGCTGTCCAACTGAGTACAGTCGAGGGTTGCAACCTTCGATCATTTCTCCTTGTCGCATGTTTTTGTACGGCATTGCGAATTAATGTATTAGGAGAGGTATTGAAACTGTATGGAACCAATGCCGTACATAATCAAATGCCCAAATTTAATCTGTAAATTGTCGGAAATTCACGAATTTTCCGACAAATTAATAATTAAAAACTTAAAATTTATAATTATTATAGTTTCAATAGCCTCTTCTAATCTATTATTCTGCAACGCCGTACAAAAATCATACGACAAGGAGACATGATCGAGGGTTGCAACCCCCCCCTCTTTGACTGTACTCAGTTGGACAGCTTACAAGTGACGGCATAGTGCTGAATCTTATTACTTTATACCCTTCTATCATCCTACATATGTCTCCTGGTGGTTCATTTACTACGTAAATTTTGTTCACGGGCCTGTAGTCTATTAGCGAATACCTGTGTGACGTGCACTACTTTCCACGAATGGTCGGACACAGCGAGATAAGAGTTACTAGGTATAATACAAACTCCAAAGGACAGAGCAAGATTCAAAGAAAGATATCAACGGGTTCCCATTGTGCTGAACTGAGTAATCGTGCCACTAAACGGCGAAGGAGGGGAAGTCGTAAGATCAGTCAACTGGGTTATTGTCTTTGCTGGAAGAGAACACATAGCCAGAAAATAACGGGAACAGGGATCTACGCAGGTAAAACCGGGAGTGCTGCTAGTATAACATTATAAACACCTTGTTTTCCGATGCATTTTCCTGGAAATGGGGCTTTAATAATATACGAACAGCTAATTCAGTTCGCCGTTTGAAATAAATTATACAACTTTTTGCTATCTCTATCCAAATAATGAGAGGAAAATGTTGTGGTAAAAATATTTAATACGTTTACAAACTCATTTAGGTGTGAATGTGAACTCTTTTCAATGTAGGTAGCTATTGTAGAGAATTTGAATTTAATGGTTGTATTGTAAAATTGCGTTTAGGTAATTGTGTTTTTACTATTCAAATCTCAAAATTGTCGTCACACTCGCGAATACGGTATACAATGGATAATGTTTTTTTTTGCCACAGACTAGATAGTTAGCTTCGTATTTTCAAACATTATTTAATGACAATTTTGTCTCTTTGAGTTTTTATTGACCCCCGATGCAAAAAGAGTGGTTTTATAAGTTTGACGTGTCTGTCTGTCTGTCTGTGGCATCATACCTTCATACCTGAGTCCGGATGAAGCGTTTTCAATTTAGTTTGTTTTTTATATTAAAGGTGACTAATGTGCGAGTGTTCTTAGATATGTTTGATGAAAATCGGTTGAGCCGTTTTTAAGTTGTGGGGTTGAATGTGGGGAAGAATAAGAATAGATATATGTTGAAAATGGTTTCCATACCCATCCGAATGGTACCGTCTCCAGCTATCCATGCTAGTCATATTTCAAATATACAAAATTTAATATTTTTATGTAGTTTAAACTAACAGTGTCCCACTGGTTTTCCCACGCTATTCCCGTTCCCGATATTTTTCCGTGATAAAAAGTAGCCTACTATGTATGTTACATGTTTCAGACCATAATCTAAAAACTGTGTTTTCAATTTCAATTCAATACGTTCAGACGGTGCAACGTAATTGAGCAAAGATCCAAACATCTAAACATACGAAGTTTTGCATTTATAATATTAGTAGGATTGACTGTGTAATAAATAATACCACGTTTACATTATTCCAGTCCAGCGGTCGAATCCAGCGCTGGATTGCTTACTGGAAAAATACCCCGTTTACATTATTCCAGTCCAGCGACCGAATCCAGCGCTGGATTGGTTACTGGAATAATGTAAACCGGCACTGGAATGCACTAGCACTGGATTGATGCATTCCAGTGCCGGTTTCCATTATTCCAGTAAGCAATCCAGCGCTGGATTCGGTCGCTGGACTGGAATCATGTAAACGGGGTATAATGTAAACCGGCACAGGAAAGCATCAATCCAGTGGCAATGCATTCCAGTGCCGGTTTCCATTATACCCGGTTTACATGATTCCAGTCCAGCGATCGAATCCAGCGCTGGATTGCTTACTGAAATCATGTAAACCGGCACTGGAATGCATTGGCACTGGATTGATGCTTTCCAGTGCCGGTTTCCATTATTCCAGTAAGCAATCCAGCGCTGGATTCGATCGCTGGACTGGAATAATGTAAACGGGGTATTATTCCAGTAAGCAATCCAGCGCTGGATTCGGTCGCTGGACTGGAATAATGTAAACCGGGTATAATAATAGTAAGTGTATCGATTAAAGTTATTTTAATAGTAAACAATAGTAAGGGACTTCTCCAATAGAAGATACATCTACTGAAATTGGGATGACGACAGGCTCAAAAGTACACCATTGGAATTAGTTCATCAGGTAGATTATGAAAAAATATGGAACCCGTATTTATCGTTTTACCAAATTATCAAAAATTGACAGAGATATAGATCATCAAACTTCCGGAGTGGAAGGTTGTGACGTCACACTATTGTAAAAATCGTACCATAACGTGACGATACTCGAAGCTTCTAAGCACTGTATCTTCGTCATTTTTTGTTTGTGAAACATAAGAAAAAGAAATTGGCAGTCATAGGAACTGCCAATAGAAGTGAAAACTTAAAACTCAGAATTTGATAGCTTACCTTGGAAACTACACGGGTGTAACCGGAGGGCGTGGCCTGTCCGTCATGGCATGGCCATCTAGAAACGCGTCAGCATTTCCCATTGGCTGATGCATTTCTATATGGCCCTTTCATGATGGCCAGGCCACGCCCTTTCAACATTTCCCATTGGCTGACGCATTTCTAGATGCCCAATAGCTATGGTCCCGAGTTTACCCGAAGATTTCTTATCATACCCGAGCGTGACGCTAGAATTCAATTCACAGCCCACGAAAAATCGATCAATGACTCGTGGTCCCACTAATTTGACCCACTGGTGGGACAGTGTGTCGATTTAATGGGCTCGTGGTCCCACTGTTTGGTGGGACCATCAGTCAACGTAATGCAGTCGCTCGTGGTCCCACTGATTTGGTCATAAGGGCTATAACACAAATATTTTTGTGAAATGAACAGAAAAGTGGAATTTATTATTAAATCATTTTATTTTACTATTAAAGTTTTTCCGCCTAAGGGGAGGATTCAAAACAGGAATAAGCCGAAAATAAAAAGGCCAGCATAAAAACGTGAAGCAAAATATTTTTTTTTCTCAACAATGAACTTAATGAACAAAACTTAGAGTTTGTTCTCTTTAAACTTATTTTAATTTTTATCTTAACTTTTCTAAAAAATAACCAACTGTGATCTCCTTGTTTATCAGCTGCATTTGTGACTGTATTATTAAGTCGTCTTTTAATAGTTGCAACCGATCTCTTTTCTTTTCGAAAGTATTTTTTGCAGTAAAATCTTCTTTAAGTGTATGCAGTAGTTTCAAAACAGTAACATAATTTTTATTTATACTTTTATTGAGTTTTGAATTCCAACTTTCGCAAACGTTATTAGTGCGGCGTCTTTCGCTAGATACACACCATTCCCTTACAATTTTTTCAGATTTGACATAATATTTATCAAAGCCATAAACACGTTCATTTTCTCCATGTTCATACATTCAGTTTTGATGTATTCCAAACCTTCTTGAATGAACTCTTGCGGCAAAAGGGGAAGAGCAGAATATAATCCAACTATTCTTTTATAGATTTTTGCTTTCAGACCTAACGTTTTAGCTTTCTTGTAAAGGCTCCGCACGAAATGGGCGTAGCATCTTTTAATAATTACGGTAGAATCCAAAGCATTGGTAGGAGCAATTTCGAAATCGGCGTGAATTTTTATAGGATTCCATTCTGGAAATTGTGTCTTAATGATGTCAAATAATGCAAAGTATGAGTTTTCTTTTTTGTCACTCATGAGAGCAAAAAATAATGGAGCAACTTTTGTCTTGTCAGTAGTACTCCCCGTGTCTCCATGTATCACCATTAGCTGATAAAAAGGCGTAGGAGTGCTTTTAAAGGTTGCATCAAAAAAATATTCATCGATAATTGGTAATAATTGCTCAGTTCTTTCTGATGCAAATACAATGATTCTAGCATCGCCGCCAATACAAGTATAATCTGCTACAAGAAATGATTTAAAAATTTGAATTTGAATTGTGACTAAAAAGGCCAGTATCTCAAGTAGCCAGTACCTGAGGAACTCACTTTAATTCAAGTACGTATAATACAAGTCTACGTATAAATTTGATGCAGTGGGGCCACGAACCTACGATTTTAACTATGACTTGTAGTCCCACTAAGCAGTGGGACCACGAACCCATGATTTCAGGGATAGTGGGACCACGAGTAATAGTGGTACAATCCCAGTGGGACCACGAGTCGCAACCCGAAAAATCTGTCTAGACGCGCCTAAAGAAGTTTTCACTTCAAAAATACGTGTACAATATTTTTTTTAATCCAACTGACGGACTACTAATTAGTTTTTTTTCGGTCGTCTCGCCTATTATAGGTATCTTTTAGAAGTTTTAAGGTAAATAGGTTTTAGGTTGTCTGCACTCAGGAGTGGACTACGTCAGGACGTAGTTCTAATTTTCCGTAAACAGAGTGACGCAAACCATCATTATCAACAACCATTGTTAAAGAGTGAATCCTTTAAAATAACATTTACTGCAACATAAATCCACCTGTGGCGCCAATGTTGCATTTTGTAAAATATCTGTGTAACAAAATGAAACTTGGGTGACAGCTATGGACATCCTACTAATATTATAAATGTCAATGTATGGATGTTTGGATATTTGGATGTTTGTTGCTCAATCACGTCCTAACGTATGAACGGATCGGTCTGAAATTTGGAACACAGATAGATTATAGTCTGGAAGAACACATAGACTTTTTATCCCGGAAAAACAACGGGAACGGGAACTTCGCGGGTTACACTGCGGGGCGCTGCTAGTATATATATAATAATTAAAAAAAAATACATACATACATACATATTGGTGCACAATTCACACACAACACCATCTGACCCCAAACTAAGCAAAGCTTCTATGATGGCGGCCAGATATAATACTTATATAGTTATAAATACATACTTATTATACATAGAAGCACCTAGACACAGTGCAAACATTTGAATTCATCACACAAATATTTGCACTGGGTGGCAATCGAACCCACGACCCTCGGCTTCGCAGGCAGAGCTACTAAGCCACGAGGCCAGTCAAAATGTTGATTGAGTTACAAAAATAGTTGATAATTAGGATGACTTACATTTCAATTAATATTATTAGTAGTATGTACCTACTATGACCACTCACGTGTAAAAAGAATATAGTAAAGTTTCATTTTGTTTTTTGAGTAAGTGCTCAATTCACAAAATAGTTAATTTTACCAAAAGTGTATCTATCTATTAAATTATGTTAAATCAGGACCGTCAGCTAGTCCTATCCTGTTAAAATTATAATTGCGTAAGTTGTCATGAATTGATGGAAATAATAATAGTTATGATGTTCAATACTCTTTTTTACTAAAGAAACAAAATTAATATTTCCTTTCGACCAGTGTAAACATAGATTTGTTATGTTATTCTAGTAGGCAAGCCCTTTGATTTATTTGAAACCTATATCACAGTATAAAAAAATTATAGACTGTGTCTATAATATTGAGGGAGTTGTGAAACACACACACACACATACATACACCTTCGCACACGCACACAGACATGTCAAATAACATAAGCAAACCGGGATTTAAAACATAGGACCGTTTACGAAACTCCCAAGAAACGGACATTGGCAGAATTACGACAAAGTCGTATAGCCCAGAAAACCAAGAACTGAACACTACTAAAAAGATTTGGGTAAAATTTGGTGTGAGATTATAGTCTGGAATAAAACATAGGTTACTTATAACGTTTTAGCCGGCCTCAAAAAAGGAGGAGGTTCTCAAGTCTTTTTGAATGTATATTGGGCGATATTTCTTCGTTTGGTAGACCTTAGTTTAGAGGTGGTCCTTATTATATACATTTTATCAAAATCGGTGTGACCAGGTTTTTGGAAAATGAACAGAAAACTAAAATTCTCTTTTGTTTATCTGGATGACTTCGTGATGTCTTCATAGGTATGATTTGGTCAATTAAAGTCGGTTTTTATTTTTTCGAAAACATAAAAAAAATACTTTCGTTTTGAAGAAAAAATACGCAAACAGGAACTATACTTGTAAAACTTTAGAGTGCTACTTACTTTTTTTTAATAAAGAGTGACGAGACAAACAGGTCATGTGCCTGATGGTAAGCAACATGCCTGCCACATAACAGCAAAGTGACACGCAGCTATTGGAACATGAAGAGTACAAATCATTACAGACCTAGCACTGCACTGTGCTCGTCACCCAGAGATCTAAATTGTTATATCTCTAAGCCCTGTAATTTCTCTGGAAGCATTGCCCTTCAAACCGGAACACAGTAATGTTTGCACATTACTGCTTGGCGGTAGAATAACCGGCAAAGGTGTAGTACCTCCCCAGGCGGAGTCTGCCAAGAGTCCTACCACTACCAAAACTAGTACAAAATAAACTTTAGTAAGTAATTTTAGAAGTGACGGCATAGCACGAAAACCTATGCAACGCCGTCAGTGAAGGGAAGCTAGCAATTTTGTAATCATCTCAGCGTAGGTAGGTATTATACTCGTTCATGGCAGTTCATGGACAATTTGCACACAAAGGCCGTTCGACAAAGGTAGTTTGCGTGTACGCAAGGAAAATACCAACTAGTACAGTCCACGAGGTATAAGCTGAGCTTTGCATTAGTGTGAGTGATCACATGCATACGCATCTATTACCAAAAGTACAGTCAGACAACAAACTCTTAAACAACAAGCTGACATTAACTATCCAGGATCAATATGGTCATTGCGAAAAGAAGTATCTCTTTTAGGATTCAAATGGTCAAGGACAGAGAATAACAGAAAAATTTTAATGGAAAAGCATGAGATCCGTCACCTACGTATAACTTATTTACTTAAAATTTCCGAATACCGTATTCAGGGCAGGCCTATCGTTTATACCGATGAAACATATATTGACACCACTCACACTTCATCAAAATCATATTAAGATGGCAGCACTTCTGGTTTGAAGAAACACCTTATTAAGAGAACATGGTCACAGCGTCCTGCGTCTGACTGTACTTTTGGTGATCACTCACACTAATGCAAAGCTCAGCTTTGCATTAGTGTGAGTGAATGCATACCTCGCGGACTGTACGAGTACTTACCACGAGTACCAATAGAATCATGTTAAAATAGTTTTTGAAGTGAAAAATTCTTTTGGCGCGCCTAGACAGATTTTTCGTGGGCTGTGAAATGAATTCTATCGTCACGCTCAGATATGATAAGAAATCTTCGGGTAAACTCGGGACCATAGCCATTGGCTATCTAGAAATGCGTCATCCAATGGGAAATGATAAAAAAAAAAAAAAAAATTCGGTCGAATTGAGAAACCTACTTTTTTTTAAAGTCGGTTAAAAAGGGCGTGGCTTGCCCATCATGGCATGGCAATCTAGAATTGCGTCAGCCAATGGGAAATCCTGGTGCATTTCTAGATGGTCATGCCATGATGACTAGACCACACCCTCCGGGTACACCCGTGTAGTTTCCAAAGTAAGCTATCAAATTCCGAGTTATAAGTTTTCACTTCTATCGGCAGTTCCAATGACTGCCAATTTCAATGTTCTTGTGGGTCGTTGTTACTTTAATCAGTGTTTTAATAATAGTGAATGTATGACGTAATGAAATAAAACTACTTACTAGATCTCATTCAAACCAATTTTCGTTGAAAGTTTACATCATACATTTTTAATATTTTCGCCATTCACTTATTTTAGAAGCTACAGGGGGGGGGGGGCACACATTTATTTTACCACTTTGGAAGAGGCTCTCCCGCAATCAAAACTAATTAGATAAAACAATGTTGGAAACCACATTTTTCCACAGTTGGAAATCATATTTGAAGACCTATCCATAGATAATCCACACGTTATGTATGGTTTCGGTGTAAAATTTTTTTTGAGTTGCAGTTCTAAGCATGGGGTACCCCGGGTTGTATACATTTTTGTGGTTGCGAAAAATATAGCATAAGTTTTGCATGTTTCAGTAAGATATTACATAACTGATGTGTTGGTCATGAAAAATTAGATAAATAAATATTGGTGGACAATTCACACACAACACCATCTGACCCCAAACTAAGCAAAGCTTGTATGATGGCAGCCAGATAGCTGATATAATACTTATATAGTTTTAAATACATACTTGTTATACATAGAAACACCCAGACACAGTGCAAACATTTGAATTCATCACACAAATATTTGCACTGGGTGGGGATCGAACCCACGACCCTCGGTTTCGCAGGCAGAGCTACTACCCACTAAGCCACGAGGGCAGTCAATTCATAAGAAATCACCAGATTTTTTTGTCAAACGAAACTTTCATGAAACGGACACTGGGAAAATAACGACAAAGTCGTACACGCCATAAACCAAGAAAAAAATAATCATAAAAGAAATGTCACCAAAACATAAAAAACGCACTAGATCTAGCGACAAAGCCACTAAAACGGCAATACTGAGCGTGGCTGACTATTAAATTTGCTTGCATCATTTGCATCTTGCATGCAGCAGCGTGGACATAGCAAAGATGCAAAAATCGTTTTTAAAAACCTTATATTTTTTGAGTTTACTCAAAATCAAGATTTTTTGATTAAGCCAATTAAGGTGCAATAAATTCAAACTGCATAATTATTAATTAAATTTAAATATATTTTGTTTCAGTCACACGGTTTTCAGTTGGCTCACATTGTTAATCACGTGTGCTAACATGGTTATTATAGCCACGTGCAAATAAATTAACGGTTACTACATTTTTTTTCACTGACCTTTGGAAGTCTGCTTTCTGCCCGAGTTTGGGCAAGCGCAGGACCCAAAAACTTGGGGTCCTGCGGTATCTCCAAATGGTGAAAACCCCTGGGTATCAGACAATAGATTTCCTAATCTCTGGTGGCGTGTGTCCCGCATCTTTTATATACACTCTAGGGGTAGTAACGATAAGACTAAGTCGGATCTGGGATCTGCCAGAAATGCTACTGAAAAAGTAGCGGGACGCGAGAGATGCATTTATTCGCGAACTTGAGCTCCATGCCTCGTATTGAACGCGTATTTTGAAGAACAGTTTGCGCTGCAAACCCGCGCTTCTACCGCCTAACTAAATTGGCTATCGCTTTGCTAACGCTGTCTCTATCATTTCAAGCGAAAAGAAAAGAGAGAAAAACATCAAAGCGATGACATTTTTCGTTCGGCGGTAGACCCCCCGTGCGCGATTGAAGGACGCATGCTTCGTATTGAACCCGTGCGCGTTTCGAGGCAATGCTGCCTCGTACTGTACACGGGAAAGGAAATACGGTCCCCGGTTCTTGTTATCTGATGGCTAATCCTGGAAGACAACCTTCTATGCGCAAACGTCGTCGCGTGTGGATATTTATTGGTGGGACTGGAATGGCTTGGAACGCTACTTGCCCGATAGCTTTATCAGGACGACTAACAGCCCAAGGATATTCCAGTAGGAAGTGGAACCCCTCACAAGGACTCAGGGCTCCAAGCCGTTGGCGATGCGGTCAGGAGAGAGTCACTCGGTGTAAACTGTGGACATCGCCAGCGCGGCTGCTTGGCGGTGGGCATCGCGGCAATCAAAGAGAGAACGCGGCAGGAAAAGAGTGCCGGTATAGCGGTCTCCCTGCCCGCCTCGCCTCTTGCGTGGTCACCAACGTGCTATGGTAGGCGCGATGAAGCTGCAGAGGAACATAAGTACTGTTATATCGGTGCGTCGCTATCTCTGTCCTCTACAGCCGAGTAGTGGTAGGCGATGGGGCTGAACATATAGCCGATTCCAGGAGACCAAGGGTGTCCACACGTATCTGCAACCCACCTATATATTGGTCCCCGTGGTAATCACGCCGTCACTTGAGTCGTAGAATACACTACTAATTTTAAATTTAAGATGGCCACAAAATATAGTTTATTTTTATAGTAGGTAATTAATTATATTATACTTATTTTTTCGACTTCCAGTGAATCTAAGCGTGCTGGCAACTGGTCTGGGCTTAGTGTGGCCATCCCCAGTATTGGTGAAGCTGCGAAATGGCACGGAGTCGGTACTACCGGGCCCCATCACAGAAGAACAAGGGTCATGGATTGTGTCCATTGGCTTTCTCACGGGAATGGGAGGTATGTCTAACTTTTTTAATTCAAAACTTCTTTACCCGCTTAGAGTACTTTTTGGTAGAGAATAATTTA
Source organism: Ectropis crepuscularia (assembly GCA_963693475.1). Classification (NCBI taxonomy): domain Eukaryota; kingdom Metazoa; phylum Arthropoda; class Insecta; order Lepidoptera; family Geometridae; genus Ectropis; species Ectropis crepuscularia. Next base: position 5,720,398 of record OY856361.1, read on the forward strand.
GAAAATTGGGTTTGCGTTACTAACACGCGTAATATAAGTATATTGCCTCACAGATGATAAAAAGACTTTTTAAGAGGATAAAAAGACCCACTTGACATCATGGGGCTCTCTACTGCTTACCAAACTTGCTAGCTAGCAAAGAAGGCGCAAAGGTCTCGTCTGGTAGGACTCTTAATAGAGTCCGCCTCGGGAAGTTCCTACAACAACTTTACCAGTTATTTCACCATGAAGCAGTTATGTGCAACATCACTGTTTCTAGAGAAATTACAGAATACAGAAATAGAACTCAATACTCAATCATTTATTGCTAATATTATAGTACATTTGTTGGTCTTATTTATAAGTACAAACATCTTATATCTCTGGGTAAGAAGCGTAGTGTAGTAATTTGGACTCTTCCTGCTCAAATACCTGCTTCTTAGCATCCAACACCTACTTTGCAAGGAGTCCTATTATTACTAAAGTTATTATATTTCTTTCAGCCAACCTACTAGCAGCCTTCCTAGTAGACCGAATAGGTCGTAAGTACACGATATGCGTGGCCTGCCTGCCGCGGCTGGCAGCTGGATGCCTTTACCTATTTGCGACAGACGTCTGGATGATACTCCTCGGCCGTGCTATCGTGGGGGCTGCAGACTCCTTCATCTTCACAGTTGTGCCCATGTATGCTTCTGAAGTAGCCAGCGTAAGTACGGCATAAGCGAATCCCCAAATGTTTCCGCTGCTGGGACACGGGACCTTCTCTTGCAAGGAACGAGTTAAGGCCACAATCCACCACGCTGGCGCAATGCAGGTTGATCGATGACGCATGACCGCAAAAAGTTTTAGGAATATGTCGGTTTCCTTTTGAAGTTTTCCGACACCGTTATTAAGTTAGTGACATTATGCAAATGACTATGAAAAGAAAGTGGTGCGCGTTGCATTCGAACCAGAGTCTCCGGATCGACAGTTGCCTTTTTCCCGACTAGACTGGCCGTAACGTCATCGTAAATATTGACAATTTTTTTTAGCAAGCAGAACCTATAAAAACAAAACTGAATTAGAATTAGAACTCTAAATACTATAATAACTATTTAAGTACGTCTGAATTATCCATAGGCCAACGAAAGTCTAAAGATCAGGCGCACTACTAAACAAATAGCATACGCATCAATCAGCATTATCACTCGTGATTACCACGCTGAATGTCATTAGATTTAGCTCATTTAGCGTTACTTATGCGTTGGTGCCAATAAACGCCAGCATTTGTAGTATTTCTTAAAACTGTGATTTTAGTCACGGGTCGCGTCGACCAAGCGTTGGAAAGGTTTTTGACAATGAGAGGAGCTCCCGGCCTCCATCGGGCCAAAGTCTCATCACCAAAACAGTTGAAATGTGTAACCACTTCCAAACTTTGCATAATTATTATTTATTTATTTGCGACGATTGAGACCCTCAGCTGAATTAGCCGTCAACCCTAATAATATTATGGGTTTAAACATACTCCGACAATAGCTACCTAAGACTCATAAACCTATTTACTTAACATAAATATATATTTTAATGGAGGAAAATAAATGTTCGTATTTAATTATTTTACCTATACAGTAGCTTTAAAAGTCAGGTAAACAAATTATTTACCTTACCTATATATTAAACTACATATTTATTTTACTGGCCTTTTACTTTGATGGCTTTTTCTGTCGTACATTATTGACTTATGACAGTATGACTTATTATTAAGTCAGATAATTAAAATTTGTTTGAAATCATCCACACTTAGATAAATTCTTTACAATTTGGGTACACTGTAGAAAGAGGAATTTTCTGTGTTTTCGACTTGTGTGACTAATTTATGACAATACATTATTGTCCTGGCTCAATTCTTAGACTCAGACTCTTCTTGAGTACCTACATACATCCACTCGCTAACTAGTTTTAGTTGACATTTTCTCTAATACTTTCTTTTACCGCATCAGTGGTAGATACATATTTACTAGACAAGGCGGTAGTGGCAAATGAAGCGGGTTTTCGGGACTTAACATTTTTATCTGTAATCGACCTAAAATAACTTGCTCTAAATCAAGGACGTTTAATTAAACGTCCTTGCTCTAAATTAATCTTTTCGCTGGTGGTTTCCTCATGTACAGCCAGGACACTCAGGAAACTTAGTATTAGGCTGTCGAATGGCTCGGGGAAAGTAGGTAAAATTTGGTTACCGGTGACCAATCAGGGACCTCAACCTATGCCTCAACGGAAATATAACTATGTATTTGAAACTGACGAGCCGAGACAATCCTACTAAGTAGTATTATATATGTCAAAGTTTAGATTTTTTGATGTTTGTTGCCCAATCACGCTGAAACTTCTGATAATATCAGGTTGAAATTTGGAATACAGTTTAATAGTAGAGAGTGACAAGACGAGCAGGTCATATGCCTGATGGTAACCGACATGCCTGCCCGTAACAGCACAGTAGTGACATGCAGCTATTGCAACATCCAGAGATACAAAATGTGCATGTCCTGTAATTTCACTGGAAACATTGCCCTTCAAACCGGAAAACAGTGACGTTATATAATAGAATAGTACTTTTGGCTACGTTTTATCCCGGGAAAGTAATTAAAATTACGTTTGTAAAACCGTGGAGCACCGCACGAGTGGAGAGTGGTAGTAGGTATCCCATAGTTTCCAATTCCAATAATAGCAATCGCGGTGGGTTTGATCCGTCTAGACTCCAAGAGCAAGGTAAGGCGTGGAAGAGTTCGTACGGTACGAGTTATTTGAAGCAAAGCCTTATCGCTACGGTGACTCGTAACAATAGATTTGCATGAGAAACGTGCGGCACGTGCCTAGCACAGAGTTAGTTATACGACTATCGCCCCTAAGGACGGCTTCCGAAACTAGAAGGGTAGGTATTGGAATTGGACTGATGAAATTCGTTATTGCGATTAGAGCTATCGCGTGACATACAAAAAAACATTGGTAGGAACTGCCGATAGGAGTGAAATCTTAAAACTCAGAATTTGACAGCTTACCTTGGAAACTACACGGGTGTAACCGGAGGGCGTGGCCTCGCCATCATGGCATGGCCATCTAGAAATGCGTCAGCATTTCCCATTGGCTCACGCATTTCTAGTTGGCCATGCCATGATGTTGTGGCCACGCCCTCCGGTTATACCCGTGTAGTCTCCAAAATATTCCCATTGCCTTACGCATTTCTAGATGGCTATGCCATGACGCCCTTTCAAGATTTCCCATTGGCTGACGCATTTCTAGACGGCCAATGGCCATGGTCCCGAGTTTACCCGAAGATTTCTTATCATATCCGAGGGAGATGCTAGAATTCAATTCACACCCCACGAAAAGTCTATGTAGGCGCGCCAAAAGAAGTTTTCACTTCAAAAACATCCTAACAACACAGTCGAATTGAAAACCTCCTCCTTTGCTGAAGTCGGTTAAAAACTAAATTGTGATGTTAAGTAACTGTACTGTACAACATAACTATTTAACTACATATTTATTTGACTATCCACTTACACTAAGTACATCTCAATTAAGAATCTGTAGATTAATGAATGTCTAAAGATAATCAATCCCACTACTGGACAATATTCAAAACATGCTCTAGAAGGGTATTTATTAATTAAAGAATGATCTGTTAACATAGATTGATCAATTTCGATTTTACTATTACAATTAAACTGAAACTTCATAAATAGATAGATAGAAAACCCTTCATTGATACACAGATAATATTAACACAATAGGTAAAACATTTACTAAAGCCACAAAAAGTGTCACAGCTTGCTTAATTGCTCAGAGAAATCACTTTAGACAAACAGCGCCTTAAAATCGGTAAGACAGTATAGGCGGAGAAACAAAACACAATTTTAAGACAAATTCTGTTCATTTATTTCATTAGTTGATAGTTTCTTCTTTTTGCTGCCGCGAATTTTACTTTTTACTTTATAAATGTTCACTTATTATTTGTTTTGTCATAACTACCCTCAACATTTTTGAGGGTAGATTCAAGTTTTTTTTATATACTTAACATAAACATCTAAAATATTATAAAATAAAAAGGTTCGCTTATACGTAAACTATTCATATTTCCATTGAAATATTCATAGGTCAATTTTCGCAGATGATTTTTATGACTCATATTGTAGGTAAACATAATGTATGACTTTATCACGATCTATATTATTATCTAATAAAGTATAATGTTATTTCGTGATCACGGCGGTTGTAACGCCGCTGAAACGATTCATAACTACACGTTTGTAGTATATTTCGCTCACAGTATTAAAAAGAACACATATTATGTGTTATAAAGAATAAGTATCTGATTTTTTTAAGAAATGGATATGACTAGTAAAATTTAGTATAGAGGGCGCCGGTGTGGAACTATGTACTTCTACCCGCCATCTCAAAAAGAGTTTTGGAAGGTTGGGGCTATAGGTAGATGGAGCTAAGGCAGTGACGGGCATTCCTATTTGAAATTTTGTATGAGAAAGATCCAACAGTTGTCAATATAAATTCTTACATTCATTTAATTGGTTTAAACTCTTAAACGATAACAATTGCGAAACTTTAAAAACTATATGATTCCTATGATACTTTATTATCATATTTATCCAACTTCAAAAAAGGAGCAGGTTCTCAATTCGGTTGCATGTTTTTTTTTTGTTTACAGTATATGTAGCTCCGCCAATTGTGAATCTATTATGATGGTTTCTTTTTTTCTTTGGTAGATCATAGTTCAGAGGTGATCCCATATACATTTTATCAATATCAGTGTGATGGTCATTGAAATATGAACAAAAAAATAAAATTTACTTTCATACTTATTTAGAATGGCTTCTCACAAAATTTGTTCGAGTGCCTCAATTTATAATTTAAATTGAAGTCGGTTTTTGGGTTTTCTGAGAAAATGAATTGTTTCTTTGACTATCGCAGCCAGCTTCTTAAAACTCCAGTTTTCTGTCACTGCGCTGTTCAGGGGGGTGACAGTAGTTTCCGATTCCATCATTATGGCGCTAGTGTTGCCGTAGCCATTTTGAACGCCATCTTGAAGCTGCCGTCATTTTCGAGACATTATTCAATTTCAGTGTCAGTGTATCAGTGAGAAACATTACCGTTACGAACTGTGTTGCCAACCGATACGATTTAATACGATTTAATACGATTTAAATTGTATTTATAAGATCTTTTTGGCTCATGTGCGATGGACGATTGCAAAGTCGAAATCGGACGCAAAATATACAATCTTTTGAATGGAATCTTACGAAATGAACAATAGCCATAAATTCATTTTTTTAGTGTAAAAAGTAAAACAAGTTGGTCGCACAACAAAAGAGTTGATCGAACTGAACTTCTTTAACAGTTGAAAATTATAATTCAAGTTCATTTTAATCGATTTACGTTAGTTTATTGAAATTACATGGCACACTATTATTTCTGGAAAATACTTTCGCTTGTGGCCAACTTTATTTTTCAGATAATCGTAATTATCTGAAAAGTAATGTTGGCAACACTGGTTTTGAATCAAAACAATCAAAAGTTTTATTTGCCTTTCGAAATTGTATATTTATATTGTTTTACGTTATATTTCGTGTTCTGTTAGCTTGAATTCAGTTACAAACGTTAAGAAAACCTACTATGGTGTAATCAGCAATGACTGTTCATCACGGAATCGCGAGTGTTGTTTTAAGGACTGTGAATTAACCAGCCGCACGCATCGTCGTAAAGACATTCTAAAAAACTACAACTAGAGGAAATTGTGATTCTCCTTTCCCGTGAACGTCGAATTCAGTGGCCTAACAAAAGAGCAATTAGTGAATTAACGAGTTTGCTAACTATCTATCGATCTATAACCTACAAATACACATCATATTGCGACAGATAAATATGTCACCCGACTTGTCTATTCATAGTAATACTATTTTCTTATTATGTACTGAGAAAGAAATAAAATAATATAAACGAAATTGTTGTTCTATTTCTGGTTTTTCATAAAAAATAATAAAATGTTATAATAGAACCTATTTGTCGATGTTTTCGTAAGCACATCACTAATAATCGATATCGATAATTTGTATTCTCAGCTATTCGTGAGACGTCACTATTGCGATTGCGACGCTAGCGCTTTTATGTTGGAATCGGAACTAAGGGTCACAATACCGAACTGTCCTATCTGTAGTATATAGTGATCTGTGGCGCTGTTTTAGATTACTGATTTATCTATCCAACACCAATGCTTCTGATGAGTCGGTGATCTAACACGGACCTAACTATGTGTGATCAATATTGTGCTATGTCAAATGACGTCAGATAGTCTACCTACCGAACTCTGTTCAAACGCAGAAGACGCAACTAACAAACAACGGAAAGTTACGTAGGTACTTAGTAATAACTACATAATGTTTGGTCGGTTACTCGTCTAACATTCTGATCTCACCTTGGTTTGTTGTTTGTACCTATCGTCACAGTTCATCGCTCGATGGTTAGTCCGACAGGGTCATAGGAATGTAGGTAGCGACATCGATACTAACATTATAAAGTTGAAGTTTTTTGTTTAGACACGCTATTTTCTGGCACATCTGGGCTGATTTCAAAACATCTTTTGAAACAAATTTTTGTATTTACACTGGATGGGGGTCAAACCCACGACCCACGGCTTCGCAGGGAGACTTACTACCAACTAAGTCACCAGGCCAGCCAAACATTGCACATGTGGAATACTTAATGATTTTCCTCATCTATCCCAATGAAATCAGTATTGCGTATATGCCGTGACTAGTCTATTCCGCAAGCAATAGGTATACGTTCACGAGTATGATGCGTTTGCCAGGTATTACTATCCTCTACCATATTTAACGTCACCAACACACGTCATCACCGCAAAAAGAAACATGTAGCGAGAATGAGTGCTCAAGGCTTACACGCAACTCTTAGAGAATAGGTATTACAATTGAAACCCTATTCAATCATTTATTGCAAAAACACAAAGCTGACAAGATAGAAGTTTAACTCTACTTTTGTGATAAAAACGTTTAGACTGTGGCATGCGTTACCTGAGTGGGGTTTCCCCGATAGTTACAATGTTGGTGTCTTCAAATCGAAAGTGAAACGGTTTCTTCTAGGTAAGCACGCTCCATTGTAGACCGCATCATCAAGCCCGACTCGCGACGCGGCCGGCGTCGTGACGTCACACAAAAAATCATTACTAAAAAATGAAACCAAACTTTGTGTGTCTGTAAACGACAATGAATTAATTAATATTATCGCCTATCTCTTAGGCATCAAAATAAACTAATATTCAAGTATGTATATAATGAAAAAATAAGGTTTTTAAGGCTTAAAACCGGTTTTGCCCAAATCTGGCCTCCCGGGGCTAGATAGCTTCGTCAGGCGCGATGGCAGTTTAATGTAAAACTATAATAGTTAAAATTAAACATTGGTAAACAAAATATAAAGATAATTTATTCACAAAACACAAGGGATACACATTTTACATATTATATAATGTAACAATGTGTAACGCCTGGAAGAGCTACTAGTCCATGAAAGAGCTAATGAAGGGAGAACTTCCGATCTCCCTGAAGCGCAAACTGCTCGACACATGTATCCTGCCCATCCTAACCTACGGTGCGCAGACTTGGTCGTTAACTAAAGCTCAGAAGTTCCGCCTCGGAGTTTGCCAACGAGCAATGGAACGCAGTATTTTAGGAATTAAAGACAAGTCCGTGTTCGCAACACCATACTGCGTTCCATTACAGGTGTAACAGATGTAGGATTTAGGTCTGCCACGCTTAAATGGGAGTGGGCGGGTCATGTGACCAGAATGCACCCCGATCGGGGGGCCCGGGTTTCTACAGAATGGACACCATCGGCCAGTCGACCCCAGGGTCGTCCTCCAACGCGATGGAAGGACGAGCTCGGAGCGTTTAAAAATGATTGGACGATGGTAGCTCAGGACCGGATAAAGTGGGGGGAATTGGGGGAGACCTTTGCCCAGCAGTGGGACAACACAGGTTAAACTAAAAAAAAAAAATGTGACACAATAATTCGATTACCTTGTGAACACAAAAGTGACGAACTTTAAACTAAGCTTAAGGCTTTTTTTTAATATTTTTTTTTTTATTCAAGATTGCTACTCCACAGACTCCGGGGTCCGTGACTTTTGTCATTTCAAATCTTATTTATTTTTACATCTTTCTTGGATAATTAGAAGAAGAGGGAAATAAGGGGGGAGTTGGGAACATTTTAAACCTAATACTAGTTAGTGCTCGTCTGTTGAGCCGATCACTACCGGTTGGGATTCCGCTAGTAATCGACTCGACATCGATTCTTTGCCTTATTGCCATTTGCCTAAGCCGCCTCCTCCCGGCCGAGAGCCTCCACTACGGCTGCATTTCTATCCCTGATAGCTTAAGGCTTGTGTCTTAGGACTCAAGAGCGCGGCTTGTGTCTTAGGACTCAAGAGCGCGGGTGTCAAGTTGTTAAAATGTTTTCTTCTGTGTGACAAGCGAGTGTATAGAAGTATAGACTACCAGGTAGGAACCCTAGCGGGTCAGCACCAGAAGTACGGTGTAGATGGAGTTGAGGGTCCGTAGGAGATGAAGTTAAATGTACAAGCGTTGAATATGCAATATTTATTATTTATTTATTTCTCTTCCAGAATGAAATCCGTGGATCTCTGGGCACAATCCTCCAGATCATGTGCTCCATCGGCGTGGTCACCATGTTGAGCGTGGGACCGTTCATCTCCTACCTCACCCTCAACTCCATCTACACCTTACTTCTGGTGCTGACCACCTTGCCGCTGGGGTTCCTGCCTGATAGCCCGTACTTCTTGTTTTCTAAAGGTATTTATAACATACTAGCAGTAGGTACCTCCTGTACCCTGCGTGCTTTGCTACACCACCTGTCAAAATTGGTCGTACCAACTCAGAACCCTTTTTGAAGTGAAAACTTCTTTTGGCGCGCCTAGACACATTTTTCGTGGGGTGTGAATTGAATTCTAGCGTCACGCTCGGGTATGATAAGAAATCTTCGAGTAAACTTGGGAACCATAGCCTTTGGCCATCAAAAATGCATCAGCGAATGGGATATGCTGAAGGCGCGTGGCCTGGGCATCATGGCATGGCCATCTAGAAATGCATCAGCGAATGGGATATGCTGAAGGCGCGTGGCCTGGGCATCATGGCATGGCCATCTAGAAATGCATGAGCCAATGGGAAATGCTAACGCATTTCTAGATGGCCAGCAGGCCTCGCCCTCCGGTTACATCCGTGTAGTTTCCAAAGTAAGCTATCAAATTCTGAGATACCTATAAGTTTTCACTCCTATGGGCAGTTCCTGTGACTGCCATTTTTTTTTTGAGCTCATACACAACATGGTAAGGTATTAGTAATCAGCCTGCATTTAAGGGGATGTTAATTAAGTACATTAAATACTTCAACTTTTGTTCTACAGTTTAAATAAATTCGTAGTTTTTTTCTGGGTCTAAGAGCATCGAACGCTTCGTAACTATTCGTAAACAGCGCACGCGCTCTTTAACGCTTGACAAATGAAGTGCCGATGTGAATAAATACTACGAGTATATAAACAGGCGCTAAACAGTGCTAGAGAAGACAACAAACACATTTTTTTTAGGATTTGTATTAGTATAAAAAATAGTTGTGGAAGAAAAGTTGTTTGTATATATATACAGAACATGCCCTTTAAACGGATGCAAGCTGATACCCAACCAACCAGTAACCCTGTATAGATTAAATATAAGGAATCAGTCACGCTGGAAAAAAAAGATGGACTGATTTATTGCGAAAGAAAAACTGGCAAAGTACTTACAGCTTATTGTTTAGTGTTAGGACTCTAGTAGAGTCCGGCTGGAAAAGTACCACCAGCTATCTATACTACCGCCAAACAGTAAAGTGCAAATATCACTATGTTCCGGTTTGAAGGGTGATGTTTCCAGAGAAATTCGAAGGAGTAGATATTAATAACATCATTTCTCTTCGTGACGAGCGCAGTAAAGAGCTAAGTAATGATATGGACTCTTTCTGTTTCAATAACTGCGTGTAACTGTGTTCTTATGGGCAGGCATGTTGCGTATTGCGTACCACCAGGCACATGACCTGCTCGTCTCATCATCACTACATAGTATAAAACAAAGTCACTTCCCGCGTCTCTCTGTCCCTATGTATGCTTAGATCTTTAAAACTACGAAACTAATTTTTATGCGGGTTTTTTTAATAGATAGAGTGTGATGCAAGACAAAAGTTTTTATGTAGAATACAGGCATAGTATAGTAGAGAGACACTGATAATTTTAAAGATTTCTAAAACGATGTCATAAATAAACACAATTTTTGCGCTTAAATTGCAAACGCTGGCTGAACCCTACGAGATAGATCAAAATAATGTACTGCAGTATTGTACACCTTAAAAGGTCTATAAAAAACTCACTATGGTATATGTAGGGATAACCCACAATAACCATTTTTATTAGTTTATTTAGTTTCAGAATTAGTAGCACCCGTGTGAAGCCGGGGCGGGTCGCTAAGCCAAACACGTATGCACGAATAGGTATATTCGTAGACAAAAACGTTAAAACGCTATATTTACATACACGTGTCATGTTCCGAGAGCCTACAGCCAATTTTGGGTCGGGATTTAAGCCAAGTTGCAAACTTGTCACTTAGGACAACACGAAGGAGCAGGGAATAATGAATCGATACTTGCCTAATTTTTTTTGTTTGTTAAATATTATGTTTGAGGTAATATTTGATGTGTTGTAATCATTGAACTCTTAAAGTACCTATATGAATGGTTGTAATTTACACATTTAAAATTGCCAGACGCGTTCAATATGGTTCGCAAATGGTTGGGTGGTTGTATTTGAAGCAATTTGTAAAATTAATTGGGATTACAAATTAAGTATTTCAAACAGATCATTTTGATAAGACTATCTAGGTAATCCAGCTGATGCCAGGTGATCTAAATTGAGAGATTCATTTTGTCCTATACCAGCCAGGTCTGCACCTCCGTGTTGGGGTATAATAATAGGAGAGCTATGTGACAAGTTTCCAGCTTGCTTCAAATACCTATCCAAAATTTGCTGTAAGCTCTCGGTATATAAGAAGAACTTTACAGGTAGGTATTCTTAGACTGGCACGGATCACTTGTCCGCTACATCACAATGTCAGCATGAGTCGTGTATTCAAATAAGGAAATGAATACATTAAATACGTGTTTATCATTCAGAATGCTGTGAATTAATTTCGTCTGTCAGCTGAACCAATGATTTAATGGAATGAAAATTTTATCTGTGCATTTATTAACAGAATAAAATTTAAATTGTTTTACACCAATTTTTATGAGCGCTATGAGAAAATATCGTTTTGCAAAATTAGGTATTTATATTATTATACATAACAACATTATTTTATTAACAAAATTAGGCACGGCGACGCGAGCGACGCCACCATTACCACAGTTTAAAAAATACTACGTACGGCGCTGCTGCCGCACTATTGCCGTTTCGACTAAGCACTTTTGACATTTCATCCATGCATTTATTGTTTTTTTTGTGATTACGTGCAAAGTTTCTTTAAACTTTGAATAATAATTATTGTAGTAAGATAAAAAATGCAAACTAGGTAGTATCTCAAAAATTCAAAATTATTTATAGTTTTGAGGTGAAAACTTCTTTCCCCCGTTGATCACCTTTAGGTAGAAGAAAATCTTAAGGATTCGCAGTCACCGATGTGTTAATGTCGCGGCGTAACGTCGAAGCGGTGACGGAGTAGCGGAGCGGGACTAGATGATATGCTTTTTGAGTGGGTGAAATGTCACGAGGTCACGTCATCGACATGCGTAATACCAGTATATCTTTAGCTATGTAGGTGAAGTGTTGTGTAATATTAGTGTTGTTTGGTACAAAAATTCTAAGTTATACGTTTTTGCTTCTATCGGCAGTCCAACTGCATTTTTTTTAAACTGTACAATGAAACCGCATTAAAATAAAATCATATTCTGCTCTTACATATAACTGACCCAGAACATCCGAAAAATATATATGTATATCAATGTGAATCTGAATCTAGAGATAATCCAGATGCTCTAGCACACTACCAACAGGAAGTGGACTTTGCGTCCAACTGCATCAATACGGTGAATGATAATGTTAGCTTGGAGCCACAAAGTGGCAGTTATTTCCACATGATTTCTTTACATCTTGTTTGTGCACTCCGTTTATTGACTTGTCCACACACATATTTTCTATTCTTAAAGTTGCCTGGAAGAAATCGCTTTTAGCGATAAGACCGCTAACATGTCACACTAATTTTAAAGCTTGTCATTAATTCTTTTTCTCTATCCTGTTCTTATGGTGTTTCAACATGAACACCTATCTTTTCATACCTAACTATCCGACTGCACGAAGGGGTTATGTTGTTCGCACGTACCTTGTATGTTTGTAAATTTATTTATTTCCATGTACTTATTGATATTGTTGATTTTATGTACCTACCTAGTCGGGTTTTAAAAATTAAAGTTAGACATGTCTTATAAAAACAATTTTATATCCAAAAATTCCAGGTCGTAACGAAGAAGCAGTCAAAGTGCTGACCTTCCTCCGAGGCTCCGAGTCCAAGGCCCACGAGGAGATGAAGGAATACGCAGCCTCCAATTCGGACGTGAAGATCAACAGAGAGATCTTCAAGAAGAGAACCTTCTGGAAGTCGTTCGGGATCGTCGTGGTGATGGGAGCGGGGGCGCAGCTTAGTGGCTTCAATAGCGTGTCTTTCTATCTGCAGACTATCCTTGGTATGTGTTAAGCTCAAACAATAAACTTAAACGATAGTTTTGTAGTGGTAGGACTCTTGGCAGAGTCCGCCTGGGGAAGTACCACACCTTTGCCAGTTATTCCACCGCCAAGCAGTAATGTGCACACGTGATTGTGTTCCGGTTTGAAGGGCAAAGTTTCCAGAAAAATATACTGGGCTTAGAGATATAACATCTTAGATCTCAGGGTGACGGGCACAGTGCAGTCATCATCATCATCAGCCGCAAGACGTCCACTGCTGAACAAAGGCCTCCTCCCTAGATTTCCACAACGAACGGTCCCGCGCAACCTGCAACCAGCGGTTTCCAGCGACCTTTGTGAGGTCATCTGTCCATCTAGTCACTAGTGGGAGGCCGTCCAACACTGCGTCTTCCGGTTCGTCCGGTGCGCAGTGCAGTGCTAGGTAATGATTTGGACTCTTCATGTTCCAATAGCTGCGTGTCACTGTGCTGTTATATGGCAGGCATGTTGCTTACCATCAGGCACATGTCCTGCTCGTTTCGTCACTCTTTAATTAAAAAAAAAGTTAACCTTACAAAAAAATTGGCACTCATCGGGACTGCTGATAGAAGTGAAAAGTCATAACTCAAAATTGATTGCACACTTTGACATCTACGCGGGTAAGCCGTAGGGCGCTGCTAGTCTGGAATAAATCTTCAAAGCATTGTCGTCTAAATAAGTCTTCTAAGCATGCCCTAGAGCATCTAGACTCGATGGAGACAAGATGGCCATGGTTAGATGTGTAAATATGGCCATCTAGAAATATCCGAATTCACTCGAAGATTTCTTTCATTTACGAGCGTGTCGCGTGAACTAAATTCACAGCCCACGAAAAATCTGTATGTGGTGCACCAAAAGAAGTTTCCAGTTCAACAAGATGTGGTGTCACGACGGGACACCAGGTAGGAACGAAGTTCCTTCGAAAAATATAGAAGCAATAGGGTACCGGACTGGGTCAAAAATACACCATCCTAATTAGTCCGTCAGCTAGTCCGTCAGCAGGTCGCGCACCAAAATTCCTTTCTCGTCCAAGCCAGCCTTTATGGAACTTCGTTCCAAAAATACGATAAGCGACTTCAAACTTTTCTTGATGGTTATTTGCGTATATTTGCGTCTTCAAATCGAGAGCGAATCGGTTTCTGGTTTCTTCCAGGTAAATACGCTCCTTCGTAGACCGTATCGTTGCTTAACATCAGGCGAGATGGAGGTCAAGCGTAAACATATATAAATTAAAAAAATATCATAAGTAGATATGTATTTAAAATTATATACTTTTTTTTCATATTTTTCCAGAGTCTACCCAGTCAAGCGTGACGCCCGAAGTATCGTCCGTGGTGATCGGCATGATTCAGCTGTTCGCCAGTTTCTGCACCACGATGGTCACGGACCGGTTCGGCCGGAAGACCATCCTGTCGATCACCATCAGCGGAATGGCTTTGGGGATGGTAAGGATACTGTTATTTTAAATAAGTATCTATTTAAAGTTTTACATTTGTGTAGACTATAACTATATTTAGTGCAGCATACCCTGAGATTCACTGCTCGGAGTTTCACTGCGTGACAAAGTCCGGAACGAGGAAATCCGCAGAAGAACGAAGGCCACCGACATAGCTCTTAAAATTAGCAAGTTGAAGTAACAATGAGCAGGCCATTTAACTCGCAGAACCGATAACCGCTGCCGCTGGGGAGTAAAGGTTCTCAAATGGCGACCACGAACCGGCAGACGTAGTGTAGGACGGCCTCCCATACGATGGATCGATGGTATTGTCTCGGTCGCGGGAAGTGGGTGGATGGAGGCGGTACAAGACCGGTCATTGTAGAAATTTCTCGGGGAGGCCTATGTCCAGCAGTGGACATCTGCAGGCTACAGATGATGACGATGACTCTGTGACTACGTTAGCCGATTCACTGTCTCCTCTCAAGAGCACGTCTACTCCAACGGTTATCGCTTCGGTGTAGGACACCCTGAGACTGGATGGAATGACGATGGAAGACAGCAGGTAGTGGACGAAGACGTAAAGCTAAAGGATAGGGCTGAGTGGCAAGCCATGGGAGAAGCCTATGTTCAGCAGTGGACTAAAATAAGCAGATGATGATGTGTACTGGCAGTATCAACGGTTTTACACGAATTGTTCCTGTCCCTGTGATTTTACCGCCACAAAAAGTATTCTATGTGCCATCCGACACTATAATCTAACTGTATGTTAAATCCCAACTCGATTCATTCAGCCGTTCTGACGTGATTGAGCAACAAACATCCAACACAAGAATGTCAGTGAAGAAGGAATCAAAAAAGCTAAAAAATAAAGATTTAGAAAACGGAGGTAAATTAAACGTTGTTCTTAAGTTTTAAAAAAATTCAAGGATTCTGTAGACCAGTAACAATTAGGCAGCTGTCCCGCCGCCGACGAGAAAACGAGCTATCCACTATTTTCTCGCTCAAGATACGTACAAAAGATACAAATTCCGTGTAAATAAAAGAGATGCATATACAAATAGTTGATCGCTGACTGTTCACACTGCCGGCGAGCACTCGCTTCACTAGTTTGTCGCGAACGAAAAATGCTTTGACGCTTTGATGCTTTGACATTGCTGTCTCTTTTCTTCTCGCTTGAAATGAAGGAGACGGCAATGTCAAAGCGTCAAAGCGTTTTTCGTTAGGCGGTAGAGGCGCAGAGCTATGAAAGATAACATTCGCTCAGCGATACTCATTACTCGCTACTCGTTCATCGTTGCCGGTGGGACAACTGCCTAAAGCGTATCGACTAGAGATACTGGTTTCATATCCTGATATTAATTGTAGTTAATAATGAGAAATAATCTTTTTATTTTCTTGTTAAATAAATCCGAAGTAGGAAATCACGGATACCCATTTAAAACTAGTTGTTTAAGTGTCACACTGCGTAACAGGAAGTCATTCCTGTTTTTATTTTTATAAATGTGCACTGGTCACATTAAAACTTCGATATCTATTAAAAATCTGTAAACGCTCTAGGTATAAGTGGTAGTAAATATTATTTTTCTCCTGATTCAAGACATATTATATAAAAAATAACCCGATTGACAAAGGTCACGGACCCCGAGAGTCTGTGGCGTGGCTTTTATAAAATAAAAATATTATAGTGGTAGGGTTCATGCAGGACAGTGATTTGGTCTCTTCATGTTTATATAGCCGCGTGGCACTGTGCAGTAATGGGGAAGTGTGTCGATGATTCATCTCTTTGCCCAGTATATTTTTTTGGAAATATTACCATTCAAAATGGAATACAATCATCATCATTACCCATAGTCTGCTTTGTTTCACCGCTGAATACAGGCCTCTTTTTTACCATGCTATTTTTTCTCATAACAAAGCTCAAAGTCACACAGCGAGCTGTGGAGAGAGCTATGCTCGGAGTCTCTTTGCGCGACAGAATCCGTAATGATGATATTCGCAAAAGAACTAAAGTGGCCGACATAGCTCAACGAGTAGGCAAGCTGAAGTGGCAATGGGCAGGCCACATCGCTCGAAGAACTGACAACCGATGGGGAAGAAAGGTTCTCGAGTGGCGACCACGAACCGGAAGACGCAGTGTTGGACGGCCTCCCACTAGATGGACAGATGACCTCACAAAGGTCGCTGGAAACCGCTGGTTGCAGGTTGCGCGGGACCGTTCGTTGTGGAAATCTAGGGGGGAGGCCTATGTTCAGCAGTGGACGTCTTGCGGCTGATGATGATGATGATATTTTTTTCTGTCGTAATCAAGTTCAGATTCGACCGGCTATAAAGACGATATCATCGAACCATCTCGCAGCTGGACACCTTACACTCCGCGTACCCTGTCTTGCCCATCGTTCGGTCACAGCCCTACTTCACCTGTTATCATCGCGTGTAGCAAGGTGTTCAGCAAAACTCCATTTTAGTTGCTATACCATAGTTCCAACATCCCGAACGTTCGTGCTTTGTAGGATCTTGGTATTTCGGGTACGGTCTTGGAGTTTGTTGCCAAGCATTCCATGGCTCTCTGTGCTACTCTGATGACGTGCTTAGTCTCCTGTGTAAGCGTGTTCGTATGTGTCGGCAACGTAAGAGTAGGCCAGAACACACTGATACCACAATGTTTGAAAACTCGACTTTTCATACATTGGTTGAAAAGTTGTCACAAGTCACACTACGAGTATATTCCATACTCGTAGTGTACTTAAGACTTAAGATTTGATAATCTAGTTTTTTGAAAGCTGCCCATCCAAGCTGAATATGCTAGCTATTTTCTTCCTTTTATGCTCTATGCAAAAAAGAGAGTATGGGCAATATCCATGTAGCTTGCAACCGTCTCTAGCCTCTCAAGAAGCATCTCAATGCTGTTGTATCATAGTCTGGAGATTGTCTAGGTTTTCGGCAAACAGCACAAGATTATCTGCGAATGTGACAGAATAAAATAATGTTTGCAAATTACTGTTTGCTGGTAGAACAATTGGTAAAGTTGATGTACTTCTCCTGGTGGATTCTTTTATCACACGGATTTTAAACAGATAGACTCTTTAATGACACACCAAGAAAAAAACAATTTTAAACTACTGCCTTAGTTTAGTTGCGTTTCCAAACAGGTGCCTTCTTCAGTTTCCCACTAAAACTAAATTACTTTTTCTTACAATTTCAGTTGGGCTTAGGCGCCTTCTTCTTTGTGAAGAACAGCTCTCCGATCAGCGGCGTAATGAACTATATCCCGCTGATTTCTCTGATACTAGTCGTCTACAGTTACAGTGCAGGTGAGAATTTATTATATTATTATTTAATATAATGTTGAACTTTGTATGGTTAATTTAATTGCATTTGTCTATTGGTCACTTACAAAAAAGTAAACTTAGCGAAATATATTTTTACATTGAGGTATACAAATTGAGATGATGACAGGATCAAAAGTATACTATTCTAATTGGTCAGGTAGATTACGGAAAAATATGGGACACGGATTTTGTGTTGCATCAAATTATACAAAATCGACAAAAATATAGATCATCAAACTTCCGGAGTGAGGGGTTGTGGCGTCACGTCTACAAAAAAAATTGGCAGTCATAGGAACTGCCGATAGAAGTGAAAACTTATAACTCAGAATTTGATAGCTTACTTTGGAAACTACGCGGGTGTTAACGGAGGGCGTGGCCTCGCCATCTTGGCATGGCCATCTAGAAATGCGTCAGCATTTCCCATAGGCTGATGCGTTTCTAGATGGCCATGCCATGATGGCCTGTCCACGCTCTTTCAGCATTTCCCATTGGCTGACGTATTTCTAGATGGCCAATAGCCATGGTCCCGAGTTTACCCGAAGCTTTCTTATCATACCGGAGCATGACGAATGAATTCAATTCACAGCCCACGAAAAATCTGTCTAAGACGTGAAAGACTCGGAATTTCTAAGCAACATTTTTTCGTCATTATTTGTTTATGAAACAAAAGAATACATGTAGGTACAATGCTTTTTAATGATATAACAAACTAATTAGTTTTTTTAGTCACCTTAAAGTCTTGTGATTACCAGTCAAACTTTGTAACCATAATAAGGCCAGTTAAAACCCAGTACAATAAATACTTAGATGATATATGACTGGCCTCGTGGCTTAGTTGGTAGTAGCTCTGCCTGCGAAACCGAGGGTCGTGGGTTCGATTCCCACCCAGTGCAAATATTTGTGTGATGAATTCAAATGTTTGCACTGTGTCTGGGTGTTTCTATGTATAATAAGTATGTATTTAAAACCATATAAGTATTATATCAGCTATCTGGCCACCATAACACAAGTTTTGCTTAGTTTGGGATGGTTTGGGGTCAGATGGTACTGTGTGTGAATTGTCCACCAATATTTATTATTATTATATATATGTAACTGTCTACCTTTATGCTTTTATTATTTTTGCAGGTGTCGGTTCAATCAACTGGGTCTTATCTGCGGAGCTTTTCGACGACCGCTCGCGAGGCGTCGGCCTATCGACCGCATCATTCCTTTCCTTCATCTTCATCTTCATCGCCACGAAGTACTTCCCACTCTTGATTTCGTCCATTGGACCGGCCGCTACCTATTGGTTCTTTAGCGTTAACTGCGTTCTATACTGTTTGTTTGTTTTGTTTTGTGTGCCAGAAACTAAGGGGAAATCTATCAGTCAAATACAGACTTCGTTAGGGGCTGAGAAAGAGAGTAAGGAAAATATTGAGAAACGATAAATCTTGTTCGCATTTGGAGTAGTTAGAGTATCTCTTTACTTAGTCTGTGGAGTTTTAGATTGATAATTGCTTTGAATGGCATTTATAGTAGATCCAACCGTTTATTTTCCTTTTGACAGCACCAATAGAACGTAACTGCGTCATGTTACGCAAAAGTTCACTTGTAAATGCGAGGTTTTAAAAATATGACAACTGCTTCAATTTGCTCCTTGATCCCGTATAATAATCATCTTTAACAAATTGAGTCCATAGGTGCAGTAGTTTTTTTACAAATTACATAAAACAACAAACGTTTTTAAAAAAATACGTTCTATGGCTATCAACATCACCCATAGAACGTAATTTTTTTAAAACGTTTGTTATTTTATGTAATTTATAAAAAAAACTACTGCACTTATGGACTCAATTTGTCAAAGATTATTATACGGGATCAAGGAGCAAATTGAAGCAGTTGTCATATTTTTAAAACATCGCATTTAAAAGTGAACTTTTGCGTAACATGACGCAGTTACGTTCTATTGGTGCTGTCAAAAGGAAAATAAACGGTTGGATCTACTATAAAAGACAGCGATGTTAATCAAGTGATTTGTTCCTTATCATTGTGCATGTCACCGAAAATTTGTAAAACCGTCAGATAACAAACTGACGACATTCTAAGTATTATAAACTAACCATAACCTACAATGAGATTATAAACTCACGCGTTAGATATATTGCAAACTGATGGTGATTGCACTTTTACGGTGACTTAAATATATACAGCACAAAATTTCATTTAGAACTAAATTGTCGAAATGTCGAGGCAATAAATAAATAAAATAATAATTTCGAAAATTGTATTAGTTAATAATAATAGTTGATTAAGTCTTGTGTTATTTCTGTGATATGAGTTAAAATCGCGAAAGTTTCAAAACTATGTTTTTAATGTCGAAATAAAAGGTCAGTGATTGACATCTACTCGCCTGATGGAAAACGATGACGTGGTTTAAGATAAAGCATAAGTGAGATTCCTATTCACTCTATTCTTAAAGAGACTTGGTATAAGCACAGCCATGGACGTATAAAAAAGTCGGACGGAGTCTCGCTAAAACAAAAACTGTGTCACTAGAGTCGGCCACATATGCACGTATGCGTTGTCAGGTTGTCACTGATAGGCTGACACATATACACATTAGCGCGTGTAATGACTCACTGATGTGTGCGTGTTAGCCTGTATGTGACAGCGCACACGTGCATATTATGTGGCCGACTCGATGGACACAGGTTTTGTTTTAGCGAGACTCCGTCCGACTTTTTATACGTCCATGAAGCACAGCCTATTAAATCATACAGTCGTTCGACGAAGCTGTATAGACGGGGCAATCGTGTGGGGCGTGCGGGGTGAGACGCGGGAAGCGCGCTCCCGCATTGCCTACATTACAATGTTAGTATTGTAGGAGCGCGGCTCGGGGCTGACGTCTTCCGTATGTTTTAATTTTATTTTGGTGCCACGTTTTTAAAATTGCGACAACCCTACCCGTATCTAGACATTATCGGTGTTTCTCCCAAGATCAAAGTCGATGAACTACTGGTAGTATTAATTTATACTATGGTATAAGTATTGTTGATAGGGCTGTGATGTTTCGGTCTCTTAAGACAGTATCACGATAGTTCGTTCTTGCAATTTTTCGCTGTCAATAATTTGTCACTACACTTTTACTCTTGGGTTATATAATACAAATACGTTAATATTTAGTGCAGTAATAGGCGATGATTTGGACTCTTCATGTTAGAGTAGCTGCGTGTCACTGTGCTGTTATGGACAGGCATGTTGGTTACCACCAAGCGCATGTTCTGTTCGCTTCATCAATCTATACTATTAAGCAAATCTATGACAGCTAAACCCAATATTGAGCAAAGGCGTCTTTTCCTTCTCTCCGAGAGGTGGAAAGAGTTTAATGCCCACAACAAGGGTTGACTAACTATAACAGTTGCTGTCGATAGAGACTATGTTAACGTTTGTAAATTTAAAAACAGTTTCGTATAATCTGCGATTTAGTAGTCATAAGTCTGTGATCAATTTTGTCAGCGCGCAAACACACCTATAGACTTCAGGCCTGTGAACAAAATTAACGGGTCAAATTAAACACCAGGAAACCTATGTACAATGATAGAAGGGTATAAAGTAATAAGATTCAGCACTATGCCGTCACTTGTAAGCTGTCCAACTGAGTGCAGTTAAAGATGGGGGGTTGCAACCTTCGATCATTTCTCCTTGTCGCATGATTTTTGTACGGCGTTGCGAAATAAGTAACTCTATATACCATAAAAATAAAAAAATAAAAAAATTGGCAGTCATAGGAACTGCCGATAGAAGTGAAAATGATAGAATTTGATAGCTTACTTTGGAAACTACACGGGTGTAACCGGAGGGCGTGGCCTCGCCATCTTGGCATGGCCATCTAGAAATGCGTCAGCATTTCCCATTGGCTGATGCGTTTCTAGATGGCCATGCCATGGTGGCCTGTCCACGCCTTTTCAGCATTTTCCATTGGTTGACGTATTTCTAGATGGCCAATAGCCATGGTCCCGAGTTTTCCCGAAGCTATCATACCCGAGCGTGACAAATGAATTCAATTCACAGCCCACGAAAAATATGTCTAGGCGCGCCTAAAGAAGTTTTCACTTCAAAAATGTCAGTGGGAAACAACTGGCCGTGGCTTTGATAGGTTCGCCACCGTTAGATGGTGATCACAGTAGAAGTACCGGTGATGGGTTCTTCCGTGTCTTCTGCAGCTGGTGGTTAAGTAGGCTCGGTCCCAGCCTCGAATTTTGAACGGGGTCACCAGTACGCAGCCTCAGATTTTGAAGACAAATGACTTTACTAGTAGCGCCCCACGATTTCCGCGAGTTGTTTTTCCGCGTTAAAAAATCACTATTTTTTATGTTTTATCTAAAATATCTAATAGTACATTTCCTATTAGATATTTTAGATTTAGATTTGTAATTTAACGTCTAAGTAGGTAGTAGGTTCGTATCCTGCCCGCACCTAGGAGTATTTTTTCAAATTTGATATTTGAAGATTTGCTACGTGTGTCAAAATTTTCTGAAAGTATTTTTTGTTATTAATTTATTGTTTGAAAATAGTCTAAGTTTAATAAAATAATGTTTATAGCTGTAGTAATAAAATGCATCAAGTTCAAAAAAGTTTTTTATTTCTGCGCACTCCTGCAGGGACGTTTTTTTTTTATTTTACGTCACTTGTTTTTCTGGATTATAGCAAATGTTTGGTTTTATGCAAACAATCTGAATAAATATGAAAATCTCGATTACTGAAAACAATTTTGGTCTAATGTACTTAGTTCTGGTACGTGTTGACCAGCAAAATGTACATTTCGGAAAGCGTGCGGCTGATGTTCTCTGCTCTCTGCATAATGTGATATCACCTTACCCTGATTTTAACGTACCTACTGCCTTACAAGTTACGGTGGTCTAGTCGGGAGAACGGCGGCTGCCGATCCGGAGACCCCGGGGTCAAACCCCACACGCACCACTGTCTTTTCGAAGTCATGTGCGTAATGCCGCTAACTTAAAACGGTGAAGGAAAACATCGTGAGGAAACCGACATGTACCTAGAATCTTTCGAAGTGTCATGTGTCATCCGCCAACCCGCACTGGGCCAGCGTGGTGGATTATGGCCTTAACTCTCTCCTTGCGAGAGAAGGCCCCGAGTCCCAGCAGTGGGAACGTTTAGTGGGCTGTTGATGATGATGATGACTGCCTTACAAAGTTATGGCAACTACAAACATAAATATGTTCTAATTACTACAAAAATGGAGTCAACTTCTGCGTTCTGTTACGCGGTGGTGGTCTGGAGTCTTTTTAAAAAAGACTAAATTACAAACAAAATATTTATTGGTATAACTCTTACTTAGTACTTGGACAAAAATATACTTGGGGTTGCTTAGAACACCCTCGTAAAAACAACCGCACAGTTCTGAGGTTCGAAACGGACTGACGGGTCTCCCGGAGTCGTAACCCAACTCTCCGGTCTACGTCCGTGATGCTGATCCAGGGTTGCTGGGTAAGCATCACAGCCTCGAAAGCCGGGGCGTAACACCTCCCCGTTTTAGAGGAGACATGGGGTACTTCCAGGTCTCCATTAGATCTGGCGTCTGAGGGGTGCTACTGGGACTCGCGAGGTCGTTAGCTCGACGTGACCTTCCGAGGAGTCATCAGCAGAGCCTGATGGTGTGGCTGGTGGTACTTGAGGTCTACGCGTAAAAATGGAATAGAATTGTGGGTTGTTATTACGTAGACAAAAACGCTTATAACTAGTATATACTAAATAGAGACTAATTAAGACTATAATTATGGTCGTGACTATAGAATGATGTGTCCCATACTGGTTTGACCTGCTCTGGTGAGTTTCAATTATGT
Organism: Ectropis crepuscularia; assembly: GCA_963693475.1. NCBI lineage: Eukaryota > Metazoa > Arthropoda > Insecta > Lepidoptera > Geometridae > Ectropis > Ectropis crepuscularia. Next base: position 5,743,848 of record OY856361.1, read on the forward strand.
TCAGCCGGTCTAGAAGAGACTCGACTTCCACTCCATTTGAGCTGAGGTTGTCCAGGTCTGATATATTGACTAACCGTGTAGGAAACACATTACCTTTAATCAGAGCTAACAATTGAGTTACGTCACAACAGGCGTCATCCGTGATATTAAATTCCGGTACAAAGTTTGTAGGGGTAGTTATATTTAAAATGTCATACTTCGGTACAAGGGATGTAGTTTTACAATACCCGACACAGTTGTCGGGGATAGCTATGATTCCCGTTCCGGACAAGGTGGTCTCGTACAATTTTGAAGTTTGACAGTCGATTCTGATTTTACTTGGGTCAGAAAATACATAAATCCATCTGTTTTTTGAAATGGGGTGTATAACATCTAATTTCCCGGTAATCATTTTTGTTTTACACTGTGGGGGTTTCGAAGTGATTGCTTTAGACAGTAGTTCACTTTCACAAATGGGTTTTGCGTCGGTTATATATATATTCTCTATCTTACACATATAAGTTCCTGGGTTTATGGATGTACAGTCGCGTAGACTATCCATAGTACAATACTGAGACTGGTCTTTGGTCATCGCTATATATTTAAAGTCAGGAAGTATGACGCTGAAGGCGTCAGACTCTTTACTGTTGTAGGGCGTCGGTAAACTTATGCTATGTGACAAAATAAATTTCTTAGAGCTAACTAATGGTACTTGCAATACAAAAATTATTTTATAATTAACGTAGTAACAAACTAAGGTAGACGTACTAAGTATTACATGTATGTTGTTTAAGTTTAACTCGGCCGGCAGCTCAAGGTCGCTAGGCAAATGCCTATAGTTATCGGCGAGTTCTCGGTAAAACTCGTAAGGCGACATAATCGCCGGGTGCAGAATGTTTTGCTTGCCGAATAATATACCATTGATCACATCCTCTAACTGAAACGACAAAGTGAGTAGGGCTGTCTCGAGGGAGTTTAACATCCCATTTACTCTGTTGAGTATTTGGAACCCGTTAGTTTTTTCTGTTATATTTGATATAATGCGTGTGAGCTCGTCAACGGCCGTATTTAATTTTATCTCATTAGTTCTAATTGTACTGATGGTGTGGTTATATGCAGACATGGCAGTAGAAGTGACTAAGATGTTTTCCCGAATTAGGTTGACCAGTTCAGTCTGGTCTTGTTGTATCATTTCTATCGCCGTGTCATACTTTAGTCCATCCTCTTCGTCAAGATTTCCAAAAATGTGTTTTACCAGTGTGCCTAAGCCTCCTATCCAGGCACTGCGTCTAACCCTGTTGTCGAGTAAGTGGGAGATAGAAGAGAACTCTGATGCAACGTCCTGGTACCGTGCTGTTAAGGGTTGGAGTCTACTGCGGCAGTCCATGTTGATTTCAATAACTCTAGTCTGATTACATAGCTGTTCCATTGTGGCTAGAGTGGACCGAATATTTTGTAGGTGCGGGCCAAAACGAGAGACATCGACTGGTATTACAACTCTTAACTGTACGTTACTTAACCTAAGTGTGCCCAGGTGGTCGAAGTAGATACCCGGGCTTGTAACTATCGGCTGGACGTGGTCTTGCTGAGGCTGACCTCGTACTTGACTGTAAATAATAGTTGTAATTAACTATGAGGTGACGCCTTTGTTGCGCTCACACTATACCTACTTACATACTATAGTATATATGTATATATCCTATTCCTATACTAATTAGTAAGGTCTACAAACTAATTTCGGGGCTTGCCGGTTTCACCTGATCGAAATGGTGTGTGACATGCCGCCGGTTGATCAGTAAGGTCAGGGTGTTGTTCCCGTTGACTCTTACTACTTTGTAGGGCCCCTTCCAGAGTGGGGAGAGAGCCTTACGCAGTCTCAAGTGGTTCTTGAGGTATACAAGGTCACCGACCTTGTATTTAGCTGGGCGAGTATGCCCGTCGTAGTATTCCTTAGAAGACTCTTTAGATTTCCTAATGAAATCCAGGGCCTTTTCTCTGGAATATTTTAGTCGGTTCTGGAGCATTCTGACATAGTCTGGGTATGTAGCTCCAGACGTCTCGTCATATACGGAATTGGGAATTTGAGGTTTGGCCCCAAACATGAGTTCGTAGGGTGTGTAGTGAGTTGTACAGTGGACAGATGTGTTATACGCTAGCATAGCGGTGTATACATAGCGGGGCCAGTTTGTTTGGTCTCTGTTTATGTAAGATTTTAGGTACTCTTTAAGGGTAGAGTGGCTACGCTCTAGAGCGCCTTGTGTTTGTGGATGATAAGGGGAACACCAGAGATTTTTTATCTTTAAAAACTCGCAAGTTTTCTTAAATAGGTCTGCTGTAAAGTTAGAGCCTTGGTCCGTCAGGATCATTTTGGGAATGCCAAAGATAGAGACGTAATGAATTAGGCATTCACTCGTTTCTTCTGCTGTAGTGCTGCGGATTGGATACGCGGAGGAGAACTTGGTAAGGTCATCTTGTATGGTTAGGATATATTTGAGTTTGGCAGGGCCGGACTCGGGTAACGGCCCGACTATATCTAGAGCTATACGTTGGCCTGGCGCCGTGGACGTACTAGTTATCTGCATTGGTGCTCGGTTGACCCTTCTGAGGGCCTTGTTCTCTTGACAAGACTTACAGTCTTTTACATAGGATTCAATGTCACTGCGCATTCCTTTCCAGTAATAGGTTTGTTTAATTCTATTATACATTCGTAGGGAGCCTAGATGGCCTGCTACAGGGATGTCGTGGTTGTCGTATAGGATCTTCTTTATTTCGGTTGGGACTGGATATATAATGTTGTTGTGATATATTTTAATTTTGATTTGTGTATTGTGGAACAAGTAGGATAGCATATTATAAATTTTAATAAATGAGTGTTTTTCAAAAGGATTTTTGAGATCTGAAATACCGACTTCTTTGGATTTCTGAAATATAACTAACTCGTCTCTTATTGACTTAAGTGTCTGGAATATTTCAGGGTAAGATGCCTCGTCAAAGTGGTGGACCTTCGTGAATATTAGATAATAGATTTTGTTACCAATCTCTAATTTTTGGTAAGAGAAAAGCTCCTTTTCCGAATTGGTTATCTTCTCATTTTGTGAACCACCCGTCCGACGTGCCTGGCAACACGGGTGGCGCGTCGGTAGTCGTCTGGGGTAATTTAAATTCGCGGGTGTCGCACCGACCGGCGTGGCTAGATGCGACGCCGGCGGTAATTACTCGCCCTGTTCGCCGCTGACCCCCGCCGAGAACGGACGTGCGCCGACGCGGCCGCGAGACGCGCCGCCACGTGGCTGTTGTAGCCTAGTATTTAACGGGTGTGTTATCTAGTATAAGGTACGTAAATAAACTACGTGATCTAGATCAAACGGTGTTTTACATATTCCCCACGTGCCCCCTAGCCGGCGCACGAGCGCAGCCTAACTACACGATATCAATAAGTTACAGTCCACTCTTTCGTTAATTTACTCCGTGGCCGGGCAGTGGTTCAGAAACGTTTCGACGTTTTACAATCGCTGTCCTTCGCAATTGCTGGTCTTTCGAGACGGGTAATTGCTGGTCCTTCACAAAAGCTGGTCCTTTCGAGCCGGATTTACTGCGGGCTACGAGTAAAAAGGGAATATCGTGTAATTCAAAGTTGTGTTTGTGCGCAGGCGCGGGTGGCACGTGGCGCGGGAGTAGTGTCGCGTCGGTATCGTGTCGCGCATTTGTATAGTGTCGCGGTATGCCGTGTCGCCGTGTCGGGTCGCGCGTTTCGTAGTGTCGCGTCGGTACCGTGTCGCGCATTTGTATCGTGTCGCGTCACAAGACATAGATTTGTAATTTGAGTGACCGTGTAAATGGTACGTACTCGCGGTATGGCAGCGTCAGGTCGGTCAGACACGCCGCCTCCGGAGGTCATTCCGGAAGCAGGATATGAAAGTGACTCGGCGGGAGCGTCACCACAGGAGCTCGATGCTCCACATGCGGCGCCCTCGTCATCGACGAAAGTCACGACGGAGGAAGGCGAAGGACGCGACCGCGAGCAACCGCCATTTTGTAGTACACAAGCGTCGCCTCAGGGGAAGGTACGCGAGCATGACACGAGGGTTAGTTTCGAGTTAGGCGAACAGCAAAAGCGAGCGAAGGCGGAATTAGAGCTCGCGTTGAAACAATACAACGAGCTATTTAAAGAGCCGGGAGATGTATTGGTTAGGGAAGTGTTAGGCGCCGGAGTTCTGAGCACACGACAGGAGCGTGACGCGACATGGGAAGGCGCGTGGCGCGGGGACGCAGACGTGCCCCAGGCGAGTCGTGTGAGAGGAGAGGCGGTCCAAGAAGAAAGCCCGCGCGCGTCAGAGACGCACGCGCCGGGCCTCTACCGGCAGCCGGGAGCGACAAGCCCGCGCGCGTCAGAGACGCACGCGCCGGGCCTCTATCGGCAGCCGGGAGCGACAAGCCCGCGCGCGTCAGAGACGCACGCGCCGGGCCTCTACCGGCAGCCGGGAGCGACAAGCCCGCGCGCGTCAGAGACGCACGCGCCGGGCCTCTACCGGCAGCCGGGAGCGACAAGCCCGCGCGCGTCAGAGACGCACGCGCCGGGCCTCTACCGGCAGCCGGGAGCGACAAGCCCGCGCGCGTCAGAGACGCACGCGCCGGGCCTCTACCGGCAGCCGGGAGCGACAAGCCCGCGCGCGTCAGAGACGCACGCGCCGGGCGTCTATCGGCAGCCGGGAGCGTCAAGCCCGCGCGCGTCAGAGACGTACGCGCCGGGCTGCCTCGTCGGACGGAGTGTGTCAGGGACGTACACACAAAGCCGTTCACTGAGCGACAACATGCCAGCGTTGGAGGCGCCGGCGAACTTGGAATCAGCACAACGGGCGGCTGATGGTGAGCGCGCGGCGGCAGCGGAGCCACCGGCAGGCACCGGCGAGGGGCAGCACCGGAGCGGCCCTGACCAGACCTTGAGAGACCTGGCGTCGGTGTTATGGGAAGTAGCGCGCGGAGATCACTCCGCGGCAAAAAGGTACCAGTTTGATTTACCTATATTTAATGGCTCGTCAGAGGACTGGTTGCATTTCAAATCGGCGTATTACGAGTCTGCGTCTAGCTATATGGAAACGGAAAACAGAGCTAGATTGAGGAAATGCCTCAAAGGGGCGGCAATGGAGGCGGTGAAATGTTTGTTCTTAGGATCAACAGCTGAACAAATTATGAGTAGATTAGGACATCGGTTTGGTAGGCCCGAAGCGCTAATAGTGCAAGAGCTCGATAGGTTACGGAGCCTTCCCAAACTGACAGACACGCCTAGGGACGTGTGTATGTTCGCGTGTAAAGTAAATAATGTGATTTTAGTTGTTCAGGCGTTAAATAAACCACACTACCTACATAGCCCAGAGATGGTTAATATCATCGTGGAGAAGCTCACTCCAATAATAAAGAGTAGGTGGTATGATTATGAGAGCGAAAGGTTCAACGGGGAACCAGCTCTCTTATTACTAGGCAAGTTCTTAGATAGAGAAGCAGAACTTAACGCAAGACATGCGAAGGCAGAGGTCATAGACGACAAACCGCGTCGTAGTTATGAAAACAAACAGCGGTCATACGCAGCGAGTGAAGGCCGATGCTGTGTGTGTGAGGGAACTTGTGTGCATGTAGCAGTATGCAAGCAATTTAAAAATATGTCGTCACCAGAAAGATGGGAAAAAGCTCGCAAGTATAAATTGTGTTTCAGGTGTCTGCGGGCGAGGAGGTGGAGACATAACTGCAAGGCGAAACCGTGTGAGATCTCCGGGTGCAAGTATCACCACCACCGGCTCCTACACGGCGGCGGCGCCACGCCGCGACCCGGGCGGAGCGGAGCGACCCAGGCGGGCGCTTCAGCTGGAAGGGAGAGCGGCGGCGGCAGTCAACAATCGTCGGAGCGGCGGGAGACTCTCCACGGCGACCAACTACCTAAGGCAGCGGTGACATCGGCCAGAGTAGCTCACGCGCAGAAGAGAACTTTATTGAAAGTCGTTCCTGTAACGGTAACGGGACCACGAGGTGAGACGGACGCATATGCGCTCCTGGACGACGGAAGTACCGTAACGCTGGCGACTGAGGACCTGGCGCGGCGAGTGGGAGCTCACGGCCCGCGCGACCCCTTCTTTATAGAGGCGGTAGGGGGCGCTCGTATCAATGCGTCGCATTCACAGCGCATTAAATTGCGAGTAAAAGGTAAATACGCATTAAATAGTGTAAGTATAGAGGCGCGCACTATTGATAAACTGGACATATCGGCGCAGTCGGTGACATGGCATGAACTGCGTGACTGCCGGCATTTGGACATGCTAACGGAACAGTTGGTGTATGACGATGGCAGACCATCATTGTTGATCGGCCAGGATAACTGGGAGGTACTCTTGACTTCAGAAGTGAGACGGGGTCAGGCTGACCAACTAGTTGCATCTCAGACCCCACTAGGATGGGTTGTGCACGGGCAAAGTAGTCACCTAAATCGGAGTAAGGCCATTCACACTAGTCTGCATCGCTGCGGCCACTTGAAGACGGACGTGGATCCAACGCTAGATCAGTTGGTAAGGGAGCATTTTGACCTAGAATCATTAGGAGTCGAACCACGTCGTCCGAAAAGGGATCCTGAGGCAAGGGCGCTGAAGGTGCTCGGAGAAACGACACGGGCGCTGCCGGAAGGAGGGTATGAGACAGGTTTGTTATGGAAGGAAGACAACCCAACATTGCCGAATAATTATCAAGCCGCGCTTGGACGGTTACAGGGAGTTGAGAAAAGGTTACACCGAGACCCGGAGCTAAAAGGTAAGTACATAGCGCAAATTAATAGAATGTTGCAGCAGGGTTACGCGGAAAAGGCACCTTTGTCGCCTTCCGGAAGTACCGTGTGGTATCTACCACATTTTCCAGTGACGAACCCCGCTAAACCTAACAAGGTCCGCATCGTACTTGACGCGGCCGCGCGCACGCAGGGAGTGTGCCTCAATGACCAACTGGTCACAGGTCCGGCGCTTCTACAATCACGGTTGGGAGTTCTCTTACGTTTTAGGCAAAGGCCTATAGGGATTGTAGCAGATATAAAAGACATGTTTCTGCGAATTAAAATTAGATTACCGGACAGGGATGCTCTGCGTTTCCTTTGGCGTGAAAGCGCAGACGAATCACCTACTGAATATAGAATGACGTCGCTGCCTTTCGGGGCCACCTCCTCTCCCACAACAGCAATATATATTAAAAATCTAAACGCGACATTGCACCAGGAGGAGTTTCCCGCGGCAGCTAGTGCGATTATCCGTAATCATTATATGGATGACTATTTACAGAGTTTCGACACCCCTGAGGAAGCGGCAACCATTGCGCGAGCAGTCGACGCAGTGCATCGAAAAGGAAATTTCGAGCTGCAGATGTGGACGTCAAACTGCCGTGCGGCCATAGAGGGTTTCGCCGAGGAAGAATCGACGGCTGTGCCGCTGGATAAGGACGAGAAGGTTTTGGGACTCGTCTGGCACCCGGCCGATGACTCATTAGGGTTCAATTTGAGTAAGATCTGTCCATATTCTGTAACTACTTACACTAAACGGGAGCTGTTGAGAGTGACGATGTCTCTATACGATCCGATTGGACTGGTGGCGCCAATAACCACGCATGCGAAGCGTTTATTAAGGTCAGCGTGGCGTTTGGGTCTCACGTGGGACGAACCGTTACCGAAGGATTTAAGGGCACAATGGGAGAAATGGTTCCTACTCCTGGAGGGATTAGAGAGTATGCGGATCCCGAGGTGCCATTCTGGTTTTCACTGCGCGGTAGTGTTAGAATTGCATACATTCGTTGACGCGAGTGACTCGGCCTACGCCACATGCATCTATTGGCGTTTACAGAGTAATAACGGAGACATTACTGTGTCACTCGCGGCAGCGAAAGGGCGCGTAGCGTCCTTAAAGGTCACTTCTATACCTAGACTTGAATTACAGGCGGCGGTCGTGGGGAGCCGGTTGGCGCGGTTCATCGGGGAAGAGCACGACAGGCGTCCCGACCGGCGCATCTTCTGGTGCGACTCCCGCACCGTACTCTCATGGCTGCGTGCGGGCGCGCCGTCATTCAAACCATTCGTCGCGCATCGCATCGCTGAACTGGAGGAGACAACATCAGTGGCTGAGTGGAGATGGTGCCCGTCAGCACTCAACGTTAGCGACGATTGTACGCGGGACGCGCCACCTGACTTCGGAGCGACGCATCGTTGGTTCCGCGGCCCGAGCTTCTTGTACGAGACCGAGGCAGCATGGCCAATTGAAGAAGAACCGCCACCCGAAGCCCCAACTGGAGAAGAACGAACGCACGCCGCCACCAGGACCACGCGTCTGAGTTTGACGCACGCGTTACCCGACATAGCTAGATTTTCATCCTGGTTGAGATTGATACGCGCCACGGCCAGAGCACTGCTGTTTATAGATTTATGCCGAGCAAGGACTATTGGAGTTACAAAGAAACGCACTCGACGCAACCCTGCGGACGATCCTACGTGGAAGCCGGTAGGCTCACGCACGCCATACGCACAACAGGGGAAAACTCTCAAACAAACCGGTAGCTCCGCAGCGACGACCCGTTATCGCCCGTTGGAAGCGGAATATACGCGGCGCGCAGAGTACCTGTGGGTGCGCGCCACTCAAGAGGAAAGCTTTGCGGAGGAAATAGAAGACATAAACCAAGGTAGGGCGCCCGCGGCACACAGTCGCCTGCGTCAGCTATCATTGATCATCGAGGACGATACGCTGCGACTGCGACCGCGCATCGCGGCGGCGTCTGGCTTAGAAAGGGAGATGGTCAGTCCGGCCGTTATGGACGGGAAACATCGATACTGCCACCTGTACATTGACTGGGTCCATCGCCAGCTTCACCACAGCGGGGTGGAATGCGTCACCAACGAGATACGACAACGTTATTGGATAATATGCGTGAGGCCGACGGTCAGATCGGTCATCAGGAAATGTCAGCCATGCCGTTTGAGGCGTGCGGCACCGGCCGACCCGCGGACAGGCGATTTACCACCGCAACGCCTGGCGCATCATCACCGCGCTTTCAGCTTTGTAGGATTGGATTATTTCGGGCCATTGACGGTTGCCGTAACGCGACACCAAGAGAAGCGGTATGTAGCATTGTTTACTTGCTTAGTCAGTCGCGCTATCCACTTAGAGATCGCAAACGCCCTCACGACTGACGCTGCGATAATGGCCTTGCGACGGATGATAGCCAGGCGAGGTGCACCAGAAGGAATATGGAGCGACAATGCGACGAACTTCCACGGAGCCGACGCCGAACTGAGAAGAGCAGCGTTGTCATCACTACAACAGGAAGCAGAAGTTCGCTGTATCCCGTGGCATAATATTCCACCAGCGACGCCATTTTGGGGCGGAGCCTGGGAACGTATGGTAGCAACGGTGAAGAGAGCGTTGCGAATGACGTTGCAGGAGCGGTGTCCGCGAGAAGATGTTCTGCACACATTACTCACCGAGATTGAACACACGGTAAATTCGCGCCCGCTGACTCATGTATCGATCTCCGCGGAAGACGAGGAGGCATTAACACCAAACCATTTCCTGCTAGGAGGATTGTCGAAGGTGCCTCTCCCGGGAACCTTTACCAAAGTGGACGAACTAGGACGATCGCATTGGAGAGCCTCACAACGACTCGCTGATCTTTTCTGGCAACGATGGGTGCGCGAGGTTCTTCCCGTATTACAACACCGGTGGGAGCCTCATGGTCGGGGTGACCCGCTAAAGGAAGGAGATGTGGTCCTGATAGTGGACTCAAACCAACCGAGGAACGTATGGCCGAGAGGGAGAGTACGGCGCGTGTATCCTGGCGCAGATGGCGTGGTTCGGGTGGTGGACGTAATTACCAAGAATGGCATGGTATTGAGAAGACCTACAAAACGACTGGTCGTATTGCCAGTAGACGTAGTTGAGATAAAGTAAGATAATTTGCGTTAGTAGCCTACATTGTTTAACTATATTAAAACTTATATTGCTGTAGCGTTAGGTCAAGGCATTGTGGGGAAGAAGTGAGCTATTGTTTCCTGACGCCTAACGCTGCCTTAGAGTCGGAGTGATTATAATTCTTGTTGTGAAACCAAGATCTGACTTGTTATGTATAATTATTTGTTGTAAACCAGGATCTGGCATTGGTTATGTATGGGAGGAGATGACTATAAATTGTTGTAAAATGGCGTGACGCCGAGGCATTGTTCGGGAGAGAACTAAAGTTATGGCAGAATGTCTCGGCGGGCACTACCGTAGAGTTTATCATAGTTTATAATAACAACTATATATTGTACTTAACAGTCCTAAGGACAGAGACGCTAGTCTCATCTGTTTCGCAGATTTGTAAAATTGGCGTGACGCCGAGGCATTGTTCGGGAGAGAACTAAAGTTATGGCAGAGTGTCTCGGCGGCCACTACCGTAGAGTCTATAATAGTTTATGATAAGAAACAAATATGTATTGTATTTAATGGGCTTAAGGGCAGAGACGCTAGTCCCATCTGCTTGGCAGATTATATATTGTAAGGTACAGAGACAAAATCTAGCGAAGAGAGCGCTATGACAGCGTGTCCGTCAGCAAAGGGCAGATCTTGTCTCTCGTGCTTATTATTATAAGGTGTAACGCTTAAGTTTAGCTACATGTTATATTTCTAGTAGGTTGTATATGGACGGTATCCGTTGCGCAAATGGAGAGACCCCTATCAGAGGGACGGCGTACCGGATAGTGATCCTAGTTTGTTTAAATATTGTAAAGTTCGGCATGTAAATAATTCTGATATGTAAGCCGGAACTGTTCGTAATGAGCGAAGCTAGTAGACTGATTAGTGCAAACAGGCCAAGGTCTTCTACGAGCCCCGCTCTTTGCTTCTTTAAGACATTATGCGAATCTTGGGTGCGTCGACGGGTGCTTCACGCGATTGGAATACGATAGATCGCGGCGGGAGAAATGTGAACCACCCGTCCGACGTGCCTGGCAACACGGGTGGCGCGTCGGTAGTCGTCTGGGGTAATTTAAATTCGCGGGTGTCGCACCGACCGGCGTGGCTAGATGCGACGCCGGCGGTAATTACTCGCCCTGTTCGCCGCTGACCCCCGCCGAGAACGGACGTGCGCCGACGCGGCCGCGAGACGCGCCGCCACGTGGCTGTTGTAGCCTAGTATTTAACGGGTGTGTTATCTAGTATAAGGTACGTAAATAAACTACGTGATCTAGATCAAACGGTGTTTTACATATTCCCCACGTGCCCCCTAGCCGGCGCACGAGCGCAGCCTAACTACACGATATCAATAAGTTACAGTCCACTCTTTCGTTAATTTACTCCGTGGCCGGGCAGTGGTTCAGAAACGTTTCGACGTTTTACAATCGCTGTCCTTCGCAATTGCTGGTCTTTCGAGACGGGTAATTGCTGGTCCTTCACACATTTATTTCTGGGTCGGCTAGTATTTCTTGGATATATGGGTTTGACTCGTCCAGGTCAAGAGACGTAGGGACTAGAATTATATTGGAAGGGCATTTTAAAAGGCTTTCATTATGTTCTTCTATTTCAGTGTTATATGTGGCATCCTTGGTAGCCATGGCTTTAAGAAACGTAGGGTAGTCGTCGACGGGGATGTCTAAACCTGAGCTTGTGGATGGGACTGGAGAGTCAACAACTTCAACTTCAGGGGGTGCAGAGTGTTCGGGGGCAGCATCTGCTGTTCCCGTCTCCTCCTCATTACTTGTCGTGGCCTCGTTGAGTATTTCAGGTTGTAGTTCTGGTAGAGGCACGAGGTCTTCGATTGGGCCTAGAAGGTCTGGAGAAGTCGGGGTGACTTCATCAGGATTGAATGATGGAGGTGAGACTAATAAGTCTAATAAATCTTCGTCTAAGGGTAGAGATCTGCTTTCAGTAAGAGCTTCCGGTCTTGGAGGCGTATCTCGCTGGACAGGGTTTACAGGGAATCGAGAGAGCGCGTCAGCGTTGGCGTGTATTTTGCCCTTTTTGTATTGGATATCGTACTCGAACTCTTCTAGTTTGAGTCGCCATCGGACCAGTCGTGATCCAGGGTCTTTGCAATTAAATAGCCACTGTAAGGGCTTGTGGTCTGTTAGTATTTTAAAACGGTGTCCAAAGAGGTATGGCCTGAAAACTTTGGTGCCAAAGACTATGGCTAGGCATTCCTTCTCTGTAGTGCTATAATTACACTCGGCCTTGTTCAGGGTGCGAGAGGCAAACGCTATGGGACGGTCTTGTCCCACAGGTCCCTGGGACAAAATGGCAGATATGCCGAAGTTAGAAGCGTCACAGGTCAATAGAAAAGGTTGTGTAAAATCTGGATACGCGAGTATGGGAGCTGTGACGAGCTTGGATTTCAAGGTTTCGAAGGCGAGCTGTTGCTCGTTTTTCCATTCGAATGGAACGTCCTTTTTGAGTAAGTTGGTGAGGGCTTTAGCCGATTTTGAAAAATCTGGTATGAACCGGCGGTAGTACGATATTAGCCCAAGAAATGATTTGATGTCCTTAGGGGACTTTGGTATCGGGAAATCGGTAACGGCTTTGATTTTGTCTGGGTTTGGCTTGACTCCTTGCTCAGTTATGATATGACCTAGATAGCCGACTTCTCGTCGGAGGAATTCACACTTGTCAGGCTGTAGTTTCAAGTTAAACTTACGGATTCTCTCGAAAATGGATTTTAGGTTCAGAATATGGGTTGGAAGATCGTAAGCATAGCAGACGATATCGTCAAGATATACAAAACAACGGGTGCCCTGGAGACCTGATAGGGCAGAGTTCATCAGTCGCTGGAAAGTGGACGGAGCATTTTTGAGTCCGAATGGCATTCTCAGGAATTGGAAGTGTCCCTCAGGTACATTGAACGCGGTTTTGGCCTTGTCGTTTTCATTTAATAAAATCTGATGAAACCCGGATGCAAGGTCTAAAGTGGAGAAGTATTTACTACATCCGAGCTGGTCAAGGATCTCTGTGATCTGTGGAAGAGGGTAAGTGTCTCCAATTGTGATATCATTTAGCTTCCTATAGTCTATGACTACTCGCCACTTTTGGGTGTTGGACGCATCTAGTTTCTTCGGGACGACCCATATAGGGGATGACCAAGGGGATTCTGAGGGCTCTATGATATGTTGTTGTAACATTTTATCAATTTGGTTTCGTACTTCGGTTTTATGAATTTCTGGGAATCGATAAGTTTTCGCGTGTATCGGAATGTCGCTTGTTGTTTTAATGTCGTGCTTAAGGGCATTGGTATAAGTCAGGCCTTCTCCAGGGAGGTGGAAGATGTCAGAGAATTCGTAACATACCTGGAAAAGAGCTTCTCTTTCTTCGTTGTTGAGATGAGACACGCGTAATTGGCGGAGGACTTCCTCCGCTCGAGAGACACAGTTTGGTTCATTATGTTGGTTGTTTGTAAAGTCATCGGGATAATTTTTAATCTGTAGGGAGTCGATTGGAGTGAGTTTCAGCTTGAGGTCTGACTTCAATTTTACTGGCTGTTCGGATGTATTGACTACTGTTACGTTAACTCTATGGTTAGGTTTTACTTTTACCAAGCAATTGGATACTAGTAGAGAGTCGGATAAGTGTTGGTCTAATACAGCACCTTCTGTAAGGCTAGTGTTTTGCACTGAACATTCTATTACTGTCTCAGTGCGAGGTGGGATGATATACGAAGGGTTGACGAAATGGAGTTCTATGTTTAGTTTCCCTATCTTTAGGGTGTCTCGGGTGTAATCGATTTTGCATCCGAATGTTGTCAGGAAGTCCGTACCTATGATACCATCATAGGGGAGGTTTATAGTTTTTATAACGTGGAATTTGTAGGATATAGGCTTTGTTTCATGAAATTTTAGTTTGAGTTGGATGTGACCTTCAGTGAGGGTTGGCTCATCGCCAGGGTCTATACCCTTGAGTTTGATAGGTTCTTTGGATAACTGTTGGGCATTGTGGATACAGGCTTGTTTCAGTAAGCATACGGCTGACCCTGAGTCAACCAAAAGAGTTAGAGGGATGTTGGATACCTGTGAGTTTACGACTACATGGGGTAGGAGCCGTTTAGATGTGTCTATATTGACTTCGAATATTTGGGTATTGGAGAAGCCGTCAGTTTGGGGCTGATTACCCTGTCGGTTGGCTTGGATTTTGAAAGAAGAGCCGTCAGTTTGGGGCTGGCTACCCTGTCGGTTGGCTTGGATTTTGAAAGAAGAGCCGTCAGTTTGGGGCTGGCTACCCTGTCGGTAGGCTTGGATTTTGGAAACGCCGTCAGTTTGGGGCTGGTTACCCTGTTGGTTGGCTGGGAATTTGGAAGAGCCGTCAGTTTGGGGCTGGTTACCCTGTGGGTTGGCTCGGATTTTGGAAACGCCGTCAGTTTGGGGCTGGTTACCCTGTTGGTTGGCTGGGAATTTGGAAGAGCCGTCAGTTTGGGGCTGGTTACCCTGTGGGTTGGCTCGGATTTTGTAGACGCCATCGGTTTGGGGCTGGTTACCCTGTCGGTTGGCTTGTAAGTGGGTGTCGACTTTAAGGTTATGTCTCGGGCGACACCGAGGCGAGACGCTTATTCATTTAAATCCTGGTTTTCCCCAGGGAAGTCGACTTCATCTTGGCCGACATCGTCGTTTTCATCAGGTTCATTGGGATTAATCATTTTTACGCGAGCGGCTGGTCTATAATTTTGGCTGTTAGATGGGCCTTGAGATACCCTAAACCTATTGTTGTTGAATTCTCTCTTACGACAATTTGAGATATCGTGGCCTGGAAGTTTGCAATAGCGGCAGAATGCTCTTGTATCGGTTGAGCCTTGTGAGTAGGTCGGCCTAGGTTGAAAGTTCGTGGTATTGCTGTTGGTGTTGGCTCTTGAGAAGTTAGGTTTATTTGAATTGTTAAACCTATTTGGGTTGTTATTAGGCCTTGGCTCTGGTTTTTTATACAACGTTTGTTGTATCCGTTCCTCCGAGACCGCTAAATTTATAGCTTCGTTCAACGTCTTCGGTGAACGGCATCGGACGATATTGGAAATACGGGGGTGCAACCCCATAAGAAACCTGTGGAGGGCAATGTCCTCCATGGCAGCACTGCGCCCGGGCAATTCCTTGATTTTTGTATTTGATGATGAGATTTCGATTAATAATTGTGATAAGAGTGTCTCTACTCTGAGAGCGAATTGGCTAACATTGTCACTAGGACCTTGGCTACTTTCCTGGAGCTCTGTTAGTAGGTGTGCGTAATGTTTCCTTTCACTAAATTGTGTCTTAAGGAAGTCTTTCAATTGTTCCCAGGAATTGAATTCTTTGATTGAGCAGGCGGTTTCCGCCTTGCCACTTAACTGGCTGATAATGTATTTGAATAGGATTGGCTTTTGGGGTTCCGTGGCGAGCTCATAGGCATTGGAACAGTTCAGTATAAATGAATTTAATTTTTCTCGGGTCCCATCAAATGGTTTTATGAACTTAAATAGGGTGTTGAGGTCCATCTCAACAGGGGTTGCGCTTAGGGGTGCTTTCTCGAACTCTACGTTAGGGGATGGTATGTCTAATAACAACTTGTCGTCTACCTTTTTCTGTTTTGACATAACTAGGACACACTTAATTATTAAATATTATTTTACTGTAGTGACAACCCTAAAGGAATTTTTAGAACAATGACCAAAGACTCACTGGTACAGGAAGGCGGCGATAAGGATTATTGCGGCTGGCTGCATTCCGGCGCGGTGCGCGATGTGATGCTCGAGTTATCTCTCGTGGTGATGGATGAAGTAGGTAAAGCTGCAGGAGGGAGGCCTTGGACACGGATTGGCCTCCGGCTGGTAGCTGCGATTGCGGCGATGTTAGATGGTAGCCTGGTCACAGGCTAAACGGGATATAGCTTGATGCACTTGAATATGATCTCACTGCACTATAGCACTGCACTGTGCACTGGAAGACTGGAACGGGTTTTGATGAGGGTGAGTCCGTCGGTGCGGTTGCGGCACTGGGGATTTCCGATCCCACCGCTGCCACCAATTTGTTACGCGGTGGTGGTCTGGAGTCTTTTTAAAAAAGACTAAATTACAAACAAAATATTTATTGGTATAACTCTTACTTAGTACTTGGACAAAAATATACTTGGGGTTGCTTAGAACACCCTCGTAAAAACAACCGCACAGTTCTGAGGTTCGAAACGGACTGACGGGTCTCCCGGAGTCGTAACCCAACTCTCCGGTCTACGTCCGTGATGCTGATCCAGGGTTGCTGGGTAAGCATCACAGCCTCGAAAGCCGGGGCGTAACACCTCCCCGTTTTAGAGGAGACATGGGGTACTTCCAGGTCTCCATTAGATCTGGCGTCTGAGGGGTGCTACTGGGACTCGCGAGGTCGTTAGCTCGACGTGACCTTCCGAGGAGTCATCAGCAGAGCCTGATGGTGTGGCTGGTGGTACTTGAGGTCTACGCGTAAAAATGGAATCGCTCTAATCGCTACGCGCTCGAAAGCCGGAGCGTAACAGTTCGAAACTTTACCAGCTTTGACTGTGACTCTCTCCTTGCGAAAGAATACCATCTAGTTCCAGCAAATAGAACTAAAATTCTTTATACTGTGGTTATACAAGGACAAAACTGGAAGACATAACAATAAGAAAAAAATGGCAGTCATAGGAACTGCCGATAGAAGTGAAAACTTACAACACAGTTTTTGATAGCTCACTTTGGAAACTAGGCGGGTGAAACCGGAGGGCGTTGCCATGGCCAGACCCATACCATGAAATGCTGACGCATTTCTAGATAGCCAGTGAGAAATGCTGACGCATTTCTAGATGGCCAATGGGAAATACTGACGCATTTCCAGGTGGCCAATGACCATGGTCCCAAGTTCACCCAAACATTTTTTATCATTCCTGCGCGTGAGTTCAATTCACAGCTCACGAAAAATCTGTCTGTGATGCGCAAAAAGAAGTCTTCACTTCAAAATTACACTAGTAGGTAACACTAAAGTTCGTATATTTGGATGTTTTTCACTCATTCACACAAAAACTATTGAAGGGATCTGGATAAAATTTGGCACATAGACAGATAATAGTCTGAAATTTTTGTAGTGGTAGGACTCTTAGCAGAGTCCGCCTGGGGAAGTACCACACCTTTGCCATTTATTCTACCGCCAAGCAGTAATGTGCAAACATTACTGTGTTCCGGTTTGAAGGGCAATGTTTCCAGAGAAATTACAGGGCTTAGAGATATAACAACTTAGATCTCTGGGTGACGAGCGCAGTGCAGTGCTAGGTAATGATTTGGACTCTTCATGTTCCAATAGCTGCGTGTCACTGTGCTGTTATGTAGCAGGCGTGTTGCTTACCATCAGGCACATGTCCTGCTCGTCTCGTCACTCTTTATTTAAAAAAAAAAAACAAGTTACACATAGCCTAATTTTTATTCTGAGCAAATAGCAAAATCAGGAACTACGCGGGTGTAACCGCTCAGCACTGCAAGTATTGATTTGATCACAATATTAATACAGGGAAAGCCCAACTTGTCCAATATGAAGAGAAATTGCAATAAAACTGAAACGACCGCAGAATCGAACAAAACGAAGTTCAAACTGCACTAGGATTGAACGTTGGAGACGACGTTTATAATCAAAGAGCTGACGTGAAATTAATGCTGTGTGTTGAGCACACACCACACGTACATATAGCTTAATCATAGTTAGTTAGTAAGGCATTTGTCTGAAGTGTCGGACTACATTTATTTATTATGTCCCAATAATAAGTAAGCCGATATAATTCAGAAACTTAAATTCAATCAATCAAACTCTTGTATGGCCATAGCACAAGCTTTGCTTAGCTTGGGGCGTGTGAATTGCCAACCAATACTTGTTTATTCATTTATTTAATTAGCAACTAGTCAGCCGACACAGATACATATTTTGCAACGCGGAGTGTCTACCAAATGATAATCCTATCGACATCACATATAGACAATGGTATATTAGCACAGTAAATCGACTAGGTACATACTACTGGTATCAAATACTTCCTGCAAGGATTGTACATCGGTAAGCCAATTGATTACTGCTGGCAGCTTAAGCCGAGGTCTTACTATTTAAGATGATCATAATCAGTCAATACTCTTCCAATGCTAGGCAGATGTATCTCCTATTACACGCCACTCAGCCCTATTCTCGGCTCTACGTTTATATCGCCACCAACTGTAGTAATCTATGTACGACTTCAGCCTGTACCTATTTTGTGTTCGAAATTCAACTCGAACCGTTCAGACTTTCTGTAGTAATTGAATATCCAAACTTGCCTTTTATAATATTAGTACGATTATTCCCGTTGATCATCAATCGAACCATATGCGTATTACGAGTTATATAAATATAAAATACTAGTGGCCCATTCCGGCTGCGCTCGGATATTAAGGGCGTACCCCAAGCAAATGACCTTGAGTATTTCTTACCTTATCGCACACCGCAAGAAAGAGCGAGAGAGAAACAGTAGGATTTGTCGCTGTTTTACGCTCAATTTTTAGAATAAACTCTTTATAAAATCAGATTTTGGTCTTTTGCAAAAAATAAAACTACCAAAATGTTCGTAATGGAATTGTCTATCCGTTGGTGTAAGTACAAAATCAAAATAATGGACGATTTTCGAGGAGATGCATGATAACTACAATTATTTAATTTTTTCATGGTTTCGTTGTGAGGCGATTATATAAACAATAAGTTCATTATCAAAAAAATAAAACTACCATTTTGAAGCCAAGAAGTTGTAGCAATTTAATGTATTTTTTTACCAGTTGATATTTGTTTTGGCTAATGAGTAGATAGCTCTTAAAACTGGACAAAAAACTCGTTTTGCTGGGCGACGCACCTTAATCGAAATAAAAACTATCCTATCTCTCAAGTTGGACCAGACTGCGCACGGTGTGCTAATTTAATTTAAAATCGGTTTAGTAGTTTAGGAATCTATCGCGGACAAACATCGTGACAGGAGATTTATAATATTTATTTATTTATTTATATTTATATATTAAGAAGATGTAGGTATATCACGGATGTTTAGCGCCCCCGTTCGATAAGAGTGAGATAACTACAACATAAATGTACCTATTTGCTAATCATTAAAATAAATGTATTAATTTGTTTTGAGTTGAACGTAGTCTCCTGGACTACTACGTGCTTTTCGCCTACTGCAGAACCACTAGATATTGAGTTCCCAGCGATGAAAGTTCATTTTTATTCGTAAAATTGTGTCTTTGTGCAAAGCTTTAAAATAGAGATTCAAAAAGATTTTCCGGAGCTATTTCGAAATTTAGTTTTTGTGTGCAATAGGTTATTGTGTCATTCAGCAAAACTGATTTATATATTGTAAGCACTATTGTACCTACATACAGATGGAACTACATCTATTCTATACTACATAAATATACTTAGTGCGTGTCGTCATTCGCCGGTACCAGCGGAAGATCAGCGCCGGTTGGATACAATCGGCATTATGCCGAGTTGGGGCCGGATTGTGACAAATGTTTGTAAATTAAATGTAAAAATGTAGTTTTAATTATTAGATTAAGCATTTTTTGTCACAAGAAACATGATTTGATTGATTGATTGACTTAGGTTGTTTGTAAGATTCACCAAAAACCGATGTCATTTTGGGTGGAAATTGGTAAAAAGTATGATTGTGAGTCAGGCGTGTTTATTGTTGAACTGTTTTTGTGGGACGAATAACGGGTATATAATGTCGGTTGTTATACGCATAAGTTTAGGTATGTGCAGTTTATTACTATTTCATCCGGCCTTTGAGTGTAAACCTGTAAAACCAAATTCACAGGTTTTTTTTGTAAGTATTCTGTAACAAAATTGTGACGCAGTTTTTGTAACATGAAGAGCCCATATCAATACCTACCTTACCTAGATTATTATTCCCTTTTCCCAATCATTTTTCTGGAAACGTTAACCCTTCAAACCGGTACACCGTAATGTTCGCACATTATTGCTTGGTGATAGAATAACTGACAAAGAAAGGTGTACCTAATAGTAGTAATGTATAGGTACCCTAAAGTAAACTCTGCAAAGAATCCGCCTGAAGAAAAGAGAAAAGGAATACCTATATTATCATTTACAAATGAAGGGGGAAAAATAAAAGATGGAAATGCTCAAACAGTTCTTGACAGTATATTTCGTGCCGATAATATCGGCAATATGTGGCAGAATATTGATATTATCAAATAAGTACAAATTTTAATTTATTTTGTGTAAAAACAAATACTTTGTTGCCAGAGGAATGGAAATAGTATATAGCCACATAGCAATGCACAGACTTACCAAAAAGTACAATCATTTCGGAAAGATTTTTTGGTGTAATTGCTTATGTGTCTCTGAATCTACAGCAATTAACAGTTTTTAAACAATTGCGATGTGAATTTTCATTGGCTTATCGTGACCACGGCCATAGTAACGCTTCGAAAACGTTGGTAATAATTTACACCGCGATGTTTTCAATAGGGTCAATAAGTACACCATCATAAGTCACAGTTTCCATTTAACTAGGTTACTATTTTTTTTTTTTTTTTAAGTTAGCCACTCCACAGACACCGGGGTCCGTGATCTTTGTCATTTCAATTCTTTTTTTTTTACATAATTATGTCTTGGATTAGAAGAAGAAGAGGAAAATAGAGGGGAGTTGGGAACATTTTAAACCTAATTCTAGTGCATAATTTGCCTGAGCCGCCTCCTCCCGGTCCAGAGCCTCCACAACGACCGTATTTCTGTCCCTGATAGCCATCTGCAGGTTGAAGTCTCGGATGGTCTTCGGTGATGCAGCCAACGCTCGCCGCACAAACGGGACGATGGCGTCGTCGGTGTCGTCAGCGTAGTATGTGAAGGTCCCCGTGTGCCGTGAGATTGCAACAACCGCATGGGACACGCTCTCGTGCAGCTTCATGTTTGCCTTGGTTTTGATTGCGATTACCGACTCGTTTGTTAGTCCCCGAGCTTCATGGATGATAAGGATGCGTGACCCGGTGCCTGACCCATAACCCTGGTATGTCAGGGTCTCCTTCTCTTCTTGAGTGTGAACTAAAAAGAGCGTGTTTGGTAGGGTGTTGGGTATTTGCGCTCCCTTATACCTTCTCTGCTCTAGGGACTTTATACGGGACGCTGAGGAGTACATACCGGAGTTACCGAACTAGGTTATTGGTTTGCTTTAGTTGAACTGGGCTCTTTTAGCCTCTTAATTGGACCATTGTGCGTGACTTATCATACACTAGAACATATTCAGTTTCAGTCTCGGCTAAGAAATCTAGCATTAATACAATTTTGGTTTCAGCATTGCTAAATCTGATCACGCCAATACTGCATTCGTGAACCCATAGGTTGTCACTCGGTTGACTCCAAGTCTTCTATTATATGCTTCTGGAGAGTTCGGGTCTCACCCGATCGTCAGCTGCGACAGGTGGTTCGGCAATATCTACCTTAATTGCAGCGTTACCTACATACTAGTAACAATTTTATTTTCACTCTCTCCTTTAATTTCTTTCTGTATTTCAGTGAAAGTTTTCCCCTTGGTTTCCGGGAGACAGAAGGCTACGAACAGCATGAGGATTATGCAGCAAACACTGAAGGCATAGTACAAGGACATCGGTCCCACTGCAGACGTTATTGCTGGAAAGTATCTGAAATAATAGAAAGAGTATGTATTAGAATTGTGATGACCTTGTGTCTAGAACATGCGATTCACAATAGTGAGGTGGTTGGTTCAAATATCTTCGCATATTTTTGTGCGTGGAAATTTGCAACTTTTGTCATAACCACTGGCTATAACAGTGAAGGGAAACATTGTGAGGAAACCGGAATGTGCCTACAAGAAGTGACTCTTTAAAGCGTCAGTAGTTCGGTTAACCGAACTAACAACCGGACTAGGAACTGACACTACTCGGAAGTTACATTCTAGGAATTTCTGAAATGTCAACGAAAAAGGAAAAACGAGACTTCTATTTGACTGGCCTCGTGGCTCAGTTGGTAGTAGCTCTGTGCCTGCGAAGCCGAGGGTCATGGGTTTGATTCCCACCCAGTGCAAATATTTGTGTGATGAATTCAAATGTTTGCAATGTGTCTGGGTGTTTCTATGTATAAGTAATTAGTATGTATTTTAAACTATATAAGTATTATATCAGCTATCTGGCCGCCATTATACAAGCTTTGCTTAGTTTGGGGTCAGATGGTCTTGTGTGTGAATTATCCACCAATGTTTATTTATATTTTCGAGAAAAAGCAGTCGGTACCTAATGGCATTTTGTACCTGATGGTGAGGAAAGTTGCAATACTGGCAAAGAAGACAGTAACGGTGACACCAGTCGCTCTGGCTGGACCGTGGAACAGCTCTGCTATGTACATCATCATTATACTGCCTATCCCTGGAAAGCGAAACAATTAAGATCACATAAACCGTAGTATATTTGAGCGCATGCGTCATCCACCAATCCGCACTGGACGAGCGTGGTTGGACTATCACCTTAACTTTCTTCTTGGTAGAGAAGACCCAAGTTCCAGCAGTGGCTGTTTATGCTTAGGGCATCTACGCTAACCCAAATATGGTATTAGAGAGTAGAGGCTATCTGGAACCGATTGCCATAGGTGTGAATAAAATAAATGGGTATTTACAACTATTAAAAACAACTTCATAAAGTGTACAAACCTGCATTATAACAAAATATGACGAGTATGATGGACAATAGTGGGAGATAGTTCAGAAATCCTTTGATAACGTAATTCGCGGCTTTGAGGTAGAAAAAGGTTCCCAATCCAATCTGAAACAAAAATAACCATTAATTCTGTGGAATGTTTTGCTAGACAGTTCGATTAATGGTCAGATGCAAGCGGCGGGTATCCTCGATTCAGAACACATCGTCAGGCGGTTCCATCCTTCGAGTAATTTACTAGATTATAATTTTCCGCCCCACACACACACACAGTATTTTGATGTTTTTTTAGAGTGTCCGTTCAAAAAAATATCTTAAGAAAATCTTAAGTGTTGTTATGTGCAGACGTTTTGTTTACTATCAAGCGCACGCCCTGATCGGCACGCTAGTCTACATATTATGATATAAAAATATGCAAACTCTAAAAATGTAAACAAATGGCTTTGCTTGAGAATTTTGAGAAACTGGTGATAAGAGAACTTGGATCTTTCATTGCGCAAAGAATAATGTTGGCTATTCAGCGAACAAATTCAGACAGTCTTACAGTTTGCTGCCTGCTTGCTACCTCCTCAGATGGCGGAAATGTGTTAATACATTTTTAAAAAAAGTATTAGTAATTTTAAATAATTACCATTCCAACGGACATCACTGTAAGCGATATCACCAACACAGGTTTTCTACCATATTTGTCCGTTAAGAAAATGGTACATAAACACGCTAGCAATTCTATACATCCTATTACCAATGAAGACATTTCGGGAGAAATATTGGTACGAGTTGAAGCGAAAATAGACTGAAGATAGAACGAGACAGAGTTATATCCTGTCAACTGCGCTCCAATGACTAAGAATAGAGATCTTCCCGTAGACTTCCAAAAGGCTTTCTCCTTAAATAGCTGTAATTTGTCGATAGAATTGTTGGTGTTTTGTGAATAATCGTTAATTTCCTCGTATGCCTCTTCTTTTGAGCCTCGTAAGTATATTAAGAGTTTTAGAGATTCATCTGTGCGACCTGAAAGTAGAAGAAAAACTCTTGTTCATTGTTTATAATCATCGTTTTCATCAATAGCATCATCATTAATGACATCATAACTGATTTTCCAGACAACCTCCTTGTACCTAAATCTTTAAAATCCTTGTAAAAAAAATGGTTCATTCAAAGTTGCAAACGCTATTTTGCCTTGTAGATTATCAATACAATGTAAAAGTGAAGATTGTAAATCCTACTAATATTATTAATGCTAAAGTTTAAATGTTTTTAATAACATCTGAATGGCTGGACAAATCAGGTTGAATTTTAAAATACGGTTAGATTAAAAATTTTAACAGCAAATTAGCTATAAGCTAAATAATTTTTATCTCGGCAAATACAAAACAATGATAACCACCGAGAGGCGCTCATAGATGAAAAATCTCATATTATTTCAATCTCGTGTTACGGTGTTTGTGTTGGTAGGTAGTAGGTACTTCTCCAAAACGTTTTTAGTTGTGGTGGGACTCTTTGCAGAGTCGGTTTGGGAAACCACCACACCTTTGAAAATTATTCTGCCGCCAAGCAGTAATACCTATGAAAACATCACTGTGTTCCGGTTTGAATGGCAATTTTCCAGTGAAGTTACAAGACATAGAGATAAAACTACTTATATCTCTGGGAGACGAGCGCAGTGCAGCGCTAGGTAATTATTTGAACTCTTCATGTTTCCAATAGCTGCGTGTCACTGTGCTGTTATGTGGCAAGCATGCTGCTGACTATCAGGCACGTCTTGCTCGTCTCGTCACTCTTTATTTTAAAAAAAACTAGTCAATACACCTGTCTATAACAGCAAAATGTCACGCAGCTATAGGGTACAATCCTTAACAAAACTAATTAGTCCGTCATCGTCAGTTAGATTGCTAAAAAGTATTGTACACGTATTTTTTCTTTTGTTTCACAAACAAAAAATGACGAAGATACAGTGCTTAGAAGCAGGGCCTTTTTTATCCTGAAGTGTCCGTTGTGGAGGCCCCGAGGCGTATGCCCCGTTTGCCCTCCCCTAAATCCGGCCCTGCTTAGAAGTTACGCGTGACGTCACTTGTGGGTACGATTTTTACCCACAAGTGAAGTCAAACCCCCCCCCCCCCCCTTTTGAAGTTTGATTTCGATTTTTAATAATTTGATATGACAAAAATATACGTGTACCATATTTTTCCATGATCTAGCTGACGGACAAATTAGAATTATTTATTTTTGACCCAGTCCGATACCCTATTGCAACAAGAAGAGCCCAAACCATTACATAGCCACTATAATGCGCTCGACAGCCAGAGATATAAAATGATTTACCTCTATGCCATGTAATTTTTCTGGAAGCATCTCTGTATCATTTTAAATTAATACTAGCAGAACGCGCGCGCGTTGCTACGCCATCTATCGAAAATTGGTCGTACCATTTCAAATTTTGAACCAATTCGGATACTTTAGGTTCTAATGACGCAACCTTTAACATATGACATATGCTGTCACGCAACGAAAGCTCTCAAAAATAAATATTTTTTCCCGTTTTTGCATTTTTCATTCATGCTCGGCTCCTGTTGATAATAGCGTAATGTTAAATAACTTATAGCCTTCCTCGATAAATGGACTATCCTACAAAGAAATAATCTTTCAATTCGGACCATTAGTTCCAGAGATCCTTGCGTTCAAACAAACATACAAACAAACTCTTCAGCTTTATAATATTAGTATAGAGTATAGATTTAATACCTTTAGCATACAAGTAGTAGGGTGTCTCAGGTAAGAATGTGACTGGAACGCATAACACGACCACTATGACCGTGACCATGATATTGAGTGAAACGTAGGACAGGAACGGTCCTATGGTCAACATGATCATGGTCCCCACAGCGAACGACATCTGAGCTATGGTGCCGAGGGCTCCTCTGATTTCTTTCTGAAATAAAGAAAACGTTGCTAATTGATAACAAGACTGAGTGACATTTTTTTATGCACACCAGAAAATTAGCATACAATTAACAATGTGAACAGCATAAACGACCCACTAAATGTTCCCACTACTGGGACTCGGGGCCTTCTCTCGCAAGAAGAGAGTCGAGCCTATAATCCACCACTGTGGCCCAGTGCGGGTTACAGCATAACATCGAAAGATTCTAGAAACAGACCAGTTTTTCTACACGATGTTTTTCTTCGCCTTTTTTAAGTTAGCGGCATTACTAAAGACTATTTACTACTAAGGCCTGCCATACACGATACGGTCTGCCGGAGAATGCTGACATGTGCCTAGAATCGAGGTGTCATCCACCAACCTAGACGGGACTCTCTTCTTATGCCCGCCATACACGCTACGGTCTGCCGAAGAGGTCTACCTGTGCAGTTATGCCTGCGCAGGTAGACCGGAGTGTGTGTGGGAAGCCTGCACAGGCGACCGGAGCAAGATCGAAAATCAATTCTGTTCGGTTGGACTGCGCAGACATAACTGCACAGGTAGACCTCTCCGGCAGACCGTAGCGTGTATGGCGGGCATAAGAAGAGAGTCCCGTCTAGGTTGGTGGATGACACCTCGATTCTAGGCACATGTCAGTTTCCTCGCGATGTTTTCTTACTCGTTTTATGTTAGCGCACATGACTTAAATTCAGAAGCGAGGATAGCTTACTTCTTAACTTGTTTCTGAATTTAGTCGATTAAATTTAGCCTAGTGTATTAAGCCTTTTAGACCGATCGTGCCTCTCTATCGCTCGTTCGGCGTTCTCGCTTGCACGCTCAGCTCACGTAAAACGTGACAGTTTTCGTGTATGTAGTTTCTTTTTTTGTCGCGTATAGGTCCGCGTTTGACCACCAACTCACCTAATGGAAAGCGCCGGTTAGCTGCTGATATTCATCGATTTATAAGTCGCTATCACGTTAAAAAGTGTAAAAGCTACTTACATTGGCTATCTCCGAAGTGTAAATGAACAAAAGACTCATTCCAAACGTATCAGAGATGCCGTTGAGCGACCTGGCGAGTAAGAGCATCCAGACTTCCGAGGAGAAGATCGCGAGGAAACAATGCACGATCCGAGGAATACAGACAAGGATAAAGCACAGTTTCCTTCCCAGTCGCTCTATTACTACGCCGGCGAAGAGCATAGCTGGAAGAAGGGAATTAAAATGACAAATTACTTGACAAGAAAAAAATGGCAGTTAAAAGAGACTGCCCATAGAATTGAAAACTTATACTTACCTAAAATGTATTTTACTAAACAGCAGTAATGTGGCGTTATACGCTGTAGCCACAGATATAATCATATTTTATTTAAAGCACTTGTTACACATCATTATAGTTTGTATGTTAAATATAATAATTACGTAACATCGTACTTAAAATTTAAATAAAATGCAACTAAAAAATGGTTGCCTGTAAAGTCGGTTTACTGACGATAGTTGAACGTGACAACGTCTAGTATTTGTGTTAAGGGCCATCTAGGTAAAACATTCTGAAGCTTTTTGAAAAGCTGTTCAAAGCGCCATCTCTGGGTACATCATTGTACTAGCACAAGTTCTTAACTTCATATCGTCGCTTTTCTAAAACATGGGCAGACTCCTTGAACGTAATACACATTTCACTCACTAGATGGTGCGAAAACTAATAAGGCGAGGTAACGGCGGTAAATATTATCTAATCTATGGCGGTAACTTTACATGACGTCATGTTTTGCGGGCGTGCAGCCGGCTTCATCGAATTATAAGACGTTATCACGTCAAAAAACACCACACATATCACACTATATTCCAAAAGTTCGTGTGTTTGCAAGTATTACTGTTTCTTCCCACGTGCCTACATCTGTAGCTGTAGAACGGTTTTGAGTGGATTAACACATACCTCCTACTTTTTATCGTGTTAAAAGTTAGTGGTTGCTAACGCGTAGAGCATAATTAGTGAACAAAATGCTGGCGCTATATTTTTTTTGACGTGATAACGTCTTATAATTCGATGAAGCCGGCTGCACGCCCACAAAACATGACGTCATGTACCGTTACCGCGTTACCGTCGGTCGTTACCTCGCCGCATGTTTGTTACAGTTGTATTAATTATTTCGACCAGTAGTTCAAGCGGGGATGTAGCTCAGTGGTAGAGCTTTCGCTTTGCATGTGAAATGCCCCGGGTCGATCCCCGGCATCTAAAAGCTTTTTTGCATTGTTTTTTGCATTGTTTTGATTGAAAATGACTAAATTCTACTGATTACTTTTTACATACAAATCAAATGAAATTAAAATTTTCTTTTGAAAAATGCTACCATTCCATCAGTATTTTCTTAAGACGTTGTCACGTTCTATCGTCAGTAACCCGACTTTACAGACAAACATTTTTTTATATTAGTGTACATTACACATACAACACTATCTCTGGCCTTAACTAAGCAGACCTAAGCAGACCTTGTACTACGGAAGCTAGATAGCTGATATAATACTCATATATTTTTAAATACATACTTATACACAGACATGCCCAGGCACAGTATATCTATACTAATATTATAAAGCTGAAGAGTTATTTATATTCATCAAGTATTTGCATTGGGTGGGGATTGAACTCATGAGCCACGTTTTTCAAGGAGACCATGCCCGAGCTACACTAGGCTAGTATTTCAAGCTAGTGTTAGCAAGCGAGCAAGCCAGTACTTCTAGCTTCGTGTGGACAACGCTACGCAACGCCAGGGCCTCTACTCTAATTCAACGAAAACGTAATTTCGAAATAAACTCGCGATTTTCCAACTCCGATTCTGATTCGTTTTGTCCGTTTAAATGTTTTAAGCCTACTCTAATTCGAGTATGCTTAGAACATTTAAGCCTCATACAATCTTGTATCGGACGAAACGAAGTAGAACGAGAGCAGGAAAGTTGCGACTTGTTTTTTCAAAATTTCGTTTTCGTAGAAACAGAGTAGACGTCCTGTTTTGTCTACACGAAGCTAGAAGTACTAGCTTCCTAGCTCGCTATCCTAGCTTGAAAAACTAGTCTCGTGTAGCTCGTAGTAGCTCGGACACAACTGCCAACTAAGTTACCAGGCCAGCCATTTTGGAATGGTTAACCATAATGCGTTTATGTTTCCCTTCTTGCCTCTAAATTTAGACTAGGCAGGAAGGTATTATATTAGGTAGGTATCGGTAATTACCGATAATACTGAAGAGTATTCCAATCGACGTCACCCATGCTGCTTCGTAGTCTGTTATAGTATGTTGCAAGACCGTTTGATTGGCGTCTTTCAGCTTAGCTATCACGGGAGACGGCCAACCAGTCACCAAACCAAAGCAGAGGTAAATGAAATTGGCTGGAAAGAAAAAAAACTCATTACGGTAACATTATTGATTGTTTTTTTTCCGAAAAACGAGACAATCGACCTTCATTTTAAAAAGTAAATTGTGAGTTCGCTTATTTCACACACGATACATTTTAGAAATTATAATATAGTTCATCTTCTTTCTGATGAGAGTGATATATTAACGATGCGCCCGCACAACGACTCCTGACCATCATCTGGAAGACTTAGAAATTTTACTTCGCCGGTATATCAGCAGTAACCATCCCAAGTCTTCCATTCCCTTTCCCCGACTTCTAGTCGCACTGCTCAAGGGGGTGAGGAGCGTGTGTAAAGTTCCCAGCCCCGACCGGCGCTTCTACCGCCTAACTAAATCGGCTATCGCTTTGCTAATCCTGTCTCTATCATTTCAAGCGAAAAGAAAAGAGAGAGAAACATCAAAGCGATGACATTTTTCGTTCGGCGGTAGACCCCCGGGATCGCCATCACATAACAAGATGCCACCGAGGCAAGTTGTTTTGCGATGCCCAGAGTGCACCACGTGGAGGTTCCCGAGCCACGGACCCCAAGAAAATTGCGCAGACGAAGAATGCAAGATTGCATGTTTGTAGTTTATGTGTATGCTCATATAGCAGAATTCTGTACTTTGCAATAAGTAATTATTTTTCATAATTATGCATAACTAGCTGTTACCCGCGACTTCGTCCGCGCGAAATAAATACTAAGGTTACTGCTACCAGTACCTATTTGTATACCCCCAGACACATTTACGGTTACTAAAAATAGCTTATAATAAAACAATTGTATACAATTTCATCAAAATCGGTTCAGTTGTTTAGATCTGTAAGCGTAAGAGACATTCGGCCCCCATTTCAACTCCAATTTCATCCCCATACAGTTTGAAATTACAAAATTGCAAGTGCAAACATTCGTTTACTTCGTGTCAAGTGTCTATATTATACTGAGTTTCATCGTTTTAAATTCAACGATTGGGAACTTCCATATTGACATTCATCCCCCATTTCAACCCCTATTTCACCCCCTTACAGTTTGAAATTACAAAATTGCTTGAACAAACATTTGTTTGCTTCGTGTCAAGGGCATATATATACAGAGTTTCATGGTTTTATCTTCAACGGTTGAGAACTTCCCTATCGACATTCATCCCCCATTTCGACCCCAATTTCACCCCCGTACAGTTCGTAATTACAAAATTGCTAGACTCAACATTCGTTTGCTTTGTGTCAAGTGTCTACATACAGAGTTTCATAGTTTTATCTTCAACGATTGTAAACTTTCATGTTGACATTCATCCCCCATTTCAACCCCAATTTGACCCCCGTACAGTTCGAAAATACTAAATTGATAGAACGAACATACGTTTGCTTCGGGTCAAGTGTCTAGATACAAAATTTGATAACTTTGAAAATCACGAATTTTCATACAACCGTTCATCCCTTGTTTCACCCTCTTAGGGGTTGAATTTCGCCAAACCCCGTCTTAGCGAGCACTTACGTGCTAAAAGGGACCTCCATGGAAAATTTCAGATTCCTAGCATTTGTAGTTTCTGAGATTCCTTGACGAGTGACCTTTCGCTTTTATATATATAGATTACACAGCCCAAGAAAATTGCACAAACGAAGAATGCAAGATTGCATGTTTGTAGTTTATGTGTATGCTAATATAGCAGAATTCTGTACTTTGCAATAATTATTTTTCATAATTATGCATAATTACACAACCCAAGAAAATTGCACAAACGAAGAAGGATGCAAAAAAGCAGACTTGTAGTTTATGCAGAATGCTAAAATACTAGAATTCTGCGCTTTGTAATTTTTTTTTTTATAACTTTGTATACATAACAAATAATTTTTGTTAAAAAAATGTCACGTATGCTTTCATCCATCTATACTAATATTATAAAGAGGAAAGATTTGTATTTTTGTATGTTATTAATAAACTCAAAAACTACTGAGCCGATTTCAAAAATTCTTTTACCAAAAGAGAGCTACATTATCACTGAGTAACATAGGCTACTTTTATTACGAGAAAAAATTAGAATTACTTTGATTTCTTTACTAAAACCAACGCAAGGTATAAAAAAAACAGCCATAAAATGGCTTTCATCGCATACGCTGCGGAAAGTACCAATGATAGAACAATACAATGTTCTACAATATTATAAAACGTATTAAAATCTACAAAAAACCTCGCGAGACCGTATGTCTAACTACTGTAATTACGTCGCTACAACTGCTTTTTTACATTTTAAAAGAAGATAAAAATGCCGATCAAATTCAGACCATGTTATCCATACATTCGTATTAATTCTTATCTAAATAAACTATCTCGTATTCAAGATTGCTTTAATACCTACTGATTCCTTTTTGAATTATTAAAATCGGACATTGCATTCAAAAGATATTACGAAGTTAAAAAATTCCATCCTGTCGAAATAATAATAAACGACGCGACGGGCCGGCGCGGCGCGTCGACTGTAGCGCGGCGCGGCGCAACGTGGCGGTACATGCCATCGATACAATAAGTCAATGGATGTGCCCTGAGAACCTTGAAATTGGTAATAAATTGTGTCTCTGTGTGTATCGTAAGTGGTTTACAAACAACCAATCTACTTGACCCCTATAATCGCTAGCGGCGAGATTTGCTGTGGTTCTACTTATTTTGGTTGTTGACAACGAATAATGATAGGTAAAAACGTCCGGCGTCCACCGCGTCCTGTAACCGACTAGAACGGAAAGAGTGAGCTCACTCTTCCCAACTTTGACATGATTACGTGCGCTCTGAAGTTTGGGAAGGCCAATCTTGGGTTCTACGATCTATGGTAGATGCAGAATTAGGAAGAGTGTACAGCGTTCATCCTTCCCAGTCAGAGTGTTTTTTATCTCAGAATACTTTTTTATCATGTACCACGTTGGTACATGGTTCCAAGACTTTAAAATCGTGTAAAAGAAACTTACCAAGCCGCATGCCGAGACGGGGGTTTGTTACAAAATTATAGCCAATGGGAAATCCCTTTGAGAGAAGCTTCAATTTCCCGGTGTCCGTTGAGGCTGAGAGTTGTTTGTGGTAATATTCATCGATATAAATCAATAGATGTGCCCAGAGCACCTTGACATCGGTAATAAACTGCGTCTCTGTGTGTATCGTATCTGGTTTACATAAAACCAATCTACTTGACCCGTACAATCGCTAGCGGCGAGATTTGCTGTGGCTCTACTTATTTTGGTTGTTGACAACGAATAATAATAGGTAAAAACGTCCGGCATCCACCGCGTCCTGCAACCGACTAGAACGGAAAGAGTGAGCTCACTCTTCCCAACGTTGACATGATTACATGCGCCCTGAAGTTTGGTAGGGCCTATCTTAGGTTCTACGATTTATGGTAATATTGTTACATTGCTTACGGATTACAGCTAAACAGAACTATTCTTCGATAATGTATAAGTAACCTCTTTGGAATTTTTTTACTAAGAATAAACAAACCGTATGCAATGTCAGTTAAATTCGTTTTTATTTGACATTGAGGATTGAACCGTCAACTACAGAATTTTACTTTCGGTTATTCTAATTCATTATTAGAAAATTAATTAAAAAGAATTACTGCTCATAGTAATCTGCGAGCATAAGGCCCCGTAATTGGGTAAGTTGTGCATTATGTAATATTATTGTTTCATTTGGCAAATAAGTTAGAATGCTACCATTTACCATTTTTCACCTACTTCAGCGCATCGCAATTCTAGTGTCTGATTAATTTACATAGTCCTTTTCGCTTGTTTTAAACCGTGACTGCATCATCCTGGAACGCTAAATATTTTGCATATTTATACGCGCTACTCATAACATCTGGCGGAAATGTTGCAGTCATGGTGGAGAAATTGGACATTTTCATAATTGCCCAAAAATGTTATTCCAGGGACTTAAGCTCACATATAAATCACGTGAACGCTTTCACGTATTTCTTACTCGCCGGCTGAGCTACTCCAGGAGAGACACTTGAGGTGTCACGTCATTGGTGCCGGAACTACCCCGCACCGAAGTTAACCAGGGGAGTAGTGCTTATCAGCCAGTGCAGTTGCGGACTATTTATAGCTTATTTCCTTTTGTTCTTTTTGCACATTTTGTTCAATTTTAAATATTCTAATTATAGTTTCTCAAAATTCAACTTTTTTTTTTTTTTAACTCGTATTAAATTTAAAATATTTCTAATACGTCTAGAACGTATCAATGGCGCCCAACTCGTGGTTAGAACTTCTTGCAGCTGCACTGGCATGATTTTATGTAAATATTTAGTTTTCTATGGATGATGGCTGCAAGTGTTTGATGTAAGACGAATTAGTTTCATGTGTTTATGTTCAGATGTATATTTATTGTTATTTTTTTGAATACACGAAACAATTCGTTCCTAACTTGATTCTGTAACGACTAGGACTATTTCACCTTTTATATGTTTTAGTTACATTGGTATATATTCTACTTACTTTAGTTATCCACATAACTAAAGTACATATACATACAAACAAATGCACAGCTTACCTATATATCAATAATAATTGTAGTTATTCATATATAATTTAAAAAAAAAACATCTAAAATATTTAAAAATGTCCAGAAAAATAAAATTCTTATCTTTACAAAAGCCCGAATTAGAGTACGAGGTAGGAATTAGAGGTGAAACACCTACTGATAACGTATCCGACCTCAGGAAGCAGATCATAAAACAGTCTAAAAGTATTCCTACCGAAGATATTTTGGAATCTCATTTAGAACCTTTAGAAGATTTGGCTGGGGTTAAGGAAAGTTTACTTAAACTAAAGGATAGCCTAATAATTATCAAAACTAAATTTGATAAAAATCTATTTACTCGGTCTGAAAACTTGGCACATCACATCTACCATCGATTGTCAAGGATACAGCCAGAGAGTTCGAAAGAAAGTGAAATCCTAAATTCACTTACCACTAATTTACGAGATTGTTACAATGAACTAAGTAATCTTGGCGCTTCGACATCTATTTCTTCCATGAATCAAGTACAAGAACAGGAGAAGTTACCTCAAACTAGTATTTCAGTTACATGTGATCGGGGAATGTCTACTGATTTGGCTAGGCTTAAATATGATGGTAAATCATGCGTCAGAGCTTTTATTCAGAGAGCTGATGAATTTATGAAGGCTAGGGATATTAAACCACAACGCATTCTATCTTATGCTGCAGAAATTTTTACAGGAGATGCACTACACTGGTTCCGTAGCGTTCGTGATTCAGTCAATTCTTGGGAACAACTCGTGTTGCTATTAAAACAAGATTTCGACCAATTCGATTATGACTATAGACTAATGAGTGAAATCAGAAGTCGTACCCAGGGCGAATTGGAATCAATAACTATTTATATAGCAATAATGGAAGGTATGTTCTCCCGATTATCTACAGCAATTCGGGAAGATGAAAAAATAGAGATACTTCTACACAACATCAGGCCCCGTTATGCTAGTACTCTCGCGTGTTGTCCTGAAGTAAATACAATTTCAAAATTACGGACTACCTGTCGTAATTACGAAAACTATCAAACCAGGGTCTCACATTTTAAAGAACCCCCTAAAGTTACTTCTGAAACACTTGCACCGGAATTTGCCTATAATAATCCTACTACTAATAATGTTCCAAGTAATAAAATTATAAACTTAAACTATTGCAACGCAGTCGATTCCAACCACCAAAATACTAAGAAACTCTTATACTGTCCAAGATGTCGCACTGACAGCCACTCTTTGAAAACGTGCAAAGAACCTAAGTTTCTTATATGTTTCAAATGTGGCCTTAAAGGAGTCCGCTTTCCGGATTGCCATAACTGTAATAGTACAACCAATAGTAATCCAAAAAACGGATAAAGGATTGTAGCACAATTTGTCACACACAGCCAAATGATTGGTCTGATTGGCTTGAATTCCTTCGTAAATTTTTTAAAACCTACAATGTAGCTACAATCAAAAATTATAGACCTACTAATGATCCTAGACCCTTCGTGAAAATAAATATAGAAGCTTTGGAGCCTTTAGTGCTTCATGGATTACTAGATTCCGGCTCTGCAGTTACTATTATTGGTAATAATTTGCATCATGATCTAATTAACCATGGCTTAGTCATCAGTAATTCAGAAAATATTACTATTACGGCTGCTGGTGGACATTCTATGACCTCAATAGGTGTTATGTGTCTACCGATAATTTTTAATAACACACGATTAGTGATTAAAGCTCACGTGGTTCCAGAAATAAAAACTAGTATTATTTTGGGTATGGATTTCTGGAACAAATTTAATATCTTTCCCAATAATATCAAAGATGTAGAATTACTGCCTTCTAATGACCCAGTTTTACTAGACATAGAAAGGCCTAAAACGGAAACCTTTATAAACGCATACGAAAGTCTTACAGATGTCCAAAAGCAAATAGCGGATGACATACTTAGTAAGTTTACGGAAATATCATTTGAAAAAAAGGGACTTGGAAGGACAAATCTAATAGAACACCGAATAGATACGGGAAATTCAGAGCCTATTAAACAAAGGTACTATCGTATATCGCCAGAAAAGAAAAAGATAATTTCAGAGCAGATAGACGAAATGTTAGAATTAAATGTATTGCAATCCTGTGAAAGCCCATGGCCTTCGCCTGTTTTAGTCGTTGATAAGAAGGATGGCAAACCTCGGTTTTGTTTGGACAGTAGAAAATTGAATGCAATAACTAAAAAGGATGCATATAACTTGCCATGTATCTCAGAAATACTTGACAACTTGAGAGATGCTAAATATTTGACAAGTATAGATTTGTCGAAAGCGTTTTGGCAGATACCTATAGCTGCCGTAGACCGCGAAAAGACGGCATTTTACGTCCCTGGAAGAGGAACTTTTATGTTTAATGTCACTCCGTTTGGACTTTCAAATGCTCCTGCTACACAGCAGCGTTTAGTCGATGCTCTATTTGGTCCAGAGTTTGAATTAAATGTATTTTGCTACCTTGATGATATAATAATAATTAGTAAAACCTTCGAGGATCACGTTAACATTCTGACTAGAGTTTTACAAAAACTAACGAAAGCTAATCTAACTATAAACCTATCTAAGTGTCAGTTCTTTAGAAGACAACTAAAATATTTGGGATATGTGGTTGACCATAATGGCCTCCGCACCGACCCTGACAAGGTCGAAGCCATTCTAAAATTCCCTACTCCTACTACAAAAAAAGAGCTTAAGAGATTTCTGGGTACTGCCTCGTGGTATAGACGTTTTGTGCCAAATTTTAGCACTATTGCTGGTCCTCTAAATAAGTTAACGTCTAACGGAAAAAAGCACCACTTTATACGTGGACACCCGAAGCGGATAACGCATTTAAAGTTCTAAAAGCTAGTCTTACTGATACTCCCGTACTGGCGTGTCCTAATTTTGACTGCGGTTTCGAAGTCCACTGTGATGCAAGCAATTATGGAATTGGAGCAATGTTATGTCAAACTGTAGATGGCGTCGAACATCCTATTGCTTACATGAGCAAATCCTTCACTGGCGCTGAGCGTAACTATAGCGTAACAGAACGGGAAGCACTGGCGGTTTTGATTGCCTTAGAACACTGGCGATGTTATTTAGAAAATGGTAGAACTTTTGCTGTCTATACTGACCACGCTGCGTTAAAATGGTTTCTTACTCTAAGTAACCCTACTGGTCGTCTTGCTCGATGGGGAATCAGGCTATCATCCTTTGATTTTGAAATAAAACATCGTAGAGGAAAAGACAACGTTATTCCTGATGCTCTTTCTAGATCATTCCCAGTCGCACCGATTGCCTCAGTGCAAAATACGGGATCTACTACTACAGATCCTTGGTATTTGGCAATATATAATGGGTGTCTAGCTTCACAGACTGGGTTTCCAAATTATAGGGTTGAGGCTAACGTTCTGTATCGGTATATGAAAAGTAAAAATCCACTTACTTCAGAGTTTTCCTGGAAGGAAGTAGTTCCAGAAGAACTGCGTAACGAAGTAATGGGCAAAAATCATTCTGATCTACTTGCAGCACACTTTGGTATTTACAAGATATACAGACGCTTACTTTTAAAATACTACTGGCCTGGAATGTATGCTGACGTAGTAAAATATGTAGGTGAATGTTCGACATGTCTCGCTTATAAACACCCATCTCATGCAATTCTAGGCAAAATGGGGAGGCCTAAAAACTGTTCTCGCCCGTGGCAAACTATATCAATAGATATTATTGGCCCACTTCCTACTAGCAGAAAACAGAATAACTATATTCTTTCTGTTTGCTGTTGCTTCTCTAAATACTGTTTAATATTTCCTATGCGGCAGGCCACTGCAGTTAATGTGTGTAGAAATCTAGAGCATAATGTTTTTCTTGTACATGGGATACCACAGAATATAATTATGGATAATGGTTGCCAATTTGCTGGTCGAGAAATGGATAAGCTTCTTAAGAAATATAAGGTACCACATATTCATTTTACTCCTAAATATACTCCACAAATAAATAGTGTTGAAAGATATAATCGGACTATTATAACAGCTATCTCCACTTTTGTGGAAAATGATCACAGAAGTTGGGATGTCAATGTCCCACAAATACAATTTGCCATAAATAATTCTGTTAACGAAGTAACTGGTTTTACACCTTCTTTCTTGGTTCATGGAAGAGAGCTAGTAACTTGTGGTTCTCACTATGTAGATAATGATAATGCTAATGAAATCATCTTCTTACCTCGAGATATTTATGCTGAGAACCTTGGTCACTTGGCTAGCATATTTAATGACGTTCAAGCAACTCTTTGGCATAGTCATCAAAAATCTACCCAACGTTACAATTTACGACGTAAAAATGTAGAATTTAATATTGGCGATATAGTATGGAAACGCTGTTTTTTCCAAAGTGATAAAGACGCACGCTTTAGCAAAAAACTTGCGCCTAAGTTTGAAAAATGTAAAGTCAAAGATAAAAAATCACCGTTAGTTTACGTTTTAGAAGATATGTCAGGCAAAGCCATTGGCGCATGGCATATAAAAGATTTAAAACTTAAATTATAATCTATTACGAATAAAAAAAATTATGTGTAGCATGCACATCTAAACATAACCGGTTTGGCTAGAAAGAACCAATAAAACTATTCGTTCTACAACTACGTCTAAAACATGTCCGAGTTCGAATTTTTCTACTACGAAAAATTCTTGCCTAGGAGGGGGTGTACTGTTACATTGCTTACGGATTACAGCTAAACAGAACTATTCTTCGATAATGTATAAGTAACCTCTTTGGAATTTTTTTACTAAGAATAAACAAACCGTATGCAATGTCAGTTAAATTCGTTTTTATTTGACATTGAGGATTGAACCGTCAACTACAGAATTTTACTTTCGGTTATTCTAATTCATTATTAGAAAATTAATTAAAAAGAATTACTGCTCATAGTAATCTGCGAGCATAAGGCCCCGTAATTGGGTAAGTTGTGCATTATGTAATATTATTGTTTCATTTGGCAAATAAGTTAGAATGCTACCATTTACCATTTTTCACCTACTTCAGCGCATCGCAATTCTAGTGTCTGATTAATTTACATAGTCCTTTTCGCTTGTTTTAAACCGTGACTGCATCATCCTGGAACGCTAAATATTTTGCATATTTATACGCGCTACTCATAACATCTGGCGGAAATGTTGCAGTCATGGTGGAGAAATTGGACATTTTCATAATTGCCCAAAAATGTTATTCCAGGGACTTAAGCTCACATATAAATCACGTGAACGCTTTCACGTATTTCTTACTCGCCGGCTGAGCTACTCCAGGAGAGACACTTGAGGTGTCACGTCATTGGTGCCGGAACTACCCCGCACCGAAGTTAACCAGGGGAGTAGTGCTTATCAGCCAGTGCAGTTGCGGACTATTTATAGCTTATTTCCTTTTGTTCTTTTTGCACATTTTGTTCAATTTTAAATATTCTAATTATAGTTTCTCAAAATTCAACTTTTTTTTTTTTTAACTCGTATTAAATTTAAAATATTTCTAATACGTCTAGAACGTATCAATATAATTATTTTGTTTCCGCCGTATTACATTACAGCTAGCCGTTTTGAATAACAGTGCATTTTTGTAATGCGGCGGTTCAACGATTAGCCGCATTGTCATTTCGATACGTTCTTCAATAAGGCGGCCCACGTTCAGCCGTATTGTATTACTGCTTATATTATATCCAAAATGACCAAATTTTAAAAAACATAATTTAAATAAACAAAATCAAAATTAATTTCATTCATCCGAAAAAACTGACCGATTACTTACGGGATTCCTTAATATTTTTTTACAACATTTTACCTTTCACATAAAGTTTGAAAGATTGAAAGCCCATAAATTGATATCGGTGACGGTACACCTAAGAAACATGGTGCACTTCCATAGACAAGGGTCTATCATCGAGATTTGACTCCGGGTGGGCTCCCGCCAGAAGCTCTGCGGTCAGCCCTGAGTGTCGCTTCTCCATACTCGGCCTGCGACACAATACGGCTACTTGCGTGGCTTGCTCCACTCAGGATCTCCCTTGAGCTTCTGGCTCCCGCATTTTTTTTAATACACTCCAGAGGTAGTAGCGCCAAGACTATATGGAGTCGGTGTGCTCCGAGTCGGATCTGGGTCTCATGTAACCAACCCGGTCCGATTTAGTCTTAACAACGTGGACGGTGGAAACGAAATAGTTTCCAAGTAACACCCAGAGTGACAAGTGACACTCCAATAATATTGTGTACAATGTACAATCCCTCCGAACTCCAGAATCCACTGACACTTTAGCAATTTAGCAACACACTTACAGTACCTATTCAATGCCATAGTTGTTGTTATGTCAGGCAGTGCCATGAGTGTTAAGAATCGGAACTAAAAATTGTGAAAGAGGCGGCTAATCTCTCGCTTTATTACTTAACGGCTAGCCGTGTTGAATGACGTATGGCGTCGAATACATTCCGGCGGTTTTTTAATCAGCCGTATTCAATCCGGCTGATCGTTAAACCGCCGCTTTACAAAACGGCCCTCAACCAACTAAGCCACCAGGCCAGCCAGTTTAATGTTTTTACTCTTTAAAGTTTTGGTTTCTAATTTTGATCATTTGGAAAAATTTGGTCATGTACGTTTCATTTAGCATACCTACTTAACAAAAAATATTGACCCCGTGCGAAGCCGGGACGGGCCGCTAGTAGCTAAATAAAGTACCGTGTATTTGTTGGCACACTGGCTTAAATACTATTTTGTTTACAGTCAAAGTCTGTGGTTATTTTGAGCATAGATTAACATTGCTTTACGATCGGATTTCGAGCACTTGCCGACCAGTAGTAATATCAATTTATGGTTTAAGATATTTATTTTCTCAAAAAATACAATATTCACTTACGAGAAAATACAATACATGTAAACAATAAGTAAGGTGTCGGAATGCTATTGTTTCAAACACAGTCTCACACAGTTGTAAACAAGAATAATTTCTAAAGGAAGCAAATATATAAATCAAAAGTGAAAAAGTTTAGAAATGTACAATCAGGTAGTTTTACATTATGTTCTATTATTTGACTGCCCTCGTGGCTTAGTGGGTAGTAGCTCTGCCTGCGAAGCCGAGGGTCGTGGGTTCGATCCCCACCCAGTGCAAATGTTTGTGTGATGAATTCAAATGTTTGCACTGTGTCTGGGTGTTTATATGTATAATAAGTATGTATTTAAAACTATATAAGTATTATATCAGCTATCTGGCCGCCATCATACAAGCTTTGCTTAGTTTGGGGTCAGATGGTGTTGTGTGTGAATTGTCCACCAATATTTATTTATTTTCTTAATAGCGGGTAGTCACCGCAGTCGACTCAAAGCATCACAGAATTTTGCATTCCTGGCGTCCATTACAAGTCCAAAAATCCTATTATTTTTTACTGTATTATCTTGATTTTGTTTTCGTCTAGTACCTAACCATAATGTATTTTTTACTAAATTGAATCTTATGTCAATGATTATACGATTCGATTTTGATGATATAAGAATAAAAAATATATTCATTGTTTCCCTGATTGAAAAAGATCTCAAAGTAGATAAATCTAGGCACATTAGTGTACCCTTGAGAGGCGTCCAATGATAATCAATACAGAAGAAAAATGGTTCTCCAACCAAATAAACAGCTATAAATTAATTCTGTATCTTAAACAGACTATTTGTTACGTTCAAACAAAATAAATACGTTTTAGGGTATAACCTAGATATACAAAAAATATCGGAGACCTCATCAGCAAAAGCGATCTCTTTTAGCCAACAGTGGAATAGAAAAGAGTAGCAACAGTGGAAAACGGGAGACCACATAAAAAGTAGATACATAAAGCTACTAAAAACTAATGTCGTTTATATCAGGGATGTAACGGAGGTGATCTTATCGGAACCGAAGTCGGAGTCGGAGTTTTTAAATTTGATTTATCGGAGTCGGAGTCGGAGTCGGAACCGGAGTCGGAGGTAGGGTCAGAAGTAGTGGTAGGAGAGAGATTTTTATTTTAGGACAAATAAAACATTCATTCAAACTTTTCATTGTTTTGTTTCATGAAATATCACAAAAAATAAATAAAAATATGGAATATTCAAAAATAAACAAAAAATTCAACTAATTGAATCCCAAAGTGCCATATAAAGTATGTTAAATGAACAAAAGCTTTCAAACAAATTAAATTAAATACATTGACACCAAAAGTGTGTAAATGTACTTCATGAACATAAGCTTTGAAGCTGTCTCAGTCTAAGATATTTCTTAAGAGTGCGCCTAATGCCAGGAAAAATCTGATTTCACCCGCGCGAGGCCCTTAATATGATATGCATAAAGTCGAGAATAGCATAACACAGTTTGGAGGGGAAATCAATATTAAATCAGGAGTCAATTTTGACCAAGTTTTATTTAATTACTCAATAATTAAACATAAATTAAAAAAGTGTTCGGTCTAATATTTATTCTGTGGTTCGGTTACTTTAATATAACGTAAAATTAGATTTTTTTTTCTGTAAAAAATCTGGGTAGCGATTCTGAAACCATTCGGTTGCATCCAGGGGAGCACAATAAGTGACGTCACAACTTGCGGGAACGAGACACTCTAATTACCTATTACTTGTGAAAGAGAGAGAAAGAGATACTGATTTTACGTCCTTGTCACCGTGGCCGGGATTTTCTCTGGCTAAGCT
The DNA here is from genome assembly GCA_963693475.1 of Ectropis crepuscularia. Taxonomy (NCBI): domain Eukaryota; kingdom Metazoa; phylum Arthropoda; class Insecta; order Lepidoptera; family Geometridae; genus Ectropis; species Ectropis crepuscularia. The sequence goes on from OY856361.1 coordinate 5,786,067, forward strand.
TTCAAATCTGACACCGGGTTCCCCAACAAAAGTCTGTTCAAAGCTTGGATTCTGTTTTTTATTGATTAAATTCGTATATGTTTATTATAATAATATTTGAAACGTGTTTGAGAAAGACTTGTAAGTCATTTATGTTTTAGTATATGAACAATGTGTGTTTGCTGTGTTTTAAGCTAAAATATCCGCAGTGAAATGTGAAAGTGAAGAAAAATCAATGGAATCTCATTTTACTCGTAAGTAGACAATATTTTCAAATGCCCACTTGATAAAAATTGATAATGATGCATTCTAGATATCAACATGAGTTAAATTTATACCATAACGGCTGCATATAGTCTAAAATTTGCAAAATATGTATAATGTAAACATAACCTATTTCAAAACAAACAAAAAAGTGTGACCAGTTATTTCTTACAAATTTACCCATGAAATATACAAGTCGGTACATAATTGACAGTTTATTTACTGGCCGTTTACTAATAATAGGTACTAGATTTTGCCTGCGGATTCGCATTCGTTAGTTTTTGAAGTGAAAACTTCCTTTGGCGCACTACATACAGATTTTTCGTGAGCCGTGAATTGAGCTCAAACATCATGATTCGGAATGAAATAAATTTTCGGGGGAACTCGGAGCTATGGCCACAAATGGGTAAACATTTTTAGACAGTCATGGCGTGTTACCATGGTTACCATTACACATCTTTAGTCTAGATAGCCAATGGCCATGACGTGTGAGAAGGCTTATTTAGATGACAATGCTTTAAAGATTTATTCCAAACCAGAAACGCCCTCCGGTTTCACCTGCGTAGTTTCCAAAGTGTGCTGTCAAGTACTGAGTTATAAATTTTCAGTTCTATCGTCAGTCTCTATGACTGCCAGTTTTTTTTCCGTTACCAATCCCTACGCTTTAATTTCTGTTTCTTCTCCATGTCTGTCAAAATCTCAATGTCAGTGGACATTGCAACTCTTGTTTTCTGGAGTGGGAATTGCATCAAACTCCAATTAACTTACACTATCCTATACAGATCCCGTCCCATTCTAATGAGAATGAATGATGCTTTTAGTGAAAAGTAGGTACATTGTGTGAGTAGATTATGAAGTACTAAGCTCTGAAAGTTACGGCTGGTCTAGTCGGGAGAACAGCGTCTGCCGATTCGGAGACCCCGGGTTCAAACCCCACACGCACCACTGTATTTTCAAAGTCATGTGCGTAATGCCGCTAACCTAAAACGGTGAAGGAAAACATCGTGAGGAAACCGACATGTACCTAGAATCTTTCGAAGTCGTGTGTCATCCACCAACCCGCACTGGGCCATTGTGGTGGATTATGGCCTTAACTCTATCCTTGCGAGAGAAGGCCCCGAGTCCCAGCAGTGGGAACATTTAGTGGGCTGTTGATGATGACGCTCTAAAAAAAGATTAATACAAATTTTCACCTCTGATTTAACCCTTTTGCAATTCCAATTATGCAACTTGAATGTATCACTACATTTCTAGTACCTAATAATTTTGATTGTTTTATTCATCCAAATTAATTATCATTTTGCAGATGTGACACGCTGAAGAATAGGATAAAACATTGTGTGAATAATACAATATTTTTCATGAAGTAATAAATAAATAAATAATAAATCAATTATCCTGAATTACCACAACATCTAATAGTAGTATGTAGTATCTCTACTAAAACAAGGGCTTCGAACATTGAAAAAGTTAAACGTTTGTTTTATACGTAAGTTCCGAGTTACCTGTGTGAAGTCTGGGCTAGCTGCTACTAAATGGTATATCTAAATTTGTTAATCAAACTATATTATTATAATATTGAATGTAAAGTACAATTTGAAATAAATGTTTTATTCTTCTGTTTTTTATTATTCTCCCTCCTATTTTATTTATATCCTCCTATTCAAAAAGAGGTTTCATGTAATATATTACATGAAACCTCTTTTTGAAATGTAATTTTAGATTGGATATAACACGAGCTGAATTCATTCAACTATCGTAGCACTACCCTTATCCAGTGGAATATTTTCTTTATGGCAATACTTTTTGAGTATTGAATTGAAAATTGAATTGAAATTGAAAGAACGAGAAGCACTATAGTAATCAGGAACTTTGTAATTCTATAGGTACTTCTTCTGAGGTTGCATCCGACACGGAATCTCATCTCTCGGTCTTTGTCATGCTAAACAGATAAGACAAAGACCGAGAGATGAGATTCCGTGTCGGATGCAACCGAATGGTTTCAGAATCGCTACCCAGATCTATTTTTAAAATTCTATTTATTCGGTTATTGTGCTTTTTCTTTATTGTACCCACACGTCAATATTTTTTTTGTTATGGTTTTTAGTTTCTTAACATCAGTGAGCGGCGTTGAAAATGTCCTTTTTTCGTTTTCTGGCACTAGGCGCCCCCTTGTAGATTGAATCGACGCCACCAAAAAGGTATTCGCTCGCTACCGAGCCTGGTGGACACGATAAAATTGGCGGAAATTTAATATAAGGTGCTGGAATTTTGTGTTTTTCTATGTTGTACTCATTTAGTATACTTTTCATAACACTCGTGCGCGGGAGATTCCCTGCGCGACATGTTCCTGCGAAACTGTTCGTTACTGTCGGCGCAGGGCGCCGCCGCTAAGTTATGCTTCGACATCCGATTAACCTCCGATTCAAAAGTTTCGGAACCGGAGTCGGAACCGGAGGTGTAAAACTAATCGGAACTTCCGACATAACGGAGTCGGAGTCGAAGCTCCGTAACATCCCTGGTTTATATTAGACTACAGGCCCGTGAACAAAATTTACGGGTCAAATGAACCACCAGGAGACCTATGTAGGATGATAGAAGGGTGTAAAGTATTAAGATTCAGCACTATGCCGTCACTTGTAAGTGTGCCAACAGAGTGTGATTGAAGAGGGGGGAGGTTGCAACCCTCTACCATTTCTCCTTGTCGCATGATTTTTGTACGGCATTGCGAAATAATGGATTAGAAGAGCTATTGAAACTGTATGGAACCAATGCCGTACTTAATCAAATGACCAAATTTGCTGTGTAAATTACTCGTACTCTGTAAATTTTACCGGCAAACTAACAATTAAAATGTTAACATTTATAATTTTTATAGTTTCAATACCTCTTTTAATCTATTACGAGTATTCCGCAACGCCGTACAAAAAATAATGCGACAAGGAGAAATGATCGAGGATTGCAACCCCCCCTCTTCAATTGCACTCGGTTGGACAGCTTACAAGTGACGGCATAGTGCTGAATCTTATTACTTTATACCCTTCTATCATCCTACATAGGTCTCCTGGTGGTTCATTTGACCCGTAAATTTTGTTCACAGGCCTGTAGTCTATATGTACCTACTGGTTTCTTTTCTTTCTATTGATGTATGTACACTTGACTGCTTTTTCGCCTGACGCTAAACCATGATGCGATCTACAGTGGAGCGTGCTTACCTAGAAGAAACTGATACACTCTCGATTTGAAGACACCAAGATTGTAAACATCGGGAAAATCCCACATAGGTAAAGCATTCCACGCCTAGACGTTCTTATAACAAAATACGAATAACTTATTTGGACAAATAGTAATACCAAGGAAGAAAAATTTGGTCTTGTTTGTAATGGCGCCGATGCGGCGTTAGTGTGGCTCATTGAAAAAGTAGTAATTAATTAAATAAAAACAATACTCTGATACAAATGGTGTTATGGAGTTTTTGGAGATATTGACGGCTTATTTTGTCTATAATATTGGCTTCGTACGTGATATATAATTTATTATACATTTTCGAAGTCTTTATACGGATTGATAAGTTTATCGAAAATTCCGACGTGATTGAGCTACAAACATCTAAACCTCCAAACATTTGCATTTATAATACTACCTATTAGATGATTTTTTTAGGAGTGTTACTTCCCCAGGCAGACTCTACGAAGAGTTCTACAAATACAAAAAAAATATTCTTAAAAAATATTATTCAATTTAAATACCTACCGAATATTCTTAAAAAATTGTTAATGGTAATATGATACATAGACACCACCCATACCTACATACAATATCTCACACACAAGTATGGTGTAGTGGGAATCAATTTACGATTAATACTTATTTTAGAAAAATTAAAACTGGCTTGTAGCGCCCCGCGGATATAAAGTAGCCTATGTGTTGTTCCAGACCATTATCTATCTATGTACCAAATTTCATCCAAATCCCTTCAGCAATTTTTACGTGATAGAGTAACTAACATACATCCATCCATACTTACAATCTTTCGCATTTATAATATTAGTAGGATGAAATCACAGAAATCTAAATAATAATTATTTAGATTTCTGTGGATAAACCATGGACGTATAAAAAAAGTCGGACGTGGTCTCGCTTAAACAAAAACTGTGTCAAGAGAGTCGACCACATTTGCATGTGTGCGTTGTCAAGTTGTCACTAATGGGCTGACACGCACACACATACACAAGTTTGCGCGTGTAATGACCCACTGATGTGTATGTGTGCGTGTCAAGCCTGTATGTGACAGCGCATACGTGCATTTTATGTGGCCGACTCTATGGACACAGTTTTTGTTTTAGCGAGACTACATCCGAATTTTTTTATATGTCCATGGATGAAACATAGACACTACCCATAAAATAATATCTCACACACATACATGTAGCCTACCTACCTATGTGTAATGGGAATTAATTTTCGCTTAATATTTTAGTAAATAACTTATGAATAGGACGCAATCCTTTCCGTTTAGTTACATTAATTCTACGTTAATCCGTTTGCTTAGATATTATACAGATAACGCCATACATTGTCACAAGCACATACATAGCTAGAGTATGAACTAAACTAAAAAAGTAAGCAAATTACAAACTTACCAACAATCACAATGGCATACTGTCTCAAAACGTGACTCTTCAGATTGAAAATCATGTTTCAGTATTTAAAAACACTATACACTAGCTAAAAGTATATTCACACCTAAAGACAAATGGATAATTAATCTGACAACGAATTAATACAACTATGAGTATATTCGTAAATTACATTAACGTAAGTATTTAATGTTGTAAATATTACACGGGACCTAATCTCGATCCAAACTATTAATTATCTACATCGAAGTCAAAAAACCGTGAGTAGGTATTATAGTGAGCACAAAGAAATTCACAAAATGTGCAGTTCCTTAAGACAACCTTCTGCTACTAAATACAATTGAATTGTAAGTTTGTAACAAAAGTGACAACTCGATATGTGCCATTTTATAAGTGTGTTTTGTCTGTGCACTCTCTCGTGACGTAATGACTTTGTTTCGGTGTAAGTATCTCGATTTGTTTACATAAATACGAGAAAAGTGATGTTATTCATCGCGCAGAGTTATAGCAGCATTTAAGCAGCCCACTAAATGTTCCCACTGCTGGGAATCTGGTATTCTTTCGCAAAAAGAAAGCCAAGCCCATTCAGCACGCTGGCCCAGTGCGGGTTGGTGGATGACGCAACACCTCAAAAGATTCAAGGTGCGTGTGTGTTTCCTCGCAATATTTCCCTTCAGCGTTCAATTATCTTGATTTTTGTTACATAAAATATGAACTCCTTGAACGGAACACCTAATTTCTTTTCCTGTTTTGATACTTACTTGGTGAATATTATTGTTCTTGTTGACATAAATTATCTTTGCTTAGCAGTAAGAATGCTTAGTTTACATTACAAATTGATGATTAAAAAATATATTTTTCAGCTCAGATATTCTAGATGTCTAGAGTAGTGGTAGGAATCTTAGCAGAGTCCGCCTGGGGAAGTACCACACCTTTGCCAAATATTCTACCGCCAAGCAGTAATGTGCAAACATTACTGTGTTCCGGTTTGAAGGGTAATGATTCCAGAGAAATTACAGGGCTTAGAGACATAATATCTTAGATCTCTGGGTGACGAGCGCAGTGCAGTGCTAAGTAATGATTTGGACTATCATGTTTCAATAGCTGCGTGTTACTGTGCTGTTATGTGGTAGGCATGTTGCTTACCATCAGGCACATGACGTGCTCGTCCCGTCACTCTATGCTATAAAAAAATAAAAAAAATTATGTGTGATTAAATTTCGCAGTGTAATCATAAAACTGTAAATGTACCTACAAATACATGCAGGCTTGGGGCACAGGAATAAAACAGATATTCTAGGTGTGTGTTGTTCAAATTTCACAATGCAATCATAAAACTGTAAATGTACCTACAATACAGGCTTGCGGCATAAAGCAATATGGTATGGACAGACTGACATTGTACAAAAAACATGGTACGTACATATACGTATGTCAAGCGGGCTATGTTGGGCTCTACCGACGAAAACTCACATTGGTCTCTCCGACAGTAATTAGGCGACAGACCTATGCTTGGTAATCGCGCTGGGTTATCAATCTACATGGAATCTTTCGAGGTAATAATGCGTCAAAACTCCATCAATCACGTTCGTTAACGCTGAACGAATCGTTTTGAAATTTGAATTTAATACTTTAAATTCAAATTTCATTTCATGAGTTTGGAATAGCAACTTTTGTCCACAAAAAATAGAGCTTTAGTGAGAACATATATGATAGGTAGTACCTGGGTGACCGAGCAAAGGTTTGTAACTTAAATTGGATAAATTTCTAACAAATACTTACATTTTCCCAAATAAAATAAGATAAGCCGTCTAGGTTTGAACCCGGGTCTACTATTTCACGACCGCCCAACGTCCCACCTGAGCTATTTTAGTATTGCGTAGCGTTGCGAAATTTACCGCCGCATTCCAATGTCGATGTCAGTTTTTCATTGTCTAAAAACGCGCAAAAATGCGTTTTTTAATGAAACCCAAATCGATTTATAATCCCCGCAACACCCAGCATCAAAAATAAAATTTTAGGAAAATCGTTCGAGCCGTTTCCGAGATGCAGATTCTATATTTAAACAGGTATATAATATAGATATAAACAAGAATTGCTCGTTTAAGGTATAAGATATATAGAAATACATCAGTGATGATTCTATTCAGAATTATGAGTCCATTATGAGAATGATCACGGGAGCCAGCCGTTATGTACGAATCGACATCACCACTCATCACTCATCACTCGGCACGTGTAAATCGAGACCGTCGGTGCTGGTCAATGACTCAGGTTCAAAAGCATTATTATGACACTAGCTTTAACCTGCGGCTTCGCTCTCGCTCCGTAATTTTTTTAATGGCAGGTTCCCACATTGAAAAGTAATACGAGTGTAGAATCATAACTTAATAACTATAATCCTTTCTAGCTCTTACGATTTAGGCTGTGCGTTGATCTGTCTGTCAATCACCTTTGTTTGCCTTTTATATACCTATGATACTAGATATTACCCGCGACTTCGTCCACGCGAAATAAATACTTAGGCAACTCAGGCAGTACCCAGACACATTAACGGTTACTAAAAACAGTTTATAATAAAACAATTTCATCAAAATCGGTTCAGTTGTTTAGGTGACCAAGCATAAAAAACATTCGTCCCCCATTTCAATCCCAATTTCATCCCCATACAGTTCGAAATTCCAAAATTGCTAAAACAAACATTTATTTACTTCGTGTCAAGTGCCAATATAGAGAGTTTCATGGTTTTATCTTCAACAGTAGGGAACTTCCATATTGACATTCATCCCCCATTGCAACTCCAATTTCACCCCCGTACAGTTGGAAATTACAAAACTGATAGACCAAACATTTAATTGCTTCGTGTCAAGTGTCTAGATATAAAATTTGATAACTTTGAAAATCACGAATTTTCATACAACCGTTCATCTCTTGTTTCACCCTCTTAGGGATTGAACTTCGCAAACCCCCGTCTTAGCGAGCGCTTACGTGCTAAAAGGGACCTCCATGCAAAATTCTAAATTCCTAGCATTTGTAGTTTCTGCGATTCCTTGATGAGTGACCTTTCGCTTTTATATACATAATAATACTAGCTGACCCCGCAAACGTTGTTTTGCCTTAGTGAACAACCCTTGTCACTTAGGGGTATGAAAAATAGCTAGTAGCCGATTCTCATACCTACAGAATATACATATAAAATTTGGTTAAAATCAGTAAAGCCGTTTCGGAGGAGTAAGGAAACAAACACTGTGACACGAGAATTTTATATATAAGAAGAAGAAGATATACATAATAGAAAATTACATGAAAAATCGACCCTAATTTTTGAGTTCCTAAGTAAACGAATTTGACTGGTAGGGTGGGTAACTTAACGGTTTTAGTACATTTTTACAAAGTTTCATGCAAATATGTCCAAAGGAATAAAAAGTTTCATACAATCGTTCATCCCCTATTTCACCCCTTTGTGGGTCGAACGTCGAGACGAAGCCGTCTAGACGGAGCAATCGTACGGGCCGTGCCGGGTGAGATGCGGGAAGCGCGCTCCTGCATTGCCTTGCCTACATTACTACGAGTATGTTAGTACTGCAAAAGCGCGGCTCAGGGCTGACGTCTTCAGTATGTTTTAATTTTATTTTAGTAGTTGTATTTGGTGTTTGCGACATTACATTACATTGCGATATTTGCGTGTCTAGACATTATCAGCGTTTCTCCCAAGATCAAACGAGATGAAGGTAGTATTTCTTTATACTGTGTTATCTCTAATAGAAGATATACTCTGCCTGCAAAGCCGAGGGTCGTGGGTTCGATTCCCGCCCAGTGCAAATATATCTGTGATGAATTCAAATATTTGTACTGTTTTGATGTTTCTATGTATAATAAGTATGTATTTAAAACTTTATAAGTATTATATCAGCCACCTGTCCACCATAATACAAGCTTTGTTTAGTTTGTGGTCAAATAGTGTTGTGTGTGAATTGTCCACCAATATTTATTTATTTATTTTTATTTCCCCCACACATTAAAAAGAAAAATATTTTATGCTCTGTGTTACTTGGCGACCAGTAGGTAGTGATTAAAGCATAGAGTGACGAGACGAGCAGGTCATGTGCCTGATGGTAAGCAACATGCCTGCCACATAACAGCACAGTAACACGCAGCTATTGAAACATGATAGTCCAAATCATTACCTAGCACTGCACTGCGCTCGTCACCCAGAGATCTAAGATATTATGTCTCTAAGCCCTGTAATTTCTCTGGAATCATTGCCCTTCAAACCGGAACACAGTAATGTTTGCACATTACTTCATATACGAACATGAGTTATATCCACAGAAATCTAATTAATAAGGTTATTATTTTAGTTTAGTAACTTTATACCTACACTAGCCTACCGTCCCGGCTTCGCACGGGGTCAAATTGTTTGTTAAGTAGGTATGCTAAATGAAATGTACATGACCAAATTTTTCCAAAAGATCAAAATTAAAAACCAAAACTTTAAAGTTCAAAAACATTATTAAACTGCCTGGCCTGGTGGCTTAGTTGGTTAAAGGCCGTTTTGTAAAGCGGCGGTTTAACGATCAGCCGGATTGAATACAGCTGATTTAAAAACCACTGGAATGTATTCAACGCCATACGTTATTCAACACGGCTAGCCGTAATGTAATAAAGCGAGAGATTAGCCGCTTCTTTGATAATTTTTAGTTCCGATTCTTAACACTCATGGCGCTGCCTGACATAACAACAACCATGGCGTTGAATACTGTGTGTTCCTAAATTGCTAACACGGCTAGCCGTAATGTAATAAAGCGAGAGATTAACCGCCTCTTTGACAATTTTTAGTTCCGATTCTTAACACTCATGGCGCTGCCTGATATAACAACAACTATGGCGTTGAATACTGTGTGTTCCTAAATTGCTAAAGTGACAGTGGATTCTGGAGTTTGGAGGAATCGTACACAATATTATTAGGGTGGCACTTATCACCCTGGGCGTTACTTGGATACTATTTCGTTTCCACCGTCCACCTTGTTAAGACTAAATCGGACCGGTTAGGTTACATGAGACCCAGATCCGACCCGGAGCACCCCGACTCCACCTAGTCTTGGCGCTACTACCCCTAGAGTGTATTTAAAAGAATGCGGGAGCCAGAAGCTCAAGGGAGGTCCTGAGTGGAGCGAGCCATGCAAGTAGTTTTAAAACTTTAATAGGTCGTAACTTGACCACCATCTCACCTGATGTTAAGCGACGATGCTATCTACGATTGAACATGTTTCGATAATAGACCCTTGTCTATGGAAGTTCACCATGTTTCTTAGGTGTACCGTCACCGATATCAAGTTATGGGCTTTCAAACTTTATGTGAGAGGTAAAATGTTGTAAAAAAAATAGTACGGAATATCGTACGAAATAATCGATCAATTTATTCAGATGAAATGAAATTAATTTAGATTTTGTGTTGTTATTTTTTTAAATATGGTCTTCCTACAACATAAGCAGTAATACAATGCGGCTGAACGTGGACCGCCTTATTGAAGAACGTATTGCAATGACAATGCGGCTAATCGTTGAACCGCCGCATTACAAAACGGCCCCGTTTTTCAAAACGGCTAGCCGTAATGTAATACGGCGAACTATACAATCCGGCTGCGACATATATATCATAATCCGGATCTCGTTGTTGGGCTGTATGTTTGATGTCTTGACACAAATTGTCTTCAAAAATGTGCCATAATTCCGAGGGAAAACAAAATAATAATATTACCACAAACAACTCTCTCAGCCTCAACGGACACCGAGAAATTGAAGCTTCTCTCAAAGTGATTTCTTTGATTTTGAGTACCTAGTCTTGGAACGATGTACCTACGTGCATCTAGATGCCTTCGGCACGCAGCGAAATTTTTTTTTTTTTTTTTTATAGCATAGAGTGACGAGACGAGCAGGTCATGTGCCTGATGGTAAGCAACATGCCTGCCACATAACAGCACAGTAACACGCAGCTATTGGAACAAGATAGTCCAAATCATTACCTAGCACTGCACTGCGCTCGTCACCCAGAGATCTAAGATATTTTGTCTCTAAGCCCTGTAATTTCTCTGGAATCATTGCCCTTCAAACCGGAACACAGTAATGTTTGCACATTACTGCTTGGCGGTAGAATATTTGGCAAAGGTGTGGTACTTCCCCAGGCGGACCCTGCTAAGAGTCCTACCACTACAGCAAGTCTACGGCAAGTCTTTTGCTTTTCGGGCTGCTGAACTGTGGAACGCTTTGCCTGTATCCACCAGAGAAGCTCCATCCGTTGCCGTTTTTAAAAAAATGGTGAATCAGATCTATTTGTCTATATGATCACTTAGCTGAATTCGTCACTTATATTTAAATCGTACATAAATCTCCATGAGTAAAACATGATATTGTTTATGCATTAGTATATATTATATTCGTATTTATGTATTAGCATGTACAATTATTATTTTGTAGGTTTATGTAGTATATTTTAAAAGTATTGTAGGTTATAGAGGTATTGTTTTTTATATATTATTAGTATTGGAGTTAACTTTCAAAATTATAGAATCAGAAGTATCTTCCACTCATTATTTGTACTTCCCCGTCTTTCTATTATTCAATTCTCCTTTTCCATCCTGCGGTTGCCTGGAAGAGATCGCTCTTAGCGATAAGGCCGCCCATTGCTACTTTTTTTTTATGTTTTGTATGTTTTTGTTTTTTGTGTTCTTAAAGTGCAATAAAGAGTTTATCTATCTATCTACGTGGTACATGATAAAGAAGTATTCTGAGATAAAATCACTCTGACTGGGATGAACGCTGTACAGTACCCGGCGATAAGTATTGCACATCGGTCTTTGGAGGGAGACAGTCGGCTGATTTCGGCTTCGTAAAGCATTATCTCCGTCACACACTACCTATGTGACGTTTTGTCAGTCGTTGTTCAAGTGCGATAGAGTGCGGTCGCGTCCAGTTAAAAAAATATATATAGAGTTGTTAACACCCCCAAATTTAAATAATTTAAAGTTGTACTATGGCATCTTTAGGAAAAAAAGGGAAACCTTTACGAGGTCAGTCACGCCAAATTATCTACAATGTTTATAAATATTTTCTAACCCTTTTAATATTTTTAAGATGACAGATTTAAAAAAAATGAAGATAAAACTGTAAGTTGTTATTTTAAGAAGGTTCAAGCGCGAGTTGCAAATGCCACTGGAATTTCAAGAAGAACTTTGAACAATATATTAAACGAAGTCAGTACTGAAACACATTCTACTGAAATTAAGTTTAGCACTCCAAAAAAAGGGAGACCAAAAAAGCAATTTCGTTTGGATATGGACGATTTTATATATACACTATATATATATGTCATAAATACACTATTATTAAAACTTCGATCAAAGTTACAACGAACTACAAGAACTATGTGTACTATGTATGTTGTGTTACTTGCTGCAACGGAACCCTTCATGGGCGAGTCCAACTCGCACTTGGCTACTTTTTTATTTTATTTTACTCGAACCTAAAGCCATCACTTATAGAACACTTATTGGTGTATTTTATACAAAGAATAAAAAGAATTATTAAAAGAAGCAAATTAAAATTGTTTTAACAGCTCCTAATAGATACCACAATGTTTGTATATCGTGCTACAGAGATGACGCTCTACGAAGCCGAAGTTGACCGATTGTCTCTTTCCAGGTGTCGATGTGCAATATTTATCGCCGGGTACTGTACTGTATGTACACTCTTCATAATTCTGCCGGCCGTCGCGTCGTTGCAAATATTTAGGATGGATATTTTTAATTTCGTAATATATTTTGAATGGAATGTCCGATTTTAATAATTCAAAAAGGAATCGATAGGTCAAAAGCAAAAAGGAAAAAAGCAGTCTTGATTGAAAAATAATTTATTTTGATAAGAATTAAAACAAATGTATGAATAGCATGGTCTTAAGTTGATCGGCATTTTTATCTTCTTTTAAAATGTAAAAAAGCAGTTGTAGCGACGTAATTACTGTAGTTAGACATATGCTCTCACGAGGTTTTTTGTAGTTTTTAATACGTTCTATAATATTGTAGAACATTGTTTGGTTCTATCATTGGTACTTTCCGCAGCGTATGCGATGAAAGCCATTTTATGGCTGTTTTTTTATACCTTGCGTTGGTTTTAGTAAAAAATTCCAAAGATCACTATTTTTTTCTTGTAATAAAAATAGCCTATGTTACTCAGTGATAATGTAGCTTTCTCTTGGCAAATCGGTTCAGTAGTTTTTGAGTTTATTACATACATACAAAAATACAAAAATACAAATCTTTCCTCTTTATAATATTAGTATAGAGTATAGATTACCGTATGCGTTAAATCCGGTAGATCTGATTTTTTGCAGACTTGTTTATGATATTGGCCTAATGATTGTCTCAAGTTTGTGACCTCGAGCGACAAACGCAACTTTGTCAAAAATCGAAAAAACCGCGAAAAAATCGTTTATTTTTCAAATTTTGGCGATTATAACCCTAAACGACTAGTTTTTGTAAAAACTTTCTTATGGCGCTTATAAAGTAGACTAAATTTTCTACAATATGATACTAGAATTGTCTCTGTACACCCAATAGTTTCTGAGAATAAGTCTTTCAAAGTTTATAATTTTTTTCGTACTTCGCAATTTTTAGCAATATTTTAACTCCTACTTGACCACTTTGTGGCACAGTTACGGCGGTTTTTAACCCCCGACCAAAAAAAGAGGTGTTATAAATTTAACGTCGAAGTCTGTCTGTCTATCAGACAGACACACATATAGGTCTGTCTCTATGTGTATCTGTCTGTGTGTGTATATTTCTATGGCACCGTAGAGCTGAAACGGATGGGCCGATTTCGATGTGGTTTTTTTAATTTAAAGATACATTTTTGTGTTGATGTTTTGAGCTATTTTTTGTTAATATTGATTCAAGATGGCTGCCTCCACCAAATGGCACACCAAATATTTCATCACAATCTATAAAGAGTTTTCTATCTATCTATCAAAAATGAGTTCAGTATCTGTCTGTCTTTATCCGAACAATATCTACTAGGCAGTAGAATCACAGTAATACTAGGTAGTTGATGTTCACAGCAATACAATTCTATTTCGGTGTCTCCCATACAAAGGACTAGTTATTTTTATGGGATTTCATAATTGTTTTATGAAGAAAAAAAAACGTTACCGTACTTAAACATTGTCTTGAACCTTGATGGTATAAATTACCGACATTTATATTCATATTCATTTATTCATAAGTGTTATTTACATGTCAAGTTACAGAATTACAAATTAAGGATATAGGTACATAGGCGAATTAAATAATCAAATTACATAAATAAATTAAACTAATAAAACTAAATAATCAACCTAAATGCATAATCAAACTCAATAATCAAATTTAATACATTATAAAAAAATATTGTACTACAGTACAGTCCTCCACTTTACATTTTAAGAATTCCGTCAAGCTGTAGAACGTCCGATCGACCAGCCAACGCCTCAGGCGAGACTTGAAACAAGCCAGGTTTGGCGCCGTGGTGATACACTTAGGTAACTTATTATATACAGTCGGTCCCATGACATGTGTTAATTTGTCGGACTTTGCTAAGGTCCTGGGAATTTCTTTGAGCTGCCCTGCACGTCGTGTGGGGCGTGTATGGAGCTCACCGTATGCAGGGTACAAATGCAGGTTGTTTCTCACATACACCGCGACCTGTAAAATAACAATACAGGGCAGCGTCATGATTCCCAGTTTTTTAAACTGTGGTGCTATATAAAACCGGTTTAAATTAATTAACTATGGGCAACTTAAAAAGACACACACGGTGGCCGGATGGAATTTTCATTTTCTTTTCTTTTAATCCTCGACCAAAAATAGAGGGGTGTTATAAGTTTGACGTCGATATCTGTCTGTCTATCTGTGTGTATTTTTCTTTGGGATCGTAGATCTCAAACGGATGGGCCGATCTCGTTGCAGTTTTTTTTTCACTTGAGAGCCACTTCCTTTTCGGTGGTTCTTAGCTACTTTCGTTAATATCCTCTCTAGATGTCCGCCACCACAAAATGGCGAATAAAAAATTTTTTCACAACCTCCCTCAATATGGGTAGGTATCAAATGAAAGGGCTTGATTCGTAGAATATTACTTGTAGTGGTAGGACTCTTTGCAGAGTCCGCCTGGGGAAGTACCACACCTTTACCAGTTATTCTACCGTTAAGCACTAATGTGCAAGCGTTACTGTGTTCCAGTTTGAAGGGTAGAGAGAGATATCTTAGATCTCAGTGCTAGGTAAGGATTTGGACTCTTCATGATCCAATAGCTGTGTGTCACTGTGCTGTTTTGTGGCAGGCATGTTGCTTAACACCAGGCACATGTCCTGCTCATTTCGCCACAAAATGACTTTGAGACTCCCGTCCATCACTTTGAGCCCGGGGATAAGATATGAAAACAAAGGTCTAAATGTTACTCATAGTTACAATAAGATCTATAATACATGTAGAGAAAGAGACCACTGCGCACTGACCCCTGCCCAAACGTCCCCAGAACACTCGCTGCGTTCCCCCTCTAAATAAAATGTTTAAAAATAGATTTCAGTGAAAAAAATATCAAGGCTAAAACTGTTTAGTTTATAGTTTGTTTTATAGGTTTCAGAAACAATAGTTTGATGTGATACATAATAATACATGTTAATGTGTTTTAAATTAGAATCATAAACGGCATACTTAATTATTTTTCTTACTAAAATTATTCATAATTTATTTTGTAATTAGGTGCGAAATTTAATATTTTAGTACAACATCATAAAACTAATAATAATTCTGCAAATTAGGTACCTAAAACAACTGCAAAATAAAGTCTTATGCCGAGAGTTCCGTACGGAAGATTTGCCAATAGGCTCCGTACGCTTATGCAACGACTCCTAAACTTTGTTCGTAAAAGACTTTAAAATCTTTAACAATATTAGATAATTGATTGTAAAATTTTGAGGATTCCATAGAATTCATTTAAACAAGTGAACAACTGCACTGAAATTATAAACCTGTAACCCTTTATGTATGCTACTTGTACAGTTGGCAGTATTGTGATCAACTACCGTATAAGGAAGGTGGTTTTGAGTTTGTCGCTCGTTGAAAGAACAATCTGTCGTCGGCGTTACTACGCCGTAATCTAAATAAACAATTATAAGATAAAAATTAAAAAGTACCCTTGAAAAAGAGCCTAAACCCACATTACGTTCGTTTTAATCTGAGATAAGTCTATTTAGTTAGATCATTCGTTATTATACACGGTGTAGATAGGAAGGGATATAGGGGTGATGACGCAGAAGAATAAGCATTGAAGCGTATTAGTTCACCAAAGATAAATGTAATACGTTTAGCTTGCTTGATACGTGCGTCATGGAATTTATTTATTTCTTAATATGCGAACGTAAAAAATTTACAAAGTGAATTTTAATCGTAAGATAGTTTCTCAAAGGAAGTTAGTAAAAAAATAATTCAACACAATCGAGAGTCACATCTCTTAATGTCGTGAAGCAAGATTCATAATATTTGTTTAAAAATGGTTTTCACATGTTAGATAGGTAAAAGAAATCTGGCTGAGTAGCATTCATTTATTCTCAACTAAATAACAGATAAATAAATAAATAGGCCATTTATTTTTCGGTTTTACAAAGTGTCAGTATATTGTGGAAGTATCTATTTAAGTCTTAGATAGATACTTTAAGAAAACAAAATAAATATAAATGTGTGTAGTAGTAATAGTCAGTTACATTTTGAAAAATAAATAAAATTATTGAAAGTAGATTAAGTCAGGAAGAACCCTTGATTGGTTAAAAGCCTTCTCCAAAGCCTTAAATGGATAATTAACTACGAAACATGTTTATTTAAAGATTTAAACCTTAGATTCTATGTATTGCTTATTTCCAATTGCCATTGCCTATATCATGTTGTTGATGAATCCAGGTTGATGATGATAATAAATCATACATTACATCTAAAAACGTTCAATATCATACAGTTATTTTCATTTGTATTATTTGTCTACATAAAAAATAAATTCGTGTTTTCGTTCAAATGAACACCACTTCCCCTGCTTACCCTTCTGGTATTTGTATCCGAGATTAGCAGTATATCTCGGGTTAATAATAGGCAGGATACTGTGTACCAAAATAAAGAAGACTATATACATGCTCCATCATGAGTTGAGGCTTTCCTCCCTAAAAAAAAAATAGGTCAAGAATAGGTTTAAGGGTCATATGCTACCCCAGTTAACAATATAAGTTTGGTGGCTCTCAGCTAAAAGATATCTTTCTCTGTGTAAGTATACCACTTTATACGAAGTGTAATTTTCTTTCACAGAAGCTTAAATATTATAGAAATTGAACCAATACATTATTTTCGAAAGAGCATCACATGATGCGTGCTTATAGGTAATACTTATAACTGAAATATCATCGCTTCTTCAGGTATTATCTAGGCATGATATTTAATTTCTTGTTTATAAATCCGATTGGTAATTCCCAAAATTTTCACGAGTAAAGATAAAAACGATCTCTTGATCTTTTGAGCTTTATTACGGTTGAATGTACCCACGGCAAAGAGTTTACATAATATACTACGCGTATAGAATTAGAATAAACGATTTACACCGAAAGCACGGGTCTGATCGCTCTTGTCTTGTTACTATTGTGGAAGTGTCATACTTTTATCGTGGCACATCACTATGTTGTCATACACTTCATCTGCTTATGATTGGTACAAAGAAACCGTCGAAATCTATGTATGGGAGTTCGTATCAGATGGCTTCCATTTTCTATCGAATTTTGGGTTAATGCAGAAAGTGCTAGTCGAATTGGAACAACGTCAACTTTACTGAGGATCTGGAGCTTATGTTTTAAATACCACGCACACCACTGTCTTTTCGAAGTCATGTGCTTAATGCCTATAAATTAAAAACGTCATAGGAAAACTGACATGCGCCATGAATCTTCGAAGGTCATGCGCCATCCACCAATACACAGTCAGTCAGTCGCAGTCAGTCTCTTGGATTTTGACTCCCTCTTAGTGAAAGAAAGCCCCGAATCCCAGCAGTGGCAACATTTAGTTGGTGGTGTTCTACTTATGCAGAAGGCGCAGAACTAACTTAAACCTGCTAACTATACTTAAGACAATGAATAAAGCAAAAAAGGCACATTGTATCTTCGATATCTTCCTGGCAATCAAGGCAAATATAGGTATAATACTGCCAAACAGTGTTGGACAAAATTTTGTTGCAATTAAAAATAACAGTTAATTCTTATTTGTTAGTTGTGATGTTACAATTAACAATTAATTAATCGTTAATTGACAGTTTTACAATTAACAATTAATTAATAGTTAGTTGCAAATTTTACAATTAACGATTAATTAATTGTTAATTGTAAGTTATTCCCGCAATTAAAAAATAACAATTAAATTTAAATAAAGTAGATAGAAATAGTAGTGAGGAGCGCGGCTCGGGAACCTTCACGTGGTCACACCCCGGACACTCGGCCTAAACTCCATACAAACGGTGCAGTCGACTTACCTACTCTCCACACAACAACGCAGATGTTGTTCGCACATATTTACGCATGTGTGCGTGTCGGCTAGGGTTACTGAATTATTTTATGGAATAGTTAGATGTGACCCGTAAGCTCACCTGCCAGTGTTAAGTGGCCTACAATCTTACCGAGTGTTGGATCTTTAATGCAAATATAACTTTTTAAATCAGAAGGGAGAAAATTCAAACCAAAAAAGTAAAAGTATTGCCTACCTATTGGTTTTTAGTAGGTACACATACAAAATTACGTGCATTACGTTGGTTGAATTTTGTAATCTACGTATAACGCATTGTAATACAGTTCACTCAAATCATACACTAAGTTACAATGCACATACGAATTAGGTATACACATCTAATACGGCAGCGAACAGTGCAAGTATAATTATGGTTTTGCAACTCAAATTAAAGTTTGTAAACATGAAACTATATACCTACTTATACGCGCAAAATGCGACAAATCGGCAGAATCAGCTGTTGGCGCCGCTAACTTGAAACGGTGAAGAAAAACATCTTGAGGAAACCGACATGTACCTAGAATCTTTCGAAGTCATGTGTCATCCACCAACCCGCACTGGGCCAGCATGGTGGATTATGGCCTAACCAGAGAAGGCCCCGAGTCCCAGCAGTGGGAACATTTAGTGGGCTGTTGATGATAATAATGATATGTTCAACAGTGGACGGTTTCGGCTCGTATGATGGTATGGATACATAAGTCACATAAACAGCCCACTAAATGTTCCCACAGCTGGGACTTGGGGCCTTCTCTCGCAAGGAGAGAGTCAAGGCCATAATCCACCACTGATGATGTGTAATTTCTTGTAAATAGGAAGTAATAGGCTAGTTGCCTTAAGATAATATTTTTGATGACAAGATTGTTAATTGTTAGTTTTAATTGTTTCTTACAACAATTATAAACATATTTTTTTAAATTGTATCGTGCGATTAACGTAACTTAGTTTAAATAAATTAATTGTAATATGCAATTAACCGATTAATTGCAATTAAATCAATTGTATTTTAAATTACACAAAACATACACAACCAGTGCACAAAACATATCCAGCTACAGAAAGGCGTGAGACAGGGAGATGTTATATCTCCGAAACTGTTCACTGCTGCGCTGGAAGACGTTTTCAAGCTACTGGACTGGAACGGACATGGCATCAATATCAACGGCGAATGCATCACTCACCTTCGGTTTGCCGACGACATAGTCATTGTGGCGGAGTCGCTGGAGGACCTCGGTGCAATGCTCAGGGACCTCAGTAGAGTATCCCAACAGGTTGGTTTGAGGATGAACATGGACAAGACGAAGGTCATGTCAAATGTGCATGTCTCACCTGTACCGGTTATTGTTGGGAATACCACACTCGAAGTTGTTGACGAATACGTCTACCTGGGTCAAAAGATCCAATTAGGTAGATCCAACTTCGACAAAGAGGTCCAGCGAAGGATCCAACTCGGATGGGCAGCGTTCGGGAAACTTCGACACATCTTTGAGTCCAAAATACCCCAATGCCTAAAGACAAAAGTCTTTAACCAGTGCGTGTTGCCAGTGATGGCTTATGGAACTGAGACGTGGTCCTTAACTGTGGGCCTCATAACAAAGCTCAAAGTCACACAGCGAGCTATGGAGAGAGCTATGCTCGGAGTCTCTTTGCGCGACAGAATCCGTAATGAAGATATTCGCAAAAGAACTAAAGTGGCCGACATAGCTCAACGAGTAAGCAAGCTGAAGTGGCAATGGGCAGGCCACATCGCTCGAAGAACTGACAACCGATGGGGAAGAAAGGTTCTCGAGTGGCGACCACGAACCGGAAGACGCAGTGTTGGACGGCCTCCCACTAGATGGACAGATGACCTCACAAAGGTCGCTGGAAACCGCTGGTTGCAGGTTGCGCGGGACCGTTCGTTGTGGAAATCTAGGGGGGAGGCCTTTGTTCAGCAGTGGACGTCTTGCGGCTGATGATGATGATGATGATGATTTTAAATTAGTTGCATTTAATTTTTCAATCAATTACCAAGAAGATTAAAATATTAACTGATTAATGCCCAACACTGCTGCCAAATGATACAGTAGGGTTATAAATACAAACATTATGAGTATAATACAAACTTTTAGACTTACATCCTTTCTGCTTAACCCTGTACTTTACTGTACTTTACAATGTTTAAAGTTAAACTCCTCAAAATCACTGAACGAGTTTTGATTTAACTTGGATTTTAATTGACCCAAGTATCCTGAAAGTGCATTAGCTTGTAGTTTGTGTATTTTTTGCTTCGTTTACTTTGAATGTAATTTTATTTAGTTTTCGTATACCTTGATTACCATTGTATGTGTAATTGAAGTGAAAACTTCCTTTGACGCGCCACATACAGATTTTTCGTGGGCTGTGAATTGAATTCTGGCGTCTCGCTCGGAAATGATAAGAAATCTTCGGGTTAACTCGGGACCATGTCCACGCCCACCGGTTTCACCAGCGTAGTTGCTAAAGTAATCTATCAAATTCTGAGTTATAAGTTTTCACTGCTGTCGGCAGTTCCTGTGACTGCCATTTTTTTTTGATTTACCGACGCGTTTACAAAACGTTAATAATCCACAAAAGTCCACCTCGGTTTCGTACGATTTCTTTCATAGCTGCTATTCTTTTGTCGACGAAAGATTCGCCTAGCTGTCAACCGTGTTTAGCCACTATTTATAGATTTGAGATTCTTAAGCCGCTTGCCATCACTTTAGTGACATACATTTACATCATACATTTACATCTAACCATATCCATGTGCAATTGTTTGGTACTTTGAAAATCGTCTAGGTTTTCGCCATCACCAACACCACAAGATCATCTGCAAAGTTCAGGCGCGACAAAAAAATGCGATTAATACTTATCAATATCCCTTGTGTCCCATTCAGGCGTTTCAAGACATTTTGCTTTGAAACCCATGAACAGCTTGGATGAAATAGTGTCTCCCAGTCAATCTACGGCATTAGAAGTTGGTCAAATTGTGCAGTTTCACTTATATCGTTGCTGAATTATGTAGCATCCACTGCACATTTCACATAGCAAGCCTCGATACTTTTTATATCTTTTAACTTGTAACCTGTATAATTTTACACGCCAAAGTCTCTGATGGCATAATTTGAGGTATCATGTCCATAAATATAATAAATAAAGATTATTGAGATAAAAGAGATTGCCGGCACGTTTTTTTGGAAATATAGCCTTTGTTACCGGGTGGCCAACTTTAGAGAGTAAAGTCCATTGGATATGCCTTGTTTTTCACAAAACAATACTGCTGGTTTGCAACATATTTGCGAGAAATAAAGATTTTGTTTGATTGTAAGGTCAGCAAAGTAGATAAACAAACAAAGCCTATAGCTCCTTAAAACGGTTGATTGGTGTGAGTCTTTTAAATAATAATAATAATAAATAATAATAATAAAATCGTTTATTGACCAAATTACAATTTTGTCTATAACTAATTTACAACTTAAAGGAAAATACATTTCAATTTATATCTAGCTGAGACTGACTGGTACCTATACTAGTTTATGAAACTGTGCTACAGGTACCAGTGCCCTCCATGAGATTGCTTAACAGTTGTTTACCAATAAAGTGTAGCAAAGGATGTTCCACTACTGAACTAAAAATAACATAAAAAACTATTTATCTTACTAAGTCTGTTTATAAATTGTTACTTAAAGCAATCTAAAATGTTTGAGTAAATTACAAAATTATGTGAATTATGTTGTTGGCTAACACTTACATCTAAGCATGCAGTATAGAAATAAGGAAATAAATATAAAAATAATAATTTGTGGTACATTGGTTTGAGAAATATATGACCTAGGTACATTTCGACATTTATAAATTTTCAATTTTTACAAAGTGTTCAGTTTCACTGTATGACAACTTTTCAAAAAAAATCGGTTATGGCTATTATGAGTTTAAACAAAGGAAGCGGATAAATATTAATCAATTAATTTATTAAGTTATACAAAAAGTTTGCAAAAGCTTCATAGTGCCTAGCAGCACGTGTCGTACCTACGACACGTTTGAGTAAATTACAAAATTATGTGAATTATGTTGTTGGCTAACACTTACATCTAAGCATGCAGTATAGAAACGAGGAAATAAAAACAATAATAATTTGTGGTACATTGGTTATGAGAAATATATGACCTACATTGCGACAATTATACATTTTCAATTTTTACAAAGTGTTCAGTTTCGCTGTATGACAACTTTTTCAAAAAATCGGTTACGGCTGTTCTGAGTTTAAACAAAGGAAGCGGATAAATATTAATCAATTCATTTACTCTGTTATACAAAAAGTTTGCAAAGGCTCCATAGTGCCTAGCAGCACGTGTCGTACGACACGTAGTGGTAGGACATACTCTGCTTCTTCTTCGAGAGCTATCGTCTGCTGGATTATATGGTAGATGTCTATGTCTTCGTAGGATTGTATGAAGCAGAAAGAGTTGTCTAACAGTTAAAACATCAGCCTCTTTGTAGAGGGCTTTAGTACGATATCGGATAGGTTTCTTTAGCATTACCTTTAAGATGGCTCTTTGGGCTCGTTTGAGGAGTATAACATTTGAAGTACTAGCCCCACCCCAGGCTATAACGCAGTATGACAGTACGGATTGAGCGAGAGAAACGTAAACAAGTTTTAGAGTTTGTCGATCTGCTGATGACCGGAGATGCTTAAATACGTAAATTAATCGTCTTATTCTTGTAGCAAGATTATCTATTTGGTATTTCCAACTTAAAGTTGAGTCAATATACACACCGAGATATTTAATATTATCGGTCCAGCTCAAAGGGATGCAATTACAGACAGCATCTGGTTGACATTTGTGGACAGTAATCAATAGAGATCCAGGATTAGGTAAAGATGCATTATTTGGGGCAAAGGGCACACATTTAGTTTTACTAATGTTTAAAGTTAGCAAATTTGTCGTTAGCCAGGTTATTACAATATCTAATGCCTTTTGAGCATTAGTTTTACATTCAGACCAAGTTTTGCCACCTATTATGAGAGCGGTGTCATCTGCATAGGTAATTATTTTACAGAAAGGTATTTCTATCTGACAAAGTTGATTTATATACAAAATAAAGAGAACAGGCCCTAAAATGCTTCCTTGTGGCACTCCGTATGTCAAGGTCTTATCATCACTTATAATATTGTCTATTTTTACACACTGTGTACGGTGTTGAAGGTAATCTTTAAAAATTTCGAGTGATATTCCTCGAATGCCCAGTTGTTCCATCTTAAAAAGCAGCGTTTTAACACAGACTGTATCAAATGCCTTAGAAATATCTAAAAATATAGCTATAGCTTTAGTTTTGGCTTCAATATGACCCATCACTGTACTAGTGAGTTTCAAAACTGCATCCTCTGTGGACAAACCTTTACGAAAACCAAATTGATTATCAGAAAGTAAATTATTTTTATTCAAATATTTGAGTAGTCTATTGTTTAATAAAGTTTCAAGTATTTTAGAGAGAGAGGTTAATATGGATATTGGTCTATAATTTGTAACATTACTTTTATCCCCACCCTTAAAGACTGGAAGAACAAGAGCTTTCTTAAGCGCTTTGGGAAAAGTACCAGAGTTAAGGCAAAGATTAAAAATGTGTGTTAATGGGGGAACAAGAACTTCTCTGGAATCCATAAGAAGGCTGGAAGGTATGCCGTCCCATCCGGTTGCACAATCTCTACGCATGCCACCAATTACTTGATTAACCTCATCGCAGTCCGTTAAGAAGACTGCCATTGTATCAGAACTAGCGCTTTCATTAATCGAACCGTTTTTATCAAAATTGTCGCCTCTGCTACGGATGATATTGTTTGCAAGTTCGTGCCCAATACTCACAAAATAATCATTGACGTTGTTCACAGATATATTTGGTGGATTATTTGGACTAAGCAGAGACGATGCTGAAGTAGGTGTCTGTGTAATATTTGCAACTCTCTTGATGACTTTCCAAAATAGTTAGTACCTGGGTGATTGAGCTTTGCCCGGTTTAAACATTGAGGATATACCTACTTACAGATAAAGGGTGGGAGACAAAGATTTTCTCAAAAAAAAAAAGAAAAAAGAACTTGAAAAAAAGAGTAGCCATCTGGATTCGAACCCGGGGTCTACTGCTTCATGACCGCCCAACTTATCGACTGAGTTATTGTACCTACTGCCGCGCAGCGTTTCGAAATTTACCGTCGTTTCTAAGATTCAGATTCTATAAATACAACAATTGCTCGTTTAAAGGTATAAGATAAGATATTGCAAACTATTCGTAAATTTTTGAAAGAGTATTACACAGCTAATTTTACAAATAGGTTTATAGTTATTATTATAGATTTATAATTACACGGCTTAGCTTAGTTTAGACCTAAATAGGGTTGTGTGAAAGTCACAAATATTTTCTCTACCTATTTAATAAAAAAATTATTCTAACGTTATAACACAATCTTAGGTCTTATTTTTACACTTAGGTATACTTATTTTTATGTACTTTTACATTGTATAGTTCATATTGACTCTTATTATATAGAATCCCAAGCCTTCTAGGTCCTACACTACAAGGACAAAGCCAGTCAGGCAGTAAGTATCAATTAATTGGCATAAAAAGTCCATATATTTGATTATGATTAATGCTTTTTAACTTTTACTATGAAATTAACATACCTCTTCAACATTTTTTGAACAACATTGAACGACAATTATTTTTTCATCCCACCTGCTCGGAAAGAGTACTTTTGCTATATTACGATATCAGGGCGCAAAAGTCGTTTTTACCCTCTAGAGGTTAAAGTAAATTTGAATTTAGAACATCGTGTGTACTGAGGTTTTGAATTCAAAACATAATTTAACCTATTTATTTCTACCTCCTTGGTGCCGAATTCATCATACATTTATTTTTAATTTGTTAAAAACTCATACTCGGAACCTCTTTGGTATACTTTTTTTAAATGCTTTGCGCGCAATTTTCTTTTCACGTATGGAGGATAGAGGTAAAGAATGTTATTTCAAATGGCAAAACATTTTGAAATGCTATGAATTAATCAATTGTAATCGAATTGAAGTATGCCGAGTTAAATAATTAAATATTATTGACTACTAAAATAGTAACTAATAGATAATTTCAACTACTTGTGCAGTACAAAATAATGTAGTAAATATAACTTCAAATAAATAATTACTATTTTGAGAAAACATGTTGGTGCAATATATTTTGAAGTCAAAACTTCTTTTGGCGCGCCAAAGACAGATTTTTCGTGGGCTGTCAATTTAATTCTAGCGTCACGCTCGAGAATGATAAGAAATCTTCGGGTAAATTCGGGACCATAGCCAATGGCATTCTAGAAATGCCTCAGCCTTTCCCATTGGCCATTTAAAAATGTGTCAGCATTTCTAGATGGCCATGCTCATAGCCACGCCCTCCGGTTTCACATGCGTAGTTTCCAAAGTAATAATCAAATTCTGAGTTATAAGTTCACTTCTATCGGCAGTGCCTATGACTGCCAATATTTTTCTTTCATGAATTCTGAATAGTACTTACGTTTATTAATTTCCTTTAAAATGTACCCTGATGCAAATTTAGCGCTACTATAATTTAATGCATTTGGGCGGACACTTTTTCATGTACACATGAAACTCCTTACCTCAATCGGTCAACTCTCCATATTTTCACGTCATATTGTTATTGTTAATACCATGGCTAAATAAACTTAAGTTTAAAACTTATAAAATTAAATACAAGTGAAAAACCGAAATACCATAATAATAAGTGATTCTAGCGACCAAAAAGTTTATTTAAGGCCAACAGAATCGACTGAAACTGAAAATGCGCAAAGCGTTTAGAAATTTCCTCGCAAGGGGGGGATGAAAAATTACGTGTTACACTCGAGTGCAAAGATTTTTCACCTTGTGCCCTTTTGATTCCCTTGCTACGCTCAGGATTCTATTTTTTGAATCCCTCGCTACGCTCGTGATTCAACTTTAGAATCCTTCGCTTGCTCGGTCATCAAAATTGAGCACGCGGTTAAAAAGCCACTTTGCACTCTTGTACAACAAATAACTATTGATTGAATATTTATTTTGTTTTTTTTTTTCAATTTTAAAATGTATAATGATTTCGAATATGCTTACATTTTGTTGCATTTTGCATGTTTAATTTTGACGAAATGTAGATACATAAATTGATCGAAAACGAATACACCCGAAATACAAATGTGGTTCACACCTAGTTTGGGAAATTAGGGATACACATGCATCATGTATCTACTGATTATTATTGAAATAAACAACTATTGTGTTTATTATTTACTAGCTGAACGCGCGCGCGTTGCTACGCCATCTATCGAAAATCGATCGTACCAATTCAAATTTTGAACAAATTCGGTTACTTTAGGTTCTAATGACGCAACCTTTAAAATATGACATATGCTGTCACGCAACGAAAGCTCTTAAAAAGCAATATATTTTCCCGTTTTTGTTACATTTTTCATTCCTGCTCGGCTCCTGTTTATAGTAGCGTAATGTTAAATAGCCTATAGCCTTCCTCGATAAATGGACTATCCTACAAAGAAAGAATCGTTCAATTCGTGCCAGTAGTTCCAGAGATCCTTGCGTTCAAACAAACAAACAAACAAACTCTTCAGCTTTATAATATTAGTATAGATGGATAACTTTCAGCGTTGTGCGTGCCAGTGTGTGATTGCCCTAAACCATCCACTTATTGTGTAGTGAGCATAGAATAGATAGTGAGGCTATATAATAATTAATTAATATATTATGTTTTAATGAAGCTTTAATCACACTTAACTGTACCTACTTCTGGTTCCTAAAACCTATTCACTGAATAAATTTGGTTCTGAATTTCTCGTTCCTTGTTGTTCTTCCTGCCTAGAGCTTGTTGTATCTCACTGAAACTTCGACCTTTTGTCTCAGGAATAAAGACGATAATAAACAAGCAGGTGATGATACAGCATCCTGCAAAGATCCAGTAGGTAGCAGCTGGGCCTGAAAAAAAAAACAAATGGAAAAACATTTTAGAGACAAAAAACCGTAGACACAATATAATACATTTCGATATTCATAAAATATATTAACATGATAAATAATAACCCTATTTTGTGTTTCTAATGCTGGCATTCAGTCCCTTTTTTCTCGTGAAGAGAGGCGAGTTGATATTTCACCATACTGGCCAAGTGCGGGTTAGTGGATTACATAATATGTTCTCGGAAGATTAAATTTTAGCTAGTTTCACCACGATCGTTTTTATTCATCAAGACAATCAGTATAAGTATACGTAACCCACTAAATCCCACTACTGGGACTCGGGGCATTCTCTCGCAAGAAGAGATTCGAGGCTATAATCCACCATGAACGATTCTAGGAAAAGGCGTGTACAATCTTTGGTTACAATCTTTGTGTCTTCAAATCGAGAGTGAATCGGTTTTTTTTTCTAGGTAAACACGCTCCATCGTAGACCGCATCGTCGCTTAACATCAGGCGAGATGGCGGTCAAGTGTAAACCTATAAAAGTTAAAAAAATGCCAGTTTCCACACGTTGTTTATCTTCGCCGTTTTTAAGTTAGCAGCATTACTAGAGACAATTGCTCATGCCCAACTCTTTCATCTGCATTTGGGAAAATAACATAGGCGCAGATGGGATTCCAACCCATGATGACCTCACGATTGTGAAATTGGTTGCGGGCGTCACTATATTCCGATTTAAAGGGCAATGTTTCCAGAGAAATTTAGCATAGAGATACATCATCTTATATCTAAGCGACGAGCGCAGTGTCTAGGTAATGCTTTAAGTTGTTAATTTTCCAATGTGTTGCTTACCATGAGGCGCATACCTTGCTCGTTCCGTCTCTCTATACTAACATCACTGTGTTCCGGTTTGAAGGGCAAAGAAATTACAGAGAACAGAAATAAAAAATCGTATTTCTCTGGATGACACACGCAGTGGTTATGTGATGATTTGGACTCTTCATGTTCCAATAGCTGCGTGGCACTTAACTGTTACGAGCAGGCATGTTGCTTATCATCAGGCGCGCACGTTTTTCTCGCCTCGTTAGAAAATAAATTACGAAATATGGTCATGTACATTGCACATCCATCGCACTCTCTCCAAATGTAACAGGTATCTAGAAAACTGACAGACTAGGCAATTTTCAACGATGTTCAAGACTGGGGAACATTTTTGCTGCCATTGACTTGATTAAATTGTTACTCCTTATATATATACTCACCGATAGCATTTATAACTGCACTGAAGTAATTGGTAGTGATGAATATAAAGAGTGTAGTGAAGAAGACTCCACAAGAAACCCCGACGGCTCGAGACGGGCCGTCGAACAACTCGGCTACCAGCATCCAGATGATTGCCCCTATTCCTGGAAGGACAATAATAAAATTAATCAATCGATCATCTTTTTTTAACCTACGAGTATTCATTATTAATCTACTGCCAAGCAGTAATGTGCAAACATTACTGTGTTCCGGTTTGAAGGGCAATGTTCTCAGAGAAATTACAGGGCTTAGAGATTTAACAACTTAGATCTCTAGGTGACGAGCGCAGTGCTAGGTAATGATTTGGACTCTTCATGTTCCAATAGCTCCGTGTCACTGTGCTGTTATGTGGCAGGCATGTTACTTACCATCAGGCACATGTCCTGTTCGTCTCGTCACTCTTTATGTTAAAAAAAAATCTTGGTCATTTTTTATCTATAAAGAAAAAATACGTGTACGTACAATATTTTTTAGCAATAGGCTACCGGACAGGGTCAAAAATACACTATTCTAATTAGTCCATCAGCTAGATCATGGAAAAATATGAGACACGTATTTTTTGTGTTTTCAAAATATTAAAAATCGACAAAGATATAGAACATCAAACTTCGAGAGTGGGGGGTCGCGACGTCACTCGTGAGTAAAAATCGTAGGCACGAGTGACGTCACTCGAAACTTCTAAGCGCTGTATCTTCGTATTTTTTTGTTTGTGAAACAAAAGAAAAAATACGTTTTTTTGCAAAAAAATTTTTTCTTGGCTTGTCCATGAGTGCAGTAAGTTCTATACTAGAACGAGTATCTAAAGCTGCACTAGTAGGATCATATCAGATTTGGCTGGGCAGGGAGAGAAATACGAGTAGTGCAGGTGAGTGTTGATGTACGTCACCAAAAGGGGCCCCTTTTAAACCTACGCCCGACTCACATGTCTTGGGGTCTATTCGAGATTTCTCTCTCTGCCACGCGATAGACCCGGCACCCGCCGGTGAATCCATGGAATGCTAAGAAGTTCGTCTCTAACTGACGGACTAATTAGTTTTTTTGAGGATTGTACCCTATCTAACTAACAGACTAATTAGTTTCTTGTATATTATTAGCTTAGCGCTAAGGCACAGGAGTCAAAATAACCTAACCTGACAAACCTAACATACTTACGCTAAAGCATACATCTGGTACCTGGACGTCTACTCTATTTCTACGAAAACGTAATTCCAAAAAAAACTCGCGACATTAGTCCTGATTAATACTAATATTACAAGTTGTTAGTTTTCACTTCTATCGGCATTTGTAGGCTATGACAGCCTACATGCCAGCGTGATGATAGAATTCCATTCACTCCCCACGAAAAATCTGTCTAGGCGCGCCTAAAGAAGTTTTCACTTCAAAAAAAAATAGGCTGTCATAGCCTACAAATGCCGATAGAAGTGCCTCGCCTCGCCCTCCGGTTACACCCGTGTAGTTTCCAAAGTAAGCTATCAAATTATGAGTTATAAGTTTTCACTTCTATCGGCAGTTCCCATGACTGCCAATTTTTTTTGTATTTTTTTGTTGCTCTTCTGCAAAGGCTAGACAACTTCAAGTCTATAAGCTAAACAGCATAACGAGCCCACTGAATGTACCCACAGCTGGGACTTCACTTGTTCTCCCACAAGGAGAGAGACAAGGCTATAATCCACTACGCTGACCCAGTGCGGGTTGGTGGATGGCACATGACTTCGAAAGATTCTAGGGACATGTCGGTTTCCTCGCGATTTTTTCTGACATCGTTTAAAGTTAGTCGCAATACGCACATGACTTCGAAATGACAGCGGTGCGCGCGGGTATCGAACCAGGTGTTGCGGATCGGCAGTTGCCGTTCTCTAGACTGTAGGTACCAGCCGTAACTTTTTAAGATATTTGTAACCACAGTTGTTTGATTTCATATTACACCAAACCTTATTATTTTAGAATTTTAATCAATTTCTGAGAAACTAATCAGTAAATAAACATTCTTAAAAAAAAACGACTTAAATTCAAACCTCAGACAAAATAAAAAATAATATTTGATACTCGAAAAAATAATCATGTAACATTTTTTAAAGTTTTGTTTTCGTGTTATTGCATGCTGAAAAGCAGAATATGGAGCTCTGTTATAATGTACATCTGTAAATACCCATATACGCAAACAAAGAATTGAATTATAAAAAAATAATTAAATAGTTTCTATGATGACGTCATCAAGATAAAAGTGAGCACATTTTAGTTGGTTTTTAATATTTCAACTTCAGTGTTTACGATAAAAATTGCATAGCACCACCTCTACTATAGTCTAGAACTATAGTCAGGTTTATAAACCTACCAAACAAAAACAAACCATCAAAATGTATTCAATATTCATAATTGGCGGAGCTATCGCGTAACAGTACTTAAAAACAACGTACAACAGAATTGAGAACCACCTCCTTTTTTTGAAGTTGTTGAACGAAAATGTTGTTGTTAATTAATTTCTTGAAATTATTGTACCTTCAAGCCGTTAATATAAACACATAAAACATAACAAGTACTCAAGATTCCTCGTGGAATGAGGCTGGGAGAAATCCCAGCAGTTTCAACCGCATTATTAAATCTTTTATGGGCCGTAAAATTATGCACTGTGTCCAAACCACAGACATAAAAACATATTGTGACGTTGCAAGGAACGGCAAGTGCCAATCCCTACTATTTCTACTGTTCTAATATTATAAATGAAAAACAAACTCTGTCTGTCTGTTACGCCGTCACGCCTAAACTACTGCATTTATATTAAATTTGGTACACTTAAGTAAGGATCTATCATACAACTATTGGTATCATATAACTATTATATAAGTTACGGTGGTCTAGTCGGGAGAACGGCGGCTGCCGATCCGGAGACCCCGGGTTCAAACCCCACACGCACCACTGTCTTTTCGAAGTCATGTGCGTAAAGCAGCTAACTTAGAACAGTGAAGGAAAACATCGTGAGGAAACCGACATGTACCTAGAATCTTTCGAAGTCATGTGTCATCCGCCAACCCGCACTGGGCCAGCGTGGTGGATTATGGCCTTAACTCTCTCCTTGCGAGAGAAGGCCCCGAGTCCCAGCAGTGGGAACGTTTAGTGGGCTGTTGGTGATGATGATGATACAACTATTGGAGTTTGTACGACCATTGAATTTTTTGACGTGACGTGAAAATTAGACATAATTAAAAAGGTTCAAATACTATGAAAACTTTTATTTATTTATTTACTTTAAAGAAACACATACTTTTATTTATTTAAAAAAAATACACGAGTTAAGTTGAGCGAGTCCAGGAGTTGCAAAAAAACCTTTTGCTAATTAAATTATTTATTTAAAAAGTTACATTTAAACTACAACTAATTATATTAAGTGTCAACGCGTCGATATGAGACTACGAAGTGACGTCTAAGGGACGCCGATCGCCGATCGGTGTCCGTCTTCCGGGCGATCCGATGCTTCGCGGAACTGCTTGCAACACAGTGGGAATCACGCCACCGTTTCCAATTGAGTAATGATGAATATGAATTGTTGGTCAGCGAAATCCATGTTACCGGGCATCGTAACACACGGATAACTTAACTACTAGTAACTATGGTCAGTGCTAAACGAGCAGCGAACACGCGCGCGCACTCTCCTTGAAAAAGATCGCCGGACGCGATCGAAACTTGAGTCAGACTGGACTGGTTATATCAAATGTGAGTTACGCGTGTATTTATTTAAAAATGATAAATAGGTTATTTATATTGCGGGCTTGTTTTGTTTTTACTTTTATGGGTTCACACTTGATCGTCATCTCGCCTGACGTTAAGCAATGATCCGGTCTACAGTGGAGCGTGTTTACCTTAAAGAAACAGATTCACTCTCGATTTGAAAACATACCAAGATTGTAATCATCGGGAAAATCCACGCAGGCATTCCATATCCAACCGTTCTCATCACAAAAGCAGAGTCGGACATATTTGTCTTTGGAACATCAACCATGAAACGATGTCGTCTTTTTGAACTACGAGCAGTCCGAGTTGATACACAAGTAGGAAACCAAAAATTCGGTTTTAAGCAACGAAGTATTACAAATTATTAATAGGTCATTAGTTTTAAGGTAGAAATTTGCTAAGTAAAACAAAACTTAATATCTCTTTGCGATTAAAACTCGTGATGTCTATTATCAATGTCTGTGGTCAGAGTACAATTTTATAGAGATTTTATTCTCACCTGCGTTGAAGCAATATATTACGAGGATGAGGGACACTAGAGGAAGATAGTTTAATACGCCTGAAGCTTTCTCGCCGTTCTCTGTCATTTTGAAAAATGCTCCGAGGATGATCTGAAATAAAAATATCAGTAAATAAACAGTACGTGAAGAAAAAAATTCCATCTTTATTAGAGGTCTGATAGGGCTTTTATATTTTGAGAGAAAACTTCTTCAGGGCGCACTTCTTGGAAAAGGAAAATCTTATGGATTCACGTCACCGGCGTCTTAAATGCAATAAGTTTCACTTGTCCTAAATCTATGGTTAAATGCAATAAGTTTCACTCATACTAAAGCTATGGTCAAATGCAATAAGTTTCACTTATACTAAATCTATGGTTAAATGCCTTTTGAATAGGAGCAATCTTCTATATAAGAGAAATTCAGGTGACGTCGTAATACGTCGGAATTTGTTTTCTTGTAGTGGTAGGACTCTTGGCAGAGTCCGCCTGGGGAAGTACCACACCTTTGCCAGTTATTCTACCGCCAAGCAGTAATGTGCAAACATTACTGTGTTCCGGTTTGGAGAGCAATGTTTCCAGAGAAATTACAGGGTTTAGAGATATACTATCTTAGATCTCTGGGTGATGAGCGCAGTGCAGTGCTAGGTAATGATTTGGACTCTTCATGGTCCAATAACTGCATGTCATTGTGCTGTTATGTGGCAGGTATGTTGCTCAGGCAGGTCATGTGCCTGCTTACAAGTAGGCTCATGACCTGCTTGTCTCGTCACTCAATACTATAAAAAATACAATATCTACTAAAATTATATTTTTTGTAAGTTTTCACTTCTATAGGCAGTTGCTATGCCTGCCATCTATTTGTAATTGTTTCCAAAGAAATTACTGGAAGAATATGAAAACTATAACGTACCACCTCAAGAACTAGTTCTAACAAAGATACCTACCTATTCGTATAATAAATTGTAACAGACTCATCATACCAAGAGCAAATCCTAACAAAATTACCTACATGTAAAAAAACTTACCATTCCCAGAGCCATTCCTAGCAAAGTGACAGTTAATATGGGCTTTCTCCCAAACCTATCTGTCACAAAAATTGTACACGTGCAGCCCAAAAGTTGTATGCAACCCATTATACCGGACGCGACTTCAGGCCTCAAACTTGTGTTAGTCGACTCAAAAATGGTCTGCAAATACGAAGTTACAGCGTTGTATCCAATCATTTGGAATCCAATAGCTAGAAATATGACTTTTCCAATAGTTTTAAGTGTCGTTTTGTTCTTGAAAAGCTCTGTTTTACTGACGGTTTCGGTGCAATTCATCGAATATTCTTTTATTTCTTCGAGAGCGATTTCTTCAGAGTTCCGGATGGAAGTCAAAACTTTTAAAGAGTCTTCTTTGTGTCCTGAAAAATACGGAATTGAAATTTTGAAAGTATTGTTTTAGCGTTAAAATTAAAAAAATCATCGTAAAACAAATGAACCAACTTTTAACGCTTAATGACATGCTAAAACGTAGTTGGTAAGTAGGTAACTAAAAATGATTATTACATCCGTTGCATACAATAGTAATGTATAATTATTATAATTATAAAAAGGAAGAAAAATAATGTCAGTCAAGGTTACCGTTACCTATTTTTTTTAGATATATATTACAAGAAATAGATTTGTTAATAACATTTGGTTATTAACTGCGGGTTGTTGTTGCGTTGTTCAACAAACAACGGTTTGTTGATTTCTTATTGATGAAGCCTTTACATTTACACTCAATGTTTCTTAATAAAAAGGACGAAGTTTCCAATTCAGCTGCATGCATTTCAGTTTTTTAAGTACTAGACTACTTACAGGCCCGTGAACAAAATTTACGGGTCAAATGAACCACCAGGAGGCCTATGATGAAGCAGGATGAGGCAGGAGGAGAAATGATCGAGGTTTGCAACCCCCCCTCTTCGACTGTACTCAGTTGGACAGCTTACAAGTGACGGCATAGTGCTGAATCTTATTACTTCATACCCTTCTATCATCCTACATAGGTTTCCTGTTGGTTCATTTACTACGTAAATTTTGTTCACGGGCCTGTAGTCTATACAGTTTTAAAGTCGTTTTTTAGATTATAGAGTGACGAGACGAGCAGAACATGTCGTGATGGTCAGCAACATACCTGCCGCAAAGCAGAACAGTGTTACGCTATTGGAACATAAAGAGTCAAAATCATTACCTGGCACTGCACTCATCATCATCATTACCAAAGATATAAGATGTGTTATCTGTCTGTCCTGTAATTTCACTGGAAACGTTGTTTATTGCTTTATATTTGTAATGTTGGTTTGTTGAGGTAAGCCACCATTTTGCAAAAAACAAACCGAAATGAACCACAAGACATCGTACCTTTTACGTAAAGAAAGTAAGGACTCTCAGGCAGGAACAGCTGCGGGATGGCACCTGCAACAACGACGCTGGTGAAGATGATGTTCAGCGACAGGTACGAGACGAAAGGTCCAACTGACAGCATCAGAAGCGCACCCAACGCTGACAAGATCTGGGTGATGGTGCCGAGTGCACCACGGATTTCTTTCTGAAACGTGTGACAAGAAATACATTAAATGGGGTCATCTTTTCTAAATTTTTGTTTTTGGTAAGACGGGAAAGTTACGGCGGGTCTATATGGGGTGGCATAACATTTTTTGTCCTATTTTAGATAGGCATAACGTTATTAGGACTAATGATAATTTACCATAACAACTAAACGCATAACTGTCTTCGCATAATGTTAACTAGCATAACCATATATGACATAACGATAACTTAGCATAATGTTTAAACGCATAGCCATATATAGCATACAGATAACTTAGTATAATGTTTTGACGCATAACTGTAAATAGCATAATGTTTAAAGGCACACATTGAGAAAAGCATAACAAATCTTAAACATAATGATCAACGGCATAAACTTTAAACGCCTAACTAAAAAAACAAATGCAAAGAGCGGACTGTAGCAACATTATTTAAATAAAATACATGGGTGTGTGAAATGCGGGTGGATACTTTAACAACAATATTTATTATTCGTAATGTAGGTATCTACTAATTTAATGGAATATATACCAATAGTATATGTCATTGTCGCATTCGTGTTATCATACTGTTGCTGTGAAATTATTTAGTATATTTTGAGGATTAAGAATCGTTGGTCTGAGAATAACACCATTTTTTTTATGGTAAACACCGTTTTTATTGTAGGTACAATAAAAAGTCTTAATGCAGTAGTATAACATTTTTTGTACTAATTTATGTAGGTAGACGTAACGTTTTTAGGACTTAAAAACTTATGGACTTAAAATATATAACCAGGTCACATAGAACCCAGATCCGACTCGGAGCACCCCGACTCCACCTAGTCTTGTCGCTACTACCCTTAGAGTGTATTTAAAAATGCGGGAGCCAGAAGCTTAAGAGAGGTCCTGTGTTGGTGTCCGGCCTGCGCTCTACTACGGAGGTCGCCGGATCGCTTCGCTCGCCACCTCCCCCCTTTGCTACGCTTGGCCTCGCATGGATTGCTCCACACAGGACCTCCCTTAAGCTTCTGGCTCCCGCATTATTTAAATACACTCTAGGGGTAGTAGCGACAAGACTAGGTGGAGTCGGGGTGCTCCGAGTCGGATCTGGGTTCTATGTGACCTGGTTATATATTACGTAGCACAACAATTAGTTAAAAATGCCTAAATGCGACTGAGCAACAGTCGGATCGAATGTAGTACAATAGATTTTTATGATTAAAACATATTACACCAAAAAACGATTATGCAAAAGTTACATTATGACACTATATATATTATGATATATTCATTATGACAAAGTAAATTAGGGGAAAAAAATATGCGGTTTTAAACGGCACCTTAAAAAAATTAGAACAAATAAAAAAATGCCTAAAAACTATTATGCGTCTCATCAATAGTCGAGTTAAATGTAGTACAATAGATTGTTATGCTTAAAACACATAACGCCAAAAAATGATTATGCGAAAGTTGCATTATGACACTATACATTATGCTACATTCATTATGACAAAGTAAATTAGGAACAAAAAATTATGCGTTCTAATAGGCTCCTAGTTACGGCTGGTCTGGTAAGTTACAGGTGGTCTAGTAAGTGATGGCCGGTCTAGTAAGTTGCGCCTGGTCTATTAAGTGACTGCTGGTCTAGTAAGTGACGGCTAGTCTAGTAAGTTATGGCTGGTCTGGTAAGTGATGGCTGGTCTGGAGAACGGCGACTGCCGATCTGGAGTCCTTGATTCGAATCCTACGTACACCACTATCTTTTTGAAATCATCTGCATATTGCCGCTAATTTAAAAACGGAGAAAAAAACATATTGAAGTAACCACAATGTAGCTACAATCTTTCGAAGTCATGTGTCATCCACCAACCCGCACTGGGTCAGCGTGGTAGATAATGGCCTTGACTCATTCTTTGCGAGAGAAGGCCTAGAGCTTATGCTTATCTTGTAGCAAACGGAAAGAAACTGATAACAGATCTCAATAATGTATGTTTACTCTGTAAATTCTCTTAAATAATATCTTTATTTACTTTATAGTACTCACGCTAGCAATCTCCGAAGCGTACGTCGGTACCACAGATAAGCTCATGACATCTGAAATACCACAGAGTGCTCTAGCCAAGAACAGGGTCCAGACTTGCGTGGTGAACAGCATGAGAGCGCACATCATCAGACGTGGTATGACGGCGAGAAGGATGAAGCACTTTCTGCCGAGGCGATCGATGAGATAACCAGTGAGGAACATTACTGGAATTATGAGAAAATAATAATCAACTTTTGGACCTTTTTTTAACTAACCTATTCAGGTTTACATTCGACCACCATCTTGCCTGATGTTAAGTGGCGATGCGGTGTAAGATGGACCTATAAAATATATATATGTTTTTTTTTTATTTATTAAAAATTGCTACTCCACAGACTCCGGGGTCCGTGCCTTTTGTCATTTCAAATCTTATTTATTTTTACATTTTTTTTGGATAATCAGAAGAAGAGGAAAATAAGGGGGGAGTTGGGAACATTTTAAACTACTACCATGGTCGTGTTCGCAGTTAGGGAGTGCGCTTCCCACGTTTTACCTCACACGCCCCGATCGATTGCCCTGTCTAGATGTCTCCGACGAACGACTGTACGACAATTACCTATGTATGTTGGCAACATAAATTAGCTGACGGCTGTCAGCGATCGGTAAGCTAATTTATATTGCCAATGTAATCTATATCTTAAAATACCATATCTGAGTGAATGTTGTTCGTCGGGTGGGAGCGGAGTCGTTTAACTAGCCGACAACATTTATTAGACTATGTGTAAGCCAAGGTACAAGCCTCAGTACCCCAAACAAACCTCACCAGGTAATCCTCCGATAGCAGCCGCAGACGCGATCCAGGCCCCGTCTTCCTCCGTGATGGGGCGGACGAGGGATGTCTGGTTCACGTCTCTCAGCTTCACAAGAACTGGCGATGTCCATGCCACCTCCATTCCAAGGAGCATCATGCTGAAGTTTGCTGCAGTTTAGAACATTGGAATTAGATGGAGTTGATGCTCACACTTATAATTCAGATGTTCCAAGTGTGGGCGTTAGTTTGGTATGTACTAATCATTTAAGAGGGCGCCTAGTGCCAGAAAACGAAAAAAGGACATTTTCGACGCCGCTCACTGAAGTAAAGAAACTAAAAACTATGACAAAAAAAATATTGATGTGTGGGTACAATTAAGAAGAAGCACAATAACCGAAAAGAATTTTAAAAATAGATCAGAGTTTTTTACAATAAAAAAATAAAAATGACACCGAAAAAACCCGTTTTAATTCGAGTACTCGAAATTATCAGCGATGACCCCACATTATTTTTTGGTAATAAAATTCCTATTTGTACGTTATAGTAAAGTAACCGAACATTTTTTAAAATTTTTGTTTAGTTATTGAGTAATTAAATAAAACTTGGTCAAAAATGGACTCCTGCTTAAACATTGATTTTTCCTCCAAACTGTGTCATGCTATTCTCGACTTTATGTACATCACATTAAGAAACGCGTCGCGCGGGTGAAATCTGATTTTTTCCTGGCTTTAGGCGCACTCTTAAGTACCAATTAGAAGCGCCCCGCGGTTTTTCATAAGAATCGATTTAATAGTTTTTGCGTTAAAACGTAACAAATACTTTCATTAGCATCAGGTAACACTTATCTGAAGATTTATAGTGCACATAAATGTCTATAAATATACCAAACTGTGGTGGAAACTAGCGAACGTTTTTCTGGTCTCTGAAGGCCGATTTACACCAGACGAGCGAATGCTCATTCTATCCCCACTGTATCAAATTCATTTGGTGTAAACAAACGTAGCATTCTTTCGTTGTTTTGTTTGCGTTCGCAAAGATTCTATGGAATATCTGAAAACGCTAAGAACGATCTTTCGTTTACATTAAAAGATCGAGAAAGAATGCTCTTGTTCCAGCTCTAGCTCTATGTTCGTTTAGTTTAAATCGGCCTTGATACAAAAACACAGTTTTGTTAATCCTAGTTTCACAGACGAATAAAAGTATCATTGAAGTATCATTGAAGTGTCATTGAAGTATCATTGAAGTATCATTTTTAGGGTTCCGTAAAACGTAAAAACGGAACCCTTATAGATTCGTCATGTCTGTCTGTCTGTATGTCCGTCCGTATGTCACAGCCACTTTTTGCCGAAACTATGAGAACTACACTGTTGAAACTTGGTAAGTAGATGTATTCTGTGAACCGCATTAAGATTAAAAAAAAATTAGGGTTGCTCCCCATACTGAGAACTGAAACTCTCTGTGTGGTGGGTCTATCGATAGGTCTTCAAAAATGATGTTGAGGTTTCTAACATAATTTTTGTCTACACTGAATAATTTGCGCGAGAGACACTTCCAAAGTGATAAAATGTGTCCCCCCCCCTAACTAACTTATAAAATAAGAGAATTAAAAAAAAGCAAAAAAAAACATATGATGTACATTACCATGCAAACTACCAACGAAAATTGGTTTGAACTCGATCTGATGAGTAGTTTTTTTTAATACGTCATAAATAAATACACTATTATTAAAACTTCGATCAAAGTTACAACGCACTATGTGTACTACTATGTATATTATGTTACTTGCTGCAACGGAACCCTTCATGGGCGAGTCCAACTCGCACTTGGCCATTTTATTAATATTATAGTAGGAATTCATTTTCGAAAAGTCTACATACCTATCCATTCAAATGAACGTTAATCACAGAAATCTAAATAGTATTATTTAAATAATAATGTTTTCTAAATAATATTATTTAGATTTCTGTGATGTTAATGTAGGTAAATTAATTTGAACATGTCTGTGATGATTAGCAAAGTTGTTATGGATCTTTTTCTTTTTTTCTTTAAATAAAAAGTGACGAGACGAGCAGGACATGTGCCTGATGGTAAGCAACATGCCTGCCACATAACAACACAGTGATACGCAGCTAATGGAACATGAAAAGTACAAATCATTACCTAGCACTGCACTGCGCTCGTCACCCAGAGATCTAAGTTGTAATATCTCTAAGCCCTGTAATTTCTCTGGCAACATTGCCCTTCAAACCGGAACACAGTAATGTTTGCACATTACTGCTTGGCGGTAGAATAACTAGCAAAGGTGTGGTACTTCCCCAGGCGGACTCTGCCAAGAGTCCTACCAATACAAAAGTCTTGTCTGACTTCTGCAAAAAAATGGTTGTCTGTAAAATCGGTTTACTGACGATAGAACGTGACAACGTCATAAGAATGATTTCTTATGACGTACGCTGATAGCGCGAGTAGTGATACCGCTCAACTCGGCGGGTGGCACCCTCAGCGCTCAGCTTCGTCCGCATGGCACGGAAGACGAACTAACGGTAACGGCGGAACGTTACAGTTTTGCGGGCGTGCAGCCGGCTTCATCGAATTATAAGACGTTATCACGTCAAAAATAATTAAAAAAGTTGGCCCGTAAAAAAACCTACTAAATTTAAAACACTGGTAGTAAATAGATGAAACTTGTACTAGTGTCTTTACCTACTATAACCCAGTACTGATGTTTTTTGTCCTGTGGTTTTTATCGGATCACATTGT
This sequence comes from Ectropis crepuscularia, assembly GCA_963693475.1. Lineage (NCBI taxonomy): Eukaryota > Metazoa > Arthropoda > Insecta > Lepidoptera > Geometridae > Ectropis > Ectropis crepuscularia. The sequence continues at coordinate 5,827,240 of OY856361.1, forward strand.
TTCTAGTTATGTGTAAATTTACATAATTATACAATAATAACTAGTAGTTATAATTATAGATTGTTTTGTTTAACTTAAAAATGATCACAATTAAATGTATTTTATGAAAATACAAGCAGCGACCGCGGTTTTACTCTAGCTGGTCGCGTTCCCGTTATTCAACTAACAGTCAGTGAACTTAAACCGCCCACTAAATGTCCCTGGGACTCAGGGTCTTCTCTAGCTCGACACTAAATGCAAGTCTTAAGGTGCGTCCCCCAGCAAAACGAGTTTTTTTGTCCAGTTTTCAGAGCTATCTACTCATTATCCAAAACAAATATCAACTGATAAAAAATACATCAAATTTCTACAATTTCTTGGCTTCAAAATGGTAGTTTTCTTTTTTTGTTACTGAATTTATTGTTTAAATAATCGTTGGCGAGCGTTGGCTACACGCTACACCGAAGACGTTCTGATAGTAGGTACAACTTACAGTTTTTTTTTACTTTTATAGGTTTACACTTGATCACCATCTCGCCTGATGTTAAGCGACGATGCGTTTTACGTTTACAGCGTGTTTAACAACAACAAACCGATTCACTCGCGATTTGAAGACACAAAGAGATAGATAGATAGATTAACTCTTTATTGCACTACATTTAAAATAAAAGACATAAAAACTAAAATTAAAGTAGCAATGAGCGACCTTATCGCTAAAAGCGATCTCTTCCAGGCAACCGTAGGCTGGAAAAACAGATACAAAAAAAGGAAAACGGGAAGTTCAAATAAAAACAGGTGATACTTCTATAAAATTACTAAAAAGGTGACGACTGCGAAAAGTAAATTTGTTTCACATGGTCTTTAAAAACAGCAAGCGATAGAGCTTGCCTAGTAGACACAGGCAAAGCATTCCATAGCTGAACAGCCTGAAAAGCAAACGACTTGCCATGGAATTGACTGTGTGCTGAGGGCGATTGAAGCGACAAGTTATGTTTCGATCTGAGAGGCAGAGAGTGCGCGATGCTACAGAATGTAAACAGGTCTTTCAAATTTAATAGCAAAGACTATAACCATCAGGGAAAACCTACACACAGCTAGCCATCAGGGACAGGAATGCGACCGTAGTGGAGGCTCTGAGCCTGAAAAAAGGGGACACAGCGAAGCCTACTAATATTATAAACGCAAAACTTAGTAAGTATGGATGGATGTTTGTTCCTCTTTCACGTAAAAACTGCTGAAGGGATTGGAATGAAATTTGGCGCATACATAGACAATGGTTTGGAAAAACACGTAGACTACTTTTTATCCCGGAAAAGTAACGGGATCAGGAACTACACGGGTAAAACCTCGGGGCGCTGCTGGTAACAAATAACGATGTGTAGACGATTACCTACTAGCAGTCTCAGAGCCAGTTTTCACGGCGCGGCTGCCAACCGCGCCCGCGCGCGAGCGCGGCAGATATTATAAATAATTACAAAATTATAAAATTGAATTCAAAACTCACGACGCGGTTTACGGCCGCGGCGGCTGCGGCAACCGCGCGGCGCCCGCGTGGCTGCGCTCGATTCTCGCGCAGTAGCTTTCCGCAGTAGAAACCGCGAAAACCTGCGGTCTCGTGAATATTGAAACAAAACCGTCGCGCGGCGCGGTGCCGCGCCCGCGCGCGGGCGCGGTTTGAAACCGCGCCGTGAAAATTGGGCCGGTAGTGATCGGCTCAACAGAGAAAATCTGACTACTTTCTACTGACTAAAAGATCTACTTTCCTTACTACTACTAAGTACTACTACTTTCCCTGTTTTCCTTTTTTTCTCTTAATTCCAAGATTTAGGTAAATAAAATAAATTACAAAAGTCAGTCTGTCCAGTGGCTAATCCTACTCTATCCTCTCCTACTAATTTTATAGATGTCAATGTTTGGATGTTTGTTGCTCAATCACGTCGTAACGTATGAAAGAATCGGGCCGACATTTAGAACATAAATAGATCACGGATCGGGCTGACATTCGGAGAGTACTTAATTATACCTACTATAATCTGGAAAAACACATAGTCTACTGTTTAACCCGAAAAAAGTAACGAGAATGGGAACTCCACGGGTAAAACTGCCGGGTCCTGCTAGTTTAAAATAATAATAAAAATGTATTACAAAATAATGTAGAATATACTACTCACCAATAATTATAATCACATATTGTTTTAAAACAGCTCCCGTTCTCAAACTAAACATTATGATCTATTTACAATTTTTATTATTTAAAGGGGAAATATTTTTAGTGTTTTTAAATTTAACTCAGAGTTTTCATTAAAGGTTAATTAAAGGTGTTGCTTATGATACGAATTGTAAGTAACTGGGTGAAATAAGTATCCAAGTAAACAATTAGAGATTAAGGTGCGTTGCCATTTCCTCATAATTATTGAATTTTCTATGAAAAACAAAACTCCGACTTCAATATAATTTTGACAAAGGAATACTTACATTTTATTTTTGCTTCTGTTAAATAAACTAAACGTGCGTTTTTATCTAAAAGAAACCAACTCACTCTTGATTTGAAGACACCAAGATTTTAACTATCAGGAAAAACATAATCAGGTAGAATTAAAAAAAAATATTTAGATATTAGATTATGCGAATCAGCTGTAGTATACTCTCCGCAATGCATCCAATAAAATCGTCAAAACAAAGGTGTCGTTTTTAACAAGGTTTTTGGCATCTTTCGATCGATTACAGAGACTCCAGCTGGTGCTTATCCGATCCATCTCAAAACTGCGAACACCATCCCATACAAGAAATCATCTGTGCTTGGTAGCTTGGTACCTATAATAACATGAAAAACTATTCAATCTTGAAGGAGGTACACCTACGAACGCACTTTTGAGAGGACTCCTAATTTTTTGTCAGCTAATTAGAGAGAGCCCCTGAGTATTGTTACATTATGTCGGTCTTGTGTCTACCGATTTGTTTATACAGGGTTACCGGTAATCAGCTTGCATACATTTGAGGGCATGTTCTGAATATTTAAATCAACAACTCTTATTCTACAAATTTTATTAAAACTCAATTTCCGAAAAAAAATAAAGATATTGTTGTCCTCTTTAGCACTGTTTAGCTCTACTCGCATCAGCATTTCTTTTATCGAGCCTTAAAAAGTTTGCGCGCTCTTTCTACACTGAGTTAGATGTTTTTAGACAGGGGAAAATACACTTTTTTATTTTGTATGGGAAAAAAACTATACGCATTTTTGAAAACTGTACTTAGAACAAAAGTTAACATATTTAATACACTTAACATTTAACCTTTAAGATGATGCAGACTGCTAACCAATAACCCTGCAGGCACCAGTTTTTTTATGTGGGGGAAATACTTTGGAGTTGGGCTGGAAACAATCGGAGTATTCTCCGGCACGACCTGGGGTTAGAGTCGCAGGAACACTTTTCGCACTCACCAACGACCCTGACCCACATGCCACTGCCCTTGCAGGCCCACCTCGCCAGGGGTGTCCAGTGTCCACATAGCCGCATTGGAATCCAATGAAACGCCGGAAACCAGCGGCGCGTAACCTCTTCGAGAAGGCCTATGCCTAGGTGGGGTTATCGGATGGCCCTTAACATCCGACGCCCCAGGCCCTCCAGTGGAGACGGAGTACGAGCCTGAGCGTGCCTACAGGCTCGCCCTTGTGTCCGCTTCCACCTCAATGAAAGAGCTAGAGGTTTCCAACTCTCGTTCTAACTTCAACATCCAACCCTGTATACATTGTAATAATTATATATTTAACGTTTGACACATAACTGCACGATAATAACAGAACTGGTCTCTGCTAACTAGAGTGCTCGTGTGGAAGACCCTCATCTTGAAGACCTAGGAATCCTATTTGGCCGATCTATCAGCAGAGTAACACTCCAAAGTCTTCCAGTCCCGCTCCCCAAGCTCTGTACGCACTGCTCAAGGGGGTGAGGAGCGCGTGTAGAAGTTCCCAGCCGCGGGCGGGATTCGCCATCACACAACAAGAAGCCACCGAGGCAAGTTGTTTTGTGATGCCCGGGGCGCGCCACATGGAGTCTCCCGACCCACGCATCCCAACCCTGTATACACCAGATAATTATGTACTTACTTCTTCCTTCACAAAAATATTCAAGGAAGTTACATGATTCGCATTGGTGGAAATACACCTTAATGATACTGTTGATTTTATCAATTTAATTGTAGTTTTAACTAAAATTTATACATACATATCATTGGCTAACATACTTAATTTATGTAGATGAATAAATTGACGTACTTTTTTAAACGTTTTTCTTAGTCTAGTATGTTTCTAGTTCTAGTACTCGTCTGTAATGAAATCTTTGAACGTGATTTCCTTCTTTTTTCTTTTCGTTTGTGTTTATTTCATCATCATCAGCCGCAAGACGTCCACTGCTGAACATAGGCCTACCCCCTAGATTTCCACAGCAAACGGACCTGCGCTACCTGCAACCAACGGTTTCCAGCGACCTTTGTGAGGTCATCTGTCCATCTAGTGGCTAGTGGGAGGCCGTTCAACACTGCGTCTTCTGGTTCGTGGTCGCCTCTCGAGAACCTTTCTTCCCCATCGGTTGTCAGTTCTGCGAGCGATGTGAGCTACCCATTGCCACTTCAGCTTGCTTACTCTTTGAGCTATGTCGGCCACTTTCGTTCTTTTGCGTCTTGAATTTCCTCATGAATAGTTTATTTACAACTTTGAAAATGTATACTATTTATACGCTATTTTTTTTCATAGCTGGCGTGTAAATTGCACATTTATGAACAAAGAACTTTGAATTTGACTTCTACCGCCAAACAGTAATAGTGTGAAAACATCACAGCGTTGCAGTTCAAAGGGCAATGTTTCCAGCGAAATTACAGGATATAGAGACAAAAGATCTTATATCCCTGGGTGACGAGAACAGAGCAGTGACAGCTAACGATTTGGACGTTTCATGTTCCAATAGCTGCACTGTGCTGTTATGGGTAGGCATGTTGCTTAACAGGCACATGGCCTGTTCGTTTAGTTAGGTACTCTATACTAAGATTTTCGCTGTCAGAACACACCTAACCATTGAATATCGGAAATAATTTTAAAAGAAACTGTAATCCAAACTTTTAAGGCCAAGCATAAAATAATCTTTAAAAAATAGGTTTTATGGAAAAATATATTAGGCTGCTGATGTAAAATATCATGCAGTACTTTTCATGTGTCAAAAAAATAATTGTTGGCACTTTTTATAAATTTTTTCTGCTAATAATCTCACTGTAGGTAGGTCATCACCAGCCTGTGTTCTTCCACTGCTGGACATAGGTCTCTCCCATAATACGCCATTCAATCGCCGATCCTCGACCTTACATCTCCCACCGACACCTACTGCCTTTCGTATATCGTCACTTCGACTACGTCACAGACGAACCCGTCTACCCCAATGGTTAATGGGTCTGCGACAAATGTGACCGGCCCACTCCCACTTCAGTTTGCTAATACGCTTAGCTATATCGGTGACTTTAGTTCTCTGACGAGTTACTTCATTGCGGATACAATCCCTCAGAGAAACCTCAAGCATAGCTCTTTCCATTTCTCGCTGAGCGACTTTGAGCTTACGGACCATTTTCACTGTCAGTGTCCACGTTTTCGCACCGTAGGTCGTAACGGGTAGGACGCACTGATTGTACATTTTTATTTTGACACTTTGTGGGATGGCTGACGAGAAGACTCGACGAAGTTTACCAAATGCTGCCAAGCCCAACTGGATTCTTCTAATGGGTTTCAAAGCTACACCTACCTAGTTCGAGCATTTGCCCTAGGTAAACGTATTTCTGATCAATTTCAAGAGTGATTCCATTTACAGCAATCGGCCCCGGTACAACGAACTCATTACACATAATTTTGGTTTTATCCAAATTCATCCGGAGGCCGATGCGTAAGTGTTAGCCAGGCTGTCCAACATCCACTGCAAGTTCTCCAGCTAACAAATAATAACTAACCAGCTAATAGAAAGGTACTCAATACAATATTTATTTCAGTTTGCCACAAAAGCGTGTTTTTGTATTTTTTTTTTTAATATAGGTCAATATTATTTTATTTCCTCATCATTATCATCCTTCTCTATCCCACTGCTGGGTATAGGCCTCTCTCTTACTTTTCCATCTGCCTCGGTCCTGTGCCAATCGAGTCCAGGACGTCTACTCTAATTCAAAGAAAACGTAATTTCGAAATAAACTCGCGATTTTCCGACTCCGATTCTACTTCGACCCGTTGTTTTGTCCGTTTAAATGTTCTAAGCCTACTCTAATTAGAGTATGCTTAGAACATTTAAACGTCAAACAATGTTGTATCGGACGAAACGAAGTAGAACGAGAGTAGGAAAGCGAGTTTTTCTTCGAAATTTCGTTTTCGTAGAAACAGAGTAGACGTCCAGGTTCGACCCGCGATATTTACAATATCGTCGACCCATCTTGCTGGTCTCGTCTCTTTTTTTTTATTTAGTTGTTCTAAAAGATTCCAACAAGAAGCTTTTTCTAACCTACTCTAAAATAGGCACTCACCTGTAATTACTTGTTCCTTGTATTGGTTATTGTATGTTAGATTTTTGAAGTGGAAACTTCTTTAGGCGCGCCTAGACAAATTTTTCGTGGGGGGTAAATTGGATTCTACCGTCACGCTCGGGTATAAGAAATCTTCGGGTAAACTCGGGACCTTGGCGATTGGGCATCTAGAAATGCGTCAACCAATGGGAAATGCTGAAAGGACGTGGTCTCGCCATCATGGCATGGCCATCTAGAAATGCGTGAGCCAATGGGAAATGTTGACGCGTTTCTAGATGGCCATGCCATGATGGCAAGGCCACGCCCTCCGGTTACACCCGTATAGTTTCCAAGGTAAGCTATTAAATTCTGAGTTATAAGTTTTCACTTCTATCGGCAGTTCGTATGACTGCCAATTTTTTTTTTACAATTTTTCTTCGAAACACCAAAAGTGGCTCCTGACCTAATTTTAAAAGGAGTACGTCATTTCCGCGTTTTCATTATTTGCTAAGTTAAGATAAGAAAATACTACAAACACAGGTTAATTAATGTACGGATTTGTACAGATAATTCAAACAAGGACATGGATTAAGGGAATGTCTTGTTGATACATGCTAGCGGAGGGCACTTAACACTAACTTGTACCTATTACGCGACAAGAAATATACACTTAATATAAAATTAATTCATTAAACGGTAACAATGTTTTCACTAGTGGTTGCCAAGATGCCTGGAAGTGGTCGAAATTCTATCGCGAGGCAATATTAGATAATCTATTTTCTAAGTTTTTGACCTCAGAATTTAACAATATATATATAAATTACTAGCGACCCGTCCCGGCTTCGCACGGGTGCAATACTAATACTAAATTAACTACTAACTAAACTAAAATAAACTAACTAACTACCAAATCATACCCGAGCGTGACGCTAGAATTCAATTCACAGCCCACGAAAATCTGTCTAGGCGCGTCAAAATCCATCGCGGACAAACATCGTGACAGAAGATTTATATATATTATAAGAATATAGATTGTCTCCGCAAATACGAAAACGGACTTCAATTTCAAATTCAATTCATAATAAAGTGGCCAAGTGTGAGTTGGACTCGCCCATGAAGGGTTCCGTTGCAGCAAGTAACATAATATACATAGTACACATAGTTCTTGTAGTTCGTTGTAACTTTGATCGAAGTTTCAATAATAGTGTATTTATGACATAGGTACTAAAAAAAAACTACTCATCAGATCAAGTTCAAACTAATTTTCGTTGGTAGTTTACATGGTAATGTACATCATATATTTTTTTTAGATTTTTCATTCTCTTACTTTAGAAATTAGAGGGGGGGGGGGGGGACACACATTTTACCACTTTGGAAGTGTCTCTCGCGCAAATTATTCAGTGTAGACGAAAATGATATTAGAAACCTCAACATCATTTTTGAAGACCTATCGATAGACACCCCACACGTGTAGGCCTGATGAAAAAATAAATTTTGAGTTTCAGTTCTCAGTATGGGGGGCAACCCTAATTTTTCTTTTTTTTGTTCAAATCTTAATGCGGTTCACAGAATACATCTACTTACCAAGTTTCAACAGTGTAGTTTTAATAGTTTCGGCAAAAAGTGGCTGTGACATACGGACGGACAGACAGACAGACAGACAGACATGACGAATCTATAAGGGTTCCGTTTTTAGGTTTTACGGAACCCTAAAAAGGCATCACTAAGTCATCGAGGTACCTAAATGAAAGTAAATTTTAGTTTTTTTTTTATATTTCACATTCCACCCCACCCATTCTGATGAAATTTATATGGGACTTGGGACTTACTGAACTGAACAATGAACTATGATCCACGAAACAAAAACATAACCACCAAAATTCATGCACAATTGGTATTCACAATTGGTGGAGCTATCATCACCTACTCGACCACATAGAACCATCAGCCAAATAACATTTCAAGACCTCCAGAATCCAGTCCTCGTCCTCCAACGAACTTCTACACGCGATCCTCGAAAGGGCTAAGTTTGCGCATAATACATTATAGTTTAGTAGTGGTAGGACTCTTAGCAGAGTCCGCCTGGGGAAGTACCACACCTTTGCCAGTTATTCTACCGCCAAGCAGTAATGTACAAACATTACTGTGTTCCGGTTTGAAGGGCAATGTTTCCAGAGAAATTACAGGGCTTAGAGATATAACAACTTAGATCTCTGGGTGACGAGCGCAGTGCAGTGCTAGGTAATGATTTGGACTCTTCATGTTCCAATAGCTGCATGTCACTGTGCTGTCATGTGGCAGGCATGTTGCTTACCATCAGGCACATGTCCTGCTCGTCGCGTCACGTTTTATTTAAATAAAAAATATAAACTTATATCTACTCGGCTAGGACTAGCTAGCTATCAGACAACAAGAACTCCCGACTGGGAAGTTGTTTTCTGATGCACAGGGCTGCACCACGTGGAACTTTCCAAACCTCGCACCCCTCAATAAGCGTATCGATGTTCACCTAAAGTTTTACTAGTAAATGTGAATTTAGTTTAAGTAATCCCGATCTTACACAAATTACTACCTACATATTGAACATACACGGACACGTGTAGGGTTGTCGCAAATAAACAAAACGTGGCACCAAAATAAAATTAAAACATACGGAAGACGTCAACCCTGAGCCGCGCTCCTGCAATACTAACACTGTAATGTAGGAGCGCGCTTCCCGCGTCTTACCCCCCAAGACCCGCACGATTGCCCCGTCTAGACGGCTTCGTCGAACGACTGTATTACATATTTATTATTTAAAAGACTGTGGTACGACCTAGGATCGCGCTGAGTTGCGTACCTATA